>CM028129.1:1502410000-1503660000 GCA_016271365.2 Neoceratodus forsteri
CTTGGTTCACTTCTTCCCAATCTCAAGCTTTATTTCATTGCATGTTTCTTCTACTCTTGGTAGTAAAAACCCAAATAATAGCAGATGCAAAATGCAGATTGGCAGCAGAACTGAAGACACAAACTAAAAACAAATCCCCACCCCCAACCCCGCATCAGCCACTCTATGCATTATTACCAAGCACTGGGACTGTAACTTACCCTCTGGCCATCTGCAGGGCACGGGAATTTTAGGTGCAGGGCAGAAAGGTTCAGGCTGGCACTGGTGCTGATGCGCTATCCAGGCAGCGGGCAGCAAGGTCGAAGGTCGCCTCGGTCTGGTCATCCAAGGAGCCAAGAAAACACCTAAATGCCGGGGGCATGGAAGATGGACTCACAGACATGGAGCAAAAGCAACTGCTGCTGAAACATACTAGGGCAGCAACGTACAGCAGCAACACCACCACGGGACGGAAGCAGCAAAACAAAACTCAGGCAGGCTAGCAAAGAAGAGAAATGGGCTATTAGGATGGAACACCCTCCTTTTATATCTTCATTACTAGCCTGCCTTGTTGTGTGCCCCATTATCTTCTACAGACCTTGAGATGTTGAACCTTGAGACGCCGGTGATATGAGGGGCAATAACAGAAATTCAAACCTAACATGATAACACCTAACAAAGTTCCCCAAAATGCAGAGGAGTAAAAGGAACTAGGCAATGTTCCATTGGGGACTTTGTTAAGGGCCAGCAGTGGAACATCAGTTATCACTTCTGAGCTGGCCTTGTTGAAACAGCTGTCTCAAGCTGCCTAGTTCTGTTCACACTTTTGGATGTGGCTAGCTGTTCAGTTTGAATTCTGCAGCTCTTTTGTTCAGTGAGGCAGGGCAGAACAGGACACAGCAGAGATGAGAGAGGATTGAAGAGGGCTGCACACTGACAGTTCTGGCACCAATGACGGTCAGGGAGGGGTCGGGGATGGGGAAAGGGGGTCCATGGGGCAGGTGGCATGGCAACTCGACAAACAGAGACACAGAGGAAAAATGTGATCCACGGGAAATCACAGTCCAGTAAGAGAAAAACAAACATTTGTCAATGCCGAATATTTGCTTGCTGGCATTGGCATTGGTAGTGTTGGACTTAGAGAGCTGCATAATAGGAATGGCAGTGAAGTATTGAACTGAAGCCAACCCCACCACCACCCTGCAGAGACTCACAGGCATTGGGGTGTGCCTTTGGGTTGTCAGGCATAACGGCCACCCCATTTCACCACACCCTACCCTGCAGACACCGACAAGTGTCACGGTGTGCCTTGGCATCTTTGGCCCTTATGCTCACTCCATTCCATCAGGAAATACGGTGAGATGGGTGCTGTATAGGAGAATGGGGTGAACTTTGGGGCTGAAGAGTCCAAGGCACACCTCAGTGCCTCTCACTGGCTGCAGGGTGTGGAATGGTATGAGCATTACAGGCGAGAATCCCAAGTCACACCCCTGATGCCTGTCAGTCTCTACAGGGTGGGGCGTTATGGTCGGAATCCCTAATGTCTCAGGCGTTCATTGGCATTTTCACCCCAAATTTTCAACATGGGTTTTTTGTGATCCCGCCTTATGAATAGTGGCAATATCAGTTCGTTATCCAAAAGCTGATTTTGCACAGTGACTACGCCATTTGGCACCACAGGTGCGAAAACACATTTAGGCCATGGTGTGAAAAATGACAGCTGTACTGTTCATAAGGAAGTGTGGAAAAAAGCCAGTGGTGAAAATCTGGACTAAAAATAGTAGAAATCCATGAACTTACGAGGGTGCATGGAAACTGTGTAATGGTCGCTCGTAACAGTCATTTTATGGACTTTTTTTGCCAAATTTTTAACATAGCCATTGTAACACCTCTACTCAGAAACAGTGTCACTGTGATTTTCTTGATTTGTCCCAAACATTGATTTCACACACTGACTGCGCCATTGTACGCTACATGCATGGAAACAAGTTTTGGGTGAGATGTGAAAAATGACAGCTGTACTGCTCATAAGGAAGTGTGGTAAAATGGCAATGTTGAAAATCTGGAGTGAAAATAGTGAAAATTCACGAATGTATGAGCGTGCGTAGGAACAGAACAATGCATACTCGTAAAACAGTCATTTTGGGGAATTTTTAACATGGCCATTTTAGCACTTCTGCTCATGTCCAGTGTCCCTGTGATTTTATTAATCTGTCCTGAACATTAATTTCGCACATCGAAAATAGTGAAAATTCGCGAACTTACGAGTGTGCATAGGAACAGCGACATGCATGCTTGTAACACAGTCATTTTATGGAGTATCATCACCAAAATTTTCAACATGGGCATTTTAGGACCTCTGCTCATGAACAGTGCCACAGTCAGTTTCTTAATCTGTGTGGAACACTGATTTCCCACACCAACCGCGCTATTCCACGCCGCAAGTGTGAAAACACATTTTGTCCGGGGTGTGAAAAATGACAGCTGTACTGTTCACAAGGAGGTCTGAAAACATGCCAATGTTGAAAATCTGAGGTGAAAATATTGCAAATTCGCAAAGTTACAAGCGTGCGTAGCAACTGCATAATGCACGTTCGTAAAACAGTCATTTTTGGGATTTTTCCCACCAAATTTGCAACATAGGCTTTCTGAGAGCCCACCTCATGAACACTGGCACTGTTGTTTCGTTAATCGGTCCTGAAAGGTGATTCCGCTGAGTGACGCAAAATCACCTTTCTGGGCGATTAACGCCATGACAGTGATAGAATTCATGAGGAGGGGACCAAAAACACCATGTTGAAAATTTGGTGGCAAAATTCAAAAAATGCCTGAGATATGCAGCAAAGTTGAAAAACCCCATTTATTCCATTATACAGCTTACGGCATTTCCTCAGTTGGCGGTCAGCTTTGAAGAGTGCAGGCGTGTTCGGTCCACGAAGATCGTCGCGCCAGACTCAGGAGCTAAGTATAGGGTGAGGGGGGTGTTAGGAGGCAGGGTGCGCAGTGGGTGGGTGTGGGTTGTGGGGGGGGCCAGGGAGAGCGCCTGGGCACCGTTTCCTTCGTTACAGGTAAAAATAAAAGACATTGCGGGATGTTTTTTTATTTACAGGGCAATGTGACACGCTGGGGTGGGCTCCCAGCATGCCAACTGAGTCTTTTTTTTGGGGGGCCACTGTAGCCGACGGGGGATTGGGCACCTCTGGCGGCACACAACAATGGGGGGATTGATTATGCCAACGGGGATTGGGGACCCCGTCGGCAGACAAGAAAAGAGGGAAGGGCATTACATACTGCTGACGGGGAGTGGGCTCCCCTGTCGGCAACATACATCTGGGCCACGGCTACCGATGGGGATTGGGGCCCCTGTCGGCAAGCAAACGTGTTGGGAGGGCACATGCTGCCAGGGGGATTGGGCACCTCCTCGGCAGGGGAGGAGGTTAATATTGTTTGTGAACAGGTGGCAAACCACTGCCATGTTCACAGACAATATCAGTGTGTGAACATCCCGCCCTGCAATGACGGGTCGCTCCCTCATTACAGCGAATGGCTGACAGTGCAATGACGAGGTGGCCCCTGATTGCAGCGGCTATTTTTTCACAAGTTGGTGGCAATGTTTCAAACTACTGTCACCGGCTGTGTCCCCCATTATTGGTGGACATCACACATGCCCCAAAATGCCGTGCAGGTATTGGCCTCAACAGTGCCGCACCTCCAGAACCTGCTTCGGCACCAAGCTGCCACAATATGTTTCTTGCGCTGTGCGCAAGCAAACATAAAAAAGAAATGTTAGCCAGGAACCAGCCCATCTCATGCTGCCAGTATAGGGGTTGCAAGCAGCCTATAGGGGTTGAGAATAAAAGCTTAGGGGTCTCGGTTGTGACCCCTGGTGACCCCTAAATGACACCTCTGCATGCAGTATCCCACCTGCATCATTTCTGGTTATGGGTCCAGCCTGTCCTTGTTCCTGCACTCTCATCCTCACACTGAAACAGAGCTAAAACCTCACAATGGGGTTGTTGTGACAATCTGCTTTACTTGACTGTACTCCCACTAGCCATGCTGTGTACTCTCATCACTCATATTTTATGATCTCTATGCCTCTGCTGAATGGGGTATCCACACCAGCACACTGCAGAATGTTACCTGCGGGTGCAGCATTGTCATGCATTGCACTGCATGTGCCAGGCATTGCTGCTGCTCCTACACTTGACCCCTATCTTTTTCCTTCTCTCTCTCTGAGCCTATTGGAATGCTCACAGACTTGCAGTGCCTACCCAGCTACTTCTCTGCACTATGCTTGCTGTGTAAATTCCCTGCCAGCCTCTGCCTCTTTTCTCTCTGGCCAGTCCAGCACTACTTCTAAACAAAAAAAGAAAAATGTTTGCATGTCTGTGTGTACTTAACATAAAGTATGCTTTTATATATATATATTAGAGGCAAAAAACTCTGTTTAATGCATTAGTTAGGGTTGTTCCACAGTGACAAAAGTGAAGAAATTTGGTGTTAGGGTTGAAAACCCCTTGGACCCTCCACCCACCCCAACCGGCATTGGGGTGTGCATTGGGGTCGTCAGCTAACTCTCACCCCATCACATGTGTAAAGCAGCAGAAGTATAGGGAGAATGGGGTGAGAGTTAGGACTGGCGACCCCAATGCACCCCAGTTGGAAGGGTGGGCAGAGGTCCCAGAGTCTTAACATCTTCTCACTGTTCACTGTTAACAACTTTAAATTAAATAGTTTGCCCTCTATTCCCTTTCTTTTGAGAATGATAACGAAATAGTGAATGTAATGCAGCGGCGGGCCTGCCATGTAATCTTGGCGGATGAGGGAGCCCTTTGGGCCCCGCACTCCCGCCACATGATGTCTTGAGGCATAGTAACAGGAACAGCAACGCAAACAGAAGCGCTAACAGTGGCGCACATGGTAACGCAAGCGCGAATGAGAACAGAAAGGGTAACGCACACGGTGGTGTAGATGGGAACGGTCTGCCACGTGTTGTGTTGTCACATAGTAACATGGTGCCTGCAAATGGAAATTTCAATGGGCATGGTGATGCAAACTAAAACAGAAAGAGAAACAGTACTGTAGACACAAATGGCAAAAAATAACAGAAACGCAACCGAAAATGAAAACACCAAGGATAACGCACATGGTGGCTCAGACGTCAACAGTAAGTGAAACGGGTATGGGACCGCAAGCAGAAAGGGCAACAGTAACAATAATGTAACCACACAGGCTGGTTTTCCCCAAAAGCTGCATAGAGAAAGACAGTGAGTACAAAGAATATATGCATAATAATGGATATCAGAGCAGAAAATGAGGACTTGGAATACTAAATAGGTTATATCTCAGGAACCGTACGACACAGAAAAAAATTTAAAACTCATATTATTTACAACTGTCCTAGCTAATTTTACACTTAGCCCCCCTATGAGCATTTTTCCGACGAAAAGTCCGTATCTCGCACCGTTTCTGAGATACGGGCCCTGAAAGGCGCGGTGAACGCCGTAATGTTATTCTATGGGAAAAAAAGAGAAGTTCAGAGCAACATAACTTTGCCTCCCTGTAACATTTTTTCACCAAATCACTGAAAGGCACATCTGTGGGCTGTTGGCTGTCTTCCCTTCAAATTTCAGGAAAAAAGACCAAACCATCATTTTGCAGCAGGGAGCCAAATGATTCCTGTAATGCGTCGGGTGCCGTAATGTTATCCTATGGGAAAAAACATCAAGTTTGGAGTGCCGTAACTTTGCCGCCATGTAATATTTTTTCAATACAACACTGAAAGGCACATCTGTGAGATGTCAGCTGCGTTCCCTCCAAATTTCTGCCCAAAACTCCCAACCGTTCTTTTGCAGCACAGTGCCAAAGAATCGCTGTCACTTTCCCACAGATAGAAAACTACTGTAGCAATTTACTGACTTTCTAAAAAGTTCGACACTTTCGGTGAGCACGAAAGTAATTTATGAAGTACTTTTTCCAGAAATTTGAAAAACATATTTCTGGGGTGTTTTACCACAAAATAAAGACATGGCAAGCATCCTCAGGGTCCGACTAGGTGAATACAAAAGAATTAGGTTGCTAGAGGGTCCCAAATTTAAATGCCAACCATTTTTCTGATCACCAACTGAAAACAAAATGGCTGATTTACAGAAAGTAACAGGCCCATTCTGAAAAGTAAAATGCATTTAGACACTGTTGAACTTTTGTTAACTTTTCCCATTGACTTATAATGGGAAATTGTTTTTTGAATAACTTTTGAACCGTTTAATATTTTTTCACCAAATCTTCAAAAGGCATATCAGAGACCCTGGCCGCACGTTCCCCGAAGATTTCGGGCCGGTCGCACAAATCGTGCAACCTGTACGTGCGACCATAGAATTCCAGAAAAAGCGTAAACGTGCGCGAAAATCACACTTAATAACTCCGCAGCGATGTATCCAACCAGTACAAAACTAGGCTGATGCCAAGGCCTATGGTTCTTGATCGCGTATTCCAAATTTCAGCCAAATCCGTCAAATGGTTGCAAAGTTATTAAGGTGCAAAGTTTTGGGGTTTAACATAGAAATGGCTCCTCAACCCTAACTATGGTAGCACTACGTGCTACCATATATATATATATATATATATATATATATATATATATATATATACATATATGCCACTGTTCTCTGTTGGCTGGATTGCTGCATGCATGCAACAGAGAAGGGGAGGAAAAGAATGCCGTGGGCCACTGGAATGGCAGTTGCTGGCACTGCTGGTCCCTGTTATGGGTGAGTCCTCATTGGCACGGTGGCTCCGGCTAATGGGGCTAGAAGGTTGGCAGCACAAAGGACCTGGCAGGGCAGGAGGACAAGCCTGGGAGTAAAAAGCAAGATAAAAAAAATGAGTTGCCTTGTCTTAAAGGTGAGTGGAAATAAGTCTATGCCCTCCCATTTTCCTTAGACTACTGTATGCCAGTCATGTATTTTGATATGCTTTGAACATTAATAAACTAGGTTTGTGGGTCTCTCAAATCTGCATTGTGTTCCCCTCTCATCAGCAGCTGCTGCTCTTTCTTTTCATATTGCCAAGCCATTTGGTTACATCAATCACAACATTACATATCTGTTCATTTGAATGGCCCAGAAAGATGTAACTGATTCCATCAAATATTCAGGCAGCAAAAAACAGAGCGCAGTAGTTGCTGAGGAGAGAGGGATTCAGGGTAGTCACATAGGCCTTACAAAATTAGTTAATTAATGTAATGCTTGTCCTGGGCCTTCGGGGTGGTGTACGAGGGACTGACCTGGGTTCTTTAGTCTTTTTGCTTTTCAGGAAGTTCTTTTGGGAAAGGGGTTTGAGACCATTCTTGGGCCCTCACACAGGACGTACCCCTCTGCCTCTTTGCGAGAAGGGCTCTGTACCCTACCTGTGAGAGTGAAACCTAGATTTAGGTCCACAAAGGGTTACACCCCTTTTTCCCTGTGATGGTCATGCTCACTCTCAATCCTTTTGCACAAGGGTCCGCTGCCACTTTTATGAGACTGAGCAACAGGATGGAGATCAAGTAGGGTCTGTGGTGACAGTATAGGCAGGGGACAAAAATTAAGCAGAATGGACTGGCCAAGTATTCTTTATCTGCTGTCAGATTCTATGTTTCTATGGTTTTAAGGCTCTCCACTCCAGCCTGGTAACAACATGCCATCTTACTTGCATACTGTATCCCCAGAGTATAGCTTGCCTTCTTTCAGGATGCCAGTGTAGTCCCATAACTTTTTACCTCTGGATGTCCCAGATTACCTTCAGTACTTGTGTCTTCAGTTTGTGGAAGTCACTGTCTTGAATACAGGATTCAGTCCACACACCACAGATATTATATGAAAGTAACATATTTTTATTTGCTGTTTACAGAGGTTCATCCCGGTACATGGAGGTTTGTAGATGGATACAGAATTTGCTGTACTCTCCCAGTTGACTCTGGCTACAGTGTACAATTTTGTAAGAGCACTGTTTTTTACAGGAGTCCCCAGTTCAGAAAGACCTAGTCTCTATCTGATAACTAAGGTTGTATCCCCTCCTGTTCCAGCAAAGGTGTAAAGGAATGTTCTCAGCACTTACCCAACATCAGCATGCACTGTGCATTTATACTTATAAATGTTGTTTTATACTATGCTATTCTCAGTTACTGCTGCCCCTGTACTTTTGAAGAATCTGCATTTCATATTTTTGTATTGTGTATTTTTATTTTTTGTAATGTAAGCTGCAGATGTTTTATAAACTGTTCCCCCTACATTTCCCTTCCCCCAAGTCACACCTGAAAATTAGCCTCGGCTCAACTTGCCTTTCCTAGTTACCAACTTTTAAATAAATAAAAGGAATCTCCTTGGAGTTTTAAATTCTCCTGTATCCCTCTCTGCTTCCCCCTACTGAGTTAAGGTCCCTGCTGTCCCACAGTTAAGAGTTGGCTGTAACACCCTTACTCTTGTGAGTGTTACATAGAAACATAGAATTTGATGGTAGATAAGGACTGACAGGCCCATCCAGTCTGCTCTTTATCCCTACCTATTTAGGATGCAGCAAATCCTACTTGTGTCTGGCTTCACCTCCTCTTTTGAACCACTATGGTACCTCTATGTCTATCCCATACAGTTTTACCCCCACCCCCCATCTTTGCCTCTACCACCTCTGCTGGGAGGCTGTTCCATGTCTCCTCCACCTTCTTTGTGAAGAAGTGATTTTCCCCTTAGTCTACCCCCTTCCAGTCTCGTGTCATGCCCTGTTGTTGTTTTAGAGCATCTTCTCTTTTGACAGATGCTGCCCTCCTACACCTTATTAATTCCCTTGAGATACTTCAAGGTCTCTATCATGCCTCCTCTCACCGTCCTCTCCTCCAGGGTATACGTATTGGGCTCCCTCAATCTCTCCCCGTATGATCTTTGGTGAAGGCCTTGCACCATTTTTGTTGCCCTTCTTTAAGCTGCCTCTACCCTGTCTATGTCCTTTTGAAGATGCAGCCTCCAGAACTGGACACAAACCTCCAAATGAGGTCTCACCAGTGACCTGTACAGTGGCATTACAACCTCTCTCCTGCTGGTGATACCTCTCCCTATGCACCCCAGCATCTCACCGGCTCTCCCCACTTCCTTGGCACATTGTTTGGCCACCTTTAAGTCATCAGATATGATCACCTCCAGATCTCTTTCCTGTTTTGTGGCCTCTAATATCTCCCCACCCATCATGTAATCCTCCCCTGGGTTCCTGCGAGCTGAGTGCATGATTTTGCACTTCTTCGCATTGAGGCAGCTGCTTTCCCAGGTCCTCATATCTTCTTCTTGCAGAAATAGAAAAAAAAAACAATTGTCTACACTTCCTACTCCTAAACTAAGTAGGCACAGCTTGGGGTGCTTGGGATACAAAGGGTCACAGTCCCCTTCTGTTCATTCTATCAGACTTCCTCCTGTTCTGTACTCTTCTCTGAACCTTACATTTTTGATGTTTTTTCAGTCCCCTTCTCTTTCTGTTCCTCTCATCACTCTTGTTCCCTCTCTGTTTGCTACCCTGCAAGGCATTCTCCCCAGCTGAAAGGGACTCTGCCACTTCACCAGTGAATGTAGTCTTTCCATCCTCAGAGAATTATTTCTGCGTGATCAGCCCTGAGCTGCTTCACTGGCTCTCCACTACAGGGAGCTCCAGCTGACTCCTTCCTTTACTGCATCCCTTATCTTTTTGCCAGCTCTCTTTCAGCTCCCACCCTCCAGATTCCTTCACCCTATAGTGACCAACTGAGCCTCCCCGCCTAACTACCAATTCTATCACTAGCTCACCCAAAAACATAGTAATCCCCTGACAAAAAAGCTACACAAATTTAACCAAAAAGGCAAAACGTATCAGAATATAGAATAGAAATGAAAAGGAATATAGGAAGACATTGAAAAGTATAAAACCTGTTTTGAAACATTTTAATATATTTTTAAACTTTAAATGTTTTACATGAAAAATTATCAAATACACAATGCAAAATAAACGTGTGCTTATTACTTTGTAATACATGTATAAATACAAATAAATATTAACAATAATTAAAGCAGATGATAATACCCCTTATTTTTCAAAGTAAGGAAGACAATGATTATTAATATTATTGAAATAACTTGCAAAGCATTTTTACTATGTGGGTTGTGTTGTTTACTCTTTTAAATTTTTGTTTGATTATGAGCTAGGCCTCTGTAGGTAATTTAGCTAAGTGGGGACACTGAACATTACATTCCACTGTAACCCATGCCTGGGGACATTCAGCCAAGTAGATCCTTTCTAAGGCAGTACAGTCCCTGCCCTATAAAAGGTTTCTGTTTTAGGGAAACATCAAATAATTGAGATTCTTCGATAACGGAAGACATGCTGTGAGTTTAAACAGGGCCAGGTCCAAATGAGACAGTTTTCCGCTGGGTAAACCAGATGGGAGGACAAACGGACTGAGGCCGGAGTCTGTATAAGTGAGCTAGAAATAACAATTCCCAAGAAATAGTCAAATCTGTGATGTCGGAGAGACATGTACGATGATGAGGCATGGTGGAATGGCCAGCCAAAGGCATTTGTGGTCTGTCTTTGGCCCTGAGAACTCAGTTATGATTCAGGATTCTGAATGGCAACATCAAGGGTCTGAGTCTGCCATAACTCACCTGGTTCCCAGTTGGGGTAAGCCTCCACTCTACTTAGGATTTAGATATTGTAGATGTGAGTAAGGTTATTCTGTGTGTTCTCTATCTTTTTCAAAAGTCTTTCTTTTTATCTCGGTAGAAATATTGTATTCCCCATAGTCTTAGTGTGTGTTATCCTGTAACATATGTAAATATCTTTTATATACTTCATGCTTTATGTGACTGAGTCATTTCATATATTTATTTTTATTTTATTTATTCATTTAAAATTAGTAACTGGGAGAGGCACAGTGAGCCAAGGCTCATTTCTGGGTGTGACCCAGGGGAAGGAGAGCATATAAATAACCAGGGTAAATGTGCAAGGTCGTGATATGTCTTTGAAGAGGCAGGCTATAGTTACTATATCTACACAAAAGGCTTCTCAGCTGTGACAAAAGGGGTGGGCCATTTTCCCTTTGGTAAGGAATGCTGCACTATGTGTGAGCAGTGACTCTGGTGAGTTTCGGACCTGGAGATACCCCAAGTGAGGATGCAACTGAGTTGTGGCAGCATACCAAAGTAATCCTTTCAGGTATCTGAGGGGTTGTGAAACTAGTAACAATCCTTGCAGACTGAGTCCTGGGAGTGAACAAGTCTGTGACAATTACGTACCAGGATTGTTAAAGAAACCCCCCGCTAGTTTAGTGCAATTGTGCTCAATTGTGCCAAAAGTTTTGATGCCATTTAGTGTCACTATTGGCACAATTGTGCAAAATTGAGGCAAAAGCTAGAGTGCTTGCAACTTTCACACTAACACAAGCACTTTTGAAAATAAGGACGCTAATGTTTTGATGCCATTGGGAAGATGCTGACAGATGTGAACATTTTTTAAGCATTCACAACTGACCTCCACTTTTGAAAATCCTGCCCCCATTTATGAACTAAGGGAGGACATGGAGAAACTCAGGAAGTGGTCACAAATCTAGCATGTGTGTGTCAGTATCAAAATGTGCAAGGTCGTGCATGTGGGAAACAAGAATCCAGGGAAAGAACACAAGCTGGGGCATGATAGTTAATGGGACAGAGGAAAAAAGAGACTTGAGGGTGGTGATATCTAACAGCCTCAAATCACTATCTGATAAAGCAATAAAGAAGGCAAACAGGATGCTAAGATGCGCTGCACTGCATTGGTAGAGGGTTCAGCAGCCGAAAGAAGGAGGTCATACTACCATTGTACAGGACCCTGGTGAGACCGCACCTAGAGTACTGCGTACAATTCTGGAACCCTCACCTAAAAAGGACATCACCAAGTTGTAAACAGGCATCCAGTGATATGGGCGAAGCAAATTGAGTGACTCAAATATGAGCGACTCAATTTGCGCCCCTGAAGAAATAGCAATAGTGCAGGAATAACGATGAAAGGGAGTAGCGAGTACAGGAGGACAGTATAGCGAAGGTGACTGAAGGGGGCCGGGGATGCTGTGATGCTGGGGTTGGTGTGATGTTGTGGGTTAAACTGAGTAGTGCAGAGCAATGCTGCTGAGCTGGTTGCCTGGAGTGCTGGAGTAAGCCATCACCTGGGATACTGATGGTAGTGGGTTCGGGACTGCCTGCAGGTATTCATTTTTATATTTTGGATTGGGTGTTTGCCATTTTTTTTGTTCTCTGTCCCCTGTTTTCCTGACTGTGGTGCCTGTGACAGGGAGCTCCTGCCATTCTTGAGGACTGACCTTTTCTTAAATCTGTTGGAACAGTTCTTCTATTTCTTAGCCTAATTTATCCTTTACAATTTCTAGTCCATAAGGTCGGCCACCTGTGGGCATCCCCTTCCCTTTCTTGACTATGCTATAGTGTCCTCTTTAATTTTCCTTTTCCCTCTCAGGTCCTCGTACAGGGAGATTATTGTGGTGACCTTGGAGCATATGTAAAACAGGTTGTGTTTATCGTTGTTGGATTTAGTATGTAATAGCACTATGTCATAAAATACCTTGATGTATATACCTTATGTTTATGAAACCTGTAAATGTTGAAAATACCATGGCACTAGGTGTTTTTGATAATGGTAAAAAGTACTAGGTGACTATTATAGAAATTAAGTTAGTTGTGCTATTTAAAATGCATGTAAATTGCTGTAAACTGAACAAGTCTGAAATTTCGTGGTGATTTGCATATATTCCATGATGCTTTGCATTATGAAAGTACAGTATGCATGATGTTGTATTTCTTTGAAACTTGATTTGTTGCCTGTGCCCTTTGGGGTAACCCATTTTTCAGTGATTCTGCATTGAGGTTCTTTGTCTATAGCTTGTTTTGTTTCTTTTTTTCCTTTTGAGCCCCCACTTCCCAAGCAAACAAGGCCCACATAGGGATGAAGGGTTTTCATTAAAAGTGGTTAGATCAGAGATCAGTAAGTACTGGCTAAGATCAGAGAAAGGACATACATAGTATGTTGCTGCAAACTGATGTAATGATGAAGGAATATGACATTGCTGAAGCCTATTTCCAGTATTTTGAATAAACATCACACAGAGATTGTGTATTGAACCTGAAGTTTGGTGTCTGGTCCATCTGTTATCCCACAACCCCTCCACAGTGCCTCAGCGATGGTAGCCACCCTCCCGTGTATTCCCCTTTCCCCCAGTGTTTGCTCCCCACTGGAGTTGATTATATTAATTTGGGGGGTGCGGGGAGCTTGTCCCCTGCAATAGTAGTTAATTTTGTGGTCATTTTATTGTCTGTAGTGCCATCGCTGATGTGGGGTTTGTTGTTTTGGCTTTCTAGCAATTTTTGAATTCTGAAAAATGTACTCGCTGTTAAGTGAGTCGCTGTTCTGTTTTCACTATTATGACATGGAACCCTGTAAACAGTGCAGGGAAAGGTGACCAAAATAATTCAGGGGCAACAGGAAAGGATATATGAGCAAAGTCTGGAGAGCCTCGACATGTACTCATTGGAGGCCAAACAGGACAGGGAGAACATTCAAATACATGCAGGATATTAACAAAGTAGACTCCAGAGTGCTGTTCACAACCAACAGTAACTATGGTATAAATATGTCATTTAACAGGATGTCCTGTAAAAGTTTTTTATGAACTCTGGTATGATGTTAATAATGCCAGCCCAGCATGTGGGGCTGCACACCTCTTTGCTAGGAAGCATTATTGGCAACGTTCCAGAGTAAATAAAAACCTTATTCCTGGATGTCCTATGGGATATTCCTTAGCTATACCATTGGAGGGATGAATAACATGACGGAATAAAAAGTTTTATTCAGGCATGTGATTTTCCTCCAGGGCGAATAATATGTTATTCTCCCTGAAGCCCTGTTATTTTCTTTGCAACTGTCAGTCATTTAAGCACTCACAACAGTGCTGTTCTCTATGGAACTAGTTGTTAAATCTGAATTCCATTCTCTGCTCTACCTGTGGTAGTGCTTGATCTGCTTTTCTTTTGGCTATGTCCTCCTACGTGTGCAGCACTGTCCAACTCATGCTACATCTCCCGCTCTCTCAAGTGATAAACAAGCATTTGTCAATGCTGAATGTTGTCTCGCTGGCATTGGCATTGGTAGTGCCAGAGCTAGAGATGCATAATAGGAATGGCAGTGAAGTATTGAAGTGATGCCAACCCCACACCCACCCTGTAGAGAGCGACAGGCATTGGGGGTGTGCCTTTGGGTTGTCAGCTATAATGCTCATGCCACTGTACCTCACCCTACCCTGTAGACACTGACAAGTGTTGTGGTGTGCTTTGGGGGTTTTGGGCATTATACTTACCCCATTCCATAAGGAAATATGCTGATGTGGGTGCAGTATAGGAGAATGGGGTGAATTGTGTGGCCGAACAGTGCAAGGCACGTCACAATGCCTGTCAGTGGCTGCAGGGTGGGGGTGGGGGTGGAATGGCACAAGCATTATATCCGATGATCCCAAGTCACACCCCTGGCACCTGTCAGTCTGTACTGGGTGGGGTGCTACAGTTGGAAACCCTAACACCGTAGGCGTGCGGTGGTATTTTCACTCCAAATTTTCAACATGGCCTGTTTGTGAGCCCACCTCATGAAAAGCGGCACAATCAGTTTGTTAGCTGAAAGGTGGTTTTGCACAGCAGCTATGCCATTTGGCGACACAGGGACAAAAACACATTTTGGGCAGGATGTGGAGAATAGCAACTGTATTGTACATGAGGAGGTGTAAAAAATGGCAACGTTGAAAATGTGGAGTGAAAATATGAAAAATTGGTGGTCATGAGCATGCATAGAAAGTGCGCAACACACATCTGTAACCGAATTATTTTTTGGAGTTTGTCACCCACATTTTTAACATAGGCATTTTAGGACCTCCCCTCATGAACAGTGGTGCTGTGATTTTGTTAATCTGTCCCAAAAGTTGATTTCCCACAGTGACCATGCCATTGTGTGCCACAGGTGCGGAAACACATTTTGGGCAGGATGTGAAAAATGACAGCTGTACTGTTCATAAGAAGGTGTGAAAAAATGCCAGTATTGAAAATCTGGCATGGAAATATTGCAGATTTGCGAAGTTATAAGGGTGCATGGAAACTGCGCAATGCATGCTTGTAACACAGTCATTTTATGGACTTTTGGCATCAAATTTTCAACATAGGCATTTTAGGACCTCTGTTCATGTACAGTGTCACCGTCATTTCCTCAGACTGTCCCGAAAAGTGATTTTGCACAGCGACCACTCTATTCTGCGCCAGATGTGCGAAAAGACATTTCGGCCAGGATATGTAAAATGACAGCTGTACTGTTCATAAGGAGGTGTAGAAAATGCCAAGTTTGAAAATCTGGAGTGAAAATATTACAAATTCGTGAACTACGAGCATACGTGCAAACTGTAGCACTTTCACACGTAACTCAGTCATTTTTATGGGGTATTTGTCCCACAGCAACTGCTACTATTCTGGCGCTGGAAGTGCAAACACATTTGGGCCAGGATGTGAAAAATGACAGCTGCACTGTTCACAAGGAGGTATGGAAAATGCCAATGTTGAAAATCTGGCATGAAAATATTGCAAATTCGAAGTTACGGTGCATAAACTGCTTGATGCTGCGCTTGTAAAGCAGCCATTTTTGACTTTTCCACAAATTTTGTAACATAGGCCTTTTGAGAGCCCACCTCGCGAACCCTAGCACTGTTGTTTTGTTAATCAGTACCAAAAGGTGACTCTGCGCAGTGACCGCAAATAACGCCATGACAGTGGCAGAATTCATGAGGAGGGGTCCCAAAACCCTATGTTGAAAATTTGGGCAAAATACCAAAAATGCCCGAGGATATACATCAAAGTTGAAAACCCCTATTTATACCATTATACAGCTTACCGGCATTTCGCAGTTTGCGGTCGGCTTTGAAGAGTGCAGACGTGTTCCTGGTCCACCGAAGATCATTGCGCCAGACTCGGAGGTAGGCATGGGTGGGGGTGGGAGGCAGGGGCGCAGAGGGTGGGCGCTGGTTTCGGGGCAGGGAGACGGCAGGGACCGCTTGCCACAGCTTTTAAAAACAAAAAGTTGTAGGACTTTTTTTTTTTGTAGACATTTGGCATGCTGGGGTGGGCCCCAGCATGCCACCTCAAGTCTTTTTGTTGGGGACTCTAGCCGACAGGGATTGGGCACCCCCATCGGCACATACTGAGGGGGATACACGAGCCAAGGGGATTGGGCACCCTCGCAAGCAATTAAAGAGCAGGGGACATTATGCCAACGGGAGTGGGCTCCCCATTGGCAAACTAAAAGGGACAGGGGATAAATGCCGACGGGATTGGGGCCCGCCATCGGCAAAGGAAAACTGTTGGGAGGGCGAGGATGCCAAGGGGGACTGGCCACCCGGCATACATTGTGTCACATGTGAGGGCATTATGCTGACGGGAGTGGCTCCCTTTGGCATTGTGACAGACAGCGGCGGCTGTCACTGCTGCCATGTTGCCTGCACTTCAGGAGGCATGTTGTGGTCACACTGCATGAGAGCTTCGCTCTCATTGCAGCAGACCTTTTCTTTGTTCTGCCACATTTGGTATGCATGAGGTCAGGGCCTGCTGCTGGCTGATTGGGGAATGAGGGACGCACCTTCTGATGCGTGCCCTACATTCGTCGAACACTGGCTGCACCTCCAAATGTGCTACCACCTCAAGATGTTAGCTGGCGCGTAAGCACGGGAGCCAACATAAAAAAACAGACACATTTCAGCTGTCAGGAGAACATAGACAACAAATTTCAGAGTCACATAACCAACAGAATGGCAGAGCACTTGAGTGGGAACTGAAGTAAATCAGCAACTACAAAACTTATTTAGACGTGGCAGATATCAATCGTTTAGGCACTTACAGTAGTTGTGTTCTATATGGAACTAAATCTTTATTCCATTGTCCGCTCTACCTGCTGTAGTGCTGGAGCTGCTTTCTTTTATGACTATCCTCCTACGTACACAGCACTGTCAAACTCATGCTCTCTCTCTCTCTCTCTGTCTCTCTCTCTCTCGCTCTCTCTCTCTCTCTCTCTCTCCCTCAAATGATAATTGCTTGTTTGTATTTGTTGCATAGTTGTTGGCCATAGTTGGTGCAAAGGGTAAAATTAAAACATTAATAACATGAGTTATAATTGAAAAATTGTCTTACTGGTTTTGGGAAATTAAGAGCTTTGCACATAAAAAATGACTGAGTGGGGGAACGGGATAGCCACAGATGATGTATTTGAGTGAGTGTTGGTGAAGTACTGGGGAATGGGAGAAGCCACAAGTGCTGGAAGGTGGGGAGCATCAGGGAAGGCTTATGTGTTTGAGTGAGAAGTGGGGAAATGCGGGGAGGACAGAGAAGCGATGAGTGGTGGAGCGCACTCAATGTAAAGTGTAGTAGATGGGGGGGCCGTGCTGTTTGTAGTTATGAATGCTCTAATTAAGGTGACTACTGGCCTATTTTACTCACCAATTTTTTTTTTTTTTTTAACTTACTATGCTTTTGGTGTCCTAGCAACGGCGTCCTACATCGGCGGGACCTCTGGGGCTCCTACTTTTACCCCGTTGGATCTCTGTCACAGATTCAACTGGGAGCCCCAGGCAGCTACGTGGCGGTGGGACGGAGGTGTCATGGAGCACGTTGAGAACATAATTTTTTTCCCAGGCTGTGGTGGTGGTGGGGGGGGCATGGCATGCAATGATGCTGCAGCGATGATGCCAGATGTCTGGCATGCCTCCCAATACCAGCGCTGGCTGGGGTCCATGGTAACAGGTCAGCCTATGGTCACCCAGGAACCCTGTTGTCGGGCACACTACCCCCTTCCCCAGAGGTGGAGAACGTGCAAAGGTCACTCGAATCCACCTCTCCCGTCTGGCCCTCTGGTAATCCGAGTCCGCTTCTGAACCTGGGTCACCAGCATCGCAAGCAGTAACCATACTGCTGCATCGGTGGGCTGGCTACTCACCAATTTTTAAGAAAGACTCTTTAATAATTCTTTGCATGAGTACCGATATTCATCTCAACTCTTGGAAATGTTCCATAGATATTTTCAGTATGAGTGTTTTTTCCAAGTTTAAAGCACTTTTACTCATCAAAACTATATTTTACTCACCTAATGTCTATAATGATGCTATCTGGAGCGCTGGTAGTGACATAACTCAGTTTAGCAGGCAGCCTTTTATTTATATACAGTATATACATACTAAATGAAATATGGCCAGCTCAGTTGTGTAGTATTACTATACTGTGAATTGAACAGCCTGTTTACTGAGCTGTAGATTCCTTGGGCTGCAAGTGTTATCTGTATTTGAACAGAGCAGTGTTCTACTTGAAGAATGAAGAATGTAGAATGAAGAGAATAGCCTGGGGTGACAAGACCAGGGAGGAGAATGGAGCTAGGACAGGGAGGGTTAATACCTTGGAGGAACAATAGGTTTCAGGGAAGGTTCCAGGGATTACAGGGAATATGGGTAGACTGGATGGACCTCTGGTCTCCTTCTGCCATCATGGTCTATGTGTCTCCGTTTCTCATCACTGAGCGTGGACTGAGAGTGGATTTGTTGTGAATTGAACAGCCTGTTTACTGAGCTGCACATTCCTTGGGCTACAAGTGTTGTTTGGATTTGAACACAGCAGTGTACTACTTCTTTTTCTCATCACTGAGAATAGACTTATTGTGAATTGAACAGCCTGTTTCCTGAGCTGCAGATTGTTGGAGTAACTATCCCATGATTTGTCTTTTGTTTAAATAGTA
Source organism: Neoceratodus forsteri (assembly GCA_016271365.2). Classification (NCBI taxonomy): domain Eukaryota; kingdom Metazoa; phylum Chordata; order Ceratodontiformes; family Ceratodontidae; genus Neoceratodus; species Neoceratodus forsteri. The sequence goes on from CM028129.1 coordinate 1,502,428,823, forward strand.
TCCACATTTGATTGACATCAGCTGTTGGTTTTAGTATTGGAAGCTAGGGGTGACATCAGTGAGACTGCTTGTCTCAGTCCTCTCATCATTATGTACGTATATTACTGCTAAATGCCTTACAGTGTATACTGTTTGATGTATGCAGGGGTGAATGGAAGGGAAGAGGGGGAGAGTTGGCATTGATGAAGAACATTGGACCTAAGCCCATTCCATATCGAGCTGCTACGACAAATGCATACATAGGATTGCCAGCATTGGATCTCAAAAATAAGACACAGAACCCCACCCTCACCCCTTCGTCCCCCTCCACTTCTGAGGCTGACATCATGGAAATGTATTGAGTTAGGTATGGCTACCTCAATAACAATCTATTTCTGTAGTAAATTTTATTAGGAGAGATTTAATAGTTCACTAGAGTCAGGTGTGGTACCACAGGACTGGAGAACAGCACATGTAGTGCCCTTCAACAAAAGTGGTCCCAAGGATGACCCAGGGAATTACAGACCAGTCAGTCTGACCTCCACTGTGGGCAAGCTCATGGTGACCATACTAAAGGAAAGGTTGGTGGAATATCTAGAGGAGCATGGTCTCCAGGATGAGAGGCAGCATGGGTTTATGGGGGGGGGGAATCATGTCAAACAAATCTGATTGACTTATTTGACTGTGTCAGTAAGACAGTAGACAGGGGCCAAGTGGTAGACATCCTCTGTCTTGATTTCAGCAAGGCCTTTGACTCTGTGCCCCACAAAAGGTTGATCAGGAAGTTGGCAGATCTTGGGGTTGGGGAAAAGATGGCCAGATGGGTGGAAAACTGGCTGAGGGAGAGAACCCAGAGGGTGGTCGTGGGGGGAGAGTTATCTGGCACCAGAGAGGTAACCAGTGGGGTCCCGCAGGACTCGGTGCTGGGGCCAGTGTTGTTCAATGTCTTCATCAATGACATTGGAGATGGTATTAAGGGCAAAATGTGCCTCTTCGCGGCTGACACCAAGCTCTGTGGGAGAGTGGACACAGCTGAAGGGATACAGGACCAACAGGAAGATCTGGAAATGCTGGGGAGATGGTCCAGGATCTGGCAGCTTGTCTTCAATGCCAAGAAATGCAAAGTTATGCATACTGGATCAAGAATCCCAGGACAGAGTACTACCTGGGTGGAGTCCGAGTATATGCATCAGAGGAGGAGGAGAAGGACCTGGGAGTGATGATCACTAGTGACCTGAAGCACTCCATGCAGTGCAAGAAAGCAGCACCAAAGGCAAACAAGATGCTGGGATGCATATCTAGGGGGATCAGTAATAGGAGAGAGGAGATTATACTGCCCTTGTACAGGTCACTGGTAAGGCCGCATCTAGAGTATGGAGTTCAGTACTGGTGCCCACACCTCAAAAAGAACACTAACCTGCTGGAGAAGGTCCAGTTTCAGAGGAGGGCTACAAAGAGGATAGCTGATCAGCAGTGTAAGGCATACAAGGAAAGACTGAGGGCACTGAACATGCACTCTCTGCAAGATAGGCGAGAGAGAGAGGGGACATGACTGGGACCTTCAAGTACTTGAAAGGGATAAATAAGGTTGATAATGAGAGTCTCTTTAAGCTGAGTGGCAACTTTAACATGAGGGAGCACAGTCTTAAGCTGGAGAGTGGGAGGTTTAGGAGGGAGGTCAGGAAATACTTCTTCACAGAGAGGGTGGTGAACACTTGGAATGTGCTGCCGGAAGAGGTAATCTCATTGAAGACAGTGGGCACCTTTAAGAGAGGCTGGGATAGGCATAGGGGGAAGGTAAGGATCATGGGTAGAGAGGATAGGAGGAGTGGGAAGGGAGGGCAGGGACATTAGCTCAAGCTGTGGACCCTGCAATACAAGCAGACTTGTTAGACCAAATGGCCTTCTTCTGCTGGCTTCTTCATATGTTCATATGTAACATATGTGATTAAAGGTGCCAGAAAGTACATCTAAACACTGGTGCAGTACTTAATGAGGAGATAATGAGCAAATAGACAGCGCAACGATGAACATGATTGTTATCATTAAATCATAATCTTACTGCTCTTCATTGTTCCACAGAGCTCTTGCTGAATCCTCTTTTATGCAAGGCACTGTGCATATCATATCTAGCCCACTCCTCTTAAACAGCAGCGGGAGCATGGGACATCATCAAACTTGAAGATATAAGCTCAAAACACTGTGAAAATGAATGCCTTTATTTGTGTCAAGTTTAATTTTTTGGGGTATCACTGAATTTCTGCTTTTAATTTTTGAGTGTACAGTAATCTTCTCTGTGTGGGGTCAGCAAGCACAAGCAAGTAAGCATGAGCTCTGGACTGGTGGCTCAACCCTCCTACCCTAGTATTCCCAGTCCTGGCATCCAGCAGACCCGCACTCCCTCCCAGTCCCCTCCCCCCAGCAGCACCTGGCCCAGGCCCAGCCACTAGATCACCTGCCCTCACTGGTCCTCGCCTGCACTCTGCTGCTTAGCCTCCCAAGTCCTCAGGACCAGGCACCCCCTCTGACTCCATCCGAGTCCTCAAGGCCGAAGCCAGCCAGTGAACCAGGCATGCCCCTGCTGTGGGCCCTCCCGTCGTCTTTAGACTCCACCAACTCTAAACTCCGCCCCTCCAACTGCAGCTTGCACTGCCTATGAAGTGTGCGGAGAAGACTGCACTGCGAACAGAGAAAGGACCCACTCCCTCCACCCCCCACAAAAGAAAGGCACCCAGCACCCGCTGAGACGAGTCGGCTCAGTCGACTCACCCCCGCTACTTACTTTAGTCAGTTCTCTTCTGCTGAAGCCTGATCCTGTTTTGCCAGTCACTCCCTCCAAGTCAAGACCAGACTAGTGTCAGTCAGGACTTCAATTTTAAGGCCAGCCCAGTGCAACTTTTTCCTCTCCTCTTCCAACTTTCACCAGCAGTGAAAAACCTACAGCCCTGTGTTGCTCACGGCGAGGACTTTCAGACGCAGATGCAATACAGTACTACTATGGTCAGACTCAGCGCAGACAGCTTGAGTCAGGATGGGGTCAGGTCGTTCACTTTGTCTGCAGGTCAGATTAAATAAAATGTTATTTTTTTCTCTGCCAGACTGCCAATCAGTTTGCACTGCTGTGCTGATGACTGCACAGACTTTTGCAGTTCACTCGGTGCTCTCCCAGTTCTTGTGCACGGATGGACGGAGGACAGACACAGCACGGCAATGGCACACTTATCCAGGCTTCCCTCTCTCTTGATGACGTCCCTGGCCTGAGTCACTGACCATGCCTCACGCAATGCACACTGTGGTGCGGCTATCTCCAGCTACTAAGAAAACTAGGACAGTGAGTTTTAAAGCAGCCAACCAAAAAATGCAGGAAAACACGGCATCCCGTATGGATTCAATACAGGACAGGCATTTTTACCCCAAAATACGGGACATCCCGTAAAATACGGGACTGTTGGCAACCCTACCGTACAGTTACATGAACATTAGATGCCATAGAGGTGATTCATCGGGCCACCGCCAACTCTGTAGTGAGATGGTATGACAAATGTGTACATTTGATAATGTTCTTTGTTTGAGTTGGGGGGCTTCCCCCCACACTCCCATGTTAAAAAAGATATGGGGGATGTGGGGGCAGAGCTCCCCAACTCTAACAGAGTGACAAGCACGATCATGGATTGTACCAAACAACTGTTAATATTTGTTGTTTCTTTGAGTTGGGGGGCTTTGCTCCCCACACCCCCTGCGTTAAAAATGGCACATGGGGTGTGGGGGAGCAGAGCCCCCCAACTCAATTAGGGTGACAAACTCGCTACCATGTTACACTGCCTGGTATTACGTTTGGTAATTGGTAAGTCTGCAAGTGGTCGTCACATTATGTGGTGGTTCATCTGACCGTGATCATGTCATATAACTATGTATGCTAAAATTGATATTCACGGACCAATTATGAATTTGGTCCAATGTTCTCCACCAACGCCGGAGAGTTTAGTCAGAGAACTGTATGTGTGTGTGCGTTGGGGGGGTTGTTGTCTGGGCTAAGCAAGTGTGTACATCACAGGTAATAGCCTGTAAAAAAGGGGATGTAGCAATACCCTTTTGGCGATAGTGGAGAACACTGAGCCACTTGCGAACTGTGTTTCAGAATCCCACAACAGTATGCAAATTGAGTATCAGTGAACGTCTTTATGTTACGCAATGGTAATTGTGTAGAGGTACGTTTGTGACTTGACGCCATGAGGCATGCTCTGCCGAGGGAGTGCTCTGTCGGTTATTTCTTTTTAGTTTGTTTGAGTTGGGGGCTTCACCCTCCCACACCCCCTGTATCTTTTTTAACATGTCCCCCCAACTTAAACAAACTAAAAAAAGTAACCGACAGAGCACTACCTCAACAGAGTACGCATCACGGTGTCATGTTTGTCACTCTGTTTGAGTTGGGGGGCTCTGCCCCCTCATCCCGTGTCCTTTTTAACATGAGGATGTAGGAGGTGAAGCCCCCCAACTCAAACAAACGTTTAAGGTGGGAGTAATCTACTATTGTGACTGAGGGAAAGAAATAGGGGTTGGTGGAAGCTACGTGGGAAGATTAAAGGAGGGGTAGGTTATTGTCTGGGTTTTGATATACTATTACAAACTTTCATTATCCTACAAAAAACGGCATCACAACAAAACCCTGAATAAGATGTGCTTATATTACTGTTGAGTGTGGGGAACAGAACAGTGAGCGTGAAAGCTCTGTTTATATTTTCTGGGCACTAGGTTTGAAGAGCACTGTCAATAACAGCACCATCCACAACAGCGCTGTATTGACAGCGCTGTCCACTACAGCGGCAGGAAAGAATGCCGCCACCAACAGCGTCAATGGCAGTGGTTGGAAACCACAGTGATGACTGCTACCATTATTAAAAAAACTATTTTTATGCGGGGGGTCTCTGCCCTCCACAACCCCTGTAACTAAAATAATCAACTATGAGTTGGAGTTGGATTATGGGTGAAAAGTAAAGTTTCAGAGACCAGGACTAGAACCCTGGTTTCCCAATCTGTGCTAGTCAAGCTGCTGCCTTAACCTGCTCCACCATGGCAGCAGCTCAGCCAGCAACTTGACTTTTCTCCTTCTTCCCTAGCATGTCAGTAGCAGGAATAGCGATAGAGGTAGTGGTAGTTGCTGTTGCTATTCTGCCCCTATCGCTATTCCTGCTTGCACTGTCCTGACCGAACGGTTCATAGTGCACGGTTCAGGAAGCGTTATTCTAACCGTATACCTATTTTCTGTACTGTTCTATACTATTTCAATTTATGTTTTAATTCTGTTTATCCTTTTGTGAGGAGACAGTGGAAGGGAAGGAGGGATGGGGAAGCTGCAGATTATTATTATGTAGCTAGGGTACATATATATAGGGTAAGGGATCTGACAAGTTTAAAGGCAGGGTATAGGGTCACCAGATTTAAAAAAAAAAAACTTGAGAGGGGAGGGTGTGGGAATCTAGCAGCTGGTACAGACAGAGGGTAATCAGGGAAGGGTGAAGGAAGAGGGAGACAGAAGGCTACTGGGGCAGGAGGGGAGAGGGGGAGTGGTTAAATGCAATGGATGTGGAGCAGCAGTATTCCTGTACTCAACGTGGAGAGTTGGGGGGGAGTGACGGGCTCCTGGGGCAGCTGAAGGTGAAGTTAAATTGGTTAAGATGGGAATTAAAGAGAGCTGGGGATAGATGGAAGAAGGAACAATGGAGAGAGAAGCAGATTAGGTCTGCTGAGGGCCAGGGGGTGGCAAATAAGGGGGGAACAGGGGGTTGCCAAGGCATCTGGGGACAGAGTCTCCACATAGACCAGGCAGTACTGGAATAGGGGACTGGCAGGAGGTAAGGAGACATGGAAAGTGGAGAGGGAAAACTACACAAGGAGGCAGAGGAAGGGTGAGGAAAGAGGATGCTAAGGTTTGTCCTGATGTAGGGAGACCAGCATCAAACAGGTTCACGGTACTGGCAAAGCTACAGGAGCAGGGGGCACATGGGGGGATCAAGGCTAGAAAAACCATAGAGAAAATGGTCTACAATATGGGGACAGAAGGGAATAGTAGACATGGGGTGAAAGGAGGTGTATACAGTCAAAGAGGAGCTAAGGGTGGAGAGGAGGGTGGAATACTGGGAGAACAAGGAAGGAGGGGGGGACTGTAGCAGATAGCAGGGGACACGAGGGAGGATACAGAAGAAATAGGATAGGAGAGGAAATGGGAGAGAGCAGTGGGAATATAGAAGAGAGGACCAAGAGGATGAACAGGGAACAAGTGAAGGGGGAGGATGCTGGCCCACCAGGGGTGGACAGGTGGAAAAATGCAAAGACTGGAGGGGAGGAAAAGGCGTTGGTCATTGGGGATTCCATTATCAAGGGTATACACTGAGTAATGAAATGGGACCCAAATAGGAGAAGGAACGCTGAATGTGTGCCAGAGATGGAAGCGGCGTGGACAGGGCCTAGGATCAAGGAAACGATAAGGAAGGTGGGGAGCAAACCTCACTTGATCATTCACCTAGGGACAAATGACTTGGTAGGAAAAGAGGTAGGAGTGGTGCAACAAAGGTTTAAAGAGTAAGCAGGGAGCTGCAGTGAGTCAATGAGTTTAATGGCATTCTCTGAGGTAATCCAGGTCCCCAGTGCCAGTACAGGCAGAAAAAAAAAGAATTAAGGAGTTCAACGAGTGGCCAAGGGACTGGTGCATGTCGAAGGGGTTCTTTTGCATAGGAGGGCTGGGGGACAAGTGGAAGGATGAAGTACTATATTCAAAGGACAGGCTGCACCTCAGTGAGGAGGAGTCTAGAGAGCTTAGAGGAAAAGTGGTAGAACACATGAATGGGGCCCTGCATTTAAACTAATTAAGGGTGAGTATAAGGCTAGGGAAGGCATGGAGGTCAGCAAGGGGGCCGGAAATTAGCTAGAACTCCCCTGCAAATGGGGGTAGGGAATAGAAGAGGGGATGAAGGAAATGTAGGGTGAAAGATCTGGAGGGCCGTAGGCAGAAATAGAAGAGAGGATAATGAAAGTAGAGGGAGCAATATTTGGAGGGCCAGGTGTGCGAACTCTCGAAATCTGGGCAACAAGACTGCAGACCTAGAGGCCACCGTGGCAGGGGAGGACCTTGATCTAGTCGCCATTACTGAGACCTGGTGCAGTGAAGACCAGGATTGCGATATAGCAGTACCAGGTTTTACTCTATTCAGAAGGGACAGGGTCAGAAGAAAGGAGGGAGGAGTAGCTCTTTATGTAAGGGACAGCATAAAGGCTACAGAAATAAGAGGAGAACAGGGAGGAGCGGAGGTACTGTGGGTCACTCTGGAGAAAAGGAATGGGGCTGTTATCCATGCAGGAGTGACATACAGACCTCCAGCACAGACGGAAGAAGTGGATGGGGAAATGCTGGAAGCCATCCAAAGGCTGGCTCATAAGGGAGAGTTGTTACTAATGGGAGATTTCAACATACCTGACGTGGATTGGAGACTCCCAGCAGCGACAAGTTCCAGGAGCAGGGACATCCTAGACTCCATGAAGGGGGAGTTCCTCAGGCAACTGGTAATGCAACCCACTTGTGAGGGAGCAGTACTGGACCTAGTGCTGATGAATGGGGACAGTTTTGCTGACATCACAGTGGGGTACCACCTGGGGACCAGTGACCATCATACGGTGTGGCTTAGCATAAAAACTGGGTTTGCACTGAAATGTACAAGGACGAGGGTCATGGACTTCAAAAGGGCTGATTTCAAGACAATGGGAGAATGCTTCAGGGCCACACTGGCAGGGACAGGGATGCTAATTGGAGTCAAAGACCAGTGGGCAAAAATTAAAGAGGGCATTGGAAGAGCTATGAATGTCTGTGTCAGGCATGTCTGCAAGGGCAGGAGGAAAAGAAGATCACTATGGTTCTCTAGAGAGCTAGGAGAAACAGTAAGAGTGAAAAAACTAGCATTTAAAAAATACAGAAAGACACAGAAAGAGGAGGCTAGGTTAATTTCCCAGGAGAAACAAAGGGAGGCTGGGGAGGCAGTGAGGAGAGCAAAGGCATAAACAGAGAAGAATATTGCCCAGTCAATAAAAAAGGGATAAAACATTCTTTAGATATATTAGCGAGAAGAGAAAGATCAACGGGGGGATAATAAGGATAAAGGGTGGGTTTGTGAGGAAGAAGACCAAGAGAAGGCGAGCAAATTGAACAGATACTTTTGTTCCATATTTACAATAGAAGGGGTAGGTGAAGGGCCAAGATAATGAACAGGAGCAGAATTGATAGGGAGGTGGAGACTAGTCCTTTCAAAGAGGAGGAAGTCCTCAGAGTACTAGCAAAATCAAAAATTGATAAGGTAATGGGACTGGATGGGGTTCACTCTGGCAATTTTGTTCAGCTTATCACTAGATACAGAGGTAGTTCCGAGGGACTGGATAAGGGCGGATGTGATCCCACTTCACATGCGTGGGAATAGGGAGGAGGCAGAAAATTATAGACCTGTCTGCCTGACTTCAGCAATGGGCAAGGTTATGGAATCACTATTGAAGGAAAGGATAGTGGAATACCTTGAAACAAGTGGGTTGCAGGATCAAAGGCAACATGGATTCACAGCGCAGAGGTCTTGCCAGACAAACCTGATCGAGTTCTTTGACTGGGTGACCAGGGAAGTGGATCAGGCTCGGTTCTATGTCATAATGGCGATCGACAAAAGGCAATCACCATTAGGCGACTGTACATGGCGAAAATCAATTTAGAGCAATGTACCCCAAAAACAAAAGAGGCACCGCGACTCACAATTTTAAATTTATAGGGGGTTGCTCTGCACCCCTACTATAGGATTCTCAACCCAGGGGTGCATGTTGGAGGGGGCAAAACTGTAAAAAATTTGGGCCTGGCGCAACAAAATGTACCTGCACCGGACCAAGCACCCTCAGAACCCCAGCTATGAATCCACCCACCGCACCACAGGGCCAGCTCAACAGCTCACTCGCGGCCAGCACCCTCCGAAACCCTCCGCCCCTCACTGAGCATGCTCCTCCCCCCGCACACATGTACATGTAGCGACATCCTGTCGTTATATGAGAGAACCCCCATCCGTCGCCCTCCCTAGGTAGCCCCTCGATGACATGTAATCGTGATTGAGTCAGCCGCTTTTGTTGGCCCGCCTCGCTGTTGACCCGTGCATGGGATACCATCAGGGTGGAGCGGTAGATATGGCATACCTGGATTTCAGGAAGGCCTTCAACACCATTCCACATAGAAGACTGCTGAACAAGCTGGCCTGTCTAGGAGGGGGACAGAAAGTAGTAAACTGGGTAAGAAGTTGGTTGAGTGGCAGGAGTCAGAGTGTGGTGGTAAATGGAGTCCACTTGGGAGAAGGCAGGGTGACAAGTGGGGTGCCTCAGGGGTCTGTACTAGGTCTGGTCCTCTTCAATGTCTTTATCAGCGACAGTGCAGAAGGGCTAGAAGGGAAAGTCTGCCTGTTCATGGATAACACGAAAATCTGCAACAGGGTGGACACTGCAGTGGGGTGCAAAAAATTAGGAATAATTTCCGGAAGTTAGAAGAATGGTCAAGTGTTTGGCAGCTACAGTAGGTTTCGATGCAAAAAAGAGCAAAATCATGCACTTGGTGCACAGAAACCAAGATGCTACGTTCCAGTTGGCAGTAGGGAGGTACTGGCAACCACCAAACAGGAAAGGGACCATGGGGGTAATCATTTCTGATCACCTGAAGGTAGCCAATCACAGTGAAAAGGAAGTGGGAAAGACTAGTAGAATGGTGGGGTGCATAGGGAAAGGTGTCACTAGTAGGAGGAAGGAGGTAGTGTTACTTCTGTACAGGTCACTATTAAGACCACACCATGAGTACTGTGTCCAGTTCCGGAGGACCCACCTCTGGAAGGACAGGGATAGGGTGGAGGCAGTACAGAAGCAGGCAACCAAAATGGTGCAGGGACTGCATCAAAAGCCCTATGAAGAGAAACTAAGAGATCTGAATATGTACTTGCTGGAAGAAAGGGGGGATATGATAGAAACATTCAAATACATAATGTAAGCCATCTGTCTCTCTTCAGAGGGGCTTATGCTGCCACTAGGGACCCATTTTCCCCCTCCTACCCCCCCCCCCAGAACTAGGGAATGTATTAGTGCTCTGAGGGGTTAATCCCTGCTGGATGCCTAAAGGTGGCAGCAGAGGGCAGGTTAGGGAAGGTATGTAAGGAGTGGACACATGAAGTTTGGGGCCTTTCCAGCCCCAGCACTAGGCCTGAGGCTGGAGGGTGGGCGGCTGGAACAGCAGGAGAGGCAGGCAAGGAGGGAGTTCAATGGTCCTGGTTGGGCCTGTGGAGAGAAAGTTGGTAGACAGGGATGGCCTCTGCAGTGATGTGGCGTCGAGGAGCTGGGAAGGGAGCTCTGAAGGAAGGATGGCAGCCAGGTATCTGTGTCATTGGGATGAGGGAGGCTAGGAGGAAGGAGAGTGCCAGGAGAGGCAGGAGCTCATGTGATCCCGTGTAGGAGTGTTCTGGGCTGCCAGGGCTGTGGGAACGGTGGCAGGGTTCCCACAGGGGAAGGGCCAGTGGCAGAGGTCCTCTCCCGCACCAGGTGTGGCAGGGCAGCTCAGGCGTAGAAGGGGCCAGGAGTATCCTTCACCCATATAGAGGGACCTGCATGGAGGGACAGGTCCTGGGGCACCAGCATCTAAGGGCCAGGCAGGTCACAGGTCTTAAGATAGGACTTGGGGGGCAGATCCTGGCTGGAGGTTAGTTCAAGCCCAGGATGTGTTGGCAGGGATGTGGACCGGAGGCTGGGGTCATCCCTTAATGGTCATCAGGGAGCTTGGTAAAAAGGAAGGGTGCCATAGTAGAGGAGTGGGCTGCTTGGAGAGCCTAAGCAGTGGCAGTGCCCAGGACTCTCTCATGGCAGAGCAGCCCAGGAGGTGCAGCTTGGGGCATTGGAGCAGGGTCAGGTCTGAGGGCCCCTGCACCAGTGGGGAGTGAGAGAACGTACATGGCCGTAATAAGGGGACCGGTGCGGTAAGTGCTTGGTGCACCAGCAGGTTCAGGTTCTATGTGGGAGGAGAGCATTTAGGTTACAGGGCCTGGGTCAGAAAGGAAAAATCCTGGTACCCCTCAAGATTTGGGACAAGGTCCAGGGGCCAGGTGGGTGAAGCAGCATGCTTCTCCGCGCCGGAGATAGGGCAGCCAACCAGAGCCAGACAAATTGAGAGACGAGGAGAGGGAAATCCAGAACAGGAAAAGAGTTTGGCTTACCAGCACCAGTGAGCCAGGAACCTGTTGATTCTTCAAGGAAAGAATCTGCTTGGGTAAACCATTCGAGGTTCAGAGTTGAAGACAACCTGCTTGCATTGCCTATATAACCGTTAGTCTGCTCAATAGGTCCAGCATTGGGTGAACTGTAAAAAGTTTGAAATAGCTCCATGGAGTTGCCTTATTTATTTGATAAAGAACGGGACCCCTGTACTCCTGAAATCATTTGGGGCACAAGGCATGAGGTGCTAAAATAAAGAAGCTGTTGGGAAAAAAATTGGTAGCAACTTCTCCATTATTTGAGTTAAAAAGGGGGGAAAATGAAATGAAAATCCCCTTGTATTTATCTTGTATCATAAGTTGTAATTCCAGAAGGTGACCATCAGGCTGCACTGAGATCGAGGGGCTCGGAAGCTCAGACAGGAGGCTGCAGGTTTGGAGGTTCTGCGTCTGATAACCAGAGGTTTGGGGCAGATCCAGTTCACAGAAGTAGAGATCGAGAGTGCATGGTGTGATGAAGCCATCAAGAGGTAGGACAAATGTTTTCCTATCTTTATTTCGGGTGCATGAGCTCAGAGTTTGTTTCGTATGGTGATAATCCTTTTTCCCCCCTGAAACATCTGCAAATTAAATAATTATGCCTCTAGACAGAGGGGGTAGGGGAGGTTACATGTGGACATTCATCCGGTATGTTTTCTGTACCCCTAAACCCCGCCAAACCCTGAGTCCCCGGTTCTGAAGAGCTGGCAGGCTTCCCATCCTAAGAAGGCCCTGTTGCACAGTAAAATTCGGTTGTGAGGTAGGCCTCTAGAAGAAAGTCCTTAGCATGCTGGTGTGGTGTGCGCACATGACCAGCTGGCCACGTGACTCTCAGGTGGAATCCGATTCATGGGGTGGCATAGAAGAAGCTAGAGCAGCTGCAGAAGGAGCACCATCTTTGGATAAGCAGTCAGAGAGAGAGCGGTGCCGAGAGAGAAAAGGAAAGGAGAGGAGATGAGCAGACAGTTGAAACCGAGTTATTGCATACCCACATCGGAGCAGGAAAAGGACAGTGCCATCAAAAGTAAGAGGGCTCTTTTATTTTATCGTGGGAACTGGGAGAAGCAGCAGATGGACTTGGACAGGTAGCTCCCATGGATTGCCATTGGATAATGTCTGGCAAAGAAGAAGGTGGAGAAGAGGGATCCCCTCAGAAGGAGCCACTTACCATGGTTCTTGCCTCATTGCTGTCCTGGTTTTGGAAGGCAGGGGGAAAAGGACAAGCTAATGACCAATGCGTGAGGTGTGGGTATCAAGGGAAAGGTGTTGCCAGGTTGGCTGTATGCAGGACTTGTGCAGGTGTACTGCCTGTTCCCAATTGGGGGTTCCCTCCCAGTACCACAGAGGGCTCCTATGGGTTGTGGTCACTGGCTAGTTGGGATTCAGGAGCATTCAATAGTCTTTTCCTGGGGGAAAGTGCTCACGTCCATGTGGCTCAAGCCAGGAGTGTTTCCCCAGATGTCATCATGGAAGCAGTGGAAGAAGAGGGTGTAGGAGGAAAATCGAGGCAAGGAGGTGACAGGAAGCACAGTTGTCTGCCCAGCTGCCCACCTCCAGCAACCAACTCCCTGTAGCAGAGGGAGGGGCAGGGGTCTCAGGAAACTGGCGGGAGGTCCCCTAGGACCCAGGGGGGCCCTGTCTTGGCCTCTGTCTGGTGGTAGCCCACTGGCTCTGTCCACTAAGTCAGAGCCTGCATCTGGAGCTGAGTCAAAGATAAAACCTGCAGGCTTGGCTCCAAGTCCGTTGCTGTACCATCAGTGGCCAGGGAGAGTGCTGATGATCAAAAGAGCTGGAGAAGCTGGATGAGGAGAAATTTATCAGCAGAAGGTTCCAGTTCCAGGATTACCAAGTAGGTAGAGCAATCCCCAGGCCTTTCCACCATCTAGTGATCACCGTGGCGGACTGTACCCCACAGCTCCTAGTCCGGGCCAAGACCCTCCGGACCTGTATGGACAGGTTAAACCCCAGTGACCTGCTGAACATCAAATACCGAAGGGGGATATGGTTGCAAACTGGGCAAGCCAGGAGGACCAGTGTAAGAGACCCACCAGAATGGAGCCAGGCAGAGAGATGGGTCCACAGAAGGCTGCATGTGGAGTGTCCCCATTTGAATTGTCCATATGTGCCTGAGAGGATATGGGACATTATTGAGAAGATAAGAGAGGAATGGATATTCAAAGAACAAATGGAACATTTGAAGAACCGCCCTGGAGAAGGAAGTGCCCCATCTCAACAGCTGATCCAGCAGGTTCAGACAATGTGCTGCACAGGGACTTGGTCTGGTCTGACCCTATTCAAAAACTTTGCTTTGGTCCAGAACTTGGCTGGGACATGGACCAAGTGTTACATTCTAGACCAAGACTCTTTTGGGGATGCGACCACCAAACCAGACCCAGAGTATTATTTCCCACCAGGAGGAGGGCCTGCAACTTAGGCCTCCTGGAAAACGAACTGCACCAGGACATTTGCTCTACGGAGCAGGACATGGTGACTGTACATAGTTTTCTTATAAGAAAGAAAAATGGGACTTAAAATTACATTTATTATTATTGAAAAAATTGTTAAAGATCATGGACAATTACTGGTGTGGAAAATGGTAGAGAGTGATGCAAGGATGTGAGAGTGAGTGAGAGAGTGAGTCTGGGGATTGCACACAGAATAACCTGTTTCTGTTTGGTGGAAGGTAGGGTTTTGTTAAAATTTCAGAACTACCTCAGTACTGTTTTTGAAATGTTTGATGGTGAAGTTTAATCATTACAAAAGCAATGATTATGATTTTCTTTTGTCAAAGAAATAGCATAGCTTTTCTAAAATTTTATAATTATCTCCTGGCACAGGTAAGTTTTTTTTAGTTAGCAGGGTGTACTTGGGCTTAGTGAGGCAGATTAGGGTGGTGCTTATGGCCAGATATGGTGAGTTTACTCTCAGAGGGCTGGGGAGTGCGCATACCCGGTTTGATGGGAGGAGACTATCACTGGACCCTTGCCATCATTCCCAGGAGGGAACGATATCCTGAGTGGGGAAAGAGTGTAAGCCCCTTCTCTTCAGAGGAGCTTATGCTCCCACTAGGGACCCCTTTTCCCACTCCTATCCCCCCCAAGCTAGGGAATTTATTAGTGCTCCAGGGGGTTAATCCCTGCTGGATGCCTAAAGGTGGCAGCAGAGGGCAGGTTAGAGAAGATACATAAGGAGTGGACACAGGAAGTTTAGGGCCTTTTCCAGCCCCAGCACTAGGCCTGAGGCTGGAGGATGGGCGGCTGGAAGAGCAGGAGAGGCAGGCAAAGAGGGAGCTCAACCGTCCTAGTTGGGCCTGTGGGGAAACCCCCCCTCCCAAAGTTTGTAGACTGGTATGGCCTCTGCAGTGATGTGGTGTCGAGGAGCTGAGAAGGGAACTCCGAAGGGAAGATGGCCAGCCAGGTACCTGCGTCATTGGGATGAGGGAGGCTAGGAGGAAGGAGAGTGCCAGGAGAGGCAGGAGCTCATGTGATCCCGTGTAGGAGTGTTCTGGGCTGCCAGGGCTGTGGGGACAGTGGCAGGGTTCCCACAAGGGAGAGGCCAGTGGCAGAGGTCTTCTCCTGCACCTGGGATGGCAGGGCAGCTCAGATGTAGAAGGGGCCAGGAGTGTCCTTCACCCATATAGAGGGACCTGCGTAGAGGGGCAGGTCCTTGGGAACTAGCATCTTAGGGCCAGGTGGGTTGCAGATCTTGGGACAGGCCTTAGAGGGCAACTTCTGGCTGGAGCTTAGTTCAAGCCCAGGATGTGTTGGCAGGGATGTGGACCAGAGGCTCGGGCCATCCCTTAATGGTCATCAGGGAGTTTGGTAAAAAGGAAGGGTGCCATAGTAGAGGAGTGGGCTGCTTGGAGAGCCTAAGCAGTGGTAGTGCCCACGACTCTCTCATGGGAGGGCAGCCCAGGAGGTGCAGTTCAGGGCACTGGAGCAGGGCTAGGTCTGAGGGCCCCTGCACTAGTGGGCAGTGAGAGAATGTACATGGCCGTAGTAAGGGGACCGGTGCAGTAAGTGCTTGGTGCACCAGCAGGTTCAGGTTCCATGTGGGAGGAGAGCATTTGGGTTACAGGGCCTGGGTCAAAAAGGAAAAATCCTGGCACCCCTCGAGATTCTGGCCAAGGCCCAGGGGCCAGGTGGATGAAGCAGCACAGTTCTCCGCGCCGGAGATAGGGCAGCCGACCAGAGTCAGACAGATTGAGAGATGAGGAAAGGGTAACCCAGAACAGGAAAAGAAAGAGTTTGGCTTACCAGTGCCAGTAAATCAGGAATCTGTTGATTCTTCAAGGAAAGAATCTGCTTGGGTAAACCGTCCAAGGTTCAGAGCTGAAGACAACCTGCTTGCATTGCCTGTATAACCGTTAGTCTACTCGATATGTCCAGCACTGGATGAACTGTAAAAAGTTTGAAATAGCCCGATGGAGCTGCTTTTATATATGTATGTATTTATTTGTGTTATAGGCTGTAACTCTAGAAGGTGACCTTCAGGCTGCACCAGGATCGAGGGGCTCAGGATCCCAGACAGGAGGATGCAGGTCTAGAGGTTCTGCGTCTGGTGGACAGAGGTTTGGGGCAAGTCCAGTTCACAGAAGTAGAGATCAAGAGTGCACGGTGTGATGAAGCTGTTGAGAGGCAGGACAAATGCTTTCCTATTTTTATTTCGGGTGCACTAGCTCAGAGTTTGTTTCACACTGTGGTAATCCTTTTTCTCCCTGGAACATCTGCAAATGAAATAATTGTGCCCCTAGACAGAGTGGGGAAGGGGAGGTTACAATAACAGGTATTAATAAGGTACAGGAAGGTAGCATTTTCCACAGAAAGACAGACTCGAGGACTAGGGGTTGTGACACTTGGCCGGCTGGTTCTGATTTGCTCTATGATTTTTGTAATATAAAAATGTGTTATTGAATGTAGCTTATGAGACATCATGTGCTCCAGGCAAAGGACAGGACATATGTTAAACAGCAGATCTCTGTGACGGGATTAACTTGCAAAGACTCGCATTTCATAGCCTTATTTAGGATCTGGGTGGTTTGAAGCTAAGACCTAAAATATCCATTTTATGACATCCTCAGGAAGGTCAGTAATTGCACCTGGTGTCACAAAGCATATTACACCTCAGTGAGATTTGGCAGAGAGAGAGAGAGAGAGAGAGTCATAAAAAGTCCTTTGATGTCTTTGAGAGAGGAGACTGCTCATAGATCAAAGAAGTCATTTGGAAAATGAGTTTTTGCTAATGTCACGTATTTAAAATACCTCCTGAGTGGAGACATCCTGGTTGTATAATTTTTAATAAACAGAGGAGGAGCTGGGTGACATCATGGAGGAGGAAGGGTCAGACAGTTTTTTAACTATGCAGTGGCTGGCCTTTAGAGACATTCATGTTTGGACTCTGAAGAAGAAACATCTATCAGCACTGTAGGAAGATAAGAATACATTAGATAGACAAGTCTAAGTGTATGGCTGGTAGGAATTTGCACTTTAAACTCTGTTCTTTTAAGTGATTGTATGTTTTGTGGTATATTCTGTATTTACATTTTACATATTTTTATCTCTTTTAAAGTAAACCTCTATTTTAAAGAGACTACTTGGTGTGCCTTTGAAATTCTTTCTTTGACAAGTGAAGCATATATGGTTAAAGTGACACTGTGCAATAGCTTACTGGTTTACCAAACTAGGAAAAAGGTTAAGAGTTTGTCTGAGGTCTTTCATAGAGTTTTTTAGGGTTCATTTTGTACACCTGGTTAGGTGCCCGTAAGCGAAAGATATCTGGCATTTCCCCGAAGAGCAGAATTATCTGAGCCTGTACAATTGGGTATGCTAGCAAGAGGTTCACAGTTTGAATCCCTCCAGAACTTGAGACCAAAGGTTGATTTGAACCCACAAAACAGACAGGACGGTTACCCTGTTTCTGTTACCTGTTTGCAAGACTGCACTTGGAGGTTGGCACTGTGGGAGCAGAGGGCCTGACCTGCTGAGTAGGTATGTGACAGGGGTCATGCTATGAAGCTGAGGGGGGGAGGCTCAGAGGGGATATAAGAAAATATTTCTTCTCAGAGAGGGTGGTGGAAGCCTGGAACTGACTCCCAGCAGAGGTGGTAGGTGCCAAAACAGTCACAGGATTCAAGCATGCAAGGGACAGATACAAGGGGACTTTGGCAGTAACACAAGGGGTGGGGATTACTGCAGGTTGTGTAGGGGCTGCGGTGGCACAGTAGGCAGGGAAAATGGGCAGACTGGATGGGCCAAAGGGGTCTTTATCTGCCGACAACTTCTATGTTACTGTTCTCAAAATTGTCCTTGAAAAAATGTTGTTTGGGCTGAGCCACAACTGGAGACTCCAAAGGTTACTGAATATATAGAGAATAATGGATGGGGAAGGGTTTGATATGATAATTTAATGCACACCCGAGTTGTGGGATGCTACCCCTCGGGGTTTATCAAAGCATCCCACAATGAGGGTGTGCATTAAATTCTCATATGAATAACCCTCCCCATCTTTTATTTTTTATAATAACAGACCAGCAATTTTTCTCCAGCAGTTTGTGAGACTGTTTGTCCCTGCCCACATACAGAATGTTGGCCAATGAGGCAGCAGCATAGTTTGACTGGCATGGCTCATGAATGTCATAACAACCAGCTGGTTGTTATGGAAAATATCAACCTGGTCAGTACATTGAGAGAAATTGCTGACCAGTTATTATAATCTGATACTACAAAGAATTTTATGTAATTAGTTATTCTAGAATTAAAAACATTTTTTATTAAGACCCTGAGACTTGTAGCACCCTGATGCAACTTGCCTGTCCTGATTGGGTCAGCTGCTCTTTAAAGTCATTGGGCTGGATTTTAAGAAGAAGAATCAGAATTTATATAACACTTTTTCATACACACTGTATCCCAAAGCACTTTACAAGCAATGCTAGACTGTTATTGAAGTGACTGAATGTGTAGTGGCAGACATGTCGTACATCAACACCCACACACTGTCTTGGATAATTGCACGAACCAGTTTATGGGAAGGGGAATATTAGCCAGGACACCGGAAATGTCTCCTACTCTTTGCAAAGAGTGTCCTGGGTTCTTTTACTTCCACCTGGACACCCACCAGGACAGCACCAGGATGAGTAGAAGGGACCTCAGTTTAACATCTCATCCGAAGGACAGCACACCCCAACAGTACAGTAACCCCCCAATACTGCACTCAGGTGCCAGTGTTTAGGTATGAGCCCAATCCTGATGTGGGAGTCGGACAAGAACCTACAATCTTCTGGTCCAGAGGCAGATGGGCTACCAACTGAGCCACGCTGACACCTGACACAGAAACGTGACGTAGAGCTTGTGTCAAGCCCTGCACCATGACACTCAGGTTTTTGTAGTGTGCCAAACCCTTCACTGCAACCATGTCCGATTTTACAATCTCCAGCACAGTTGGGACAGTTTCTATGATTTACGGCAGCTTGCACCACATATCTGGTGCAAGCTCCGTGAAAAAAAGGCCCTTGGGATTGCCACAAGGTTGACCACAAAAAGCTGGTCTAGCTTGCAGCAATTGCCACACAGGGTAGAAAATCCCAATTGCCAGCGGGTGAATGGCGCAAGCACTGTGTGCCGTATATACAGCACACCTGGGGCTTGCGGTTGTCAGTCACTGGAAAATCCTGCCCTGTCTTTTTTTTTTTTAGCATTCAGTTAAAAAAACAGTCCTAAGCAGAACAAGGTGGAAGTTTTTTTGTTTGATAAATGTACAAATATCTATTATAAAGTTAAAGGCATTTCGCCTTACAGTTACTAACATACTAAAATGCCAGTAGAATAGGCCTAATGGTCTTTCGCGTCTGCTAGATTTTCAGCACCCACTTTCAGGGCCAACTTTCATGTCCTCCCCTCCCCCTTGGGTTATACTGTCCCCAGTTGCAGGTGTGCCACCTGCAATGGACTTGGTCAGATTGACCCTCCCCCTGTACCTGTACCATCCCCTCTTAAACCCAGCCACAGTCTCCTCTTCTACTAGCTCCCTGGACAATGCATTCCATGGCACCACCACCCTTTCAGTGAAATAACACCTCCTCCTCTCCCCCTCTGAACCTGTCCCCTTCCAGCTTACACCCGTTCCTTCTCGTTGTCCCCCTCCTCCTCCTTCCTTTGAAGCACCCTGACTGGGCCACCCTTATTGATCCCTTTTATGTACTTAAAGACCTCTATCATGTTCCCCCTGTCCCTTCTCTCCTCCAGGGTGTACATGTCAAGCTCCCTGAGCCTCTCCTCATAGGTCTTCTCCCTCAGGCCCCGGATCATTTTGGTTGCCCTCCTTTGGACCCTCTCTGGGAGTGTAACATCCCTCTTTAAATGTGGTTTCCAAAACTGCACACAATACTCGAGGTGTGGCCTAACTAAGCAATTGTACAGGGGTAGGATCACTTCTGCCTTTCTAGAGATAATCACCCTGGTGATGCATCCCAACATCTATTTGCCCTTGCTGCTGCCCTCCTACAGGTCTCTGAGTTGTTCATTTGACCATCTACCACTACCTCCAGGTCTCTCTCACCCTCCGTGACTTGAATTTTGTCTCCTCCCAGGGTATACCCCTGGACTGGATTTCTGACTCCCAGGTGCAGAACCTTGCACTTCCCCACATTGAATTTTAGTTTCCATTTTCCTGATCACCTTTCCAGAGCCTCCAGATCCTCCTGTAAGGCCACACTCCCCTCCTCTTCATCCACCACTGCACCCAGTTTTGAGTCATCTGCAAAGAGACTCATTTCACTCCTGATCCCCTTTCTTATATCTGAGACATAGGTTTTGAACAGGAGTGGCCCCAGCACTGACCCCTGGGGAACCCCACTTGTAACCCACCTTGGCGATGAGGCTAGCCCCAAAACCACCACCCTCTGAGTACGCTCAGAGAGCCAATTTCCTATCCATCTTAACAACTGTCTCCCTACCCCCATTTCCTTCAGTTTAGCCAGCAGGCCATTGTGAGGTACCGAATCAAACGCCTTGCTGAAGTCCAGAAAGAGGACATTCACTGGCCTACCATGGTCCAGGGCCCTCGTCACCCAGTCATAGAACTCTACAAGGTTTGTCTGATACGATCTTCCCGGGACAAAGCCATGCTGCCTATCATCCAAATACCCATTTTGCTCCAGTAACCCCCTAGCCTATCCTTGCCGATACCCTCCATCACCTTGCCGACTACCGACGTCAGGCTAACGGGCCTGTAATTTCCCACCTCTTCCGTTGACCCCCCCTTGTGGATCGGCACAACATGGGCCACCCTCCAGTCTTGGGGCACCCATCCAGTCCTCAGGGAGATGTTGAAGAGCTCCGCCAGGGGGAATGCCAGGACATTCGCCAGTTCCCTCAGCACCCTGGGATGTATTTCATCTGGCCCAGGTGCTTTCTCTGTCCGAAGTGACCTAAGGGCTTCCTTTATTCTTTCTACCAGGATTTCAGCCTCCACCTCCTCCCCCATTGCTCCCTGTACTGCTGGCCCCCACCTGTCCATGGTGGCCACTCTCTTTCCCCAGACCCTTCAGAGCCCCTGATCCCTACTGGTCCCATCCTTTCCTCCAGTTTCCCCCTGCAAGACATAGCCCCTCCACCCTCCCTGGTAAAAACTGATGCAAAGTACTCATTTAGGACTGTTGCCTGTTCCCCTGCCTCCTGTGCCCAACCCTCCCATCCTTATCCTGCTGATCTGCCCCCTTACTTTCCTTTTTTCCCCTATGTATCTAAAGAACCTCTTGCACCCACTCCGGATCCCCCTGGCCAAGGACTGCTTCTTTTTTGCCTTAGCTGGTCTTACCACCCTGGTGACTCTTTTGGCTGTCCGCTCATACTCCCCCTGATCCCTTTCACTCCTTGAGCACTTAAAGTGCCTATAGGCCACCTTCTTGTCCCTCACCACTTCCTGAATCTCCCGGGTCCACCAGCAGGGTTTTCAGGCCTTACCGAACTTGCGCCTTTCCCTTGTGCAGGATCTGGTAACCTCCTGTATTCTCCTCCTAATGATCTCCCATTTGCTTTCAGCATCCATATCCAGCCTTATCCTGTCCAAACATTCTTTAAGTATCCTTCACATCTCCCTGAAGTCTGCACCCCCTAAAGTCGGTTACTACTGTCCTTGTTCGGCTTTCCTCCCCCCCCCCCCAGGTCCAGGAAGAACCAGACTGTGGCATGATCACTCCCCGCCAGTGGGTCCCTCACCTCTAGGCCCCTAATCCGATCACTGTCCACCAGGACC
Organism: Neoceratodus forsteri; assembly: GCA_016271365.2. NCBI lineage: Eukaryota > Metazoa > Chordata > Ceratodontiformes > Ceratodontidae > Neoceratodus > Neoceratodus forsteri. The sequence goes on from CM028129.1 coordinate 1,502,450,347, forward strand.
ACATCCAGTGTCCGGGCCTCCCTAGTTGACTCACCTACCTGCTGGGTCAGGAATGCATCCTGGAAAACATCCAGCAGCCACTGCTCTCTGGCCACTGGTGACGACATAGTCCCCCAGTCTGTTCCCGGCATGTTGAGGTCCCCCATTATCACTACCCTTCTCTTTCCCAATCTACAGTGTCCCTCGTGATTTGCCACCAAACTTTCTTCCAGAGCCTCTGCCAGTGCAGGTGATAGTTCCTCTTTATAAAAAAGTAAAACATGTTCATTTCTTTGTAACACAGAGGGCTACGAAAGATTTTGTTTCCTTCAAAAATGGGTCTATTCTGCATCTGGAGTGCTGGCGTCATCGGAGTAACCTACCATTACCATTCAGCCTCTCGCCCTTTGAAAATACTATGAATCTGGGGTCAATTACTTTGTAACAAAAAAAATGGCACTCCTGTTACAGCTTACATCATTGTTACACTTCTAGAGTGACTCCTGGGGCTACATATTCAAAACATATTGGGATTTGGTTGCTCTGGCAAACGTAACACTTTTAAGATGAAAGATTCCCCTACCCAGAATGTCTAGAACATCCCCAGAATTTATAATAGCTGTTAATTCTGGTTATGCCCCTAAAAATTCTGGGGAAACATTTTTTTCAGCTGCCTTCCCCAAAAAATGTTGAGGCAACCAAACTGCACATACAAATCTTGCTTTCAGTATATTGTCTCTTCCTTATTATCCCCCAGGCTACACCTGGAAATAAGCGTCTGCATGGTGTGGCCCCTTAAATAAATAGAAGTGAAAACAGAAATGAAGTTTATAGAAATGCATCCACCCCTACACACACTCAGTTTCTGTGTTTGCTACTTTGGTCTATGCTGGGCGGGACCTCCTTCAGCTGCTGCCATACTTTTTGCTGCTGATCAACTAACTACACTATTGTTAAAGTATTATACTAGTAACTGGTGTGAATGAATGGTTGGACTGCACTGTAAAGGAGTTTTCGCTCAACTGGGCTATCCTTTTCTTGATTTTAATAATGAACTATTCTACTATGTGTAACCCCTAGATGGCGCTATCCCAGGGGCTACTACCCCTGCCTGATTTGCCACTAACAGGTTGAGGGGCCTGGATCCAATGGCGGGTGCCTCCACCCAGAGGTCAGGGTTTGCAATAGTTAAAATTACTTGGTCACAGCCCTCTGGGACACTGCAACCTCCCTTTCTTCCCACTAGTGGCCCACACAATATATCAGAATTACCTTCACAGTATACACTTACCCCCAGGGCTGGTTCAGGCACTGGGACCTCCTGTAAAATAAGATACAGTGCAACAATCACAGTACAATACTTTAACATAGACAAATACCTCAGGCAGTATAACTTTGCTGAAACAAGCAGCTCAGATTTATTTAGGGGGAATATAACAAGGACAGGGGGAAATCAGGTTAATTAGCTTATCACTTTACTCATCTACCTATGGCTATTGCACAGGCCTCATCCCTACCAGTTACTGTCCTGGGTACCCAAGCCCTAGTGGCTAGTCCAAACCGTGGCAGCTGGTAGGGCCCTTTCCCACAGAGAAAGAAAAATTAGTTTAAACAGTCAGCAGTACAGTGATTCCATTTGGATTCAATGTGGCAAATCAACAGGGAGCGACCCTGAATTAGTACTCACGACCTCCAAACAAGATAGGGTCCTTCAATGTCAGCGGGCTACTCTTGAGCTCCACGAGACTCCTCACACATTTATATGGCAAACTGCAACAGGCAAAAGTCCTTTAATGGCAGCAGGATTCACTTGAGCTAACCAAGCCTCCTCACACATTTATATGGTGAACAGTAACAGGCAAAAAGTCCTTTAATGGCAGCAGGATTCACTTGAGGTACACAAGCCTCTTCACACATTTATATGGTAAAACAGAAAGTACTATACCAGGCAGGCTGCTTCTCTATCCCGATCGCAATTACTGCACAATACCGGAGAACACAGCAGATTCAGTTCCTGACAGACCGAGTGCAATTCAGCAATTTCTCCAGTCTTCTACAGGGTAAGCCTGGTTTCTACTCTTCAGATATCTTTGATTCTCTTCACAGGACGGATTCAGTCTAACAAGCAGTTACACAAGCTGCAGACTGGAACTCTGGGCCTTACACACGTTTCCGACTAAAACTGCACACTGAAAAGCACAGGGCTCCTTCCTTCTTCACTGCCAGAGCTCAACTGAAACTCCAACAGACAAAACCGGGCACTTCCTTTGAGTTCCTCCCAGTTCTTGACTGGATTGGCTGTCACTCACAATAGACTGCTCCTGTTGGTCCAAAAGGCCAAGTCTAAACTACATCTCCCAGAGTCACTGCCCATACAATCCTCTTGTGGCTGGCTCAGATTATGAGTCCAAGTTCTGATTCGTCCAAGGCACCATTTTAGAGCTAGCTTACCCCACACTGATTGGTCCAGTTCAGCAGTTCAAAACCAGAATGGGGAACTAGGCAGACACAGTTCTGACTGCAAAGAAAGCAGGTTAGACAAACTGTAATTTCATTATTACTCTAAATGGTTTCTGGAAACAGTTACATCTTTCAGATAGGTTCCCTTTGCACTCTAGTGACTGCAAAAATGGAGTGAATTGGCAGCAGCTCGAATGGTACTCAATCAAAGAAACACACAGTCCCCATACAAACTAATTATGTCTGCAAGCAGACAGCTCTTAAAGAGACAGTACCAGAGGTTCTAAAACACTCACTGATAAATGGCTTAAATCGCAAACACCATTCAGGCTTGGAGCATTCAAGCAAGCTCCTGAAGTCTTTGGGAACCCCATTTTCAGGGGTTACACCCTTCCTGGCCTGGGAAAGCATGACGTCCTCGTCAAGCAAGTACCCCCATAAGTTTCAACTGCAACCATATACATTTGCATTAGGCTCGCACATGTAATCATCAGTCAATATATCATTTTACCAAGAACACATTTCTGAAACATTGCAGTACGTCAGTCTTTACACAGTATTACATACACATTGTACCATAACTCAAGTTATTACCTCTTGTACATGAAACCTGAAGAGAGGGGGCCCTTCCCTATCAGTTACCTTGGGGCTGGATGGGGCAAGGGCACCATACTTAGAGGCAACACAAGCAACTTGGAGTTAGCACTGACGCTCAGTTTGGGCAATGAGCTCGGGGACACATACACTCTTTTATGGACAACATTGAGAGGCAGATCCACTGGCCGGCCCAGGGAATCATAACTGAGGTGCACCACAGGCTTTACAGCTCGACCAGTCTTTCTAGGGGGAACTGTTACAGTCTCTGCACTCTGAGCCTCATTTTCAGCATTGTCCTCACTTGTCAGGGAGTCTCCATGGGGGTAGAGGGCTAGAACTTGGGGCACTTTCAGCTCCAGGAGTTACAGTTTCTGAGTCCACAACATTTGGCTCACATGGAGAGCTTTGGACGCTGGCAGTGGACTGTCAGGGCACTCAAAATACTCTTCTTGTTCTGGTGTATCACCAGTCTGACCCAATCCATCATTTTCCTCCCCTGAAAGCTCAAACAGTTCAACCATGCACAATGATTCCATTTCATCTGATCTGATGCTTTGCACTTCACTTTCTGGGAGCATTGGCTCCAGGGACAAAGCTGGGGGCTTGGACAGACCAGAAGGCCCAGCTTCATCTCCAGTATTGACTAGGGATTGCCCTGAAACAATTGACTCAGTTAAGTAAGGGATAGTATTCAAAGTCACTCTCACTTTCTTCCGATATGGACTGACAGTCATGCTCAACTGGGACTTGTGGAGGGAACACTTTAACTTTGCTTCTGTAGGTGCAGACTTTCTTGATCTTTTCTTAGCAGCAGCTCTAGTCACTGGTCCAGAGGGCATCTTCTAGGGCTCAGACTCAATTAAGATTTGTCCAATGGGCAGTAAATGATTTCTATGCATTGTTTTTACATCTTTGAATTATTCTCAGGCCTTACTTTGTACACTGGCAGATCATCTAGTTTGCCCACTACAATGTGAGGGAGATGGTGCCATCTGTCAGCAATCTTGTGCTTGCCATGCAGTCCCAGATTTCTTAGCAATACCCGATCTCCCTCCTGGAGTTCCTAGTGCTTTCACCTTTTATCATACCTTTCTTTGTTGGCCAGATTTCTTTTGGCAGCCATGGTTTTGAGCCAGTTAGTGCATGAGTTAGCTGGGCCTTTAACTTTTGCACATACTGTAAATAGTTGTCAGCTTGAACCCCATCAGGAGAGACCCCAAAACACATATCTACCAGTAGTCGAGCTTCTCTTCCAAACATCAGGCGGTAGGGGGAGAACCCAGTGGCATCACTTTTGCTGCAGTTATAAGCATGTACCAGGGTGCTAATTTGTTGGCTCCATCTAGGCTTGTCCTTTGGGTGCAGGGTGCCTAGCATATCTAGCAAAGTGCGGTTGAAGCGTTCAGGCTGAGGGTCCCCTGGGGTGGTAAGGAGTGGTTCTGGACTTTCGCACTCCCACAGAGAAAGCATCTCTTTGATCAGGACGACTCTCAAAGTCTCTCCCTTGATCAGAATGGATTCTTTGTGGAGCCCCATAGTGAACAAAAAGTTTTCTAAAGTACTTTGCACAGTGGATGCTTTCTGGTCTTTGGTGGGAAAGCTTGGGCATATCTGTGAAATGGTCAGTGACCACCAGCACATTACTGATATTTCTTTGATCTGACTCCAAACTCAGAAAATCAATACAGACAAGCTCCATGGGTGCACTGGTGGTGATGTTAACAAGAGGGGCAGCCCTCTGGGGCAAAGCTTTCCTCTGTAAGCAGCGACTACAAGTTCGAATGTGTTGCTCCACATCAGCCCCCATCTTAGGCCAATAAAATCTGGATCTCACCAAGTCAAGTGTTCTGTCTATACCAAGGTGCCCCATGTGGTTGTGCAAGGACATCAGTACTGAGTCTCGAAAGGCAGTGGGCAGCACTAGTTGTTGTTTGTCTACTTGTCCCCCTCTGTCTACTATTTCTCTGTAATAACAGTTTATTGATCAGTTTCAACTTAGGACCTTCTTTGTATAATAGTACAGTTCTCAAATCCGTGGGGCGTAATTTGGACACATCTTTTCCTGCATAGAGGGCTTCTAAACTGCTTTGATCATGGGATGCGGGATTGAGCCGCCCGAATACTGTCATTGTCCAGCTGAGGCGGTGCACCAATGTCTATTGCAGAAAAGTGGCAATAAGCAGCAGGTATGCAATTCTCAGAAGGTCCCAAGCAATCCACCATGCAGTCCACTGCGTCCGTGGACATTGTTCCTCCTGTCAAACTTCCGGCAGAGTGCCGAATGTCAGGTTCTGCCAATCGGACCCAATCATTCTGGGGAACAGGCCTCCAGGAGAGAGCATCAGCATCTATGTGGTTCAGACCTGCTCGGTATTGGAAGCATAGTCATATGTAGATAATGCAGAAAGCCACCTATGGCCAGTGGCATCCAACTTAGCTGGGGTCTGCACATAGGTCAAAGGATTATTGTCAGTTTTACTAGTATTTTAGCCCCATACAAGTACTCATGGAATTGGTCAACAATAGCCCACTTCAAAGCTAGAACTCTAACTTATGTACAGGATAGTTCTTTTCGGATGGGGTCAGGCTTCTCGGCAAAGGCCACTGGTCTCAGGCCATTCTCGTGCTCTTGGTACAACACAGCCCCCAACCCTTGCAAGCTAGCATCAGTGTGTGCAGGGACGTAAGGTTTTCTTGGATTGGCATAAGCCAGCACTGGAGCATGGGTAAGTTGATATATGATCTCATGAAAAGCAGTCTCACAATCAGGAGTCCAGCGGGCCCCAAATACTTCACTCGGATGAAAATACACTCTTTCAGTCTTGAGGGACGCTGACTTTTGGTATTTTTTGTGGGTTGGGGGATACCCTTGAGTAAGGTTAAGTAAAGGGTGGATCACTCTTGAATAGTCCTTGATGAAGCGCCGATAATAACCACAGAATCCCAGGAATCTTTGCAGTTCTTTTAGATTTTTGGGCTGTGGCCAGGTGGTCAAGGCCTCAACTTTACTTGGGTCGGTCTCTATTCCCTCGGTGGATACTATGTGTCCCACATACTTTACTGATGTTTGAAAGAATTGACACTTATCAATGGACAGTTTAAGGCCAAAGTCCTCCAGTCAGTCCAATACCTTAAATAATCTGCTCTCATGTTCCTCCAGTGAGCTGCCAAACACAATAACATCATCTAGGTATACCAGGCACTCTAGTAAGTTCATGTCCCCCACTGCACGCTGCATCAATCGTTGAAAAGTGGCTGGGGCACCTGAAATTCCTTGAGGCATCCTCATGAATTCATAGAAGCCAAATGGACAGATAAAGGCCGTCTTCTCACGGTCCTCTGGGGCAATCGGGATCTGGTAGTACCCACTGCGGAGATCCAGCACAGAGAACCACTTGCTCCCGTTTAGGCAGTCCAAAGCATCCTGAATGCGGGGCATTGTGTACTGATCAGGGATAGTCCGCCGGTTTAAGGTGCGATAATCCACACACATCCTTACTGTTACATTCTTTTTCCTCACTACCACAATGGGGGAAGCATAAGGGCTTCTGGATTCTTGTATTACACCAGCAGCTAACATCTCTTGCAGATGCCGTCTCACATCATCTATGTCAGCAGGTGCCAGGCGTCGAGACCTCTCGCGAAATGGTCTTTTCGTCATGCAGCGGATATTGTGCTCAGCTCCTTGCACGCATCCTACATCCCATTCCTTTAAAGAAAACACCTGGTCTCTCTGGGCAAGCTTCTCACTGATCCTCACTTTCCATTCAGCTGGCAGCGGGGAGTCGCCGAAATCAAACAAGTCAGGCGTTACTCTGTCATTCTTCCTTGAACTCTTGCTGCTGGGTAGCACTGCAGTGTCTGCACAATGCACATTAGCCAGGATGCAACCTCTATTTACTCTAATGTCTCTTTCAGACACATTATGAACTTGGAACATTACCCTTCTGGCATAAGCATGGGCTCTAGCGGGCAAAATACTAGGCTTGACCAGCAGTCCCTCTGGCAATTTTCCATCGCCTGGTGCATCCAACATTAATATTTTATTCTTAACATCCTTTCTGATACGGACCTCTCCCTGTAAAGTACACTGGGCATTTGGCACCAGGATCAGAGACTCAGGATCCTTCTTCCATACAATTCTGACCGGTTCCTCTGGTTCTATTTTTTCAGCATCTCTCTCTGCCTCATAGGCCTTCTTAATTAAAGCGAACTCTTAAAGCTCTACTAGTCTTTGACCCTGTTTTTCATAACACAACTGTGCCAGCCTTCCGAACATATGAGCATTTGTTCCAATCAACAAAGGGACACCATCATACAGTCCAGTGGGGGACACACTAAGGCTGAGGTCTCTACTTGTTCGGCCACTCCAGCCACGGAGGTGGGGAAAGACAACCAAATTCGGATATACCTGGAATAGGGGTAGGCCTTCTCACTAACCTCCATACATGCAGTCCTTCTAATGGTTGTAAAGATCGTCTGACAAATGCTTCTGATACCAATCCTGGAACATAATTGTCACTTGGGAGCCACTGTCTAATACAGCTCTTGTAGACACTCCATTCACCTTTAGCATGGTCTCCATGGAGGACCCACTATTCTGGACCAGTCTGGAGAGGCGGTAGTGGGGGCCTGGGCAGCATGACCTTGCCACAAAAGGACGTGAGTTAGCATTTTTGGTGCCCTCACTGGGATCATTTCGTGCACCTCTTAACCACTGATTTGTTCTCCAAAGCTCTCCTTGTAGCCTATATGCAACTTTGTCAGTGTCTTTTGGGGGACCGGCATTCCCTTTTCATGTGCCCATCCTTCCCACAATTATAGCAAAACATACTTTCTGGAGTTTGAGCTGGCCGAGGCACCACACTGGGAGCCAGGGCGGGGGTATTACTAACTGGAAACCTTGGTGCCATCTCTGTCTCGGCGTGATAAGCATTTGGAGACATCTCGTCAGTTTCTCCACTTCCATGGTCAAGGAATCAAGTTCAGAGCTGTTATCAGCAGGAGATACATGGTGGGTACCCCACCCCATAGCAGATAAGGGTCGGATATAGGTCAGGGCCCGTGCTGGCGTGGCCTTCATAAAGGGACTGTTTTTGAATTCCGGATCTCTCTCAACAGTTCGCCCCATTGTGGCATATCTTTTCCTTGTCAGAGCACTCATTTACTGCCAACCTCTGCCCTGAACTTCACTTGATGGGTCACCCTCAGTCACTTCGAGTCGTAGCCGCAGCTGTTGGTGCAGGTCCCTCCAGGGTCGCCTTTTCTCCAACTCCTCGAATTTCTCTCATTAACTCATCATGGAGGGGGGGATTCAGTCGATTTGCCAAGGCGTAACTGAAGCAACAGCAGTTCTGAGAAGGGGGCAGACTTAGGATCCTGTCCAGCCTGGTTCGGTCCAGTTCAATCGCTGGCAAACTACCCTTTCTGAGGCATTCTTGCAACAATTTTCCAGCCGAGATACATACACAGACAACAACTCCCCTTGGTACTGTTGTGCATCTCTTACTCTCCCATAGGTCTTCATCAGAATCTGGGCTCCCATACACATTCTCCAGGGCCTCAAGATAGGCCTGTGCAGTCACTTCAGGGTTACTGGCCCGTTTAGCACGGATGGTAGCCAGGACAGGACCTCGGAGGCTCTCACTAACCCTCTTTCGCTTCGACTTCCGAGCATTGCCATTCTAGCACTTGGGGGGCAACATAGTCCATCCAGGTCTCCCAGTCATCCTCCCTTGGGGGTGGGGAGGGTGCCAGAGAAGATCCTCAACCTTCGGAAGAGTCGTGACTAATGGCAGGTGCAGAAATAGAGTCTGCATTGGTTCAGCCACCATTACAGGTACTGGGCGGGGAGGCGGTGTTGGGGAGGAACACCCCAGGTGGCAAAATAGTTTCTTCAAGTCCTCCACAGTTTTCCCTTCCCCAGCAACCATTTAGCAAATTTCTCCTCAAAAGTTTCAGATAGTGGTGGGGGCTCATTCCCCCCCGGGTCTTTACTGTCCTTAGTTATCACTCTCCAAGCAGTGAGGGCTCCCTCTGGGGTAATGGTCTGTGGCAATTTGGAGCTATCTATGGGATCCTTAAACTCTACTAGGGCCAGGAAAGTGTGGGTGAGCAGATTAGCATGCCGACCCACCACCACAGGGTTTTGTAAACCTTCCACCTTGGAAAGTACTCCCTGCACAGTGTCCGTATTGATACCCAGGGGGATGTCCAGGATAAGCATAGCATTTTGGGGGTCGATCTCCTCCCAGTACACCACTCCACCAGCGGTGCACAGCCACTTCTGTCGGGTACCCATTTATTTTTATTTTTCTCTCTTAACAGTGGTTTGTAAATATGGCCACTAGAGGACACACAATCCCAGCGGTGAGCCTCCAAGATGTAACCCTAGATGGCGCTATCCGGGGCTACTGCCCTGCCTGATTTGCCACTAACAGGTTGGGAGGCCTGGATCCAATGGCGGGTGCCTCCACCCAGAGGTCAGGGTTTGCAATAGTTAAACTTACTTGGTCACAGCCTTCTGGGACACTGCAACCCCCTTTCTTCCCACTAGTGGCCCACACAATATATCAGAATTACCTTCACAGTATACACTTACCCCCAGGGCTGGTTCAGGCACTGGGACCTCCTGTAAAATAAGATACAGTGCAACAATCACAGTACAATACTTTAACATAGACAAATACCTCAGGCAGTATAACTTTGCTGAAACAAGCAGCTCGGATTTATTTAGGGGCAATATAACAAGGACAGGGGGAAATCAGGTTAATTAGCTTATCACTTTACTCATCTACCTATGGCTCTGTGCACAGGCCTATCCCTACCAGTTACTGTCCCTGGGTACCCAAGCCCTAGTGGCTAGTCAAACCGTGGCAGCTGGTAGGGGCCCTTTCCCACAGAAAAAGAAAAATTAGTTTAAACAGTCAGCAGTACAGTGATTCCATTTGGATTCAATGTGGCAATTCAACAGGGAGGCGACCCTGAATTAGTACTCACGACCTCCAAACAAGATAGGGTCCTTCAATGTCAGCAGGGCTACTCTTGAGCTCCACGAGACTCCTCACACATTTATATGGCAAACTGCAACAGGCAAAAGTCCTTTAATGGCAGCAGGATTCACTTGAGCTAACCAAGCCTCCTCACACATTTATATGGTGAACAGTAACAGGCAAAAGTCCTTTAATGGCAGCAGGATTCACTTGAGGTACACAAGCCTCTTCACACATTTATATGGTAAAACAGAAAGTACTATACCAGGCAGGCTGCTTCTCTATCCCGATCGCAATTACTGCACAATACCGGGAGAACACACAGCAAATTCAGTTCCTGACAGACGAGTGCAATTCAGCAATTTCTCCAGTCTTCTACAGGGTGAGCCTGGTTTCTACTCTTCAGATATCCTTTGATTCTCTTCACAGGACGGATTCAGTCCTAACAAGCAGTTACACAAGCTGCAGACCGGAACTCTGGGCCTTACACACGTTTCCCGACTAAAACTGCACACTGAAAAGCACAGGCTCCTTCCTTCTTCACTGCCAGAGCTCAACTGAAACTCCAACAGACAAAACCGGCACTTCCTTTGAGTTCCTCCCAGTTCTTGACTGGATTGGCTGTCACTCACAATAGACTGCTCCTGTTGGTCCAAAAGGCGCAGTCTAAACTACATCTCCCAGAGTCACTGCCCATACAATCCTCTTGTGGCTGGCTCAGATTATGAGTCAAGTTCTGATTCGTCCAAGGCACTATTTTAGAGCTAGCTTACCCCACACTGATTGGTCCAGTTCAGCAGTTCAAAACCAGAATGGGGAACTAGGCAGACACAGTTCTGACTGCAAAGAAAGCAGGTTAGACAAACTGTAATTTCATTATTACTCTAAATGGTTTCTGGCAAACAGTTACATCTTTCAGATAGGTTCCTTTGCACTCCTAGTGACTGCAAAATGGAGTGAATTGGCAGCAGCTCGAGTGGTACTCAATCAAAGAAACACACAGTCCCCATACAAACTAATTATGTCTGCAAGCAGACAGCTCTTAAAGAGACAGTACCTGAGGTTCTAAAAACACTCACTGATAAATGGCTTAAACGCCAAACACCATTCAGGCTTGGAGCATTCAAGCAAGCTCCTGGAAGTCTTTTGGGAACCCCCATTTGCAGGGGGGTTACATATGTCTTTTGTGATCAGGTGGTGCCTCCCTGATCCAGTGCCCTGGAGGATGCCAATACATCACAGCATCCCTCATCCAAGGTTAGAAAATTAAAACTTTTTCAGACAGGCACACTATTAACTTTCAACAGCCTGTTCCACATTAAAAAAATTACAGTTCCTGGAACTGTGGGAGCTACTTGAGCTCTTTGTGTATGCTGTTCAAGAGCAAGAGAAAAATTCTGAACGGTACGGCTCCAGGACTACTGCTAATTTCTTTCTCCTACTTCAGAACCTGGGCACATTGGCTACTTCAGGACACTCCTGCTGTTCCCCTTGTGTCACTGCTCCACTTTTTGAGACCCTCTGACCCAGGTGCCATAACGTAGACCCAGAGTTTGCCCCATCTGCTAGCCCCTGGCCAGGCAGCTACTCCAGTCAGGAAGAGAGGTCAATTTTAATTGTGAAGCACCAAGGGGTGCGGAAGGGGAGCGGACTGTTGACATGGGACTGACTGTCATCGACAGTCCTGGGTAGTGATTCACTACATATTCTGTCAGCCCTCCTACCTCCCATGACACAACTGGGTCCATGTCTTGCTGTTATGTCTGACCTGATGGAGTAGGAAAGATGCCATGTGATCACCTACAAGTGTCAAGTCCACCCCAGAACAGGCACTGCTTCAGCAGATGTCTCCCTTGCCTACCAAAGCACACTGCTTCTGCAGCAGCCCCTTAAGGCTCCACTGGCCTAGGGCAGATTCACAAGAGGACAGCATGCTCTGCAGGTGCCAATGGAATGGGTACTTCTGCCAGTTTTAACCCCCATCATCACAGCGTCCCACCTTACCAACGAAGCGCAACACTACCTTTGAACTCCTGTGACCAAATAACCAGTGGGAGGGCATGGAGTTATCAATGTACAGCTAGTTTTAATAGCTTAAAGTGGCCCCCCCCTTTCAATGTGACTGACTATAATCTGACAACAGGGCCTCCCTCTAGTTGAAAACGATCTACACAGGGAAATAATAATGAAGCACAGAGGGCCTCCCATTTTCATGCTATGTGAACCCCTTTAGAAGTCAGGGCCCCATGCCAGTGAACATTTGTGCATTTCATCCCTCCATTCCCCATTACATTCACCCTGCTTACCAATGACCTCAGTGATGTGCTTAGTGAGGGATCCTCCTCCCTGGATTGAGCAGTCTGCAATATCCAAGTGCAGCAAAATGCAACCACGTAGCCTCATCTGGGCCTTTACCGCTGACTCATGAGCACTAGGGAAATATGGGGGAGGGGAAGAGAAGCCATGAGTGGCAGAACCGGGTGGGGAGCAGGGAGCCGCAGAAAGGGCTAACTTTTTTAGGTATGGGAAATGTGGGGAGTGGGAAAAGAGAAATGTAAAAGCGGCAGAACTGGAGTGAGGAGCCACAGGGAGTGGCTAATTTTTGAGTGTGGGGAAATGCGGGGGGCGGGAAGCGGCTAATTTATTTGAATGTCAGAAAATATGGGGGGTGCATGAGCAGCCCAACTGTGTGGGAGGAAGGGGAGTTGCAGGGAATGGATAATTTATTTGAGTGGGACAAGAGGAAAAACAATGAGGGAAGAAGCCATTTAGAGGTGGATTATCGGAGGAGCTGCAGGGTGTTGCTCATTTATTTGAGTGAGTGCTGCATAAATGTTGGAGGTACAGATAGACGCTGTGAGTGGTGCAACAGGGGAGCAGCTAATGTATTTGACTAAGCAGTGGGGAAATGTGGGTGGAGGGAGAAGACATGAACGGCGAAGGAGGGGGGAGACTGGAGCAGGCCAATAATGATGCTGCTCAGCTGGATGCTGGGTGGTGTCTTTTAGATGAAAGGAAGCAGCTGCACTCTGATAGGTGTGGCTGCCTTTCAACTACACAAGCTTTCTGTTTATCAGCCAGGCTGAACACCATCACAGTCAGCCTGCTCCTGGTTGGGCTGTAAGCGTGTCAGCCTCCTGCAGCCTGAGCTACACTGGATGCTATAGTGACACACCTCTGCATCCTCTTATCTTCCAAGTAGCTACGAGATGTTTGCTTCGCATGCAAGCAAACATCAAAAGACAGATTTCGACTGTCAGGGAACACAGACTTAGAAAATGGGTAAAGTAAATCCTCTCCCCTGATTGGCTGAGACACGTTTTTAGGTGGGCATCTATCAGACAATAGATGCCCACCTAAAAACGAGAGCCAGCCAACAGTGCCCCTTTACCCACTGTAGTATCCCAGCACCCACGCTGTTTCCCAATTGGCCAATATGAAAAAAAAATTTCAAACTCGGCGCCATTTTTCCATACAAGTTAGCGAGTGATTTCACACAATACAGTACACGCAACACTCGCTATAATTAAATCAAAATCTAGCAGTTAAACGAGTGATCCAAACGCAAAGAAATCCACACACAAGTTGAAAATTACAAACTAAACTAATCTGCTCAGCACAGCAGACCGCATGATTACAAATAACTGCAGTGCACTAACGAGACATCTGACATCGCTTAGCGAGAGATACTGCGGCTCCCATCTAGGCTCCATAGTTCAGCGTCACCTATACGAAACCGAACACCAACATCGCTTTCATGTCATGTCACTTTTAAATTTTTTACTGTACATGCTGCTGCCCTGATTGCTGACAGACTTCACAGTAAAATTCTCCGAGAGCTGACCATGCTGCTGCGTCCCTTCTTTCTCTCCGTTCGCGCTCCTGGTCCCAAAACAGTTTAAAAAAAATGAAAACAGTTTATGTGGCGAGATCGCAACCTAATTTCGTCTGCTCAGTGTCGCCCCCGCCTATATTTCCAGCACCAGCAAAAGCTTTCTTTTAAATAAAAATAAACTCTTTCCCATTTTACCAGTCTCCCCTCACTCCCCGAGCCAGCAGTTCTGCTCAGTTTGCCGACGGCGCTTTGACATGCTCGGTCTTCAATTTGCTGACGGCGCTTTGACATGCTCAGTCTTCTCATTCCAATTGTAACAGCTCCCAGTTTGAAAGTAAAGTGTACTGCCACTGGAGGTGAGGATGACACAAAACTATCAGAGGTGTCTGTGTAACAGAAATAGTCTTTCCATTTTGCTGCAGCAAACGAAACGACTCCTGTGTGTGTGGGGGTAACCATGACGACCAGCAAACAACAACAACAAAAAAATTCAAATCCATGCGGAGGAACTTTTTATTACAATATTCATATTAAACTAATGTTATACTTAATTTGTTATTAAACTTATAGTTTTAGTGCCCATTTTCTAAGCGCCAATAATACCCTCCAGGGTGGCGGTATTGTGCTATACCGGACCTTCCAGGGGCTATAAGGCCCTCCGCCTGCGGCGTCGGGCCTCATTACGCCCCTGGGCGGTCCAGTATAGCACAATACCGCCCACCCTGTTGGGTAATATTGCTTACATAGATTTCAGAGTCACACAACCAACAGAATAACAGAGCACTCCAGAGGAATCTGAATCAAATCAGCAGTCACAAAACTTATTTAGACATGACAGATTAAAGCCCCATGCCAAGCACTTTGGACAAACAGCACTTTGTCACGAGGTGGAGCTCTGTGAGTTGTGAAAGTCCTTTTGAACTCTATTCTAGTTAGATATTCTTCTGACCTATTGTGTTTTTTCCCTAAATGCTTGCTACAGGATATTGCCTCAAAATGTATGGAGAAATTTGGTTATTCTAGTGTAAAGCTGCCAACCATCCCAGTTTTCCCGGGACAGTCCCGTTTTTAGGCTACATGTGCCGGTGTCCCCACAGTTCTGGCACAGTTAGAGAAATGTCCCAGTTTTTAGTATTTGTCCTGGTTTTTTCCCGGGCCATGCCGCTGCAGTGCTGACATGTGCCAAGTCACTAACCTGAAGTTTCAGTTTGGTGTATTTTTGCATGCAGATGGACCTTTAAATTTGCACCATGAGGATTTCAGCACCACTGTGGTGCCGCTGCAGCTACTCGAGCACTGGACAAACTGTTTCTCTACCCATTCGTCTACGTCAGGACATTCCCCTGAAAATGCTGGATGCAGACAGAGATAGCAGTGGCAAGCATGGGTCAACAGTGTAGAGGAGGAGCAGTCACTGACTGGACAGCTTGAGCGCAGGGCGGGCTCTTCAAGTTCTTCCTCTTCCTGTCCTGCAGCCTGTGACACTTGAATGGAGTGGCGGAGCCAGAGGGCAAATAGCATACATGGATGGGATGGCCTGCCTGGCCTGGATGAGGAGCTATGTTTGCTGTGAGCCAAGCGCACTGTTACACTGAGCAGCAAGCCACATAAGCGACGCATGTGGTCGTCGGGTCCGATTGGTGGTGGGACAGGGTCGGTCAGGGGGTCTGCCTGCTAGCAACTCTCTCTCTTCTTGCCACGGTACTCCAGCCTCTCCAGCAGCACTGACTGACCTCAGCAGCCCAGGGGCTGAGGCTGGGACCCGGGGAGTGACGGAGTGGATTCAGAACTGAGTGAGGGAGAGTACCAGTCTGCAGCTACTATTAGGAGGTGAGTGTTTAATCAGAAATTGATGATGAATCAGTTAATCCACCTAGCAGTAAAAATTAAAAGGCAGCGCTTGATTGACTGAGACTGACTGTAATGGTTTTGTGTAGCACAGCCTGCTGTCAGAGGCGGGAGTCCCATTTACTAATAGAAAGTGTGTCCGTCTGGGGTTCGCTGTGTGTGGGGCTGGCCATTGGGGGGATTCATTTTAATCATTTCTGTTTACCTATTGTCAGTCTCACAGATGATTATGTTGCTCAGTCACTGTGCTTTTGTTTGTTGCTTGCTGGAGTTACTCAGTCTCGCTCTAGTCTGGAAACTTGTTGTTTAGTTTTTAACTGTGTATGTGGTTGATGTGGAGGAATCAGCAGCACCACACGGCATTCCCAGCCATGTTTGTATGTTGTTACTGAGACTGACTGCACAGACTTGTTGTTCCCATTCATTTCAGCACCTGTGGCCCTGCTCCCCCCTCAACCTGACCCCTGAGTGAGCTCAGCTGACCTGCTCAGCACTGTCTTTGCAGCAACTTCTGACCACCTGTTGCAGTTGTTCCTGCGTTCTGTGGTTAATAGCTCAGTAGCTCACAGTAGGTGACAGTGAGTGCAGTCAGTGTGGTAGCCCTACTGCTTGCTGCTCTGGCCTGGGTATGCTACACAATGGTATGAGGAAGAAATTGGAATTTCAGAGAGAGAGAGAGAGAGAGAGAGTGACTTAATAATTTAAAGGCTAGAGGTTCTCAAGAGAGCACTACAGTACAGGTGACACAGAAATAGGGAAGGAAGGAAAACACTAGCCTCTGCAGTCTGAGGTCGGTCGAAAGAAGTCAGAGTCATCTGAAGAGGAGGAGGTCGGAAGAAGACAGACTTACCAAGTTTAAAGAGTCTAAAATGGCTCTACTACTTGTTTGCTCTGCCTGTCAATTACTTGGTTAAAGATGTGTGAGAAAAAGTATTTCAGAGAGACAGAGACTTAAAGGCACCGGCTAGAAATTTTGACTAGACTAGAAGAAAAAGGGCACTATACAGGTGGCAGTAGAGAATGAAGAAGACACTAGCCTCTATAGCCTGAGGTGTGAGTGAGGTCAAAAGAAGTCAGAGTCTGGAGAGGAGGAGGAGGAGGAGGAGGAAGAAGAGGAGGACAGATTTACCAAGTTTAAAGAGTGTAAGATCTGACTTGAGGAAAGAACAACAAAATGGGGAAAAGGAAAAGTACTTTCAATGAAGACTTGCAAAAAGAATACTCAATTCTTCAGAAGATGTCAAAGACAGAAGTGTTCTGCAAACAGTGCAACTCACAGTTCTCCATCGGTCACGGAGGGAAAATGGACATAACCTGTCACCTTAAAACAGCTAAGCATCAAAAGGCTCTCACAGCACTCAGTTCTTGTTTTTCATTAACCAGTTTCATTTAAAAGCAAATATGCAGGTGTTTTCCTGGCAGCAAAAGAGGGCACTTGGGTCTATCATTGTGTTGTGCATTCACAAGGCTTCAAGTCAGTAGATTGCACCACAAAGTTGGTGAAGAAGAAGATGTTTGAACCTAAGTGTAGTTTAGCCCATACTAAAATTGAAATGATTGTGACTGGCATACTGGCTCTTTTTTCTCAGGAAGAAACCAGAGCTGAACTGACAGAGGCAACATTCCTGAGTACTGCTATGGACACATCTAACCACAAGCACATCAAGATGGTTTCAGTTGTGCGATACTTCAGTCCTGTCAGTGGCATTCAAACAGTTACTGAAGTTCATCAATCTGCCAGAGGAAGTAGCAGAAACACTTGTGGATTTCCTCATCACAGCACTGAGAAAGGAAAACACTGAGAAGAAGTGCATAGCCTTCTGTGCAGATAACACCAACACAAACTTTGGAGGGGCCGCTTGAACTGGAAAAGGCAATGTTTGGTACAGGATAAAAGCTATCACAGGACGAGAGATTCATGGCATTGCCTGCAGTGCTCATGTAGTGCACAATGCCATGCAAACTGCTGCTGACAAGTTGCCCATTGATGTGGAATGCATAGTGGTGAAAATGTACAAGTACTTTTACATGTACACTGTCCGAGTGTAAGAATTAAAGGAGTTTTGTAACTTTGTTGAAGTTTGCTATAAGGATGTCCTGGGACATAGCAACACTCATTGACTATCGTTGCTTACAGCTGTTGAACACATCCTGCAAATTTACAAGGGGTTGAAGTCCTGCTTCATGTCACAAGAAAAGTGCCCTACAACCCTGCAGAAGTTCTTTGAGGAGTCAGCTTCTGAACTTTGGCTGTGGTTTCTACATGGTCGGTTGACACTGATCAACCCAGATACCAAGACATTAGAACAACAAAATTATACAGTCATTGAGGCAGCTGCCAAATTGGAAACTCTCAGAAACAAACTGCAAGAACGAAGACAAACACACTTCATTGAGCTCAAGGTGAAGGGAAGGTTGAGGAGGTTATCTGATGAAGGTGTTGTGGACACCACAGAATTCCTCAACCATGTGGATGTTTTTTATGACACCTCTGTGAAGTATTTGGAGAAATAGGACTCACTGAAGCAGTATGGAATTTTCTCCTGGGTCCTCTTAAAGCAAACTCCAGACTGGGCATCTGTGGAGGAGTGCATCCCCCTTGTCACTTCACAAACAAACCTGCCTCTTGATGATGGGGCTTTATTTGATGAACTATCATGTGTGAAGTCCTATGCTAATCCTACTAGTCTCTGAGTGGAACAGCAGCAACACTGAGCCATCATCAAGATAGTTGGAGATCTTTGAGAACTTCAGAACAAAAGACATATATAAAAACATTTTAACTGTAGTTGAGTTTGCATTATGTCTATCTGGAACCAATGCTCTGGTAGAGAGGGTGTTCTCTCTTGCCAACAAGTTGTGGACAGAGGAGAAGACAAATCTCAAAGTGTCGACCATTAAAGCAATGTTGATGCTTAAAGTGAATTTTAAAGACTCCTGTTCTGATTTTTACGGCAAACTGCTTCACAACAAAGCTATCCATCATAAAATACATGCTTCTGAAAAATATCCTTTCAAAGGAACTTCTGCTATTACAACTGACTGGGAGCAACCCACACCATCTACATCTCAGACTCAGTGACATGTGTTTGTTGCCCTGTTTCAGTATATAAGTATGTTTGCTCAGTCGTGTCAGGTCCATGTGTTTGTCATTTGACCTACTCCTTTGTTTTGGGTGGATTTTTCCTGTTGGTTTTGGATAGCGCAATTACAAAACAACTGAAATCGTCATGTTTACCAGTGTACTTTTTCCTATTGGTGTTATAGCACAGTTAGAAAATAATTTAAATCATCATGTTTACCAGTGGATTTTTTCCTGTTGGTGTTGGATAGTGAAGTTACACAAGAAGAAATTAACCTGTTGGTGCTGGATATATAACACAGTTACAAAAGAACTTAAATCTTCATGTTTACGGTAAGCCGGTGTTTGTGTCTCTAACAAAAAAAAATATATATATGTTTATTTCCAAATGGCGTGTCCCAGTGTTAGGCTTCAAAAATTTGGTAGCCTTATTCTGGGGAAATACTAATTTAGACTGATATTGACTATTTTGGTCAAGGACACAGGGTGATAGTTATATAAAATACAATTAATATGGAATACCTAGCATTGGCTATCTGTTGTTTACTCTTTTACATGATTGTCAAAATACAGATACTAATAGATTTTGTTATTACTGTTTGAAATGAAAAGATATGAGTCTGAAAGTCCAACAGGTGATAAGAATTATTTTGATAAAAATTATCTTGTTATGTATTACATGTATCGGTACTATGACTTTAAGAGATGCTGTATATAAGGGATTCTAAAAAAAGGTTGGACATTTCCTGCTTCCTGACTGGCTAAATAAGGTCAGTGACCCATTTATAATTCCTCAGACATGCAGAGGTTGGAACAAGTTCAGGCAGTGGAACTTAGAATTTGGGTCATTCACATACAGAATTCATGAGCCACGCCACTCATCCCTGATTGCCATCACAAACATGGCTGCCACCTTTACTCACTGAAATCCTTCAACAAGGCCCCAAAAAGTAAAACATCTTTAAATGTAAAAATAAATGAGTAAATAATTAAACATTCTTTTATCTCATGATACCCTCCTTACACAAATAAACAAATTAAAATAATGAAGTACTATTTGTGGTTTTATTTCCTGGTATTTTTTTGCTGAACATGAGAATCACCTTCCTCTGTATGCCAATTTGCCAGGGCAATCTCTGCTGCTTACCCTGCCACAGATAAAATTGAGACCTTGGTTCCATACAAGTTCTTCTGTTGTGTGTAAGAGAGTAAACATCCTGCCACAGGAATTCTGCAGAAGTTTGAATTCCTGTATCCCACAATAAGCAGACATTCCACTTACTGAATGTCTGGAAACAGATGCTTGACAGATGGCGAGGAACTTCTTTTTATGGTATTAGTTATTTTTGAGAAAAGAAAATAACTGTTTTCAATAAAAAAAATTGGCATTTTTATATTTTTTTAATTGTTTCTTGGTTTACCCATTTTGTAAGCGCAATAAGACACTCCAGATCATTGGTTGTCTGGAGTTAATGCACTTTCAGGTGCTAAAGGTACTCAGTGGAAGCGTTTTTTTCCCTCATTATGCACCTGAGCATGCGTTAACTCCAGATAACCCCATCATGTTGTATTGTTTATGTTTTCATGCCTGCAGCTCGCCCCCTAATGAAGTGGCATTTGCATGAAGCACTGGGGCATTGGGTCTAAGAATGGCATGTCTAGATACATGTTTCAGTTGCTGACTTACTTCAGTTTCCACTCCAGTGCTCTGTCACTCTGTGGTAGATGACATGAGTGCTAGTCAGCAGTGTGCACTTACCATTCTCTGGTTTGTAAAGATTTCAGAGTCTCATGTTATAACTAGGATTTCCTATAGGACACAAAGGAAAAATCTTTTTGTGCACTGTGAAATGCTGCCAACAATGATTCTGTAGAACTCAGGGTTTCGCTTCGCTCAGCCCCATGTTGCTAGGTGTACCCTGTGGAATATCTACTATTTATAGGTACGCAATAGTGCACTTATGATGAGGGTTGAGTGAGCAGTTTAATGTGACATCCTGATTTTTTGCACCTTAATAATGCAGCCCTCCCGGGACAGAGTAACCTAAAATTTGAGGTGCATGTAGTCAGTCCCATGACTGCTGGAGCCTGTAA
Source organism: Neoceratodus forsteri (assembly GCA_016271365.2). NCBI lineage: Eukaryota > Metazoa > Chordata > Ceratodontiformes > Ceratodontidae > Neoceratodus > Neoceratodus forsteri. Next base: position 1,502,471,234 of record CM028129.1, read on the forward strand.
ATTTGGTAATGGTTAGTTCAGCAGTTAAAAAGTTATGAAAGTTTAAAATCTCTCTAAAATATAATTTTAAGACTTTTTCTTTGCTCACAGATAGCACAAAAAGCATTTGTCAATGCTGAACATATTTGCCTGCATGTTGTTACAAGTTAGAACTACAGTATCTTGAGGCTACAGGCAGACCTTTCTTAGTTTGCATTGTATTTACGCAGTACAGCACAGTGAAGATGCAATATCTCATTGTAAATGGGTCTTGCTTTAACACATTTTTACACTGTATTTCTCCAGGACAGGCCAGTGGAGATGCAAAACCTCGTTTTCAGTGTGGTCCTGTTTTTACCTATTTTGATACTGTATTCAAGAAGGATAGCACAGCTCAGATGCAATATCTTATTTCAGTGAGGGCTCATCTGTTATACATTTTTTACAATGTGTATACATAGGACAGCCCACCTGAGAGGCACTTTCTCATTTTCAGTGAGGTCCAGCTTATGCAGTATTTTTTCCCCAGGACAGACCAGCACAGATGCACATCTTTCAGTGGGGTTCTCCTGTAGGGTCCTGCTTTTATAGTTGTATAATATATTTACCCAGCATAACTGAGCTGAGATGCAATATCTCATTTACAGTGGGGTACTGCTTTGACCCATTTTTACACCGAACTTACCAAGGACAGCACAGTTCAGTACTGGCTGCACCTCTGACAGTCTTATTCAACGGGTCACTAGAAACAGGTGTGGTTCTGGATGACTGGAGTAGGGCAGATGTAGTCCCTCATCATGAAAGTGGTAGCAGGGAGAAGGCTGGGAAATTACTGGCCAGTCAGTCTGAATTATTGTTGAAGGACAGGGTAGTGGATTATCTTGAATCAAATGGTTTACAAGAACAGAGACAACATGGGTTCACAGGAGGGAGGTCATGTCAAATGAATCTGATAGAATTTTTTGATAGGGTGATGAAGGAAGTGGATCAGTGTGGTGCGGCCGATGTGGCATACCTAGATTTCAGTAAGGCGTTCGACACCACTCAACACAGGAGACTATTAAACAAGTTGGGTAGCTTAGGAGTGGATCCAAAGGTAGTAAATTGCATAAGAAATTGGTTAGGAGATAGGAGACAGAGGGTGGTGGTAAATGAAGTTTGCTAGTTCACTGAGAGGAGGGGTGATCAGTGGGGTGCCACAGGGTTCAGTGTTTGGACCAGTTCTCTTTAATGTATGTATATGTGGCATTGCAGAGGAGCTGGAGGGGAAGGTATGCATAGGTGCCGGAACCTATGGGTGAGGTGGGCCACAGCCTCCCCACTTTTGCCAGTGATCATTCGGAGTGCCCTATTAATGCATGCATGGTCAGACATGAAGCAGCCATGGTCTCTTTTGTGATTACTACAGCCCCCCCACACACACATACACTTTTCCTCATGTTCCAGCACCCATGAAGGTATGCCTCTTTGCAGATTATATCAAAATCTGTAACAAGGTGGACATTCCAGGAGGGGTGGAAAGGGCAAGGCAAGGCAAGTTTGTTTATATGGCAGCCATTCCCAGAGGCTCTGGGCACCTCACAATAAACAGAAAAAATAAACAATTAAATAAAATGCTAAAAGATATTCAGAATAAGAATCCAGACAGAAACTTAGATTAAAAAAATGTGTTTTTAAAGAATGCTTAAAAGCAATCAATGAAGGATCACCTCTCACTTCCCAGGGAAGGACGTTCCAAAGAATAGGAGCCACAAAACCAAACGCCCTGTCACCCGTGGATTTCAGCCATGATCGAGGAATGGAAAACAGGTCTGCCTCTACCAAGCAGAGGATGCAAGCAGGAGTGTATAGAACCAGGAGGTCTTTCAGGTACCCAGACCGTGCAGGGCCTTGAATGTCAACAAGCAAACCTAGAAGCTGATGCACCATTGAACCAACAGTCAGTGGAGAGCATGGAGAACAGGTGTAACATGTTGGAACCTTGAAGTTCCAGCTACCAGCCATGTCACCACATTCTGAACTAGCTGTAGGTGGCACATCAGCCTCATGGATAACCTAAGGGACAGAGCATTACAGCAATCCAGCCTAGATGTGTCTAAGGCATGTGACAGAGTTGCCAGATCAGTCAGTTCAAGATAGGGCTTGATCCGGGCGATGTTAGGAAGATGGTAAACACCACAGCAGAGGACAGCTAACACCTGGTGCTCCAGAGTCAACTTGGAGTCCACAATGAGACCCAGATTCTTCACTCTATCCACAGTGCGAAGAGCAATGCCATCCAGCAAGGGGAGGGTGGCACGACTACTAGTTGCTGCTGAACCTGACCGACCCAGCTTCATCAGTAGCACCTCCATCTTCAATGGATTAAGCATAAGTCAGCTAGCTGCCATCCAATCTTGGATCTTCCTAAGGCACTCGTTCAGTTGGGAAACAGCTGCTTTTCACTAAATCTCTTACACCATATATTGTGGTTCACCCCCTCCCCCAACAGCAGACAGTTTCATTTGCACACCCCCATGTAACAGACTCACTCGTGAGCCTCCCTCTCAAGTTCTGAACACACAGGTTCAGCCTCCCTTCCTGCTTCTGACTCACCTGTAGTTACTCCCTAACAATGCACACACAGATTTAACACTCCCAACACCAGACACAACAACAGTCCCCCACACACACACAAGCACCAGACTCAGTTATAGCCTTGCGAAGTACTGGACACACATATTTACCCCCCACCACAATCACACGCTTCGGAGTCACTTTTCTCCCCGTCCACCAGAGTTATAGGTTCAACTCCCCCCAACATCAGATACAATTACAGATTCACTCTCCCCAAGCAACAGACCCTCTAAGTGCCTTCCCAAGCACAGGACCCCCAGATTAAACAAGCCCCCAAGCTTTGGGTACTAGTGTCCCTAGCGCAGCATGCTGCTCCTTTGTCCCCCAGCCCTGCAGGCTGTGCCCTCAATAGAAACACAAGCAATTCTCAGCTGTCCCTCAACATGCTCCTCTTCATACAAGTAAGAAAAAACAAGATTTGGCTGGTACCAACAAGGCTGGTCTTGTTTTTTATGTTTTTATGTTTGTTTGGGGCTTTTCTTAGGACTGTGGGTCTTGATATCTTATTATAACAGTTACTGTTATTCATTTATTTAATGATTTAATTAACTGGAAGAGGCACACTGAGCCGAGGCTCATTTCCAGGTGCAACCTGAGGGAAAGGGGAAGGGGAGACGCACAATTGCAAACAAAGTACAGCCAGTCAGGGGATGTGGTTACAATTAGGGTGATATAAACAGCATAAGTTGAGTGCAATACAGACAAAGTGGCAAACATTGCATATGGAGGACAAATTAATTAGCATACCAATCATCTGTGCAAATTGGGCAAATCATAGTGCATATAAGAGACTGCACAATTGCATGTTTTTACATTTTGCACCTGACCTTTCTACCTCAGAAATTTCACTGTTACAGTTTTATTTATTTGTGGGCCACATTCTCATTTTTATAAGACACCCCCTCTAGTCTCCCAGCCCATCAAGTTGCTCCCTGATTCCATACATTACAGCAAGTATTGACAGGTAGAACATCTTCTAATTAGCAAAATGGGGAAAAAATTTCTTTGGATGTAAGAAGTAATAGTTCAGTACTTCTAAAAACTAATACATGGAAACAGAATTTGTCGGCAGATAAGGGCCGCTCAGCCTACCAGTCTGCCCATTTTTCCTTGCCTATACTGTCACCATAGACCCTACCTGATCTCTGGACACCTCCATCCCCCCCCCCCCCCACTGCTTTTCTACCAAGATTCCTTTGTGTCTATCTGATGCATGTTTTTGTTCCCATCAGCATTTTATCCTCTGACACCTCTGGTGGCCCCCTTCTGCCCGGTCCTTCCAGTTGAGTCGCCTGACTCCCCGGGACTTACCTAACGTGCTTTAGCATGGCAGGGTTTCTGGTCTCCAGTGCAGGACCTATGAAGACACGGATGTCATCCTGCAGCCAGAGTAGTTTTCTTCCTGATTTTTTTGGTTTACCCTCCCTGGAAACACCCACGTGCAGTGGCATAATGGGTAAGCTCCGTCTCCGAAGAGATGTCCTCAAACACCCGTGTTTGGTTGTCTGTGTGTTTGAACTGCGCTACCACCCAGACACCTCCAGGTGACAGGCAAGCAGCAGATCAACCTACCCCCTTCCCCCAACAGAGGAGAGCCATCAGTGGGACATTCAATCCTCCCTCCTCTGGCCAGCCCCAGAACAACCCAACTCCATTCCCAAACTGGGGTTGCCAGTGTGACAGGAGGTAAGGCACTAGGCGCTTCAGCCATCCACACCACTGGGCCAGCTATCCAATGCATCCTTGAAGCACACCACTGTTTTTGGCCCCACTAGAAGACAGTTCCAGGCATCCACCACTCTTTCAGTGAAGAAGCACTTCCTCACATCCCTCCTAAAGGTCCCCCCTTCCAGCTTCATTGCATGCCTCTTGTTCTCGTGCACCTTCTCTTCTGAAAAATACACCCCTCCTTGTTCACCTCTGTGAGGTATTTATAGGTCTCTATTATGTCCCCCCTCTCCCTCCTCTCTTCCAGGTTGTGCATAAGATCCCCCAGTCTCTCCTCATAGGGCTTTTGATGCAGCCCCTGCACCATTTTAGTTGCCCTCCTCTGGACAGCCTTCACCCTGTATATGTTTTTCCTGAGATGTGGTCTCCAGAACTAGACACAGTATTGCAGTGGTGGGGGGATCTCACCAACAATCTATACAGTAGTAACACAATCTTACTCATTCTGCTGGTGATACCCTTCCTATGCACCCCAGCATCCTGCTGGCCCTACCTACTGCCTTATTGCATTGCCTTGCAACCCTGAAGTCATCCAATATAATTAACCCAAGGTCCATTTCCTGTTTGGTGACCATCCATACCTCTTCCTCCATTTTATATTCCACCCCTAATTTCAAGCAGTATACTATCTCTTTAAGTTTGTAAACTGTTACTGTAACTATGGTGCCCAGTCCTCACTGCTTCCAGTTCCACATACCCAGGATTCCATTTTAAACTAAATATAAAAACATTTGTGGTGTGCCTCCCTTCCTTGACAGCCAGGCATGGAAATTCCATGTGGGGCTGTCTGGAGCCCCTCTAAAATTCTGTTTTTTTTAATTATCCCATCCCATTGTACGGGACCAATAATGACATTTTAGGATTTGGCGCCCCGAGCACGTGCCACTGTAAAAAATACATCAGACTGGCTTTATCACCATTTAAGTGCCCCTTTACAGACATACAGAAAAACTGCAGTAAGGGGAAGAAGAAACTGCTGTGTTAAAGTACTCAGTACTAGCGTGGGGCTGTCTCATGGGAGGTAGCCAAAGAACTGAAGCTGTACAAGTGCCAGCACCCACGGAGGCTGCTGTATAAAAAGTGACCAAAGCAAGAGAAAATATAACTATTCCAAGTCAGACTTCCTAACTGTGAGGCAAGAATGAACTTGCTCCCCTGACAATTCATGGCTGAGAGTTTCATCCTTACTCTCAGCTTAGGGTCACTGCTGAGCTGAACTGCGGACTGCAAATTCTGCACTTTCTCTCAACTTGCTTTGCAGAAGCAAACAGGCGAAAAGAAAATTGACCCAAGAAGATGGGCTAACTTCATCAATCTGTAATTATATGTACATGGGAGGCTAAGAAAAAAATGACTGCACTAACCATTTTACTCAGCATCAAATGAATAAATAGACATTGGGGGGCCTTATTTAATAGGGATCAGTGCCTCCATGTTCCAAGGTCTTTAGCAAGTTTTCTTAAAAATGAATTCTGTAACAGGCATTGCATATCACACTACAGCTAAAAAGCTATTTTACAGTACTTCAGCTGAGAACATGAACCTGTCATTTCCTTTTTTAATGTAATTGGCAATTACATGTGGTGTGTTTAAAACTCATTTTCACCTCCGCAGCCACTTTTTATCATGGTTAAGCAATGGATAATTTGGACTTCTGTTCTAATGGAGTTTTAATTAATCCGCCGCCTGTATTGTTTCTTCTGTTAATTCTGAACTAATTTTATTTTTTCCTTTTTTTGGTCCCTTGTTGATGTTGCTTTCCTACCCAAGATATACATTTTAATTCGAAGCTGCTCAGTTAGGGAGAACCTCATGATTCACTCGGCGATCCAGCTTTAACTGTTTCCGCGGTAGATCTGTTATTGGACAAATTTTCAGGATAGTTTTGTGCTTATCCAGAATTAATTATTCTGGTGCCTGAGTTTTTCCTTGGCACCCCCTTCCTAACCACAGTCATTTCCTACCCTCCACCCCTTCCCCATCCTCCCAGAGACAGATATCTCCCCCAACAAAATGTGCTGGCTCCTGGCATTGTACAAGAAACCAACACCATCACTTAAGCCAATCTTCCCTCCTTACACCATCCAGGCCTCAAAATACCATCATTCAATAGTGGGCCACCTCCTGACCGCCAATTCATGATACGGGGGCATGGTAGTCCAGATTCAGGCTAGTCAGGTCCCTCAATCCAACCCAGCAGTGCACTGTTCCTAGCTCATGTGACTATATTATTTTATTTAGTTAGTTTTTATGAACTAGGTAGGGTGCACTAGGCAAACATTTGTCTATTTTCAGGCATGACCCAGGAGAGTACAATCAGTAAATACAATGTATGACAATGATGTATGATGTATGAAATGTTACAACTGGGTAGTACACAAGGTATAAACGGGGGTACAATCAACAAAACATTATATACAAAGTGCAGGAGTATTATACACATAGGCAACTAGTTTATTATAATAACAGGACAAGGGCTAGGAATAGGTGCATACTGTCAGCTGTAATAAGTGGGAGCAGATTCCTGAAGGTGCTGGTTACAGGACAGTGACTGATATTGGCATGTGGTGTGTGGAACCGGGAGGGAGGGGGAAGAGCAGCCACCATCATTGGTGATATAAAATATAAAAATTAATGATGGGCAGATAAAGGTTTAGTGGCCCATCCAGTCTGCCTAGCCTGCCTAATTTTGGGACTGTGCCCATGTCAATCCTGCCTACCTTCCCCAGTCTGCCTCCTTATGCCCTATTCCCATGTGCCTATCTCATCCGCTCTTAAAACCTCCCACTGTTTCAACCCAACGACCTCCTCCAGGAGCTTATTACAGTTCATTACCATAGGGTGCCCCTGGTACCCGTGTTACCATTCATTGTGAACAGCTCGCTACTGTCCACCTTGTTTATTCCATGGAGGTGCCGGAACATCTTAATCATGTCAGCCTGCTTTCTCTTGTCCTCCAACATGTACTGAAGTGCTTCTCATAGGACCTACACTGTTGCCCCTGTATCATTTTGGTGGCTCATCTCTACATTGCCTCTAACCTGTCCCTGTCCTTCCTAAAATGTGAGCTTCAAAAACTGCACACAAAACACTCCATGTGAGGTCAATACAGGGATCTATACGGGGGCTGTATTACCTCTCTACTTTTTTTGCTAGTGATCCTTACCCCTATGCAGTGCAGCATCCCATTTTCCTTTACAAATGCCCTGCTACACTATGCTGATGCCTTCATGTTCTCCATTATTAACACCCCCATCCTGGTCTCCTTCCTCTCATGTACTCTCTACAATGACCTGCTTCATCCTATACTCCGTTCTTGAGGTCTTAGCCCCTATGTGCATTACCTTGCACTGTTTTATGTTAAATTGCAGTTGCCACTCTCTCTGCCACTTCTAAAGATTTTCCAGAACTTTCTTTGTGGCCCTTATCCCTTCCTCAGTGTCCACTCTTCCAGAGACCTTGGTATCATCTCCAAGGAGGCATAGCTTTCCATGAACCCCCTTCTCTATATCACAAATAAATAAGTTAAAGAGAAGCATTCCTAGAACCAATTCCTGGGGCATGCTACTTGTGACTTCCCTCTCCCTTGTGGGTTCTCCATTTAGGACCACCCTCTGAGTCCTCCCACTCTGCCAATTTTCCGTCCATCCTATAATCTTGTCACTCACCATCAGGACACCCAGATTCTTTATCAGTCTCCCATGTGGTACCAAGCTGAAGGTTTTGCTGAATTCTAGGTATAAGACATCAACTGCCTGACCCCTATCCACTGTCCTTGTCACCCAATTAAAGAATTCAATCAGGTTCGTTTGGCATGACCTCCCACTGCTAAATCTCTGCTGTCTGGAATCTTCCAGGCCACTGGAATCCAGAAACTCCACCATCCTTGCCTTAATTATAGACTCCAGTAGATTCCTCATGATAAATGTCACATGCTCCATCTACCACTCCCTGGTGGTCATATGCCCTGTGTGCTGATGCAGTCACATGACTAACTGTTTAAGCTAGGAAACAGTGTGCTGCTGGTTGGGGAGGGAGGACCTGACCAGCTAGCTTGATTTAAACTAGCATGCCTCCCCCCAAATCATGGATTGTGGGTCGGGGGGGGGCTTAAATTAATAATGATATTTTGGAGGCTGAGGGATGGGTGAGATAGGAGGTATTATTTTAAAAGATAGTAAGGACTCCTGGTATGATGCCAGGAGATGGCAAAATGTTTTTACATTTCGGGGACAGGGGAGCTGTTGGATAGTAGAAAATGACTGGGTTTGGGGGGTGGCCAAAGGACTAGGCTGGCCACCAAGGAAGATATATAGACGGGCTTCTAGAAAATAATTTTTTACAATGTAAAGTCCCATATACTCTGGGGTTCCACTCCAGAAATATAAATCCTGCTTATCCCAGGGCTGAGCCTATGATATCTGTACTACCCGCTCTGGTCTAGAGTCCAAAATGAAATGATGAAATCTTAAACGCAAAAATTGTGCTCATTTTGGAAACATTTCCCAAGCCCCTTGCTGTTGCCTCACCTCTCTAGGAGTCAAACAGTCCTTATCCTGTAATTTTTTAAGTGTTACTTTATGAAGGGGAAGGAAATTACAATCCTTTCCCCTTCCTAGTAGATAGAGAAGCAAGCTCCACCCCGTGCTGCCCAAGTGCTCTGACATTTTGTAAAGTAATTGTTTCTAGAGAGTGGGGGCATGATACATTTATATCAAAGGGGGTGGATTTTAAGTATTTTATTTTATTTTTTTTTAACTTTCTTTTCATTTGAAAAATCTATTTACCACAGAGTCGATTAGTATGCATCCCAAATGCAGCGAGTATTCAGATAGTGAATGTGCTACAACATATTGAACTGTTATGAGTTACCAATTTGGAAACCAATCAGATCATTTAAGCATCTAAACAAGAATAAAAACCAAAAATGATCAGTAAGAATTCGAGCTAAATAGTGTCAGATTTAGCACCTTTCATGATTCATTTAGTTTGTCCTTGTGAGAGATACAGAGATAGAGGCCAGAGGCGAGCCACCCCAGTGGTCAATTTGCCGCCCCTCTCCACTCTCCTCTCCTTACCCCTAAGCTAAAAGCTAAGTGACTGTGATATAAGACAAAATGCCTGACCTACTTATATCTGAAATGATCTGGGCATAAACTGAACTTTTCTTGAAACTCCTGAAAACAGAGATGTAACCCGGGCGTTGTGTACCAGCGGGCTTCTACCCCTGCCTGATGACCACAATATAGGTTGATGAGCCTGGGCTCTAGTTCTGATGGAAAAAGGGTTTAATTTCCAGAAAATAGATAATTAGCACGGTGTCTCCACCCAGAGTAAAAGGATAAGTGGGCCAGTTGACAAGCTAGTACAACCCTCAGGGATGCTGTACCTACCTACTTCCTCGGCCAGTGGTCCCACACATGGATTAACACACAGTAGTTCAAATAGAATACAATTAATGGCTATAGCTAATAATATGCTCACACTGGCTACACTTACCAAATGGGTTCTGGCTATTGCGGAGACCTCCAGTTACCTGTGGAGCAGAGCAAGCAACCACGGCAATGTACTTTAAGGTTAAACAAAATAAGGTTTCACCCAGTAATAATATGCTCATGGACAGTGTTAAAATAGCAATAAATCATTTTTATTAGGGGGAATAAGGGAGTGCAAATTAAAGGCTTGGCTATGCAGATTACTCTTGGCTTTCAAATACATTAACAACAGAAGTCCCACCTCCCAGCTGCATGACATAACTTAGATACAGTTCCCACATTAATAGTCCAGTTAGACACTCCCAGTTAGCTTCACTGGATACCTAGACTTGTACTATTGCAGGCCTGATGTTCATTGCAGCTGGTTGGCCGACATTGCTGCACATAAACAAATGACAGATTCAGTGATTGCGGTAGGGATTTAGATGGTAGGTTTATTAAAATGGCCGCTCTATATGTGGCAGGACCACTTTGTTCTTTTTACAACTTGTATCTACTCACTGGTGTATTCCAGTTGAGTGGAAGCATGCACGTGTTGTTCTAGTGCCAAAAAAACAGTCAACTGTCAGTACTGGAGATTATTGACCAATTTCCATATTAAATCCCCTAGTAAAATTCTTGAGAAATTAATTGCCAACCAAGTAGCTAAATTCCTTGAAACTAGTGGATTCTTAAGTAATGAACAGCATGGGTTTAGACAGGGTGGGGGTACGATCATGACATTGGTGAGGTTTACGAATACCATCCTAATGGGTTGTGATAAGGGGGAGTTGATGAGGGCGGTATTCATGGACCTGTCACGTGCTTTTTATTTTATTAATCACTATCTATTGCTTCAGAGATTGAGAGAATTGGGCCTATCTGAGAATGTTGTGCTGTGGGTTGAAAGTTATCTTAGTGATAGGTCTCAAAGTGTATCAATTGGTTCATTTTCTTCTACTCATCAATCTATTTTTTCTGGTGTACCCCAAGGGTCCATACTTGGACCTTTATTATTTTCCATGCTTATTAACCCAATATCATCTTTATTTCCCATAAGTAAATGTCTTCTTTATGCTGATGATCCTATTTTATATTCATCTGGATCAAATTCAACTGATATTAATTCTGCACTTGAGTCTGATCCCTTTGTAGTTGGCTTTCAGCCAACAGTATGGTAATAAATATAGGCAAGACTAAATCTATGCTTTTTGGTAGCAAATTTAGATTGAATAATACCCCTCAGCTTATGATTCATGACAGCTCTGGTGTTTTGGTTGAACAAGTAAATGAATTTAAGTATTTGGGTGTTTCATCTTGATTCTGCCTTGACTTTTCAAAATCAAATTAGACTAGTATGTAGAGTAATCAATCAAAAACAGGGGCTTTTATATAAATTTGAGTGCTACTTACCTATCGACTCTAGGAAAACTATTGCAATGGGTACCCTGCTCCCACATTTTGATTATGTATCCCCTTTGCACTATAAACTGGGATTAAAGGCGATTTATATGCTTACTGTGGCATATAACAATATTTGTCATTTTATTTTGGCTGCACCCAGGTTAACTCATCATTGTTTTCTGTATTCTTTGTTGGGATGGCTTTCTCTTCAACATAAATTTGCTTATCCGTTGAGATATTTGATTTATAAAACACCTCCATGTTAGAAGCTGTTCTTCCTTACTTCATTTGGTAACTTTAAGGTAATCTGTTGTTAATTTAAGATCAAATCAAGGTTTAATCATAGACTTTGATGGCAGATAAGGACAGCTTGGCCCACCTAGTCTGCCCATTTCCCTACCTACAGGATAAGCCACAGATCCTAGTTAACCAACAGCCTATTTCTTCCTACCCCCCACAAGAATTGCCTTACGTCTGTCCCATGTATTCTTGAATTCTCCCACAGTTTTAGACCCCACAACCTCCTCAGGAAGGCTGTTCCATGTATCCACTACCTCTCTGTGAAAAATACTTCCTCACATTGCCCCAGAACTGCCCCCATGTTTAAATTGTGTCCCTTGTTCTTGCTTGTCTCTTTTCTGAAAGATGCTACCTCTTGGACTTTGTTGATTCTACTGAGGTACTTAAATGTTTCTATCATGCCCCCCTTTCCTCAAGGGTATACATATTAAGCTCTTTTAAAAGAGCTAATCCTAATCCTTGTTACTCCTGCAGTAAAAAATAAGTTTGGTGATCAATCTTTTTCGAAAGTTGCACCTAATTTCTGCAGTGAACTACCTTTATCTCTGCATATCTGTACCTCTTTGTCTATTTTTAAAACAAATTTTAAGGCTTTTTTATTGAACAATCAAATATGTAGTTGTTGATGTTAATTATTTATAATGTTTGTTATTTGATGATTGTCACGTCCAACTGTTTACATGTTTAATATGCTTTATTGCCCTGGTTAGTCCGGAAGAAGGACTCTGTCCAGTGACCTCACCCAGTTAACAAATAAAAAACAAACAAACTGGATTTATCCTTTTAGCCATGCAGTTGTGACTGAACATTTAAGAAGGAACTTAATGGCTGAACTCTTAGGCAAACTGGTATTTGTAATCCCTGGCCTGATGGCCAACAGTACATTTCAAAGGCAACTTGGAAAACATTGTTGTAGGGCTAGCCCTGAGGTTACTCACAGTTCTGAAGGACCTCAGTCTCTGGGTTAGCATTAGGATGGTTGGCTTCTTTGAGCAGGCTTGAACCTCTGGAGTCTCAAATTCAGATTTCTGGCTTCTGAAGCAGGGACCAGCATCAGGGACAAGGGCTGGCATGACTCACTCCCAAGACCAGACATCAACCCCTGAGGTGGCTGCAAACTAGCACTAACTGCTGCACTATTGGCTGACTCCCCAAGCTGGCCTGAGTACAGATGCAGCTTTTGGACTTGGGTTGCAGTCTCTGGAACTTTTGGCTCTGGAAGCAGGATTTGGAAAATTCAGATATGAGTTCCCGTTCTAGCAGTTTTGCTCAGGTTACCAGTTCTGGCAACTTTGACTCTGGCTGACAAAGTCAGTCTCTGTCCCATTCAAGCTAAAGGGGATGGTTTGGCTTAGCGGGTAGGCCTTAGGCCATAAGTCGAGAGACACACAGAGAAGCTCCCTCTCTTCTTGAGAGATTCTGGCAACTGCCCAGTTCAATGGTCCTTCTCTGACTAAAGAAAACACAATACTGTAATCCGTTTTGTCATTGAGGCTGTCAATCACAGTCTTGGCTTTCTGACTGGCCAGTCAGAAGGCGCCAAACACAGTCCTCTATTCTTTCCAGCAGCCATAGCTAAGGGCCCCTTAGGACCCTTTTGAGTTCTGATTAGCTGAAACAAAATGTCAAAGTAACAAAATGGCTGCAGGAAGACAGATAGCTAAACATTCAACTTTAAAGTCCACTTTATAAACAATCTGTTCAGTTTTAAAATTAAACATTGGCAACATTCAATAGGGATCCCTCTTCACTATTGTCGGTGGAAGAGTGGAGTCTGAAAGAGCATTCCCTGGCCAGTCATAAGTGCGGAAGCACTCGGACTCAGCCCAGGCTATTGCCACTACATACAGAGTTCTTAAAGCTAAGGTGCAGAGGCACCAGTTCGCACATTCACGCAGCAGCTTCTCGAATGCACACAACCCATCTATGTGGCATACAGTTACTTAATATGGATTGGCCCCAAACTGGATATTAGCCCAGGTTCAAAACAGCAGAACATCGAAGCTGGATCAAAGCCAGATGAAGGAAAAAGGAGGTGCTCAGGGAAATAACTTAAGGTAAGCCCCACCTCTTTGGGGGAGTTACAGCAACATCTGTTCTCAAAGATACACTGTTCAAAGCAGGTCATGACTCTCATCTCACAAAAGGCATACCCAATATCCAGTTGAGGTGGGAAAAATGCATCATGATGTCTAAATAAAGAGAGTGGTCCTAAGTAGTTTGGGGATTTCAACTTTCTTCTAATTTTAATCAATATTTTTAAAGTATGTTTCACCCACGTGTTGTGAATATCTCAAGTCAGGGCAGGTACTAGCTCTCTGGTTGGGAGAGTCTGTAGTGGGACACTTGGTGTATATGCTTCTCCCATAGCGTACTATCCTGAATCATGTCTTTGTTTTGCCCAGGTTCCCAGATATGCAGCTTGTGCAGCCAGATAATACTTTTTAAAACATAGAAGGCCCAGACCTCCCTGTCCTTTAAGTAAGTTTAAGATATCTTGAGCAATTATAGGTTTTTTACCCAACTAAAGAGTTTTTTACTTTAATGGTCTACTAGGGTCAAATCAAAGCCACTGCTCAACTAACAAGACCTAGTGTCCCAGGTGCAAATGACAGACATATCTGGGTGTCATCTGCAGAACAGTGAAAACCCAGCCTGTAACATCTAATAATCCCTCCCAGGGGTAGCATCCACACTGTGAAAAACATGGGGGAGAGGACTGACCCCTGGGGTAAACCACAGAGCAGGGACTTGGATCCATGACAGTCGGTTGACAATTTCATTGTCAACCAACGTTACAGTGACACCTTTATGTCAACTGTATTTGCAGTTGGCATAAAGGCGGCCACTTTTAACTGTGTTTTCTTTGGGGGTCTTTCCCCCTGAACTCCCCATGCAGGGTCTCTGCCCCCACACCCCCGTAACTAAGATAATCAACTTCGAGTTGCATTTGATTGGGGAGGGGGTGCAAGACCCCCAGAAAGCAGTGCTGGGGTCCCACGCCAACACTACAGCACCTGGGACTGTTGCCGCTGCAGTGTCGGTTGTGGTAAAGTTGTCGTTGTAGCAATGTCATACCCAGGGACTTTGGGAGAAATGAGAAATCCCTCATTACTACTCTCTTCATCCTATCCATGAGATAGGACTCAAACCAGTAGATGACTGTGCCAGTGAGTCCATGGTACTTCCTTAGGTGATCCAACAGTAACCCTTGGTCCACAGTGTCAAGTGCTGAGGAGAGATTGAGAAGGATGACAAATGACCATTCTATTCTATCTCTCACCCTGAGAAGGTGATTTTACACCCTGACCACATGGTCTTGGTACTATGTCTGGACCTCAGTCTGGACTGGAGGGGCCCATAGATGTCATAGTCTGCGAGGCTGGCCTCAAACAGCAGTACCACAATTTTCTCAGTAACCTTCCCCGGAAATGGGAGGTCAGAGACCATTGTATAATTCACTAATCAGTCCAGGTCCAGAGTAGGTTTCGTCAGGAGGGACATCCCCAGCACATCTTTCAATGCACTTGGAATAACCCCTTCTGAGAGGAAACAACAGAATATTCCAGCAAACACTGGACCCAGTAACTCCACACAGCTTGACAGTAGATGTGTTGGGCCTGGATCCAGTTCTCAAAAGGTGGGCTGAGGCTCCAAGATCATGCCACAAACCTCTTCCATTGTAACTGATCTAAACTCTTCCCATGGTAGAGGAGTGTGATCAAGAAATGCAGGTTCGACCCTGTTGGGTCGCAACAGCCCAGTTGATGAGAACAGAAAAAATCCTGTCTGAGAAGAATTGAGCGAACTACTAGCACTTAATGGATAAACCTGCTCTCACTGGTTGCAGACAGGGAGGATGAAGTACTCTGTCTACAAACTAGAAGAACTGAGCCAGTCAGTTCTTCCCAGTGTGGCAATCCCCCTAGATAGGAATACTGCCTTCTCACAGGTGACTGCCCCCTGATATTCACCATAGTGAGTTTGTAGAACTATTTTGTCTTAAATTGTCCTAGATCTTTTCCAACAATGCTCCAACCTCCAACCGCTAGACTTCCTAAGCTCCCCATCAAACCACGAGGATCTCTGGTGCAAGGTTCAGGGTCATATACGAATTGGTGTGACAGAATCGAGGGCTGAGGTACTGTAGGTGCCTTGTTATAGACCACTACTGCCCCCTCCAATCCTGTCCCACAAGCTGCCATCAAACCCAAGACATCCAATACCTCCTGAAGTACTTCTGGTGCTAATCCTCTTAAAGGGTTGTATTGAACTATCTCCACAGGGGTTGGACTACATGAGGTGCCCCAATGGAGAACTTCACCATGCAATGTTCCAATCAGCTGATCAGTTCAATCTTGAGATCACTGATCTTGAGCCCCAGGGGAAAAAAACAAGTTCTAGGAGTGCCCATGTTGATGGGTCATGAAATTACCACTTGTGCTAGGCCCAGTGATTCCATCAACTGGAGGAAATCTTGTCCAGAAAGGGAGAGTTCATCATCAATCCAGGCATTGAAATCACCCAGAAGTAACCATCTAGGTGACTCCAACACTCTGTTGGTGATAAAGTCTGTGATTTCCTGTAGGAAATCTCCCCTTACACCCCAGAGACCCATGAGAAGGATCTTGCAACCTGCACGTGGACCCACATGCACAGCCATGCATTAAAAGGATGAGGTTTCTGCCACGGGGTGCAAAATGAAATTCAGCTTGGATCTAAAACAGATGCCCCCCCCCCCCATGATCCCTCTGTGAGTAGTTTATCACAGATAATCTGGTTTGGACCATCACCTCCAAAACTGGACCGGTGTCATCACTCAGCCAGATCTCTGTAATACAAGATAGATCAATCAGGGAGCCAGACATTAAATCTGTCATAATATTAGTCTTGTTCTTCATTGATTTGGCAATGCAAAGCACAACAGGCAGGGGACAGATGGAGCCAGCTGACCTCATGGATACCTGTCCAGTGGAAGCCCTGGATATGGGTATCAACCATATTTGGCCTTGCTCTAAGTCCCATTTTACCCCTGGGAGTCTCCTGGTCCTCACCAGTCCAATAGTGCCCCTCCCATTAGCACTCCCCAGACCCCATCACTTACCATCACACCTCCTTGCAATGCCCACTTCCCTGCAGTGCTGAGATGCCACAGCCAACAGAGGAGTCATAGAAGGGATGCAGAGCCAGCAGCTGGGATAGGAAATAACTAAGTCAAGGTGTCCCATAGCCTAAACACATTTTATATAGCCACCTCCCACCCTCTCATTGTGGATGGGCTCCTGCTGGAACACACTCTCTGCAGGTGTTGGCCTCAATACAAACTGGTCTATGGCTGTTTGGAAAAATACCCTACTTGAGGAAAGTCTCTAGGTCAGATCTGTCCAGCTTCTAACTATGTAGCCTTTCTCCTTGATCAGCTTCGGGAAAAAGTCTGCTTTCTTTGACTGACCTGAATGTGCACACACTCTCTGGCCTACCAGATCCTTGCGGGATACTGTCAGCATGTTTGGTTCCACTCCAGCTAGAGCAGGAGCAGTCCAGAATCTGTGGCTCCACATGCTTTTATAGCTCCTCAATACTGGATCTTGACTGGATGATGTTTTCAGGCAAAACTGTCCATGTTGTGTGTATGCTGCATGCACGATCTGCTGTAGAAGCTTCTTTGCTCCTGATAGGGGTAGAGGGCACCTCTGAAGCCAATTTTCCAGAGTCCTGAGGATTAGAAGGCTTGATGCATGGCCATGTCTGTTTATAATTAACATTCAGTCCCTGTAAGCAGCTCTGGCTTCATGTACTGTGCACCTGTAGGCATGCTTTTCATATGTGCCAGCTCCGCTGCACACTGTGGGGCCAAGAATGTCCCTCACTATTGGCTGCTCACCTGATGATGTCCCTCTTTGGTGGCCAAGAGCCATGTTGCTGATTGCACTTGGTGGCACAGATTTCAAAGGCGCTGCCTTGCCAAACACTTCACTTCTTTCCTGACTGCTTACCTGGTCCTTGCTTTTAAGCAGTTTGGTGGACTTTAGTGGGAAGCCCCCATTTTTGGGGGGAGGGGTGCTACACAAAAATTCAAAAATTTTTTATCAAGCAAAGTTGTTAATATCCTGTCAATTGATTTTGTTTTATGTGTACATGATAGTTAACTTGTGCTCACAGCAATGTGCTTTTTCTAGGGCAAGTTGCAGCCAAAAACATGTCATCACCGATGGAAAATGACTTTAACAATACTAGCAGTTGTCCTTGTTATGCTGCTGCCTTTATAGGCTTTTTTGACATTTTGGGGGATTTTAACACATAGTGTTATCTATATTAGCAATACCTTCACTGCGTTTCACTGGTTCAGCAGGTAACTAAGTGTGGGGTAACTACTGCAGTTTATTGCCCAAATTGTGGTGAATGTTTGTGAAACATAGTACAGTGCCTGTGCAACTGAATAAGATGAGTTGCTGAGAACTGTATGTAGCTCAGTGCTGAGCAGGAGTTTCTGTGGCCTTTCACATTTTCTGTTCCCAGAGAAACTAACATCCTTTCCAGGTACTGGAGGCACAGAAATCCTCTTGAGGAGAGTTTCATCCCTAAAAGCAGTGTTGGAGTTACAGGGGGGCTTGCTCTGGCTCAGCCCCCTAACTCTGAAGTGAGCCCCAGGAGCTCACACACCACTGCAATTGACCTATAATGGGAAGGGGGGCTCAATTTAAAGCTAGAGCCCTTAGGGGACTCACTAGCTCCCGAAGCTTATAAAGTGTAATTCCAACACTGCCTAGAGGTATCACAGGATGGCAAGTCCTTCAGTTAAAGATGCCTTAGGTAAGGAGCTCAAAAGGAGCTAGGTTAACCGCCAGTAGAAGAGGAGGGGAGGATAATAGGAGCAAATAAATGAGTGCCCAGTGGACGCTTGGGGCATGCGCTCTTAAGAAGCAAACCGTGTGAGGAACGTGGCAAATGTCACCCACTGCCCCACCGTACCACAGGCATAGCCTTACAATTCACTGGTTTAGGGGGCAACTAAGTACAGAGTAACTATTGCAGCTCATTGTTTGAACTGTTGCAGTGAATGCTTGTGCAACTGAATTGAATATGTTGCTGAGTACTGGAGGTAGCTTGGTAATGTTAGTAAGGTGACTGGATTTGTTGTGTCTGCCTGGCCTTTCACTCTCTTTTCCTAAAGGCAGTACCACATTTTTGGGGTCATGGAGGCACAGAAACCCTTGCGAATAGGGTTCAGCCTCTAGTGATGCTGTAGGATGGCAAATTTTTGGGCTAAAGGTACCTTAGGGAAGAAGGCCACAAAAGCTGAAGACATAAATGGAATGGTTAGAATATCATCTTCTGCTAAGAAGAGAGAGAAGGTCACAACGTTGAATGACCAGTGAGGAAGGAGAAGGAGAAGGAGAAGGAGCCACCATTCAAGACCTAACCTATCCAGAGGGTGAAAACTAACATGAGATTAATTACTTTTAAGACCTTCAACATGGAGGAAAGAAAAAAAAAACCCTTTACAGTACAATATAATGCAGTGGACAGAAAGGGGAGCGTAATCCTATTGGATCTGTCCATTCTCACATATTGTGAATATAGCTTGCAATCCCTTTGTTTATCAATAAACTGTCCAACCAATGCTTAAACACCACCATGTCAAGACACAAAGATACACTTTTCATATCCTGACCACCCTTTCATTGAAAAAGTGTTTTCTAATGTGTAATCGTAATCCTGCCCCATTAATCCAGTATTTCTGTTCCATTGTATGTCCCTTGCTCCTTAACTCCCCAAATTCTTCAGGACTAATCTTGGTAGTTCCATTCTTTATCTTAAACCCATTAATGAGGTCACCTCTTATGCTTCTAAATTCAAGGCTGCAAAAACTCAGGGAAACCAATCTGTCTTCATAATTTCTTCCCCTCATTCCATCAATCACGTTTGTATATCCCCATTGGACCCTCTATGTATCATATTCATTTTGGCTAGAATCATGCGGTGACCATACCTGTAGCAGCACTCCAACTGGGCACCATATAAATAAAATTGCCTTTCCTTGCCAATATGGGCTGGGAACTTTCAAGCCCTCAGAGTTTTAACAACCCAGTACTGAATATAACAGTGGCCATTAGACAATTTGTAATTTGTTTCATTGATGTCATCATTTATGCTATTGTTTGTCCTTGCAACTACATCTATGTGGGTCACAGCATCAGGCAACTTAAAGTGTGCACCACGGAGCATTTATGAGATTTTAGAAATGCCAAACCTAATTCTGCCCTGGATACAAACTTCAGTGCTGTTTACAACATAGACCCTATACTGGTCTCAATTTCTATGGCACTGAACATGTCCTATCACCTCTGTGTGGAGGGGACTGAGTTAGGTGTTGCAAAAAGTGCCAAGACAGAGCTTTGTTCTTAAAGCTTTAAACCATTAGGCTCAAAGAATGAGTTGGAGTTATCTGTCATATTTCGCAAATATCTTTGCAACTTCTCTAGTTAAAATATATTTATTAAGGTTATTGTTAGTTTATTTGGGTTCATCCTTTTTCTGTTACTTTTCTTCTTCTTCTTTGCTTAGTAGATTTGCATTAGATGTGTTCTTTAATTGGTGCTTGCTTTTCTTCTTTTTATTTCCAGTTATTGATTCCTCAAGATTGTATCTGGATTTCTGATGTGGATGATGTGATCTGAGTGTGAATCTGTCCTGGCTGTTGCTTCTTTCTTTCCCGTGCCTCTTTTATTATTAAATATCTCTATTTGTCCTTTTCTAGCTAGTACATTAGTCAGGGATAACAATCATATGTATGTATATCATTCATGATCATTTATCTAACTTATTTTGTTCTTTTGTGGATAGTATATGAATGAGTGAGAGATTAATCATGTACCTGTACTTAAACTTACAGTATTTAAATTCTAATGTTTAGCTTGTTGGTTCTCAATACTGTTTCAGTGTGTATTTGATATGACTTTGTTTTTGATCTATTTATTTAAGATTGCACAGTGCACTTTATGCTGTGTACCATTTATTCAGGCAGTGGCTCCCATATGACACAGTAGCTTCTTAATAGCCAGGGCTCCATTTTGTCAGTTGTGAGACCCATCTTAGATCCACTACAATCGTAATTTTATTTTTCAATAGAACTTGAATCAGTAATTTTGTCTAGCTGTGCTGTCTGTCCTTGTTTTAGGGTAGCCACATACATGTAGTATACACTGTTCACACATTTTTCTAATACAATGTCTGGTATGATAACTATTAATGGCACTGTTCACATTAAATATTTGCTGTATTCCGAGCTTTCGCTTTCACATACAGTATTTGGGGACATACTAAGGCAAGATTTGATGTCACATTTTGAGCAGATCAATTATTAAAGAAACGCATTGTCTTGTGTTCTGAGACAAATCTTCACCCATATTTCTTGAACGCATATGCACATGTTTGCACTTTTGACATCTGAGTGATGTAATTGTGTGTCGTTGATTTAGGTGTATCACCTGACTGTTTTGACTATTGGGTAGCTCTCTGAAGAAGTAGAGCACCTCAAAGTGACAGGGGGCCAGTACTGGGTTCCATTTATTTGTGTGTGCTGCAGTTTCTTTGTGTTTGACAGAGCACAAGAGACCTGATCTTTGCAGGCCCCTGCCCCCTCTATAATAGAGAAAGAGTGAGGGAGGGCAGCTGAAAGCCATCAGACGCCCCCAGTGAACCAACAGCAGTCAGCAGTAGCGCAGCAGCAAATAGAGAGAGAGTGTGGGAGAATGGCCACCCCAGCACACTCTGGGTTAACAGACAGTAAATGGGGGTGGGGGAGGGATCCTGCACAACCAGATCTGCCGAGGCCTGAGGCTGGCAGCCATTAGGAACCAGAGTACAGAAGCAGCATGAGTGTGGGCAACAGCACACCCACCACACAGAAGTGGCAGGAGTAAAATAGTGGAGAAAGCCAAGCAGCTAGACTCTGTGGAAGGAAGCTAACAAAGCAATAATTAGAGTAGGGACACCCCAAGCCAAAGCCAGTTTTGGGACTTACAGTTCTGAAACATTGTTACGAAGTTTATTCTTACAATTTGTATCAGACCGATTATCAATTATACTGAGAGGGAAGCAGTGTTATATTCTGGCATTATACAGCTGTTGTAGTTGTTTCCTACAGTACTGAGATGCACAAACTAGGTGATATGATACCTTTTATTGGACCAACAGAGATTACAGAAAGACCTTAAGCTTTCGAACTCACAGAGTTCTTCTTTAGAAGAAATGCAAGAAATATTTTTTTTATAGTACTGAGAAATCTATGAATACTTGCCAGAAGGTTACGCATAACAATAGCTGCAGTCAGAATAAGAATGCAATAAAAACTATGCGTTTATCCCCTATCAGGGTGTTACTTCAGTAGGATATGATAATTGTAAAATGTACTGATAACATCCTATGTAATCAAATGGTGGTCCATTCTGAAGGATATTGTACAATGTTTTTGTACAAAATCATGAGCAAGGCACTGTAAAAGTTATTCTTTAGATGTTTAAGGCCTGACTCCTATGCTGTTTACATTGCCTTTTTCTTTAGGTATTGGACTATAAGGCTGTGAATGAGTGTACGATGATATGCTAGCCCCTCCATGCTGTTACGAGCTCTGTCCTTTAAGGGTGACTATTGCACCTGTGGATTTATTAATTTGGAGACTGCTGAACTATTTTGTACAATATCTGCAATATTCTAACAAGAATTTGAGTTTCACTTTAAAATACAGTGAAAAAAGTGTGCTTTTTTCCTGTATCTGATGCTCATTACTAATGAATCTGGTCATGTAAGCACAGATTTATTTAGACGGCCTAGCGATTGAAATTCTGTTCTTATGGCATCCAGCTGCCACTCCTGCCACACCATCAACAATATCCCTTAGGGTCAGTTCCTCCATGTCAGAAAAAATCATAGTGAACAAGTGTGCTATGACAAGAGAGCTGACAACATGACAGACTGTTTTGTAGCAAGGGGCTATAGCCCACACTTAATGAAGGAAGCTAGGGAATGGGCGTCCAATTATTTTTTTTATTTTTTTAAGTCTTTGGTAACCGGGTAAGTGCACTGATCCAGGGGACTGTTTTCAGGCACAACCCGGGCCACACAGGCGACAGTTATAGAGGTAGTGACAAGTAATACAATGAGTGCAAGCCATGTGGATAGACAGACATCATTGGTGAACAAAGTGGAAATACAGACAACATTGGTGAACAAAGAAAGTAACACAGGAAAGAAAATTAATGAGATCCTGAAAAAAAACAATTGGTATATAGAGAATAATGTATGGTTCCATGTGTATTACCGGTCAGTAATACCATCGAGAGGTTCCTACATGTCCAGAACCACGAGATGGTATTGCTGACCGGTAATACACATGGAACCATACTTTATTTTTTTTAATATATGGATCCGAGTGTATTTTGGGGTCTTTTCAGACAGGTGGTTCACCAGTTCAGTTAAGGAGTGTGGGCCATGGCGAACCGCCGCACTGTCTCGCGTTGTGTCTTCAGCTGACTGCTCACACCTGACAGTTGCCAGCACCTGTCTCTTTTTTTCCAAAAAATTAGATCTTACCTGTTCTTCACCAGTGGAATGGCAGGATCAACCAGATATTTTAATTTGCTGATCAGGGAAAATAAAATAACACCGGAGAACCGAGTTTGCCCTCGCTAAGCGACAGAATGACTGCCATGTTTTTTAAACTGTTCTGCCCACCGACAGAGGAAAATCGGCCAATGAGGAGGCACACTTAGGACATGGGGCAGAACATATACTTTCTGCAGCTTGCAACGATCTTATTATCAGCACAAAACTACACTATTAAAAGTGATTGACAATACTATTATCAGTGATTGACAATAGTATTATCACTAAACCTTTGAGGGTATTACCGGATTCTTTTTGTATGCTTTACAGGCCTATTAAATTGAACATCCATATCTTAAATCATGATAAACAATAGTTCTGTGTGGTTCATAGCTCAGTGCTTGTGCTACATACAGTAGAGCTGAATTATGTAGGTTATGATTAGATACATAGGCCAGACCAGTAAGTAGGATAATGCTTGCAAAGTATATGAGTTATAATAAATGATTAGTGCTTAGATACTTCAGCATAGATATGAGCAAGTCAGGGATTGTAGTACATATGAACTGGATTGTATATAGTGCTTAGGTGCTTGAACTGATGAATAACAGCTTGTTAGGACTTGATGTTTTGGCCTTTCTCTGTATCCCTCCTTAGGAAGGATGCTTAGTCGAGTAGAATAAGACCCTCCAAAAAGAAATAACGATTGCAGGTACAGTTATCTCCTCCAATTCCGGGGAGTGTGGCCAGTAGTGTGCAGGAGAGGGAAAAAAAACCTTGGGAGAACCTCTAAGGACCCATGGCTACTGACCTGACCATCCTTCTGGGCATACTAAAGGAGAGTAATCCTAAATGAGCAATCTATACATATTATTGGCTAGTTTGAAACCCCAATAGATGAAGACCAGAAGGTCGGTAAGAGCAAATGGAATCCAGTACTGACATCGAATGTCCAGCGAGCAGATGGTAGCAGATCCTGAGCAATTTCTCATCTCAGATGTTGATGTCCAGGGCAGCATAAGGATAGAAGGTTATTTGGAATCCAGCTGAAAGCAGAATTGATCTTGAAGGGTTAGTCCGAGTTCCGATATGCGAGTTTATGGAAGCATAGAGTCTTGAAGGTGAGGCGAGTAAGCTGGTTGCAAGTTGTGAAGCTGAAGAAGGTGGAGCAAATGAACCCCTGGTCCTGAGTGGGTGAAGCAGTAATTGGACATTAGGCCAGAAAGCCCGTAAAACCTCCAACCCATCCGGGGAAGCAAGTACTGTAAGGAACAGAACCTCCATGCCCTGAGGTGGGCGAGGGAGGAGTATAGTGGAAATAATCGAACCTCCAGGCCAATGTGGGGTGAGGCAGGTGTAGAGTAGAAATATTCAAACCTCCAGGCCCTGATGCTAGGTGAGACAGGAGTAGAGTTGAAATATTTAAACCTCTAGGCCCGATGCTGGGTGAGGCAGGTGTAGAGTAGGAATATTTGAGCCTTCAGGCCTTGATACCAGTGAGGCAGGTGGAGAAGGAGAGCAAACGCATGTGAGCAGCTGAATAAGCATTGGTGTGCTGAGATCGTAATGACCGTTGAGTGCTAAGACCTTGCAAGGTTGAATGCAGTATAGAGTTAGCAGAATCCCAGAGGCTGAAGCCGGTGGGAGAGCAGTAGGCATGAAGCAATGATTTGTGTAAGCAATGAGCAACGATTTCGTAAGTAGGCGTGAACCCTCACGTAGGTCGGTAAACAAAGTGGTAATAAGAGACCTACATGTAGAGGTGCAGAACAATAATAGTTGAACCCTCATGCTCCAAATTGGGCAAAGCAGGTGAAGAAGCTAAGGCAGACTCATGAGAGCAGCAAGATGGCTTAATGGAAGAGGGATGCCTGGATATCGTAGCAGTCACAGAAACATGGTACACAGAGAACCATGACTGGGATGTTAACATACCGGGGTACATAACCTACAGGAGAGACAGGCAGGGGAGAAGAGGGGGAGGAGTAGCTCTCTATGTAAAGGAAGGGATAAAAGCAACTGAACAAAAGAGTAAACAGGGAGGAGAGGAGGTACTGTGGGTCACCTTGGAGACTGGAAAGGGCACCACAATCCGCACAGGGGTTGTGTACAGACCCCCATGTCAGGGGGAAGGAATGGACAAGGATATGATGGAAGGCATTCTTAGAATGGCAGAGAAAGGGGAGATACTGTTGAAGGGAGACCTGAATATGCCAGATGTTAACTGGAGCACATTTGCTGCAGCCACATCCAAGAGCAGGGCCATTCTTGATGCCCTACAGGTGACAGGCATTAGACAGCTAGTTTTGGAACCCACTCGTGAGGGAGCAATCTTAGACCTCGTGACTCTCAAATGGGGGCAGTGAGAGGATCTCAGATCTAGAAGTGGGTTGCCATCTGGGACAAGTGACCATCAAACAGTGTGGTTCACGTTAAACTCCGCTACAGAGCCAGGCCAACAAAAGTGAGGGTACTGGACTTTAGGAGGGCTGACTTTGGCAAGATGGGAGAGTGCCTCAGAAAAGCACTAGCAAACAGGCTAGAAGGAGGTGTGGAGCAACAATGGGAATTATCAAACTGCCATCACAGAGGCAACAAGCCTTTTGTGAAGCAAATAAACAAATCAAAATGAAAGAAAAAGCCACTATGGTTCTCAAAAGAGGTGGCTGTGAAAGTCAGGAAGAAAAAGATAGCATCTCGAAGTATAAGGAAACACAGAAGGAGCAGGACAGAGCTGTACCAGTTAAGGCAGAAAGAAGCAGGAGGAAGTCAGAATAGCAAAGGCCCAAACTGAGGAAAGATAGCCAACTCAGTTAAGAAGGGAATAAAACCTTTTATAGGTACATCAGCGGTAGAAAAGACAAAGGGAGGGATAGTGAGGCTGAATAGAATGAGCGGTGGGTGGGCAGAGGGGACAGTGAAAAAGCAGGAATACTGAACGAATATTTCTGCTCAGTATTCACAAAAGAGGAGGGGGAAGTGCCTAATCCAATTAACAGAAGCACTCTTGATAGGGGGTCGATCCCAGTCCTTTCACAGAAGAAAGGGTTCTGCAAGAACTCCTAAAACTGAAGGTGGACAAAGCAATGGGTCCTGATGGAATTCACCCCAGAATTCTAAAAGAATTAAGGAAGGAACTAGTGAAACCACTGGCTACTCCTTTTAATAAATCATGGGAGGATGGTGTGGTACCGAGGACTGGAGGAAGGCAGATGTGATTCCCCTTCACAAAAGTGGGACCAAGACAGAGGCAGGAAACTACAGACCTGTCAGTCTTACCTCTGTGGTAGGGAAAGTGATGGAGTCACTTCTGAAGGAAAGAATAGTTGAGTACCTAGAGGTCAGTGGAGCACAGGATCCAAGGCAGCATAGGTTCACAGCGGGAAGGTCATGTCAGACGAATCTAATAGATTTCTTTGACTGGGTGACCAAAGTAGTAGACCAGGGAGGAGGCTGTGGACATGGCCTACCTAGACTTTAGCAAGGCATTTGCACAGTCCACACAAAGATTATTGTCAAATAACCAGCCTGGGAGTGGGTCCCAGGGTGGTAGCCTGGTCAAACATTGGCTGGACAACAGGACACAGAAGGTAATTGTAAATGGAGTCCACTTGAAGAAAGGGCGTTACTAGTGGGGTCACGTAGGTTCAGTATTGGATCCAGTCCTTTTAATGTCTTCATCAGTGACATTGCAGAGGACTGGAAGGAAAAGTATGCCTTTTGCAGATGACAAAGATCTGCAACAGGGTTGATACACAGGAGGCGTGGAAAGGATGAAAAGGGACTTGGTGAGGTTGGAGGAATGGTCAGACATATGGCAGCTAGGATTCAATGCAAAAAGTGCAAATAATGCACCTGGGAAACAAGAACCCAGGGAAGAATACACAATGGGTGGGAGGTAGTAACAACAACAAAACAGGAAAGGGACCTGGGGTAATCATATCAGATGACCTTAAGGTTAGCAAGCAATGTGAGAAGGCAGTAGGGAGGGCCAGGGTATACTGGGATGTATAGGGAGAGCATCAGCAGCAGAAAACAGGAAGTTGTTATCCCTCTGTACAGACAGTTGGTGAGACCCCATCTGGAATACTGTGTCCAGTTCTGGAGACCCCATCTCCACAAGGACATAGACAGGATAGAGGCAGTCCAGAGGAGGGCAACTAAAATGGTGCAGGGTCTGCAAGAGAGCTGTATGAGGAGAGACTAAAGGAGCTTAATATGTATACCCTTGAGGAAAGAAGGAGAGGGGACATGATAGAAACTTTCAAGTACCTCAAGGAATCAACAAAGTCCAAGAGGGTAGCATCTTTCAGAAAAGAGACTTGCAAGAACAAGGGACACAATTTAAAAGATAGAAGGAGGGGTTCAGGGGCAATGTGAGGAAGTATTATTTCACAGAGAGGGTAGTGGATGCATGGAACAGCCTTCCTGAGGAAGTCGTGGGTTCTAAAACTGTGGGAGAATTCAAGAATGCATGGGACAGACATAAGGCAATTCTTGTGGGGGGCAGGAAGATATAGGCTGTTGGTTAACTAGGATCTGCGGCCTATCCTGTAGGTAAGGAAATGGCAGACTAGATGGGCCTAGCGGTCCTTATCTGCTGTCAAAGTCTATGTTTCTATGTTTCTAAGATGGTCCTGTAGAAACGTCATGATCCTGAAGATCAAGGATAGCAGAAGAATGCGGTAAGAGAACCGAGTCGAAGGGTTGGCAATGACCAAATTTTAGTAAGTCTCATGGCAACAGAGTAGGTTAATGTCTGAGGCCTAAGCCTGGAGATAGAAATGGCACTATGGAATAGAGCTCGGCTGAGAGTCCTGTCAGGAAACGGTAGTAGTAGAGAATCCAAACAAATTGAAGCAGCAGGGCAAAAAACATCCAAGGAATTGATTGCGAATATTTTGAGATGTAGTCTAGATGTAAATCTCCAGTGAAGCGAATAAGGATATCCTTGATGAGTAGAGGCAGGTGAGTAGGCAAGGTGAGGGCTGCAGCATTCAGAACTCGAGTAATAGACTGAAGGCGAGACATCCTGAATTGTGACAGTGCATCCAATCCTGATGGAAAAGTTGGAGATGAGCAAATGGGATGGAATGAATGCTGCTGACTGACAGAAATCCGACAAAAATGTACAAAGGATGAGACAGTTTGAATAGGTAGGTAAGGGAGGAGCAGGAGCAGACAGGTCCAGGCCAGGAAGAAAGACACTGCAGAAGCACAGGAACAATAAGAGCAGAACAATGAAGGTCCAAACACAGTCCAGATCCAGAGCGCAGGCAAACAGCAGGGAAACATCACTGAAGCAGAAGGTCCATGGAGGGGATCCAACAAGCTACAAGGATGGAAGGAATGAACCAGCTGATCCAGTTGGAGAACAGCTGCATGGGAGGGATGCGTGAATGAAGCTGAAGCAAGTGTTCGGGGGAGGCACAAGGCCAGAGAAATGATCTTCCAGAGCCAGGAACGGAGAACCACAGGAATGTCTCAGCAGAGACCAACGCTGGAGGGACGCTGCAAGCAGGATGAAGGATGCAATAAATAAGCTCAGGTGATGGTCAGCAGGAAGGATTCGGAACAGGGCGCTGAACGCTATGATAGAGCGCATGGCAGGAGTCCAAATGCTGAAGGCAAATTAACCAGCTAGACCTGTACATGGGGTAGGATGAGTGGCTGGACCATACGTAGGTCAGCTGGAGGAAGGAGGAGAGAGGCAGCTAGGCCCCATGAAGGCTAGCAGACTGCAACCCTCATGCAGGACAGCAAGGAGCATTGAAGCTTGCCAGGCGAGGCCCCATGTGGCCATCAGTATGGCCAGACCCCACGTAGGTCAGGCAGGAAGGGGAGAGAGCGAGTCAAGCTAGTTACCACGTAGGCTAGCATGATCGGGAGTGCCACCACAGAGGGCTGCCTGGCACAGTAGACATCCCAGAGGCTGAAGCCAAGGGGATGGCAGTGTTGGCAGCTAAGTGAAGAACTAGGCCTGCCACTACAGTAGCTTGGAATGCAGCACAAAAGGAGACAGGGAATGCTAAGCGTAACAGCTGTTGAAAAAATGGAGATCTGTCCCAAGAAGGCAGCTGCAGACCAGCGTAGGAGTCAGCAGCCAGTGCTATACAAGTCCCAAGCATATGTGAAAGAAGAAGGAATATCCAACATGGGAAGCTGGAATGAAAGAGATCAAATGGCATGCAGGAGCACTGCTGTAGTAGCTGCAGGACAACAAGACAGTGAGACTGCTCCAATGCCAGCTGTGCAGCACAGGACACTGAGCAATAGTAGCAGCTTCAGGCACTGTAGGTATCCAGCTCCAGTATCAATCCAGTGTTCATCAGGAGAAATACAAAGTGAAAAGCAGCCAGGGCTGACAGTCCTGCGGCATAGAATAGAACTCTAGTGGATGCTCAGCAGTACCCGAACAGATGATATAGTTAGGGAGCGCTCCCACTGGCAGATGCCTGGCAGTGTGAGGATCTGCTGGATGCAACAGTAACAGCCGACCAAACCTTGGACAAAACAGCCAGTCAAGGGGTGTGATTAAAGTACAGTGCATTCAAGTAGATCCCGTGGAACAGTAGTATGTCGTAACCGATTAAACAGCAGCAAACAGGTGAACCCAGCTGACTAGCCCACTCATGGAATATAAATCAGGTAAAACTCTAGCCAGATCCACCAAAAGGTTGAGAAGTGGCCCAGCAAGTAATAAAGGTGTAAAATGAAGCTGGAACATGTCCCCATGTAAACTGCAGTTTGTAAAGTCAACAGGGTCTGAAAAGTCAGGATGCAAAACTATAGTCTAGAAACAGGCAGGGTCCTTAATAGGCAGCAAATAGTCGAAATTAGTTGTAGAGTAAGTTTTTAGGGGATTAGCCGAGGCAAGGAAGTTCCCAAGAGGCAGCAGCACAGGTCCTAGGCAGGAACAGCAGTGGTGGCAAGTGCAATGGCGAAGAGAAAGGATACTAATCAGAAAATGGCAGCCTAGGAGGAGAGAGGCTGGCTCTGGCAGTAGGCACTGAGTGCACCACCTGTAATGTAGTCTAGTAGTTGTGGTGCAGCAACAGAGGTAATGGAAGTTCAGCAGGCGGTGGTGGCAGCCAGCCATGAGGAAGGTCTCAGGCAGAATAGATGGTGCAAGCAACAGAGTCTGAATGGAGTGGTGGCTGTGCTCGAGCTATAGGAACAGAGCTGAAGAGGAAGAGGAATCACAGACAGAAGCAGTCCAGGAAGGCACGCCAAACAGAGAGAAAAGAAAACAATACAAGGCCCAGGAAGCTACGGGGAAAACAGCAACGGGGGGTCGCCGAACGAACAAGCAAACCAGCAGAGATAGGGGGGGCACAGAAAACATAGAAAAGGAAAGATCAGACAGGCACCAAGCAGCACCACACTAGCGAGTGTAACTCACTCTAAGCAGAGCGTCGGTAGCCTGATAACTTAAGTAGGATGTGGGGGAGGAGCTCTTCCCCCACAGAACTACAGGCATGTGCCTTACCATTATTATACAATTATTTACAAAGGCTAAGTGCAAATTAATGTATGAAGTAAAAAAGAAAAAAAAAACATACAGGACAATAGCCAAGTGGGACAGCCTGAGAAGCAGGTAGTGAGAGATGTAAGAAAGGAGTCCAAAGAAATGAAAGAGGGCAGGGGAGGCCAAAGCAGCACAAGAGGAAAAGATCAGAAAGGTGGGAGTCAGGACAATTAGGACAGAGATGCCCTGGTTCACAAGGAAACAAATCTCAGCAATAGTAATTTTTTGCAGGATTGGGTTATTTTTATCAAGCAGTTCTCCCAGATTAGGGACATTATAAATAGAAAAACTGTGATGTTATAGCTGTGGACCCGGTGCTGGGAAGGCCCTCAAACAGCCTCCTAGATTTGTCACTAGAAGTGTAGAAAATCAGAGAGACATTTTGGTCTCTTCTTTGCAGCCCCCAAAAAAAGACCTGGTTTGGAAACTCCCCCTTGGGCTGTGCATATTGTGGTCACTATACATTTTGTAAGTATATTTGCAAGACCAAAACATATTCACAACCCATTACCAACAGAGCATACAATACTGCGTTTACAGTTCATTAACTGTAATACAGAGAGTATAGTCTACTTAGGCACACATGCAGTGCTTTTATACTGGGAAGATGATTCGTGCTTTTGAGTTACATATTGGAGAGTATGTAAGAGACACTGAAATTGTGATTACTAAAAATAGATTGGCTGTACATGTGAATTATGCAGGAGCTTCAGAAGTCCCACATACAGTACTTGGCCCTTTATAGGGATTGTGGAGGTGGTCCAGGGACCTAGAGGTGGGGATCTTAATGTCAAGACCCTTTGGGGGAAAAGCATTTTGGATGTTTTCATTGGAAGGTATAAATAGCCCAGGATTAAATGAGCGGTTTGAGATAGCTCCCTTCTTCCATTAGTTTTTAAAATAAAGTTAAAGAGCAGCTGACACCTTCAGGAGAACTTTAATACAACGTGTTATTTTGTATTTCTTTGAAACTTGGCTTCCCGGCCAAATGCCCTTTGGGGTAACCATTACCTCAGTGCTTGCGCACAGAGGTTCTTTGTCTTTTAATACAACATATTATTTAGACAAAGTCCAGCCTGTATTTCACATTAGTTCTGTATTTCTCCTCCCCATTATTTATTACTAAGGCCATTTGCATGAAAACAGGATCTTTATTCCTGAAGAGCTTATAATCTTGTTGCTTTCTTCTGACCTGAGGTCATAATGCACTACTTGTGACATCACAGTTACTCCCATGGCAACAGATTGTGATGTCACAACAGATGATTATGACTTGAGGTAGGGAGTAAGCCACTGAGGGCAGGTAGAATCTAATGGATACAGATCATGCATTCATGCATATTTCCTCAGTAATAACTAATGGAGAGCAGAAATCTGGAGAATATACAGGGAATGCAAGCCGAATTATACCTAATTATTATGTTTTTCAAAGTCTGAGGTTGAAACAGCAGCAGCTCTTTAAGGATCTGAGCTGAGTATTGTGTTAGCATGAAATATGAATTATTAAAATCTTGTTTTTTCTGTTCTACTTACATTGCTCTCAGTTTGTGAAACTATTCAGAGTCCACTAAAACCATCACGTGCAGAAAATCGTTTACTTGCTGGCAAGTACAGGACATTGTTTTTGAGGATCAGGAATCAGTGCAAATGTACAAACACAAGAATATATTCTTTCAAAAGCATGAATATATAGCATTGTCTTGCACATATATCCAGTACTATTGCGTAGTACATCTTATATCCCATATATCTTTTGTGGACTCCTAGTCATGGTTTTTAACATTTTTGTATAAAGACATCTGTGGTTTACTATTTTTGATGCAGTAAGTTGTAAACAAGTACTAGCACTTTAAGGTTACACCAGTTTGGTCACAAATAGATTATTCATAATGTGATCTACCGTCACTATTTAAATGCCTAAATCATTTGATGTTAGTCACCCTTGATAAACTCCCATGTTTGAATGAAACAGTGTTGGTGAGGCAGTTTTGCACTGAACTATATGCCCACACTTACAGTATATAAGTAGCAATAAAATCTTTTAGTTGCACCAGTTATCTGTCTGAGAGTGTGTATATGCAGGCTGGGGGTAGTGCGTGTACAAGCTTATTTATTTTTATTAATTTTATTTATTTGTTCTAGGATTACAAATGCCTTTGAGCCGAGGCTCTTTTACAAAGGTTCCACGTCATTGGTACAATTGAGACAATCATAAGCAAAGATAACAGTTTATAAAATTAAAAAAAAAAACACATAGTCTTGTAGATGAAATAAGAACAATAAGGTGAAACTTTGGTGAGGGGAAGGGGAAAAGAGGAGGGTGAAATCAGGGAGACTAAGTGGATGGGAGAAAAGGGGAGGTAGGTTGGGGGGACAGAGAGAGGAGAGGTGTAAGGCGGATAAGAATAGAGGTAGTGCAGCCGGGTGGCATTTGTCATGGGCCAGCAGGGGAGGTGAAGATAGGAGGTGGGGGGTGCTGGCAAAGTGTAGGAGTAGATGTGGATCCAAAAGGGCATCTTCAGCTATGGAACCAAAAGACTTGTTTAGCCACAACAGTCACAAAGGTTGGAGGCCGTGAGTGTTAGGCGGAGACGGGTCTTAAAAGTGCTGAGCGATAGTGAGGATGAGATGTCGCTGGGAAGACCATTGTACCAACTAGTGGCCTGGTAAGCAAAGGATCTTTGGCCTTGTGTTGTGCGGCAATGCGGGATTTGCAGAAGCTGAGGTTTCGATCCCCTGGTATGTCGGGTGTGGATTCTCGGTTGTATGAGGGCACAGACTCCAGGGGGGGCAAGGCCCAGCAAGATTTTCTTAGTAGTAATACAAGTTTGGTGTTTTATTCGATTGGCAAGATTCAACCATCCAGTTTGAGAATAGAGGTCACAGGTGAGAGTTAGGCATTGGGAGTCAGTGACAAGTCGACAGGCCTTGTTGAGGGCGGTGGATACACGTTTGAGTGCGGTGGTTGTAGCAGAGCCATAAATGATAATGCCATAATCAATGATGGATATGATGGAGCTCTGGACAGCGACAGCGAGGGCTTCGGGTGTCAGGTGTTTCCTATGATGGAATAGCAGGCCTAGCCGGGAGTTAGCAGCTTAGGCGACATGGTCGATGTGGGCAGTGTAGGAGAGGTGAGGGTCAAGGGTGATCCCGAGGTATTTAAAGTTTTTGACCTGTTCCAGTGCGGCACCTTGTCTGGTGATAACGGAGAGTTGGAAGTGCTTATGTTTATTATGGGAGCTGCTGAAGATCATGGCCTTTGTTTTTTTTTGATTAAGGATCAGTTTGTGCTTTGTGAACCAATTCTCAACCGAGGAGAAGCCGAGTTGGAGATTTTCTTGCAATTTCTTCGGGTTCTGGTGTGTGGCAAGGATTACTGCATCATCGGCTTACAAGGTGATATGTTCAGTGCAGGAGTCCAGTAGGATGTTAAGGAACAGGCTGAAGAGTAGGGGGCCCAGTATTGAACCCTGGGGGACTCCAGAGAGGACTGGTTTGGAATCAGAGTGCACATCTCCAATTTCTACACGCTGGGAGCGGTTTTCAAGATAGCTTTTGAACCAAGAGATTGAATCATTGGAGAGACCAGCATTTTTTAGTTGGCTCAGCAGGAGGAAGTGATGGACAGTATCGAAGGCTTTGGTCAGGTCGATGAAAATAGCACCAGTTAGTTGTCCATTGTCGAGGGAGCTGAGAATGGAGCTGGTGAATTCAAGTAAGGCAGAGGATGTACTATGACCCTTTCTAAAGCTATTATTTGTTTCTTTGGTTTGCCTTGCATAGTCTATGCACCACTTTCCTGGGGCAGACCCCACCTTCCCTATGGGGATAATGTGTTCTTCTTTTGCTGCATCTGCTTCTGCTGACTTACTCCAACTGTACCTTCTCTGACTGTCCCACTCAAACTGCGCCTACTCCAACTCTAATCCTGCCTGCTCTAGCTGTACCTACTCTGTGGCTACTCCAGCTGTGCCTCCTTTAACTGTACCTACTCCTGTTGAGCCAACACCAATTGTGCCAACTTTAACTGTGCATTCTTCAGCCATACCTACTCTGACTGTACCGACTCCAACTTTTCCTACTCCAGTTGTGCCTTCTCTATCTGTAGCTACTCTTGCTATGCCTACTGCAACTCTGCCTAGTCCAACTATGTTTAATCCAACTCTGCCTAGTCTAACTATGTTTAATCTGACTCTGCCACCTAGTTCAGCTGTGTTTAATCCAACTGTGTCTAGTCCAACTAGGTTTAATCCAACTATGCCTAGTCCAGCTAAATTTAATCCAACTCTGCCTAGTCCAATTATGCTTAATCCAGCCCTGCGTAGTCCAACTATGTTTAATCCAACTGTGCCTAGTCCAACTGTGTTTAATCCAACTCTGCCTAGTCCAAACTGAGTTTAATCCAACTCTTCCTAGTCCAACTGCCATATGTTTACTCTAACTCTGCCTAGTCCAACTGTGTTTTATCCAGCTCTGCCTAGTGTCCAGCTGTGTTTAGTCTAACGCTATCTATTCCAACTGTGTTTTATCCAGCTCTGCCTAGTCCAACTATGTTTACTCCAACTCTGCCTAGTCCAGCTGTGTTTAATCCAACTCTGCCTAGACCAGCTGTGTTTAATCCAACTGTGCCTAGTCCAAACTGAGTTTAATCCAACTCTGCCTAGTCCAACTGTGTTTAATCCAACTCTACCTAGTCCAGGTGTGTTTAATACTACTCTGCCTAGTCCAAACTGAGTTCAATCCAACTCTACCTAGTCTAACTGTGTTTTATCCAGCTCTACCTAGTTCAACTATGTTTAATCCAACTCTACCTAGTCCAGCTGTGCTTAATCCAACTCTGCCTAGTCCAGCTGTGTTTAATCCAACTCTGCCTAGTTCAAACTGAGTTTAATCAAACTCTGCCTAATTCTACTGTGTTTAATCCAACTCTACCTAGTGCAGCTGTGTTTAATTCAACTCTACATAGTCCAACTATGTTTAATGCAACTGTGCCTAGTCCAAACTGAGTGTAATCCAACTCTTCCTAGTCCAACTGTGTTTAATCCAACTCTGCCTGGTCCAGCTGTGTTTAATCCAGCTCAGCCTAGTCCAACTATGTTTAATCCAACTCTGCCTAGTCCAACCTGAGTTCAATCCAACTCTGCCTAGCCCAGCTATGTTTAATCCAACTCTGCCTAGTCCAACAGTGTTAATCCAACTCTACCTAGTCCAGCTACGTTTAAACCTAGTCCAACTATGTTTAATCTGACTGTACCTAGTCCAACCTGAGTTCAATCCAACTCTGCCTAGCCCAACTATGTTTAATCCAACTCAACCTAGTCCAACCTGAGTTCAATCCAACTCTGCCTAGTCCAGCTGTGTTTAATCCAACTCAGTTTAGTCCAACTATGTTTAATCCAACTCTTCCCAGTCCAAGTATGTGTAATCTAACTGTGCTTAGTCCAACCTGAGTTCAATCCAACTCTGCCTAGTCCAGCTGTGTTTACTCCAACTCAGCCTAGTCCAACTATGTTTAATTCAACTGTGCCTAGTCCAAGTATGTGTAATCCAACTGTGCCTAGTCCAACTGTGTTTAATCCAACTCTTCCTAGCCCAGCTGTGTTTAATCCAATTTAGCCTAGTCCAACTATGTTTAATCCAACTGTGCCTAGTCCAGCCTGAGTTCAATCCAACTCTGCCTAGCACAACTATATTTAATCCAACTCTGCCTAGTCCAACTGTGTTAATCCAATTCTACCTAGTCCAGCTGTGT
Source organism: Neoceratodus forsteri (assembly GCA_016271365.2). Classification (NCBI taxonomy): domain Eukaryota; kingdom Metazoa; phylum Chordata; order Ceratodontiformes; family Ceratodontidae; genus Neoceratodus; species Neoceratodus forsteri. Next base: position 1,502,507,625 of record CM028129.1, read on the forward strand.
TTACTCCAACTCAGCCTAGTCCAACTATGTTTAATCCATCTCAGCCTAGTCCAAGTATGTTTAATCCAACTCAGCCTAGTCCAACTATGTTTAATCCAACTCAGCATAGTCCACGTATGTTTAATCCAACTCAGACTAGTCCAATTATGTGTAATCCAACTATGCCATATTCCAACCTGAGCTCAATCCAACTCTGCCTAGCCCAACTATGTTAATCCAACTCAGCCTAGTCCAACTATGTTTAATCCAACTCAGCCTAGTCCAAGTATGTGTAATCCAACTGTGACTAGTCCAACCTAAATTCAGTCCAACTCAGCCTAGTCCAACTATGTTTAATCCAATTTAGCCTAGTCCAACTATGTTTAATCCAACTGTGCTTTCTTTAACTTTACCTACTCATTCTGGGTTTACTCCAAGTGTTCCTGCTTCAGATGTGCCTACTTCAGCTATAATCCTGCTTATTCCAGCTGTGTTTTCTTCAACCGTGCCTGATGGCTCTTTGATATGTAGTACCCATTCTCTCTATAGATGGAACTGAGAATGGAAAATATCAAACTTATTCCACATGTAGCATAAACCGGACAGTAGGAAATGGCTTTAGTTTTATATACCACCTTTCATACTCACTGTATCCCAAAGTGTTTTTTGTGTGGTGTACAGTTACAGCAGACCCAAGGTTTACACAGTGACTGAGGGAGGTTACAGTACCCATGATGATATTTGGCATAAAGGTTGAGAGAGAGAGAGAGAGAGGAGGTCAAACACAAGGCAGTTATGAACACAGAGTTGGGCAACAGGAGGTCACATGTCTTGTTCAATAGCCCCAGGTGGTGGTAAGTGGTAGGACTTGAATCTGGGTCTCCAGAGTCACATCTCTGAAGTTTATCCACTTTAACTACATTGGCTTATGTCATGATAATGCTGCATGTATGCCACTGCCTTCCTTGAAATCAGGTCTTCATCTGTGACAGGGACATTACATTCACTCACTGCACCTGCCAGACCTGCACTGCATCTATCAGGAGAATTGAAGTCTTTCAGAATACTGTATGTGTAACACTACCATATTTGTTGCAAACATAGATAATGAAATGAAAGTGTTTCCATAACAAATTGGCCATCTGTCTGAAAGCTTCCATTCCACTGGAACAAATTATAGTGTGAGCTGTCAGTGGGGAAAATGCAGCCTGCAAAACACTGAATGACCTAGATCCACAAAAAGAGAGGAAAAAATTCTGCATAAAATGACATTGACTGTGCAAAACTATGCCTAACACTTCCCCCTTTCTTCTCCCCCCCACCCCATTAAACTTAGCAGCAGTACGCCCTTCCCCACCATCCACCAAGAGTTTGCTGCCTCTGCAGTTTAACTAATTGCCCAGTACTCCTTCTCAGTTCCTTGTAGTATCTGCCCTCACTCAATGATGGAGGCATAACCAGTGGGGTGCAATAGGGCTCAGTACTGGGACCAGTCCTCCTTATTGTCTTCATATGTGACATTGCTGAGGAACTGGAAGGAAAGGTATGCATTTTTGCAGATGATACCAAAATATGCAATGGGGTGGACACTCAGGAGGGGGTGGCGAGAATATGCAGGAATCTGGGGAAACTCGAGGAGTTATCTAAACCATGGCAGTTGGAATTCAATGCTAAAAAGTGCAAAATCATGCACTTAGGGCATAGGAACCCAGGCACTGAGAATAAGAATGAGATGAGGTACTGACAGTCACTAAACAGGAAAAGGACTTTAGGGTTATCATATCTGACAACCTCAAGGCGGTAGGGTGGTGTGACAAAGCAGTGAGTAGGGGTAGTGGGATGCTGGGGTGCATAGGGAGGAGTATATCCAGCAGGATGAGGGTGGTGTTGCTGCCACTGTATCGCTCGCTGGTGAGACCCCACCTGGAGTACTGGGCCTAGTTTTGGAGGCCACACCTCAGAAAGAACATAGACAAGTTAGAAGCAGCCCAGAAGAGGGCAACTAAAATGGTGCTGGGGTTGTATGAGAAGCCCTACCAGAAGAGACTGAGGGATCTCAACACGCAGTACACCCTGGAGGAGAGGAGAGAAGAGTGAGAGGTGACATGGTAGAGACCTACAAGTACCTCACATAGGTGCACAGGGTGCAGCAGGGAAGTTTCTTTCAAAGGAAAAGGAGAACCAGGACCAAGGGAGCATCATGAAGCTGGGGGAAGAAGTTTAAGAGAGACTTGAAGAAATATTTCTTCATTGAATTGGTGTTAGACACCTGGAACCAGGGACGGACTAGCCCTGGGTGCTAGGGATGCTAATTACATCCTGGCCTGTCAGACATGTGGTCTGTGCTGGCTCAGGCTCAGTAGCTATGCTTTTTTTCAAGAGCCTGTGTTCCTAATCATGTGTCTCGTCGGTGTTTTCCAGGGTGGGGATCACTTGTCAGAGTGGGTTCTATCAGCACTGCTAATTCAGACCACCATGAAACCAGTTGCTCATCTCCACCAATTAGCACTCAGCTGAAGAGCTGAGAATGCTACGGCCATGTGCTCCATGAATGACTGGGATTGCTGCCACTGAACTCTGATTGACCATTACTTTCCTCCTCCCCCCAAATAACCAACCAAATACAAATTAATGACAGGTCATGAGGCTGCTAGCCATGCTGCACTGCCTGGCACTTGCTGTTGTTGGTGCCAATCACCAGTTTGCAACACAGCAGCAGAGCAGAATCAAAATAATCAGCAGGGCAGGCTAGTGCTCAGAGTAGGACATTGCAGGCCAGCAGTTTAAATTAGGTCACCAGTCGCTGCCTCACACCATCTGCAGCACCAAGTCCAAGGCAGATTCCAGATTGTATATCTGGAAGTTGAACAACACAGCACCAGGCCACGGTGCATTTTTGAATTCCCACACAGAGGCGGGCTTGCTTGCAGGACATTGGGCAGGGTGGGCAGGCAGGCCGGGATGGAGAAGAGTGGAGACTTACTCAGGGAGGATCAGGGAAGGTCAGGCCATCAAGCGGAGGAGTGTAGCAAGCAGTGGAGTAATTTTAGGGGGGATGGGGGGACCGGTCCTCCCAACATTTCATCATGCAGTCTTGAATAACTTACTGTAAAATCACTTTATAGTTGTGCCCCCCACAACAATTACACCAAAGTTACTAATAATACCTGGTGTCTAGTGGTCCCCCCATCCCTGAAACACCCTGCCATTATTATTATACTCTGTCCCTGGTGCATATCTCTCAACCTCCCTCATCACAAATCAGGAACAAGGCTAGAAATGATCAGGGACAAATGACCAACATCAGGGACACATCTGAAAAAAATAGTAATATTAGTTCCAGAAGCTGTGTGCAATATGTTTCTTAGTGTGAATAGCATTTTCTTAATGAGAAGTAGTCTGTAACACCAATGGCTGGCATTATTTTGTGATTCAAATCCCTACTCTTCAGTGACAGACATACCAAATTTAGGAGGGACAGAAGAAATTTCTGAGGCAAAATCAGGGACATCCCTGAAAATCAGGAACAGTTGAGAGGTATGCTCTGGTGTCTACTGGTCTCCCTGCCCTGAAACACCCCTCTTATAAACTTGTAATAATACCTAATGTCTAGTGGTCCCCCCAACCCGAACACCGTGCGGTTATTATTATAACCTGTACCCGGGGTCTATTGGTCTCCCTGCCCTGAAACATCCCTCTTATAAACATGTAACAATACCTGGTGTCTAGTGGTCCCCCTGCCCTGAAAACACCCCACTTATAAACATGCAATAATACTTAGTGTCTAGTGGTCCCCCTGCCCCTGAACACCCTGCTGTTTTTATTATAATCTGTCTCTGGTGTCTAGTGGTCCCCCTGCCCTGAAACACCTCACTTATAAACATGTAATAATACCTAGTGTCTAGTGGTCCCCCTGCCCTGAAACACCTCACTTATAAACATGTAATAATACCTAGTGTCTAGTGGTCCCCCTGCCCCTCAGCACCCTGCCATTTTTATTATAATCTGTCCCTGGTGTTTAGTGGTCTCTCTGCCTCGAAACACTCCTCTTATAAATATGTAATATTACCTAGTGTCTAGTGGTCTCCTCGACCCCTAAACACTCTGCTATATAATCTGTCCCTGGTGTCTAGTAGTCTCCCTGCCCTGAAACACCCCTCTTATAAAACATGTAATATTACCTAGTGTCTAGTGGTCCCCTCCACTCCTGAACACCCCGCCGTTATTATTATAATCTGTCCCTGGTGTCCAGTGGTCTCCCTGCCCTGAAACACCCCTCTTATAAACATGTAATAATACCTAGTGTGTAGTGGTCCCCCCACCCCTGAACACCCTGCCGTTATTATTATAATCTGTCCCTGGTGTCCAGTGGTCTCCCTGCCCTGAAACAATCCTCTTATAAACATGTAATAATACCTAGTGTCTAGTGGTCCCCCCACCCCTGGACACCGTGCGGTTATTATTGTAATCTGTACCCGGGGTCTATTGGTCTCCCTGCCCTGAAACATCCCTCTTATAAACATGTAACAATAGCTGGTGTCTAGTGGTCCCCCTGCCCTGAAAACACCCCACTTATAAACATGCAATAATACTTAGTGTCTAGTGGTCCCCCTGCCCTTGAACACCCTGCTGTTTTTATTATAATCTGTCTCTGGTGTCTAGTGGTCCCCCTGCCCTGAAACACCTCACTTATAAACATGTAATAATACCTAGTGTCTAGTGGTCCCCCTGCCCTGAAACACCCCACTTATAAACATGTAATAATACCTGGTGTCTAGTGGTTCCCCTGCCCTGAAACACCCCACTTATAAACATGTAATAATAGCTGGTTTCTAGTGGTCCCCCTGCCCTGAAACACCTAACTTATAAACATGTAATGATACCTAGTGTCTTGTGGTCCCCCTGCCCCTAAGCACCCTGCCATTTTTATTATAATCTGTCCCTGGTGTCTAGTGGTCTCTCTGCCTCGAAACACTCCTCTTATAAATATATAATATTACCTAGTGTCTAGTGGTCCCCTCGACCCCTAAACACTCTGCCATATAATCTGTCCCTGGTGTCTAGTAGTCTCCCTGTCCTGAAACACCCCTCTTATAAAACATGTAATATTACCTAGTGTCTAGTGGTCCCCTCCACTCCTGAACACCCACGCGTTATTATTATAATCTGTCCCTGGTGTCCAGTGGTCTCCCTGCCCTGAAACACCCCTCTTATAAACATGTAATAATACCTAGTGTGTAGTGGCCCCCCCACCCCTGAACACCCTGCTGTTATTATAATCTGTCCCTGGTGTCCAGTGGTCTCCCTGCCCTGAAACACCCCTCTTATAAACATGTAATAATACCTAGTGTCTAGTGGTCCCCCCACCCCTGAACACCCTGCTGTTATTATTATAATCTGTCCTTGGTGTGCTGTGGTCTCCCTGTCCTGAAACACCCCACTTATAAACATGTAATAATACCTGTTGTCCAGTGGTCTCCCTGCCCTGAAACACCCCACTTATAAACATGTAATAATACCTAGTGTCTAGTGGTCCCCCTGCCCTGAAACACCCCACTTATAAACATGTAATAATACCTGGTGTCTAGTGGTTCACCTGCCCTGAAACACCCCACTTATAAACATGTAATAATACCTGGTTTCTAGTGGTCCCCCTGCCCTGAAACACCTCACTTATAAACATGTAATGATACCTAGTGTCTAGTGGTCCCCCTGCCCCTAAGCACCCTGCCATTTTTATTATAATCTGTCCCTGGTGTCTAGTGGTCTCTCTGACTTGAAACACTCCTCTTATAAATATGTAACAACACCTAGTGTCTAGTGGTCCCCCTGCCCTTGAACACCCTGCCATTATTATTATAATCTGTCCTTGGTGTGCAGTGGTCTCTCTGCCCTGAAACACCCCACTTATAAACATGTAATAATACCTGGTTTCTAGTGGTCCCCCTGCCCTGAAACACCTCACTTATAAACATGTAATGATACCTAGTGTCTAGTGGTCCCCCTGCCCCTAAGCACCCTGCCATTTTTATTATAATCTGTCCCTGGTGTCTAGTGGTCTCTCTGACTTGAAACACTCCTCTTATAAATATGTAACAATACCTAGTGTCTAGTGGTCCCCCTGCCCTTGAACACCCTGCCATTATTATTATAATCTGTCCTTGGTGTGCAGTGGTCTCTGCCCTGAAACACCCCACTTATAAACATGTAATAATACCAGGTATCTAGTGGTCCCCCTGCCCTGAAACACCTCACTTATAAACATGTACTAATACCTAGTGGTCCCCCTGCCCTGAAATATCCCACTTATAAAACAGAGAATAAAGTATGGGTCAGGGTGTGTAACAAGATTTTACACACTCCCGAGTTGTGGGATGCTACATAAACCCCGAGGGCGAAGCCCGAGGGGGTTGTGAAAAGCATCCCACAATGAGGGTGTGTGTAAAATCGAGTTTGACACCCCGACCCATTTTTTATTTTATATAATTGCTGGGTTTCCCTTTTTCATCTCAGCAATTATATAAATAAAGAGCTTGAGGTGCAGCCGCAGTTCAGCTTAGTGTTAGTGCAGTGCCGAAATTGGAATCCGTCCGTGTCTTTTAAAAATGGGTTACCTCTGCCTGAGTGTCTTCAACATCTTTGAGAATAAGCCTTAGCAAGTCCACTGATGAACCCAATAGATCTAATCACCAAGTTTTTCTGGCAGTGCTGTTTTTGGCAACACAGGCGGCGGGACGGAACACTTCAGCATGCTCCGTAGGCATGTGCAGAGTGAGGAAACCGCAGCATGTTTGCCGTTATAAACACTCCTTTATAATGGCAAATTACACCACGGCTTCCCTATGGGAAAAAGGGGAAGCCAGTTATTATCATGTAATAATACCTAGTGTCTAGTGGTCCCCCTGCCCTGAAGCACCCCACTTATAAACATGTAATAATACCTGGTGTCTAGTGATCCCCCTGCCCTGAAACACCCCACTTATAAACATGTAATGATACCTGGTTTCTAGTGGTCCCCTGCCCTAAAACACCTCACTTATAAACATGTAATGATACATAAAAGTGGCAGGGTGCTTAGGGCAGGGGACCACTAGTGTCCCCCTGCCCTAAGCACCCTGCCATTTTTATTATAATCTGTCCCTGGTGTCTAGTGGTCTCACTGACTTGAAACACTCCTCTTATAAATATGTAATAATACTTAGTGTCTAGTGGTCCCCATGCCCCTGAACACCCTGCCATTTTTATTATAATCTGTCCCTGGTGTCTAGTGGTCCCCCCACCCCAAGTTGGAATCCCCCTGCCCACCCTCTTCCTAGCACCCCCCATTGGTCTGACTCCCCCACCCACCTGTATTACCCATAGCACCCATCCTCCTCAGGAACCGGCATAGACCCATTGCTCAGTCCCTCAGTCTGACAGTTCACAGTTGCATGCTGAATGTAATCAGCTGTGTGTACAGTAGGTGAGTGATTGCAAACTGCGGCAGCTGTGACCTGTCCTCCTCAGGTAGTACCCTGGCCTGTGAAGAAGAATAAGAAGAATCAGCATTTATATAATGCTTTTCATATGCACTGTATCCCAAAGTGCTTTACAAGCAGTGCTAGACTGGTAATGAAGTGACTGAACATGTAGTGGCAGCCATTTTGCACATCAGCATCCACGTGCAGCTTTGGACAATTGCATGAACCAGTTTTATGAGAAGGGGAATATTGCCCAGGACAACAGAGAAAGTCCCTTACTCTTTGCGAAAAGCACCTTGTTTTTTTTTCTTCCACCTGTGACCCAGCCAGTCCACCCATGCCTGGAACAGATTGCCAGCAGAAGTGGTGGAAGCAAATACAGTGAGGGGCTTCAATCACGCATGGAATACACCTAGGGTGTATTTGAAAACAGGCAGGGAAGTGAGAGGGTTGCCAGAAACCAGTTAGGGTATACAGAGACAGATTAGGCAGGGAACATCTGGGCCAAGTGGGTGGGCCAAGCAATCCTTTTCTGCTGACAAATGCTGTGTTTCTGTGCCCCCCCCCACACACACACACACTTCCCTAGCCCCTATCATTTTCAGACTCAAGGTTACAGTTTTTTTCATTGTTTTAATATCTTTTATTATCACTGCATTGCATACACTTTGTCTAACCGGGTGTCACTGTATCCTCAATGCCTGGCTGTAGGCCTCATTGTTTTTGTAGACACGTTAGTCATATTGCATCTCACTGTTAGAGTACATCAAGGTTGCCGACTGCATCTTACTGCCTGTTGCTTCCTCCCTCATATAACCCCCCCCCCCTCGGGTCACAACTGGAAATGTGCTTTGGCTCATGTACCTTTCCTGGGCAACAATTTCAAATAAACAAACAAATAACTAAAAAAATAAAAATTTTAATCATTAGACATTGAGATTATGTGGGGCCATGTGTTTATAGGAAGGACCAGAGTCTTGATGACCATTTTCTCATGAAAGAAAAAAAGAACATTTTCTTTATTAATTATTTTTTCCTTTAGCAGCTCCTACACTACCTTCTGGTGGTTTCCACATCGTCACAATCCAGCAGTTAAAAGGAGAACACAGCGGGGTTGGAGGCTCTGGACTACTTATATGGAGAGGTGAGTGGACCTCAGCAGTGTCATATATCAAGACCCAGCCTCTTTTACAGTACCTTGTTCTCCTCTACCCCCACCCCGGGGCAAAACCAGATATGATGTCAAGCTACACTACTGACTCTGTCAAACCTTGTTTCCCAAATGTTGGCTCTCTTCTGCTGCTTCCACAGTTTTGGGCCAGTAGGAAACAACTGCATGCTGACCGACGCCTCCCACCAACCTCAGAGAAGGAGAGCATTTATATGGATGACACTGCTTCCCCCAGCAGCGCAGCACCCCATCCAGAAAGAACAATCTTCAGTTTCTGGGGAGGGGAGCCCAGACTGAACACATTATTTTTTTGCCAGGAAAAGTGCACTGAGCTGTGGACAGCCTGTTTTCTGGTAAATATCAGGGGGGAGCAGATTCCAAACCACAGACAAGCACTGGCTAATGCCACTTATGTTTGCTTGCCAGACTCAGCTGTGAAGTTGTTGTGCTTGGTAAGCACAGGAGTAGATAGTTCCGTGAAGTATTAGTGACACTGGTAGTGTTACAGTCAGTGTGGGGAGCTTGAAGCCAGGCTATAACTCATGCCAGATAGCAGCTGTTAGTATTACCAGAGGTGTGGGAGGAGTTACTGGTGCTCTGGTGTGAAAATAAGCAGTGCACAGTACCATTAATTATTTTGCAGCAGTGCCTGAGAGCTGCAAAAATGCCACAGAGCATGGTTGGATTTACATGGCCACTGACTCCTAAGTACAGCAGTTACTATGAACCCCTTCAGGACTCTACATAGTCAGTCAGATCCATAAATCAAAAACCTCCTCTGTAACCTTTGTTCAAGACACAAATATAAAATTAGATGTCGTATAAGATGTTACTCATTCATAAATGAAAGGCTTGCCTGTAGTTCGCTGGCCAAGCAGCCAGCCACTCCCACTTCCTGAGCTATATAAGCAGTTCCTCTAAGCCTCACTGTGAAGCATTTTTTCTTTGCAGTTGGAGGCTATGTTGGTTTGTTCTCTGAGCTAGCTGGGGCCTAACCCCCCCCCCCACCTGCTGTTTCTGTGTGTCTCTGCTGGACTTCGGTGTTTGTTTTCCTGCTTCTGGTGTGTATCTTTCCTCCAGCTGTGTGCTTCCCTGTGTTTTGTGTTTCTTGTTTTTGGGCCTTTCCCTTTTTTCTGTTTTGCTGTGTTTTGGTTTTGTCTTTTTTGGGGGGCTTTGTTTCTAAGCTCCTAGCATACTGCTACTCCAGAGCTTATACTGCTTGCTTTACTTACTCGCAACTCTCAAATTACTTGCACAGCAACTCCTAGCATTCTGCTACTCAGAGCTCATGCTACTGCTTTCAGTTACCTACAACTACAGCCACTGCTGCTGACTGTTTACTTTAATTACTATTGTACCCAGTGCCTGTGTTTTACGCTGTGCTCACCACGCTCAAACTACTGCAATGCAACTGCAATTATTATCTGTGTGTTTCGGCTCAGCCATAGCTGCTCCATGTTGCATACTCAATTCTTTTCACCTGACAGTTTACTGATCTTAGCTGTGCTGCTCATTGCTGCTGTCATTCTACTTGCTGCTTCATTGCACTTCCTGGCTTACCTGCTTTCAAGAATTGTCTCCTGTTTTATTGCACTTACAGTACAATTCTGAGGTCAGCCAACTAAGCTTCTGCTGAGGCTGTTAATATAGTTTTGTTATTAAAATTGCCTCACTACCAAAAAATCCTCAGAGTGTTTGTCACCTTGATTTGGCTATTCCTGTTTGGCTGGCTTGCCCCCAATTCAGTGCTGTTTAATTGCTATATCATATGTTATGCAGGTTCTCCTGTCACTACTACTGCTTATTGGCCTACGTGCAGGTCCACTGTGCTTACGCAACCATTGCTCCTTGCTTACGCAAACCATTGCTTCATGCCTACTGCCATCCCCTCAGCTTCAGCCTCTGGGATTCTGCTGCACTCAATCTGCATTCAACCTTGCAAGGTCTCAGCACTCAATGCTCATTATGATCTCAGCACGCCGTGCTCATTCAGCTCACCAGCTTTTCAAATCTCAATTTCTAGGGCATGCCAGCCATTCTATTTTGGTGCAGGGTTCCTGCAACTGACAGTCTCGCTCTGCTTTAAGTCCGCATCTCGAGCGTGTCCAACTTGGGGCAGAATCCTTCTCACCTGGCCCATAGCTGAGAATATCCTTACCCCGGGCTTGGCTTTAGCTGCCTGCTACACAACAGCAGCTCCTGGTGTAGAATTTAAGACCAGCGGTGAAGGGTGGTTACGATGATCTCCTTTGAGTCTAGTGTTCCACTATATAGTGTTTCCCTAGCGAGGCACCTTCACCGCATCCTCCCTATGACTGCCTCTGGTTCACCTAGTTTTATTTAGGGCAGGTAGGCTAGGTGAGTGCCTCAGCAGTTGTTGCTCTCCTCCTGCACCTTGGATGCACATATTGTTGCAGAGTTTTCTCGCAACCTTCCATGGCATTCCCACCAGAGGGTTTGAGTAAGAGCCTTCCTCCAAATTAGAATATTTTCCACCTCCCTTTAATTAGGTTTTCCAAATTGCTGCTGCAGAGTCATCACTAAATAAACTATCCCAATCCTGGAGGGAAGGCGACCTAGGCCTTGGATCACCAGAGATGTCCTCCTCATAGGGGGTTTTTCTCTCCTCCATTGCCTCAGGTCATAACACTTAGTTAGCTTAGTTGTTTCCCTTAGTTTCTTTAGGTAGGTTCCATTGTTGGATGGAGGTGGAGGATGTCCTGCCATTCCCTCTCTCCTTAAGGGATCTCCTCTCTCAAAGCAAACCATTGGTATCATGTTGCACAGACCTGGGCAGTCCTTACGACAACTGAGCATCTCATTACATTATCAAATTGCCTATACTTCTCCACTACTACGTTACAGTTACTACTCCTATGTCTCAGTTACTGCTTGCTCATATGCTTCATGTTGCCTCCTTTTTGGGGATGATACTATGTTTTTTGGGGGGGATTCCTAAGGTACCTTTAGCCACGGGAACCGTCCTGTTGCACCTCTATGGGTGAAACCCTCTCCGAGGGTTCCTTGCCTTCGTACCCCTACAGGGTGGTAATTCATCTGGAATAGAGAGTGCGAATGGCCAAAACCAAACTAACACAGTTGCACAAGCATAACACTATACTGGCTGCATAGGTCAGTGAAATGAAAGACTTGCCTGTAGTTCGCTGGCCAAGAAGCAAGCCACTCCCACTTTCTGAGCTATATAAGTAGTTCCTCTAAGCCTCACTGTGAAGCATTTTTTCTTTGCCCCACCATCCTCCCCACCTCCTCCTCCAGCAGCAGCAGCAGCAGCATTCTCTCCTTAGGGGGATTCCTAAGGTACCTTTAGCCACAGGAACCGTCCTGTCGCACGTCTAGGGGTGGAACCCTCTCCAAGGGTTCCTTGCTTTTGTACCCCTACAGGGTGGTAATTCCTCTGGAATAGAGAGAGAGTGAATGGCCAAAACCAAACCAACACAGTTGCACAAGCATAACACTATACTGGCTGCGTAGGCCAGTCTATGCTAAGTTATCACAACAGTGTAAGTTCGTACCTGCCCAGACCAAGCAGCTTCTGGTATTGTTTTGGGGGGAGCGGATTTATAAGTGTTCCCAAGGTGCTAATAAAAGAATTGGGGCTTCTGGTATTTGTAGAAGCAGGTAGGAGTTCTCATCTCAGTGCCACTAAGTTGCAAACAACAGAACCTGTGCATCTGGCATTTCAGGGTGTGGACAGGAGACATAAGTGGTGCCTAGTGCAAATAGAAGAACCATCACTTCCTCTACTTGGGGGGCCAGCAGGAAACATAACTGCCACTGAGGGGCAGATATGAAAAACCAGGGCTGCTGGTATTTGGGAGAGCAGGAAACATAAGTGCCACCCAGTGGCATACATAATGAACTGATGCTGCTGGCATTTGAGTGGGCAGGAGAAAGAAGTGCCACCTAGTGGCATACATATTTAACTGGTGCTGCTGGTATTTGAGTGGGCAGGAGACAGAAGTGTGCATACATGATGAACTGGTGCTGCCGGTATTTGAGTGGGCAGGAGACAGAAGTGCCACCCAGTGGCATACATAATGAACTGGTGCTGCCGGTATTTGAGTGGGCAGGAGACAGAAGTGCCACCTAGTGGCATACATAGTGAACTGGTGCTGCTGGTATTTGAGAGGGCAGGAGAAAGAACTGCACATACATAATGAACTGGTGCTGCCGGTATTTGAGTGGGCAGGAGACAGAAGTGTTCATACATAATGAACTGGTGCTGCTGGTATTTAAGTGGGCAGGAGACAGAAGTGCCACCCAGTGCAAATACAGCAATAAGAACTTGCAATAAGTGCAACACAGAGAAACAAACCATTTATGAACACCACAGTCATGCAAAAAATACAAGAAATGTTTGTAGTAGGAATGCTAAAGTTACACATGAGCAAAGCAGCTTTCACTTTGCATTTTGCAGCACTCTGATTGGCTAACTGTTTCAACTTGAGCAAATCAATAAGTGGAGAGTGGGCCGAACTGGGGCAAGATTACTGATTATAAGGCTGTGACAGGTTGAGCTTCCAAATGCCCTCTCTTGGAGAAATAGCAATATGTTTGCTATGCCCATAGCAAGCAAACATAAAATTAACATGCAGCCTGTGCAGTGTTTACCACTTTTAGTTATTGCCATTGAAGAACACCTCATCCTGGCTCCATCTCTGCTTGGGCACTCACTCTATCAATGTAAAACACCTGGGGCTGGATTCACAAAGACAGCCAAAAATCCCACAGCTGTGGGAAAAAGGCCTGCAGCACTGCTGAAACGCTGGTGTGGGATATTCTGAAAGAAAAATTGCGCACGTGCAGAAAATCCATAAAAAAACACAGCAGTTGCTGAAACTCAGCAGCTGCGGAAATTTCGCAAGTGCTGAAATTCACAACTGCGGATCCACAGCTGTGGAAAAGGCTTAGGAGGTACAGCAACAGTGATCCATATTAGCTGGAGCAGCAGACTTTGACAGTCTTGCCCTAGATGTAGCTGAAAGTACCCACAGAGAGACCAGCAACCATTCCCTCAACTAGGACCACTGCAGCACCACTGGTACCGGCAAAACCATGCACTACAGTGGCTGTCTGTAACTGACGGTTGTGTCTCTCCCTGGAGTGTTTCTATTGCCTGCTGCAGTAGCTCTCACTGCAGGCTGTTCAGCCTCTACTGCCTGTGGGGCTTCTTTATGGGCTGCACTGGGTCTGGTGGTGGTTGTTTGTTGTCTTTCAATGACTACGGTGTGCTAGTGTTGCTGTAACAATTGCCACTGATATACACCCACTGATTTGCTATTACTTGTCCCTGACCTCCACTGTAATTGTATTTCAATTGTTGGGGCACTGCAGTTTTTACACAGTCCATAGTGTATTTTTTCCACAGCTGCAGACGTTTTGTGAATAGCACTCAGAGCAATTTCCCCTTTTTTACCGCAGCTACGGAACTTTTGGGGACTTAGGGAAGGTTTTGCACCTTCAGATTGTTTCGTGAATCCCCCCCTCCTGGTTTCCGAACAACTCATGAATAGCAGTGAGTCAATATCATTCTTAAAGCTGCGCATTTTGAACAAGGGTGGTGCTTGGCTGGAAATGTTGCCCTCAAGTCTCGCATTGCAGCTAGGTGCAGCTAGGGATGGAGCTGAGGCCAAGCTGAACAGGGAGACAGTGCTAAAACATTGCAGCTGGTGATAGGGTTCTCGTTCCACAGCTGTTTAAAGACAGCCACTGCCTTTTGTTTTGTTGTTTTTTTACAAGGTTTTGTGGACTTCTGCAGTAATGATGGGGAATAATTCTGAAGGTAACACCACACAGGGAGCTAAGAATGGCCTGCATTGTGAATGTGTGTCAATTCAGTACCTCATGCTGGAGTGAAACGGGTTCTCTAGAGAACCCGTCCTGTTGTTTAGAATATGATTTATTTTTGTATGTATAATTTTTATTGCACATTGCGAAAAACAGAAATACAACTATTCAAGTCATTCTAAGTATACAGTCAGAAGCAGATATGCATATAAAAAAAAATAGTGGTGGCATCAGAGATCATATTGGATTCCATACAAGAGGCATAAGTTTCAGAATTTAACTGCCTAAGCCCTCCCCATATTGCAATAATCCATATCAGGTGGCATAGGTGAAATATCCCTCCAGGCTTCATAATTAAAGATGCACCAGGTGGCAGAGATCAAATTCTCCTCCAGAGCTCATGCTGGCAGCTACACCGAGTGGTAGAGACAAAATGACCCTCTGGGGCTTGAACTGTGAGCCACACCAGGTGGCAGAAATGAAAGGCCCCTCCAAAGCTCATTCTGGGAACCGCACCAGGTGACAGAGAGGAGATGCCTCTCCAGGGCTCATGCTGGGAGCTACACAAGGCATCAGAGATGGAATGCCTCTTCAGAGCTTGGACTGGGAGCCGCACCAAGTGGCAGAGATAAAACACCTCCCTGAGGCTTCAGCTGGGAGCTGCTGTGGACAGCTGGGATGAAATGCCCCTCCAGGACTTGGGCTGGAAACCACACCAGGCAGCAGACCTAAATGAAATGCCTCTCTCAGGCTGGAAGTCACACCTGGTGGCACAGATGAAATGCCCCTCTGGGGCTAAGACTGGAAGCCACACCAAACTGCAGAAATAAATGAAATACCTCTCCAGGGCTTGGAGTGAAAGCTGCATTGGGTGGCAGAAATAAATATAAAAGCCCTTCTGGGGCTCGGGACCCGCTCCACCAGGTGGCAGAAATAAACAAATGCAGCCAAGCAGCAAAGTAATAGCACTGGCCTTTGGGGGGCATGCAGAAGGCACAGCAAGTGCTGATGAGCAGCAAAGTAGTAGAACTGGCACTGCTTGCATTGATAGTTCGGAGGGTGGGGGAGGACAGGAGATGGATGTGCCACACAAACAGCGCAAGAAACATTTCTACTAAGAACCTTAGTTACACATGATCATAGCAGATTCTACTTTGCATTTTCCAGCTCTGTCATTGGCTGACTGCTTCAAAGTGAAGAAAAAAGAAGGCAGAGAGTGAATGGAATTGGGGTGGAGGTTGCTGATTCTAGGCTTACGATTGGAAAACCCTCTTGAGTGATAACAGTATGTTTGCTGTGTCCTTGGCAAGCAAACATAAAAAGGAGACTACAACAGAGTATGAATCACTCAGTGCAGCATATCATAAACAGTCACAGTTTGCAGTTGAAAAGGAAAATGCTTAGCATGCTTGTTGGCACAGCAGTAGGGCATCGGGTCAATATAGTGCTATAAAAACCATGCTGTGCAAAGCACGGAAACATTTAGAGTGACAGGGGTACAATAGCAGTAGGGAATTACCATTACCCCTGTCGCTGACCATGAAGTACAGGAAGGGCTAAAGAAGCTTGTGCTGCTGTGCCAGGTCGAGCTGCTCCCATGGTGGAGTGGCTAAGGCACCAGGATACAGCAGCGAAGGAGACCTGGAACCGCAGTCTCCTGGTGTTGCAACTTGAAAAAAAAAAATGAATTTCCCTCCCGAGTTTCACCCATCCTAAAGTCCACACCCCTTGGAGTAGGTTATTTATAGTCCGGGTGGTGTGGTGGTTAAGCCCCATATCAGGGGGATGCGAGGCAAAGCCCTCCACAAAAAGAAAAGTCCCATTGATTACAATGGGGTGTGCGCATTTGTTGTATAGTCAATGTTTTGACTAACCTTATTACAGCACACGCTGTTTTGCTTGCAGCATTTATTGTTGCGCTGTTTCTGTCCACGACATAATGACCCTGTGCCCAGCAGTAGGGTTACCACTCATGATACTGGTGACACGGGTTTGGGAATGAGCCTGGGACATTGGGAGCTAGACAGAGGGATGCTGTCTTCCCTGCAATACTGCCACCAAGGTGACCACAGGTAGCTGTGCAACAAGGCACCATGAGGGTCAGGACACCTGCCGGGGATCTGTTCTGGGCATGCATTTTGTGAGCATGTGCGTTGGTTCCCCTTGTGTGCTGGTATTCTCCAGGGAATCCGGGAGAAGACAGAAAAAACTGGCACAAAAGCCAGCTTGATGAGACCCTGGGATATCCAAGGCCAGCCCCCACCTCCTTGTAGCACCTCCTGATGAATGAATGACACTTTCTGGGGGGAACTGAGGCTCTGTGGAGGATGGGCATGAGGTAGGTGGAGTCCAGTAGGGAAGGCACCAGAAGGTTCCAGAGGAGCTGGGCACTGGTGACAGGAAGGAGACATAAAATATAAATTAGAAAGGAAAAGGAAAGTGATTTGCAATCTTCGTAAAAGTTGGAAAGTATTTAAAAATGTTGTGTGTTAAGGTACCTGTGAGTAAATAAGGGCTGGATGCAATGCGGTTTAACCTATCTACTTCTATTATGAAAATTATAGGGAGCTTGAGATCTGGTCAGGGGTTTTGTCCCTTGTCCCCCCACCCCACCCCGGTAGTGCAAAAGACCCTTATGACAAAATGATGTGACTTTCGCAACACTACAGTAGAAATCCTTCTAGCCATGGCTAGGTGGGGCCAGTGATTTTCCATTTTCAATGGAAAACACTGGTGAAAAATAGAATTTGCCATTGTTAAAACCAGCACTTGGTAGTTAATATTTCTTGAAAAAAACTCTATTTGCATTATGTTAACATGCAAAAAAAAAAACACACTTTGCAGCATCTCTTTGGGCAAACCCTTCCAATTTCATATACATTTTTGTTAAAAACATGCTGGTTTTTCCTCAATTTGGGAAAAAACCCACAGATTTTAAGATTTTGCCAAATGTAATTAGTCATTTCTGAAAATGGAAAATCATTGGCTCTAGCTTGGTTTACTATGGGACAGTGTCAGAGAAAGTTGTTTCTGGATGCCCGCTTCCCTAAAGTATGGGGAATAAAGGGTCTGGTCTGATGAGTGTTGCTCTAGAGCAGACTTCAAAACCATGTAATGGGTATGAGAAAGGCTTAACTCCTTTGTTTTATTTTAAAGGTTTTTCTTTTTTTTATATGCATTTTTGTGCTTTTTAACCCTGTTGTTCTCCTAATGTCCTGGGACACCAGTGGACATAGCAGCGCACGGACGTGGAAGCGCGCGAACACACACACACCAGGTACAGGCTTGGCGCCTTCCACCCCACCCCTGGGAAACCCTCATCCCTCCCTGGGGAGGACAGCCACCTCGCTGCAGCTCAGTCCTGCTCCATGCCCTCCCCCCGGCGACTCCTGACAACCCGAGGTCATTCCCAAACCCAAGTCACCAGCATGGCGCGAGGTGTGGCGTCCAGTGTCTCAACCCTCAGCGCCACCAGGTTGGCTAAAGGTTTTTCCTTTTCCTATTTTCTTAGCGTGCCACCAAGACATAAAACAGTGGGAACAACTTTTGTGGCCTGTGCTACTTCTTCCTGGGCTACAGTGGTCTTTCTCACAAGGTCATGCAAAACTTTGAATGTTAAAGTAGGTTTAATATTATTTTGTTGTTTTACATCTCCCATGACAGAAAAGACAACTGGCCACATAATCAGATACTAGCACCAGGACAGTGGATATGAAATTTAGGTGTGAGATAATTAAAAGACACAAGTGACCCCACCCAGCAATGCCCGAAAACAGTATGAGAATACTGAATCTGTTAGAACATTGAACGTTTTGCAAAACCTTTTGAAAATGACCACTGTAGTCCAGGAAGAGGTGCTGCAGGCTACAAGATGCTGGCCTCACTGTTTTATTTCTTGGTGGCATGTTAAGAAAAATAAAAATAAACTTCAAACTAAACACAAGAGTTGAGTCTTTCTCATACCCATTACATATTTTTACTATAGGACATTCAGAAGCTGTTAGGCAACGACTTGATTAAAGAACAGAGCGAACAACAGGACATTTATTTCATGTCTGACACAAAAAAAGACTGCATATTTTTTCAGCTTCAGGGACAGAAATAGATGGATTACCCTTACCTATTACAGTGCAAATGCCACACGTAATGGTCAGTAAATGGGCAGCCATCTTGGAACTAACCACTCCTTTTAAAAAGCTTGATCAGTGTTGGAATTACAGGGGGGGCTTGCCAGGACTCAGCCCCCCCCCCAGCTCTAAAGTGAGTCTCGGTAGCTCACACATCATTGCCACTGATTTATAATGGGAAGGGAGGCTCACTATAATGACAGTGCCCTTATAGGCCTCCAGCTCCCTCAGCTCAAAAAAGTGTCACTGTAACACTGCCCACAATGTCCTTTAATAGCATGTCCTCAAGCTGTCACACATAAACCATTAGATGACTACATGGGGGTTTACTGCAGTCCCTTCAATGTTTAAACATTTAGTATTAGAATTATGGCAGGGGCACAGGTGCTCAAACACCATGTTTTTTGAAATGACAATCAGTAAGTTCATTTACTTTACCAGTGCTAGTTTCATAATGGGGGGACTTAGTTTATACAAAGAAATGTAAAGAGCCAGCAGAAGAAGACCACCAGGTCTATGGCATCTGCGTGGTAACTGATGCAGGGTCTAGCCTTACAATTTATGCCAATGACCCTGCTTCCCCAACCATCCCTCCCTCTCCCCCACTTCTCCCCTTCCTTGGTCCCAAGGGTGCTCTTTGTGCTTGTCCTAGGCTATCTTGAATGCTCACATCATTCTTGTTAATACCACCTCCTCTGACAGCTCATTCCAGGTGGACATCACCCTCTGCATATAGAAATGCTTCATTACATCCCTTCTGAACCCCCCCCCCATCAATTTTAGGCTGTGCCCCCTAGTGGTGTTGTTGTCACTCATTTTAAAGAGACCTTCCCATTTTACTCTGTTAATTCCCTTCATGTACTTGAAGATCTCTATCATATCACCCCTCTGCCTCCTCTCTTCCAGGAAGTACATCCCAGGGCTCCCAGCCTCTCCTCATAGGACTTATCCTGTAACCCCTCGATTAGGTTGGTTGCTCTCCTCTGGGCCCCTTCCAGCATGCTGATGTCCTTCTTAAGGTAAGGATACCAGAATATCAACCTATTTTCTAAATGTGGTCTCACCAATGACCTGTACAATGATAAAATAACCTTGCTCCACCTGCTATACACCCCAACATCCTGTTAGCCTTCACCACTGTCTTTTTAAACTGAGAGGTGTGTTTCAGGTCACTCATAATCACTACCCCTAGATCTTTTTCCTCTTCAGAAGCAGTTATCTGAACCCCTCCTATGTTATACTCTGTCCTAGGGTTCTTGGCCCCTATGTGTATCACCTTGCACTTTTTGGCATTGAAACCAAGTTGCCAGATTCCTGACCATCTTTCTACTCTGATGAGGTCCTCCCTCAGGTCCTGTATTCCCTCCTTGGTGTCCACTCTCCCACAGAGTTTGGTGTCATCCACAAACAGGCATATTTTGCCTTTAATGCCTTCCCCGATGTCACTTATGAAGACACTGAACAACACTGGCCCCAGCACCGATCCCTGCAGGACCCCGCTGGTGACCTCCTTGTTGCTGGAGAACTCATCCCCAACCACTTCTCTCAGGGTTCTACCACTCAACCAGTTCTCACCCCATCTTTCCATAGTCTTCCCACCCCTAGATTCCTCAGCTTCATTATCAATCTTTTGTGTGGTACAGAATCGAAGGCCTTGCTAAAGTCCAGGTGTATAATGTCCATATACAGTACCACACTGGCATAATCAAAGACAGGTAGAATAATTTTGGATACCAGCTCCTGACAGGTGGGGAGAGGGAGACTATCTTTGTGAGGCTGGGGACAGCGAGCTTAGGTCGGGGTTTGGAACAGATGGCATCAATATGGGTTGTGAAATCAAGGTGGTTATCCAGCCAGACCCCCAGGTATTTAAAAGCTGGAACCATCTCTAGAGGGGAGCCATCCAAAGTAGAGAAAACTGGGGAAGGGTGAGGGGGGCCAGTTTCTGTCTAGAGTCAAACATCATGTCAACGATTTGTTTGTGTTGAGTTTCAGTTGTCCTGGGGACACTCAATCCTCCTTCCCCTGCCTGGTCCCTGGTGACTACAGCTCATTCACAGATTCAGGTTGTTGGTGCTGCCAGTGGTAGTGCAACTGCAGCACCAATGTGTCGGCTCTTTTTCAGTTTTAAAATAATTAAGGGACATCTCCATTAAATATGTCTGCTTATTGCTTTTCATCAATATTCTCAGTCTGTATTTGAAAATATAGGGCTCGATTCTCATAGGTTGATGCACAGCTTGCACAAACCCTTCATCAAACCCTGCACCATGCTGACCACAGTGGTGCCACTTGCATACGATTCTAAAAGGTTGAGCACATTTGCGACACTTTACCCTTTTTCTGGTGGCTTGTGCCAAATTTGTGGCACAAACCCTGCAAAAAGGTCCTCGAAGTTAGACCAGCAAAAGCTGTCTAACTTGCAGCATGTGGCACATGGGGGGCTAGAGGACTGAGAATCCCAGTTGCCGGCCCTGGGCTGCCACAAGCCCCATGTGCTGTGTGTTTGGCACAACCGGGGCTTGTGGCAGTCTAAAGCATTGGAGAATTGAGCCCATATTGTTAAACATCACTTTTTGGGGGACTAAGATGAACTAGTATACAAAAGACATTACTCCCTGAGCTTATGGGATGTTGGGGACATCAGACTAATTCCAGGCCACAGAACATAAGCAACTGTAGCACACAGAGCCCTGTTCACAGCAGCGGCCTGGTTACATACCAAAGGTGTGTATCCAGACTGCAGAGTGCTTCACCTGCAGTGCAATGTACAACAAGCACTGTGCAGTATGTCAGGCCGCCTATCTCTGGCCCACTCCTCAGATGCCTAGTAGCACAGGGGCATGGCATGGGTGGCCTGGCAATCAACAGTGGGCATCCACTTGGATGGTCACTGCAAGAAACTGTGCAGGCTCTGCGGTCCTGAGTTTGGGTGTTCTGCTGGGGTGCCTGCCCCATAGTAACATCAACTATAGCCAAAAGCAGGGCACTCAATAACATTTAGTACAAAAGAGATCACACAGACTTTCTTACTTGTTGATGTAAATCATTGCTTTATCAAATGAAGTGTTCAGGTCCAGACACCTGGAGGACTGAAAAAGCTCCTGCACACACCAGAATGTCACTTTGATGGCCTGACCCCATTGACTGGATTCTGCTTCACACAGAACAGGTGATTGTGGAATATGGCAGGTCCTCTCAGGATCAATGTATCATTTAAGGGGACACACTGGTTTGACAGTGTGGCTCCACCATGCCCCTGGCCTTCACGGTATGATTGGAGAGAGGGGGTGGCAGACTGGGGTTGGACAGCACTGTGGCTGGCTAGCCATGTGGTCAGTGGGTGGGGGCACATATAGGTTATGACAGGTTCCCTGACCATGTTGCCTGTTCCCCCTCCACTGGCACTCCGCACTGTGGATTCATCGTGGTGCATGGCAGGTAGCCATGCTCTGCCCCAAGATACCCTCGTCAGTCCATGTACATAGCTTTACAGTCACACAGGGGTTTGGGTGCAGATGGGGTACTAGTCCCTTTAGTGCCTGTGAGGGGGTCCGGTGGCACCCCCATGTATGGAAAGGACATGTACAGATGCCTACATGCCACATATATGTGGCACTTAAGCTTTGTTAACAAAGCCCACAGTGAACCTAAAATAAAGTGTGGTGCCATATAAATGGATTTAAAAACAGAAAGAGCAGGGCTCAACATCTGAGGGTTGAAAGGGCTGCACAGGGCTCAACAGCTGGGGGTTGAAAGGGCTGTGTAGTAAAGGATGTAACAAACATTTGTTGTTTCATGCAGCTTGCTCTCCACTATCTTCTGTCCGCTCAGTAATCAGGCCTGGAGCTATGCTCTGTGAAGGATCCTTCATCCTGTCCTCTGCTAACCGCACCAATCTTGTTTGGTGGGTGGCTGGGTGGGAGGGGAACAGTGCAGGGGCCCAAAGGTGCCCCCAGCTGTCATATCGATGGTGGTGGAGTTTTTATTCATGGTTTTCTTGCCACCTGCTACCCGTGGAAATGGCTGACTCATGGCCCTGTGTGCACACAGAAAACGTCCTATTGGGTAGCAAGCTCCCTGGTAATCCATTGGAGTCGCAGCAGCACTGGAATCCAGTGTCATCCCTCCCCTACTGGGAGAACTGCTGCACTGCAGCATCTCCTCAGCCTTCCAGAGCCATCCATCTGGCTCTCGGGCTGGCTCTCAAACCCGGGTCCCTGGCAAAGGTGTGTAACTAGGCCATCAGGTGGTCTCATCAAAACATTTTAACATACATACATAGTTGCCAGCAAATTAGACCTAACAGTCTATCTTGTCTGCCCGACGCAGCTCACTGGTAGTGCACTGCAGCTGCTCTACCTCCCCCCATTTCGCCCCCCCCACCAACATCCCCACCCTGTACAACTATGGTGATCACCCTACCCCAGCTTCGTATCGTGCCCCTGTGCCTGACCCAGTCCTCCTTGAAACCTCCCACACTTCCCATTTTTATCAGATCATCTGCGAGTTCCATCCAGGGCACCACCACTCTCTCCGTGAAATAGTGCCCCCTCGCCTCCCCCCTGTACCTCCCCCCTACTAACTTTAGACTACGGCCTCTCGTAGTCCCCACTTGATCAAACACTCCTTTTTCACTCTATTGAACCCCTTCAGGTATTTGAAGGTTTCTATCATATCCCCCCTATTCCTCCTGTCCTCCAGGGAGTACGTGTTCAGCTCCCTGAGTCTATCCTCATATGACAACCCCTCCAGCCCACCTTCTCTAGACCCTCTCCAGCAGTATGATGTCCTTTTTTAGGCGTGGTTGCCAGAACTGCTCACAGTATTCCAGATGAGGCTTCACTAGTGAGGTGTACAGGGGAAGTATAACCTCCTTTCTCCTGGATGTTATCCCCCTGGTAATACACCCAAGCATTTTGTTTGCCTTAGTCACTGCCGTCCTGCATTACTCTGAGTGGTTCCCTTTTGCATCAATCACAGCCCCCAGATCCTTTGCCATCGCTGCTGCAGTCAGCTGTACCCCCCCCCCCCACCAAGTGGTAGATAGACTCAGGGTTCCTAATACTGAGATGCAGAGCACTGCATTTATGTGTGTTGAACCCCAACTGCCATGTGTGGGCCCAGTTTTCCAGTTTCTGCAGGTCATCCTGTAGTGCCTTCCTTCCCTCCTCGTTATCTACCACTACCTCCAATTTAGTATCACCAGCGAATAAACTCATTTTACTACAAATCCCCTCCTCGATGTCTGAAATGAACACATTAAAAAGGATAGGACCCAAAACTGAGCCTTGTGGGACATCACTGATGACCTCTCTGGGTGTCAAGACTTCACCCCTTACCACCACCCTCTGTTGTCTATTCCTAATCCAACTTGCTACCCACCTCTCCAACTTATCTCCTACCCCAAGTTCCCATTTTCAAACTAGCCTGCCTTCCATGTAGGACCTAATCAAAAGCCTTGCTGAAGTCCAGGTATAGGACATCAACCAGCTTTCCTCCATTCAGGGACCTAGTCACCCAGTCGAAGAATTCGACCAGGTTTGTTTGACACAATTTCTCCTGGACAAACCCATGTTGGTTTTCATCCTAAAAACCATTTACCTCCAGGAACTCCATCATCCATTCTTTCAAGATGGCCTCCAACATTTTCCCTACTATGGATGTCAGGATGACCGGTCTGTAGTTCCCCAGATCATCCCTAGGTCTACTTTTGTGGGAGGGCACTACATGGGCCAACCTTCAGTCCAGGGGGACCCATCCTGATTGGAGGGAGGAACTGAATAATTCAGTCATCGGAGCTGCCAGGACATCCGCCAATTCCTTCAGAATACTCCATGGATGCCGTCTGGCCCTGGAGCTTTGTCCATCCTCAAGGACTTGAGAGGCTCCCTTACCTTCCCTACCTGGATCTCACCATCTGTGAGAGCCTCCCCCATAAACATAAACATAGAATTTGATGGCAGATAAGGACCGCTTGGCCCACCTAGTCTGCCCATTTTTCACCTAACAATTTTTCATTTTTCTGCCCATGGCCCCCCCTTCCTGCCCCCTCCTTGTGACAATGGCCCATCCCTTTCCCTAGTGAAGACAGAGCTGAAAAAATCATATAACACTTCAGCCTGCTCCATTCCCCCACCCATCCCCCGATTCCTCAGCTTTCTCATCTGCTCCTCACCCTTCCTCCACTCCCTAATATATCTAAAGAATTCCTTCTCCTCCTCCCTGATCCCTCTTGCTAATCTAAGCTCTTTATCAGCCTTGGCCTTTCTAACCCTTCTGCTAACCTCCCTGGAAATCCTATGATACTCCTCAAAGTCAGCCTCACTACAGGAGCATTTGCATCTTCTAAAGGCCAGCCTCTTATTCCTCACTTCCTCCTGTACCTCCCTTGTCCACTGGCAGGGTTTCCTGGCTCTGGCCATCTTGTTTTGTGACATGGCACAGGTTTTCATGGCCTCCAGGATACCCCACTTTAGGATTTCCCATTGCCCCTCTGTGTCCATCCCCATCCCGATTTTACTATGACCCCTGAGTATATCTGCCATCTCCCCGAAGTTTGCCTTGCTGAAGTCCACTACCATGGTCTTCGTTAAATTCCTCTCCTTCCCCAAGTCTAAGGGAAAACACACCATGGAGTGGTCACTACCAGCCAATGGGACTTCCACCACGAGATCCCTGACCTGCTCCCCATCGGCTAGGACCAAGTCCAGGATGTTTCCCTCCCTAGTAGACTCTTCAACAAGCTGAGTCAGAAATTCATCCTGGAGTGTGTCGAGCACTCTTTGCTCCTTTGCTGATAACGATGCCATGGAGCTCCAGTCCATCCCTGGCATGTTAAAGTCCCCTAGTATCATATTCCCACCCCTCCCACTCCTGCAATTCCTCCACAGATTATCGATTAGTTCCCAGTCCATGTTCTCTGACTGCATGGGTGGCCTGTAGATCACACCAAGATTAACTCTCCTCCCTTCACTATCGTGCACCAAGGCCCATACCGCCTCCACGTTATCCCCCCCACCTCTTCTCTGCTGCACACTATTCCATCCCTGACAAACCCCCTACCCACTGTCCTAGCCTTTCCAATTGTGATATAGCCGGAAATGTTCATGTCCCAGTCATGGTACTAGATGGCCCAAGTCTCTATGACTGCAGCCACATTCCCCCCCAACCCCCAACAATGTCTGTAACTCCGGCATCTTGTTTCCCAGACTCCGTGCATTTATCAGAACAACTTTACAGCCTCTACCCGAATTTTCCCTAATCCTGCATCCCCTTTGCTCCTGGCCCTCCCTCCTCCAGGGTTGGTCCTCACTCCTTGTATCCCTCCAGTATGGAGGAAGAGCCTATGCCCTCCTAACTTGTTCAAGAGCCCAGTACTCTCCAGCCCTCCCCCCTCTTCTAGTTTAAATTCCACTGCCTAGATAGATAATCCCCCAGCTTGTTCTTAAGGACCTCCTTCCCCTCCTTGCTCAAATGAAGTTGATCCCTAGCAAAAAGTTCTTTATTCTCCCATGTAGACCCCCAGTCTCCCACCAACCCATACCCTGACACTACTCCCTCACACAGCTGTTGATTTCTGTGACCTTCTGTTTTCTTTCCAGAGTACCCTTCGGTACTGGCAAGATTTCTGAAAATGAGACAGTGCAGTTCTCACTACACATAATCTTGCCACTTCCCGGTACCTGGCCTGCACTTCTTGCACACTGTTCTCCTCCACATCGTTTGTACCAATCTGTACCACAATGTGGGGCATGAACTGGCACTTCTCTGATGAAGCTCTGGGGGACTCTCCCAAGGCAGCTATGCCTATTTAATATGCTTTATGGAAGACTTACCATGGGAGTCCCCAGGAAAAAATGTAGAAATGTACTTTACAGCAGCAGTAGTTGTCAGTCACCTTGCAGTTTTTTTTCAGTAATGTTTTTCTGGCAACAACATCAATATACTCATTTCTCTTTCACTCCTGAACTGAGATAAAGGACTTTGAAGTTTTTAAAAGTTTTCCACTCCCTTGTCACGCTCACTGTGAAAAAATGTAATTCCGATATGCTGCTCTGTTGTTTACCATCAGAAGCATAGGATAGCAGCATCCTAACACAGCCACTGTATGAAGCTAGTATGTACATTCAACAGGTAATCTCAACAGGAGGTTTGTAAAGAGGCTGAGTGGCAACCATCTTTATTGACTTGAGTCGGTAATTAGAAAATTAGTTACAACAGCTGCTTTTAAAATATCTGAGAAAATTAAAAATGCACTGATGATGACTCTAAGGATGTCACAAATACATTTTTGCCAAAACGTGTATGATGATAGTTTTTACAGGCTGACAAAGACTGCTACTTTAAGAACATGTCACTGCAGTCAGTCCAACTATAACATGCATGGAGTGAATGAATGAATAAATAAATGAGTGAATGCATTTTTGATATGGCGTCATTCTGTCACCATTCAAAGCACTTTGCATCCCAGCACACGTAAGAGCAAATGCATACAAAGGACAAACTGGATGAAGTCCACTCAACCAATATATTATGAGAACAATGCTATTGTGGGGTTTTGAAGACACTTATAAACTATGAGACCAAAGGTCATGTGCCTTATATATTGTGTTTCAATGCATTGACCCAGGTATAACATCTCATTTTCAATGGAGTCCCGCTTCTTAATCATTTCCGCACTCCGGTCTGCTAGAGCACTAAGAAGCCAAGTGACTTGCTCAAGGTCACACAGGAGTACTGGGCTCTAGTAGGGTTGTAACTTACATTCCCCCAGTTCCCAGGCTGGTGCTCTAACCACTAGATCATATTGCCTCTTGATGTTTTCCCCTAGGATCATGGGATAGCATTTTACACTTATCTGGGAATGACGCAAGTGCTGAACAACTACAGACTTATAAACGTATAGTACTTAATATCACATCATAAAAATGTTCTGTGCTGACATACGCACTGAATAATTAAAAGACTAGTGTAAACCCCACATGTTTTTACACATATTAAAGGTCACTATACATTACAACGCCATAAAGTC
The DNA here is from genome assembly GCA_016271365.2 of Neoceratodus forsteri. Taxonomy (NCBI): domain Eukaryota; kingdom Metazoa; phylum Chordata; order Ceratodontiformes; family Ceratodontidae; genus Neoceratodus; species Neoceratodus forsteri. The sequence continues at coordinate 1,502,535,204 of CM028129.1, forward strand.
ATCAAGGTTGTGTTCAGCAATGTACATCATGACTTAACAACCATGCTATGGGAGACTGTACATAAGCTGGAAGAAAATGTCATTAAATCCACTTAGTCTGATCTAACTTCTCCCCCTCTTCCCACCTGGCATGAGAAGGAAGGAAGGAAGGAAGGAAGGAAGGAAGGAAGGAAGGAAGGAAGGAAGGAAGGAGGGAGGGAGGGATGGAGGGAGGGAGGGAAAGAAAGAGAAAGTCCAAACCTTCAAGATTCTTGGCGAGCAAGACTTGAATTAGTAGCCAGATGAATAAAATAACAATGATGCCTTCTATCATTCCTTTGCAGCAGAAGAAGAAGACCGACTGAAAGAGGGAGAGGGTTGGATAGTCTGCATCAAAGTATGGCATCCTTCCTAAGGCAGTGCAGCCTCTGTGGACCTGGTAGATCTTTGATACTTTGTACAAACAGTAAAGGGAGCCAGTTCACTTGTCTTTGTCTCCTGTATGGAATCCCTGCTGTCAAAAGTCCAAAGGTGCCCAAGATTATCCGCCCGCACTCTGACCACTGTGCCTTGGCTAACGTCTCTTGCTGTGGTTGGAAGGAGTTCACCAGTCTGAGAGTATCAGCGTAGAGCTGTCCTTTCAAAAGGCTTGTGGGCTCGATTTATAACACTTTCAACTTGTATCCAGGCAGAAAGCTATCTGCAATGACAGATAAGATGGCCAGCTTCAGTTACTGTACGTTGCACCCAGATCCAAATTAAGCCCCTCAATCCACTGTTTGTTACTTCTTTCCACAGTAAAGTTACCTCCAGCATACTTCTTTAAAAATGTAAGGGGAACGTACTGCATCATTGCCTTGTAAGGAGGGATAAAAAAACAGTGTTATGTGTATGTGAAATGCAGTTCAAAATGCAGCAGAGATATTACTGCTATGCTGGCACAGCTTCCAGACACTCTGTGCACATGTTGGCACATCTTCTAACTGATGACCGTCACTGAAAGTGCAGGTGCTGAGTATACAGTACCAATTCTATTAATACATTGAGTGGTGTGCACAGGAAGCCAGCACTAAAGGATAAACAAGCAGATGAAGCCCGTCTTGTCTGTGACGATCCTTTTCAAGAACTAAAGGGAAACACATCTTCATTGAGAGGCTCACTAATCCGGCTTCCCCCAGAGGCTGGCTGTCAGATTTTGCCTCTGCCCCGCTGCTTTCTGGGTCTTTGATAGTCACAGTCCCTATTGTAAATGATTTATGGGATGCTTCCCTTCAGTATTAGCCACGGATTTATCCATTGCAGTGTTAATAATCTCTGGAATTTTCTGTCCTATCAGTCTTTCTCAGTACCAGTCCCTCCACTCCAGTTACAGAGCCAAGCTGCCATTTGAAATCAGGATTTCTAAATTAGCCATGCATGCAGCGGGTTCATTACAGAGTAGCTGGCTCAGGCTTCTCCTAGCTTAGTTTTGGTTTGTTCTTGTCTTGCTTTCTTACAAGCTTACAGTAACACCACATCCCTGCTAGGCAAGCATTCGGTGAGGACCACTGTGCAAACTCTTGCCAAAGTTTGCTGCAACAACTTACTATTGCATAGATATATGAACACTAACCAAAATATTATCTTAAGAAAGAAAGGGAAATTAATTTGGTTTTATATAATGCCTTTCATACAACCAATATCCCAAAACACTTTAAAATCCAGGAGAGAAGAAGAGAGAAAATGTCGCTGGAGGTGTGTTGTTTGTTGGGGGTTAAATGATTTGTGGAGGTCAAGCACTACAAGACACTTGTAAGTTTTAACCTTGGATCTCCAGATTTACTGCTCCGGGGCAGAATTTTCAAAATGGGTGCACACAGATGCACATGCATGATCCACTTGCGTCTGCATCCACACGATTCTGCCAAAATTCTGGAGCTCTGTTTTCAAAGGCTCCCAAGCAGGGCTGCAGCTATGAATTTTGGGGCCCAGAAAAAGTCACTTGAAATGGGCCCTTGTTTCCCAAACCAGCTAATACCAGGGGTAATGCCAGCTCCTCAGGTGGGCCCCTCCTGAGCTCAGAGCCCCGGACAGCATCCCCACTTTCCCCCCCATTACTGCTGCCCTGCTCCCAAGTGTTTTTCTATGATTTTTATTATTATTTATTTATTGAATTTTGGTAACCGAGTAAGGCCACTGAACCAATACAGTCCCTTTTTCAGGGGTGACCCAGATTGAAACAATACAATATAAGTACAACATTAGGAGAGAACAAATGCAATGAACAGTTCGATACAATGAATATACAATTACAGGTACCGTTACATGGTGACCTTGGAGTCGGACCATGTTACAGCATGACAAACGAATCATTAGGTTAAGTGCATAGTACAAATTCTAAGCAGTGCAGAGATTATCTGGAGAAGTAGGTTAGAGGAAACAGGTGCGGGAGGGGGGGCAGGAAGATAGTGTGAAAGTTTGTGTTTGAATTGAGTGAGGGAGGTAGAGGAGAGAATCTCATGTAGGAGTGAATTCCAGGCAGACGTTGCTGTAAAGGCAAATGACCGCCTGCCAACCATCAGACAGGGGTCTGGCGTAACCAGGAGGGGGTATGCCATGGAGCATAGGGTGTGCAGAGTATGTTTATGGATGCTGTCTTCCTAACAAAATTATTTTTAATAATGTAACAACCCCCTCCTTCTATCAGGGGGAACGTGATTGTTTTGCTATGGGTGCCTGGACTGAGGTTCGACTGTCTGGTGTCAGCCTGAAGGGATAGCTTGGAGAGAGCAGCTTAGAGTGGAAAAGGAGGATGCCCTTGTAGCACTTTGCAGTAGAGACTCACAGAAAAAATGTTAATGAGAGACAGGAGAGGTGTAATGCTCAAACAATTGCACAGCTCCAGGTGAATAGGGTCTGTGGGCATTTCATGGTAACCCACCAACAGAAGGGAATATGTAGTGGTACCACCAGGAGGGTGAAGGAGGGAACCCCGGAGAGGGGGTTCCCCTGAAGGGAAGCAACCCGAAGGCTGGGTAACCTGTGGTGGGTTCCCCAGAAGACATTTAGGGAGACCCTCATCGGGAGCAATTTCAGAGAAGTACCCGTGTGAACATTAAATTATCTGAAGATGCAGGTAGGTGTCTGGCAGGAAGAAAAGCTGCCAGACACAGTAGGAGATCTGTCTCCTGCATGGTCGGGGTGACCTGAGGTGGTGGGAATCTTAGCAAGTCTGTAACTGTCCCACTTTGTGGAACAATGGCTTGTGAGGGCATGGTGGTTGGCATGGCCTGGGAGCATACACAGCCGTGTGTTATTGCTAGTCAGGCAGCGCCCCACTTCAGCTAGGATGGGGATACTGGCAGGTGGCAGTGCAGACAAGTACTGAGCCCCTGATCATTCACTCTTCAGTCCTCAAGTGACTCTGCAATATTGTAGAATCAGATAACGGTGGCTAGTGGGTATAAATGTGAGCCAGTACATGGCAAACAAAAGCACTGAACAAGAAGCACACACAGTGTGGGACTACCATTAGAACAGCAGAAGGTGAGAGACAAGCTAAATACAGACATGGAAGGAGAACTAAGAGAAGAGGAACTGTCATGGTAATTGCTCAAGTAACTAAAGAAAGAGCAGGGAGAGTTGAGGCAGTAAAATGCAAAAGGCAGCTATGGCAATGTGCAGAAAGTAGTAATTGCTGGGACGAAACAGGATGATCATGTGTCCCCGCAAGAGACTGTGTTTGGATATCAGCTCGTCCGAGACCAGCCTGCGAACAGGGTCAGGAGACAGCCCAGGACCCCATGAAGGGAACATTACTGTTAGCTCTAGAAGAGGAGCTTGAATATTATTAGCTCTGAAATCGGGCCTGGAATACTGTTAGCTCTGAAAGAGGAGTGAATGCCTGTGGAAGCATGATGAAATGCAGAATGACTTGGGATCTCTGGATTTCACACATGAACTTGCACAGTTTATTATCCAGTAAAGGATGTCATGCTCAAAGATCATTACCTGGATATGTATGAAACATCACCTCGTCTTTGTAAATTTTATACCTTTTCTTTTTTTTTAAATGTAAAGTTAATTGAAGCAGTAAACAAGACAGTATATAGAGTGAATGAAATCAGCACATCCACAGTCATGATATAGGACTAGTATAGAACTTAAATCATGAAATGCTATGTCCCTAAATCCCCAAAATACAGGTTACTTACATTACCATCAACTAAAGCTATTGAAGATCTTGGGTGACAATCTGTATATCAGACCCCACTCCTCCTCTTTGTTACCTAGTCAAAATGAGTCCTCCTTGCTGAATTACACTCGTATGTTCTCTCCAAACATCGAGGGCCAACAGGATAGAAAAAAAAAGGTTTTTCCTTGGTGAGAGTCTCTGCCTTACCACAGTTTAAGGAACAAATTGTACTTTAGTTTTGTTTTTCAGTTCTGTTTCTGGCTCTCTGGCCAAGGTGAAGATGTACCCCTTATCTGTCTTTGGTCCTATAACCCCTCCACATCCTCCTGGGCACTTCCCCAAGCTTCCCAGCCTGGGAAGACCATGACTTTTCCCTCAAAGAGGGGCTCCCTGTGGGGAGAGACCTGAATCACCCTGAGACCCTGGCCGAGACTTACACTGGAGTCATTTTGGCGGCGAGTAGAGGTTGGGGTCCAGGCGTCATTCTGCCTCCTTGCCAAAGGGTTTTTTTCTGCTTAGGATTCCACTGGAGGCATGTTTGTTCAATGACAGCAAGTGAGCGGCCATGCTTGCTTCCGTGCATGGTGCACTGATGTCCATCGTCACCTCCCACCAACTTGTGTGGTCCCAGGCTAGTGTTCTCCCACCGTCTGCTGGGAGTTACCATATTGCCAGATGCCACAGTCCCATCCCCCACCCCAGAGGAGGAGAGCAGTCCCACAGACACTCGTCCTACCTCCTGCCAGCTGGCCTTCTGATGACATGAGCTCATTCCAAAACTCGGGTCATTGGTGCAACAAGCGGTAGCGATGTAGCACTACTACTGCACCAGCAGTAGTAGTGCAGTAGTAGTGCACCAGCAGGCAGGCTGAATTTTGTACCATGTTTATGCCAGTTTACTACAATAGTGTATATTCAAAAAAAAAATTGCCTGTATAATTCTTGTGTAATCTTGTATGCAGGACAGCACTGGAAATAGGGACAAAGGTTAGGCTATTGCCTGAGGTTATGTGGGGGAAGAGCTCCTCCCCCACATCCCATTTAAACTTGCAAGCTACATCCGCTCTGCTTAGAGCGAGTTGCACTCGCTGCGCTCGCTCCATCGCATGCTGGGGCTGGGTTCCTCCTCTCTCCTCTCTCCTCTGTTTTCCCCGTGCTTCCCGGTTGGTCTAGCCACTGCCCTCTATTTCCTCAGACGGACATTGCCATGCACCTTAAGCTTCCTTCATCATTGTTCTACACCTTACATTGAACTCTTGATACTGAAGCTACTTGACTTGTTCCTCCTTCTCCATCCGTCCAGGACCATCAGTGCTCCAATCTGTATCGTACCATACCGGCTCTTGGGATTACCTCCATACTACTGGATACCTATCACTCTAATTCACATCAGTATATCTATTACGTTCCCTTGGATACCTTCGCTACGTTGCTATGACACTCTGAGCTGCTAATACTATCCCTCAGAATTTAGTCAAGCCTATTCCCAAATGCCTTCCTTAGTTTCATCGCCGTCTTCGACATTGATCCACTGTAGCTTCTGGATGCTCATTACCCTGGTCGAGTTATCAACTCATCCGCCTATGTCTCTTCACTCAGTCTTAAACTATACTCGATCTCCATGATTTGACGGTCTATAGCACCTTTACTGCTTATATGTCTGCATTGGACTATACTACTACTCCGCGCCACACCGACTCAGTATCTGCTATCATTCACGATTATGCTGCCTTTTGCTATATCCATAACACAGTCCTTACTGCTTCTGCAATTCTGCATTTCCTGCAGCTCAACCTTACTGTTACCTTATCTACCACTGCCTTAGAACCTACCTCGCGCGTCTGGCCGGAGGTTCACTGCTTTGCACTTCAAAGACCTGCACCCTACGGGCCTAGGTCCCTCGATATTCTATTATCATTTTATAATCACCTGCTTATGACCTGCGTCGCCACCAGGCCTGGAGGTTTACTTACTTCTCTACAGTACTTATCTCACCCTACTCAGAGCCTGGAGGTCCACTCCACTGTATTTACCTGCAGCCATATCTGCCAAACTTGGGAGCTCTTTTACCACGGACACTCATCTGAATTTGTTTAGTCATTCATTTTCTCTTCCTTGGATGCCTGTGCCTCGCTGCTTCAATCATACGAATTACTACTATACCAACTCCTACCCAGACTACAATGAGTTTATTCAAAGACTCTAAATTCCATGATGTGCCCTATGGCTTCTGGGATCTGCGATAACGCTACGTCATTCGACTTCAGCCTCTTCAGTCATCACCATTCATGATGTGTAAGCTCGACTATTTGGGTCCAGTCAGACTATTCTTACCAAGTCAGCTCTTGCTTTCGACCATGGTTCTCTTCATTATGCAAATACTTGGATTACCAGATGAAGCACCTTGATTCCTAACTATTGCCATTCTTCATACCCTCGCTGTATACCATACCTACGCTATCCATATTACTCCTCTGCTACTACGTCTGTATCATGCAGCATTTACTTACTACCATGACTGACCTATGTATAAGTCCACTTATTTACACTACTTGCTCATATTACCTGCTTCGCCCTTACAGGGCCTAGAGGTCATCACGACTAATTCACCGATTTTACAACCTACTTCATTCCTCATGAGCTGCAACTACATCTGACTTTTGTTACCCATTCTCACTACAATCTTTACCTGCTTCATGTACTTGCTACCCCTCTCCGATTGTAGGTTTATTGTTCCATCCTCCCTACCATGCTGCATACACCAGTTCTAGTGCTTCATCGCCATGGCCTTCATTTGCAAAGCTTGCCAAGCAGATCATGACCCAACAGTCCTCTTTCTAGACACGGATTCTGTGCCTTTGATTCCTGGTTCTCCTCTGAGAAGTCATCCTCACCTGCTGGAGTGCTTCACCACTGCAACTCGCCGCTTCACATTCTTATCAACCATGGATTCCATGCTACTATCATTCCAGCCTGCTCATGGATTCGAACTTGGAGTTTACTCGATGGATGCTTGCTCTGTTCACCTTCATGTCACGATTCAATACATCTTCAGTTCTCCATTTCTCTGTATTGGGTTCTACAACTTTGGGGTTCGGATTAGTCAATTAAAATATTTAGGATTACTCTCCTTTAGTATGCCAAGAAGGACAGGCAGGTCAGTAGCCATGGGTCCTCAGAGGTTTCTCCACCAAAGGGGGGTTTTCCTCTCCAGCGTGCTACTGGTCATACTCTCCAGAGTTGGAGGAGATAATCGTTGATATTATTATTCTTTTTGGGGGGTCTCTTACTACTGGACTAAGCATTCTTTACGGTGGGATACAGAGTACGGCCAAATATATACCAAATCATAACACATTACTCATCAGCTCAAGCATCTAAGCACCATGCATAAAACTAGTCAGCTCATTTGTACTATAATTACTGACTGTACTGTACATCAATGTTCAAAGTATCTAAGCACTGACTAAGTCGTACTGCTACATATCTGACGAGCATGTCCTACTTACTTATCTGGCCTCTGTATTCAAGCACAAACCTGCATTATCCAATTACAGTACGTAGCACAAGCACTGAGCTCTGAACCACACATAACTATGTTTGTGTTGTGGTCTGTTGAGTGCAACAGTCTTTGGGTACTGAGCAGAATCCCAACCCGGGGAGAGCAAAACAACGGCACTTGAAATAATGTAATGGAACTCCTGGGGAGCCAGAAATATCCTTAGACATGGGAGATTCCATGGGCCAGACCTGTTCCAATTCCCAGGTTGCGCTGCAAAGAGGTGTATTTCCTTTGGAAGGCAGTGAGGTTTATATCGTGGGGGTCACTGTACAATAATATTCCAGGTATAGCCTGGTGTGGCATACATGACTACTGCTGTTGATAAAATTACTGTGCATTGATTTCTCTCACACCCTTGGTCTTGCGTGTCTTATACCATCATTAACAAAAACAGTTCTCAAATACAAAACAAAAATGCTTTTAGTACAAACATGTAAACAAATACAGATGCAAATACAAATATGAGAGACACAAATACTGGCACCTTCCATCCTTCTCAAACAGCAGGCTCTTATGTTCTGCAACGGGGGGTGGTGGGAGGTAGTCTACAAGGGAGAAGTCAGAGGGTGGGGACAGGAAATGTGGGATGTGGTTCCCAAGTGGAAACCAAGAAGGATTTTTTATCATCTTGCAGAGGTGGTCCACACCAGACTCCCATGTGAGGGACAAGCAACTGCTGCTACTGGTACAAGGGCTGCCTTCAGGGACGATGCAGAACCTTGGAACCCACTGCAGGAGAGATAGGATGAGCCTATGGGAGTGGGGGTTCTTAGTGGCAGAAGAAACAGTAAAAGGGTAGTGGTTATAGGGAATCTGATAGTCAGGGGAATGGAGATGGTCATGTATACCACTTAATTAACTGGATAAAGATGCACATGCTGGGGCAACGCTTGCAGTCAGCAAGGGCAGACGTGCCTTAGCTGAGCTCCACACCAGAGCATTATAACATTATTTTTCCTGATCTAGAGTTAATACTTCACTAATCTTAGTATTTTTGAACAGATCGTGCTGTGGGCTTTTGAGCAATACTGAATGATGATAGTCTTGAGATGGTAAGACCGGTACCAGCAGGCCGCTTAGAGTGACAGAAAAACACCACCACTGAATCTGACTGAGAAACCAGGCATGACACTACGATGAGCAGTGCAGCACATGAACCAACCAACGTGGCCTTGTTACAGGTCACCAGAGACCTAGATCGCAAGGTGGACAATTAGAATAACAGGCTAACAACTATGGAAACATGCATGGACTTGATGACTACAGATACTAAAGCAGTTCAAGAATCAGTGCATAAGAATTCAGCAGCAGTTACAGGGCTTACAAAAGAGAACAAATTGCTGTGCAGCTGACTTGAGCAATTAGAGACTACAGTGATGATAGCAAATATCTGGGCCTTAGGGGTTCTGGATGAGATAAGGCACCGGTATAACGTTCACTGTTGGACTGATAAAATCAGTTTTGGATATGGACATTAAGGACAATGTGTAAAAAGCATTCAGGATCACTCCCAGATGCAGACGAAATGATCCTGCACAACCAGGAACAATTCTACTCACCTGCAAAAACCAAGAGGCAACTCACACTAGAGAATGGGACTTTAATCTATATCTTCCTGGCTCAGAGTTACTTCACCAGGCAGCGGCATGAAGCTTTTGATGCTTTCCAGACTGAGTTAAGATCTCTGGCATCACTCATGCCCTACAACTTCTCCCTAAACTCAGGCTGATATATGCCAGCAGAGTGTACGCCTTTACTGATCCAGAGGAAGCGGGTGAAAAACCTGAAGCCATTAAATCAGATATAATTGCCCTCTGAGGTCAGGAGCTTACCTGGGGCTCCTGCTGCCTCCTGATATTGCTCCTGGTGCAGCCACTTGATCTTCGCTCCCCTGACCCATTCCTGGACTGCAGACAGGGCCAGGGAGCAGACTGCTGTGTTGCAGCGTATCCAAGTGCCTGATCCTTGTGGACAGCAAGCTGCTTAGCCTCCTCGCTCCCCAGCCCATTCCTGGACTGCTGCCAGGGCCAGGGAGTGCTCCAAGACTGTTCTGGTGCCCAATGCTCCTGAGAGAGAATGTGGCCGGTGAGCTGCATACTGTGTTGCTTCCCCGCCCCCTCGAACTGTCGCACAGGGGGGCAGGGAGCAGAGAGAAAGGCCACAAACTGTTTTGCACCTCAAGCACCACTGAGAGAGTTGCAGCAGAAGTGCCATTTTTCCTGTCATCTCCCCAGCCTTATCGGACACCAGTTGGGGCTGGGGGGAACCAAATGAAATGAAAATAAAACATTTTGCAAGGTTCCCTGACCCGATCCAAGCCTCCAGTAGGTCGGAGAGTACAGGGGACAAAATGGCTACCAGGACTACAAGTTCCAGGATGCTCAGTGGCCGAGATTGCCATTTTTCAGTTCAGCTCCTGCTGGGGAGCTCACAGAACGGAGCTCCCCATGGGGCTTCTGTCTCCCCAATGTGCCCCCTGGCCCCAGCTACCACCAGACGGGACCAGGCGGGTCCTCTCCATGCAGCCAGATGCTGCCAGCACGTTGTACTTCATAAGATGCATCAGATAGTCACAGTTCCTTCTTCACATGGTCCATATTGCAGACATAGACCTTTTTTCCAGTCGGCTAGAATTTTAAAACCATGGCACACTCCCAAGCATTTTAGAGACAAACACCCACACTCCTGCACATGGTGTGTAACCAGAGCCCAGGCAAAGGCTCCCAAAGCAGGTTACATGGTACAATCCTTCCAACAAGGGTGGGTTCCCCTCAGGCTAGGGCTGACCCAAATGCTTACACTCCTTGCAAACAACTAGGAGCTTAGATGCATTTCTTGCATAACACCAGGCAACTTGAACTTGGCTTTTACTACTCGAGACACCTTCACCAAACTTGAGCTTGAGACATGGCTTGCTGCCAATTGAAACAACTTGACTCTTGACTGAGCTTGAAGCAAATCTTACTACGATTTTGCAGGCTTTATTTGTTGGCAAAGCTGACACTGTAGACCTTTACAGACTCAGACACTTTACTTAGACACAATGGCCCAAATATTCAAAAGAGTTGCACATGGCGCAACAGTGTTGCACCATGCACAACCCACTGATGCACCCCGGCGTGATATTCAAAAGAGATATTGGAAGCGATCTTTTCTTTTTTAACAAATACCCATGATCGGGCAGATAGCTGGTCCACTGGACCACCAGGGATATTGGGCAGTTTCATTAATTTTTTTTTTTTTACAAATGCCCTTCGATCGGACGCTGAAGCGCCACCAGGTGCAGCGAACTCGAGTGGCCACCACAGGTGGCAGCTGCTGTGTTGCGCCCTGCAATGCAGCAGTTCACCTGTGGGTGGCCATCAGTTGTTCCTTTTTTTGATCAACTTTGTGCTGGCGCGGGTAAGGGTTGCGCATGCATGGCTCTGCAAATCCTGGGCTGAATATCGGGCTGTGCAGAGTATGCATGGGCACGCCCCCACCTGTGCCAGCATACATTACTGATGCACTCCAGTGCATCGGAGGTTCATGCCAGCGTCCCTTTTCGCTGAATATCGGCCGGGCACATCAGTGGCAGATGGCTCCTGGATTACAATTGGGTATTGTGCAGTGTTTTTCCATCACAGGGCCCCAACCAGCTGCACCAATCCTGGCTAGATCCCCCGATCCTGGGTACCCAGTGAAAGTGACAATTTGGGACTCTGAATATGCGCACAGTACTGTGATTATTAATGTGTTTAACCTAATTAACCTGATTTCCCCCTTCCTTGTTATAGCTCTTTAAATAAATCAGATCTATTGGTTTTCAGTGAAGTTACACTGACTGAGGTATTCGTTTATGTTAAAGTATTGTACTGTGGTTTTTGCACTGTATCATCTTGTTTTACAGGGGGTCCCCAGATTCCAGTCGACAGAGCCAGTCCTGGAGGTAAGAGTACATTGTGAAGATATTCCTAATGCATTGTGTGGGCCACTAGTGGGAAGAAAGGGGGGTTACAGTGTCCCAGAGGGCTGTGATCAAGTTAGTTTAACTACTGCAAACCCTGACCTCTGGGTGGAGGCACCCGCCATTGGACCTAGGCCCCTCAACCTGTTAGTAGTTAAGCAGGCAGGGGTAGTAGCCCTTGGGATAGCGCCACCAAGGGGTTACACTAACATACTAATTGCCAGCAGATTAGACCTTATGGTCTATCGAGTCTGCTCGAACCTCAGATCCCTAGTTGGGTGCTGAGGCCCTCCCCCCCTTGTGTTCCAGAAACCCTATCATCCATCCCCAACCCCTGGTCCAGGCCATCATCTGATACATCCGCTTTCTGTGTCTGTCCCACCCTCTCTTGAAGCCTTCCACTGTGGATCTCTGAACCAGCTCGCCAGGCAGTGCATTCCAAGGGTCCACCACCCTCTCAGTGAAAAACCTCCTCCTCTTTTCCTCCCTCACCCTTCCACCTTCCAACTTCAAACCATACCCTCTGGTGATACCTCCCTGCTTCAGTCTAAAGATCCCCTCCATGTTTACCCTATTTATTCCCTTGAGGTACTTGAAGATCTCAATCATGTCCCCCCCGTCTCTCCTCTCCTCCAATGAAAACAGGGCCCTCAAGTCTGTCCTCATCGTCAAATCCCCTAGTCCTCGTATCATCTTAGTTGCACTCCTCTGTACCCTCTCCAGGGCTGTATGTCCCTCTTCAAGTGGTCTCCAGTACTGTACACAGTACTCAAGGTGTGGTCTAACCAGTCCATCGTCATAGCGGCAGAATCACTTCCCTGCTCCTAGAGGTGATCCCCCTTATGATGCATCCCAACATCCTGTTTGCCTTGCTAGCCGCTCTCCTGCACTGCTCAGAGTTATTCATACATGCATCCACTATGACCCCTAGGTCTTTTTCCCCTGTTGAGGCCTCCAGTGCCTCCCCTCCCAGGGTGTACCTGTGTTTAGCGTTTCCCCGCCCAAGATGTAACACCTTGCACTTGGTGATATTGAAATTTAACTTCCATGTGAGCCCAGCTTTCCAGTATGTCCAGGTCCCTTGCAGTGCCAACCTCCCTCTTCCCCTCAACTGCTCCCATCTTGGAGTCATCAATGAAGAGACTCATTTCACACCTACTACCCTCCCTGATGTCCGATATGTATGCATTAAACAGGATCGGACCGAGGACCGAGCCCTGCGGTACCCCACTACCGACCTCTCTAGGGTTCGAGAGCTCCCCACCGACAACTGCTCTCTGGGTGTATCCAGCTAGCCAGTTTTCAATCCATCTGACCATCAAAGGGCCTACTCCCAACCCCGTCAGTTTCTCCACCAGACCATTGTGGGGGACAGAGTCAAATGCCTTGCTGAAGTCCAAGAATAACACATCCACAGGTTTACCCCTGTCCAGTTCTGATGTTACCCATTCGTAGAACTCCACAGGATTGGTTTGACATGATCTACCTGGCACAAACCCATGTTGCCGACTATCCAGACCTCCCACCTCCTCCAAGTACACCCCCAGTCGTTCCTTTAGTATACTCTCCATTAATTTTCCCACCACTGAGGTCAAACTGATGGGTCTATAGTTACCTGGTACTTCCCTCGACACTCCTTTATGGATTGGCACCACATGTGCCTCTCGCCAATCCTAGTTACCCTCCCTGTCTCAAAGCGACCTGTTGAAGAGCTCCGCCAAGTGCATCAGTGTGTCGCCAATTCCATAGTACTCTCGGATGAATGCCATCCTGCCAGAGATTTATGTTTCTTTAGGGCCTTGAGGGCTAACTACACTTTCTCGTGGAGATAGCATCATCCGTCCCCTCCACCTTACTGGCCTTTTTATCCTTATCCTGATGTGACACCCCTGGGGTACCTCTCCCTCTCTCTTGCTCCATTTCTGTTGCTCCCCTGATCCCACACACTACCGCTTCTATCCCCATTGTGCCTTGCTTTGTAGATATCCCATCCCCCTCCCTAGTGAACACAGAGGCAAAGTGCTCGTTTAATACCTCTGCCTGGTCCCTTGCCTCTTCCACCCACCCTCCTTCTGATCTCAATCTGCTGAGATGGCCCTTAGTTTTTCTCCGCTCCCCAATGTACTAGAAGAACCCCTTTTCCTCTCCATGTATCCCCTGTGCCAGCCGCTGCTCTTTACTGGACTTTGCCCCCCACACCATCCGGGTGACTTTTCTAGATGCAAGATGGTACATTTCCTTTTTCCTATCCCCTCTTGTTGTTTTATATTTTTTGTAGGCTGCTTTCTTTTCTCTGACCACTACCTGAACCTCACTGGACCACCAGCATGTTTTATGTGACCTTGCTCCCTTACATTTCACCTTAGCGCAGGTCCTGACTGCCTCATGAAGTCCCCATTTTATGACCTCCCATCTGTTTTCCACATTTGTCATTGATGTAATCCCCTTCAAGTGATCCTTGAGAATATTTCCCATGCCCACAAAGTCTGCCCCCCTGAAGTCCACTGCCAGTGTCCTAGATCTCTCCCTCCCTCTCCCCATGCTTATTTGAAACCAGACAGTATTGTGGTCGCTCCCAGTCAGGGGATCCTCTACAACCAGGTCCCTTACCAGATCCCCATCTGCCAGAACCACGTCCAGGACATGCCCTCCCTTGTGGGGTCCATCACATGCTGTGTTAACACATCCTGGAAGCCGTCCAGCAGCCTCTGCTCCTTGGCCACCTTAGAGGACATGGTTCCCCAGTTTGTACCTGGCATATTAAGGTCCCCCATCAACACCACTGCTTCCTCTTTTGGTCCACACTGGGCAATGATGTTGTCCAGAAAACCATCCTCCAGAACATCACCCATCCCAGGGGGTCTATATACTACACCCAGCTTGACCTTACCTCCTGCTGGGGTTCATAAGGTGACCCATAAGGCCTACACGTTTCCCTCTGCCTCTTCTACCCTAGCAATTTCTATGTCATCTCTAATAAACATAGCCACTCCACCCCCTCTGCCCTACTTTCTATCCTTCCTCCTTCCTAAGCATAGTGTACCCCCACACGTTTAGGTCCCAGTCATGGTTTTGTTGGCCACGTTTCTGTGACTGCCGCCACATCCCCCACAGCATGGCCTGGAACTCTGGCAACTTGTTTCCCAAGCTCCTGGCATTTACTAACACCACCCCCACCCCTTATCCCTGATCCCTTGTCGAACTCTCACCCAGGTTCCCTATACTTCCATCCTCCTCTGCTCCTCCTGAAACCTCCTCCCCCATCTGTTTGCCCCCTCCCCTTTGGGTTTGAAGGCTACTCCCTCATCTGGAGGAGAGGGCTTCTGGTCAGCCCTCCTTATCCCTCCCCCTCACAAGTTTAAACCCCACCTTCTTGAATGTAGTCAGCCACCCCTGTTTAAGGACTTCCTTCCCTAACGGGCAAGATGAAGCCTGTCCTTGGCATACAGTCCCTTATCCTCCCAAACTCCTTTCCAGTTCCATAACACCCCCACTGCACTCTCTTCACCCCACTTCCTCAGCCAGTCATTAACCTCTGTGATCTTCATTTTTTTCTCCACTGAGGCCTTTGGTACTGGCAATATCTCCGAAAAGGAAATGTTGCATCCATTATCCCAACAGACTCTGGCAAGTTCTTGGAACCTTGCTTGGATTTCCAAAATGCTATTTCCCTCTAGATCGTTAGTTCCCAAATGCACCAGGAAATCCGTTTTCCCTCCACAATCCCTAACCAGTTCATACACCATGAACTTTGCTCTGTGCACTGTCAGCCCAGAGATACTCACTACCTTCACCTGGCTATGGCATTCACCCACCGTCCCTCCCACTGGATACCCCTAATCATCGAGTCTTCCAATAACAGAACCTTAACACCACCATCATCCTTATGGTTACCTCCACTATGCACTCTCAGCCCTCCATCCCCCCCTTTATTCATGCTCTCAATTCCATGAGAGTCTTCCTGCCTTATTAGAGACCCCCCTTGTCACCTTCCCCTATCTGCCTCCCTTGTTTTTTTGCCCACTTAACTCAGACCCCCCCGAATAGGTGTCCCCTTTAACCCTCTCTTATCCGAACCATTTATCCTGGCCCTGATGGTTTCCCTTCCCCACACTGCCATTCTCCCCCCTTGTAGTAGTACCCCTACCTCCAGAGGCCCTCTGTGGGTCCCCTTTACCTGGGGCCCCATCCTGGTATAGACCCCTGCTGAAGGGGCCCCTCCCCGCCTCCTTGTCTCCCAGTTTCTCTCCAGTCGTGCTCTTCTCCCTCATGTCTGCAATATGTTGCATCTCCCCCATCTGCTTAACATTTATGTTTCCCCTTCTCCCTCTGGGACTATTTCTATCCTTTCCATTGCCGGTCTGTGATGTCCTATGGGTATCCGACTCCCTCCCCCCGGCCTCTGTAACAGTTTCCTCACTTCCACCAACCCCTTCCTCCCCCTCTAGGTTACTTAGTAGCTCAAATTTATTGTAACACTCTATGCCAGCCTCCATCAAGTAACCTGAGTTTCCCCCGACTGCCCCTCTAAACTGCCCCCTTCCTCCCCTCCTGCCCTGTTCTCCTTAGGAGCTCCCTTCCCACAGTCTGCTCTTTTAGGCTTTCCCACAACAGCCCCTCCCTTCTCACTGTCTGCTGTTCTAGGCTTCCCCACAACAGCCCCTCCTGACTCCTCCCCCTCCACTCTCTTTATATTCAGAATGTTTATCCCGTATGTTTTCCCCTTAGCGTCAACATCCCTATCTAAGGGTCCTCTGTCCCTAATATCCTCCCTCCTGCTTGCTGTAACATAAAGTCCTGTAATTTCTGAGCATTGCCCCAGCCTCCCCTCAGCCCCACCCTTCTGCCGCCCATATCTCCACCCCTTGTCCTTGGACACCCCCCAAACTCCCCAGCTTACTCCTTAACCAATATACTTCACTCCTGATACAAGATATCTGTCTACAGAGTGGGCAGCCTCCCTCTCTCCAGGCCCAATTGAGAATTATTGCCATCCCACAGCCTGTACAGCCTACTACCCTTCTGAAGATGCCTGCCATGGTGGAATGTGGCCACCCTGTTTGTCCCTCTCTGTTCATAATGGCACACACCCCTTTTCTCAGTCTCTTCCCCCTGGAATACAGTCTCTCTCTATAGTGACTGCAGTTATTTATGAACCCAATTTCACCCCCACCAATAAAGTTCCCAAGTCTCACAAACACACACTCTGAAATGTTAATCTTAACTTTAACTTTAGAAAGAGAACACATATAGAACATTGTAGTGTGAAACACATACATATTTTGAACATGCATAATATATTTTTGGTATCGTCTGTACCCTAAGGATGCATACCAGCATGTGAAAAACTCATAAAAATTGAAACTAGTATCATTACAATAGGAGACTGCTGTAGGAGCTTTACTAGAGAGAAATGTAATAAATGGTGCATGGATTTAAATGAAAAATAACAATCTGGAGTTTTGGCCTAAACAATGAAAAGGAGAGTTCACAAGTAACGCTTTAGGAAGAGAGATGGTGACTGCCTCAAGCCACCATTGCTTCAATAGGAGGCCAGTAAACATGGAGTTGTGAGAAAACGTAGCCCTCAGGTTTGCTGTTTAAAATGTCAAACAGGAGGTTTTGACAGAATAATACAGCTAATGTGATTGAGTAGAGAGCTAGCAGAATGGCAATCACTGTATATGGGAAATTAGACTGATAGAAAGATTTTACAACTTTCTATATACTATAGGAGGCATTCTAGGATTAAAGAAATGAAAAGAAATATGGAACGTAAATGCTACATGAATAGTGAGTAAACATATGTGGTAAATAATATTAAATAAGGAAGATAGTGAGATTATCATGGTTCTATTAGTAGGCTTAACACTAAAAGCTGATGCTTGTCTTTGTGGCAGAATTACGATCCACCAGTCATTATACCCAGTGGAAGGATGACATTTCTATCTCCTTTCCCTTCCTACTATAAATCTGTTGCGCAACAGTACTTCTTTACTCTATTCTCTATCTTTTTCTAGCCCTGGCGTAGGTTGGCCATCTACATCAGTTTTCTCTCTCTCGCTCTCTAAATATATATGTATCTCTTTCTTACTGCCTTATTTTTCCTTTTTTCCTACATCCATCCCTCGACACAATTCCCCACAAGCACCCTATATCAGCCGAGCATGCTGGCTGGCAAACAAAAGTAACTTAAGGTGCTTATTTGACATTTCATGCCATGAATGAATAAAGTGCATCCGTGCCTTTAAATATGGTTGTTTGAATAAATAATAATAAAGTGCCTTTAAAGAGATATAAGTTGCTGGTTGAATAAAGTGCATTTTTTGAAATAAGGTGCTTCATAAAGTTAATGCTTATGCCATTTTTAGGGCTGTGGGCAGAGCCTACAGCCCTTCTGTCAGTGATCAGATTATAGCTCTAAAACAGCTGATCTTGGAACTCCCTTTTTGGATATTTGAAAGTAGTCCTCCACAGCTGTAAAATAGTGCACTCTCCTTCTGATTTTTGCTATTTGTTGCTCTATGTTAAAGGCATCTGAAGGGAGGGTAGGATGCTACTGTATTGTACTTCAGAACTTCTCAGGATATTAACAAAAAAAAACCTTTTAAACTGCTGTTTCTATCAGCTGTCCAGCTCAGTCTAATAGATTTATTCTATTTCTTTCAGCAACCTAGGGGTTAACTCTTTATATCGTGTGGCATTTCCTGAAAGAGAAAGTTAGACTACAGTGCCAGATTACAGACTTTGCATCTGCAAGCTATCCTATTGGCAGGACAAGTTACAAACACACACACACACACACACACACACACACACACACACACACACACACGTTATTTGGTAGCTCTTCACAGCCCTATCAGTTCTGGTTCACATCTGGGGTGGGGGAGATGAGACTTTACACTTCATTGACATTATTTAGGGAAGCAGTATAGCACAGTGATTTAAGGCTCTGAGCTGCAAATCTGGAGACCTGGGTTTGAATCCCACAGCCCCCACTTGCATACTGTGTGACCCTGAGCAAGTCACTTAACTTCCCTGTGCTCCCAGGTGGCAAACTGTAAACAAACGTTCAGCTTAGTGTGCCACTCCTGGTTAAACAATTTGGGAAAAAAATACATAAATCCTGCCTGTTTTGCACTGATGGGGAAGGGATTGTCACTGTCTATAATCACAGACTTCAGTTTTAGGGAATGTAACCACTGACTCAAGCTCATTTGTAATGGAGTCCCTTCTAAAAGTCATGCATTTCTCAGGGCGGGTTTCTTTTTTGGGTTTGTGGCTTAAAGCAGCAGTATTTATGTATGTTCCTGATTTGAGGCTGTAAGCAGCATACACCAACCTCTAATATTTAAACTGTGTCCTTTTAAAGCTAAAAGAATATAAACATTTAAATACGTATTTTATTATTCTTTGGTAACTGGGTATGGCCCACTAGGCACAAGTGCCTGTTTGCTGGGGCTACCCAGGACCACTGAGGAGGTTAAGTGATTTGCTCAGAGTCACACAGTATGTAAGTGGAGGTTGTGGGAATCAAACTCAGGTATGTGTGCTAGATGTGCCAAGCTCTTCACTCTAACCTCTAAGGCTATATTGACAGCACCAGACTTGGCTGGTGTATTCCTTGGTTATTGCATGGATCAGGAATGTATGTACTACACGTTAACGTTTGTTTACAGTTTATATATGTAATTTAATATATATATATATATATATATTATTATTTTTCCCTTTGATAACCAGGTAAGGCCAGTTAGGCACAGGTGCTTGTTTCTAGGGACAACCCAGGAATACTGGGGAAATTAAGTGACTTAATCAGAGCCACACAGTATAGAAATGGAGGTTGTGGGAATCAAACCCATGTCTGAATGCTGGATGTACAAAGCTCATTTACAACTCATTACTCTAACCACTAGGCTATACTGCCAGACCCATAAATAGTGAACAATTTAGACCAGGTTGTTAATATCTCAAAGGAGAACTGCCTTGAATCAGTAAACATGCATTTTTGTAGAAGCAGAGGTTATTTTTTAAAATACCAGTTCTCATTTTCTTGCTGCTTAATCTTAACTGGCCTTTTGGTAAATTCAGTGAGTGTTTCTGATTCACACACTGCTGGCATTGACCATTATAGAACAGTATGATCTTGTCAAGAACTTACATTGTTGATACAATGCATCTATGTTCTAATTTAGAATTCTTAGGTTCATGGAGACATAAACAACATCATACAATTTTATTGCCATCTAATAGGATAATGTATCTTTGTGGCTCACTTTTTTAAATTTGAAAAGCAAGTTGGAACTGTTATACATGAGCTGAACCCTAATATTACATATTAAATATTCTGATATGGTATAAAGATATTTTTAAAATTACTATTGTCGTCATAAATGTGCATTTACTGTATATAAAAACCTGGTTTGGAAAAGTACCCTTTATAATGCAACAAGTGCCCTTTTCATCTTTGGCACCCCACCTTTTACAATCTTCTGGTGCCCCTGTGGGCGCACACATACACACACACACAGACACACACAAACACCACCACCATGTACTCTGACTAAATAAATTTAGGAGAACTGAATTAGCAGCATGTCAGTTTTTGATGGTTGTGACTAAACAGCACTATATGGAACCAACAAGAAAACAACTTTGGTCATTTGGTAGCTCTTCACAGCCCTATCAGCTCTGGCTAGTGTTTATGTATATGGTGCAGGAATGTTTAGAAATGTTTAAAATGGCAGTTAAATACAAAATAATGTCCACTTGGATAACTGGATTATGGATACAAATGAAACAGCATTATGCTTATGTTTGAATTATTATGCTGCCACTCTGTTATATAGAATGTTATGCCAAAGACATCCTGCATCGAAGCAGGAACTGTTTGAACAGAGCTGCAAACTTTTCTTTTACTTTTGCTGCCGATCGTATTTATGTAAATAATTACTGATGCCCCGTATTATTATTAGGACTCCCGGCTGCTGGCTTTGTATAAAATATGTTGTAGAATGGTGCCAGCTAACCATGAAGGAGTCTGTAGCATGTGTACAGCCAGTCTGGGCTGCTAGAGTGGCAAGCTTACCAAATCCATACAGAGCCCCAAAGCAGAAAAGCTAGACAATGATTGTTTAGCAGTCTGCCGCTCTGCTATAACATAGAAAACAAATGATTTAAAGAGGCGGGAATGACCCTATGTGTGTGGAAAGGCTATACAGTTGAAGTAGCCCTCAGAATAAGGAGGGGGGCTGCAAGATAAATGAAACACAATAAAGAAATTAAACAAATTAAAGAATAAAGAGACACTGCAGGTCTCTAAAGCTGCCCCATTATGAATAGCGCCCTGGGATATAAATTAAAGGGCTAGTGTTCATACGTTATAACAATACAGCACATGTATAAATGAAATGTATATTTGCACTGTTTGCATATATAGAAAATAAGGTGCTGACCTGTTAGCAAGACCGCAGGAAGGGGAGTTCCTATAGGGGGACTTCCCGTAAGTAGAACCTCATTATGTAATAGAGGAGGAGTTTCCCTATTTAGGGACCATTCTAGAACTAATTGGATGTTATAGAAAGGACTTTCCCATAAGTGGGAGGGCTATACTAGCCCTCCTCAAACACCAAGAGTCAGATTAGCTAAC
Source organism: Neoceratodus forsteri (assembly GCA_016271365.2). Lineage (NCBI taxonomy): Eukaryota > Metazoa > Chordata > Ceratodontiformes > Ceratodontidae > Neoceratodus > Neoceratodus forsteri. Next base: position 1,502,556,517 of record CM028129.1, read on the forward strand.
CAGACAGTCTCGCTTACCTGTGGTTAAGGTAAGAGGAAGGACCTCTGTCTGAAACAGGGAATTTGTCTCAAGCAGCAGAAAAGCTGAGGTTTGAATTTTGAGATAAGTGAAGTAAGGTGGAGTAGCGTTATGCTATTGTTTATTTTGTAGTCCTGATTGAACTGTTTATTGATATTTATTTATTATTTTTGTACTTTTTCATAAAATAAAACACACTGCTGGTGTGTTGTACTCTATTACTGTGTCCTGCATTATCTTTGCATACCCACCGACCTGCAACAGTCTTACTGAGTATAAATTCATGTTGGCAATTAACAGTGGCCATCTTTGGCATTTGCTCACCCCTAATGAGAACAGCAAGATTTTCACTCAATTGAATCAGGACTAATGAACTGAATTCAGATGAAAGCCCAGGAATACAACAGGTATTAAAATGTGAGCCAACATGTAAATATGTAGTAAAGTTTTGAGCTAACATTTAAGGCAATACACTTAATCAATATATTTGTATTAAATATAAATCCTAATCTCTAAAGAAGCCCACACTGGGTGAAATGTTGGGCATGGCCAGAGGATCGTCTTGTGATTGGTTGAAAATAAATACATTGATATTTGAACTGTTTGAGTGTGGCTTGATACTTTTGATTTTGTTTGCTGACATTTAATGCCACAGCCAGCCCCATACTGAAAATTTTGACTAGTGGACACTAGCAGAAGGGAATCCACCTAACACTTTGTACCTTTTGATAATACAAACTAGATTTATACTGCAGATGTATCAGATGGTGCTAGTACATGTACCATATCGAGAAGTTTAAGGCTTTAAGGGTAGGAATGGCAAGAGATAGCAGGAACTTTTAAAAACTTCAAAATCACCTATCCCGCTTCAGGAATGAAAAGAAGCATGGGTGTATTAAAGTTTTTGCCAGAAATACATTAAAAAAAACTTATACAATGACACTTTTTGCTAACTAATAAATACTGCTGCTTTAAAAATGCTAGCTTTAGCTGGCTCTGTGATACCATGGAATGTGGGATAACTCTGGTAAACAGAGTTTGAACCCTGAGCCCATCAGAAGCAGAGGCCAGCTGAAGGTATTAGAGTATTCACAGGATGCTGTCCTTCCAGTAGGGAGGGAGCTTATTGCACCTTTCTTGCAGAAGATCCTGGTGGTGGCATAGTCAGGTGCTATTGATGATGCTGGTGACCACCCTCCAAGCCAGCTGCATGCGCGTGTGCCAGTTAGTGCAAGGGACAGGAAGAAAAGCAGTTGAAATGCCACTCTTGCACACACTGTATAACAGCCTTTGTAGTTCCTGCATGCCAACCGACCCCCCCAGTGCACCATGAAAGGCCCTTCTAGCCAACATCCACAAGGTTTAGCAGTGCTCCTTCTCTAGGCCAGAGGAGTCCCCTGGAAGGCACAAGTTGGCCAAGGTGGAAGTGAAAAGGATGTGGTGATCTTCTACGAGGCCAGAGGAGGCCCATGGCAGGGACATTCGGGTCTTATGGGCCATCGGGGCACAGGAGGTCTTGTAGTTTTGTTTGGTGGCAGTGAAGAAGTAGATCTGGCAGTAGAAGGGGCTGTAGTGAGGCCCAAAGTAGAGGGGTGCTGGTGGGAAAGTGCAGGAAAGAAGGTAAGAAAAAGACAGGATTTCAGTTCAGTGGTGTGACAGAGACTGGAGGTTGTGTATGAGTCCTCCTGTCATATGACATTGGAGTCGGCTGTGGCCCAGCCGCATCCCAAAGTAAGGTACTTGGTTACCAGTGAGGGAAGGTGTGGGCTGCAAACATTTACATCCCCCTGCTGGTCAATCAAGGAATGGCTTTCATGCCAGCTGTGAATGCAGCCGCTGACCCAACCTCTTGACAGGAGGAAGGGAGCAGCTATTTTATTTATTTATTTAAAGTTTAGGATTCAATACCTTTGAGCTGGTGGCTCATTTACAAAGGTGCTGAGTCAGACATGCATCAGGACAGTACACAAAAAGGAGGTACAAATCAGGATCATGGGAGAAAGCAGCATTACAGGAGATGTTTAGGATAAATAACAATCACATTGGTTACAATTTACATACAAATTGCAAAAAACAAGTGATATTCACAACAACACTTTAGAAGTGTGATACAGCCCTTCATTGTGAAAGACAAATGATTCAGGGTTGAGCCCAGGTTCAGAGCATAGGAGCATAGAAGCCTCCCGAGGTGGCTTTGTGCAAGGAAAAAACGTAGGGGGAGTGCAGACGTGGGGGGAAGGGAGTTGGTGGGGGTAAATAAGGATACACAGGTGTAAGGTCAAATGGGAGAGAGGAGAGCTAGAGATGGCTCCGCCAGGCTTTAAGGGGTACAGTCGCAGTGTGACTCACTGGCAAGATATGAGCGTAAGCCACATTTGAACTGGCTAATCTTCGCACACCAGTTACATCAGCAGGAAGGTCGTTGAACAGCCTAGGTCTCTAATAGGAAAGAGTTCTTTGGGCTAATGACGTGCACTTGAAAGGCACCAAAAGTTCCCCTTTAGTAGTGCTTCTGGTGTTGGCAGAGGGCTGAGCATACTTAAAGAGGTTTGAGGTGGTCTCAGGTGTTTGCCCTAATAAGGATGTTTTATCCGGTAGGCAACCTTGATATTTAAATCAGAGATGTAGGGGGAGCTACTCTGTCTCGAAGTATAGTGTACAGGTGTGGGTCAGGTAACTAGCCCCAAGGACCAGCCAGCAGGCTTTATTGAGGAGAGTTTTAACCCTTTTTTAGCATGGAGTCCAATCCAGCAACGTATATCACAAGACCATAATCTATGATGGTTAGCACCAAACTACATGTTACCAGTTTCAGCACTTCAGGGGTCATTGCATGTCTGTGGCAATAGAGAACCCCCAGCTTGATGGCTGATTTTACAACATGGTCAATGTGGGTAGAGAAGGAGAGTGTGTCATCAAGGAATTTACAGGCTTCATCCACCAAGCTTTAGACCAAGGCCAGCTGGTGGGGGCTGCATTTATTGACCTATCAAAAACATTTGATATGGTGCATCATACAGTCCTCCTTGAGCAGCTAACCATCACTAGACTGTCTCCAGATATAGTTCAGTGGTTCAACAGCTATCTCTGCAATCGTTCTCAGTGGGTCAAGATTGGGGACGTCATCACCGATAGCAGGCCATTCTGCTCAGGGATCCCACAAGGATTAATCCTGGGGTCCCTAATGTTCAATATTTTCCTAAACAAATTCCCAGGCTCCTGCCCTAGTCATATGCACTTGTATGCTAATGACATGGTCATTTTCACCAGCAGTCCTCACCCCGAGTACCTACAAGCGGACCTCCAACTTGGTTTCTCCTCCGGTGAAGCTTTGTTTAAAGAACACAGACTAGTACTCAACTATTAAAAAATAAAGATCATGATCTACTCCAGATCCTTTAGTAAACATAAGGTCTTCCCCCGTCTGTCAAGAATGACAGTGGCGACACACTGGATCTCATACAGCACTTTAAGTACCTGGATATCACAATTGACTCCACCCTGTCCTATGTCCAGCACACAGACAATACAGCAAAGGTCATCAGTTCCAGAATCTGGATACTCCACCATCACAAACACGGCCTAACAAACGAAGCCCTGAACCTGGCCATCAATAGTTCAGTTGTCTTCCTCATCGATTATGGCCTGGCCATATATGGATCGGCAACAGACACTGCCCTCTGCCGCATCTCTTGGGCACTAAATAAGGCCTGCCACCTCCTCACAGGTGCTGCAAGACTCACACACACACCTGTGAACTCTGTGCTTGGGCAGGTTGGCTCCAACTGAAGAACAGAATTAAATACCAAACCTGCCTACTTGCCAAAAAGCTTCACTAAATCTGCTGCCACCAGGAGTTCAGAACCTGCTCACACGACATGTGAGTGCTAGGCTGACCAGAAGCTCCAACAATCAAATCTTTAGTGAACCTAGATGCTGCACTGCACTGGTACAACGTGCGTTCTCGTACCGTGCACCCCACTGGATCAATGTTCTACCACCTGCAATCTCCAGAGTAGCAACTATTGATGCCTTCAAGCATAAGCTTCATCCTCACCTCATTGCCAAGGACAACTGTGACTGCTTCATCTAACTTTTGGTGCATACAAGCAAAATCTTCATCAGCACCTCATTATCAAGGACACCTGTGACTGCATCCGCTTATCCCCCTCCCATAGTAATCACGTGCTGCACTTAGATGCACCTCTTGACCCAGGGGGCACCTCCCAACCTCGGCACTTCACTGATCCCCACCCCGCCCCTGCCTACCACCATACCCCACATCTCATGACACACCCCTCCCTCTCCCCTCTCTCCCTCCATTCCTCCACTATGTCACCTTTGTCTGTTACCTTCTCTGTGTCTATCTTCTCCAGGGTGTTCGAACTCACAGATGCAGACATATGTTGTACAATGCCTCAATAGTGTGTACTTGTGTGAACCTTTCTGTAACTTACTGTACCATCTCTGTAAATGTAGAAATTGTTGTTTTCTGCTATTTTCTGTTCAACTGACGTGGAACCTACAAAAGAGCATCCGCTCACAGGTGTTATCCAAGAACTCAATAAATAACAAAATTAAATAAAAATCAAGGTGTACACCAAGATATTTGAAAATCCTAATCTGCTCTAGAGTATGACCTTTGTGGCTATGAAGTGCAAGCTGGCCATATTTTTTCCTGTTTTGCGGCACTGTAAAAAGCATACTCTTTGTTTTTTTGTAGTTGAGGAGTAGTTTGTTAGTAGTGAACCAAGATTCAAGCAATTGAAAGTTAACTTGCAGCTTGGCAGTAGTTGTGGTTAAATCACTGCCAGTAACCGAGATTACCACATCGTCTGCATATAGGATCATGTGTGCCTTGGTCTATGGCAACTTGGAATGTCAAGGTCGGTGTGGGGGGAAGCAAGATGGTCCAAACTGAGAAAACCGGGGATGAACTGGATTGCCCCGGGACTGTAGAATCTAGCAAATGTTGCAGGGGAAGGGGTTAGCTTGCCCACCACACCAGCTGTGTTTGGTTTACAGCTGGCTTTTCATCATGTGTGATCACGCAACATTCTGCACCTCCGACCACAGGTCAGTTGTTGCATGGGCAGGCACACCACTGGACAGGGGGAGTGGGTTTAAATAAAGTTTGAGTGGTGGTAGGAGGGCATGCAGGATAACACTCTGTTGCCTGCCTTCCCCAAACTCTTTCGACTATCTGAGACACTCCCAAAAACTCTCCCCTCACTAGAATCTGAGCATTTACAGAAAAGCCTCACAAAGGAAGGGAGATGGAGGTAAGGCACATGGGGTGATGCATGCATGCAGTGACCACCCCAGGAAAAAAATGGATTTTTTTCAACCTCAAAGTGAGACAGTTGTGTAACTGCAAACCTATTTAAAAATGTAACTCTCCAGAGGTAGAACCATCCATCAGCTCGGGAGGACATGTCTTTGTAGAGCTCCTACTTCAGACCCTTTTTGCTCAGCTTTAATATACAGTTATTTATTTATTTTATTTTATTTAGTTCTTTGTTTATGTAATGTATTCAGAAGTACACCTTCGAGCACAGGTGCTTGTTTACAAAGGTTCCACGTCAGAATTGCAACATAAAGAACAGTAAAACATCTTTATCAATTCCGGTGGACTATAGTCGAGACAAAGATAATGTGTTAGCTATGAAGATGAGGTTAAGTCATACAGCATCAATACAGTTAGGAGTTTCAGCATATGTTATGCGAGTTCAAGGATTATTGGACACAAGTACGGTTGGAGTTGGAGGTGAGGGCTGTGCGCAGTTCTTTTTTTAAACTGGGCTATGTTAGGGAGGTTTAGTACAGAATCATGCAATTCATTCATCCAGCTTACTGCCCTAATAGCAAAGAAGCACTCTCCTAGACTAGTTCTCCGGAGAGGCAGTTCAAGGGCAGATCTTGTCATGCTTCTCATACCATATAGATTGTTAACAGGGTTCATGCAGTTACATATGGCCGGTGGGGGTGTGAGACCCAGTGCCTTTTTAGCAAGCAGACAGGTTTGGTATTTTTATTTGCTATATAGGGGTAGCCAGTTGGTAAGGGAGTACAGGATGCAGCCATGGGTGAACTTGTTAGCTCCTAGCACAAAGCGACAGGCCCTACTGCAAATCACCTTGGCCCTGTTTAATACAGTGTCTCTAGCAGCAGCATATACAGAGGCGATAGTCGATGAGGGACAGGACTGTGCTGGCAACAACTAGATGTCTAGCTTCAGATGTGAGGTTGTGTCAGTTCCTATACAGGGCACCCAGTCTTACATGTGCCATGGCAGTAATGCTGTTTACGTGTGGGGAAAAAGATAGGGTATCATCCAGTGTGATGCCAAGTTACTTGAAGGTTTCAACTTGTTCCCGATTTTGTGCTTTGTTATCAAGGATGATCAGTGAGTGGGGGGGGGGGGGCCTTCTGTTTCAGTTTTGGGCCTGAGAAGATCGTAGTTTCATTTCTTTATACTATATAGTCTTCATTTCTTTATACTTCAGGAATTAATTTGTTGGTGGTGAACTATTTTTCCAGGTACCCAAAGTTGGACTGTAGGTCAGCAGAGACTTCACTGTGGCCAGTATTTCTGGTGAAGATGATGGCATCATCTACATATAACTGAACTGTTGCCGATTGGTGGACCTCAGGTAGATTGTTACTAAACAGACCAAATAAGAGGAGACACCGAGTATTGTACCCTGGGGCACCCCAATGTATATGTTCCTTAGGTCACAGAGGGAGCCATCTATTTGTAGTGAGGTAACTATGGAACCAAGCCACTGTGTCCAGAGACAGGCCTAGAAAGAAGAGCTTGTCAAGCAGAAGTTTGTGATGGACTAAGCTGAAAGCCTTCATCAGATCGATACAGATGGCTCCAACCAAATTTCCGCTCTTCAGGGATTCATTTTTTTTTTTTTAATTTAGGGATTCGGATCATACCTTTGAGCTCAGAGCTCTTTTACAAAGGTTCCATGTCAAACAGTGACAATGACAGCAATAAAAAACAGTTTACATACAATACTCGAATAGTAGGTAGCTAGTATACAGTAAGGATACAATGTCATTCATAGTACCAATGGTGATAGTACAGCGTCAAGAACATTCATGCAGGTGATTAGTGTACTCAACTAGGGTAGTGCTGGTACTATGTATCTTTCTGAACCCATGCTGTTGTGAGCATTGTATGTTGCTGTAGTTGTCCAGAGAGGTGACCAGTTGATCTGATACTATTCACTCAAGAGCCTTGGACAGTGGGGAAAGGATGGAAATAGGCCTATAGCTGGTGAGGTTGGAGTGATCACCGTTTTTGAAAATCGGCGTGACTAGGTGGTCATCCATACCCCTGGGATCTGTGAGTATCACAGAGAAAAGTTGAAGAACTTGGAGATGGGGTGCAAGGGCCAGTGGTAATAGTTTCATATCAATCATGTCACCACCAACCCTCGTTTTACCCAGAACTCTTTTGATGTATTTTAGGGTGTCTTTGGTGGAGACTCTTGTCTTAAACATGTTTTGCCAGGTAAGCACACAGAGCCCAGGGCTCATTTCCAGTTGTGGCTTGAGGAGGGGAATGGGACAGTGAGGAATTTTACAGCTTATATACATTACACACATTACATATTCCAAAGACAAATGAAACAAGCATATGGTAAGCGGCATGTCCTCGGGCAATAAAGTATAACAACCACAATGTATGTTCTAACAAAGTTTTCAATTTTGGGCTACTGTATCCAAAAAAAATAAATTTTGACCATTTCTACAAACTTTCAGCAAGGGGAAACTTAGAGGTAATCATTTGTAGCTCCCCAGGCACATCTAAGGCAGACACATTGTAACAATTGTTATCTGAGCAGAATCCAGCAAATAACTTAATGGAGGTTAAAAACTTGCTTAAATCACTATGTGCTTTTTCTCAATAGCTTAGAATAAAAACGTCATGATTTTACTGCATCAATAGTGTTAGTGGAGCAATTAGTTTTAGGCCTGAGGACTAAGACTGATGGAATGGTTAGGCAGGCTGAGAAGGCGATGGCTGCCTCAACAACTTTCATAAAAAAAAAAAAAAAGAACAAGCACCTGAAAATTCACCTAGAAACTGGACAATCAGCTTCATGAATGAAATGTTTGATGCCTGGGCTTAGCGCAGAATTTTGAAGTCCGGATCCAATCTCGTTCTTTAAGGACTGTCTGCCATATGTGCTTAAGTGGAGCGATGCTCCAACAGCCTGGTATGTCAATAAAGCTTACCGCAGAACCCCCAGGGAAGTGGCGGCTAATACATAACACTGTACTCCCCACACAGTACTGCTTACATTTACTCATTCCAGCAGAAAAGACAGGGTACTATATCTGGCTCACAAAGCTAAAATGAGGCTATAATTCATTTTTATCCTGATATTGCATACACCACACAATAACAGCACAAAGAATTTGAAGGTGCTAAAATGTGTCTCAGGGCCATATGGACATCTTGTTTGCCTTAGTGTTTCCAGCTTGCCAAAGGGTATCAATCTGTTTACAAACTCGCAGGAGGCTAGTAATCTTCTACAAAAACTGGAAAAGGATAGGGCCAAATTATCTGAAGATGCAGATTCAGAGGTGGATGGTGAGTTGGTGGAAGATGGGTCAGAAAGGCCAAGTCAGGAATTGGATACCCAAATTGGGTTTTAGTAAGGACTTTGCCTCTAGCCGAGGCTTAGTAAACCAGACTATGTGATCCTTCCTCTACACCTTTCCCAGGGACTCAATATAGCGTTTTGTGGCTCTCAATGAACAACCAAAGAACACTGTGGGCTATGACAAGCTCAAGCTCCTGAGACACCCCCCTGCTTACAATACCCATTACAATACCACTGAGAGTTAATCCCTTTTGTCATGCAGTAAACCTGTGACACTGCACTTCATCCTAGTGGGCTTCACTGTAGGTTTCTTCCCTCCCTCTTTTTTTTCCTTTCCCCTTCTATCCCCCTTATTCTCTCTGCCTAACTTGTCCTCACCTAATTCTATCCTCTGGCAGGATTCTCATATTCCACAGGTATAATATATTTAATTGTTTGTTATGTTACACATGTGGCTATATGATTATTTATGATATTTTTTTAACTGTATATCTTGTTACCAATGTAATTTAATGTTTGATTTCTTGGATATGTTAAATGGTAAACTGTGTGTCTAATTCTTCATCCAATTGTAGCCCCCACCCCCGGTCGTACCAGGAGACAAGCCACTTGTTGTTCAGTGCACCTTCCTGGTGAAATATTTCAATAAATAAATATGTTGGCTACTCCTGCCTTGCGGGCTCAATGTCTCAAAGCTGGGTCCTTTAACCTCCTGGTTTTGGGGAGGGTTCATATCTAAAGTTAACAATAGCAGAAAGTGTGATGCCTCCACCCCCAAAAAAGGTTAAATTGGGCCTGGTGTAAGTATGGTACAACCCCTTGGGATGCAGTCCCTTCTCAATTCCCCACACAGTCACTCACCCTGTAAACCAGGTCAATCTGGTGATAGTACTCCCCACAAAGAAAGCACTTTCACTCTAACCAAACAGAGCTCCGACAAAGAATTGCAACAGAACTGGATTTTTATTTACGGACCAGAGTCTTAAATGGGAAAAAATGGTGATTAGCAAAGAGGTTTGTTGTGGGTTTTATGTTGATAACCTGGTACAACCCAAGCGCATAAATGCCCAATTCAAGGGTCACCTGGAAACTCTACATAAGATGCATACATATAGTGCAAAAACACAAAGACATGAAAAAAATAATTACATGCAAGCTTATTCAACAAGTAAAACTTCAAGTTATATCTAAAAGAGCTATCATTGATTGACTGCCTTGTTCTTATTTTGCTCACAATGCCCCTGCCCTAAACAGAGAATAGCTGCGCACTGAAGAGACTGGTGGTGCTGAGAAAGGCTACTATCCCAAAAGTTTCAACAAAAACAAAGACTCAGCACTCACAGAGACCAAAGTTAGTTGCTTAGTGCGTAGTTTATTGTGGCTGTTCACCCAGACAGCACCCTACTTCCCCAGCACTTCGACCCGACACAGTCTTCCTCAGGGGGCGGATCTCTGTCCCTGAGGAAGACCCTGGGCTGGGTCGAAGCGCTGGAGAAGTAGGGTACTGTCTGGGTGAACAGCCACAATAAACTACACACTAAACAACTAACTGTGGTCTCCACGAGTGCTGAGTCTTTGTTTCTAATGCTCCTACCCTATCTCCCCTTATTGTAATGTCAGCTGTGCTTGTTTTCTGTGCTGCACTGTGTGCTAATATCTTGTGATTATGTCCCTCCAGTAAATATGTTGCCATGTATGTTTTACTAACATACTATTTGCCAGCAGATTAGGCCTTACGATCTATGGAGTCTGCTCGAACCTTAGATCCTTAGTTGGGTGCCGAGGCCCTCCCATCCCTTGTGCCCAGAAACCCCTATCATCCATCCCCACCCCCCGACAGGCTATCATCTGATACATCCACTTTCTGTGTCTGTCCCACCCTCCCTTGAAGCCCTCCACTGTGGATCTCTGAACCAGCTTGCCGGGCAGTGCATTCCAGAGGGTCCACCACCCTCTCAGTGAAAAACCTCCTCCTCTTTTCCCCTCACCTTCCACCTTCCAACTTCAAACCATGCCCTCTGGTGATACCTCCCTGCTTTAGTCTAAAGATCCCTCCATGTTTACCCTATTTATTCCTTGAGGTACTTGAAGACCTCAATCATGTCCCCTGTCTCTCCTCTCCTCCAATGAAAACAGGCAGAGCTCCTCAAGTCTGTCCTCATCGCCAAATCCTAGCCCTCGTATCATCTTAGTTGCCCTCCTCTGTACCTCTCCAGGAGCTGTATGTCCCTCTTCAATTGTGGTCTCCAGTACTGTACACAGTACTCAAGGTGTGGTCTAACCAGTCCATTGTACAGCGGCAGAATCACTTCTTGCTCCTAGAGGTGATCCCCCACGATGCATCCCAACATCCTGTTTGCCTGCTAGCCGCTCTCCTGCACTGCTCAGAGTTATTCATACATGCATCCACCGTGACCCCAGGTCTTTTTCCCCTATTGAGGCCTCCAGCGCCTCCCCTCCCAGGGTGTACCTGTGTTTAGGGTTTCTCTGACCAAGATGCAACACCTTGCACTTGGGGATATTGAAATTTAATTTCCATGTGTGAGCCCAGCTTTCCAGGGTGTCCAGATTCCCCTGCAGGGCCAACCTCCCCTTTTCTCCCTCAACTACTGCTCCCATCTTGGAGTCATCCATGAAGAGACTCATTTCACACCCTATATCCTCCCTGATGTCTGATATGTATGCATTAAACAGGATCGGACCCAAGGCCAAGCCCTGCGGTACCCCACTACCAACCTCTCTAGGGTTCGAGAGCTCCCCAAAGACCACTACTCTCTGGGTGCGTCCAGCTAGCCAGTTTTCAATCCATCTGACTATCAAAGGGCCTACTTCTAACCCCATCAGTTTCTCCACCAGACCATTGTGGGGGACAGAGTCAAATGCCTTGCTGAAGTCCAAGAATAATACATCCACAGGCTTTCCCCTGTCCAGTTCTGATGTTACCCATTCATAGAACTCCACAAGATTGGTTTGACATGATCTACCTGGCACAAACCCATGTTGCCGACTATCCAGACCTCCCACCTCCTCCAAGTACACCCCCAATCGTTTCTTTAGTATACTCTCCATTAATTTTCCCACCACTGAGGTCAAACTGATGGGTCTATAGTTACCTGGTACTTCCCTCGACCCACCTTTATGGATTGGCACCACATGTGCCTCTCACCAATCTAGGTACCTCCTGTCTCAAGTGACCTGTTGAAGAGCTCGCCAGGGTGCAGCCAGTATGTCCGCCAATTCCCATAGTACTCGGATGAATGCCATCCGCCCAGGAGATTTGTCTTCTTTAGGGCCTTGAGGGCTAACCACACCCTTTGGCGGAGATAGCATCATCCGTCCCTCCACCTTACTGGCCTTTTATCCTTATCCAGATGTGACACCCTGGGGTACCTCTCCCTCCTCTTGCTCCATTTCTGTCGCCCCTGATCCCACTCACTGCGCTTCTATCCCTTCATGCCTTGCTTTGTAGATATCCCATCCCCTCCCTAGTGAACACAGAGGCAAAGTACTACGTTAAATACCTCTGCCTGGTCCCTCGCCTCTTCCACCCACCCTCCTCCTGATCTCAATCTGCTGAGATGGCCCTTAGTTTTTCTCCGCTCCCCAATGTACCAGAAGAACCCCTTTTCCCCTCCATGTATCCCCTGTGCCAGCCGCTGCTCTTTACTGGACTTTGCTCCCCTCACCATCTGGGTGACTTTTCTAGATCCAAGATGGTACATATCCTTATCCCTATCCCCTCTTATTGTTTTATATTTTTTGTTTTGTGGCTATTTATGTAGTGCTGGTCATCTAATTTCTCTCAGATAATGTAATCAATACACATTATTTCTATTCACTGTTTATATGTCTGCCTGTAATTAAGCTTATACCTTGTGATGTACTGTATTCAATGTACCTGTTCACTGTCTGAATACTTTCTTGTAACTGACTCCGGGTCACCCCTGAAAATGGGACTTCTGGTTCCAGTGGGCTCACTCGGTTACCAAAATTCAATAAATAAACAAATGAATACGTACATAAATAAACTATAGATATCAGCAACTGCTAGGGTTGTGCACGGGGCTGATTTTTGATGTTTGTGTTTGTGTCTCTGGTATTTGTATCTGTTTACGTATTAGTGTTTGTGAAATATTTTATTTTACATTTCAGACTTGTTCCTGTTAATGATGATTGATAACTAAATTTTATTGAAACATGTTGTCAATAAAATATGCATATATGTTATCAGCAGCAGTCATCATGTATGGGTCACACCAGCCTCATCCAAAGTCTGATGGTACTTTATATAGTCTAACACAAACACACATATTTAACAGTGACATCGGTATTTGTAAAAATTACAGTATTTGTGTGTATTTGTCCTGAATAATTTGCATTTTGCATAGTCCTAGTTACCGCCTGTGGAAAGGAGTTCCTAAGCTTACTCGACTGAAAGCTGAAAGCCCTCTGGCCCATAGCTGAGCAACAAAATGGAAGAGTCAGATTTTATTTATTTATTTGAAAGCTGTTGACCTGGAGAGGCACACTGAGCCAAGCCTCATTTCCAGGTGCAACCCAGAAGGAAAGGGAAGGGGTTTGCCTAGCACACGACACCTAATTTTATAGACAACATTGCAATCCATAAAGCACCCTGTGAAAGCCAAAACATCACACTTTTTACAATTTTCCAGAGATTAGTGAGGGTAAAAAACTAGGCCCGAGCTGCCAATTGAGCCCACCCTAGGCAGCTATGTAAGTCAGAGTGGTGTTCTTCACTCAGTATTGCAGATAAATCTGCCAACCGCATTAAAGTGGGCTCCCATCTTCTTCAAGTTAGTCACACTGGCTAAGCTGTAAAAATAATATAACCATAGCATTTTATGTCCTGGCTAATTCTTCAGTACCCTTCTAGGCCAAGACATGGAATATTAGGGCTGCCCTTTCTTGCACTTCTAGGCACAGCCAAACAGTATAGTTCCCTGGGCTGTGTTTTAGTGCCCTTCCAGGGCAGCCTTCTAAAAGAAGCCCCCCCCCCCCAACCACGTATTCACAGTACAGTCGTTAGTTACACACCTGTACTGGGGCATTACCCTCACCCCATCTGTACCAGTGCAATACCCTTAGTTCTGCCTAGGGAGCTCTCTGTACTATACTGGGTATCCAGCCAAGGAAACAGCGTAGGCCCGATGACATTGCATGTGGTTGGCTGGCTGTGGTGCTTTAAACAAAAAGCTAGCAATACTTTACAGAAGTAAATCCCCAAACCCAAATGCGCTCTGAACCTCTAGTGAGGTATTTGTAACTCCCAGGCAGACTGGCTTGTCAATGAAATACTTCCCAGCTATGATACCGATTGGTGTTACAGAGTAAGCCATATTTCCTAGACCAGGGGATTCCCCCCCCTCCATGTGCAGGAGTGATGGCATAATTCACAGCAAGTTTCTCTCTTGCCAGTTTTCTTTTGTCCTTCTCTGCCATCTGTGACGGAGGTTGCTGTCAGTGGGGTCACTGGCAGTCCCTCTGATGCACATCAGTCTCCTCCTGACTATAGCAGTCAGTGTCCGAATCTCCACTTAACAGACAGCTGCTCCTGTAGAGAGACCAACTACATGAAAGTCAGCACCACCCGTCTGCAGATTATCAATCATGGCAGAAATTAGTCATGTGACGCCAGTTACACTGCTTCCCCTATACTCAGTACACCACTGAGTGAACTTACATAGCATGTCGCATTTTGGTACTTATTTTACAGTTTTTATTTTGCTATCTTTGGCCAGAAAAGATGCACTAAGCTGAGGCTTGTTTCCAGTTGCATCCTGGGAGCACAGGGAAGTCAAGTGACTTGCTCACGGTCACAAAGTATCAAGTGATTGCTGTGGGATTCCAATCCAGTTCTCCAGGTTTGTATAGAAGTTATGACTTTTCTTTTTAAAATGCTACAAATAAAATGTTGCTAATCTGTAGACTGGTGGTGCTGACTTTCCTCTAGTTGGTCTCTGTTCTGCTTTTGAGGCCAGCACACCATATAGTGGAGCTGCCTTTGTTGTTTTCAGCTCCTCCTGTAATTTCTAAATCAGTCTGCCCCACCCAGCACATCCTGCATACAGTCTTGAGGGGAAGAGATAACCAGTACCAGCTGTGGCACTAGCCAGGTGATTTCAGTCATGGTCTCTGTCTGCAGTACAGCAAGTCTTTCAGTTTTCTTGCACTCTTCAGCTTAGTTTTCGCGAGGTACGTGGCACGTGATGACCTCCTTTTCTGCTTGCACAGCAACAGGAAATCTGCTTCTCTCTGTTTCTGGCAGACATGCAGTCCATCTCTCCATTTCAGAAATTTTTACTGACTCTCTCAAGTTGAGAGTATCAGTAGTACATAGGCATCACTTTGTCCAGCAGCCGAAATCAATTGGCCATTGAGGCTCTTACTCAGTATAGGCAGTTCTGGGAGAATGTCACTCAACAGGCGATTGACAGCTGTACCTTTACAAGTCCAGGAAAATTTGGGCTCTCTTCTTCAACAATATGACCCAGTTCAGTCACCCAGTCATTTTCTGTCCCTGTCACCCTACCAGCTTGGGTCAGAGGTGACAAAATGGCCATCAGTTTGTAGTCCTAGGCAACCCTCCACAAACATCCTTGGGCCGGATTCTTAAAGATCGTAAAAATCCCACAACTGCGAGAAAAACTTCAGGCAAGTGGGTTGCCACTTGTAGAACCAGAGAGTTCCCCACAGCTACAGTATTCTCAAAAGTGGAACCGGTTTACGACTGGCTCCATGATTTATGCCAGCTTGCGGATGGTGTTGCCATGGAAATCCCTGCAGCTGCAGAAAAATGTTACGGCTGGTGGGACCAGCAGTAACATCTTCCACAGCTGCTGTGGATGAGAATGGCAATCTCCGCAGCTGCGGAGATTTCGGTCCGAAATTGGAGTTGCGGTGTGGGACTTAGTCCCAAAACGTTTGAGAATCTGGTCCCTTATTTGCACTTAAGTCCTTTAGTTGCACAATAGTTTGGTCCCAAACCAGTCCTGTGTGCGTGCGCTTATGTGTGCAGTTCAGTCACAGAGTAATGATCAGGAAAGTCTGGATCCAATCAGAAGCACTGAGCATAGCCTCTGTCAATAGTGGTTGATGCCTTTGATGTGCGTGTGCAAGGGGGCCTTAATCTAATTTTATATTTATTGATTGATTTATTGTTGACTAGAAAACTGGGGCTAGACAATATTGCCTTTTTTTAGCTTCATTCCAGGGGAGGGATACAAATGACAACAAACTGAAATTGAACCAGATTCAGCTGTTGGTGATACTTTTAATAAGCTTAAAGGTATAGCCTGGGGGAAGGTTTACAAGTGAATATTTTGTTTTTTTACTTTGAAGACTCCATTCTGTGTACCTCCTAGCATTCCATGGCTGAACTCTAGAGCTGTCAACATGTAACTGGGGCCCTGATAGTTAAACAGAACTATGGCTGGGAGTATAGATCACCTGTGGCACTCAGAAAGCTGTTTCTGATTAATCTATGATTTTGTAATGTAAAAATGTGTTATTGAATGTCTCTCATGAGAGATGCTGACAGTCTGTGGAATGACAAGCCCCCTCCCAGGTTTTAGCTAATAGGTGTTACCTGGAAGGCCAAGAGATCATTACAGGCTAGAAGAGGCTAAATGAAGCATCTCCTGTTTACGTGACTAATTGCAGCTTGCCAATTGCCAAGATAGATCATAAACTGTTATAACATTCAGAGGAAACACAGTTAAAATTCACATGGCGATACAAAGCATGTTGCACCTCTGAGATCTGGCAGAGAGACATAACAAGTCCTTTGATGTTCTGGAAAAAGGAAGCTGCTCATAAGATCAAAGAAAGTCACATGAGAAAATGAGTTGTGCTGAGGTCACAGAATTAATGCTTTGATAAGACATCCTGTTTTGCATAGATTTTTTTTTATATTCTGACAGGGAGGAGCTAGGTGACCTCATGCAAAGAGGTTGGCAAAGCCAGTTTTTAAACAGTATTCTGTTTTCCATTTTGACACAAATGTTTGGACTCTGGAAAAGAAACAACTACAGCACTGTGAGATAAGAATACCTTAGAAAAGACAATTCTAAGAGTACTGTGGTAGGAGATTTTGTCTGCACTTTTAAACCTGTTTTGTTTAAGTGATTTGTATGTTTTCTGATATATGGTTCTGTATTTACATTTTAAATTGTTTTATCTATTTTGAAGTAAACCTCTACTTTAGAGACTACTTGGTGTGCCTTTGAATTTCTTTTTCTTGACAAAGGAAGCATACATGGTTAAAGCTGACACTGCACAAAGCTTACTGGTTTTACCAAACTGGGCAAAGGTAAGAATTTATTCTGAGGTCTTTAATAGAGTTTTAAGAGTTTATTTTTTGTACGCCTGGTTAGGTGCCCATAGGTGAAAGATATCTGGCCCCCAGAAGAGCAGAATTATTTGAGCCTGTACATTGGGTACACTAGCAAGAGGTTCACAGTTTGAATCTCTCTAGAACTGAGACCAAAGGTCGATTCGAACCCACAAAACAGACAGGAGGGTTACCCTGTTTCTGTTAAGTGTTCACAAGACTGTGCTCAGAGGTTGGCACTGTGGGAGCAGAGGGCCTGACCTGCTGAGTGGGTTTGTGACAGATCAGTTGGCAGTGGTGCGAAAAAGTTTGGTATTACAAGCTTTTATTGTTCAGTGTGTTAGCTTGAGACCGTCAGCTCACTTACAAAGAAAGAAAAAGGCAGTGATTTATTTTTAAAAAAAAGGAGACAGAACTATATCACTTGGTGGACAGTCAAGTTCCTACCCATTTCATTTTATTTCTTCTAAAGTGCAAGTCAGAGTAGCCATATTTAGGGAAGAAGATGGCTTCCAACTACAGCAGGCACACTGTAGACTACTTAAAGCAGTTGCGTGGGGACAGAGGAGTCTCATTCGAGGTGAAAGCCAGCAAACAGAACCTCATGGATGCCCCGATGGTAGCAGATACCCACAGCAGCGAGTCACAGACCGTGACTGAAAAGGACCAAACCTCGAGTGTGGCAGGGCTAGTGGCCAGGGCAGTGTCCAGATCTGATGAGGAGGGCAACAGGGCCACTGTCAGTGAAGGGCCACAGCAGCAGGGGAAGGTCACCAGTATCCTGGATCCTGAAGTACTCAGGCTACAAATTGTGTTGCGCAGAATGGAGCTGGAGTTCCAGAGGAAGAGGGACCATGAACAGCGGGAGGCAGAGTGAGAACGCCGAGAGGCAGACCGTGAGAAGCATGAGCACCAGAGGCAACATGAACTGGAGAAGCTACTACTCCAACCAGCGGCACCAGAGCAAGTAAGTGGCTTGGGTTTAACTGGGACTACAGGACTGGGTTACAAATTGAATTCCAAATTGATAGCCAAATTTAAAGAGGGGGAGGATATGGATGCCTTTTTAAATTCTTTTGAACAAGTTTCTATTCCGTCTAAAATTCCTAGAGTCCTGGAGCTTCCAGCTATCACCGCTACTTACCGGGAAAGCTCAGGATGCATTGGGTCAAATGGACAATGAGGATAGTAATGATTACAGCAAACTTAAAGCTGCACTGTTAAAGAAATTTGAATTAACTGCTGAATCATACAGAGCTAAATTCCATAAGCTCAGGAGAAGCCCTGACATGAGCTACAAGGAGCTAACCATGAAACAACGTCAGTTTTTAAAACGTTGGTGGGAAGGAATTGAAGCAAACTCTGTTGATAAAATTGAAAATGTGATTCTGTTAGAACAGTTTTTCTGGGCATGCCCAGCAGAGCTGAAAACCTGGCTGGAGGACCAAGATCCCAAAACAGTGCAAGAGGCTGCTGAACTCTTGGACTGCTATGCCAAGAGCAGACCTGCTCTGAGAGTGAATGGGGCGGGCGTGGCAATGCAGAAATGGAAAAGTGCACCTTCAGGGAAGTTAAAACCCTCACTGCCTCCACTGAAACCAGTTAGCCCCAGGTTTCGGCAAAAAGATTTCTCTGAAAAGAGAAGTGAATGTTGGTTATGTAAAGAAACTGGGCATATTGCTACACAGTGTCCAAAAAGAATGAGCAATAATATGCAGAATGGTACTAGAAAAGAAGTGGGTTGTTTGTGTGTCCCTGGAAGCATGCTTGTGAACATGAGGGAACACATGCACCCAGTCATGGTGAATGGTGTACAGACACAAGGGTTAAGGGACACAGGGGCATCCCTGACATTGGTGAAAGGGGATCTAGTAGAGCCTGGTCAGCTTATACCCAATAAATATGTCACTGTACAGGACTTTACTGGTGAGGCGAAAACATTGCCCCTCGCCAGTGTTCTCCTAGACTGGGGTGAAACAGGGGGAACTGTGCAACTGGTGGCTGTAGCCAAAATGTTAGCAGTGGATGTGATCCTGGGCAACAATCTAAAATGGGATGGTGTACGCAGTTACCCGTACCCAAGCAGCAAGGGAAAATTGTAGTCCCCTGGACCCCACAGAAGCCATTGTGGAAACCACTGAGAGGCTGGTTCCCTAGCATGTGTCTCCAGATGGGGAGACTAATGAAAAGGAGGTAGAAATTTTCCCAGTAGCAAGTAACCACACAGCTAGGGAGGGTTACTCCGAAGAGGAAGAGGTGACCCATTGTCAGAGGGTTGGGATTGACAGTGATCTTGAGTGCCTTGACGCTAGTGCTAGGGACCCTAGTTTAGTGACTGAAGGGAACCTGTCCCATGCCTTGGGAATGTGTGAGGGGTTTGCAGCTGCTTAGAGAAATGACCCTAGTCTAGAGAAGCTGAGGGCTTGGGCAGACTCCGATGGCACACAGGGAGGTGACGGCAGACATAAGGTTTATTGAGAAAATGGACTTATGTATACTCAGGCTGTGCAGATGGGGGGGTGCTAGGCAGGCAGCTTGTCATTCCCCAGGGGTATTGTGAGCATTTGCGTAAGACTGCACATGATATTCCCTTGTCTGGTCATCTGGGAACTGCACGCACTATACAGTGGTTGGCCCAGAATTTCTATTGGCCTAACTTCACCCAGCAGGTGACAGAGTATTGCAGGTCTTGTCACCGGTGCCAAGAAATAGGGAAGGCAAGCAAGAAAACCCAAGCCACCCTGATTCCATTGCCCATAGTGGAGGAGTCATTCCAGAGGGTGGGAATGGATATTGTGGGGCCTTTAAATACCCCCAGCTCCTCAGGGAAGAGATTCATCCTGACTGCGGTGGATTATGCCACCCAGTACCCAGAGGCAGTCGACCTATCCTCACTGAGAACAAAGTGGCAGATGCCTTATTTCGGATTTTCTTCCGTGTTGGGTTTCCGCAGGAGGTTATCACCGATTGAGGGGGTTCCTTCATGTTGGACCTGATGAAATGTTTATGGGAGAAGTGTGGGGTGGTGCAGAGGTGCACGACACTGTATCAGCCACAAGCCAGTGGTCTTGTGGAATAATTTAATGGTACCCTGAAGTCAATGCTCCGGGCGTTTGCTGAACAGCATGGGCAGGACTGGGAGAAATACCTTCCCCACCTACTGTTTGCATACAAGGAGGTGCCCCAAGAGTTGACAGGATTTTCCCCTTCGAACTGTTATATGGACGCCGGGTATGTGGACCCCTAGACTTGACCCGGGAGGACTGGGAAGGCAAGCATGCCACCCAGGGAACTCCCTTTGTGGATTACATCCTTAAGTTTAGGGAAAGGCTGAAGGAGCTTATGGGGAGAGCCCAGAGCAACCTGGAAGCTGCTCAACAGAAACAAAAAGTGTGGTACGACTGCAGAGCCAGAGTTCGCTCGTACATGGTGGGTCAGGAAGTCATGGTCCTTATTCCGGTCTGGAAAGACAAGCTGCAGGCTGAGTGGGCAGGACCGTACAAAGTGGTTAGGAAGGTAAATGATGTGAACTATTTTGTAGAGTTACCTGACCGAAGACAGACAGAAAGGATGTACCATGTCAACGTGAAGAAGCCATATGCAAATAGGGCTGACATGATGTTTGCAGCGTGTAGTCCTGGGGAGGGGACGGATGAAGGAGACCCCCTTCTGGACTTGCTGGAAGAAAGTAAGTGGGAGTCCTCTGTGGAGGCAGTAAAATTGTCTCTCCAACTGGCCCTGGACCAGATCCAGAAAGTAAGGGAGGTTTTAGCAGACTTTGCCCCATTGTTTAGCACCAGGCCTGGACTAACCCCCTTAGCGACACACGATGTAGAGACAGGGACCCAGACACCCATACAGCGGACAGCATATTGGGTGTCAGAGGCTGTCCAAAAGGACATTAGGAGGGAAGTGGAGCAGATGCCGGATTTAGGGGTAATCCAGAGATCCCACAGCCCCCTGGGCCTCACCCATAGTCCTTGTGCCTAAGCCAGATGGCTCTACTCATTTCTGTGTGGACTATCATGGACTGAATGCAGTCACGAAGTCAGACACCCACCCGATGCCCCGGACGGACTAACTTCTGGACAAGTTGGGAGGGGCGACCTACCTTATGACCATTGGCCTGACAAAGGGGTATCGGCAGGTAGAGTTGATGGACAGAGCTAGGGAGAGGTCGGCCTTCATCACTACAATAGGCTTATTTGAATTCAAAGTAATGCCTTTCGGAATGAAGAACAAGCTGGACACTTTTCAAAAGTTGGTGAACCAGGTGTTAAATGGTGCTGAGGAGTACGCCCGTGGCATAGCTGGATGACATTGCCATCTTTAGTACCAGCTGGGAGGAACACCTGTCCCACCTTAGGGACGTGCTGGGTAGGATACAGAGGGCCGGGCTCACTGTCAAAGCCGAGAAGTGCCAGGTGGCCATGGGAGAAGTGGCATACCTCGGGCATGTGGTAGACCGAGGACAGCTCCATCCTAACCAAATAAAGATAGAGGTAACCTAGGCATGACCCAGACCAGAAACACAGAAGCAGATCAGGAGTTTTCTAGGGACAGCAGGGTACTACAGGAAATTTGTACCCAATTACAGTGCCCTGGCTGCTCCCCATCTGACCTGACAAAGAAAAGGATGCCCAAGAAAATTACCTGGGGCCCAGCCTGTGAGAAAGCCTTTTCCAAACTAAAGGAGGCACTGTGCAGTGCTCCTGTTTTGACAAGTCCTGACTATAGCAAACCCTTTATAGTTCAGACTGATGCCTCAGACGTGGGTATTGGGGCAGTACTGAGTCAGACATCCAGCCAAGGGAAAGATCACCTAGTAGTGTACCTGAGTAGGAAGTTACTTCCCAGGGAGCTGGCATACTCTACTGTGGAAAAAGAGTGTTTTGCCATAGTGTGAGCCCTAAAGAAGTTGGAGCCATACTTATATGGGCAGCATTTTGTGGTGCAGACTGACTGCAACCCCCTGGTTTGGCTGATGCAGATGGGGAAAAACAATGGTAGATTGCTAAGATGGAGTCTTGCTTTGCAAGGGTATGATATGACAATTCTACATAGGGCTGGAGCCAAAAATCAGAACTCCGACAGGCTGTCTCGTGTGTATGAGGAGTGAACTGATTTGGGAAGCTCATCCAATGCAGGGGATAGAGCCCCCAAATTTATCTAGGTGGGGAGGAATTATGACACTCAGACAGCTGGTTCTGATTAATCTATGATTTTGTAATATAAAAATACGTTATTGAATGTCTGTCATGAGAGATGCTGACAGTCTGTGGAATGACAACCCCCCTCCCAGGTTTTAGCTAATAGATGTTACCTGAAAGGCCCAGAAATAATTACAGGCTAGAAGAGACTAAATGAAGCATCTCCTGTTTATGCGACTAATTGTAGCTTGCCAACTGCCAAGATAGATTATAAACTTTTATAACGTTCAGAGGAAACACAGTTAAAATTCACATGGTGATACAAAGCATGTTGCACCTTCGTGAGATCTGGCAGAGAGACATAACAAGTCCTTTGATGTCCTGGAAAGAGGAAGCTGTTCATAAGATCAAAGAAAGTCATATGAGAAAATGAGTTGTGCTGAGGTCACAGAATTAATACTTTGATAAGACATCCTGTTTTGCATAGATATATTTTTTTCATATTCTGACAGGGAGGAGCTAGGTGACCTCACTCAAAGAGGTTGGCAAAGCCAGTTTTTAAACAGTATTCTGTTTTCCATTTTGACACAAATGTTTGGACTCTGAAAAAGATACACCTACAGCACTGTGAGATAAGAATAGCTTAGAAAAGACAATTCTAAGAGTACTGTGGTAGGAGATTTTGTCTGCACTTTTAAACCTGTTTTGTTTAAGTGATTTGTATGTTTTGTGATATATGGTTCTGTATTTACATTTTACATTTGTTTATCTATTTTGAAGTAAACCTCTACTTTGGAGACTACTTGGTGTGTCTTTGAATTTCTTTTTCTTGACAAGGGAAGCATACAAGGTTAAAGCTGACACTGCACAAAGCTTACTGGTTTTACCAAACTGGGAAAAGGTAAGAATTTATTCTGAGGTCTTTAATAGAGTTTTAAGAGTTTATTTTGTACACCTGGTTAGGTGCCCATAGGCAAAAGATATCTGGCCCCCCGAAGAGCAGAATTATCTGAGCCTGTACATTGGGTACGCTAGCAAGAGGTTCATAGTTTGAATCCCTCCCGACCAAATGTTGATTCGAACCCACAAAACAGACAGGAGGGTTACCCTGTTTCTGTTAAGTGTTCACAAGACTGTGCTCGGAGGTTGGCACTGTGGGAGCAGAAGGCCTGACCTGCTCAGTGGGTTTGTGACATCACCTACGGCAAGTGTCTCACCTGCAGCTGATCTGTGCCCTCCCACGTCCCCACTGAGTGTGGCAACGCACCCCCCGCTAACCCCCTGACCCAACTACATTTGCAGATCTACATGCAGAGCAAAACTGGGTCAGGGGGTATGTGTCTCAGTGCACATGGGATTTGTGGCCACAGCAAAGTGCTCGACATGTGCAAAAGGTGAACTCCAAAACCACAGGAGGCCATCTGTACTTGCAGAGGGCAGTGTGGATCAGACCTTCAGCCTCTTGCAGCTGTAAAAGTGGGTAACCCCCCTCCCCAAAGAAATGAAATGAGATGTTCCACTTCAACTAGACTATCCTGGATAAGCAAACAATAAAAAACATAGATGGTTGGCAGGCTGGTCACTGCTACAAAGAGATAAATGAGCTGTTTTGCCATAGCAGATAAGGACAGCAGCTGGGATTCTAGAGACAATTAATGATGCAGATGGCACATGGCCAAGGACAAAGGCAACTGGTTAACCAGGCAGCATAGGCACTATCTAGGATGGGGATTCTCCTTCAGGAGGAGACAAGCAGGGAGGAATGGGAAAGCAAGCTGCATAATTTTTTTTTCACTCCATTTCCACCCTATCCTCCTGTACCCTGACAAGCAGGGCTGTCACAGCTACATCCTCTGACCAGGAGAGCAGATGAGTAACTGCCTTCACAACCAACACCAGTTTCACTCTTTGATCGGTTGGTGGGAGGAATGTCAATGCTGGGTTGGCTCATGCCTTTTTTGCCTGGAAGCTAGTGCCTCCACTCTGTGGTTCTCTTTGCCACATCGGCCTCAATGTGGGATTCCAGAGCTCACCTACATAGCCCGGTCTCCAAACATCCCTTGTATTGCCACTGGGCTGACCCAAAGAAAGCAGAATTGTAATAAGAATCAGAATTATTTTGAGATAAATATGGTTTTAATAATTCCTGGGGATATGCACCATAAGGCCCTGAATATAAATTCTACCTTTTCAAGTCCTGGAGCTGAACAGAATAAAAGCAGTGGTGGCTGTTCCCTAAAATAAGTGGGCCTTTTCACTATGCCTACTTTCTGCTCTGTCTCAGTGAACTCTTCTAATTCTGTGGGTCAAAGCATAAAGCACAGCACTGAACATCTGTTGCTGGCAGAGGTTAATATTATCTGAACACTACTTAACAGCTAAGCCATTTCTCCAGCGATTAAGCTCTAAAGTGAAAACCTCGTCATTCAGTCTAGTTAGCTGTTCACAGCATCTGCATTATGTTGACCTTGTAGGTGACCTACAGTGCAGCCAATAATCACATATGGGCAGAAACAAAAATGTGCTTTAAGGAGTCTGCAACACTGGAGTCAGTTGTGGAGCTCAGTCTGAAAGTACTGCAGGAGGAAGCCATATTAGATCATTGTGCCTAGATGCAAAGCAGCTTGATTGGCACCTTCTAGTTTGAGCTTCGGCCTGGTAGGCCATACTTAAAGCCAACAGTCACAGTGTGAAGGCACTCCCCCTCAGTTGTGACTCTGCCACTACTGAGCCCTATACTAAGGAGCCTGTTCAGCTGAGAGGACACTAACTTTGGAAGATAGCTTGCCCACAGTGGACTGACTCACACAATGTGACTCCTTCCATGCACCTACTTGGCTATTTTATGACCAAGCTTTGTGCTCCCATCAGCAAGAATGTTGCATGGTCCCCTGGGAGTTCCCATCTATCCAGCACTGTCCCACAAGTACATCCTCCATATCCACAAACGTCCCCTATGGGCAAGCCCAACCACCCAATTCCCTCCCCCATCCCCAGTTCAATAGAACACCCTGGGTTCCCCAATCCAATCCAATACCCACAATTTCAAGTCCAGTAGAGCCTCATACCACCCAATATCCATCCCCACACACTGTTGGCAGCCCCCTTCCTTGGAGTCTAGTTGGCAGTCCAATGGGCATGAGATATACCCTTTGCATGCCTTACAGCTGTCTGAGTGCAACGTGATTGCAAGGATGCAGCACTACTATTGCTGTGTGTTCATGAATATCTTTGTGAATACACCGTGGCCTTTGAGTAGCTGGCAAATATGGCATTAGTGAGTCCTAAGGGCTTAAACCCACAAAACTGAGCACAAAATCCTATTTAGTGGGAGGTGCAAACTCCTTGAATGTTACATCCTACACATTAAATTATTCCCCTTTTCAGTAACAAATGCTCTTTTACTCACTTCTGGCAAAACATCTACATTTCTGAGTTATTGTTCATGCCCCCTGCTCTCTCTTCCCTGGCCCCCTTCTGCCTGGCGGCCTTAGTCCCATCACCCATCTTTACTCAGACTTACCCTTATCCTCCTTCCTCCATGGATAACTCCCAATGGTCATCAGGGTCTCCCAAATCCCTCTGAGGTTTGAATTCTGGTGGAGGAGGGTCCAAGCTGGTGGTGCAGCATCTGCCAGCTGCTTCATCCCGTTAGTGCAGAGTATTTTGTGTTTTTCTGATTCTCATCCTCTGAGATGCTGCTTGCAAGGATTCATGCTCATGCATGCTGAGCATGCTGCTGCATGACATCAGCCAGCGACTCCCCTCTCCAGGATGTGCCAGCTTGCACCTCCACTATGGTCACCCAGGTGGCACTGCTGCAGTGCTGTGGCTCATCTTCCCTCCCTGGAGATGGAGAGGGTCCCCTGGCTTGTTGAAGCCTCCTCTCCCTGTTCAGTCCCCAGTGACTCAAACTTGTTTCTAAATCCAGGTCGCCGGCATTGCAAGCAGTAGCCTTACCACTTCAAAGACAGGCAGGGCCCTCAAAACATCTAAACTGACCATGGTTCCATGTTTATTTGCACCACATAGGTCAGCTTTGGAGATTTTTGATCATATCAGATAAGGGATCACTTTCAATGGCGATGAGCACTTCTTATTTTTCCTCACTGGAAGCTTAAAAACTTAAACCAAAGTACCAAATGGCACTAAAGGTGCCAAAGAAGGTCTGTATGAAATAATTATGTGACCCAAAAGAACTAAAAACCAAGATGCTGCATCAGGAAGTGGTCTGAGAACAAAACAAAATGGTAATATTAAATGCACACTGAAAATAGAGTTAGAATCGTTGTTTCTAACTAACGTCAATTCTAACTATTTTCAGCATGCATTTACTATGACCAGGAAGAAGGCTGACTGGCTTCCCCTGGCAATAAAAAGGTAAATGGCTTGGGGGTGTGGAGTTTGAAACACAGCATCAATCAATTGTAGTGAGAAAGAAAAAAATGTTCTGCTCTGGGGATCAAACCCAGGCACCTTACCCTCTACTGTTTGGTAGCATGTAGATTCACCACTGTACTAAGCTTCCTAGAAAGGAAATGTATGCTGTGGCAAAGGACATTCAGTGCTGAGTATTGACTCCCCATGCGCGCGCACATGCACACACACACACACACACACACACACTGTTGCAGTGAATTTTCATAATGAGCAGTCTGTCTATTTGAAGTAATGTTTCCCACATTGCATTTAAACCTCAAAGTCTGAGTTGGAACTTTTCAAGTTGTCAGCAGTACTGAATGCCAAACCTTGCTGAAAGTCTATCATTAGTATCAGAAATGACTTCTAACAATTTCCCTCACATTACATTCATTGTAGTGAGAAAGAAAAACTAAATACACTCTGAGGGTTGAACCCAAGCCCTCTACCCTCTACTGCTTGGTTTCTTGTAGTGCTACCACTGTACTAAGCTTCCTAGACAGAAGATGCATACTGTGGCAAAGGACATCTAGCACTGAGCGCAGACCCCCCTTCCCCAGTTGCAGTGAATTTTTGTAATGAACAGTCTGCCTATTTGAAGTAATGTTTTCTTAGTTGCATTTAATCCTCAAAGTCTGAGCCAGAACTTTTCAAGTTATCAGCAGTATAGAATGTCAAACCTTGCTAAAAGTCTATCGCTAACATCAGTAACATCTATCAGTTTACAGAAATTGGAGTGAGAAAGAAAAAATGTTCCACTCTGAGGATCAAACCCAGGTGTGTGCCCTCTACTGACTGATTGCTTATAGCTCTACTGCTGTACTAAGTTTTCTATGGAGGAGATGCATGCTGTGGCAAAGGACAACCAGCAGTGAGTACAGACCTCCCCTACACAGATGCAGTGAATGTTTGTAATTAACAGTCTGACTGTTTGAAATAGTGTTTCCAAAGTTGCATTTAAACCTCAAGTCTGAGCTGCAGCTTTTCAAATTATCAGAAATATAGTAATAGTAGTAGTCTAGTGGTAGTAGTCTTTATTTGTTTGTGGCACCCTTCCCTGGAGGCTCAGGGCGCAATTACAAAGGATAACGAAAAATACATAAATACTACCAACTCTTCTCAATAGAAATAAAATGGTCATAAATAAATAATTATATCTGAAACTCATTTAATCCCCAAATGCCTGCATAAATAGAAAAATTTTCAGACCCTCGTTTAGAGGCTTCCACTGAGGGGGCCTCCCTCAAAGTCCTAGACAAAGAATTGCAGAAGACCAGGGTTGCCACTTCAAATGCCCAGTCCTCGGATGATTTTAGTCTTGCCCTAGGAACTACCAGGAGGCCATCCTTGGCTGAGAAGAAATAACATTCAGGAACGTGAGGATGCAGGAGCTCTAACAGGTAGCCTGGGCCTAGGCTGGGCAGGGCCTTGTAGGTCAAAAGACCCACTTTAAAGGAGATGCGCCACTTCACTGGCAGCCAGTGCAAGTCATGTAGTACTGGTGACACATGAGTGGACTGCAAAATGCCTGTCAGTAACTGGACTGCAGCATTCTGCAGCAGCTTCAGGTGTTGCAGCGCACCCCCCTTGACCCCAAGGTATAGAGCGCTGAAGTAGTCAAGCCTCAAAGTTACACATGTGTGTAGTGTAGTCAGGTCATCAGGCAGGACAAGGGACTTAAGTCTGTTGATATTTTGTAAATGTAAAAAGCCACTCTGGACCACCGTTGCCACCTGTGCCTCTAGTGTTAGCCCATTATCCAGAATGACTCCCAGACGTTTCACCTTGGTGGAGGCTAATAAACTAGAGGGGCAGAGGCAAAGTCAAGTCTCCCCCTCAGAAGCCTCCACTCCACCCCTTCAATCAGGCTCCACTACTAGCACTTCAGTTTTGTCAGGGTTTAGTCTCAACCAGCTCAATGACATCCAGGTCTGAATCTTGGACAAGCACTTATTATGCACATCAACAGCACCCAATGTCCCAGGTGCAAAGAGCAGGTAGAGCTAAGTATTATCAGCATAACAATGAAACCCAAACCCATACCATCTAATAATCTCACCCAGGGGCAGCATATACACTGCGAACAACATGCGTGACACCAAGGACTTGGGTACCCCACAGGTCAGAGCTACCGGGCGCAAGGAGTATTCTCCCAACACAACCTTCTGGGTCTTGTCCTTAAGATAGGACTCAAACCAGCCAGTGACCTTGCTGGTGAGTCTTACATATCCCCTGAGCCAGTCCAGTAGCAACCCATGGTCCACAGTGTCAAATGCTGATGAGAAATCGAGGAGAATGAGAACTGATCATTCTCCCCTCTCCCTTGCCCCGAGCAAGTCATTGTGCACCCGAACCAGCACAATCTCTGTGCTATGCATTGCTCTAAACCTAGACTGGAAGGTCTTATAGATGTTAAAGGTGGTAATGTGTGTCTCTAGCTGTAGCGCAACCACTTTCTCAGTAACCTTTCCCAAAAAGGGGAGGTTGGGGACAGGTCGATAATTCGCCCAGATGTCCGAATCTAAAGATGTTTTGTTCAGCAGAGGCTTCACCAAAGCACTTTTCAATGACTTCAGAAAATCCTCCTCTGACAAGGAGCACTGGACAATCTCAGTGAACACTGGGCCCAGATGCCCAACACAGCTCACCAGTAGTTATGCTGGACCTGGATCCAGGTTACAAAATGTTGGCCACAGCTCAGAGATTACTTCACACATCTCATTCACCATCACCAGTTGAAACTCTCCCCAGGAACACTGAACCCGACCCCGATTCCCAGGCTTCAGCCTGCTGGGCTGTAATGACCTACTTGGAGAAATCCCGTCCCTAATGGAGGATGCCCTGTTTGAGAAGAACTGAGCAAACTCCCTGCACATCACGAGGGAGAAAGCTCTAATGTGCTTCAGACAGGCTGGCTGTAGACTGTCTACCATCCAGAAGAGCAGATGGTTGGTTCCTCACAGCAACAATCTTCCTAGACAGAAAAGCTACCTTCTTACAAGGTGATTGCTTTCCGATACTCATCATAATGAGACATCAGAACAAGTTTGTCCTCCTGGGCCCTTGACTTTCTCCAACAACGCTGCCACCTTTATCCCTCATAGCTAGACAAGGCTCGACACCAATGCGCATTCATGGGCCAGCGCTAAGCGGTCAAAGGTTTCAGTAATGGCTGAATTATAGGCCGACACTGCTGCCTCTGGCCCCCCAGTGCACACCTTCACACTTCCGAGGTGTCCAGCATCGCCAACAGTTCAATTCAATTTTTTTTTTGTTAACTAGGTAAATACACTAGACCAAAAGGCCTGCTTATAGGAATGACCTGGGTGTGTTCAGTAAAACACAGCTTAGCTACAGATAACGTCTAAGATCACACAATTGTTTAGTAGAGACATATAAAAATTCATAAAACAGATTCAGTTTAGCACATATATTAATTATCACTGTACAAACAGTTCATAACATTTGCATACAAACAAGAAAGACAAGTGATCAACAGTGTATGTCTGACTATTGATAAGGATGTTCTGGTTTGATCTTTTTAGCAAAAACTCATTCCATCTTCTTACAAAATAGATATCACTGCACAGGTTACTGGTAACATTTGCATAAGGACATGAGTGACAGATGGCCTAACAACTTTTGTTGGGGGGAGCCCTTTCAAAAGGCAGAACCGGACAACCTCCATAGGGGATGGAGTACAGGAGGACACTGAAACTAAACTTGATAGTGCAATGATCTATCCAAAAGACCACATCAATCTCGAGATCATTACTCTCGAGCCCCAGAGAGAACACAAAGTACAAGGTGTGGCCATGTAGGTGGGTTCCAGAAATAATCAATTGTGCAAGGCCCAGAGCTTCCATGCTCTGGAGGAAATCCTGAGCAAAGTGGCTTAGCCTTAGCAGTGTACTCACCCTAGATTTCCTTGAACCGCCAAATGTCACTAATCACAGGGTGAATGATAGCTCACCCATTGGACCAGCCCCTCCCTTCTACCTCAAGATCATCATCAAAGTCAAGGCCAAAAAATACCTCCAACAAGCTCTATGGAAAACCAGAACCAGTGGAGACTCACTAGACCTCAAGCTTATTGCCCTCACCCTCGATGAATTACTCTCACTTCTAACTAAAATTCTTACTTTCTCCCTAATAACAGCAAAATTCCCCCAACTCTGGAAAGCTGCAGTGGTCACACCAGTCTTTAAAAGTGGGGACAGGAACAGTCACACTAATTACCACCCAATTTCTATACTCCCCCCCCCCCCCACTCTCAAAAGTGCTGGAGTGAATCTTCTTTGATGAACTTTTCGACTACCTTGACAAGTACCAGCTGTAGTGCCCACAGAAGCATGGGTTCAGGAAACAACATAGTACAACAGCTGCACTGGTGGAGTTCAGAGGCTACATTCATGATGCACTAGATCGGGGGCTAATGGTTGGGGCAACATACATAGATCTCACCAAGGCATTCAACAGTTAGTCATGAACTATTGTTAAACCAGTTAACTGGCACTGGGTTTTCCCTGGATTCAGTGGGGTGGTTCCGGAGCTACCTCTTTGGGAGAGTGCAACAGGTAAAAATCTTAAATGTTCTAGCAGAATGTCAGTACGGGGTCCCCCAAGGCTCAGTCTTGGGCCTCCTGCTTTTCAGCTTGTTTCTTTTTTGGTTTTTATTTATTACACTTTACTGTGCTGACGGCCGCCCGGTACTTCAACCCAATCATGGACCCCCGCTTCCACTCTCAAATTGGGCTGCTGCTCCCTGATACCCCCTGGCTTACCCCTCAGGGCAGGGTTGTGGCACCAGCCCTTACTGCTGCAGACAACGGGCTAGGTCGGGGAGCCGGCCTTGAGAACTGATTGAAGCTGGGGGCAGCCTTCAACTAGGGTGGCCGTCAGCTATTTTTTCTCGATGTATGGGGGTGGGGATGTGCAGTGATGACCAGCGTCCACCCCACCCCCTGAAGCAGCTGGCGTCAGCATGCTCGGTACACCCAGCCTCCACTAGGTGTACGTGTTATGCCAAACACTCTACCCCCCTCCGCCCGGAGAAGGAAAGCAATTGTTGGACGCTCGATCCTTGTCCCCCAGCCAACCCTCCAACATCCTGGGTCCAGTCCCGAACCTGGGTTGCCAGCGTGACAGGTAGGCGCCCTGCCTCACGCCAGTGGGCCAGATTTCAGCTTGTTTCTAAACCAACTCCCACTGGCATATCAGAATAGAGTCCAGATGCAGGCAGATGATGCGGCTGTAACCCCTAGGTGGTGCTATCCCAAGGGCTACTACCCCTGCCTGCTTGGCTAATAGCAGGTTAAGGGGCCTGAGTTCTGAAATGGGTGCCTCCACCCGGAGGTCCGGGTTTGTAGTGGTCAAGCTAACCTGGGCACAGCCCTCTGGGACACTGTAACCCCCCTCTTTTCTCTCTAGTGGCCTGAACACTGTACAATAATCACTTTCACAATACCCCTGGTACACCACACAAGTACCCACACTGTTTGCACTTACCACCAGGGCTGGTTCCTCTGGCTCAACCCTGGGGACCCCCCTGTAAAACAAGATTATGCACAGCAAATAGCAACAGTACAGTACTCTTGGCACAAACTGGAACCATAGTCAGGTTAAATGCAAAACAAGTTAGATCTGATTTATTCAGGGGACTTGATCAAGGGAGGGGTGTAATCAGGTTGATTGGCTTAAAGGCTAAATCAATCAGACAGTTATGCATGCACGTCAGAGTCCCTATACAGTCACACACTCTGGGTACCCAGGTAGGAAAAAGGTGGGCTAGCTAGGACCGTTGCCGGGGTAGGCAGGCGTTGCAGCCAGTTGGGGCCCTGTGATGGAAGAAAGCAACATGCACAACACGCACTATTTGTAATCCGGAGCCAGAGGGCCCATTCGTGAAGGAAAAGACAGGGCCGGAAGTCCTTTGCATTCTCAGAGTGCTTGTTAGGTGCCAACGTTTGATCCTGAACCCCACTTGGATGATCAGTCTCTGTCACTTGCGCAGTAGCAGCAGATATTGGTGAAATTCCACCCCCCCCGGGGTCGCCTTTGCTCAACCCCCAAATTTCTTTCATTAGCTCGTCATAAGAGGGGGGGCGATTCCAGTTGGTTGGCAAGGCACAACTGAAGCAGTAACAATTCTGAAAATGGAGCAGACTTAAGGATCCGGTCCAGCCTAGTTCGATCCAATCCATTTGACAGCAAACTACGCTTTCTGAGGCACTCTTGTAGCAGCTTTTCAAGCCGAGGTACATACACAGACAACAGCTCCCCTGAGTACTGCTGGGTGTTTCTTACTCTCCACCACAGGTCCTCATCTGAATCCAGGCTCCCATACACATTCTCCAATGCATCAAGATAGTCCTGTGCAGTTGCTTCGGGGGTTATTGGCCCACTTGGCATGGGTGGTAGCCAGGGTAGGACCTCGGAGGCACTCACTCAACCTCTTTCCTTTCTCTGCTTCTGAGCATTGCCATTCAAGTACTAGAGGGGCAACATAGTCTATCCAGGTCTCCCAGTCATCCTCCCCCTGGGGGTTGGGGAGGGTGCCCAAGAAGATTGTCAACCTTCAGTAGGAGTCGTGACTAATGGCAGGTACAGATATAGGGACCAGCATTGTCATGGGCACAGAAGGCAGGGCAGTAACAGGTGCTGGAGTGGGAGGGGTGTTTGGGAGGGAACACCCCCAGGTGGCAGGAAAAGTTTCTTAAAGTCCTCTATGGTTTTCCCTTTCTCCAGCAACAACTTAGCAAATTTCTCCTCAAAAGTCTCAGACAATAGGGGGAGCTCATCCTCCCAGGGGTTTTCACTGTCTCTAGTTATCACTCTCTAGGCGGCTGGGGTCCCTTCTGGGACAATAGCCCATGGCACTGTGGAACTGTCCACTGGGTCACTACACTCTACTAACGCCAAGAAAGTTTGGGCAGTCAAATCAGCCTGTCGCCCCACCACCACAGCATTTGTTAAACATTCAACTTTGGAAAGTAGTCCTTCTACAGCGTCTTTACCAATGTTCAGGGGAATATCCAATACAAGCAGGGCATTGTGAGGGTCAGTCTCCTGCCCTGTACACCACCCCACCAACTGGTGCAGAGCCACTTCTGTTGGGGTAGCCATTTATGTTTGACAATAATTTGTAGTTTCGGCCACTAGAAGACACAAAATCCCAGCGGTGAGCCTCCAAGATGTAACCCTAGGTGGCGCTATCCCGAGGCTACTACCCTGCCTGCTTGGCTAGCAGCAGGTTAAGGGGCCTGAGTTCTGAACGGGTGAGTCCACCCGAGGTCAGGGTTGTAGTGGCAAGCTAACCTGGGCACAGCCCTCCGGGACACTGTAACCCCCTCTTTCCTCTCTAGTGGCCTGAACACTGTACAATAATCACTTTCACAATACCTCTGGTACACCACACAAGTACCCACACTGTTTGCACTTACCACTAGGGCTGGTTCCTCTGGCTTGACCCTAGGGACCCCCTGTAAAACAAGGTTATGCACAGCAAATAGCAACAGTACAGTACTTTGAGCACAAACTGGAACCACAGTCAGATTACATGCAGAAAAAGTTAGATCTTATTTATTTAGGGGACTTGAACAAGGGAGGGGCAAAATCAGGTTAATTATCTTAAAGGTTATATCAATCAAGCAGTTATGCATGCGCTTTGAGTCCCCCCACACAGTACACCTCTGGGTACCCAGGTGGAAAAGAGATGGGCTAGCCAGGACAGTTGCCCGGGGTTGCAGCTGTTTGGGGCCCTGTGATGGAAAACACAACATGCACAGTACACAATATTTGTAATCTGGAGCCAGAGGGCTCAGTTCATAAACGAAACAAGACAATCAGATGACACACTCAGATTAAGCTGTTGTTGCAGGGAGCTACCCTGGTATTTACTCACGATACCCAAGACTGGACACAGGCTGGACGAAAATCGAGACTGCAGGTGGTTGATCTGGAATGCCAGGAGAAGCAGGGCCCACACAAGTCACAGAGGCATCATTCCTGTTCAAGCGTGGAGCAGGGGGCTGATCCCAAGGCAGGTCTCTCGTCGATGGCTTCTCTGTGCAGTGGGTAGTCTGGCTGGGCCAGTCTGGCAAGGTCCAGACCAAATGGAGACAAATTTGGATGCAGTCCATTTTGGGCTAGATACAGCTTCCAGCAAGCAGAACACAGTTCACACAGTGGGGGACTAACTCACAACCCACTAGCAGCTCATAGCACATTTACATGTGCAGGAATTCTACTGTACCAGGCAAAGCGCTCCCCGGTCACAATCGCAAAGTCTCTGCACACACCGAGAGCTTAGGGGTAGCTGGAACTCCTGACAGGCCGATCGCATTCAGCAAAATCTTCGGTCTTCTTCAGGTTGGGCCTGGCCCACTTCAGTAGCTTACTTTAGTCACACAAACTTGGATTTAGTCCAAAATAATTCTCTTCTCTCCCTCTCAGGAGCAGCAGGCAGACCTGCAAACCAAAAACTCGGCCCTTTCACAGTTTTCCCATGTGAATCCACTCAGGATTGCTGCCCAAAATCACTTCAGCTCCTCTCATTTCACTTCCCAGCTTAGAACTAACTAAAAACTGCAAGAAGCCCAGGACTTCCCCAAGATCTAAAAGATTTGGTTGGCTGATTTGGCTGTCAGTCAGAGCAAGAGCTCCCCCTTCAGTTGCAAAAAAGGCGCAAAAAAGCCCCAAACTAAAGTTCCTACAGATGTTGAATGCAGACAGCTCCTGTAGTCTGGCTACATTTTAGGTCCCACCAGTACTGTTTGGTCCAATTTGCAGTCCAGGACCAAGATAGTAGAGACTAACAGAACAGTCCTTGATACAAAGAAAGCAGGTTAGACAAACTACATTATCTTTGTCACTCTAAATGATTTTCAGTAAATAGTTACATCTTTCAACAGAGCTCCCTCTCAGATTACTTAAGCTGCAATTAGGCAGCTCTTAAAGAGACAGTACACAGAGGCTATACAGGCTCTGGTAATCACATTTAAACTGCTAAAATGCAGGACACCAGCCTGACAGTGAGCATTTAGGCAAGCTCAAGGAAGACTTTTTGGGAACCCCCATTTGTAGGGGGGTTACACCCTTCCCTGCCTGGGAAAACTTGGCGTCTGCGTCAAGTCTGTACCATCATAACATTGAAAATGCAACATATACAAGATATTTATACCATTAGCATGCTATACAAGTACTATCTGATTCATCAATTGGCATAATGTGTCACTTTACTATACATTTCAATGTACTTCACTATATCATTTCCATTCTGACAATACATTATGCATATTTCATACAGGTAAATTGAACATTACTATACAGAATCAGGTAATAACTTCTTGTACTCTAAACAATGCAAGAGGGGGTCCTTCCCTATCAGCTAACTTGGGGCTGGATGGGGCAGGGGCACCATGGTGAGAGGGCAGGACAAGTAATCTGGAATGGGCCGTCAAGCTCAATTTGGGCAGTGAGCTCTGAGAGACATAAACACCTTTGGACTACACTGAGAGGCAAATCCACTGGCCTCCCGGGGGAATCGTAACTGAAGCACACCACTGGCTTGACAGCTCGGCCAGTCTTTCTGGGGTGAACAACCACAGTCTCTATACTTTCAGCAATGGTCTTGGAGCTTTCATCACTTGTGAGGGGTGCCTCTGCATGAAGGGGAATGTCCAAGCTGGGAGCACTGTCAGCCCCTTGCTCTGTAGTCTCTGTTTCTACAACACTTGGCTCATTTTGAAGACACTCTGGCACTGAAGTGGGGTTGTCAGCACTCTCATAATGTTCCTCAAGTTCTGGCATGTCACCAGAATGACTCATGCCATCAGCGTCTCCTTCAGGCAAATCATACAGTTCCACAATACACAAAGACTCCGCATCCTCAGATGTGATACTTTGCACTTCACCTTCAGGGAGCATTGGCTCCAAGGATGATGCCGGGGCATTAGGCAGTCCAGAAGGCCCAGCTTCATCACCATAATTCAGCATAGGATTTCCATGAAACAACTGACTCAGTTCATATGAGGTGTAATAGGCATTATCATACTCACTGTCATCCGAGTTAGACTGGCAGTCACTATCATTCTGGGCCTGCTGTGGGGGAAGTCTTAAATCGGCAACCATGGGGGCAGGCTGACTGTTTCTTTCTTGCTGCAGCATGAGTCACTGGTCCAGGGGAATCAACCTCGGTGGGTTCAGCCTCAATTATAACTTGACCAATAGGTAGCAAGTGGTTACAATGCATGGTCTTGACAGCTTTGGAGTTATTCTCTGGGCGCACTTTGTACACTGGCAAATCATCCAACTTTCCAACTATGACATGGGGAAGATGGTGCCATCGATCAGCAATTTTGTGTTTACCATGCAATCCTAAATTTCACAACAACACACGCCTCCAGGCCTAAGCTCTTGAGCCTTTACTTTTCTATCACGTCTCTCTTTGTTGGCCAGATTTCTTTTGTCTGGGCCAGTTGATAGGAATGGTTCAATTGAGCTTTCAGTCTTTGTACATATTGCAGGTAATCTTCGGCTCGGACTCCATCGGGAGAAACCCCAAAACAGACATCAACAGGCAGCTGGGCCTCTCTCCCGAACATGAGGCAGTAGGGAGAGAACCCAGTAGCAACATTCTTCGTGCATTTGTATGCATGTATCAAGGTGCTAATCTGCTGACTCTATTTATGCTTATCTTTTGGGTGGAGGGTGCCTAGCATGTCTAGCAAGGTGCGGTTAAAGCGTTCTGGCTGAGGATCCCCCTGTGGGTAATAAGGGGTGGTTCTTGACTTTCACACCCCCCATAGAGAGCATTTCTTTGATTAGCCAACTCTCAAAGTCCCGG
Organism: Neoceratodus forsteri; assembly: GCA_016271365.2. Lineage (NCBI taxonomy): Eukaryota > Metazoa > Chordata > Ceratodontiformes > Ceratodontidae > Neoceratodus > Neoceratodus forsteri. Next base: position 1,502,593,924 of record CM028129.1, read on the forward strand.
CCCTGATCACAGTGAATTCGCTTGGGGGCACCACTGTGGATGAAGAAATTTTCCACTAGCACCTTGGTCACGGTAGATGTTTTTGATCTTTGGTGGGAAAAGCTTGTGCATACCGTGTGAAATGGTCCATAACCACTAACACATTGCCAATGTTTCGCTGATCAGGCTCTAAACTCAAGAAGTCTATGCAGACTAGTTCCATTGAGGTGCTGGTAGTAATGTTGACAAGGGGGGGCAGCTCTCTGAGGCAGGACTTTTCTCTGCAGGCAGTGACTACAAGTCCTTACATGGTGCCGAACATCGGCCCCCATCTTGGGCCAGTAGATTCGAGATCGTACTAGGTCAAGGGTCCGGTCGATACCGAGGTGGCCCATATGATTGTGGAGGGACCTCAGTACCAAATCTTTGAAGGCTGTGGGCAGGATCAATTGTTGCTTGTCTATTTGGCCACCTCAATCTACAGTCTCTCTATACAACAAATGATTAAGCAGCTTCAACCTGGGGCCTTCGTTAAACAATAAAGCGGTAGCCGGCTCGTCGGCGCAGCGGTTGGATTTCCGCTTGCGACGCCGGCGACCCGGGTTCGGGAACGGACCCGAGTCGTCGGAGGGCCGGCCGGGGGGAGAAGGATTGAGCGTCCGTTGGACTGCTCTCCTTCTCCGGGGGGAGGGATGGGGTAGCATCCGGGGCGATGGGGACTCCTAGCGGAGGCTAGGAGTACCCACGCTGCCGCGCTCAAAAATTGTAGGAGGTGGGGCGGACGCTGGACGTCATTGCACGACCCCGCCTCCCCAGAAAAGAGGAAAATGGACGGCTGCCGGCCGCCCTCCATGAAGCCCGCCGCGGCTTCGATTAGCCCCCCCAGGCCAGTCCTCCGACCAATTACGGTCTCTGCGGGATGCCTTGCTCTCCCCATCCCGCAGCCCCACCGTGGGGTAAGCCACGAGGGTGTCGGAGGACCCGAGGCCGATGTAGAGTGGAAGCCTGGCCGTGACCGGGCTGGAACACATTGAAGCGGCTGGCAGCTAGGAGGAGGTGGAAAAATCCAAATAAAAAAAAACAAAAAAAAAAACAATAAAGCGGTTCACAGATCAGAGGAACGCAACTTGGACACATCTTTTCCTGCACGAAGGGCGCCAAGTGCTGGCTGAATCATAGGATCTCAGGATTGAGCCCACTGAATGCTGTCATTGTCAAACTGAGGTAGTGCACTAATACCTAGAGCAAAGAAGTGTCAATACGCAGCCCGTATGCAGGTGTCAGAGGGGCCCAAGCAATCTACTAAGCAATCCGCTCTGTCCGTAGACATCTGTTCATTTCTATCAAACTTTTGGCACAATGCTTGGATGTCAGGTTCAGACAGCCTGACCCAGTCGCTCTTGGAAATGGGCCTACAGGATAGGGCGTCAATATGATTCAGGCCTGGTCTATATTCAACAGCATAATCATATGTTGACAATGCAGAAAGCCACCGGTGCCCTGTGGCGTCTAACTTATTGTAGCTGAAGTCTGTACATAGGTCAATGGGTTATTGTCAGTCCTCACCAATATTTTTACCCCATAGAGGTAATCATGAAACTGGTCGACAAAGGCCCATTTTAATGCAAGGAACTCCAACTTGTACACAGGGTAGTTTCGCTCTGACAGGGCCAAGCTCCTACTGGTGAATGCCACTGGTCTCAAACCATCCTCATGGTCTTGATACAGTACAGCTCCTAGACCCTGAAAACTGGCGTCAGTATGCAGCACATTGGGTTTGGTGGGATCAGCATAAGCGAGGATGGGGGCGTGGGTGAGCTGGTACATGACTTCATGGAAAGCTGCTTCACAGTCAGGCATCCAATGGGACCCGAAAAGTGCACTTGGGTGGAAATATGCTTTATCTGGTTCTTTGACAGACCCTTTTTTTGTATTTCTGATTGGTGGGAGGGTAACCCTGGGTAAGATTCAAGAGTGGCCAAATCACTTTGGAATAGTCCTTTATGAACTGGCGGTAGTATTCACAGAATCCCAGGAAACATTGTAGTTCTTTCAAATTGTGGGGCTGGGGCCAAGTAGTCAAGGCTTCAACTTTACTAGGGTCAGTCTCTATCTCCTCTGTAGACACTATGTGCCCCACATACTTCACAGAGGTTTGGAAAAACTGGCACTTGTTGATGGACAGCTTGAGGCCAAAATCTTCCAGTCGGTCTAGTACTTTGAACAGTTGACTCTCATGTTCCTCTAGGGGGCTCCTGAACACAATGACATCATCCAAGTACACCAGGCATTCTAGCAAATTCATGTCTCCCACTGCTCATTCCATCAGTCGCTGGAAGGTGGCTGTGGTGCCCGATATCCCCTGTGGCATTCTTAGGAATCCGTAGAACCCCAAAGGACAGATGAAGGCTGTCTTCTCATGGTCCTCCAGAGCCATCGGAATCTGGTAATACCCACTGCAAAGATCCAACACTAAGAACCATTTGCTCCCATTCAGACAATCCAGAGCATCTTGTATACGGGGCATGGTGTATTGATCGGGGATGGTCCACTGATTCAGAGTTCGATAATCAACACACATTCTCACAGATCTGTTCTTCTTATGCACAACCACAATGGGAGAAGCATATGGGCTCCTGGATTCTTGTATCACACCAGCTGCGAGCATTTCCTGCAAGTGTCTTCTCACATCGTCTATTTCTGCAGGGGCTAGGCGTCGAGACCTCTCTCGAAATGGCCGTTCATCGTGCAGGCGTATGTGATGCTCCACACTCTAGACACATCCCACATCCCATTCCTTCAATGAAAACACATGATCTCTCTAGGCAACTTTCTGGCTAATTCTAGTCTTTCATTCAGCTGGCAATGGGGAGTCACCAAAATCAAACAAGTCGGGAGTCACTCGACCTGTCTTGCCAGGGTGCTTGTTGCTGGGCAATACTGCAGTGTCTGCACAGTGTACCATAGCTAGGTGCATCCTCTGTTCACCCAGATCTCCTGATCTGACACATTATGAATTTGGACCATCACTCGTCGAGCATAGGCATCAGCACGAGCTGGCAAGATGCTGGGCTTAACCAGTAATCCTTCTGGCAATTTTCCATCGCCTGGCACGTCCAACATCAGTATTTTGTTGACATCTTTGCAGAGGCGGGACCTCCCCTTGAACGGTACACTGGGCGTTAGGGGCCAGTACCATTGAATCGGGATCCTTCTTCCACACGACCCCTACCGGTTCATCCTGGTCCACTCCCTTGGGGTTCTGTTGCAAATCATAGGCCCTCTTAATCAGAGCGGGAATTCTTAGGGCCCTCCCAGTCCATCGAACTTGTTTCTCGCAACAGAGTTGTGCCAGTCTCCCAAACATATGGGCATTGGTCCCAATTAACAGAGGAACCCCATCATACAGTCCAGTAGGGGGGACACACTAAGGCCAGTGTCTTGACTTGCTCCTCTACACCAGTTACAGCTGCAGAAAATGACAACCAGAGGTGGACATATCCTAGGTAGGGATAAGACTTGTCGCTCAGCCCCCTCAGATGTAGGCCTTCCAGGGATTGTAAGGGCACAGCAGATAAGTGATTGTCATACCAGTCCTTAAATACAATGGTCACTTGCAACCCACTGTCCAGCACAGCCCATGTAGGAATACCATTCACAGCCACAGTAGTCTACATTGAAGGGCCCACTATTTTGGACCAGTCTGGAGGGACAGCAGCAGGGGCCTGGATGGACAATTTAGCCACAAAGGGGTTTGAGTTAGGAAGTCTGAAGCCTTCATTGCGGTCATTTTGTGCACCCCTTGACCACTGATTCATTTTCCGAATCTCTCCTTGAAGCCGATTCACCACTTTCTCTGTCTTTCTGAGACTGGCATTCCCTCTTCATATGGCCATCCTTTCCACAGTGGTGACAAATGATAGACTCCTGGGTCATCCTTGGAGAGAACATTGCATGAGGAACTGAAGTAGTAGCAAGGGATCGGGGTCCAATATCTGCTTGCAGCAGTGAGAGGGGTGCAACGTGTCTCAATAGTTCCTTTAGGGTGGCAGTCAATTCTTTGATTTCAGCCTGGGAGCTATCTTTGGTAGAGGATGCCTGAAGGTGCACCCCCAACCCCATGGCAGTCATGTCCTGGGAGGAACCAGAATTTTGTTCCATGGACGGAACCCTTGCAGAGGCGCCCGCCTTCAACTCTCGGACTTCCTTTAGCTCGACTTTCAAAAACTGGGCCCAGGGCGGGAAGTCCTTTGCATTCTCAGAGTGCTTGTTAGGTGCCGACATTTGACCCTGAACCCCACTTGGATGATCACTCTGTCACTTGCACAGTAGCAGCAGATATTGGTGAAATCCCCCCCTTCCGGGGTCGCCTTTGCTCAACCCCCAAATTTCTTTCATTAGCTCGTCATAAGAGGGGGGGCAATTCCAGTCGGTTGGCAAGGCACAACTGAAGCAGTAACAATTCTGAAAATGGAGCAGACTTAAGGATCCGGTCCAGCCTAGTTCGATCTAATCCATTTGACAGCAAACTACCCTTTCTGAGGCACTCTTGTAGCAGCTTTTCAAGCCGAGGTACATACACAGACAACGGCTCCCCTGAGTACTGCTGGGCGTTTCTTACTCTCCACCACAGGTCCTCATCTGAATCCAGGCTCCCATACACATTCTCCAATGCATCAAGATAGTCCTGTGCAGTTGCTTCGGGATTATTGGTCCGCTTGGCACAGATGGTAGCCGGGGCAGGACCTCGGAGGCACTCACTCAACCTCTTTCATTTCTCTGCTTCTGAGCATTGCCATTCAAGTACTAGGGGGCAACATAGTCTATCCAGATCTCCCAGTCATCCTCCCCCTGGAGGGTGGGGAAGGTTCCCTAGAAGATTGTCAACCTTCAATAGACTAATAGCCAGTACAGATATAGGGGCCAGCATTGTCATGGGCACAGAAGGCAGGGCAGTAACAGGTGCTGGAGTGGGAGGGGGTGTTGGGGAAGGAACACCCCCAGGTGGCAGGAAAAGTTTCATTAAAAGTCCGCTATGGTTTTCCCTTCTTCCAGCAACAACTTAGCAAATTTCTCCTCAAAAGTCTCAGACAATAGGGGGAGCTCATCCTCCCAGGGTTTTTTACTGTCTCTAGTTATCACTTTCCAGGGGGCTGGGGTCTCTTCTGGGGCAATAGTCCGTGGCACTGTGGAACTGTCCACTGGGTCACTACACTCTACTAATGCCATGAAAGTTTGGGCGGTCAAATCAGCCTGTCGCCCCACCACCACAGCGTTTGTTAAACATTCAACTTTGGAAAGTAGTCCTCCTACAGCATCTTTACCAATGTTCAGGGGAATATCCAATACAAGCAGGGCATTGTGAGGGTCAATCCCCTGCCCTGTACACCACCCCACCAACTGGTGCAGAGCCACTTCTGTTGGGCTAGCCATTTATGTTTGACAATAATTTGTAGTTTCGGCCACTAGAAGACACAAAATCCCAGCGGTGAGCCTCCAATATGTAACCCCTAGGTGGCGCTATCCCAAGGGCTACTACCCCTGCCTGCTTGGCAAGTAGCAGGTTAAGGAGCCTGAGTTCTGAAACGGGTGCCTCCACCCGGAGGTCAGGGTTGGTAGTGGTCAAACTAACCTGGGCACAGCCCTCCAGGACTCTGTAACCCCTCTTTCCTCTCTAGTGGCCTGAACACTGTACAATAATCACTTTCACAATACCCCTGGTACACCACACAAGTACCCACACTGTTTACACTTACCACCAGGGCTGGTTCCTCTGGCTTGACCCTAGGGACCCTCTGTAAAACAAGGTTATGCACAGCAAATAGCAACAGTACAGTACTTTGAGCACAAACTGGAACCACAGTCAGATTACATGCAGAAAAAGTCAGATCTGATTTATTCAGGGACTTGAACAAGGGAAGGGTAAAATCAGGTTAATTAGCTTAAAGGTTATATCAATCAAGCAGTTATGCATGCGCTTTGAGTCCCCCCACACAGTCCACCTCTGGGTACCCAGGTGGAGAAGAGATGGGCTAGCCAGGACAGTTGCCCGGGGTTGCAGCTGGTTGGGGCCCTGTGATGGAGAACACAACATGCACAGTACACAATATTTGTAATCCGGAACCAGAGGGCTCAGTTCATAAACAAAACAAGATAATCAGATGACACACTCAGATTAAGCTGTTGTTGCAGGGAGCTACCCTGGTATTTACTCACGATACCCAAGACTGGACACAGGCTGGACGAAAATCGAGACTGCAGGTGGTTGATCTGGAATGCCAGGAGAAGCAGGGCCCACATGAGTTGCAGAGGCATCATTCCTGTTCAAGCGTGGAGCAGGGGGCTGATCCCCAGGCAGGTCTCTCGTCAATGGCTTCTCTGTGCAGTGGGTAGTCTGGCTGGACCAGTCTGGCAAGGTCCAGACCACATGAAGACAAATTCGGATGCAGTTCGTTTTGGGCTGGATACAGCTTCCAGCAAGCAGAACACAGTTCACACAGTGAGGGGACTAACTCACAGCCCACTAACAGCTCATAGCACATTTACATGTGCAGGAATTCTACTGTACCAGGCAAAGCGCTCCCTGGTCACAATCGCAAAGTCTCTGCACACACCGGGAGCTTAGGGGTAGCTGGAACTCCTGACAGGCCGATTGCATTCAGCAAAATCTTCGGTCTTCTTCAGGTTGGGCCTGGCCCACTTCAGTAGCTTACTTTAGTCACACAAACTTGGATTTAGTCCAAAATAATTCTCTTCTCTCCCTCTCAGGAGCAGCAGGCAGACCTGCAAACCAAAAACTCAACCCTTTCAGTTTTCCCATGCAAATCCACTCAGGATTGCTGCCCAAAATCACTTCAGCTCCTCTCATTTCACTTCCCAGCTTAGAACTAACAGAAAACTGCAAGTAGCCCGGGACTTCCCCAAGATCCAAAAGATGTGGTTGGCCAATTTGGCTGTCAGTCAAAGCAAGAGCTCCCCCTTCAGTTGCAAAAAAGCTCCAAACTAAAGTTCCTACAGATTTTGAATTCAGACAGCTCCTGTAGTCCGGCTACATTTTAGGTCCCACCAGTACTGTTTGGTCCAATTTGCAGTCCAGGACCAAGATAGTGGAGACAAACAAAACAGTCCTCGCTACAAAGAAAGCAGGTTAGACAAACTACATTATCATTATCACTCTAAATGATTTTCAATAAATAGTTACATCTTTCAACAGAGCTCCCTCTCAGATTACTTAAGCTGCAATTAGGCAGCTCTTAAAGAGACAGTACACAGAGGCTATACAGGCTCTGGTAATCACATTTAAACTGTTAAAACACAGGACACCAGCCTGGCAGTGAGCATTTAGGCAAGCTCAAGGAAGAATTTTTGGGAACCCCCATTTGTAGAGGGGTTACACGGTACTATACTTTAGCCACACGGATCCTGAAGCACAGGAAAAGCAAATGCAGATAAACTTCTCAGAAGCAGAGGCCTGGTTTCTAAACTCAGAGCTCTTGCTAAATTACAAGAACACCAAAACTATGTTATTCACCTCCTCCCGTAGTAGGCACAGGTCTCACAAACTAAAAATCCTGAACAGCCAAAATGCCACACTAGAAATGGTCCCAAGTTTTAAATACCTGGGGGTCACCCAAGACAGCTCCCTCACCTTCTCACAACACATAGACCAAGTAGCAAAGTCGGCGAACTCCAAAATTGGCCAGCTTTTTAGGCACAAACACTGCTTAAATGATGTGGCCCTAAAACTCATGTAAACAGATCAGTCTTATCTGTAATCAACTATGGACTGGTAGTCTATGGTGCAGCAATGGATAGAGCCCTAGAGAGGGTCAAACTAGCACTTAACAAAGCCTGCAGGCTTGTCATAGGTGCACACCACCTCACTTATACCTGCGAGCTCTGTTCTCATTCTTGGTGGCTCAGTCTTCACAGCAGGATTCAGTATCAGGTATGCCTGCTTGCTAAGAAGTCCACCCTTGGCCTAATGCCCAAGGGGGTTCAGGACCTCCTTTTCCCAACAGACAATCCCAGACAAACAAGGGGGGGGCATACAGTAAGCCTCTTTAAAGTTCCTTTCTGCCATGCCTAAGGTCAATGGTCTTTTGGATATCAGGCACCCAACTGGCTAAACTCGCTCCATGGTGAATTAGTGGCAGAATCTAAACTTGGCCCCCTTCAAATCAAATCTATGCTCACACCTTGCTGCACTCAATGGGTGCGAATGTTAGCTTCTAACTCCTCTAGTATTACATTGGCATTCCTGCACAACTTCAGCATTTACCCCCAACCCTCTGTTCCCCATTTTCCCTCCCCTTGCCCCCCTCACTCACCACCTACTTCCCTATCCTCCCACCCCTTCCCCAGCCTACTCATCCCCCCTCTCAGGAACCCTGTCTCCTAGCCTTATCTATCCCTACCTGTACCCTCCTCCATCCCATATACCATCCCATATACCTATGACAAGGCCCCACTGGTTGTTCCCATTAATTCCCTCTTCCTCATGTCCTCCTACCCACTGGTAGGTCTCTAACTGCTCCCTTCTTCTGTTGCCTTCTAATCTCCTATCCTCTCGAAACTGCCAACCCCTTTTGCCTATCCCCTCTTGTTCCTCAAAATGTTCAACCAATATCAGCATCTTGTATGTTAACCCATGAATGCAAATGTGAATGTAAATACTGTATATTGTAATAATTGTTCTGTTGTCTGTATCTATTTCTGTAGTATTTACCTCATGATGTGGAACCTCTGTAAATGAGCTTCTAGCTCAAAAGTGTTATAATCTGAGATAATAATAAATAAATAAATAAAAGTGTGCACTTTCATTGTTGACCCAGGTATTAAGGTCACCAAGAATAAACCATCTTGGCAACTCCAACACCCTGTCAGCAACAAAAGCCATGATTTCCTGCAGGAACTCCCCTTGCACCCTGGAGGACAGTACATGAGAAGGATCCTGCAGCCTGCACCTGGACCCCCACGCACGGCCATGCATTAAAATGAGGAGGTATTCCCTACTGGATGCACCACTAGGTTCAGCCCAGATCTAAAACAAATGGCCACCTCCCCTTCCCTTTGATCCCTCCTCGGTCATTGAACCACTGAGAACCCCACTGGGACCGTCCACTCCAGTACTGGACTAGAATCATCACCCAACCAGGTCTCAGTGATGCAGGCCAGATCAACCAAAGAAACAAGATCCACTATAATTGCAGACTTATTTCTCATCAACCCAGCATTGCAGAATGCCACCCAAAGTGGACAAAAGGAGAAAGTTGGCCCCTCAGCTGCCTGCCCATTTGGTCTGGTGAGTTCCCTGGTTGAAGATACTATGCATGACTGACCTCTTAACTGTCTCCTTCTCCTCCTAGGCTATCTCCTGGTCCTCATGACCCCAGTAGAAACCTCTCTATCAACCCTCAACTTATTCCTCCTTGTCCTCCTACTCCTCCTTCCAATCCCCATCTCCCTACACCGCCAATATACAGCAGCCGGCAAGGGGGGGATGGAAGGAGTGTAGTTTTCCAAGTAAGAACAGGGAGTAGTAAAGCCTAGGGGGCCATAACAAGCAGCACATCCTGGGACTACCTGATTAAAACTACACACCACAACCACAACTCCAAAAATAAATAACCCATGCACACATTATTCAGCAATCACACCTTAACACAATAAACAATATCTAATATTCTAAAACACACAACCCACCATACACATTCCTTAATAATCCTAACAAATAAATATAGTCTCTGTTTAAGAAAAACCCCACCAACCTTCCCACCCACAACATAAAATACTAAGATAAAATATGTGCCAAGAGTCCGCTAGAAGTCCATTAAACTTAATGCCAAATGTAAACTATTGATCTCAATCTCAATCTCTATTTCTCAAAAGAAAGTCCCACAAGGACAGTCACTGTTAACCCCTTAAGCAGGCTGACAAAAAGGTCCATTTTACGGGAAACCATTACTGTTCTCACCAGATCCACTTCAAGTAAATACCACAGAAGCTCAGTTCCAATGGTTCCCTTTACATAAATGGGTACCACTCTCACCAACCCCACTTCAGCAAAGACAGCTAGAAAAAATAATCAGTTTAGTCTTCAGTCCAAAGGGATTTTGCTACAGCTTCCCAGAGCAACACTGTTAAGCTGCACTAACATGATCCATCTGGCTCTCTCACTATCAGACACTTACGCAGACCTTATTCCTCTGATAGCTCCACACACGTTCTGCCGACTCAACGCAGACGGTCTTCCAAAGTTCGAGGGGGTCGAATTACCACTTGCTTCAGCTGTTTCCACGACCTGGTGACCACTGGGGCTACAGTCGATCACTCCGCTAATTCCCAGGAAGCCAGAGCCAGCTATCAGCAAGCAGGGAAAATGACCTACCGAAAGAATGCTCACAACTTTGGACAGAAGTTGGAACTCCAGAACTGATCAGACCAACTGAAACTCAGCAATCCATAGCATAGTGTGGCAGGGGACTCCGTAAAATAACAGCCCACAGGATTTTGTTCATTTGTTCAGCCTGCTTTAGGGGATGGTTTACATTCCATACCTAACCTAAAAAATTAAAAAGCTAGCTAATTACTCTCACTCACTCAGTCCCCTAACTATCGCTAAAACCCCCGCTACTATTACACTACTCTAAAATAAAATGGACAAAAAGGGGCAGGTAAAACAGCACAAGCACGACACTAAAAGATACTGCACAACAATGCTAAAACACTAAACCAGCAGGACAACTAATGGCACAAAACAACACAAAGCTACAAGTTTACAGCACTCCACAAGCAGTCATAGAGCTCCTGCCGACAGCATGCCCAGCATGGTGGCCATCTTGGAACTTGGAACATCTTATTATATCTTTCTTATAGAACTTCAAACCTTCCTGAAAGTATAGCACTAACATCAGCAATAACATCTAGCAATTTCTCTCATGCTGCATAACCTGTAGTGAGAAAGAATATAATGTTCCACACTTGGGATCAAACCCAGGCATGTGTAGGTTTGAGACCCTACACAAAGACCTAAAAGTCCTATCACTGACATCATCAGTGACATCACACAGCCGAATCACTCACAGTGAACGTACCTTTGAATGTGATTAAACACACAAAAAGAATATACATGACCACAATAGACACTTACAGCAATGCTGTTGGCACCTAAAAATGGCTTCCACTAGCTGCCTGCGGACTCAGTTGACTGCCTCAGAGGGTGGCAGTGTTTTGAAGGTTGCGTGATGAAGATGAGGCATGAGGGAGATCACCAGGGATGAGGAGAACAAGTCTTTCAAAAAAAGAATGCCTCCCAACATTGCCAATAACGAAAGAAACCAGCGTGTTAAATATGCAAATTAACACGAGATATAATTTAAAAATGCAAAATACACAAATGTATGTAAATCACTAGGCTTGAAACAAAGTTCAAACCCAAGAACTGTTTAGAACTTTTTTGGTTACTGTATTGTTTGTCCCTAATTTTTCCAGTGCGTCTCTCTCTAACCCCCACTTCAACGGTCAAGACTGCCATGGACCTGCTGTACCTTTTCTCTAGCCTGGAAGGTGAGTGAGCAGCACCCTCCAAACTGAAGCTAATTCTGCTCTCCAGTCAGACTACAGGGCATGAGTGAATGCTGAGCAATCTGAGCCCTTTTTCCCTCCCAGAAGCCAAGTGCCACACTTCTGCAGGGCAGTTGGGCGCAGGCATTTTGGGATTTTAATGTAGTACCAGAAAGGAACCTCTTCCCACCCAGGTTTCACAGCTGTTCCTGATCACCTTCCATTATTGCCCAGGTTGTTGAAAATAAAGTTGTCCGAGCGAGGGATGAAACAGGACCAAATAGGGAGTGGTCATTACTCGGTGTCAGTATAATCTCAATGTCAAGGCAGTGAAAATGACAACATCATTTAGGTGCAACTTCCCATTTGGCCTTTCCTGCCAAGTGTCTCACTACCCAAATAGGGATAGGCATGGCACAGAGGGACTCCCGTGTCTAGAAATATTTATAGGTATGACTTACTGGGTGTACCCTTGCAGAAACACTGTTAGTATTCATAGCCTTTCTCAGTCTACTTCAGCTATAGAAACGGTCACAATGACACATAAAAGATCAGTTTTCACACCAGATCAATAGTTCACATGCTGTTCCTTTACTTAGAGGATAGGGGTTCAAGAGTTGTTTAGTTGAAGCATCTCCCAGTTCAGTGCTCAGCACATTTTGAGGCCAGTGTCCTTATTTCATTTAGGTGCTAATGGTACACTGGCATATATACTATACTTTTACATAATACTCTTCTATCTGTTACAGGTACTTAGGTGCTCTGAGACACCACTTTTACCAATATGGGAACTGCTGTTACCCCATATGATTATTCAGTTGGATACTATACCTAGTTCCAGTTCTAGTACCCCCTTGGCAGGACAGGTACACCCCTGAACAAGCCATGGCCCATTCTTGAAAAAAATAAGTGTTCTCTTTACCTTAGCCTGGAAGCTACCTCTGGTAGAGTTCTAGCTGTTACCTTTTCTAAACCCTGTTGCTATTGTTTCTGCCCCTCATGTTAAAACATTAGCTCCAGTCACGCTGCCTCTCCTGGCATCTTCAGGGAACCCTCCAGGCCCGAAAGCCATCAGTGCACATCCATTTAGGGGATGTCCACCAGCACCAGGATCCCACTATTGCCTCCTGTGCTGTCACCTGGCCACCCACACCCTCTGATACTCCATGCTCAGCCACACTGCCTGCCTGCCTGGACACTTCCAGACCCTGGAAATGAGCACCTAGAGACCCCCAGCAAAACTGGAGAGTTCGGCCTCTGACAACAGGGTCCACCTCCCTTCCAAGAGGTGTCCATAGCCCGATGTGGCCCCATAAACACATGGCTAGCAGGCCCCCCCGGGGCATCTCTGCAAGGCCTTCTGATTACTCATCCCAACTCCTTCTGCCACCACCCACACTGGTATGGGCTAAAGGCATCTGTCAAGGGGTGATGTGCCCCCCTGCCACTTAGTTAGGAAAAGCAGTACCCCTCTAACTCCCAGTGGTGCTCTGGGGCCCAATAGAATCCCATGCTATGCCACCTTTGGTACCTTGTCACAGAACCAAGGCCAGTAAGACCACCTGGTGTGCCCCGAGCCTGAATTTATGCACTGACACTGGTACAAATGCTGCCTACTCCCTTGAATGCTGCTATAGGCCCTCCTATACGTCCAGGCTCAACCATAACCAGAACTCTTCCCTTGCCACCAAAATCTGCTGTTTATACCCCTGACACTAAGCTCCACCCACACTTAAGGACAAAGCAGTTTGTGCACTGGCACCTACTGCTCTGATTGATTGATTGATTGATTGATTTCAAAGGTTTTACCAGGAAAGACATACTGAGCTGGTAACAGCTTGTTTCCAGATGTGTCCAGGGGGAAGGGAAGAGGGGAAAAGATAACAGATACAAAACCAGAGAAATTAAATGCATAGAATGGAATGAATATGACAAAAATAAACAGGACAATTATGCCTAAGAATAAACTGACAAAAATAAGTTACCAAACAATACACTGTGGTACTGACCAAAAGAATTATTAAATAATTATCAGCTTAACAAAATAAAACTGGGGGAATAACTGGTAACGGGGAAGTGGGGAATTGCTGAGGGACAGAGATTTAAGTAAGTTGCAGGCAAGAAATAAACCCAATATCAGAAGTAACTGCAGCAGTGAGCAGAGAACTCACAGAGGAGAGCTTTAAGTGCAGGAAAGGAAGGAGCAAAGCGAATAGAAGGGGGAAGGGATCCCCAAAGTTTAGGGAAATGAAATGAGAAAGCAGCCTGGCCAGTGGTAGATATCATATGAGGGAGGGCAAAGGAGTGAGAGCAAGCATTACGAATGCTCTGATGGACATATTATTAACACACCCCTTTCTAGGGAAAGGGCTGTTACATTGGTGGTCGATTTTTTAAATTTAACTATTTGAGACTATCCTACTGTGATTAAATTCAAAATGAGGGTTTCCCAGTGCAGAGAAATAAGCAAATAAAGTTGTCCTGGATAGTATCACTGAGATGTACAATACCAATATTTTTTTTTCCCAATTGTTTAACCAGGTGAGACACACTAAGCTGAAAGCTTGTTTACAGGTGCAACCTGGGAGCACAGGGAAGTTAAGTGACTTGCTCAGAGTCACACAGTATGCAAGTGGGAGCTGTGGGATTCAAACCCAGGTTGCCAGATTTATCAGAATATTAATATTATATAATATTAATATTGATCAGAATATTAATACAATACAGGTTATTTTAATCTTTTATGCAAAGTACAACTCAAAATGCTTTACAGTTGGGTTTCACCTTCCAAACAGGAAAGATAGTATACACAATTTAGAACAATAACAATCATGCAAGCATTCTTTCTGTCTGCCTGTTTGTCTGTCTGTCTGTCTGTATCTATCTATCTATCTATCTATCTATCTATCTATCTATCTATCTATCTATCTTTCTGTCTGTCCCTCTCTTGGCCTTCCTGTCTGTTGTCTGTCTGTCTATTTGCATCTCCCTGTCTACCCACCTACATGTCTGTCTGTCTGTCTGTCTATCCATCCATTCATCTAACCATCAGGATTCTAGAATGCTAGCAGCAGTAGAGTGTCTGTGTCTGTGTGGAGCTCCCATAACTAAGTGAACATTTTCCATTTTTTTTTGTAAAGAGATTTTAGCTGTATTGGTCCAGTGACTCCATATTTTTTCTAATTTTTAAACTTTTTTTTAGTACAGTTTATGGATTGAGAAGGAGGGTATTGTTGCCTACAGGAAATGTGGGATTTGTGTGTTTAATGTTGGTTGGGAGCAGGATAGTCACCACATTTGTTCTGTGGTAAATAACTTCTAGTATAAATTTATTTATATAGTTAGGCAGTTTGTGTGTGCATTTTGTGGGGTTGTCCTTGTCACCAGGACTTGCTGGCTTTTTGCTGTGTGGTGGTCTGTTATTATATGGTACTGTGATTTTTATTACTGTTTAGTGGGCTTTCTGGGCTGCTGATTTATTATTTAAAAAAAAAAGCATTTATCGAGAACATGTTTAAACTAGAATCAGGCTGTTGCTAAGAACAGCTTTCCTGACATAGTGTTCTAGTTCTGACAGAACATCTGAAGTAGCAGCACACTGAGTCCTAGAATAGTAAGATTTGCTGTTGTATTTAAATGATAAAAGTGAAATAGAAACATATATATTTTTAAATGTTTGTATTTATACGAACATATGAAGAAGTCAGCAGAAGAAGGCCATTTGGTCTATCAAGTCTGCTCATATTGCAGGGTCCACTGCTTGAGCTAATGTCCCTGCCCTCCCTCCCCACTCCTCCCATCTTCTCTACCCATGATCTGTACCTTCCCCTATGCCTATCCCAGCCTCTCTTAAAGCTGCCCACTGTCTTCAACGCGATGACCTCTTACATAAGTGCATTCCAAGTGTCCACCACCCTCTCTGTGAAGACGTGCTTCCTGATCTCCCTCCTAAACCTCCCACCTTCCAGCTTCAGACTGTGCCCCCTCATGTTATGGTTGCCACTCAGCTTAAAGAGACTCTCCTTATCCACCTTATTTATCCCTTTCAAGTACTTGAAGGTCCCAATCATGTCCCCTTTCTCTCTCCTGTCTTCCAGGGAGTACATGTTCAGTGCCGAGGTTCCATCTGCCTGGATTGGTGGTAGTTCAGGTGGATGTTAAAGATCCCATGGCACTTATCAAAAAGAGTAGGGGAATTGTTTATTACAACTGGAGAGCAACACATATACACAATAGTATTTACAGCATACAAATAATAATATAAAACAAGAATAAACAGAAATAAGAATTACATCATACATTCAAAAGCTATCAGTGTTCTAGTGACACAAAAACAAACAAAAAAAACCCCACAAATGCCAGCACCCCCCCCCCCACTCAAAGTGTAGGGAAATAGATCAGAAAAAAATAAACATATACAAGATAGTGTTACTGCACACACATCATAAACAAGAACAAATAATAAACAAAAATAAGTATCTGCAGCATATATTCAGCACAAACTCTCTAGTACTAGCGGCCCAATAGGGCATGAAGTACTGAATACCCCCCACACACACACACACTTAAAGAGCAGGGGAATCTATTTAGAGCAGAACAGGCATCATATACAAAACTGCAGACAACATTCAAAATCATAACCATAGGGGGGTTGTTAATGCATACTATATCCCCAAACCTAAGGAAAACATCATAGCCAGTCCCCTTCAGGAAAGAAATACTAGAGCATACAAAAAAATGGAAGAATTAAATCAACTGTAATGGCATATACCCTTAACCCAGACCCACTAGAGGAGCAGGGACATTCCACAACAACCCTTACCCTGTATCAAGCCAGGTCATTTTCCTCCACCAAAGTTTATACAGTTCAGGATGCACGTTCTCCCTTTCCTGTAGTCTCCAACTAAGTACTGTTTTCCGAATATTAAGGACAACCTGATATTCAGTTTGTACTTGCTGCCTAAGTGTTAGGCCACACCAAGCCTGCCACAGCTGAAAACCAATATGACCCATTAACAGGCGAATTGTGACTGCATCATAAATAACCCAGGAGCCCGGAAGGACCCCTTCCACCCAAATCTCAGATGAAGAACCCTGAAAAGGGTTCAGTGGCCACACAGCATGAAAATGGGACCAGAAGGAAACAACAAAGGGACAATCCATAAAAAAATGTTGCATCGTTTCAACCACCCCATACAAGTTTCCTCCCTGGGACAAAACCTCTCTGAGAGTTCTTTATGCCTCATGTTACCCTTCACCCCCAATCTTTTATGAAGACAAAGCCATAAAAAATCTCACATGTGCCTAGGAACTCTCTTACTGACCAGTAATTGCAACTTAGAATGTTGTTCAGAAATAGGTAAATCATGAAACCAGGGAGCCGCAAAAAAGAAATCTTGCAATACAGTACAGTAGAATTGTCGATGTGATTGGAGAAGAAGGGATTTTTTAACAATATGCCAGGATTTCAATTTCTGAAACATCACTTGGAAATGACTAGCCAAGGTACACAGCCTAGCCTGATGAGCCATAAAGGAATCAGAATCCCAGTGCCCGAGAAGGAGATCTATACCATCAGCCACCTACGGGGACCAGATCTTAGTATCCCCTCTAAGCAATGGAACTAAATTATAAAAAATAAAAACACTATGCAGGAACACTACCGGATTTAACATTCCCAAACCCCCTTCACCAATAGGTAAATAAGTAATACCCCTCCTCACCGGGTTTAATCTACTGCCCCATAAACAAAGAAAAAACACACCATAAAGAGATGATTCCAAAGAAAGGGGAAGGGGAAAAACGCAGCTATAAACAAAAAATATGGCAACAAAAAGGTCTTAATCAGATAAATCTGTTTAGCTTTGGACATGCGGCCTTTATTCCAGAGCATCACTCTGTTACGAGCCTCCAACAATTGCCTATCCCAATTGTACCTTTGGGCATCCACGCCCCCGAAATAAACCCCAAGAACCCTCCTATACCCAGGATCAATAGGCATGTCCCAAATTGGAGCCACATCAGTGGCCCCATACCCTAAAGGCAATATCCCACTTTTCAGTTTATTGATAGAGGAACCAGACATGACAGAAAAGGACTGTAACAACAGCTTCGCTGCAACAGCAGAAGCCCTATCTGATAAAACCAAAACTAAATCATCCGCATATGCTATAGAGACTATCTGCAGATCCATACAACCTACTGACAGCCCAATAATATCCTCCGTTCTATTTAAGGCATGCAAGAAGGGATCCAAGGAGAGCACATAAAGCAAGGGGCTAAGTGGACACCCCTGCCTAACTCCTCTATGTACCTCAATTTCCCTTCCCAACCAGCCATTTATGCTCGGCAGTAGAGTGATGCCCTTATAGCAAGTTTGTAACCAACCCACAAATTGTAAGGGAAAACCATACTTCCGCAAGGTCTCCCAGAGATAATTATATTCCACCTGGTCAAAAGCTTTGGCTTGATCTAAAACCAGATGCCCAAATATTTCCCCAGATGCTCCCTTAGAAATGAGCTCCCTGAGAAGAATCAGTGCATCCTGAACTCTCCTATGAGGTACACCACTAAATTGTGATGGATGTAATAAGGAACCTAAAACCCCCCGTAAGCGAATACATAAGATTTTCATCAGAATCTTATAATCTGTATTTAAAAGAGACAAAGGTCTCCAGTTAGCCAAATCCCCACGATCCCCCTTATTTTTAAAAAGCAAAAGTAGCACACCCTGTAACATGCTCTGAGAAAGAGCCCCAGCCTGCAACTCGGTATTCAATACCTTACACAGTTCAGTACCCAAGACTTCCCACAGGATTTTATAAACTTCATGAGGTAACCCATCAGATCTAGGAGTAATGCCTGACTTTAAAGACCAAATAACAGTTTTTAATTCTTCCATCGTAATGGGCTGTACCAAATTAACCTGCTCTTCAGGAGGCAAGACAGAAACTGGTCTGCAAGCAAACCAATCACAAATAGAGGCCTCTGAAAGCAATCTACTCCTAAAGGAGGCAGTAGCATGAGTATGTATAGTTTCTAAAATGCCATCAGTTGTTGTTACACGCCCACCCTCCGAAGTATTTAAATACAACATACCCCGGGATTTTTTAACAAGTTTCAGAGCTTCAAAAGGTAAAGTGTCCTGCTTCTTACCGCAGACCCCATATTTATGCTTCCTCTCCATATCCTGCAAAACCTGAGCCTGTAATCTAGCCAACTCCACTTTCAACCCCTTAATTTGATCCAGGCAGTCAGATCCCAGATGCTGGTGAAAGGTAGGCCAAAAGTGAAGCCGGCCTCTGAGATAGCAAAGCCCATCATGCTTCAACCTCCCATTTAGTCGACCTATAATTTTAAAGTAGGTTTTAACTTCACCTTTGGTATCTTCCCACCAAGTATTTAAATCATCGTATTAGAACAAAACAGACTGTCGTGCCAAAAAAAGGGAATACAGCCCACCAGCCACACAAGGGATATCTAGTAGTACAGTGTTCAATTTCCAAAGGCCCAGCCCCCTGCGGACTTTTCACACATCACATAAAGCCAGTCTAAGCATTTTATGATCTGACGTAGCCACCTCCTGTAAAGATTGTGATTGCACAACAATCCCAGGAGAAAGGAAAAAATAATCAATTTGGGATGCTCTGGAACCACAAAAATAGGTATTTCCAAACCCAGCAGCAGTAGGCCCAAAAGCATCAACCAGACCAGTACCTACAAGAAGTTGAGACAAACTAGCCACATCACAATACACCTTCTTCCTACTAGCAGAAGGGACCAGGGAGGGTAATGAACAGTTAAAGTCCCCACCAAGAATAACTAAAGAGGTGCACAAAAAGGCGTAAAGAGATTTAAAAAGAGACACCCTATCGAATTTAGATTGTGGTGCATAAATATTTATTAACCGCAAAGGCAGAGAACCCCACTTAATATCCAAAACTAAGGCCCTGCCTGCCAAGATTTCTATATGATGAATCACCTGAATGTGTGAGAGAAAAAAACAAATCCCAACCCCACTGCACAAGTCCCTCCCTTGTGACCAAAAACAATCCTCCCACATCCAACCAGTAGTGGCAGCCACCAACTCCTCAAGAGAGTGCAAACGAACATCCTGAAGGAAAACACAATCCAAATTTTCAAGTAAAAAATGAGAATAAGTGCTCCGACACTTAACAGGAGATTTAATGCTGTTTGCATTTAAGGTTGCCACCCGAAAGTGAAAGGGAGCCATGAAATGTATCAGGGATAAATTCACTTTACCTTACTGGATGCTCTTGTTACTCTACCACTTTTGCAATCTTGAGGCCTAGGGTCTGAATGGGCTTCAGCAAGTTCCTGAGGCTCAGGCAGAGGGGGGAGTGCAGAAGGCTGAACCATTTCTGGGACCACCTCTGGATCCTCCACCAAAACTTCAAAAATATTAGGGTCGGCTATAGAAGGAGATTAAACAGGTACAGCGGGTTGTTTAACCAACTTGCTTTTCCCTTTAACAGACTTCCCTTTTTCCCCACTAACCATAATAAAACCGTCACCCGAGGGGCCTAAACCAGATGGCAAAGGAGAAGCAAGGCTAGCAACCCCTTCAATTTCCAGCTCAGACACCTTGGAAGCCCCAACTGCAGATAAATCTATGCTGTCAGAAACCAAATCAGGCTCCTCAGTCAAGGTTATCTTGGCCAAGGGGGGAGCAGCCACAAAGGTACTGGGAGCCAACCTTCCCCCAGAAGAGAGGCCAAGCCGCACAGCCACCTGGATATAATGATCCTGAACCCCAAAATCTGCTTCGGCTTTGTTTTTAGCAGCCAAAGGGCAAGATTCAAAAGTATGACCAATCTCATCACAGAGATTACATTTAGATGTTTGAAAGCAATGGGCACTAGGGTGACCAGTCTCCCCACAATAAGAGCACTTAAGCACTTCACACGAGGTGCTTATGTTATTCCTAGACCCACACTTAAAATAGACTCTGGGTTGACCCAGGTAGAAAAAGAAGGCCTTATCTCTGCCCAGGAAAAAAACAATTAGGAAGATGTATTAAATCGGAATCAGTCGAATGGAGTTTTACCCGAAATTTCCAACCCCCATTCCAAAAACCCTCAGCATCCAGGATAGGAACAGGATTCCCCTGGATATCACATTTTTTAGACAGCCAATTTACAATATCTACAATGTTAACCCCTTCTTTCCTGAACAAGATCGTAATGACCCTAAAGGGCTGTTTTGAAAGAGGCAACACAATAAAGTCCAACCATAAAGGATTAGTCTTCAGATTTAAATAGCGGCTCCAGAAGAGTTCCAAAAGTGCAGGGGTACGGAAACTTATATCAAAAATAAACTCCCCAGGAACATGAATTAAAGCATAAACTTCAGAGGGGGAGAACCCCATACTATGTTTCAAAAGTGTCTTCCCAACATAAAACCTGTTGGGGGGATTGTCTCTGGGTCCCACATAGCGCAAACGGATGGCATTGCACCATTTGGCCAGTTCTAAAGGTTGCCAAAAATGGCTAGCATAGGAAGGCTTCTCTATGGGCTCTGGAGCTGGCCCCTGCACTTCAGAAGAAGAGGCCACATCTTCAGCCCCCACATCCAACAACACCCCCAAGGGGAGGCCAGGATTAGAAGCAGCCTGAGGGACAGGGGAAACTGGGGAGTCTGCATCCAAAATAACAGAAGATTGAGGTAGTTTAGACACTGTACTTATCTGGGCATCCTCCCGTATAGCTGAAGCTCCTTCATCCGACTTCCATTCAGCCCCCAATATCAGAATCCAGCCCACCTCTCACAGCGCTCTCTCCAGAGACCAGGTTGCATCCACGAGGTTCCCCCAAGCCTGAGAAGTCGAACTGCCACCCGCAATTTGCCTCTCTGCAGCGGAATGGAGCTTGCGGGGCCCCGCTGTCTCAGAAGCACTCGGCGAACCTGTAGATCTCTTCCACTTCCTGTCGTCCTCCATGGCAAGTTTCCGATGCTCCTGTGCCAACAAATCGCTCACCTGAAGTAGTTCCTCCTCTAAACAACGTTGTTTCTCAGCCAAGCTCAGACCCAATACTGCAGGAGTGTCCAAGGGACCACTGAGTCGGGCAATGTGCTGGCCAGCTCACGGGTGCATCCCAGCCGCCACCTCAGTGGATCCCTTCAAAGTGGGTACAACATGTACTGCTGGGCTCTGGGCTAACGCAGCCCCTTGCAATGCTCCTTCCTTCTCCATAGCTGGGAACAGAATGACTGCCTCCCACAGTGACAGGGTCCCCCTACTGGCAAAGAGTAGGGGAATTTCCCTGGTGTCCTGGCCAAATTTCCCTTATTCACTAAAAATACCACCAACAGCTTAATCTGGTTCAAAGTCAGTTGGCATTCACCTGTATCCCCCTTCCCCGGGTTGTGCCTGAAAATAGGCAGGATTTGTCTAGTGCACTTACCCGGTCAACAAAAACCAAATAAAAAAAATAAATATGCCTTACCCTGCTGACCTGCTATCTTTGTAGCCCTCCTCTGGACCTTCTCCAGCAGGTTAATGTCCTTTTTGAGGTGTAGGCACCAGTACTGAACTCCATACTCTAGATGTGGTCTTACCACTGATCTGTACAAAGGCAGTATAACCTCCTCTCTCCTACTACTGATCCCCCAAGATATGCATCCCAGCATCTTGTTTACCTTTGCTGCTGCTTTCTTGCACTGCATGGAGTGCTTCAGGTCACTAGTGATCATCACTCCCAGTCCTTCTCCTCCTGTGATGCAGATACTCGGACTCCACCCAGGCAGTACTCTGTCCTGGGATTCTTGGCTCCAATATGCATATACAGTGGTTGTTACAGAAAAGTTGACGGTACCGCGGTAATTCCACTACAGTGGTAAAAATTACCGTGATTTACTATGATACCACGGTAAAACCCCAATGTTATTCAATTGGATTTTCCACTGTAATGTGGTAAATCACTGTATTTACTGTGGTACCAAGAGAATTACTGCGTACCGCTAACTTTTTGTAATAGCCACTGTATATGTAAAGTGATTTATATAATATAAAATATTATATAATACAATAATAGGAATATATACTTTGCATATATATCCAATATGCAAAGTGATATATATATATATATATATATATATATATATATATTTGTGTGTGTGTGTGTGTGTGTGTGTGTGTGTGTATATATATATATATATATCCAAATATATATATATATATCCAAATATAAATGTATATAATTGTACTTATCCAGTGGTTAAGGTATTAAGTAAAGGAGGTGTAGAAATTACTCCAAATATAACAGAACTCCATAGGTAGGCCTTTTTGTATCATAGGATCAGTATGGAGATGAGATACAGTGGGGAGCGGTCTGTTGTGGGATTATGGGGGGCTCTTCTCCGGGGTTATGCTCTGGAAGAGGGGGCACTGCCCTATCAGCAGTACCTTTGCACAGCTCCATGCTCAGCTGGTACCAGCAAGAAATGAAAGATCTCAGCTGTGGCACTGGCTCAGCTGGGGTCCAGACCCCCACTCCCCCAGAGGCCCACTGGCCAGGGGGTTGGAGGGTGGTAGGGAAGGGCAGGAGGAAGGATGGCAGGGGCAACCACAAGGGGCTTGACCAGTCTCACTATTCAGACAGCAAATCACTTTGCACCTGCAGGAGGCTCAGGTACCTGACTCAATCAGGGGGACTCTAAGTCTGTTGGGGGGAAATGGGCAAGACGACTTGGTGACACCCAAGGAGGAAAGGAGGAGGAAGTCAGCAAGGAGAGTCTTAGTGATTGGTGACTCAATGATTAGGGGAGTGGAGAGGGTGGGGGGGAAGAGGACTGAAATGGTCAGATGCCTTCCTGGTGCATCAGCCAACAGGGCTATAGATAGGATAGGGAGGATGGTGGAGGAGGGGGAGGTGGATCTGGGGGTATTTGTGCATTTGTTCCCAATAATCTGATGAACTAGCCTGTGGGGAAAGTGAAGTGGAACATTAAGAGGCTGGGGCACAGATTGAAGGCACACTTGGCTTCCCTGAGCTATTCTGAGGTCCTCCCTGTGTGGAATAAGGTGAATGGTTACGACAGAGTAAGGAAGGAAGATTCATAGATTCATAGAATGTGACAGCAAATAAGGGGCCCACCCAGTCGGCCCAAATGTGTTTTTTTATTGTTATTTATATTAGTATTTCTATACCCTCTACCCTACCCCTACAATTCCCCAGTGCCTATCCCAGCATTTTTAAATCCATTTACAGTTTTTGTCCCCATTACCTCTTCTGGAAGGTTATTTCAGGTATCTACCACCGTTTCTGTGAAAAGTAGTTCCTCACATCCTTCCTAAATTTACTCCCCTCTAGCTTCATATTATGCCCCCATGTTTCAGAGCACCTTTTCCTCTGAAAAATACTTTCCTCCAGTACCTTATTTACCCCAGTCAGATACCAGTACTCATGGTGGGGTCTTACAAGTGATTTATATAGGGGCAGAACCAGAATCGCCTCTCTCTTCCTGTTGAAGATACCCCTACCTATGCATCTCACTAGCCCTCCTGATTGCTTTATCACACTGCCTGGCCACCTTCAGGTCATCTGATATGATTACACCTAGGTCTCATTCTTGCTTGGTCTTTGTCAGTATCACTCCACCTATCTTGTACTCCGCTCCCAGGTTCCTATGGTCTAGATGCATTATTTTGCACTTTTTTGCATTAAAACCCAGCTACCATACTTTTGACCACTCTTCCAGTCTATTTCAATCTCTGCACATTCTATCCAGCCCCCCCCAGGTGTGTCCACTCTGTTACAGATCTTGGTGTCCTCTGCAAAGAGGCAGACCTTCCCTTCCAGTTCTTCCGCTATGTTGCTTATAAAGATATTGAAGAGAACCAGTCCCAACAGTGATCCCCAAGGAACCCCACTGGTCACCCTTCCCTTCCTCTGAGCACACTCCATTTACCACAGCCCTCTGTGTCCTATACACTAAGTTTCTTATCCAGGTTACCACCCTATCATCTACCCCAAGCTACCTAACTTGCCCACCAGTTTCATATGTGGAACGGTGTCAAAAACCTTGTTGAAATCCAGGTAAGCCATGTCTACAGCACCTCCCTGATCTAGCTCCTTGGACACCCATTCAAAGTCTATCAGATTTGTTTGGCATGACCTCCCTTCTGTGAAACCATGCTGTTTTGGTACTGCAGTCTATTGGATACAAGATATTCCACATCCTTTCTTTCAATACATACCGATGTCAGGCTGACTGGCCTATAATTGCTCACCTCTTCCTTGCTACCATTTTTGTGAAGTGGGATTACATTTGCCCTTCTCCAATCCTCTGGGACCACACCATTCTCCAGTGATCTGATAAAAAGGTCTACCTGAGGTGCAGCCAGTACCTCCCTAAATTCCATCAGTATCCTTGCATGCACCCCAATTGGACCCATAGCCTTGTCTATCTTCAGGTTATCAAGTGCTTTCTGGACTCCCCCCACTGAAAATGGACTACTATCTTATCCTCTCATGTCTAAGTTTCTGGTGCCTCTTTGTGGTCCCTCCCAAACCTCTTCTACCATGAAAACTGAGCAGAAATATTTGTTCAAGATGTTTGCCTTTTCTTGATCTTCCTCCATGCAGTCCCCCCTTAACTGTACAATCCCTTCTTTTGTTTTCCTTTTTTCACTAACATACCTAAAAAATGTCTTATCCCTTTTGATACTCCCTGAGCTATTCTTTCATCAGTTTGTGCTTTTGCTCTCTTTACTGCTTTGCTTGACTCTCTCTGCTTTCCCTGGTACATTTCCATATCCTCATTTCTCTGGGTCACCTTGTACCTTCTGAATGCTACTCTTTTAGCCTTTATCTTTCCTGCTATCTCTTGAAGAGATTGGGGAGCTTAATGGGTGGTTGAAGGGATGGTGTCAAGAGGAGGGGTACCCCTTTGTGGGGGACTGGGAAAGTTTCTGGGACAGAAGGCTCTTCAAGGGTGATAGCTTTCACCTAACGAGAGAGGGGAGCCAGTGCTCTGTGGCAGAAGTTTGACATTTACACTGGACAAACTGTGGGGGAGATGAAGGCTAGGGGAACCACTGAGAAGGGAGTGCATGTGATGAACCTAGCTAGTGCTCCACCAGAACAAGAAACTAGTAGCAACAATGTGAGTAACAGTAAGATTGAAGTTCAAATTAGGGTTGGGGAAAAGGCCAATGAAGAAGGGCTGACAAAGCCTGCATTCAACATGAAAAATAAAAAATTAAGGAGGCTAGGGAAGAATTAGGGAGAAGGAATAGGAAAAAGCAAGAGGGATCAGAAGAAAAATGGAAAGGGGTCCGCCTTAATGCAAGGAGTCTGGGAAATAAAAGTAGTGAGCTCCAGGCAATGGTGT
This sequence comes from Neoceratodus forsteri, assembly GCA_016271365.2. Lineage (NCBI taxonomy): Eukaryota > Metazoa > Chordata > Ceratodontiformes > Ceratodontidae > Neoceratodus > Neoceratodus forsteri. Next base: position 1,502,619,823 of record CM028129.1, read on the forward strand.
CAGACACTGAGATGGCTGTAGTAGCCATCAAAGAAACATGGGCCACAGAGAATAACAATTGGGACATGACAGTCCCAGGTTACAGATATTGATTGGGTCATTCCAGTGACCAGGAGCTTCAGAAGTCAGGCTGTACTGGATACATTGCAGGACTGTCTGCTGGTGCAGTTATTTAAGGAACCCACTAGGCAGACTACCATTCTCGATGTGGTGCTCACCAACTCAAAAATAATAGGAGGAGTGAGCGTAGGGAAGCACTAGGGTCCAGTGACTATAACTCTAATGGTTCAACATGGCCCTTGGGACAAATAAGCCCTAATCAAAGGCTGAAGTCTTAGATTTCAGAAGGGCAGACTTCAACCAGATGAAGGAGCCGGTCCCAGACAAGTTAGTTGGTGTGGACAGCATCTTGGATGTGGAGGAAAGATGGGGCACTCAAGGGGGCCATTCTCAAGGCAACAACATCTTGCATGAGAATGGTAATCAAAAGAAAAAGGTACTAGATACCAATATGGTTCTCTGGCAAGGTCACAAAGGCAGTGGGAGCCAAAGAGAAGGCCTTCACCAGGCACAAGGAAAAATTAGGGAAGGAAGAATTGGGAGAGTACCAAACAAGAACAAGGGAAACTTAAAGGGCTGTCAGAGAAGCAAAGACAGATGCAGAGCTACATATTATGGAGGGGGTAATGGGTGGGGAAAAACAGTTCTTTAGATACACAGTATTAGGGAAAAAAGAAAGAATGGGGTGGATGAATTGTTTGGCTAACAGATTGAGGTAGGGTAACTGAGCGGGATGGGCAGAAAGCAGCTATCCCTAATGACTTTTGCTCTGTATTCACAAGGGAAGACAGAGGGGCTCTTCCCGGAGAGTGGCATTCAGGCACCTGGAAGGGGAATCCCTGAGATGAGGCAGCAAGTATTTACCAGTGAATGGGTTTGGAAAGGACTAGCAACCCTTAAGACAGATAAAGCCCCTTGGCCAGATGGGATGTATCTGAGGGTGCTCAAGGAACTAGCAACTGAACTAACTGAACCCCTGGTGGGGCTATGCAATAGCTCAATTCTGATGGGGTAGTTCCAAAATACTGGAAGGTAGCATATGTAGTTCTGCTGCATAAGGGGGAGTCAAGGAGCAACCGGGTAACTACAGACCTGTCAGTCTTACCTCTATTGTGGGTAAACTGATGGACACACTAGTCAAAGAGGACCTTGTAAACTACCTAACAATGGACTCCAAGATGGTAAACAGCACAGGTTCATGGCAGGAAGGTCTTGTCAGATCAATATGATGGTATTCTTTGACTGAGTAACAAAGGTAGTGGATAAGGGCCATGCTGTGGATTTACTCTACTTTGATTTCAGCAAGGCATTTGACTCATTGCCTCACTGAAGGTTGATGAAGAAGCTAGAGGATCTGGGTACAGAGAAAGACACAGATAGGTGAGAAACTGGTTGGAAGGCAGACAGAAGAGGGTTGTGGTTAATGGAGTCAAAACAGAAAAGACGGTGGTCACCAGTGGAGTGCCACAAGGATTGGTCCTGGGACCAGTCCTTTTCAATGTGTTCATTAGTGACATGGGAGAAGGAATCCAGGGCAAGATGTGTCTCTTTGTAGATGACACTAAGCTCTGTGGCAGGGTAGACAGTGAGGATGGAGTTAGAGAAATACAAAGAGACTTGCAAAAGCTACAGTGGTGGTCAAAGGTTTACCAGTTGAAATTTAATGCCAAAAAGTGCAAGGTGATACTCAAAGGAAACAAGAACCAGAGGACAGAGTACTGGATGGGGGGGGGTAAAGCGGTGCATGAATGCTGAGGAAAGAGACCTAGGGATCATCATCAGTGACTCACTAAAATAAACCAGGGTAACAAAGCCTACATAAGACAAACAGGATGCTGGGATGAATAGGAAGGGGTAGTAACAGCAGAAGGACGGAGGTATTATTACCTCTCTGTGGGTCACTGGTGAGGCCCTACCTGGAGTACTGTGCCCAGTTCTGGAGTTTTCACCTAAGGAAAGAAAAGGACAGCCTGGAGATAGTGCAACACAGAGTGGCCAAAATGATACAGGGCCAGCACAGCAGATCTAAAGAGGATTAACTCAAGGCACTAAACATACTCGCTGGAGGCCAGATTGGGGAGGGGGGATATTATAAAGACCTTCAAGTTCCTGAAAGGAATTCACAAGGTAAACTGTGAGGAATTGTTTAGCATAAATAGTGGATCAAGAACATGGGGGCATGCATAGAAACTGATGGGGGGAGTTTCAAGGGGGAAGTGAGAAAGTTTTATTTTATAGAAAGGGTGGTTGAGGTGTGGAACAATCTGCCAGCTGATGTGGTGGGCACCAAAACTATCAATGGTTTCAGACACAGTTGGATTAGCGTGAAGGGCTTAGTGATTGCTCGGGCTGATAGCAGTCTGGCAGGGAGCATGGAGTGAATAGTGTGGGTTAGAACCCTGTATGGACAATAGGTCCCGGACTTGTTAGGTTTTATGGGCAAAAACATAGAAGGTGTCAGCAGATGAGGGCCTCTTGGCCCACCTAGTCTGCCCTAGTTACTCTATCCATTCCGTATCTACTATCTACTCTATCTCCTTGACCCATTGTGTCACTGGCCCCCCTTGCTTTTACTTCTAAGATTCCACTGTGTCTATCCCATGCCTTGTTGAATCCTGCAGTTGTTTCTGACCCCATCACCTCCGCCAGAAGGCTGCTCCACTCATCCACCACTCTCTCCTTGAAGAAGTGTTTTCTCACATTTTCTCTGAACCTCCCCCTTTCTAATTTCATTGTGTGCTTCCTCGATCTTGAACATCTTTTCCTTTAGAAAATGCTACCTTCCTGTATCTTGTTCTTCCCTGTGATGTATTTGTATGTTTCTATCATACCCCACCCCGCCTCCTATCCTCCAGTGAGTACATGTTCAGTTCCTTAAGCCTTTCCTCGTAGGTTTTTAATGCATGCCCTGCACCATCTTGGTTGTCCTCCTCTGAGCCGCCTCCATCCTAGCTATGTCCTTTTGAAGACAGAGCCTCCAGAACTGGACACAGTATTTGAGGTGTGGTCTCACCAGTGATCTATATAGGGGTATTATCACCTCCCTCCTTCTGCTGGTGACACCCCTGTCTATGCATCCCAGCATTCAGCCAGCCTTCTCCACTGCCTTATCACATTGTTTTGCAACCTTTAGATTATCTGCAGTAATCACCCCAAGTCCCTTTACTGCTCTGTGACTGTCAGTTCCCCACCCCCAACTTGTATGTTGCCCTTGGGTTTTTGTGCCTCATATGCATTATTTTGCATTTTTATTATGTTGGTTTGCATGCACGTGCAAGCAACATCTTGTGGTAATAGCACATTTCAGAGGTGTGTCAGTGTTGTGGTGAATGTAGGGGACGCTTTAGTGGGTGCGTCCCTCAGCCACCAATCAGTGAGCATGCTGCCGATGACAGCAGTTTCAGAGAGAGCCAAATAGTTGAACTGACTCTTCTGCTGCAGTCAGAGACAGGCTCATCATTGCAGCAGCAGATGACATGCCTCCATTACGTGCCTTTCCTGGTGAAACATTTCAATAAATATGGCAGCTCCTGCCGTCTACCACATAATCCCCAGAAAGCCGACATCGGAGTGCCCAATTCCTGTGTCAGCATGCCCCCCCCCCCACATTATGTGGCACATCCTAACAAGGTGGCTTCTGCCGCCCGCCACACACTCCCAAAAAGCGACATCAGGGTGCCCAATCCCCGTGTCGGCATCCCCCCACTTAGTGTGTCTTTCCTGGTTAAACAGTTTCCCCTTTCTGACACTGGGATGCCCACTCCTGGTGTTGGATGTGAGCCCCCCAACCTATCTATACACCTTGCCAACATCGGGGTGCCCAATCCCTGTGTCGGCATCCGCCCCTCCCCCAGAATTGTGGCACACTGGGAGCCCACCAGTGTGCCTATTTTTTTTGTGTAACCTGTAAATGAAGAAAACCTTCCCTTGCGGTCTTTTTTTCCCCCCTGCAAACAAGAAAACGGTCCACCGTTGTCTCCCTTGTCCCCTTCCCCCATCCCCACCCTCCTCTGCGCACCCACTTCACCTCACCATCCTCACCCATACTTACCCTCCAGAGGTCGGGAGCCACGATCTTCTCTGAACTGGGACACGTCTGTACTCTTCAAAGCCAAACTGCGAACTGAAGAAATGATTTGAAGTTTTATAATGAGAGGCAATGGAGGGTTTCAACTTAGGTTGAAATCTCAACCATTTTTTGGAATTTTGTCCCCAAATTTTCAACATGGGGTTCTTGGGACCCCACCTCATGAACTTGTTACTGTCATTTAGTTTCTCAGTCCCAAAAGGTGATTTCATGGTCACTGCACAGAATCACCTTTCGGGACCAATTAACGAAACAACACTACCACCATTCATGAGGGGAGGTCCCAAAAAGTCCATATTGCAAATTTGGTGAAACAGTTCCAAAAAATGACTGGGTTACAGGCGTGTGTTGCACAGTTTCTACACACACTCATAACTTCGCCAATTTTTTATATTTCCTCTCCAGATTTTCAACATTGCCATTTTTTCATACCTCCTTATGAACAGCATAGCTGTCATTTTTTGCATCCTTCCGGAAACGTATTTTCACATTGTGGTGCAGAATGGCACGGTTGCTGTGGGAAATCAACTTTTGGGACAGATTAACAAAATCACAGTGCCATTGCTCATGAGGAGAGATTCAAAAATGCCCATGTTGAATACTTGGTGAAAAAGTTCTAGTGATTGCATTATAGGCATGCATTGTGCAGTTTCTATGCACATTCATAACTTCGCCAATTTTTCATATTTTCACTCCAGATTTTCAACATTGCCATTTTTTCACCCCACCTCATGAGCGGTACAGCTGTCATTTTTCACATCCTGCCAGAAATGTGTTTTCACACCTGTGGCACCAAATGGTGCAGTCACTGTGCAAAACCACCTTTCAGGATTGAGTAACGTAAAGATAGTGCCACTGTTCATGAGGTGGGGTCACAAACAGCCCAGTTTGAAAATTTGGAGTGAAAATACCAACAAATGGCTGGGGCGTTAGGGTTTCCAACCATAACACCCTACTCTGTAAAGACTAACAGGCATCAGGGGTGTGACTTGGGATTGTCGGCCATAATGCTCATGCATTCCACCCCCACCCTGTAGCCAGTGACAGGCATTGAGGTGTGCCATGGGGTCTTTGGCCCCAGTGTTCATCCCCTTCTCCTATACCGCACCCATCTCAGTGTATTTCCTTATGGAATGAGGTGAGTATAAGGTCCAAAGACCCCAAGGCACACCGCGACACCTGTCAGTGTCTGCAGGGTAGGGTGAGGTGAAATGGCATGGGCGTTATGGTGTCTGACCCAAAAGCACACCCCCAACACCTGTCAGTCTCTGCAGGGTGGGGGTTGGGTTGGCATCAGTTCAATACTTCACTGCCATTCCTATTATGCATCTCTCTAACTCCTGCACTACCAGTGCCAGCAAGCCAACATTTGACATTGAAAAATACTTGTTTAGTGTTGAAACCCAGTTGCCAATTCCTTGACCATTCTTCTAGCTTTTTTGGATTGACCCTCATTCTGTCCTCCCCTCATGTGTCCACTCTGTTACAGAGTTTTGTGCCATCTGCAAAGAGGCATACCTTTCCTTCCTTTCAGTCCTACAGTAACGTCACTAATAAAGACATTGGAGAGGACCTGGCCCAGAACTGATCCCTGTGGCACCCCACTGGTCACTTTGCCCATTCCAGAGTGAGTTCCATTCACCACCACCCTCTGAGTTCTACTGCTCAGCCAACTCTCTACCCTTTTAACAACCTTAGAACCCACTCCTAATCTCCCCAGCTTGTTTATCAATCTTCTCTGTGTAACGGTGTCAAAGGCCTTGCTGAAATCCAGGTAGGCCATGTCCACTGCCCCTTTCTGATTTACTTCCCTGGTTACCCAATCAAAGAACTTGATCAGGTTTGTCTAGTATGACCTCCCCCCACCAATGAGACCATGTTGCCTTGGATCCTGAAGGTTACTGGCAACAAGGTATTCCCCAATCCTCTCCTTTAAAAGTAATTCCATTACCATACCAACCACAGATGTCAAGCTGACAGGCCTGTAGTTTCCTGCCTCTTCCCTATTCCTTACTTTTGTAGGGAGGGATCACATCTGCCCTCCTTCAGTCCCCCGGTACTACCCCTGCTTCCAATGACAGGTTGAACAGGGGATATCAGAGCTGCCACCAGCTCCGCTCTCAGTTCCCACAGTATCCTGGGGTGCACCCTGTCTGGCCCCATTGCCTTGTCCACTTTTAGTGTCTTTAGTTCCCTAAGGACCCTTTCCACTGTAAAAGGGCTTGTGTCCACTTCCCAGCCCCTCATGCCATTGTCCTTTATTACTGGTCCATCACCTGCCTCCTCTTCTGTGAACACTAAACAGAAGTATTTGTTTAATATGTTTGCCTTTTGGTGGTCCACCTCTACACTACCCTCTTCCTCATCTTTTAGCTTCACTATCCCTCCCTTTGTGTTTCACTTTTTGCTTATATACCTAAAAAATGTTTCATCCCCCATTTTCACTGATTTGGCTCTCTTTTCCTCTGGCTGTGCCTTTCTGCTCCTAACTACCCTCCCTGCTTCCCTTTGCTTCTCCTGGTTACTGTCCCTGTCCTCCTCCCTCTGTGTCATTTTGTATCTTCTAAATTACAATTTTTCCCTCTTACTTTCCATGCAACCTCCTTAGAGAATCACAGTGGTCGGTTCTTCCTTTTTACTTTGCTAACCTGCCTGACACAGAGCTTTGTAGCCTTTTCAATGCTCCCTTTTATTTTTGTCCACTGTTCCTCTACTCCCCCTATTTCCCCTAACTCTGCTAGGTTGTCCCTCAGGTATTCTCCCATTTTCTTGAAATCAGCCCTCCTGAAGTCCAGGACCCTCGTCCTTGTGTAATTTGATTGCAACCCAGTTTTATTATCAAACCACACCATACGGTGATCACTGTTCCCCAGGTGGTCCCCAACTGTGATCTCCATGACACTATCTCCGTTTGTCAGCACCAGGTACAGTATCGCCTCCCCCCGAGTGGGTTCCATAGCCAATTGCCTGAGGAATACCCCCCTGCAGAGAGTTCAGGATATTCCTACTCCTGGTTGATGCCGCAGCAGGGAGGCACCAATCTACATCTGGTAGATTGAAGTCCCCTTCTAGCAATACTTCTCCCCTTCAAAGTCACTCTTTGGATTGCTAGTAACATTTCCTTTTCTGCCTCATTCCCCCTGAGCTGGAGGCCGGTAAACCTTTCCTGTGCGGATAGCTGCCCCATTCCTCCTCTCCAGAGTGACCCACAGTACCTTCTCCCCTCCCTGCTCCCCCTGTATTTCCATGGCTTTTATGTTGTCCCTTACATAATGAGCCACTCCCCCACCCTTTCCTGCCTACCCTGTCCCTCCTGAATACAGTATAACCTGGAATGGCCATTTCCCAGTCCTGGTTTTCATTGCACCAGGTCTCTGTGACAGTGACTATGTGTAGGTCTGCCTCCACCATGGTGGCCTCTAGGTCAGCAATCTTGTTGCACAGACTTCGAGCATTTGCACACATGGCTCTCCAGACTGTGTTGTCACCCGCCTTTCTCTTTTGCCCTCCCCTAGTCTGCCCATTAAACTTTTCAGTCCCTATTGTTTCTACTACCCTCTGACTACCTGTTTTATTTGCTTCCTTTGTTGGTTTCACTCCTTCAGCATTCTCACTGTTCATCTCGTGAACTAGTGGAGGGCTGAGGGACAGTTTTTCTTTCCCTGCCTGCTACCACCTCCCCCCCTTGGCTAGTTTAAATGCTTGCCGGTGTAACCCCCCCTACAAATGGAGGTTCCCAAAAAGTCTTCTTTGAGCTTGCCTAAATGCTCACTGCCAGGCTGGTGTCCTGCATTTTAGCAGTTTAAATGTATTGCCAGAGAGTGCCTGTATAGCCTCTGTGTACTGTCTCTTTAAGAGCTGCCTGGATTGCAGTCATAGTTAATCTGGGAGGGGGCTGAGTGTATCTATGCTTGAGTCCTGCCCGGGCTGTCAGATACTTGTTCTGTTCTGCCATCGCTACTTGTACAGAGGGAGCTCTGTTAGAAGATGTACTTGTTTGCTGATCATTTATTAAAATAGTAATAATATTGCAGTTTTTTTATTTGGTTGTTTAACCAGGTATAGCACACTAAGCTGAAAGCTTTTTTACAGGAGCGACCTGGGAGCACAAGGAGGTTAAGTGACTTGCTCAGGGTCACACAGTATGCAAGTGGAAGCTGTGGGATTCAAACCCAGGTCTGGTCTGCTGGATGTCACCAAATTTGCAGCTCAGAGCCTTAGACCACTGCGCTATACTGCCTCATTACCTGTTTGTCTAACCTGCATTCTTTGCAACATGGACAGTTCTATTTATCTCCACCATCTTGGTCCTGGACTGCTGAAATGGGACAATCAGTACCTTTGGGGACTCTAAAATGGAGCCTTTCCCCAGGAGCTTTGTGGGAGCAAAATTCTGTAGGAATTGTAGTTTTGGGTTTTTGTCACCTAAATGAACCTGGAGGGGGAGCCCTTATTGTGACTGACAGAGGAATCAGCCAACCAAACCTTTTAGATCCTGGGGAAACTCCCAGGCTGGTTGCAGCTACTTTCAATTTGAGTTGGAAAGTGAAAGAAATAACAGCTCGAGATAGTAGAGCAGTAATCCTGCATAGATTCATGCGGGAGAACTGTGAAAGGGCTGAGTTTTGGCCTGCCTGTCTGCCTGCTTTCCCTGAGAGGTAAATTGAAGTTTGTTCAGACTGAATCTGAATCGCGAGGACGATTTAAGCCACAGAACTGTGACCAGGCTTTAACATGAAGAAGACCGAAGATTTGCTGAATGCGATCAGCTTGTCAGGATTTCCAGCCACCTTTGAACTCCCCGTTCATGCAGAGACTCTATAATTGCAACTGGATAGCAATCTGCCTGGTACAGCAGAATTTCTTATATGTAAATGTGCTGTGTGCTGTCAGTAGGTCGTGATTTGATTCCCCACTGTGTGCTGAACTGTGTTCCACTTGCTGGAGGCTGCATCCAGCTCCAACGGACTAAATCTATTTGCATCTCCATTTGGCCTGGGCCTTGCCAAACTGGCCCAACCAGACTACCCGCCACACAGAGAAAGCCATCGACGAGAGACCTGCCTGGGGATCAGGCTCCTGCTCAATGCCTTGAACTGGAATGACGCCTCTGATTCGTGTGGGCTCTGCTTCTCCTAGCACGCCAGCTAAACAACCTGTAGTCTTGATTTTGTCCTGCCTGTGTCCTCTATTGGGTATCATGAGTAAACATCAGGGTAGCTCCCTGCAACAACAGCTAAATCTAAAGTGTTGTCATCTGATTGCTTTGTTGTCTTTTCCTTCACAAACTGAGCCCTCCAGCTCTGGATTACAAATAGTGTGTGTTATGCATGTTGCTTTCTTCCATCACAGGGCCCCAACCAGCTGCGACACCGGCCGACTCCGGGCAACGGTCCTGGCTAGCCCACTTTTTCCTACCTGGATACCCAGAATGTGTGACTGTGTAGGGACTCTGAAGTGCATGCACAACTGTCTGATTGATTTAGCCTTTAAGCCAAACAACCTGATTACGCCCCTCCCTTGTTCAAGTCCCCTGAATAAATCAGATCTAACTCTTTTTGCATTTAGCCTGACTATGGTTCCAGTTTGTGCCAAGAGTACTATACTGTTGCTATTTGCCGTGCATAACCTTGTTTTAAAGGGGGTTCCAGGGCTGAGCTAGAGGAACCAGCCCTGGTGTTAAGTGCAAACAGTGTGGGTAATTGCATGGTGAATAAGGGTCATTGTGAAAGTAATTATTGTATATTGTTCAGGCCACTAGAAGGGAAAGAGGGTGTTACAGTGTCCCGGAGGGCTGTGCCTAGGTTAGCTTGACCACTAACAACCCTGATCTCTGGGTGGAGGCACCCGTTTCAGTACCCAGGCCCCTTAACCTGCTACTAGCCAAGCAGGCAAGGGTAGTAGCCCTTGGGATAGTGCCACCTCGGGGTTACATCTTGGAGGCTCACCACTGGAATTTTGTGTCTTCTAGTGGCTGAAATTATGATTTATTGTCAAACATAAATGGCTACCCCAACAGAAGTGGCTGTGCGTCGGTTGGTGGGGTGGTGTATGGGGCAAGAGATTGACCCCCATAATGCTTCGCTAATACTGGATATACCTATGGGCATTAGTAAGGACACTGTTGAAGGGGCACTTTTTAAAGCTGAATGTTTGAAAAAAGCTGTAGTGATGGGTCGACAGGCTGATTTAACTGCCCAAATTCTCATGGTCTTGGTGGAGTGTAGCGACCCCCTGGACAGTGCAAAGGTGCCCCAGACTATCACTCCAGAAGGGTTCCCAGCCACCTGGAGGGTGATAACCAAAGATAGCAAGGGTCCCTTAGAGGATGAGCCCCCGTTATATGAGTCTTTTGAGGAGAAGTTTGCTAAGTTGTTACTGCAGGAGGGCAAAACTGTGGAGGAGTTAAAAAAATTATTCCTGCCATCTGGGAGTGTCACCTCCCCACTGTCCACACCTGCCCCAGCACCTGTTCTTTCACCAACTTCTGTACCTGCCTCTGAGCCAGCAAGTAGTCATGGTCCTTACCGCAAGCTCCAGGTATTCTCTGGCATCCGCCCTACTCCTAATGGGGAAGTCGATTTGGAGACTTGGATAGACTCTGCTACTCTTGTGGTACAAGACTGGTAATGCTCAGAGGCCAAAAAAAGGGCCCTCCTGGGGGAAAGCCTCCAGGGACCCGCCCTATGTACTTTTCGCTCCCTGAGGTCCTCTGACCCTGACGCCAAAGTCCAAGAGTACATAGTCACCCTTGAAAATGTGTTTGGGGGCACCACTAGTGTTGAAGCCTTCAAATGGAAACTTAAAGATGTTAGACAACAGCTGGGGGAATTGTTATCTGCCTACATGGATCGATTAGAGGGAATCCTACAAACCATTTTTCGGAAAGGAGACTGGGCCTCTTGTGAAGTGGACCGGGTAAGACTGGATCATATACTCTGCTCTGCCCTGCATTCCAGCTGGGTGTTGCTCAAATTGCAACTGCATCAAAGGAAATCTGGTCCCTTGCCCTTCCATGTGTTTATGAAGGAGGTACAGGAAGTTGAGGAGGAAGAAGGCTTTTCGGAGCCCTGCGCAGTCGTAGCTGCTGCAGCCCCTGCTCCAGGTGCGTGGTCGGTTGCTGATGGCCTGGAATCACCGCAATCACATGACAGAATCTGAGAACTAAATGTCAGTCCCGGGGGGGGCACAGCCAGAGAGGGACTGCTACAGATGCTCCGCCATGGGATGAACTGCTGAGGAAGTTCAGAGAAACAAAAAACTGTCTCTTTATGAAGGCCACTCCTGCGAGTACAGGCCCCGATCCTTATCCGACTGCATCTGCTATGGGGGTTGGGGTGCACATCCAGGCATCTCCTGCTGACAGCAGCTCAAAAACTGATGTCTTGACTATGGAAGTGAGAGAATTGACAAGATGTCTCCAAATGCTCGTCACACTGCAGAAAGAGGTGGAACCAAGGTTTTCTGTACCCATGCCTCAGCTCCCAATGTGATGTCTCGGCCACACCAGACCCCAGAAAACATACTTTGCCATAATTGTGGGAAGGATGGGTACAAGAAGAGAGAATGCCGGTCCCCAGAAGACCTAGATAAAGTTGTATACAGACTTCAAGGGGAGCTTCGGAAAGCAAGACCATGGCCGAGGATCGCCAGAAATTACCACTGTGCAGGACTGAGAAATCCTAACTCAAATTTCTTTAGGGCTAAATCATCTGTCCAGGCCTCTGCTACTGCCTCTCCAGACTGGTCCAGAATAGTAGGCCCTTCGACGGAGACTTCTGTGACTGTTAATGGTATCCATGTGTAACCCCCCCTGCAAATGGGGGTTCCCAAAAGACTTCCAGGAGCTTGCTTGAATGCTCCAAGCCTGAATGGTGTTTGGCGCTTAAGCCATTTATCAGTGAGTGTTTTTAGAACCTCTGGTACTGTCTCTTTAAGAGCTGTCTGCTTGCAGACATAATTAGTTTGTATGGGGGACTGTGTGTTTCTTTGATTGAGTACCACTCGAGCTGCTGCCAATTCACTCCATTTTGCAGTCACTAAGAGTGCAAAGGAACCTATCTGAAAGATGTAACTGTTTGCCAGAAACCATTTAGAGTAATAATGAAATTACAGTTTGTCTAACCTGCTTTCTTTGCAGTCAGAACTGTGTCTGCCTAGTTCCCCATTCTGGTTTTGAACTGCTGAACTGGACCAATCAGTGTGGGGTAAGCTAGCTCTAAATGGTGCCTTGGATCGAATCAGAACTTGGACTCATAATCTGAACCAGCCACAAGAGGATTGTATGGGCAGTGACTCTGGGAGATGTAGTTTAGACTTCGGCGCCTTTTTGGACCAACAGCAGCAGTCTATTGTGAGTGACAGCCAATCCAGTCAAGAACTGGGAGGAACTCAAAGGAAGTGCCCGGTTTTGTCTGTTGGAGTTTCAGTTTAGCTCTGACAGTGAAGAAGGAAGGAGCCCTGTGCTTTTTCAGTGTGCATTTTTAGTCAGGAAACATGTGTAAGGCCCAGAGTTCCGGTCTGCAGCTTGTGTAACTGCTTGTTAGGACTGAATCCGTCCTGTGAAGAGAATCAAAGGATATCTGAAGAGTAGAAACCAGGCTCACCCTGTAGAAGACTGGAGAAATAGCTGAATTGCACTCGGTCTGTCAGGAACTGAATCTGCTGTGTGTTCTCCCGGGTATTGTGCAGTAATTGCGATCGGGATAGAGAAGCAGCCTGCCTGGTATAGTACTTTCTGTTTTACCATATAAATGTGTGAAGAGGCTTGTGTACCTCAAGTGAATCCTGCTGCCATTAAAGGACTTTTGCCTGTTGCAGTTTGCCATATAAATGTGTGAGGAGTCTCGTGGAGCTCAAGAGTAGCCCTGCTGACATTGAAGGACCCTATCTTGTTTGGAGGTCATGAGTACTAATTCAGGGTCGCTCCTGCTGAATTGCCACATTGAACCCAAATGGAATCACTGTACTGCTGACTGTTTAAACTAATTTTCTTTTCTCTGTGGGAAGGGCCCCTACCAGCTGCCACAGTTTGGACTAGCCACTAGGGCTTGGGTACCCAGGGACAGTAACTGATAGGGATAGGCCTGTGCACAGAGCCATAGGTAGATGAGTAGAGTGATAAGCTAATAACCTGATTTCCCCTGTCCTTGTTATATCCCCTAAATAAATCAGAGCTGCTTGTTTCAGCAAAGTTATACTGCCTGAGGTATTTGTCTATGTTAAAGTACTGTACTGTGATTGTTGCACTGTATCTTATTTCTCAGGAGGTCCCAGTGCGGAACCAGTCCTGGGGGTAAGTGTATACTGTGAAGGTAATTCTGATATATTGTGTGGGCCACTAGTGGGAAGAAAGGGGGTTGCAGTGTCCCAGAGGGCTGTGACCAAGTTAGTTTAACTATTGCAAACCCTGACCTCTGGGTGGAGGCACCCGCCATTGGATCTAGGCCCCTCAACCTGTTAGTGGCAAATCAGGCAGGGGTAGTAGCCCCTTGGATAGCACCATCTAGGGGTTACACATGCTTGGGCTGTGCTTGATAACAGGTCACAAGTGACCATTGTATTCCAGGACTGGTATGATAAACACTTAAGTGATGTGCCATTGCAATCTTTGGAAGGTCTGCATGTGTGGGGCCTGAGTGACAAGTCTTATCCCTACCTAGGATATGTCCAGCTCTGGTTGTCTTTCCCTGCGGCTGTAACTGGTGTAGATGAACAAGTAGAGACCCTAGCCCTGGTGTGCCCTCCTACAGGATTGTATGATGGGATTCCCTTGCTCGTTGAAACCAATGCCCACATGTTTGGAAGACTAACACAGTTGTGTCAAGAGAAAGAAGGGAAACAAACTGGGTGGGCACTGAGAATCCCAGCCCTGATAAAGAGAGCCTATGATCTGAAAAAATGGACTACTGAAGTAGACGGAGATCAGCCAGTGGGGATGGTGTGGAAGAAAGATCCTGATTCTCTTGTACTACCGCCCAGTGCTCAGTACACCATTCTTGGAGAGGTTCACATTAGAAAAGATGTGAAGAACAAAATATTAATGTTGTTGCACCAGGCAATGGAAAGTTGCCAGAAGGAATGTTGGTTAAGTCCAGGATTTTGCCTGCCCGTGCACACTCCTATGCATGACAAATGATGGTCCAGATTCAGAATGTGTCAGATCGGGAGATCAGGGTGAACAGAGGGTGCACCCTAGCTACAGTGCACTGCACAGAAACTGCAGTATTACCCAGTAATAAGTGCTCTGGTGAGAAGCAAAGAGTGATCCTGGACTTATTTGACTTTGGTGATTCCCCATTGCCAGCTGAATGGAAGGCAAGAATTAGCAAGAAACATGCCCAGAGAGACCAAGTGTTTTCGTGAAAGAATGGGACGTGGGGTGAATCCAGGGTGCAGAGCATCACATACGCCTGCATGATGACCGGCTATTTTGAGAGAGATCCCGACGCCTCAACCAGCAGACATAGATGATGTTAGGAGACACCTGCAGGAAATGCTCACTGCTTGTGTGATACAAGAATCAAGGAGCCCATATGCCTCTCCCATTGTGGTTGTGCATAAGAAGAATGGGTCCGTGAGGATGTGTGTTGATTATCGAACCCTGAACCAGCGGACCATCCCAGATCACTACACCATGCCCCATATACAAGATGCCCTGGATTGCTTGAATGGCAGCAAATGGTTCTCAGTATTGGATCTTCACAGCAGATATTACCAGATTCCGATGGCCCCAGAGGACCATGAGAAAACAGCCTTCGTCTGTACTTTGGGGTTCTATGAATTCCTGAGAATGCCACAGGGGATTTCAGGCACTCTGGCCACCTTTCAGCAACTGATGGAACGTGCAGGGGGAGATATGAACTTGCCAGAATGTCTAGTCTACCTAGATGATGTCATTGTGTTTGGACGCACATTAGAGGAGCATGAGACCCAACTGTTTAAAGTGCTGGACCGATTGGAAGACTTTGGCCTCAAACTGTCCATTGACAAGTGGCAGTTTTTTCAAACCTCCGTGAAGTATGTGGGGCACATAGTATCTGCAGAAGGGACAGAGACAGATCCCAGTAAGGTTGAATCACTGACTACTTGGCCCCAGCCCCATAACTTAAAAAAACTACAATGTTTTCTGGGTTTCTGTGGCTATACCGCAGGTTCATAAGACTATTCAAAGGTGATTTGCCCACTCCTGAATCTTACCCAGTGTTACCCCCTACCAACTGTAAATACAAGAAAGGGGCTGTCAAAGAACCAGAGAAAGTGTACTTCTGCACAGGTGAACCTTTTGGGCCCTGCTGGACACCCAAATGTGAAGCAGCCTTCCACTAAGTCATATACCAGCTCACCCATGCCCCCATCCTTGCCTATGCTGACCCTACCAAGCCCTATGTGTTGCATATGGATGCTAGTCTGCAGGGCCTAGGAGCTGTGCTGTATCAAGACCATGAGGATGGTTTGAGACCAGTAGCTTTCACCAGCAGGAGTTTGACCCCCGTCGGAGTGAAACTATTCTGTGCACAAGCTGGAGATCCTTGCCCTAAAATGGGCCATCATTGATTAGTTTCATGATTACCTCTATGGGGCAAAGATATTGGTGAAGACTGACAATAACCCGATTGACCTATGTACAGACTTCAGCTAAGTTAGACATCCCTGGGCACTGGTGGCTCTCTGTCTTATCAACCTATGATTATGCTGTCAAATACAGACCAGAACTGAACCATACTGATGCTGATGCCCTGTCACGCAGGCCCACTTCCAAGAGTGATTGTGTCAGGCTGTCTGAACCTGACATCTGAGCATTGTGCCAAACGTTTGACACAGATGAACAGATGTCTGCGGACACAGTGGACTGTCTAGTAGATTGCTTGGGCCCTCCTGATACCTGCATACCAGCTGCCTATTGCCATTTCTCTGCTCTAGATATTAGTGCACTACCTCAACTTGACAATGACAGTATTCAGTGGGCTCAATCCCAAGATCCTATGATTCAACCCGCACTTGATGCCCTGTGTGCGGGGAATGATGTGTCTAAGTTGTGTCCCCCTGTCTTGCGAACTGCCCTATTGTTTAAAGAAGGCCCCGGGTTGAAGTTACTCAATCAGTTGTTATACAGAGAGACAGTGGATCATAGTGGTCAAGTAGACAAGCAACAATTGGTCCTGTCCATGGCCTTTAAACACTTGGTACTGAGGTCCCTCCACAATCACATGGGGCACCTCGGTATTGACAGGACTCTCAACCTGGTACAATCTCGATTCTACTGGCCCAAGATGGGGGCCGATGTTGAGTACCATGTAAAGACCTGTAATCGTTGTCTCCAAAGAAAAGCCCTGCCTCAGAGGGCTGCCCCCCTTGTCAATATCACTACCAGTACCCCTATGGAACTGGTCTGCATAGATTATTTGTGTTTAGAACCTGATCAACGGAATATTGGGAATGTTAGTGGTTACAGATCATTTCACATGGTATGCACAAGCTTTTCCAACTAAAGATCAAAAAGCCTCTACCGTGGCTAAGGTGATAGTGGAAAAATTCTTTGTCCACAATAGTACCCCTCAGCAGATCCACTCTGACCAAGGCAGAGACTTTGAAAGTAGGCTAATCAAAGAAATGCTGTCTCTGTGGGGGGTGTGGAAGTCAAGATCCACCCCTCATCACCCACAGGGAAACCCTCAACCAGAATGTTCTAAATGCACCCTTCTAGACATGCTGGGCACCCTCCATCCAAAAGACAAGCATAAGTGGAACCAGCAGATTAGCACCTTGCTACATGCATACAATTGCACTAAAATTATGCTACTGGGTTCTCCCCCTACTGCCTCATGTTCAGAAGGGAGGCCCGACTGCCAGTTGATGTCTGCTTTGGGGTATCTCCAGATGGGGTCCAAGCCAAAAACTACATGCAGTATATACAGAAACTGAAAGCTCAATTGAACCATGCATATCAACTGGCCCAGACAATGGCTGACAAGAGAAATCTTGCCAACAAAGAGAGGCACGATAAGAAAGTAAAGGCTCAAGAGCTACGGCTCGGAGACCATGTGTTGTTACACAATTTGGGACTGCATTGCAAGCACAAAATTGCTGATTGGTGGCACCATCTTCCTCATGTAGTAGTTGGAAAGTTGGATGATCTACCAGTGTATGAGGCACACCCAGAGAATAACTCCAAAGATGTCAAGACCATGCACCATAACCACTTGCTGTCTATCAGACAAGTTATTATTGAAGCTGAGCCAGCAGACATTGCCTACCCTGGGCTGGTGTCTCATGCTGCTGCAAAAAAGACAGAGTCAACCTACCCCAGTAGTTACAGATTTAAGGTTTCCCCCACAGCAGGCCCAGAATGATAGTGACTGTCATTCTACCCCTAATGAAAGTGACTATGGTAATGCCTATTATCCCTTCTATGAACTGAGTCAGTTGTTTCATGGAAATCCTATGCAGAATTGTGGGGATGAAGCTGGGCCTTCTAGACTGTCTAACCCCCCAGCTTCATCCTTAGAGCTAATGCTCCCTGAAAGTGAAGTGCAGTATCACACCTGAGGTTGCGGACTCTCTGTGTTTTGCGGAACTGTGTGAATTGCTCGATGAAGGGGCTGATAGTTTGAGTCTCCCTGGTGACACACCAGAACCTGAAGAACAATGTGAGTGTTGACAGCCCCCCTTCAGTGCCGCAAAGCCTAATTGTGCCAGAGCTTCCTCAAAATGAGCAACCTGGGCCTTCGTCAGAAGATAAGAATAAGCAAAGTGTTGTGGGAACAGAGCATACAGAGCAAGGAGCTGACAGTGCTCCCAGTTTGGACATTCCCATCTGTGCAGAGGCACCCCTCCCGAGTGACGAAAGCTCCAGAGCTAGTGCTGAAAGTACAGAGACTGTGGTTGTTCCCCCCAGAAAGACTGGCCAAGTTGTCAAGCCCATATTGCACCTCAGTTATGATTCCCCTGGGAGGCCTGTGGACTTGCCTCTCAATATGGTCCATAAAGGTGTTTACGTTTCCAAGAGCTCACTGCCCAAACTGAGCTTGACAGCCAACTCCAGGTTACTTGTTCTTCCCTCTCACCATGGTGCCCCTGCCCCATCCAGCCCCAAGTTAGCTGATAGGGAAGGGCCCCCTCTTACACTGTTTAATGTAAAAGAAGTTATTACATGAATTAGTATAGTGATGTTCAAAGTATGTTAATCATAGTGAAATTGGTATTACTTGTAAGAAACATGCATAAGTATTGTCAGTGCCGATATAGTATTGTGAAGTATGTTGAAATGTATAGCAATGTGACAAGTTAATGTTAACTGATGTATCAGATAGTATTTGCATAGCATGCCAGTGTCATATATGTCTCGTTTATATTGCATTTTCAATAGTGTGATGGTACAGACTTGATGTGGATGCCAAGTTTTCTCCTGGCAGGGAAGGGTGTAACCCCCCCTACAAATGGGGGTTCCCAAAAAGTCTTCCTTGAGCTTGCCTAAATGCTCACTGCCAGGCTGGTGTCCTGCATTTTAGCAGTTTAAATGTATTGCCAGAGAGTGCCTGTATAGCCTCTGTGTACTGTCTCTTTAAGAGCTGCCTGGATTGCAGTCATAATTAATCTGGGAGGGGGCTGAGTGTTTCAATGCTTGAGTCCTGCCCGGGTTGTCAGATAATTGCTCCATTCTGCCATCGCTACTTGTGCAGAGGGAGCTCTGTTAAAAGATGTACTTGTTTGAGGATCATTTATTAGAATAGTAATAATATTGTAGTCTATCTAACCTGCCTTCTTTGCAGCATGGACATGTCTGTTTATCTCCACCATCTTGGTCCTGGACTGCTGAAATGGGACAATCAGTACCTTTGGGGACTCTAAAATAGAACCTGTCCCCAGGGGCTTTGTAGGAGCAAAATTCTGTAGGAATTGTAGCTTTGGGCTTTTGGCACCTAAATGAACCTGGAGGGGGAGCCCTTGTTGTGACTGACAGAGGAATCAGCTAACCAAACCTTTTGGATCCTGAGGAAAGTCCCAGGCTGGTTGCAGCTACTTTTAGTTTAAGTTGGGAAATGAAAGAAATAACAGTTCGAGATAGTAAAGCAGTACTCCTGCATAGATTCATGTGGGGGAACTGTGAAAGGGCTGAGTTTTGGACTGCCTTTCCGCCTGCTGTCCCTGAGAGGGCAACTTAAGTTTATTCGGACTGAATCCAAATTGTGAGGATGATTTAGGCCACAGAACTGTGGCCAGGCTTTAACCTGAAGAAGACCGAATGTAACCCCCCTGCAAATGGGGGTTCCCAAAAGTCTTTCAGGAGTTTGCTTTAATGCTCCAAGCCTGGATGGTGTTCGGCGTCTAAGCCTTTTATCTGTGAGTGCTTTTAGATCCTCTGGTACTGTCTCTTTAAGAGCTGTCTGCCTGCAGACATAATTAATTTGGATGGGGGTCTGTGTGTTTCCCTGCTTGAGTCCCACTCGAGCTGCTGCCAAATCGCTCCATTTCTGCCGTCACTAAGTGGGCAGAGTGAGCACTTTTCAAAGATGTAACTGTTTGCCAGACATCATTTAGAGTAATAATGAAAATACAGTTTGTCTAACCAGATTTTCTTTGCAGTCAGAACTGTGTTTGCCTAGTCCCCCATTCTAGTTTTGAACTGCTGAACTGGACCAATCAGTGTGGAGGGACATTTGAAATGGAGCCTGCTGCTGGCAAATCAGAACTTGGACTCTCATTGTGGAGCCAGCCACCTATGTACTGTATGGCCAATGCTTCTGGGAATTGTAGTTTGGACTTCGGCGCCTTTTTTCCACCAACAGGGGGGAGTTTACTGTGAGTGACAGCCAAAACAGCCAACTGAACTGGGAGGAACTCAAAGGAAATGCCTGGCTCTGTCTACTGGAAAGATCAGATGAGTTGGGGCAGTGAAGAGACAAGGAGCTGTGTGCTTCTTCAGTGTGTAGTTTTAGTGTGGGAATCGCATGTAAGGCCCTAAGTTTTGGTCTGCAGCTTGTGCAACTGCCTGTTCATGCTGAATCTGACCTGTGAAGAGAATCAAGGAGATCTGAAGAGTAAAAACCAGGCTCACCCTGTAGAAGACTGGAGAAATTGCTGTACCGCGCTCGGTCTGTCAGGAACTGAATCTGCTGTGTGTTCTCCCGGATATTGTGCAGTAATTGCGATCTGGATAAAGAAGCAGCCTGCCTGGTATAGTACTTTCATTTTACATATAAATGTGTGTAGTGCTTGTGGGGTATCACATTTCAAATCCCCTGTACAGTGAATTGAATGCATGAAGCTGGAAGTAAACCCCAGCTTAATCCAGACTACATCCATTTGCTCTAAACTGTAGTGGGGTCCAGTCACAAGGACCTTGTCCACATGGTCTGCTCATCTTGGCAATCCAGGACAATCTGCCTTCCACCCAGTTCCCAGCATTGAGTTTGTGAGTACAAAGCAGGGTAGCTCCCTGCCATCTGTTTATCGAATTGCAAGTGTATCATCTAATTGTTGTTGTGTTTTTTTTTTTTTGGTTTTTTTTTTCACGAACTGAGCCAAGCGGCTCCGGAATACAATTTGGGTGTTGTGCCAGTGTTTTTTCCATCACAGGGCCCCAACCAGCTGCACCGATCCTGGCTAGCCCCCCCCACCCATCCTGGGTACCCAGTGAAAGTGACAATTTGGGACTCTGAATATGCGCACAGTACTGTAATTATTAATGCATTTAACCTAATTAACCTGATTTCCCCCTTCCTTGTTACAGCTCCTTAAATGAATCAGATCTGTTTGTTTCAGCAAAGTTACACTGTCTGAGGTATTCGTTTATGTTAAAGTATTGTACTATGGCTTTTGCATTGTATCATCTTGTTTTACAGGGGGTCCCCAGCGTACAGTCGACAGAGCCAGTCCTGGGGGTAAGTGTACATTGTGAAGATATTCCTGATGCATTGTGTGGGCCACAAGTAGGAAGAAAGGGGGTTACAGTGTCCCAGAGGGCTGTGACCAAGTTAAACTACTGCAAACCCTGACCTCTGGGTGGAGGCACTCGCCATTGGACCTAGGCCCCTCAACCTGTCAGTAGTCAGTCAGGCAGGAGTAGTAGCCCTTGGGATAGCGCCACCTGGGGGGTTACACGAAGATTTGCTGAATGCAATCGGCCTGTCAGGATTTCCAGCCACCTTTGAGCTGCCAGTTTGTGCAGAGACTCTGTAATTGCGACCAGATAGCAATCTGCCTGGTACAATAGAATTTCTTACATGTAAATGTGCTGTATGCTGTTAGTGGGTTGTGATTTGGTTCCCCACTGTGTGCTGAACTGTGTTCCGCCTGCTGGAGGCTGCATCCAGCTCCAACAGACTAAATCCCGTTTGCATCTCCATTTGGCCTGGGCCTTGCCACTCTGGCCCAGTCAGACTACCCGCTACACAGAGAAAGCCATCGACGAGAGACCTGCCTGGGGATCAGCCCCCTGCTCAGCACGTTGAACAGGAACGACACCACTGTGATTCGTGTGGGCCCTGCTTCTCCTGGCACTCCAGCTCAACAACCTGCAGTCTTGATTTCATCCTGCCTGTGTCTTCTATTGGGTATCGTGAGTAAACATCAGGGTAGCTCCCTGCAACAACAGCTAAATCTAAAGTGTTGTCATCTGATTGCTTTGTTGTCTTTTCCTTCACGAATGAGCCATCTGGCTCTAGATTACAAATAGTGTGTGTGTTGCTTTCTTCCATCACAGGGCTCCAACCGGCTGCGATGCCTGCCTACCCTGGGCAACAGTCCTGGCTAGCCCACTTTTTTCCTACCTGGGTACCCAGAGTGTGTGACTGTGTAGGGACTCTGATGTGCATGCATAACTGTCTGATTGATTTAGCCTTTAAGCCAATCAACCTGATTACCCCCCTCCCTTGTTCAAGTCCCCTGAATAAATCAGATTTAACTCGTTTTGAATTTAACCTGACTATGGTTCCAGTTTGTGCCAAGAGTACTGTACTGTTGGTATTTGCCCTGCATAACCTTGTTTTAAAGGGGGTCCCAGGGTCAAGCTAAAGGAACCAGCCCTGGTGTTAAGTGCAAACAGTGTGGGTAATTGCATGGTGAATAAGGGTCATTGTGAAAGTGATTATTGTATATTGTTCAGGCCACTAGAAGGGAAAGAGGGGTGTTACAGTGTCCCGGAGGGCTGTGCCCAGGTTAGCTTGACCACTAACAACCTTGACCTCTGGGTGGAGGCACCTGTTTCAGTACCCAGGCCCCGTAACCTGCTACTAGCCAAGCAGGCAGGGGTAGTAGCACTTGGGATAGCACCACCTAGGGGTTGCACCAATGTAGAATTTAAGCTGTTCATTAAGGACTACGGTTCCCTCCCTGGATGGCTGTAGGCCATCACCTTTGTACAGGACCTCATCCTTCCAGGTGGGTCTCCAGTCCCCAGTGAAGATGAATCCTTCTTCGTTACACCAGTTCCTCAGCCATGCATTGAATTCTCTGGTGCGGCGATCCCTATCCTCCCCCTTGCCATAGAGAGGTAGCACCTCCGAGCAGGTCACAGAGCTACCTGTCCAAGGCCCCTCCCCAACTCCCTAAACTCCTCCTGTACCTTTCCTATCCCTGCCTCATCCCTTCCCAGGTTATGTGCCCCCAAATGGACAATGACATCCAGCTCCCC
The DNA here is from genome assembly GCA_016271365.2 of Neoceratodus forsteri. Lineage (NCBI taxonomy): Eukaryota > Metazoa > Chordata > Ceratodontiformes > Ceratodontidae > Neoceratodus > Neoceratodus forsteri. The sequence goes on from CM028129.1 coordinate 1,502,642,604, forward strand.
CCTCCTTGCTACCGCCCTAGCGATCCTCTGGAGCCTCTCTCCATCCATCTGAGCTGTGTCTCCAGGTAGACACTTAACCTCTCTTTCCACCTCTCTTTCTGTCTCCAATTCCACACTCCTGACTACAGAGTCTCCCACCAGGAGTTGCTTCTTCCTCCTCCTCTGGGGAACCCTGCCTCCCACTCTCGGGGCTCCATTATGGAGGACCCGCTCATCCCCCTTGGTCACAAGTGTGGGTGTTGCTGTGTGACCTTCCTGCTCTTTCACAACAGCGTAGGAGTTTTTTGTTTTTTTAACTTACTTTTTATGCCCCTTCCTCTCCATGTCTGGACCCTCTCTTCAGGTCTCCCAATGCACCTTACAGGCTGCACCGCTGGGAACAGGGGCAAGTCACTTCCAATTAGTGCCCCGCTCCCGTACTTGCCAGTTATCCACCGGATGACCCCCTGGGTGGGGTGGAGGAGTCCCCCTGTTCTCCCCAGAGTCCTCGAGGGAACATGTACCTGAAGCTGCCCCCCCGGGATCCCGTGGTTGCCGATGCGGGAGCCCTTCACCTGGCCCAGACATGGGACATTCCTGGTTTTCTGACCCACCCACTGCAGACATCGGCACTCAGGGAGGGCCAATGAGGCAGAGGCACGCTGAGATGTGCCTTCACTCAGGTCCTCGGACGGCACCCACCCCTCCCTCGTACTTTGCACCCTCTGCTGCACCTCCACCTGTGGTCACCCAGGTGGCGGTATCGCAGCGAGGACTGTAACCCACCCCTCCCAGAGAAGGAGAGTGGCCCACTGGGTGCTCAATCCTTTTCCCCCTCCCGGCCAGCCTTCTAGCGACCCAAGCTCGCTACCGAACCCGGGTCACCAACATCGTGAGCGGTAGTGCTACCAGTATGCTGGAGGGCCAACTGCGTAAGAGTTTTTCAGTTGCACTGGAGGGGGGATGTGCTTCTGTTCCACTGCTCTCACCCTCCTTATCCCATCTTAGTCCAACCACCCCTCCTGCTAGGCAACCTTGAACCTTGAAGGTAGTGGAGGTGGACTTGGTGGCCCCTGGGTGGGGGAGGAGGTTCCCTGAATACTAGACAAAGTGGCCCAGAGACTAGTAACCTTCTCCCTAAGCCCAGAGAGGTGCTTGCAGATGGGGCAGCACTGCAGTATCCAGACTGGATGGATCAGTGGGCTTTTTCTGCCGTCACCGTCTGTTTCTATGTTTCTGGCTGTCTTTCTGTCTGTCTACCTATCTGTCTTTCTGTCTTATCTATCTATCTATCTATCTATCTATCTATCTATCTATCTATCTATCTATCTACCTATTAGCATGACCAGAGGAGGCTATTACAGGAGCTTGAAAAGTCACTAGCCATTTGGAAGAGCTTTGGAAGAGCTACCCTAGAATAATTGTTGTACTTCCCATGCCAGTCTCCTATGTACTTCCTCAGGTGTGCAGGGTATTTATTTATTTATTTATTAAATTTTGGTGACCAGGTAGGCCCACTGAGCCTCAAAGGTCCCTTTTTCAGGGGTGACCAGGGATACCAGTACAATATAGGATATAATACAGAGGAGACAACATTTGATTGCATAAGTTGTGGGAGCATAAGATAGTTACATATAGTGGGTTTGAAAGTAAGGTAGTTACAGACAGTGGTTTTCTAACATGGTTATCATCATTACACAGTTCTGCCTTGATAGTGTTTGGCATAGCAATTTGCATGAGGTAGCTTTGGCCCCTAGGTATCCTAAGACTACTAGGAGGTCCAGGGTAGTCCCATCTTTAGGGGGCCTTGATATAGAGTTGAGAGGGGGTACCTTGAGAGCCGTGGCAGTAGCATGCACTTGTGTCCAGCATGTGGGCCTTGAACCTAGTGCAGAAATTCATAAGTGTGGAGGCATCCTGGACCAGGGGAGGGAGCTTGTTCCGTAGGCTAGGGGCTTGCCAAGAGAAGGATCTGCTGCCAGCGTTGGTCCGAACTCTGGGGACTTCGAGCAGTTTGTTCTGAAGTCCTTAGGTTCCTAGGGTTGTGTTTAATAGCTATGATTCCTGCTATACTTGGAGGAGCAGGGGGTTTGAGTAACTTGCAGGCCTGGGCGAGCAATGGTTATTGTAGCCGGGCAGCCAGTGTGGGCCGCCGGAGCTGGACCAGAGCGTCACAATGGTGTCGTAGCAGAATTTAATAAAATATCAACTGCTAGATGAGGTTACTTGCACACGTATCAATATCCACTCCATTTAGTCCATGTGACAATAAATAGTATTGATAACTCACCAAACCATAATAGAAGTTTTAAAATGTATTGCAGATAAAGTGGGCAAATAACCCCTTGAGGAAGGCATTTGCAGAAACTGGGGCTTTTGGTGGTCCCAACTGTATGTCTTTTTCCTATTCCTGAAGTCTGCCTGCTTATGACCTTCTCTAGCAGCTGATGTGAATGGTGCAATTTTGAGTGTATGGGTAGGAGCCTGATCACTGGACCCGGACTGGAACAGATTTTTAAAAGCCAGACCGGGCACAACTTGCATTAATTTTGCTGATCTGGCCAGTCTGGTTTTCACCAATAGGAAACTGAAGGATGCAGAGATCATCCAATGTCCTTAAATGGGCACTGACCCCTTGAGACCAGCCTCCCTCTCATCCGACCACAAACCCTACACCTTCCACACCAACCATGAACCACCATTTCAGCCCCTGGAACAGCTGTTCCTCACCAACTGCCCACCCACCCTGCACCTGGGCCACCCGACTAACCTTCGTATCAGCCTCCAACCCCAGCTGACCAACCTCCTCACAGCTGAACCACTCTTCCAGCCCCCAAGCCAGCTTATGACTTCCAGCTGACCACCATCTCTACACCAGGACAACCTTTCTAGCTCCCCACTGACCAACCACTCCTCCTTGGCAGACTACAGAGGGTAGTCAGCTAGGGAGAAGAGGCTGGTCTGTGGTCTGAAAGGGTTCTCCAGCAGCTGGGATGGTGAAGGATGATGAGGGACAGAGGCTGGTCTGAGGACTGGAAGAGTAGTCCTGGTGTTGGGAGGCTGGTTAGCTTGGGAGGGGAAGATGGTGTGGGGGCTGGAGAAATTGTCCAGATGCAGGAAGAGTGGCCAGCTGGGGAGAACAAGCTTGTCTGGAGATTAGAAGGGTGGTCCAACTGCTGAGAGGGTGGTTGTCTGGGGGTTAGAAGCTGGTCTGGGGGCTAGGTGGGTGATTCTGGCATAGGGAGGGTCATAAACTGGTAAGGAGAAGCTGGTCCAGGGACTGGAAGGGTAGGCTAGGTGCATGGAGAGTTTTTAGCTAGGGAGGAGAGGCTGATCTGGGGCTGGAAGGCTGGTTATATTGATAGGAGACTGGGAAGGAGAGGCAGGGGAAGGGACCGGAAGGGTGTTCCAGCTGCTGGTAGAGTGGTTGTGCGAGTGTCACCGGCTTGCCCGGAGGCTGGAAGAGCGGTTCAGTGGCAGTGAGGGTTGTCAGTTAGGGAGGGTGAAGCTGGTCTGAGGGCTGGAAGGATGGTCCAGGTATGGAGAGGGTGTGGAAGGTGCAGAGTGGGTGGCTGGATGGGGGAAGGTTGGTTCAGGGATTCAGGGCATTTTCAAAGACTTTAGAGGGTCTGTACACCCCCTCAATTACCTAGTGATGAAATCCAGACCAGTCAGAATTGCTGGACCGGCAAAATTGGGGTAAATTGTGTTGCCAGTCCAGCTATTACCAATGTGGTCTGGTCTGGTGGTTTGGCTTTCACCATGTTCCCTCTGTGGGTCCTGCATAGCACCACACGCTTTGTATGAAGGTATATTCCCAAGTACAAAGGAAAAGTGAACCTTGGAATAGTTCCCCAAGATCATATTGTAAACAATACAGAGATTTAGCAAAATGTCTGACACACTGTATGGTGCAGTAATGGATGGGAAATCAGATTAAATATTTAAACACTATGGTTTCTCTACTAATATTTGTGGCATTGGTAAATTGGGGTGGGTATGTTTTTCCTTTAGAATAAAATATAAATGAACTAAAATCTGTGTCCTGGTATTGCGTGCTGCACTGCATGAACACATAACAATGTAATGATAATTGAGTAGTGTAGGGGTTGTACAAGGTTAGAAGGGCATTGGGTGTAGTAGATGCCAAGGTCTTTATCATTGCGACCCAGTGCCCTTGCAATAGAGTATATTAACTGCTGCACTATAGTAATATTGCAATCATATTGAGTGGATCACAAGAATGAAATTAAAGCTAAGTGTAAACCATAAACAGCATTTTATTTAATGATTTTTCATGGTTTGTCCCAGAATTTCCTCTGTTATCGTAATGTGATCCCCCGTGACGCCATGTCCATGTTCATACCCCTGCCTGGGGACTGTACAGAGCTCACCTGGTTGAGGGAATTAGGTTCATTCTTTCTCGTGAGGTGGAGGAGGGTTCATCTCAGAACATATAAGTAATAGCAGGGTATCTCCACCCAGATAGAATAAGTGCTCCAGATGTTGTGTGCAGCACCACCCCCTGGGATGCAGTACCTACCCACCTCCCTACACTGGACTGGACCACCCCTGGGGACCAATAAGACAGTTGTCACCTTCACTAATAAACACTTCAATCAGGTTATACAAACTGGGCACACACACAAAAGTAGAATTCAACCAATTAACAGAGCTTTTATTTAAGAACCCAGGGCTGGAAGCTGGAAGAAAAGGGGTTAGGCAGTTGCAAGTAACCTTGAGCTCTCTCACCCCATAGCAATGCCTTTTGTGAGCCATTATATTGTGAGTCACTACCACCCTCTCAGATCCCACACAATCTATGAAACATCTGCCCAATTAAGGGGCACAAAAATAGGAATTATACTACACAGGGTGCAGTAACTCTTCAGCTGGCACCAGCAGTAAAACTACAATTTCAAGTGTGACATAATAACTAATGACTCTGGGTACCCAGGGATTACATTAAATTCCAGTGCAGGCAGCGTAGCTACGCTGCTTGGGTTCTTCCAGTGGTACAATGGATGAGAAGTAGCAAGGCTTTTGACACTGTGACTTCAGCAAGCCCTTTGACACTGTGCCACATAAAAGACTGTTAAACAAACTGGGGAATATTGCAGTGGGCAGGACAGTAGTGTGGTTGGTGGGTATTTGGCTAGGTGGCAGGCATTGAGGGTGGTGGTAAATGGCAGTCACTTCACAGAGGGAAGAGTGACCAGTAGGGAACCACAGGGATCAGTGCTGGGACCGGTCTTACTCAACATCTTCATTGGTGACATTGCGCAGGACCTAGAAGGCAGAATTTCCATGTTTGCTGATGACACGAAGCCCTAGAACAGAGTGGACATACCAGAGGGTGTAGACAGAATGAGGAGGGACATGCAGAAGCTTGAAGAATGGTCAAGGGTTTGGCAGTTGAAATTTAACACACAAAAGTGCAAAATAATGCATATGGGGCACAAAAACCCTGGAACAACAAATCATTTTGGGGTGAGAATATAGCATGCACCAAGCAGGAAAGGGACCTTGGGGTTATCATCTCTGATGACCTTGAGTTAGGGAAACCGTGCAACAAGGCAGCAGGTAAAGCAAATAGGATGCTGGGATGTACAGGCAGGGGCATCACCAGCAGGAAAAGGGAGGTCATAATTCCACTATACAAGACACTAGTGAGGCCCCACCTGGAGTACAGTGTCCAGTTCTGGAGACCTTACCTACGTAAGAAGACAGGCAGGGTGGAGAAGGTTCGGTGGAGGGCAACAAAGATGGTACAGGGATTGCATCATAAGTCTTATAAGGACAGGCTGAAGGACTTGAATGTGTACTCCCTGGAGGAGAGGAGAGAGAGAGGGGATATGATAGACATATGTAACCCCTAGATGGCGCTATCCCAGGGGCTACTACCCCTGCCTGATTTGCCACTAACAGGTTGAGGGGCCTGGATCCAATGGCGGGTGCCTCCACCCAGAGGTCAGGGTTTGCAATAGTTAAACTAACTTGGTCACAGCCCTCTGGGACACTGCAACCCCCCTTTCTTCCCACTAGTGGCCCACACAATATATCAGAATTACCTTCACAGTATACACTTACCCCAGGTCTGGTTCCGCACTGGGACCTCCTGTGAAATGAGATACAGTGCAACAATCACAGTACAGTACTTTAACATAGACAAATACCTCAGGCAGTATAACTTTGCTGAAACAAGCAGCTCTGATTTATTTAGGGGATATAACAAGGACAGGGGAAATCAGGTTAATTAGCTTATCACTCTAATAATCTATTTATGGCTCTGTGCACAGGCCTATCCCTATCAGTTACTGTCCCTGGGTACCCAAGCCCTAGTGGCTAGTCCAAACCGTGGCAGCTGGTAGGGGCCCTTTCACACAGAGAAAAGGAGAATTAAACAGTCAGCAGTACAGTAATTCCATTTGGATTTAATGTGGCAATTCAACAGGGAGCGACTCTGAATTAGTACTCACGACCTCCAAATAAGATAGGGTCCTTCAATGTCAGCAGGGCTCACTTGAGGTACACAAACCTCTTCACACATCCATATAAAAGAAAGCACTATACCAGGCAGGCTGCATCTGTATCCCGATCGCAATTACTGCACAATACCCAGGAGAACACACAGCAGATTCAGTTCCTGACAGACTGAGTGTAATTTTCAGCAATTCCTCCAGTCTTCTACAGGGTGAGCCTGGTTTCTACTCTTCAGAGATCCTTTGATTCTTTTCACAGGACGGATTCAGTCCCTAACAAGCTGCAGACCGAACTCTGGGCCTTACACACGTTTTTGACTAAAACTGCACACTGAAAAGTACAGGGCTCCTTCCTTCTTCACTGCCAAAGCTCAACCAACTCCAACCGACAAAAACCGGCACTTCCTTTGAGTTCCTCCAAGTTCTTGACTGGATTGGCTGTCACTCACAATAGACTGCTGCTGTTGGTCCAAAAGGCACTGAAGTCTAAACTACATCTCCCAGAGTCACTGCCCATACAATCCTCTTGTGGCTGGCTCAGATTATGAGTCCAAGTTCTGATTCGTCCAAGGCACCATTTTAGAGCTAGCTTACCCCACACTGATTGGTCCAGTTCAGCAGTTCAAAACTAGAATGGGGAACTAGCAGACACAGTTCTGACTGCAAAGAAAGCAGGTTAGACAAACTGTAATTTCATTATTACTCTAAATAATTTCTGGTAAACAGTTACATCTTTCAGATAGGTTCCCTTTGCACTCCTAGTGACTGCAAAAATTAAGTGAATTGGCAGCAGCTCGAGTGGTACTCAGAGAAGCACACAGTCCCCCCATACAAACTAATTATGTCTGCAAGCAGACAGCTCTTAAAGAGACAGTACCAGAGGCTCTAAAAACACTCACTGATAAATGGCTTAAATGCCAAACACCATTCAGGCTTGGAGCATTCAAGCAAGCTCCTGGAAGTCTTTTGGGAACCCCATTTGCAGGGGGTTACACCTTCCTGGTTTGGGAAAGCTTGACGTCCAAGGCCAAGTACCCCATAAGTTTCAACTGCAACCATATACATTTGCATTAGGCTCGCATACGTAATCATCAGTCAATATATCATTTTACCAAGAACACATTTCTGAAACATTGCAGTATTACTCTTACACAGTATTACATACACATTGTACCATAACTCAAGTTATACCTCTTGTACATGAAACCTGAAGAGAGGGGCCCTTCCCTATCAGTTACCTTGGGGCTGGATGGGGCAAGGGCACCATACTTAGAGGGCAACACAAGTAACTTGGAGTTAGCACTGATGCTCAGTTTGGGCAGTGAGCTCGGGGACACATACACTCCTTTATGGACAACATTGAGAGGCAAGTCCACAGGCCCCCAAGTGAATCATAACTGAGGTGCACCACAGGCTTTACAGCTCGACCAGTCTTTCTAGGGGGAACTGTTATAGTCTCTGCACTCTGAGCCTCATTTTCAGCATTGTCCTCACTTGTCAGGGGAGTCTCCATGGGGGTAGAGAGGCTAGAACTTGGGGCACTTTCAGCTCCAGGAGTTACAGTTTCTGAGTCCACAACATTTGGCTCGCATGGAGAGCTTTCGGACACTGGCAGTGGACTGTCAGGGCACTCAAAATACTCTTCTTGTTCGGGTGTATCACCAGTCTGCCCCAATCTATCATTTTCCTCCCCTGAAAGCTCAAACAGTTCAACCATGCACAATGATTCCATTTCATCTGATCTGATGCTTTGCACTTCACTTTCTGGGAGCATTGGCTCCAGGGATGAAGCTGGGGGCTTAGACAGTCCAGAAGGCCCAGCTTTGTCTCCAGTATTGACTAGGGATTGCCTCAAACAATTGACTCAGTTCGTAAGAAGGATAGTATTCAAAGTCACTCTCACTTTCTTCCGATATGGACTGACAGTCATGCTCAACTGGGACTTGTGGAGGGAACACTTTAACTTTGCTTCTGTAGGTGCAGACTTTCTTGATCTTTTCTTAGCAGCAGCTCTAGTCACTGGTCCAGAGGGCATCTTCTAGGGCTCAGACTCAATTAAGATTTGTCCAATGGGCAGTAAATGATTTCTATGTATTGTTTTTACATCTTTTGAATTATTCTCAGGCCTTACTTTGTACACTGGCAGATCATCTAGTTTGCCCACTACAATGTGAGGGAGATGGTGCCATCGGTCAGCAATCTTGTGTGCCATGCAGTCCCAGATTTCTTAGCAATACCCGATCTCCCTCCTGGAGTTCCTGTGCTTTCACCTTTTATCATGCCTTTCTTTGTTGGCCAGATTTCTTTTGGCAGCCATGGTTTGAGCCAGTTGGTACGCATGAGTTAGCTGGGCCTTTAACTTTTGCACATACTGTAAATAGTTGTCAGCTTGAACCCCATCAGGAGAGACCCCAAACACACATCTACTGGTAGTCGAGCTTCTCTTCCAAACATCAGGCGGTAGGGGAGAATCCAGTGGCATCACTTTGGTGCAGTTATAAGCATGTACCACAGGGTGCTAATTTGTTGGCTCCATCTAGGCTTGTCCTTTGGGCAGGGGTGCCTAGCATATCTAGCAAAGTGCGGTTGAAACGCTCAGGCTGTGGGTCCCCTGGGGTGGTAAGGAGTGGTTCTGGACTTCGACCCCACAGAGAAAGCATCTCTTTGATCAGACGACTCTCAAAGTCTCTCCTTGATCAGAATGGATTCTTTGTGGAGCCCCATAGTGAACAAAAAGTTTTCTACAAGTACTTTGGCCACAGTGGATGCTTTCTGGTCTTTGGTGGGAAAGCTTGGGCTATATCTCGTGAAATGGTCAGTGACCACCAGCATATACTGATATTTCTTTGATCTGACTCCAAACTCAGAAAATCAATACAGACCAGCTCCATGGGTGCACTGGTGGTGATGTTAACAAGGGGCAGCCCTCTGGGGCAAAGCTTTCCTCTGTAAGCAGCGACTACAAGTTCGAATGTGTTGCTCCACATCAGCCCCCATCTTAGGCCAATAGAATCTGGATCTCACCAAGTCAAGTGTTCTGTCTATACCAAGGTGCCCCATGTGGTTGTGCAAGGACCTCAGTACTGAGTCTCGAAAGGCAGTGGCAGCACTAGTTGTTGTTTGTCTACTTGTCCCCTCTGTCTACTGTTTCTCTGTATAACAGTTTATTGATCAGTTCAACTTAGGACCTTCTTTGTATAACAGTGCAGTTCTCAAATCAGTGGAGCGTAATTTGGACACATCTTTTCCTGCATAGAGGGCTTCTAAAGCTGCTTTGATCATGGGATCGCGGGATTGAGCCCACAATACATGTCATTGTCCAGCTGAGGCAGTGCACCAATGTCTATTGCAGAAAGTGGCAATAAGCAGCAGGTATGCAATTGTCAGAGGGTCCCAAGCAATCCACCATGCAGTCCACTGCGTCCGTGGACATTTGTTCCTCCCTGTCAAACTTCCGGCAGAGTGCCCGAATGTCAGGTTCTGCCAATCGGACCCAATCATTCTGGGAAGCAGGCCTCCGGGAGAGAGCATCAGCATCTATGTGGTTCAGACCTGCTCGGTATTCGGGAGCATAGTCATATGTAGATAATGCAGAAAGCCACCTATGGCCAGTGGCATCCAACTTAGCTGAGGTCTGCACATAGGTCAAAGGATTATTGTCAGTTTTACTAGTATTTTAGCCCCACAAGTACTCATGGAATTGGTCAACAATAGCCACTTCAAAGCTAGGAACTCTAACTTATGTACAGGATAGTTCTTTTCGGATGGGGTCAGGCTTCTACTGGCAAAGGCCACTGGTCTCAGGCCATTCTCGTCTCTTGGTACAACACAGCCCCCAACCCTTGCAAGCTAGCATCAGTGTGCAGGACGTAAGGTTTTCTTGGATCGGCATAGGCCAGCACTGGAGCATGGGTAAGTTGATATATGATCTCATGAAAGCAGTCTCACAATCAGGAGTCCAGCGGCCCCAAATACTTCACTCGGATGAAAATACATTTCTTAGTCTTGAGGGACGCTGACTTTTGGTATTTTTTGTGGGTTGGGGATACCCTTTGAGTAAGGTTAAGTAAAGGGCGGATCACTCTTGAATAGTCCTTGATGAAGCTACCATAATAACCACAGAATCCCAGGAATCTTTGCAGTTCTTTAGATTTTGGGCTGTGGCCAGGTGGTCAAGGCCTCAACTTTACTTGGGTCGGTCTCTATTCCTCGGTGGATACTATGTGTCCCACATACTTTACTGATGTTTGAAAGAATTGACACTTATCAATGGACAGTTTAAGGCCAAAGTCCTCCAGTCGGTCCAATACCTTAAATAATCTGCTCTCATGTTCCTCCAGTGAGCTGCCAAACACAATAACATCATCTAGGTATACCAGGCACTTAGTAAGTTCATGTCCCACTGCACGCCCATCAATCGTTGAAAAGTGGCTGGGGCACCTGAAATCCCTTGAGGCATCCTCATGAATTCATAGAAGCTAAGCGGACAGATAAAGGCCGTCTTCTCACGGTCCTCTGGGGCCATCGGGATCTGGTAGTACCACTGCGGAGATCCAGCACAGAGAACCACTTGCTCCCGCTTAGGCAGTCCAAAGCATCCTGAATGCGGGCATTGTGTACTGATCAGGATAGTCCGCCGTTTAAGGTGCGATAATCCACACACATCCTTACTGTTCCATTCTTTTCCTCACTACCACAATGGGGAAGCATAAGGGCTTCTGGATTCTTGTATTACACCAGCAGCTAACATCTCTTGCAGATGCCGTCTCACATCATCTATGTCAGCAGGTGCCAGGCGTTGAGACCTCTTACGAATGGTCTTCGTCATGCAGCCGGATATTGTGCTCAGCTCCTTGCACGATCCACATCCCATTCCTTTAAAGAAAACACCTGGTCTCTCTGGGCAAGCTTCTCACTGATCCTCACTTTCCATTCAGCTGGCAGCGGAGTCGCAAATCAAACAAGTCAGGCGTTACTCTGTCATTCTTCCTTGAACTCTTGCTGCTGGGTAGCACTGCAGTGTCTGCACAATGCACATTAGCCAGGATGCAACCTCTGTTTACTCGAATGTCTCTTTCAGACACATTATGAACTTGGACCATTACCCTTCTGGCCAGAGCACGGGCTCTAGCGGGCAAAATACTAGGCTTGACCAGCAGTCCTCTGGCAATTTTCCATCGCCTGGTGCATCCAACATTAATATTTTATTCTTAACATCCTTTCTGATACGGACCTCTCCTGTAAGGTACACTGGGCATTTGGCGCCAGGATCAGAGACTCAGGATCCTTCTTCCATACAATTCCACCGGTTCCTCTGGTTCTGTTTTTTCAGCATCTCTGTGCCTCATAGGCCTTCTTAATTAAAGCGGAACTCTTAAAGCTCTACTAGTCTTTGACCCTGTTTTCATAACACAACTGTGCCAGCCTTCCGAACATATGAGCATTTGTTCCAATCAACAAAGGGACACCATCATACAGTCCAGTGGGGGACACACTAAGGCTAGGGTCTCTACTTGTTCGCCACTCCAGCCACGGAGGTGGGGAAAGACAGCCAAATTCGGATATACCCGAATAGGGGTAGGCCTTCTACTTAACCCCCATACATGCAGTCCTTCTAATGGTTGTAAGGGTACTTCTGACAAATGCTTCTGATACCAATCCTGGAACATAATTGTCACTTGGGAGCCACTGTCTAATACAGCTCTTGTAGACACTCCATTCACCTTTACAGTGGTCTCCATGGAGGGACCCACTATTCTGGACCAGTCTGGAGAGGCGGTAGTGGGGGCCTGGGCAACTGACCTTGCCACAAAAGGACGTGAATTAGCATTTTTGGTGCCCTCACTGGGATCATGTCGTGCACCTCTTAACCACTGATTTCTTCTCCAAGCTCTCCTTGTAGCCTATATGCAACTTTGTCAGTGTCTTTTGGGACTGGCATTCCTTTCATGTGCCCATCTTTCCCACAATTATAGCAAAACATACTTTCTGGAGTTTGAGCTGGCCGAGGCGCCACACTGGGAGCCAGGGCGGGGGTATTACTAACTGGAAACCTGGGTGCCATCTCTGTCTGCGGCGTGATAAGCATTTGGAGACATCTCGTCAGTTTCTGCACTTCCATGGTCAAGGAATTGAGTTTGAGCTGTTATCAGCAGGAGATACATGGGTGGGTACCCCCACCCCCATAGCAGATGCAGTCGGATATAGGTCAGGGCCCGTACTTGCAGGCGTGGCCTTCATAAAGGGACTGTTTTTGAATTCCCGGATCTCTCTCAACAGTTCGCCCCATTGTGGCATATCTTTTTCCTTGTCAGAGCACTCATTGACTGTCAACCTCTGCCCCTGAACTTCACTTGATGGGTCACCCTCAGTCACTCGGGCCGTAGCCACAGCTGTTGGTGCAGGTACCTCCCGAGGTCGCCTTTTCTCAACTCCTCGAATTTCTCTCATTAACTCATCATAGGAGGGTGGGGATTCCAGTCGATTTGCCAGGCGTAACTGAAGCAACAGCAGTTCTGAGAAGGGGGCAGACTTAAGGATTCTGTCCAGTCTGGTTCGGTCTAGTTCAATCGCCGGCCAACTACCCTTTCTGAGGCATTCTTGCAACAATTTTTCCAGCCGAGAGACATACACAGACAACAACTCCCTTGGTACTGTTGTGCATTTCTTACTCTCCACCATAGGTCCTCATCAGAATCTGGGCTCCTATACACATTCTCCAAGGCCTCAAGATAGGCCTGTGCAGTCGCTCAGGGTTACTGGCCCGTTTTGCGGATGGTAGTGGGGCAGGACCTCGAGGCTCTCACTAACCCTCTTTAGCTTTTCGCCTTCCGAGCATTGCCATTCTAGCACTTGGGGGCAACATAGTCTATCCAGGTCTCCCAGTCATCCCTCCCTTGGGGGTGGGAGGTGCCAGAGAAGATCCTCAACCTTCGGTAAGAGTCGTGACTAATGGCAGGTGCAGAAATAGGAGTCTGCATTGGTTCAGCCACCATTACGGGCACTGGAGCAGGAGAGGTGTTGGGGAGGAACACCCGGTGGCAAGAATAGTTTCTTCAAGTCCTCCACAGTTTTCCTCTCCCATCAACCATTCAGCAAATTTCTCCTCAAAAGTTTCAGATAGTGGTGGGGCTGATTCCCCCGGTCTTTACTGTCCTTAGTTATCACTCTCCAAGCAGTGAGGGCTCCTCTGGGGTAATGGTCTGTGGCACTTTGGAGCTATCTATGGGATCCTTAAACTCTACTAGGGCCAGGAAAGTGTGGGTGAGCAGATTAGCATGCCGACCCACCACCACAGGGTTTTGTAAACCTTCCACCTTGGAAAGTACTCCTGCACAGTGTCCGTATTGATACCCAGGGGATGTCCAGGATAAGCATAGCATTTTGGGGGTCGATCTCCTCCCAGTACACCACTCCACCAGCCGGTGCACAGCCACTTCTGTCGGGTACCCATTTTTTTTAACAGTGGTTCGTAAATATGGCCACTAGAGGACACACAATCCCAGCGGTGAGCTCCAAGATGTAACCCCTAGATGGCGCTATCCCAGGGCTACTACCCTGCCTGATTTGCCACTAACAGGTTTGAGGCCTGGATCCAATGGCGGGTGCCCCACCCAGAGGTCAGGGTTTGCAATAGTTAAACTAACTTGGTCACAGCCCTCTGGGACACTGCAACCCTTTCTTCCCACTAGTGGCCCACACAATATATCAGAATTACCTTCATAGTATACACTTACCCCAGGTCTGTTCCAGCACTGGGACCTCCTGTGAAATGAGATACAGTGCAACAATCACAGTACAGTACTTTAACATAGACAAATACCTCAGGCAGTATAACTTTGCTGAAACAAGCAGCTCTGATTTATTTAGGGATATAACAAGGACAGGGAAATCAGGTTAATTAGCTTATCACTCTAATAATCTATTTATGGCTCTGTGCACAGGCCTATCCTATCAGTTACTGTCCTTGGGTACCCAAGCCCTAGTGGCTAGTCCAAACTGTGGCAGCTGGTAGGGGCCCTTTCACACAGAGAAAAGGAGAATTAAACAGTCAGCAGTACAGTAATTCCATTTGGATTTAATGTGGCAATTCAACAGGGAGCGACCTGAATTAGTACTCACGACCTCCAAATAAGATATAGGGTCCTTCAATGTCAGCAGGGCTCACTTGAGGTACACAAACCTCTTCACACATCCATATAAAAGAAAGCACTATACCAGGCAGGCTGCATCTGTATCCCGATCGCAATTACTGCACAATACCCAGGAGAACACACAGCAGATTCAGTTCCTGACAGACTGAGTGTAATTTTCAGCAATTCCTCCAGTCTTCTACAGGGTGAGCCTGGTTTCTACTCTTCAGAGATCCTTTGATTCTTTTCACAGGACGGATTCAGTCCTAACAAGCTGCAGACCGGAACTCTGGGCCTTACACACGTTTTTGACTAAAACTGCACACTGAAAAGTACAGGCTCCTTCCTTCTTCACTGCCAAAGCTCAACCGAACTCCAACCGACAAAAACCGGGCACTTCCTTTGAGTTCCTCCAAGTTCTTGACTGGATTGGCTGTCACTCACAATAGACTGCTGCTGTTGGTCCAAAAAGGCACTGAAGTCTAAACTACATCTCCCAGAGTCACTGCCCATACAATCCTCTTGTGGCTGGCTCAGATTATGAGTCCAAGTTCTGATTCGTCCAAGGCACCATTTTAGAGCTAGCTTACCCACACTGATTGGTCCAGTTCAGCAGTTCAAAACTAGAATGGGAACTAGCAGACACAGTTCTGACTGCAAAGAAAGCAGGTTAGACAAACTGTAATTTCATTATTACTCTAAATAATTTCTGGTAAACAGTTACATCTTTCAGATAGGTTCCTTTGCACTCCTAGTGACTGCAAAATTAAGTGAATTGGCAGCAGCTCGAGTGGTACTCAGAGAAGCACACAGTCCCCCATACAAACTAATTATGTCTGCAAGCAGACAGCTCTTAAAGAGACAGTACCAGAGGCTCTAAAAACACTCACTGATAAATGGCTTAAATGCCAAACACCATTCAGGCTTGGAGCATTCAAGCAAGCTCCTGGAAGTCTTTTGGGAACCCCCATTTGCAGGGGGGTTACACATACAAGTACCTTACAGGGAGGAACAGGGTGCAGGAATACACTATTTTCCAGTGAAAAAGATGTTCCAGAACTAGAGGTCATGGGATGAAGTTGGAGGGAGGGTGATTCAGAGGAAATGTGAGGAAGAATTTCTTCACAGAAAGGGTGGTGGACAAGTGGAACACCCTACCTGAGGAAGTGGTGAGGGGCTGAAACAATCACGGGATTTAAGAATGCATGGGATAGACATAAAGGAATTCTGGAGGTCAGGGGTGAGGGGCAACAGACTTCTAGAAAAATTTAGTGATCTTACCAGCTCAAATGGGCAGACTGGGTGGGCTATAGGCCCTTATCTGATTTTATTTATTTATTTAAACTTTTGGTAACCTAGAATGGCACACTGAGCCAGGGCTCATTTGCAGGTGTAACCTGGGGGAGGGGAAAACAGTAGAAAACAATATACAAAATTAATTTTACATAATAAACATATAATAATACAGTCAGAGTACAAAATGCAGAGTGCAATTCATAAGAACAAAAGTGCAAAAGCAAGGGGATTTTACATATTAGCGAAAAGTTTAAATACAGCCAGAGTACAAAATTCAGGAGTGCAGTTCATAGATAAAACCGAGTAAAATATAAATTGATATAAGGCAAGGGCATAGAAGAAGGAAAAAGAGCATGATTAGCTAGAGCTAAAGCAACGAGTGGCTATGGACAGTGGCATGAGGCTGTCACCCCCCTGTTCCCAAACATGTCAGAGTGTGCTAGCACAAGAAATCAAAATGGAAAATGTTTGAAAACCAACTTGTAATCCAAATGCAGTAATTGCAATCCAAAATTGGAAAAGTACAAAAGACTGTAGCCAGCAATGCCAGCACTCACGTGACCCATGGATGCATTAGTTCAGCTGAGACAGGGGATAGCACAGAGCAACAGGATGAGCAGCAGTCAGGAACAGGGCCCAGTGGCATGGGGATCAAACACTTCAGATTCCCTCAGATGTTCTTCAGCAGCACAGCCCTTCTGGCTCTCACCTCTCAGGACACAGCTCTTCTGGTTCAACTTTCAGTCACAGGACCACTACCCAATGGTTTCCCAGTTCCCAAGGAGCCCAGATCCCAGGAGCGACCACAACGGTCTGACTCCCCTCTGGATCGAGAGTACTGAACTACTCAGGAAATGTACCCCATGATTCCTTGTTTCCCCAATCCACCCCCCTAGATAATGGCTAGAAGGCCCTTCATCTGGCTCTGAGGCAACCTAGAAAGGATGCAAGTCTCTGTCTCTGTACAGCTCAGCAGCTTCAGTATGCAACAATGTCCCCACAGGCTCAAACCCTCAGTAGTTACTTCCAACAGGTGCTTGCCTAGCACAACTTCACAGCTTTCACTACACAGGTACCTTTGCCTGGCACAGTCTCTGAGTGGTATAACTAGAAGGAACTAGAAGGGGGACAGGATCAGATCTACAGTACAGTAGCTTCTTGTTGTTTTTACATTGTTTCTTGTGGATTCTGCTTGGTAGAAGGTTATTTCTTTTCTTTCTTACTACTAAGGGGCTAGCAGGGTATTGTTTGGGGCTGTTGGAATTTTGAAACCTGTTTTGGTAGCTATAAGTGGGCTCATTTGTTTGATTCACTGTGTGGCAGGCTGCATTTATAGAGGCTAATTTCTTCTGTTTTAAAACATAATTGGTGTGATTTAACTGGGTCTGTTTCTTTGAATTGGAGACCTATATCTTCTAATTCCAAGCCTATTTTGATGTATTGTTGGTGAAGCTGTTTGAATTGGAGTCCTGTTTCTTTGGGTAGCAACCCTATTTTGGGGGCTTTGAATAGAATTGTGATTCATTGTTGCTGGCTTCACTAGCTGCAAAGTTTTAGTGCAGAGTGGGGGAAGGGTGCTAATGGTCTGACCAGGGGTCTCATCTACCTGATTGTTTCTGGAAGACTTAGGCTGGTCCTACCCCCCCAAACCCCTCACCCCACCCACCCCTGGTCCATTATTTCCTTTATACCAGGGGTTCTGACATCACTTCCTCAAACAGGCAAAGGATATGCACCTGTCATAGCAGAAGCAGACATCCAGGAAAGGAACAGCAGCAAGTGAAGAGGTGACTGCTATCTCAGTGGAAGGGAAGTAAATGCAAATCTAGGAGCTTTCATTATTACTTCTTCGCATTGATATTGCATTGGGGAAAGGAGGAGTAGGAGTTTGAAGAAGGTTGTGCAATGGCTACTTAGTCTCTTTTTGAGTGTAGATAGGAAGGATAGGAATATAAAAAGCAGTTGCTCAATATATCTAAACGTGTGCAACAAAGGAGGTAAGGGAAATAAAGAAAATGTTTTACACTGATGGTGGGGTAGAGGGGAGACTTGGGGGAGTGTTTGGTATCCTGCATCTGGAAGGGTGGGGGGTCACTGGTGGGCAACGACAGCAATGGGTAGGGTGGTAGGCTGCAACAACTGCAGTGCACCAATCTTTCTAAAAATTGCCTGGAGTGTGGGAGGATGTTTAGTGTGTAACCACATAGAAAAACTAAGAAAGGAGATTGAGGGTCTGCAGACAGGCAAGGCAGATTGGGAGTGGGTTTAGCCCAATACTGGAGGGAGGATGAAGGGGAGATGAGGGAGGGCGATTTAAGCCAACAGTGGTGAGGAGAGGGTCAGAAGAAGGGAAGCAGAGACAAAGGGGCCCAGGTCAGGAAGAACGATTGCCGGGGAAACCAGGTCAGGAGACAAAAGACAAATGGAAGGAGGAGATAGGGACTTGTGAGGGGAGGCGAAGAAATGGCAAAAGTCATGGAGTGGAAATGAGGGAACAGGTTACTATGAAGAGAGAGGGAGTGGACATTTGTGAAGGGTCTTCAAAAAATAGTTTTGCACTGCTACAGAGGAAGAAGGTGGAGGAGGGAAATGATGAAATTAGAGGAGTAATTGATAAATGCCTGGACCAAACTGGAGTGGGGGGAAGTTCTGCTGGGAGAAATGCAACAGGGGTAAAAGGGGGAAATAATGTGCAGGAGGAAGAAGAGGAGCTGGAAATGAGAGAGGGAGATGAATGGAAGCAAGCAGGGAGTAAGAGGGGTCGAATCTTAGTGCTGGGGGACTCAATATTAAGAGGAGTCAGGTGGGGTAGCAAGGGGGAGAGGCATAGTCGCATTTGGGTGGAGGCCATGCCAGGAATGACAGCGGAAAGGGTGGGACAATCTGTTCTGAAATATGCTAGAAGGGGTAGGGACAAGCCTCATTTAATTATACATCTTGGGACAAACGACCTGGCTGACAAGACAGTAGTTATAGTCCAGAGGAGGTTTGAGGAACTAGCACAATTATGTGAGGGGCAGGAAGATCTGTCAACTTGTTCAGAGATACTTCGTGCCAAAGGCAAGCACAACAAGAAAGCTGAGAATAGAGGAATTTAACAGATGGCTAAGAACCTGGTGTTGTGCTAAAGGGTATGGGCTGTTGGGGGTGGGAGGGACCTGGGAGGACAGTAGTCTCTATGCCAAGGACAGACTACACTTGAGTGAGGAGGGAAAGAAAGTGTTGAAACAGAGGATGGAGGAGTACATAGAGGAAGTTGGGAATTTAAACTAGGAGTGGGGGGTGGCAGTTGGGAAAGAGATATGCAGAGACCACAGATTGGGAAACCATATGAGCTTAACCCCCATAACAGTGACAAAGGACAAATGGCAAGTACTATTGGTGATGCTAGGAAAGGAGGGCAGGATGGGAGGAAGGGAAAAGGGTGGAAGGTGGTTGCCCTTAATGCTAGGAGCCTTGGGAGGAAAACTGCAGAGTTACAGGTTCTCATGGCAGAGGGAGAGGTGGACATTGCAGCCATCACAGAAACATGGACCACCCAATACAATGACTGGGACCTGTCTGTACCACGGTACAGGTTATTTCGTAGAGACAGGGTGATTGGGAAAGGAGGGGGGTGGCACTATATGTGAAGGAAGGACTGAAGTGTGTAAGGGAGGAAGGGGAGGAGGGTAGTACGGCGTCACTTTGGGTGCAAATCCAGAATTCCAAGAATAGGATTCTTGAATGGAGTGGTGTACAGGCCACCATCTCAGACGGAGGAGTTAGACAGGGAGCTAGCAGGACAGATCAGGAGGACCTGCGAGAAGGTAGTGGTGATTGTGGGGACTTCAACATGCCAGGAGTGGACTGGAGCACCCCAACAACCAGGAACAGAAGGGAGCAGGTACTGCTGGATGCCTTCCAGGACAGCTTCCTGCTGCAAATGGTCAGTGAACCAACCAGGTTAGGGAATACCCTTGACCTTGTGCTGGCAAATGGGGACTTTGTGAGAGAACTTACAGTGGAGGAACCGCTGTCAGGGAGTGACCACCACTCAGTATGGCTCACATTGAATGTGGGCAAGGAAGGAGTGGAATCTGGCACAAGAGTGCTGGACTTCAGGAGGGCCAACTTTGGGAGGATGGGGGAAGTGGTAAAAGGGTACCTGGCTAGAATTCAATCTAGTATGGACACTAACCAGAGGTGGGAGCTCATAAAGCTGGGGATAGTGGAGGCAACCAAAACCTGCTGCAAAGCCCAGAGCAAGAAGGCTAGGGCTAAGAAACCGAGCTGGTTGAGCAAGGAGGTCATGGAAAAGGTAAGGAGAAAAAGAGCTGCCTTTAGGAAGTACAAGAAAACAGGGAGGGGGAGGACAGGGAGGAGTACTTGACAGAATCGAAGGAGGTGACAAGGGCAGTAAGGGGAGCCAAAGCATCTACGGAACTCAGGCTGGCACAAGGCATTAAGAAGGGGGAGCAGGACTTCTAAGTACATCAGGGAGAAAAGGAGCTGTAAGGACCACATAGTAAGGATTAGGAGGGGAGGGGTTGGGTGGAAGCAGGGTGCGATAAGGCAGAAGCACTAAATGAGTACTTTTGCTCAGTATTTACTAAAGAGAAGAGGGGGGTGACACCCAAGGTGGGAGAAATGGCAGAAGCGGGGGAGTGGTGACAGATGGGAAAATCATGGAGGGCAGAGTTCGAAAGGGTTTGAAGGCACTGAGGGTGGACAAGGCGCCAGGCCCAGATGGCATCCACCCCAGGGTACTGAAGGAGCTGGCAGAGGTCCTTGCAGAACCTTTGGCAGACCTATTTAATGCCTCACTACATTTGGGGTGTGTACCACAGGACTGGAGGATGGCTCATGTGGTGCCCCTCCACAAGAGTGGCCCCAAGGATGAACCGGGAAACTACAGACCAGTGAGCCTCACATCCATCATGGGTAAGCTAATGGAGACTATCCTGAAGGAGAGGCTGGTGGCCCTCCTAGAGGCCAAAGGACTACAGGACAGCAGACAGCATGGCTTCATACGTGGCAGATCCTGCCAAACCAACCTGGTCGAGTTCTATGACTGGGTAACTAGGCAACTGGACAGGGGCCATGCAGTGGATGTCCTGTATCTGGACTTCAGTAAGGCATCCGACTCGGTGCCACATGGAAGGCTGGGAAGAAAGTTAGTAGGTACAGGGGTGGGTGCAAAGCTGGTGAGCTGGGTAGGGAACTGGCTTCAGGGAAGGCAACGGAGGGTGGTGGTGGTGGGTGGGGAGCTCTCACACCCAAGGGCAGTGACGAGCGGTGTTCCACAGGGCTCGGTGTTGGGACCAGTGTTGTTTGGGATATTCATTGCAGACATATCATGGGACATCAAGAGCAAGATCAATCTGTTTGCTGATGATACCAAGGTAGGCACGGTGGTGGATGACCTAGGGGGGATGGCAGGGGTTGCAGGATGATCTGGCAAAGCTTGAAACCTGGTCAGACACCTGGCACCTGGGCTTTAATGCCAAAAAGTGCAAGGTGCTGCATTTTGGGATGAAGAACCCAGGAGGAGTTACTAGCTGGGGGGGGAGTGCGGCTAGCCCAGACAGATGAGGACAAGAATCTGGGTGTGCTCATTACAGGGTCAATGAACAACTCGGCACAATGTAGGAAGGCAGCTGCAAAGGCCAACAAAATGCTGGGTTGTATTGCAGGGGTATATCCTCGAGGAGGGAAGAGGTGATTCTGCCACTGTATAGGTCATTAGTTAGACCACACCTGGAGTACTGCGTGCAGTACTGGCGCCCATATCTGAAGAGGGACATTAAGTTACTGGAGGGGGTGCAGCAGGCGACAAAGATGATCAAGGGGCTGGGGGACTTATCATATGAGAGGAGGTTGAAGGAGTTGAACATGTACTCACTGGAGGAGAGGAGGGACAGGGGTGACATGATTGAAACCTTTAAATACATGAAAGGAATAAACAAGATGGGTACAGAGGGGCTGTTCAAAGTAAGGGAGGGGAGGGCCACCAGGGGCCATGATATGAGACTGGAGGGAGGAAGGTTCAGGAGGGAGATGAGGAGACACTTTTTTACAGAGAGGGTGGTGGCTGGGTGGAATGCGTTACCTGCAGAAGTGGTATGCAGTAGAACAGTGGACTGCTTCAAAAGGGGATGGGACGGGACAAGGGGGAGGGTTAATGAAGGGGAAGTGTGGAAGGGAGGGAGGGGCAGCTGCAGAATAAGGGGTGCTAGCTGCACATTCGAGCAGACTTGATAGACCTCTACGCCTTTATCTGCTGGCAAATTTCGTATGTTCGTATGTTCGTAAGCCCAGGATAAGGCTCTCAGTGAGTTTGCTGGATAACCCCTGGTGAGGGCTCGCAGGATTGTTGGCCTGGCTAGGCCTCCCACTTGGACTCGCTAGCAGCAGGTCTGCACACCTCAGGGTCTACTGTCTCTCAGACTACCACAAACTCCTTGAGAGCCCAGAAACTTTTTCTCCCCCAGTTCAGTGTCCCATTGGACAGACAGCTAGTCAGAGCTGTCCATCAGTCCTTCTGCCCTGTCCTGTCTGCTCATTAACCCTCTTAGCCTAACAGTCCATTTAGGAGGGTCCCTTATTACATCATCCTCCCACAATCCTCTGGTGAACTCTGCAGTGCTTTTTAGTCTATTGATTGGCCATGTTACAGGGTATGGGGGGCACAAAATGGCTTCACTCAGGTCCCTGTAGGAGCCCTGTGCTCCCAGGCTTTTAATTTTGTTTCTTTGCTCCTTAAAAAGTGCTGGTCTCCTGGATAGCTGCAGCCCCTTCTAGGTTGATGTCTGGTTATGCCACTGGGATCGTGAGTCCGAACACGGCGGGCTGGGGGCGATGGAGCTGGGGCACTGGGGAGGGGTCCCTTTTTAGCACATGCTGCAGCTCGAGAAAGGGTGGCTGTCTCAGTGGTGGCACATGGAGTGCTGAAGAGAAGACTTGGTGGATTGATGACTCCCAGTCCCCTCCTCCAGCATCGGGGGACCAGGAATGAAGAACATGGCCATAGCTGCTGAAAATGGATGGGCGCAACAGGTTGTGTGTCTCTCTCTCCTCTCTCTCTCTGTCTCTCTCTCACTCTCACTCTCTCACACTCTGACACTCTCTCACTCTCTCACTCTCTCACTCTCTTACTCTCTTACACTCTTACACTCTCACACTCTCACACTCTCACACTCTCACACACACACACACGCTGAAGCCAGGAGTACAGAGGTACAGCTGCAAGTGGGAGAGGAGTTCAGTGGTCAGACGGGGATCAATGGGAAGCCTGACGAAGTGAGGCACTGAAGGTCCGAGGTGCATGAAGAAAGTATTAGAAAAAAATAAACCCCATATACTGTACATGCAGCTTGTTCTTCTGTTGCACAAGTTGGAGCTTCATCACTGAAATATTTTCTCCTCTGTAAAGCATATACAATAAATGCTATATGATTTTATTTTTAAGGTATTTATGTCCCCATGCCTCCTTGTTGCCTGTTAGCACAGAACTCTCCTGCACAATACTTTTTTTGTCTTAGTTTTCATCGGTGATTGAATAATTAAGTTTTCTTGCTTGCTGATGCAACTCTTGCAGGACACCCTTTGATGTAAGTAACTTAGCAACTCATGCCTCCCAATCATACCATTTTTGTAACTAAACATTTTCTTGCTCACTGACTCTCCTAACAGCACCCCCCCCCCCCCCAACCAAGCCCCATCACTGATCTTCTCATGGACTTGCTGTTTTTCCACTATTTAACACGGGGCCACAGTAGTAATGGATGGCCTGCATTTCAGTCATGCATCGGCCTACAGAGGGGTGGGGGAGGTGCCAGTGCAATGGTGGGCCAGGGCTTTTTCCTGTAGCTTCTGTATTTAATTCCAAAGGGTGCTGACATGCAATGATGTGCACTTGCCCTGTGGCACGCTGCACATGCCTGCCTGCATCTGGTGTCTGCCTCTCCCCTTGTTGTGATTCCCACTGTGCTGTCTCCTAGCCTCTGCTGTGTGGCAACCAAACAGCAGAAAGTGGTGTCTCCCTCCCTGAGCGGGGACAGCTGTCCCTTGGAAGCTCAGTCCTCCCTCCTCCAGCCATCCCCTGAACGACCCAAGTCCATTTCCACTTCTGGGTCACTTGCATAGCAAGTGGTAACCCTGCCAGCAATCATACCATTTTTTAAAGCTTTTTTTATGTTTTTTAGCTGTCATTCTTGTGCCATCATAACCCTGTGCCATGGCTAACAGACCAAGCTCCTAAGAGAGGGTAAATGCCTCTATTTTTTAAACAAGAGAAAGAAAAACAACATACGTACTTACTGGAACCTGCAGAGAACTTCGGCTGCAAGAAGTTTTGCAAATAATCAGGGGAGTTTCTAAATGCTCACAGCGGCCAAAAGCTAGTTAACCTTGGATGAAGCAGCAGAAACTGTACACCTCCAGGAGACAGGGCTATTCTTTCAACACCAATGATTCTCTTTTCTTTGCACACACGAGATGGACTGAGGGAAACTTTAGCCCTCAAAGGCCTTCCTTTCTCTGCTTGTGCAGCTCTCCTCTTCACTGGTTTTCTGTTGCCAAGTCTGTCTCACAGCCTTGCTCACCTGAGCCCCCACCCCCCCTTGTCAGGTGTAAAGAACAAAACTGCCTTTATGATTGTATGACATGTGAGAGGGTCAAAACTGGAGATGGGTTTGGATTGGCCAGTGACCGCTGGATCTGGATTTTTTCCTCAGCATATAAATCACTGTGTGTGTGTGTGAGTGTGTGAGCAAGACAGGGTGTGTCATTTTGGGCCAATAATTGCATGCCTTGCATGTGTTATAAGGCATGAGGCAAAGCCAAGTGCCTTTAAACTCACTTGAGAGAAGTGATTATTGGCCCATAATTACACATCCCTGCAGTCTCTTACTGCACTTATAAGATGACTTTCAAAAATAAAAGTAGAGGAAAGAATTAAAAGACGGTTTTTGAGGTTTAAAATAAGATGCATTTTTAAAATTTGGTAGGCTGTCCCACTCAAGTGTAATTATAGTGATATTATTACATGGGTTGGCATGTTAGTCAGTTAAATTCTTCTGTTTATCTTAGCTATTTTATACATGAAAATATTTTAGGGAGCTGAGAGGGAACAGTAGTTACAGCAATAATTATTTGAACAAAAGATGCAAGGCGACTGCAGGCATTTGGTCAATGTTCAGTAGAATTTCCCGGTCAAGTCACCTTCGGACCAAAAATGTCATGAACTGCAGAGTCTGCGAAAAGACTCCAGATACCTTCAGGTGTTAGAATCCATAAGCAGTGGTTATGCTGTGACGTACTTCCTGTGTTACAGTTGGGCCAGACCTCCAAATGTATTTGTGTGGTTATAATTAACTTGTTTATATATACAAGTAATGAACAAATTAATTAGCAATCCAAAGGTTTGCCAGATTATGCACTAAAATATATTGACAGAACATATTGTTTGGACATGTAAGTCTAACATATATGGTAAATAAAAGGTTACAAATTAACAGTCGCCAATCTTTAATGTCCTATCTGCCTCTATAGTTCCTGGAACCTTTGTGCCCTCTGCCACCCCCCAACCCCACACACACAATTGTATTTGGCTGGTAAATGTTTTTCATTTCCAATCTGATTTATTTCTAATTGGAACTGCAAAGGTTCTAAAATGTTTTGGTTTTCAAACCTCTTTTCAAGCTAGTAATTTGCATATATCTGCATATCAGTCATATGCTTCGCTGAGCCTTTAGGCAACTTAATGTGCGAGTAATATTGTGCTTATGCAACGTGGATTTGGCCATTCACAATCTCTGTCCCTCTGCTGGGACTGCCACCCTTGTGGGACACCTTAGAACTCAGTTATGTGGTCTGAAAAAACACTCCTCCCTGAAGTGTCGTACCCTTGCAGTTACTAAGGTGACGTGGTCCCTTCAGACTAAAGGTATCTTAAGAAAGATTCCAAAAACAAAGGCATGCCATAGCATGGTTGGGATAGGCTTCCTCCTATAAGAAGAGAAAAAATGGTGGTGTGAGGGAATGAAGGAATAATGATAAACAAGACTGCATCCAAGATCTACATCCCTACCATACAGACCTCCACCTAAGATGGAATATTTCATGGTATTCCACATGGAGGATAGGAAATCTCCTCTTGGAGATGAAACCTTAGGAGAACCAAGGCCTTAGGTCAGCATTCCTCCAGGCTTACTAGTTTTATTAATTATTTAGAACATAAAAGCAAAAACACTTTGTAGTACAGCTTGAAATCTGGCATAAATTAACATAGACTGTAATAACAGGAAGGTGAGCTCCTGAACTCGTACTGTCTTATGCAACACAACCTCAAAAGAGCTCAGTCAGAATGACTGAATGTACCCCCACTCCCATATACACAGTCTATATGGGGACAGGCTGGCACAGACATAAAGTCATATTAGATGTGGGTGTGAAGATTCACTCGATGGACAGAAATGAAAGCAACTACTGGGGTACTCGCAACATGAAGTAGTTGGAACTGGACAGACTGAATGGGTCATGAGCCCTTTTTGCTGTCATTATCTAAGTTTCTATATTTTTTTAATTTTATTCTGTTTAGAATTTTGTGCTGCTGGATATCACCAGTTAGGCTGACACCTAGAGCCCGATTCTAAGATGCATGTCGCAACTCACGGGTTTATGCGAGCTGCGACTAGTGCCGATATGCCAAGGACCCTGTGCCCTATTCTGAGACAGGCAGGGTCCCTGGCACTTATGTCCTGCGACTTGTGGCAGCTGCAGGGTTGCACCATGGGAATGGTGCAATGGATCTGGGTGCTGCAAGCTGCCAACCATGAAAAACAACCCCCCGAACCCCCCCAGCCACGAAAAAAGCCCACAAGCCCCCATGGGCCATGGGGCGGTTGGCAGTGTGGCTGAGGCACAAGGGTGGTGCCAGATAAAATGGACCCGGGTGTTGGCGGTTGGCACCCCGGTATTGGGATGGTGGCATCACAGAGATGGGGGGGTCCATGGGGCACAGCTGTTTGAGTGTTGTGGCACTTCGAGGGGAGGGCAACCACCATTTGGCCAGGATGGATACCCCTTAGCCCAGTTAACAGCTGATCTAACCCTGCAGTGCAGCAGTGTGACTTAGAATAGCGTAATGGGGTTACAGCAGCCACCCTTTCGGAATAGGGTGCAGCTGTTGCTGTAACCTCCCTTCCGTCATGCCATAGGGGCTGCGGCCAGTGGAAGTCCCCTTGCAGGCCACCCACGCCATGGCGCAGGCCACCTCTTGTAAGTGCAAACAGTAACACATGTTGCAAGGAGTGACTTGCGCCATTGGGTTTGGCGCAAGTCGCCTTGCGACATGCGTAACCCATTTTAGAGTCAGGCCCCTAGTTTTTAAGACGGTCTTAAGGGAACAAATGTAGCAGCAAATGTTTCTGTCAGTCACAAGACTAGCTCAACATGAAGTTAATAAACAGAAGGTTAACAGTCACAACAGTTACAACATATACAGTATACTAACAGCTTTATAAGAAAAACAAGGGTAAGTTTGTAGAAGTCAAGGATATGTAAGCCCTTCACCTGCGACCAACTGAACTAGTCCTTGACTGCCCTGATGAGAGCACCCACAGGTGGGTGGGCACCCTCGTTAGTCCTTGAGCAATGCTCCGGGATCCTCCCTGTCTAGCAGCTGTGCTTGAGGGGAGGCACCCCTTACAGAGAACACTTGTCTTTAGTTCCCAGATCGCTGCCTTAATTCTGGAAATGAATGTTGGCATCTTGAGACCAAATAAATGACACTGGTGACAACAGTGCAGTACACATCCGACTTTACTTAATCTGTTGACGTTATTCACATATTCACAGCTAGGTCCAGAGACCCACTGCATGGTATTGCCATTCTCTATATGGATATGCCAGCTCTACAGGATATGAAAGCTACTATACAAGCTCAGTTACTCATCTACAAAATATGAGGGCAACTATAATAACTTTACTCTCGTCTGTACACTTATTAGGGTGGGGTCTGCTGGAGACAGTGAGACCTATTGGATCAAATGTATGACAAGTGTATCCCATTTATGCCCACGCATCATGTATTTATCAGCAAAGGTATGCAGAGGGTAGTATAGCCCAGAGGTTAGAGCAACAAGCTGTGAACAAGCTTGGTACATCCAGCAGACCTGCATTTGATTCCTACAACCTCTTACTGCATACTGTGTGTCACTGAGCATCTCACGTAACCACCCTGTGCGCCCAGGTTGCCCCTGTAAATAGGCTTTTTGCCCAGTGGACCTTACCTGCTTGCCAAAGAATGTTAAAAAGTTACTTGAGCATTGACTTACTGTCTCCAATAAGGTATCTGTACTTCAGGCTTTGTCTGCTATTGATCTATCTCAGTCTGAAGTTGTGAAGTAGAGGGATGTGGCAATTCCACCTGTCGTTTGTCAAAAAAGCAAGATGAGGTTTTGTCTGTTTCACAGAAATGCAAACCTGATGCAAAAGGGTAAGAGAGAAGGGAAGGACTCTTCAGTTGTGGAAGCGCTTCTGTGCTGGTCTAATGGTGCTGGATCGTATGTTCATTATGGCCTTAAAGAAGATTCACCTGTTTTTCACTGCCTGGGGCATGCCCTGGCAGAGCTGGGGATAAAAAAGGTTCTGTTAGATGAGATATGAATGTGGTTCTGGATGGGCTGCCAAACTGGAGTGGTGTAGGGTTGGGTAGCATGGAATCCAGGGGGAACCATGGTACTGAAAAACATGACAAGGGAGTGATATCTGGTTGATATCTGATGGCTAGAGCATTCAGAAGGAAGGGATAACACCTTTTACTCGATGGTGAATGATACTGAAGCTGCAGGCACTTGGAGCTCTTCCTGACTTTGGGGGCATTTGTGAAGGGTTACCCTGGATATAGGTATTGAGCCTCTGGTAATCTCTGACCACGCCCTGGTCATTTAAATGTAAGGCCAGTGTTCCACCTGTGTTTAGGGTGGCATCTCTCATCCAGGGAGGGCAATTCACAATTTAGCAACTAGACTATGGTATACTCCTAAATATTCAGAGAGTTGGTCCAGCTGTTTGTCTCATTTCTGACAGGATGCTGATGGTCCTAGTGACCGAAAGCAGTGGATTCCATTATCTGGCTCAACTCCATTGGACTTAACTGACACCGACTCTTGCCATGCCCTTTATCCTGATGAACCATTACAGCTATCATTGCCACACATTTGCCTAGGGGTTGCTTACTATTCTGGGTGCCCTATCTTCTCTGGAGCAATTCCATGAAGGTTCACTTATATATTTCCCCCCTTCCTTGCGTACTTCTCTATGGGACTAGACATGCAAGGATCCCAGCAACCTCCTTTGAGAGGAGGCCCACCACACTTCCTGGTGCCATTCAGGTTGGTTTATGGTTCTTCCCCTCGGGGTAGGACTATTCTGGGTCTCCTTTCTCTGGCTGGTCTCTGAAGGGGTCTTCCCACCTCCGTAGGGGGAGAGGACAGACAGGGCTCCCTCAGCTCTTCATGTACTCAAACTCTGATTCCTGGGTGCCCCAGACTCCTCTGGATCAGGCATGAACTCTGGACTCTGCACCTGAGCACTTCTCTGAGCTTTCAGCTAGTCTCCCCTCTTTTATACAGTAAAGGTGGATGTTAGGACCAATAATATGCATTCCTGGGCTTTCTGCTGTTGTCCGAGTCAGGAAGTAAAGAACACAAACTCCAGACACCCTGCCTCCTAGCTGAGATTCACTGGAAAGCAGATCTCAGTGTCAGGCTAACCTTTCAGGTGCTCACTAGTAACCTGCCTCTAGCTTGGAAGAAGAGACAGTTGGTGAGGCCCCATCTGGAGTACTGTGTGCAATTCTGGAGACCCCATCTCCGCAAAGACATAGACAGAGTGGAGGCTGTTCAGAGGAGGGCAACCAAAATGGTGCATTGTCTGCACCAGAAGACATACGAGGAGAGACTAAAGCAGCTTAATATGTATACCCTTGAGGAAAGGAGGGAGGGGGAGGGACATGATAGAAACTTTCCAGTATCTCAAGGGAATTAACAAAGTACAAGAGGGTAGCATCTTTCAGAAAAAGAGATGTGCAAGAACAAGGGGGGCACAATTTGAAGATAGAGGGGGGAACAGCTCCAAGGTAATGTCAAAGTATTTTTTCACAGAAAGGGCTGTGGATGCATGGAACAGCCTTCCTGAGGAGGTTGTGGAGTTGGGAACAGTGGGAGAATTCAAGAATGCATGTGACAGACATAAGACACTTCTGGTGGGGGGTAGGAGGAAGTAAGCTGTTTAACTAGAATCTGCAGCTTATCCATCAGGTAGGGAAATGGGCAGACTAGGTGCGCCAAGTGGTCCTTATCTGCTGTCAAATTCTATGTTTCTATGTAAGAGAGGCTGGTTACAGTACATACAGGTTCCAGTTCTGACAAGGGCCAAAATAAAAGGTGCAAGAATGTCTCCCTTCTTTGTGAACCACAGCTTCTCCACTGGTTCAGGAACAGTCGGAGGAGCACTTTAGGTGCATGATATAGGAGAAGTGGGCACGACCTGGGTGTGATAGGGGTATAATTCATTTATCTGGGGAAGACTGATAGCCTTCTCCTTGGCTAGGAAGAAGGAAAGGGAGAGGGAGCGTCAGTCTTTGTTACAGAGATGAATGAATTGCAGGACATACATAAAGAAAGGGATAGGACCCCCAGGGTCATTCACCAGCTAAAGTGCAAGTCATATGAGGTTAACAAGAGGCCCACCCAGCAGGCTGAATTTTGCACTATACGAACTTGACACTTGACAGACATACTGGTGGGGGGAGAAAAAGTGGAAAGGCTTTTGGCCTCTCGGCTAAAGAGGATGTCCGCTGACTTCAGAATCCCAGGTATTAGAAAGGAAAGATGAGTGTAGACGGACCCTTATGAGATCAGTGGGCATTTTAGGTGATATTACTAGGCTCTCTATGCCTCCAAACTAAGGCAGAGGAAGGAGCAGCGATGCGAGATCATACTTTTATTGAGTCAGTATCCATGGTCAGTTTGGAGTTGGAGCAACAGAATATGATAAAGGTGCCTCTCTACTTGGAGGAGCTGTGGGTGGTAGTGGCAGAGATGCAGGGGAGGAAGTCAGCGGGGATATATGGCCTCCCAGTGAAAGTATACTGGCTGGGGAGAGACATTGTCAGCCTGTACCTACTGTCGCCAATGAGACATGACAGCTGCCAAGATCAATGAGGGAGCCTACCATCACTGTCCCAGGAAAAAAAGATTAAAAATCTCTCCAGTGTTCTAGAAGAATTGGGTACAGAGAAATGTTGAGCCTTTACTGGTCACACCGCTGAAAGAGGTAGTGAGGTGGAACCACTTCCACCTGTTCTTATGAGGAAAGGTATTGACCTTACAGATGATAGTTCTCCCTAGGGTACTGTACCTCTGGTGGTACCTTCCTCTGGGATTTCCAGATAGAATCTTTAAGAAGTTAGTGGGGGTGTTGAAGAACTTCCTCTGGGAGAGGAGCAGGCCAAGATTCTCTACACTCAGGATGATGGCACCTTGGACGAAGAGGGGCATTCAGGCTCCCTGGTTCAAAGGATATTATTTAGCAAGAGGGTTGAGGCAGATTTGAATGTGGCTCAGCTCGAAGCACCTGAGGGGGATCAGACCAGGTAGATGGCCTTGGAGAAGGCAGTAATGGGAGACAGTGCACCTGCACTCTTGCTTCTGAGCATTCAGTTGGATTCTGGGGCTGGAAGATCAGAAAGTCATGGGTTCTTCTAGCCTCATACCAGGTACTTGGGGTAATACCCATAACTAACACTGTAGTGCAGTATGAGGGGGTGCTGCACTGTTGAAGAGGTATCCTTTGTATGAGACAGTAAACCAAAGACTCTTCTGCCCATCTCTGGTCACCGCACAGATGAATGTGACAGATCCAAACAAACAGAAGAAGGCAATAAGTGCCTTAGCTGGTACTTGAATCCAGGCTGCCTGGAATACTATTCTGATCACACTACCAGCTGTGCCACCAAAGCAACTGGAAACTGGGACATCCAAAGGCACCTTACTCTTTTTCTAATGCACAACCTGGTGCTGCACAGATAATTACATTTTTAATCACAAGGGTGTGGTGTGAATATTTATGGAACCCAAACAAACAGAAGAGAGAAAGAAAAAAGTGCCATAGCTGGGACTTGAACCCAGGCCACCCAGAATACCATTCCGGTTACCCTACTGGCTGTGCCACCATGGTAACTGGAAACTTGACATCCTGAGGTACCTTACTATTTAATGTACAGCATAGTGCTGCACAGAGGATTATATTTTCAATCACAAGGGTACGGTGTGCATATTTGTGCAACCCAAACAAAGAAAGAAAGAAATAAGTGTCTCAGCTGGGACTTGAACCCGAGCCACCCATAAAACCATTTCTGTTGTGCTACCAGCTGCACCACCAAGGCAAATGGAAACTGGAATGTCCAGAGGCACCTTATTGTTTCTCTAATGCACAATCTGATGCTGCACAGATAATTACATTTTCAATCACAGGGGTGTGGTGTACATATTTATGGAACCCTTGTCAGTGTTGGCCATGACAGCAGAGAAACTACCATACTCTTCTGTAGGGGGAGCCCTTGTCTGCCTGCCTACCAGCCAAGATGACAGGTGTGGTGGATGAAGGTGGAGGAGGGATGGAGCCCTCTAATGCTAAAATGGGGAAACCCAATCTGTCTGTTCTTGCTGATACTGTACTGATACTAGAGTAAATGTAATTATGGATAGGGTTGTAGACCTACCTGTACCAGCTGGGGAAACACAGCATCCTGCTCAGTTTCCAGATATAGCTATGACTACTTCTGATACAGAATTTGAAAGTGTGGAATACACTGGATCGGACGAGAAGCCGACGGACCAAGCTGAACATGTCCTGGAGAAGGCCATGTCAGAAAGAAAAGCCCATTTACTTCAATTGCTGGCTGAAGAAGAGACACATCTTGCTAGGTCTCAATCTGCTTGTGACCAAGACCATATACAGACTGGCAATAATGACCTATCAATCAATCAAATTCTTTATTTATCCAGGCGAGCATCATTGAGCAGGGCTCATTTGCAAGATGGACCTGGTTATGACAAGGTCAGGTACAAAAGGACAAAATAATATATATAATATATATATATATATATATATATATATATATACACACACACATATACAACACACACACACACACACACACACACACACACACAGTAGAATCTATGAATATACAGAGGTCATTGTACAAGGTACAGAGAGCAATACAAACCAGTTGCAAGTACCTATATATAGCTACAGTAATGTTGAGTGTATCTCTGTAATCCTTTATTCCAGTTGCAGCGAACAAGAACATAGGGATGAGAAAAAAGAAGGAAGAAATCGGAGGGGGGTAGAAACTAGTTCAATGGACAAGTTTTGTTTCCTTTGGAATTCTCTAAGGTAGTCAGGGTCAGGGCATGAGGAAAAGGTGGGGGTGTTAGGATGGCAGCAGGTGAGCAGTGGAGGGGGGAGGGAATATAGAAGGAAGGGGTTAAATAGCAGTAATAGGGTGATATAGGTATGGCGTGGAGGTTGACCTATGTAAAACTAGGAAGAGGGCCGGCGAACTCGGTTCACTATCAGAGACAGGGAACGTCCACCATGCTGGGGAAGGGAGGATAATAGTGGGATGGATATCAAAGCAGGACAGTGAGTTAGAGGTCAGAAAATGAAATTCACTTGAAGCATAAGTATACATATGATAGTCAATGGGAAATGAGTAAGAAGGGTGCTAAGACATAGATATCGCCTAAAGGTCAGGGAGATGTAGTGCACATAGACATGACTAAGATCATGGAAAACAGTGGCATGGTTCCTTGATGAGGAGGGAGTATAGAGTCTTGAAGGTGGTCACACTGACATGGGAGCTCAGTTTCAGTGTTTTCTGAAGTTTGTTCCACAGAGAGGGCAGTACAAAGCTTATAGCCACTCTACCAAAACGAAATTTAACTCTGGGGACTATCAAGGAAATGGATGAGTAGCCTCTCAGGGCATACTTGCCTAGCTGGTACAAAGGGAGGCAGTCTGATGTATTGGGGCAGCTTATTTGTAATAGCTCTGAAGGTCCATAGAGCAGCATTTCTATTCCGCCTATACTGCAGGGATGTCCAGTCCACAGCTGCATACAGGGAGCAATGGTGCATGGTAAAAGGAAGGCCCATAATGAACCTCAAAGCTCTGTGGTAGAGCGTGTCCAGTTTTGAGAGATAAGAGGCAGGACAATGACTATACAGGAAGTCTGCACAGTCTATCAGGGAGAGAAACGTAGTTTGGACCAGATGTAATTTGGCATCTCTTGTTAGAAAGTGACTGATCCTGAAGAAAAAGCCTAGTCTTTGACGCAGTTTTTTTAGTAGATCCTCAATATGCTTTGTAAATGAGAGTTTGTGGTCCAGCCAAACTCCCAGGTATTTGAATTTTGAAACAAATTCTAGTTTTTCTCTGAGAATTGTAGAAATATGCGCCACTAACCCTGTGGTAGCCTGGTATACTGTATGTACTAAGGGAGAGAATAGCATAGCTTTGGTTTTCTTAGCATTAAGTAAAAGCTTTTTGTTTAATAATTGGTTTTGTAATGAGTTGAATTCAGTTTGCAGGTCACTACACACGGCTTCTGGGGTAGGGTGGCTCAAGTAAAGTACTGTATCATCCGCTAACAGATGGATACTGGCCCTGGTTATACAATCGTCAATGTTGTTGATGTAAATGGTGAACAATAAGGGGCCTAATATGGATCCTTGGGGAACACCTCTAAAGAGTGGTTTAAGGGTTGAGTGTTTGCCTTCAGCCTTGACTTGCTGGAGGCGGTCAGAGGGCTAGTTGTTAAACCACCGCAAGGATAGTGAATCCAACCCTACTGACTGTAAGGAGGAGAGTAGCAGATTATGGTCAACAGTGTCAAACGCCTTACTTAAATCTAAGAAGACAGCACAATGTAGTTTCTATTGTCCAGTTATCTTTGCCAGTCGTTGGTCACTTTTGCGAGGGCCATAATGGTGCTACGATGCGCTCTGAAGCCCAATTGGACAGGATTTAGGATATCTGAAGATTCTAAATATGATCTCAGTTGGTAGCTTACAATTTTATCCAATAGTTTTGGCAGGACAAGAAGGATTGAAATTGGTCTGTTGTTAAGATCACAGGGGTTCCCTGATTTAAACAGCGGAATGATGTATGCCATTTTCCAGATGGACGGGATGACCCCTAGGGACAAGGATGGGTTGAACAAGTGAGTTATAGGCACGGCTAGAACATGCTGTGCCACCTTTAGAAAATATGGGTCTAGGGAGTCAGCACCAGTGCTTTTCTTTATATCTAGCAGCTGGTTCTACACAACTTTCCCCCAAAACTGTGGCCGCGTCAATCACTATGGCTGAGACCATATACAGAGTGGCAATAATGACCTAGCAGATGGTTCAACACAACGTTCCCCCCAAACTGTGGTGACTTCTATCGCTATAGCCGAGACCATATACAGACTGGCAATAGTGACCTAGTAGCTGGTTCTACACAACTTCCCCCAAAGCTGTGGCCACGTCAATCGCTGTGGCTGAGATCATATACAGACTGGCAATAATGACCTAGCAGATGGTTCTACACAACTTTCCCCCCAAACTGTGGTGACTTCTATCGCTATAGCCAAGACCATATACAGACTGGCAATAGTGACCTAGCAGCTGGTTCTACACAACTTTCCCCCAAAACTGTGGCCACGTCAATCGATGTGGCCGAGACCATATACAGACTGGCAATGGTGACCTAGCAGCTGGTTCTACACAACTTTGCACCAAAACTGTGGCCACGGCAATTGCTGTGGCCAAGACCATATACAGACTGGCAATAACGACCTAGCAGCTGGTTCTACACAACTTTCACCCAAAACTGTGATGACTTCTATCGCTATAGCTAAGACCATATACAGACTGACAATAGTGACCTAGCAGCTGGTTCTACACAGCTTTTTCCCCAAACTGCGGCCGCATCAATCACTGCGGCTGAGACCATATACAGACTGGCAATAATAACCTAGCAGCTGGTTCTACACAACTTTCCCCCAAAACTGTGGCTGCTTCAGTCGCTGTGGCCAAGACTATATACAGACTGGCAATAGTAATCTAGTTGCTGGTTCTACACAACTTTCTCCCAAAACTGTAGCAGCTTTAATCGTTGTGACCGAGACCATATACAGACTGGCAATAATGACCTAGCAGCTGGTTCTACACAACTTTCCCCCCAAACTGTGGTCGCTTCAATCGCTGTGGCTGAGACCATATACAGACTAGCAATAGTAATCTAGCAGCTGGTTCTACACAACTTTTCCCCCCAAACTGGGAAACCTTTAAAAAAACTCCTGTTTCAGTGTCACAAGCACCATCTCAGTGGATGGATTCATGATCTCAGATTCTACGTCTGTCGCAGACACCTTAAACAAGTTCTTTATCACTTGTGCTCTTCCTGACCTCCCCTTTTCGGTCCCCACTGTCCCCCCAACTCCTCTCTCTCCAAACAGTTACCATTTCCCCCCAATCTCCCAACAGGAAGTCTACCAAGTACTCATGTCACTTAACCCCGGCAAAAATAGCCCAGATGGCATTGACCCAGAGCTCCTCCACATCTCTGCTCCAGCCATAGCCCTCCCCCTTACACACATCTTAAATCTTTCCCTTTCCTCTGGCAAGGTCCTTATGGCCTAGAAAGAGGCCAAGGTCCTGCCTCTCCACAAAGGCGATGACCTGGCCTCCCCTGGAAATTACCGACCAATGTCCCTCCTCCCAGCCCTAGCCAAACTCCAGGAGTCCCTAGTCTACACTAGGCTTGCTGAATTCCTCACTGCCACTGAGACCCTATCCCCTGTACTAGCTGGCTTTATATGGGTCTCTCCATAACATCCTCCTTACTGCATGTCACAGATTCTATCCTCTCAGGGATGAATCTAGGGCACATCACTGCCGCCATCTTCATCGATCTAGCAAAGGCCTTTGACTCAGTGTTACACTCACTCTTACTAAGAAAGCTGTAATCCGTTGGCCTGGTGGCACCAACAGTGAACTAGCTCAGTGCCTACTTCAAGAACAGGTGCCAGTGAGTTCTTGTGTGCTCCAGTCTGTCCTCCCATCTCCCCATCCTAGCTGGGGTCCCTCAAGGCTCATATCCTGAGCCCTGTCCTTGTCTCCTTTTTCATCAATGACCTCCTCTCAGTTTACTCAAACTTGCAACTCCATATGTGTGCTGATAATACGATAATCTACACCTCTGGTCCCTCAACTCCTGACATGGTGGTTCCTCTCCAGCATGATTTTAATAATGTGCTAAGTTGGTTTCAGGCTAACCAACTAAGAGTCAATACCAAGAAAACCATCACAATGACCTTTGGGATAAGACAAAAACTGGCCAGGCTCCCGACCCCTCCTGTATTCGTCACCCCAATGGCTCTCCCCTCGAAGCAGTCTCAGCATTCAAATACCTTGGGGTCTGGCTTGACAACAAACTGGATTTCTGCATCCATATGCACACACACCATGCACTCCAAACTCCTCCCAAAGCTAGGAGTCTCGTACCGAAATAAAGGTTGTCTCTCCCCTTCAGTTTGCTGTGAGCTGGTAATCAAAACCATCCTCTCATTGTTCAACTGCACAAACACTATCTACGGCACCACTCCCACCTCCTCCCTGGCCAAATTAGACACCCTTCTACATGCCTTCTGCTGCTTCACCACAAGCTCCTCTTTCCACACACACCATTGCTCCCTCTCTTTCTATCACTCCCTCCACTCTCCCACCATTGCCAGACCCATTACTTGGCATTAATTGCCAAGTACTGGTTTATTTCCCTTCCGTCTTACCTCTCCTCCCTCTTGTCCCTCCTCCTATCCACTTCACTCCAGGGAATCCCATTCCTACTACCTTCCTCACCCTCACTCTACGGCTGGTCAATCTGCCTTCTCCCACTGTCTCCCTCCCCCTGGAACCATCTCTCACTTTCCCTTCATCAAGCCACCTCTCTCCCTGCTTTCAAGTGCCTGCTAAGACTCACCCCTGCTGCTACTTGTACCTGCCCCAATGCTCCCTAATCTTGACTGAATGTCCCACCAAACAACGCTGATATTTCTATTCAACATGTCCTTGTATTCATGCCTGTATGTAAATACTGTTCTATGTGCATTGTTATTGACTGTAATGTTATCTAATTTCACCTGTATTGTTCCCTGCTCCCCTGCCCCTCCACCCCCCACCCCCCCGGGTCACATCTGGAAATGAGTCATGGCTCAGTATGCCTTTCCTGGTCACCAAAAGTTTTAAATAAATAAATAAACAAACACTATTGTCAAGTGGCAGAGCAACAACAGAGGTGTTCAACAATGACAGCTCTCCAAATGCCCAGTTACATCTTGTCACTTTAGGTTTACATCCTGGCCAGCCTGATCCTACACCTAAGGCAGTACAGTCAGCATCATGGAGCCCTGACTGCACGCAGCTGGCTAGAAGTGGGTGACAAAAGGAAAAGACTGGCCATCACCAGGTGCAGTCTCAGCTGTGGACATTATTGCAGAGGCAGAAAAGGACAGACTGCAGGAAAGAAAGTGTGGTGGGTAGAGGAGGGTTGGGTTGGTGGTGTGGTGTGATGACCCGACTGGTATGGACTTGTACTACCAACACCAGTGTCGCCCTCAGTAGGTGTGATGATGAGGAGACAGTCTCGGTTCTAAGTGGGTGGATGGAATTACCCAACAAGGAGCGGCAGGAGTCATATACAGAGATCAGATGCTGAACAGTATTATCACCAAGAAGAGGGAAAAGACACGGTCCCGGGGAGCAAAATGAATTGGTCACAACACTTAGGATACTCTATTTACTATAGGATTACTATTTTGGATACTCTAAGCAGCTACATATGCAACTAATAGTTCCTATAAGGTACTAAACACACAAATAAACTCTACAGTTGCCTAAGAGGTGCACCTTGGCCTAGAATTGTGGAGTACTCCAACCTACAGAGAACTAGAAATTATTAATTCAGCATATGAATTTCATACTGTACATTAGTACAACTCTACCAGGAGTACAAAGTTCAGCACTTTAGAGTCCTTGTGTCAGCTGAAGAGGACTGTTCAGTATACTTCACGTGAAGAAGGAAGATTTTAGGGAATGACAGAAAACTGGCTTGTGGAATAGACTGGTGTGACCAGAGGGGACTTCATGGGAATAACTGGGGATTAGGAGAGTTTGTTTTTTTTTTAAGCAGGCCATAGTTTCATCAGTTACACCCCCTCTCCTGGGTTGCCAGACACACAAGCTCAATAAAGAAAGCACAAAGGGAATCTTCGGCACCAACCCTCTAATGGGCTGCCGGAACGAGACAACTGAAGCTGAACTTAAGACAGAAGATCCAGCCTGAGTCCTCCAATGGACTGCCAGGATGAGACAACTGATGCAGAAGACAGCAGATCTGGCCTCAATCCTCCAGTGGACTGCCAGGATGAGACAACTGATGCTAATGACAGAAGATCTGGCCTGAGACCCCCAATTGACTGCCGGGACGAGATGACAAGAAGAGATGAGAAGACCACACAGAATAGGGGACCAAGATGATGGGAATCTTCAAACGAGATCCACTCCAGAAACCCTCTGAAGCCAATCTGGGTTGCTGACCTCTGGGTGCCAACACAAGACAGAACCTGAAAAGGAAAGCAAAATAACAAACAGGGCATTGAATTGTGAATAGGGGTTGGAAGACCCTGTTAAGGGAAAAGAAAATAACAAACCAAGCGTCAAGACTTGCACGGGGCCTGGAAGAAACCTATGAACAAGCGAAAAACAACAAATGAGACGCTGAAGTGCAACACATAGGAGAAATTTTTCCAGAAAGAGTACACTCAGAGAGAATATCTTTAAATCCAAGACATGTGAATGCAGAGACTGGATGGTGGAGATGATGAATACAGTTGATGGACACTTCTCTCAGTTGGCTGGAGGCTGATTCTGGGTGATGTGTATTTGAAGCCACAGGCACACAATTTAAGGCAGTTTAGATTTGGCATACAACACCTTCAGTTCAGTGCAATTGCAGATAGCAGGATGCAAAGTACACAGTTCTAGGGCAATTGTAGGTTGTGGGGCACCAAATGCCAGTTTGGAGCAATTGCTGGTAACAGGATGCAAAGTATACAGTTCTAGGGCAGTTGCAGGGCAGCAATTGCCAGTTTGGGGCAATTGCAGATAGCAGGATGCAAAGTACACAGTTCTAGGGCAACTGCAGTTTGCAGGGGCAACAAATGCCAGTTCAGGGCAATTGCAGATAGCAAGATGCAAAGTACACAGTTCTAGGGCAATTGCAGGTTGCAGGGGCAACAAATGCCAGTTCAGGGCAATTGCAGATAGCAGGATGCAAAGTATGCAGTTCTAGGGCAACTGCAGGTTGCAGGGGCAACAAATGCCAGTTCGGGGCAATTGCAGTTAACAAGATGCAAAGTACACAGCTCTAGGACAATTGCAGGTTGCAGAGGCAACAAATGCCAGTCCAGGGCAATTGCAGTTAACAGGATGCAAAGTACACAGTTCTAGGGCAATTGCAGGTTTCAGGGCACCAAATGCCAGTTTTGGGCAACTGCAGATAGTAGGATGCAAAGAACACTGTTTTAGGGCAACTGTAGGTTGTGGGACACCAAATGCCAGTTCAGGACAATTTGCAGATAAAAGCATGCAAAGTACACAGTTCTAGGGCAACTGCAGGTTGCAGGGGTAACAAATGCCAGCTCGGGCAACTGCAGGTTGCAGAACACAGTTTGGGCCAATTGCAGGTTGCAAAACATAGTTCAGGGCAGTTACTGGTTGCAATACACAGTTTGGGGCAATTGCAGGTTGCAGTACACAGTTCGGGGCAATTGCAGGTTGCAGAGCACAGTTCAGAGCAACTGCAGGTTGCAAAATACAGTTCAGGGCAATTGCAGGTTGCAGAGGGAAAAACACACACATTTGGGGCAATTGCAACAATTCACCAGATCAGTCAAAGTATCAGTATTATTGCCACTCCAAATTGTCCTGTCGCTGACCCCGATTAACCCTCTTCCCTCTGTTAGTCACTTTGTGGCAAATGCTAGCCTACACTGGCACCCAGCCGCCTCTATGTGTGTTCCAGTGTCGAGGAAACCTTTAAACCCCTTTCCCACCAATGAAATCCCAGTCACTGTCCCAGTGCCCTCTGCTCCATTTATAGAAGCAATAAATAAACAAGCATTTGTCAATGCCGAATGTTGTCTTGCTGGTGTTGGCATTGGTAGTGCAGGAGTTAGAGAGATGCATAACAGGAATGGCAGTGAAGTATAGAACCAACATTAACCCCACCCCACCCTGCAGAGAGTGACAGGCATTGTGATGTGCCTTTGGGTCACTGGCCATAACGTTCATGCCATTTCACCTCACCCTACTCTGCAGAGTCTGACAAGTGTTGCGTTGTGCCTGTCGTCAGCCCATGTGCTCACCCCATTTCATAAGGAAGTACGTTGAGATGGGTGCAGCATAAGAGAATGGGTTGAACTTTGGGGCAGAAGAGTGCAAGGCATGCCTTGATGCCTGTCATTGGCTGCAGGGTTGGGGTGTGGGTGCAATGGCGTGAGCAGTACAGCAGACAATCCAACAGCACACCCCTGATGCCTGCTAGTCTGTACAGGATGGGACGTTATGGTTAGAAACCCTAACACCCTGGGCGTTTGGTATATGCACTCAAAATGTTCAGCATGGCCTTTTTGTGAACCCACCTAATGAAAACATTTGGGACCTCTGCTCATGAACAGTGTAGCTGTGATTTTGTTAATCTCTCTCAAACATTGATTTCCCACAGTGACCGTGCCATTCTGTACCACATTAAAATGTCAGCTGCACCATTGATAAGGAGGTGTGAAGAGATGGCAATGTTGAAAACTTGGAGTGAAAATATTACACATTTGCAAAGTTACGAGCGTGTGTGAAAACTGCATATTGCATGCTCGCAACACAGTCATGTAGTGGAATTACTGCACCAAATTTTTAAGACAGGCATTTTGGGACCTCCACTCATGAACAGCGGCACTGTGATTTTCTTAATCTGTCCCGAACACTGATTTCCCACAGCGACCATGCTATTCTGCGCCGGAAGTGTGAAAAACAAATTTTGGGCAGGATGTGAAAAATGACAGCTATACTCTTCATAAGGAGGTGTGGAAAAATGGCAATGTTGAAAATCTGGAGTGAAAATATTAAAAATTCTCGAAGTTACGAGCGTGCATAGGAACTGCACAATGCACGCTCATAAAAGTCATTTTTGGGAATTTTTTCACAAAATTTTCAACATAGGCATTTTAAGACCTCTGCTCATGAACAGTGTCACTGTGATTTTCTTACTCTGTCCCGAACATTGATTTCACACACCAACCGCACCATTGTGCGCTACACGTGCGAAAACACATTTTGTGTGATACATGAAAAATGACAGCTATACTGTTCATATGGAGGTGTGGTAAAATGGCAATGTTGAAA
Source organism: Neoceratodus forsteri (assembly GCA_016271365.2). Taxonomy (NCBI): domain Eukaryota; kingdom Metazoa; phylum Chordata; order Ceratodontiformes; family Ceratodontidae; genus Neoceratodus; species Neoceratodus forsteri. The sequence goes on from CM028129.1 coordinate 1,502,685,054, forward strand.
ATCTGGAGTGGAAATATTAATAATTATCTCAATTATGAGCGATTGTAGGAAGAGCGCAATGCACGCTCGTAAAACAGTCATTTTGTGGATTTTTTTCACCAAATTTTCAACATGGGGTTTTTGGGAACCTACCTCATGAACTGTGACTCTCATTTCATTAATCAGCCCCGAAAGGTGGTTCTACGCAGTGACCGCGAAATCACCTTTTGGAACCGAATAACAAAATGACAGTGACTGAGTTCATGAGGTGGGATCCCAAGAACCCCATGTTGAAAATTTGGTGAAATAATTTCCAAAAATGGCTGAGATATCCACCAAAGTTGAAAAAACCCTATTTATGCCATTATACAGCTTACCGTCCTTTCTTCAGTTCACGGTCAGTTTTGAAGAGTGCAGACGTGTTCCCGGTCCACTGAAGATAGTCGCGCCGGGCTCTGGAGGTAAGTATGGGGTGAGGGTGTGTGTGGGGAGGCGGGGTATGCAGAGGGTGGCCGCGGGTTGGAGGACGGGCACCGGACACATCGAGGGACTGTTTTCTAGTTTTTCAGGTTAAAAAAAAAAATACAGACAACGTGGGTCAGTATTCTTCTTTTGCAGGTTATGTGTTTGACACACTGGGGTGGGCTCCCAGTGTGCCACCTGTATTTGAGGGGAGGAGGACCGTTGACGGGATTGGGCCCTCTGGCCGCAGAAACAGGTCGGGAGGGGTGATGATGCCGAGGGGGATTATGCACCGGGCACACACACATTAAATAATTGGGGGCCATTATGTTTGATGGGGATTGGGCTCCTGCTGCAAATTGAGCTGGGAAGGAGGGGCTGAAGCCGAGGGATTGGGCCCCCCATCAGCAAACAAAGCCTGTTGGGGGGCATGATTCCAAGGGGGATTGGGCACCCTCTTGACACACAAATACAATTATAAGGGGGCCATTATGCCAATGGGCTGGGAAGGGGGCATGCCAACAGGGGGATTGGGCACCCCCAATGTCGGCTTTTCTGGGGACGGTGAGAGGCGGATGGCACAGCCGCCACCATGTCTTCTTGAAATGTTGCACCAGGGAGAGCACGCCTGCAATGAGGGAGGCCTCACGTAGCCGGGCAAACGTTTGGGTTGGTGGCACGCTTTTGCAATCAAGGTCATAGAAAGCATGCAATCTAATTTGTGCCACAGAGCCGAGCCCAAAGCAGTGGTGCCTCTGGCCACAACATGACCACGCCTCCAAAACCCGCTACTCCACTTCAAGCAACCACGCTGTTGTCTGTGCTATGTGTGCAAGACAACATAAAAAATAACAGTAATCCTGCCCTTATTTCATGTATGGGACTTACCCTGCCCCTTTGCTCTGTCCTAAGGGGAATTGCCCTTTATAAATATTTATTTCTCTCAACAGAGCCTCTGCCCTTGCTCCGCCTCCCAGGAGCTCTCTCTTAAATATTTATTTATTTTGATTAGGGCTTCCTTGGCCTAACTCCTTCCCTAGGCATCACTATGCCTAATAAATATAAATTTATTTAAATAATGGTTCCCTTTGCCCGTCTCCCTTTCAGCTCCCAGACGATCTTAGAGGTGCCTAAAGGGTTATTTAAAAAAAAAAACAATTTCAATTCACTTTGGGCAGTCACCACCTAATCACCAGTGCTGCTGCTGACTCACTGCCCTGGCTGAAGGTGAAGATAACTGGATCGGGAGGCTGGGAGGTCTGTGTAGTGGGAGAGACTAAAGGTGGGATTTCAGCAAGGTCTTCCTGTTTCCGGGTACTCCACCCTATGCTCCACTGAACGGACATGGACTAGAAGCAGCTCTGGGGCACAGGATGGGGAAATTTCTTTTAAATTAACCAAAATAAAAAAAACAGGCAAAACAGAGCCAATACTAGGATGCTGCTGCTTCTTCTAGGGCCATTGATGTTCCGTGCATGCCACACTACACCGCCAGATGACTGAAGGCAGCTGATGACCACAGGGACCTCTTCAGCACACAGACAAGCTGTGGGATGACTTCAACCCTACCAGTAAGCCCTTTTCCTTGCCCCCTGCACTTTCTGTGTCATGTGTCCTCTCGGTATCAGCGCCAGTCCACAACTGCCCACATAAAACATTGTTTTTAAATGTTACACTCAGGGTTGTGGTTCTGGAACCCTGAGCCTATGTCACACTGGCTCCTTTAGTTTTTAAAACAAAACACCACGTGCTGGGCTGCTGCTGCCTGCTCAAGGGGTGTGGTGTCTGTACATGAGCAGGCAGCCAGGGAAAACAGAGGAACATTTTTTTTTTTAAATGTCTTTCTTGCATGTTTCCTGGTGATGAGGGGGGGACACACTAATGGAGGGGTCCCTAGACAATGCCCCTGTGCCACCCTTGATGCCCACACTGCCCAGGGCTCTAACGGGCACTTTAGTTATTTCTCTTGGGCCCCTTACTTTGGGGCACTACAAAAGCAAGCTACATCTGGTTCTTTCTCTCCTGCCAAACAACCTGAAGATATGTAAAGACACATTTAGGGCTGAGCAAATGAACACAGCGGCCGGCTGATATCACTGGTAGTAAAAATGTGACAGTGTCAACAGCAACGGAAAATGGAACCCACCTTGTTGGGTCTTGAAAACAGGCAATGTCCTCAGCAAGTACACACATACAAAAATGCAGCCCAAATTGTTCTCTGCCACAAGCCGTGTTGAGCAGTCGAGCGAAAATATCATTCCCCTTCAGGAAAATGCTCAATCAGATAGCGCTGACCCAGCAATAAAACTGCAAAGTACTGAGCTAAATAACAATGACTCGGCAGGGAAGGGACCTCGCAGGAGACTGTAAATCGAAATAGTAAATAATGCTACTGAGCGTCCAGCTCAAGAAACTGAGGACACACAAACTGCTGGGACTGAGAATACTAATTAAAATAGTGACAACCAGCTGCAGGAGAACAGAACTCTTAAAATGTCAAGACTTATTTACCACGACTGGGGAGCCTGTGCAAAGAAGAAATGCAGTCCACCTGAAATATAAAGCTGGCATGGCAACAACAACAACCAAACAATTTGTAATTTGGCAATTAAACGTTTTATAGGGTGTGGGGCTGGAGAGCTATATTTCAATTCAGTGTATTTATTTTACCAGAAAAAAAGCTCAGTTGAGCAAGCTTATTTACAAGGAGGTCCTGGGTAGAACAGTTGAAATTTCATCACAACAGCAATACAGTTACACATACAGGAAAATGTCACAATCATCTAATGTAGACATGACATATATTCAGATTCAATGAATACAAATGCAGGGAAAATGTCACAGGTATAAATCATAAAGCATGACATATAATGAAATTCAGTGAACCCCTAAACACAGAGATAAAGATACTTAGAATATGGCTCAGTTAATCAGTGCATACTGGGTGTTAGCAGTAATGTCGCTATGGCGATGTTAACATTTTATTACTGTGCTTGACTGGCTTGGCACATTACTATAACTGCATACGTAGTGTGCTATATGACTTTGAATTATGATTAAGTGCCCTATAGGTAGGATACCACAAATGCAGCATAATTACATACGAACATATGAAGAAGCCAGCAGAAGAAGGCCATTTGGTCTATCTACTCTGCTAGTATTGCAGAGTCCACAGCTTGAGCTACTGTACCTGCCCTCCCTTCCCACTCCTCCCATCCTCCCCACCAATGATCCTTACCTTCCCCCTATGCATATCCCAGCCTCTCTTAAAGTTTCCCACTGTCTTCAATGAGCTCACCTCTTCTGGCAGAGCAGTCCAAGTGTCCACCACCCTCTCTGTGAAGAACTGCTTCCTGACCTCCCTCTTAAACCTCCCACCTTCCAACTTAAGACTGTGCCACCTCATGTTATGGTTGCCGCTCTGTCTTAAAGAGAATGTCCTTATTCACCTTATTTATCCCTTTCAAGTACTTGAAGGTCCCCATCGTGCCCCCCCCCCCCGTCTCTCTCCCTCTCCTGTCTTCCAGGGAGTACATGTTCAGTGCCCTCAACCTCTCCTCATATGCCTTACCCTGCTGACCCACTATCATCTCTCTAGGCCTCCTCTGGACCTTCTTCTGCAGGTTAATGTCCTTTTTGAGGTGTGGGCACTATTACTGAACTCCATACTCTAGATGTGGCCTTACCAGTGGCTTGTACAAGGGGTAGTATAACCTCCTCTCTCCTACTACTGATCCCCCTAGATATGCATCCCAGCATCTTGTTTGCCTTTGCTGCTTTCTTGCTCCCTGGTCTAGCTCATCTTATTTGCAAGTGCAAACTTCAGGACAGTTTCTATCTAGGATGGACTTGAAGAACGTTCTCCCAACCATGGAGCTAAGTTTAAGTGTGCTTTGTAGCTTGTTCTAGGCAACCGGTACAATGGTGCTAATGGCAGATACATCGTAGAGTGTCGAATGGGGGGGGGGGTATGTCTAGTAAGAGGATATTGCTCTTCCTCAAATCATATGAGCATGCAGACCTCCGAAGAGTCCTAGTATATATCTTGGTAGGTCGTTTGATAACACCTTGTGAGATCATATGTAAAGGTTATGTAGTCTTTTGGTCAGAGAGGTCCACCCAAGTGCTGTGTACAGATTACAGTGGTGCATTAATGGCAATAGGTTCGTAACTAATCTCAGCACCCTATGGTATAGCATGTTGAGTTTATTTAGACAATTGACAGTAAAGAGGCTATATATAATGTCTGCATAGTCTGTGATTGGTAGGAAGATTGCCTGTACAAGGCATGATCTAATGTTCTGGGGGAAGCAATGACGATTCCTGTAGTAGAAACCATGCCTTATTCTCAGTTTTTTGCATACTATGTCTATATGTTCTACAAAAGATAACTTGCTGTCTATCCATACTCCTAAGTATTTATATTTTGACACTACTTCAAGGTGTTCTAGCAATGTGCTGATGGACGTTGGGGGGTTGATTCATTCTTGTGCAGGAAAACCACATTGGCTTAGTTTTGTTGGCATTGAGAAGAAGTTTGGATCAGAAGAGGTTCTTCTGCAACTCATTGAAAGCTGCCTGTAAATTCGAGTGAGCCGACGTATAATGCATCGTATCATCAGCGCAGAAGTGTAGCTTTGCCCTTTTGGCATTGTGGCTAAGATTGTTAGTGTATATTGAGAAAAAGAGTGGTCCTAGGACCAATCCCTAGGGGACTTCTTTGGATATCGTGGTGCTTGTTGATTGCATGCCCTCCACTTTGACTTGTTGAAAACGTCCAGATAAGTAGTTTCACACCCATAGCAAGGCTGACGCGATGAAACCTGTGACCTGCAGATTATCCACTAGTACAGTGTGATCAACTGTGTCGAATGCCTGACTTAGTCTGAGGAAAATGGCATCCATAGTTTGCTTTCAATCCACAGCACACAACCAGTCATCCATAACCTTGGCTAGCGCAGTTGTGGTATTATGCTTGGGTCTGAATCCAGATTGGTGTGATGATAAGCTATTCGTGCTTTTAAGAAATTCTCATATTTGGTTATTTGCTCATTTTTCCAGCATCTTGGTTAGTACTGGTAGGATTGAGATTGGTCTGTAATTAACAAATACAAAACAGAGTAAACGCACTAGGTAGGGTTGCTCAGGATAAAATCGTAACGTCAGATACAGTATCTGGATCATCACCAGGAAGAGGATGCTGTTTGAAATTATAGGGCCTCACTTATAGTGTTAATATAGCTGATGCATTCAGATACAATGGAATCCTTTTCAAAAGGCCTTTGATAAAGGATCCATTTGTATCTGAATGCGTCAAGGCACTGTGGCACTTTAATAAATTTGGGAATTTTTCATAATTTCAAAGAGCAGCATCCTTCTTTATATGTGGTGGTGAGTGCTGGATTACTTTGTATCTGACGTTGGTCTGTAATTGTTTAACAGACTTGCATTACCAGATTTGTGTAGGGGGATCATGTGGGCTGACTTCCAGCTTGTTGGTAGCTCACAGCTGTTTAGAGACAGATTGAAGAGATGCATTAGTGGGTCTGTGAGCTGTCTGTATCCAGTTTTTTTAGGTAGTCTGATTCAAGTCCATCTGCTCCTGCACTTTTCTTGATGTCTGTCCTCAGTAGAAGATCCTCCACTTGTTTAACAGACTGGCTGGAGAGTAAAGGTGTTGGACAAGCGGTCCTGAGTCAAGAACCGCACTGGGTAGGCTGTGGCTGTGGAATTATTAAAGGCTGATCCAGCTGATGCAAAATAGCTGTTCATTGCCTCTATTCTAAGTTGCTTGTCCGATATTGCCTTATCATTAGAAATGATTTTTTGCGGGAGAGAGGGGAAGGATGTGACACCCTCTAATGATTTTACTAAGTTCCAGAATTGGTAAGCATCCTTTTTATCGTCATCCAGTGATTTACAATAGTATTTAGCTTTTCTGTCCCTGATCAGTTTAGTACAGACATTCCTTTTACTTCTGACGATGGTCCAGTACTCCTCTGATTTTGTGCATCTGGCCTTGTCCCGGCATCTATCTCTCTCACTTAGAGCTTCTTTAAGCTCTTGGTTGAAGCAGGGGGAGGTAACTTTTTTGACCCTTCTTTTTTGGAAGGGTGCATGCTTGTTTATCACCTCCAGGGCATTGCATTTGAATATTTCCATAGCTTCATGGATCACTGATGCAAGATAGAAATTCTGCCATCTGATGTTGGCTAGGTCTTTTGTAAATTATGTCGTATTAAATCCAATGCAGCACTTTTTATACATATATTTTGTCTGGGATGGTAGGGATTTAAAGCCTCTGACACACACCATGATGTTGTGGTCACTTATGTCATTGTGGAACATGGTTGAGACAATTATTTTGTGGGGTCTGTTTGTAATTGTTAGGTCTAGTAGTGAAGCATTTGCTGGTTTCTTTGGGTTGGGTCTCGTAGGCTCGTTGATGACTTGTGTAAATCCTGCTCTATCACAGAGAGTCTAAGTTGTCAGATTTTGGGGTGATCCAGTCAAGATTCAGGTCTCCCAATATCAGAGTTTTGTTTGGGTGGCTATTGACTAGCTGGGATAAGTGTGCCAGTAGCTGAGTGCCTCCTATGGGTAGTCTATAGCATTCTATTAGTTAAATTGATTCATGCTTTGACAATGTGAGCTTAATCTCCAGGCATTCAAATTAATTGGCCATTGTTTGTGAGCTGGTGATGGATGCTGCATATTTATCCTTTATGTAGCATGCTACACCACCCCCTCTGCTAACCCTGTCTAAGTGGAATAGGCTGTAAGAGGGTATGGTTACTGCTGATGCATTTAACCAGGTTTCAGTGATCATAAGTATAACTGGTCCAGTGTGGGCTATCCAGACTTTACTTCATCAGTTTTACTTAGCAAGCTGCAGACATGCAATAGAAGTAGTTTGAGACCTTTAAGGGATGCAAATTCTGTGGGGGACATAGGGGTGTCATCTGATCTGGGGTTTACTTCTATATTGCCTGAGCAGATTAACAGGAGCAGTATTATCTGCCTGCACACTCCCTTTTTCCCCATGCATATGAGGCATTGCTGACAAGACAGTTTGGTTCTACAGGCACTTGGACTGGGACCAGTATTAGCCCTGAGCCTTCCACAAGTCACCCTTAATAAGCTAATAGCCCTTAGGCATAGTGGTTGGGGTATCGTTGATCTGGTTGCTTGTAACACAATTTATGCCTTGATTCATGTGGCAGGGGGTGGGGGGGGAACCAGTATTTGATGCTAGCTTTAAACAAGTACAGGCATGGGAAATATTTTGACAGAAGTATGAGAAGGTTAAAGATTCTTTCCTGTGGAAACTTCTATTTCCTATACCTTTAACTATACCTACAGTAAAAACTATTACTTTGTTGTTCAGGAATGATGGGGTAAATATCACAAATGTGGTACATTGGCTACAACAGAGATGTGAGGTTTTGGACAGACTTGCCCATATTCTAGACGCAGACTGTGTGGACTGGAGGGTGGAACATTAAGGTTCAATTAATATAGACAAATTCAGGAATAAGTCATGTCTCCAGCACTTTTTACGTAGGTCAAGATAAGGGAATATGTTTTTACCCAGGACAATGGAGAACCTGTCACAAGTGTGGGTCACAAATTCATCTAAGTCAGTGTACGACAACCCCGCTGCAATCTATGTGTGGATCATGGCCTTGTTAGTCTGCAGTGTCCAAACCCTTTTAGGTGTAATTTATGTGATGAGGAAGGGTACTCATATAGACAGTGCCTCTGGGCAGCACATAACCATTTAGATAGTGTAGTCCAGGACCAAGAGGAGATAATCACTGAATCCCAGGCACATGTGCAGGGTTCACAAGAACACCCTCAACCCCAGTCTGAGCCAGAAAATAAGCCCTCATCACCAGGACCCAGTGCAGAACTCTTGGACTGTCTCCATTACTGGAAGAAAGCTGCCAAGGGGATTACTATTCCAGCCCCTTCAGGACATATAGACGCAGCATTGAAAATCCAACAGGCAGTATAGCAAGTACCCACAACATCAGCCCCTGATAGTAGTGGTACTCTTCAGGGAGATACACATGCTCCTATAAGTCAGCCTGATTCAGGTGCTCAGACTAAGGAGCGTATGGAAGAACCAATGCCACCCCTCCACCTCACCAGTGGTTGAAGTACAATCACAAAAAAACAGACTGGACCAGGTGGAAAATTATGAAGCATGGAAAACCTCACCCAATTCCTGCAAGGAACAGGTGTAGTGCTCTAAGTAAGAGAATGATATGGAGAGATACAGAGGAAGAGGATGGGGACACAGATGCATCTTCCGTGGCTTTGTCCATTATGGACTAGTCATCTGATTTATAATCAGATATTTCCAAGGCTAAAAGACTGAAAGGAAGAACTACAGTAGGTCACAGTCCAGAGTAACAATAGAACCCTCAATATTCCTGTATGTGTAGAGGACCTATTCTAAATCCATTGATCCTTAATGTTATTAGCATTAAAGACCATAAAAAGCAGGTCACAACATTATACATTTTGAATGGTCTGCCAAGTAATAACGTCTTCCTGCGGGATCCTAGATTAAAATCCACACGTGAAGTGCCCCAGGCCCAAAAGCTTGGATACTTGGATTTCGAAGACAGAAGAAGGCATAAGCATATCTGGACTGTCTCCCAGACTGTGTGGTAATTGTTTGTCACATAGGTGGTGGCTTTATTTGTACCCCATATGTTCATCAAGTTCTTGCTTAAAGATATTAAAGTCTGAGATGTTAATCGGGTACTGTGGGAGTCTATTCCATAGTCTGGGTGCCCTGTTGATGAAATAGAAACATAGAAACATAGACTTTGACGGCAGATAAGGACCGTTTGGCCCACCTAGTCTGGTCATTTCCCTACCTATTGAATAAGCTGCAGATCCTACATAGATACATAGATACATAGACAGTGTCGGCAGATAAGGGCCTATGGCCCACCCAGTCTGCCCATTTGAGCTTGTAAGTTCAGTTTGTTTTCCTAGAAGTTTGTTTCCCCTTACCCCTGACCTCTAGAATTCCTTTATGTCTATCCCATGCATTCTTAAATCCCGTGATTGTTTCAGCCCCCACCACTTCCTCTGGCAGGGTGTTCCACTTGTCCACCACCCATTCTGTGAAGAAATTCTTCTCATGTTTCCTCTGAATCATCCTCCCTCCAACTTCATCCCATGCCTCTAGTCCTGGAACATCTTTTCACTTAAAAATAGTGTTTTCCTGCACCCTGTTCCTCCCTGTAAGATACTTGTATGTCTCTATCATATCCTCTCTCCCTCCTCTCCTCCAGGGAGTACATGTTCAGTTCCTTCAACCTGTCTTCATAGGACTTGTGATGCAATCCATGCACCATCTTTGTTGCCCTCCTCTGAACCTTCTCTACCCTGCCTATGTCCTTATGTAGGTATGGTCTCCAGAACTGTACACTGTACTCAGGTGGGGCCTCACTAGTGTCTTGTATAGCGGAATTATGACCTCCCTTTCCTGCTGGTGATGCCCTGCCTATACATCCCAGCATCCTATTTGCTTTACCTGCTGCCTTGTCACACTGTTTCCCTACCTTGAGGTCATCGGAGATGGCAACCCCAAGATCCCTTTCCTGCTTGGTGCATGCTATATCCTCACCCCCCAATTGATATATTGTGCCAGGGTTTTTGTGCCCCATATGCATTATCTTGCACTTCTTTGCATTGAATTTCAACTGCCAAACCCCTGGCCATTCTTCAAGTTTCTGCAGGTCGCTTCTCATTCTGTCTACACCCTCTGGTGTGTCTACTCTGTTACAGAGCTTTGTGTCATCAGCAACAGTGAAATTCTGCCTTCTAGATCCTGCGCAATGTCACTGATGAAGATGTTGAATAGGACCGGTCCCAGCACTGATCCCTGTGGTACCCCACTGGTCACTCTTCCCTCTGTGGAGTGACAGCCATTTACCACCACCCTCTGTGTCCTGCCACCCAGCCAGTTACCTACCCACCACACTACTGTCCTGCCCACACCCATATTCCCCAATTTGTGTAATAGTCTTCTATGTGGCACAGTGTCAAAGGCCTTGCTGAAGTCCAGATAGGCCATGTCCACTGCCCCCTGATCCACCTCCCTAGTCACCCAGTCAAAAAATTCAATGAGGTTGGTCTGACATGACCTCCCCCTGGTGAAACCATGCTGCCTTGGGTCCTGTAGTCCATTGACAACCAGATGTTCCACCAATCTCTCCTTCAGCAGTGCTTCCATGATCTTCCCACTACCGAGGTGAGGCTGACTGGTCTGTAGTTCCCTGCTTCCTCTTTGTTCCCACTTTTGTATAAGGGGACTACATCTGCTGTCCTCCAGTCTTTGGGTACCTCCCTGTTTCCAGTGATCGCTAAACAGGATAGCCAGAGGTTCAGCCACCACCTCTCTTAGTTCTTTAAGGACCCTGGGGTGCACCCGTCTGGCCCCATTGCTTTATCAACTCTTATTACTTCCAGTTCCTTCAGGACCCTTTCTCATGTAAAGGGACTTGTGTCCATTTCTGCACCATTCTCACCCCTTGTACTCCCTTCAGACCCATTACCCCCCTCTTCCTCAGTAAAGACTGAGCAGAAATACCTATTCAATATGTCAGCTTTACTGTTGTCATCCTCCACGCGGCTCCCATCCTCCCCCTTCTGCCTCACTATCCCTCCCTTTGTCTTTCTTTTTTCACTTATGTACCTGTAAAAGGTTTTGTCCCCTTTACCCACCCATCCTAGTTAATCAACAGCCTACCTCTTCCTACCCCTGTCTTTTTTGTTTTTGCTCTCAGAATCATGATCTGTCTGTTGTGGGACCCAAGATCTATTGGACATGGATGAGGTTGAAATCCACATGCAGAGAATAGTTTAGGATTATGAATTATATTAAAAAAATAGGAGGTAATTCCCTTTTACTCGCCTTTGTTCAATGGTCATTAGATTTAATTCATTCAAACAATGTTCATATGGCATGTGTTTAGTCTAATAATAAGCTTTGTAGCCCTTCTCTGTACAGTTTCTAATAGGACTATATCTTGCTTTTGGTACGGCACCCAGAATTGTGAGGAATAGTCAATATGGGACCTAACATAAGTCTTAAATAAACTCATAATGCTGTAGCCATTCCTTGTGATGAATGACTTCCTGATTATGTTAATAAATCTGTTTGCAGTTTGACCTGTTTTTCTAATGTGTGTATGTAGTGTGAGAGAATTGTCTGCGATAATGCCTAAATCCCTTTTGTTGCTGACCGCTGGTAGTTGATGTGACATCATTGACTATGGCCTCATAGGATTGTTACATCCAAGGTGAAGTATGGAGCATTTTCCTGGGTTTAATTCCTTTTTTTTTTTGACTGTCACCCAGTGTTCAACCAACTCTAGGTCTTTTACTAGTGTTAAGTATTTTTCCTCTGAATCCACTTCAGTTGATATCTTTGTGTCATCTGCAAATTTCAAAATTTTGTTAGTGAGCCCGAAATACAAGTCATATATAAAGCAGTTGAAAAGGAATAGTCCCAGAACTGATCCCTGTGGGACCCCACTGATCACCGCCCTCTCCGTGGATAACTGCAGCTGTGGGCATTAAGTAGCTCATTCTGATCTCAGGGCGACTAAGGAGGAGGTTTGTGATAGAGTGGCCATTTTATTAAAAGGGAATTGTTTTACTGTTCAGAGATTGGTGGATATTTTACAGGAAGAGCACTGTTGTTCAGTGCTATGTGTGGCAACCTGAGGTATCACTTTATTAATATTTATGCACTATAGGCAGTTGGGGCTTGTGTTGGATTATTCACACAAATTCAACCAAATTTGCATACAAATATAATGGTTATTTTATGGTTATTTATTGGGGGGGATTTCAATTGCAGTTTGTCAACAGAAGATAGGGGTGGGATAATGACCAAAATATATAGTGTTATGAACTATTTGAGGGGCATGATCCAAACTGCACACTTGCAGGGTCAAGAAAATAAAAAATAGTTGAGCACCCACCAGAAGCCACAAACCACAACAATGGTGATTTTATTCCATCACTTTTATTTATATAAAAAGCAGCATAATGCACACAGAGCAGCAATGGTCAAAAACCGCAGTACATCAACAAACGCTTAAATTTCGTAAGATAACCCCTTGCTCATCTGAGCTCACTTGCAGGATGGATATAAGGCAATACATCAAGCTGAGGCTATTGTGGAGGTGTCTTGGCTACTTGTCTTGACTTCCTATTCTTGTCTAGTAATTTACAGGTAAAACATGCATGTATAGTGTCTGTAGAAACCATACCTCTCAACTGTCCCTGATTTTCAGGGATGTCCCTGATTTTGCCTCAAATTTTACCATGTCCCTCCTAAAAATTGTGCTTCCGTGACCAAACAGTGTGAGTTGTAAGCACAAAATAATGTCAGCCATTAAAGTTACAAACTTGTTCTTCCTTAGAAATGCATTTTACACTATGCCCCTTATTCTACCAGCTTTCTGAGTGGATAGCAAAAATTTTGAAGTTGTGTCCCTGATTTTGGTCCTTTGTCCCTGATTTTTTTAAGCCTTGTCCCTGATTTATGAGGCAGGAGGTTGAGAGGTATGGTAGAAACATCTGATTGTATGGCTGTGTCTTGTAGTTGCACACCTGGTACTCCATTTAGAAAGGGAAAAAAATCGCTATGGAAGTTAAATAACCAGTTGCTCATAGACTCAGACTCAGAAATTTTAAAGAAATGGAAGGCCTTATTTCAAGCATGCTTGTCCATCTTATGTGCCTATGATTCTGTAACAGATTGATGGACAGACTCAACACTTGATTTTAAGGAATTTTTATTAAACAGGCAGTTAAAAAACACAAGGCATATACTTTCAATATTTAAACTTATGATCTAAACTACAAAGGCTCATATCTAGAGAATATGAAGAGAAATTAATTTGAAGCAACTAATATAGGACAAAAGGCTGAAGTGTTTCGTTTCCAGTATAATAGAGCCATGTCATTGAAGCAGCAGCAGCGGTTTGACATGCAAGGTCACAAACAGGGCTTGGTATTATTCAAAGATTGTGCAAACAGGGTGGAAAAGGAACAAATTATAGGCCTAACTATTGCAGACCAGGGGACTATATATACAGATCCAGAGGGTATAATAAATATTGTACATAAGTATGTTGAAAATTCTTTTGACTCTTACATTGAGTCCCAGCGGGCCCAATCTTTTATTGATAACATTGTCATTCTGTCACTGCCTGACAACCTAAAGATAGGGGGCCTGATTCAGAAAGATGACATTTTGATGCAAGGTGCCTGCATCAATCAGATATGAAGCAAGTAGCACCTTGCGCCAAAAATTGCAGACTTCCTGATTCAGGAACCATGGCTGCAGCAATGGCAGGGTCTGATGCACCAAACAGGTCCTGTGCCAGGGTTTCAGCTGAAGGGTGGGTGTGCCACGGCATAATGGGGCTTACGCCAGCACCCAGCTGCAACATCCCCTATGGTGGGATTCAGGAAGCCCCAAAGCCAATGACACTGGTGCCAATGCTTAGACCAGCAAAAGGCTGATTTATCAACCCATGCACCACACCAGTCACCCATGGTGGCCATGTACCCTGGGCACCAGTATGATGGCACCCCACAAGGCATGGTGTCTCACGCAGGTGTGGTCACCTTTGGCCCCCCCATGCTGTGCCCTATATGTGGGCAGCCCAAGACATGCGGTGCCACACAGCAGTGGCACCTCCCTGTCTGTGCCCTGCACTCTGGTGGCTGTCAGTGTACTGAGGCCCATACCAGGACCACCAGACAACAGGGCACTTGTGGCACATATCTGGCAGGGTCCAGCAGCCCCAGTGCAGGATGGAGCCTGATAAAGTGATGCCCACCCCTGTCATGCCCTCCTAGTTGCTCTCCCACACCGCCCAGCCCCATTGGCATGAGGCTTGCAACCACAGGGCCAGGGGCTGCCACAAACCTCCATCATTCCCCTCCCTTGTGCCTACTGTTTGGCACAGGGGAGTGGATGTGGCTGCTCCTCTGACAGTGGCACCGGAACCCCTTCTGATAGTGAATTAGGCACAGGGTCCCTGGCACACAAGAGATTGGCGCAAGCTGCTGTTTGACGCAGCTTGTGCCGATCTTTGTGAATCCAGCCCAGGGTTACTGGGACCAGTAACAGTGTATGAAGTTCAACAGGCTATCAAAAAGTTAAGTGCTAACACTGCACAAGGGGTGGATGGACTTGCATCCGAATTCTATAAAGCATTTAGTGAATATCTAGGACCCCCATCATCTCTCCTTTTTAATGAAAATTGTACAAAGAAATACATGCACAGTACCACATCCCAAGCTTTGATGATCTTTCTCTTTAAGAAAGGTGACAAATATAAGATAGAAAAATGGAGATCAATTAGTCTCCTGAATACTGACTTAAATTTTTTATGCAAGATACTGGCAGGTAGACAGACAATGGTTATTTTAGTAGCCACAACACAGACATGTGCCGTATCGACTCGTTCAGTTTTTGACAACTTGATTTAACTGAGGGAATTATTAGACAGAGGTCTTTAAAGGGAGGTGTCTGGTTTCTTAATGTCTCTTGACCAAGAAAAAGCTTTTGACTGAGTGTGTCATAAAATACATGTCCAAATCGTTAGTAGCCTATGGAATACCAGCTTCTTTTGTAACTTGGACCATAGCACATCATATCTTTTGTGAATGGATGGATGGGAGAAAGTATACAGGTATGCAAAGGGGTAAGACAAGGGTGCTCACTACGCCCTCTGCTATATGTTTTCCTATCAGACCCCCGGTCAGGAAAATTCAGGAGAACTCCTAATATGGGGTATTCCTGTTCCTTCAGACACAGGTAAATGCAAAATATTGACCTATGCAGATGATATTTGTTTATGTTTGCGTGATGCGGCTTCTGGACAGGAAGTGGTCACAATAGCAACCAGTTTGGAAAAAAATGGAGCAAAATGAAACTATGAGAAAAGTAAAGGAATGCCTGTTGGCATTAGGAAAACAGAGACTCTAATGTCATCCATAGCCAATATACCTATTTCAGCAGAACCTTTAAAAATTCTGGGTATTACGTTTGGTATGGAGAATGATTTCATTCATAACTGGGAATCCATACTAAATACTGCAACACATAAAAATATGTGGAAACATAAATTAACTAAATGCAAAAGAGTATTTTTGTTAAACACTAATTTTGCCAATCTTTTTACATGTGGCGCATGTTTTCCCACTTTTACTCATAATGGAAGCCAACATTTATAGTGTGTTCTTTCAGGGGCTATGGGGCAGTCACTTGAACCCCCTTAGAAGAGAATTCACATATCCAGACTATTGTGGAGGTGGAATTCCTATGACTAACTCCATAGTGTTCGTTCACTGTATGTTTTTAGTATTTCATTCTGGACTAGTATTAAGAGGGCAATGTAAGTTGCGGGGAATTCTCATGGCTGAATGGTTACTTCCTTTAAGGGACAAGTGGGTGCAAGGATGCCTGAGAATATCACGGACATCCAATAATAGGCAGGTTCCAACAAACATAAAATCAGCAATATATAAAATTAGAGCATGAAAGATTTCAATTACACAAGGCACGTCTTACACCAGGAGACAGATTTATGCATATATGATTTCCTCCCATTTTAACCCTTTTCCACAGCTGTCTTTTTGCCCAGTAGGTCTAGAAGAAGAAGCCTTCCATCAATTATCGAATAAAAGATTTCCCATTTACATGTGGCCTACTGACTGGCTAGCCTGCGAAGGGAAATTAGGGGTCAGGAACAATTATAAAACATAAGGCCACTGAGGAATGTAACTGCCCTAGACCAATGTGCCATACGGAACTAGAAACACAGGAGCATATCTTTTTCACATGCCCCAACACAATGGAAGTAAGGCATAAATTGCTTAGAGTGGGGTGATTGCTACGTCCACCCTATCGTATATAAAATGTTGATGTTAGGAATATGCTATTTCCCCCAAGAATGTTGAAATTCCATAAAAGTACACTATGCCTGAGATTTACTATGTGTAAATATTATTTATGGCAAGCAAGATGCGCTTCTACAGTACAGTAAAATTAATGACAGCTGGAGAAATAACTGTAATTGTGAAGAGTGGATAAAAAAAGATTGGTCAGGAATAAAAGGGGCAGTTTACCACCATGCCAGTTTGTACAATTATGGAAGCACTGTACATGGATCAGTAACCTGGTGTATTATATAGACCTTTGAAGTGTACCAAACAGTGTCTTTAACAGTTTCATATATTTTATTTGTTCCTTTTTTCCTTTTTCCCCGTCCTTTTTTTCCTTTGTATAACTTAATGATCATTAGTATGTATTGTTGTCTGGGGAGGTTTTGTTGGTGTCTGGATGGTTGATTTTTCATTATGAATTTGTACAGTATTTTTCTTGGTTTTTGAATGATATTGTAACTTGTTTTCTTTGTAAAATAAAAAATTCCCCTACCTTTCATCTATGAGTGCCATGGGATTTTTCACTTTCAATCACAAGGGTGCAGTGTGTATATGCATGGAACCCAGACAAACAGAAGAGAGAAAGAAATAAGTGCCTTAGCTGGGACTTGAACCAATGCCCGTCCCCATAAACATAACATACAGTGGCTGGTGGCATGGTAACACCCTCTATTCAGGGCAGGGCACGTAATAGGACACATTAGCAAAAATTACTTGTCACAGGCATGTAGCTGCAATGTGTTTGTATTTTACACAACAAAGGCCACTTTGTGGGTTATGATTTTTAGAGGTAGTACACGCTCTCTATACAGTACAGAGGATGCGTGCTCCCTGTCAGTCCATATGGTAGCCAGCCACAGTGGTGAGAGGAGGGCTGTGCCAATCATCGTATCGGATCTGCATGGCATCAGCAGTGACAGATGTAAGGGGGTTGCCAGGGTGGTTTGCTTGGTTTGGGAAGTGCAGGGTGGGCCATCAGAAGCCAGGGCATGACTGTTCATTACCAGGGACAGGGATCAGAGGGCAGGGGTACCACTAGACACCAAGGAATTTTTTTTTATTTTATTGAAATCGGTAACAAACTTTGAGCACAACTTACTCATATGCAAAGGTTCCATGTCAGATGGAGGACATATACAGAGGAGAGATAACAGTTTAAATTGGCTCAAACAAAGCCTTGTCAATAGGTGTCACAACAGGTATCAGAGAGCGGGGGTGGCATCACTAGACACCAGGGAATTGCTGTTTATCTATGGGGACAGCGATTGGAGGTGGGGGGGGTTCCACTGGACACTAGGGACTTCAGTTACCACTACAGGGATGGGATTGGAGGGTGGGGGTTGCTACCGGACACCAGGAAATTACTATTTTCATATGGGGATGGTGATAAGAGGGTGGGGGGGTGCCACTGGACACCAAGGAATGCTTACTCATGTACAGGGATGGGTGATCAGGGTGGGAAGGCTGGTCACAGGGGCACAAACCTCCCACTGCTTCCCATGCAAATAAGCCCATAATGGGCATGCATACGGTTGCTTAGTGTCTTGCATGCCCAATAGGCTCATTTGCATGGTTGCTGGCTGAATATCATGCTGGGGGCTCCAGGCACTATTGCGTCTGGAGGCACTGTTTCCTGCACTTCCCAGATCCATGGCAGAGCATTACTACTCAACTAAGCACTATGCTGACATGCCCCTATATTTAGTTGGATAGCTCCAGTGCTCTGTCTAACTGAATATAGCATCCGCGGGGTTGTGGGCAAGGGCAAGTAAAGTGTAAACCTTTGTGCTTTTGCCCATTTTCCAATATCAAGCCCCTAGTTGGGCAGACTGGATGGGCCTTGCCGTCCTTATCTGCCATCAACTTCTATGTTTCTATGTAGTTTCAAAAGCAAGGAGACAGGTGAATGCAGGTGCTATATCTGCCAGAAATTGGGGCATTTGTCTTATGATTGTCCAAAAGGGGTTAGTGTAGCAGAAGGGGGTAGCTCGGAAAGCTCACAGCAGATAGTGGCTTGTACACTGAGTGCAGTGCCCTAAAACTTCACTGCACACATGCACCCTGTATTTGTAAATGAGATGGTGACCCAGGGATTGAGGGACACTGAGGCCTCCATTTCTATGATAAACCAGGATTTGATTCAGGAGAAACAGATTCTGCCTGACCAGTTTTCAAGGATTAGAGGAGTAATGGGTTCTGTGGTCTCAGTGCCAATGGCCTGGATCTTTCTAAACTGGAAAGGTGGCCAGGGCGTATGGGAGATGGGCATTGTATCAGACCTACCTGAGGATGTAATCATGGATAATGACTTCAAGAGTAGGGCCAATATTGTGTGTGTCACTTCCCATAGCAAGGCGAGGGAACTGGCTCCTGAGGACACAGAGGGGGCAGGGCATGAGGAAGCAACCCCTACCTCAGTAGGAGGAGAAGTTGTAGCTGAAGAATGAGCTGGGAACAGCAGTTCTGAGCCATAGCTATAGACTGAGGACAGCCCAGTCATGGGTGCTTCTCCCACAGCAGACTGTGGTTTGTTTTGGGGAAGGTCAGGCATGCAGAGTTAGGGAGAGCTCAGCAAGCTGACCCATTCCTGCAAAAAGTAAAGGAGTTAGGCAAAGGGAACATTGTTTAACCAGGAGTAGCGCACTAAGCTGAAGCCTGTTTTCAGATGCAACCTGGGAGCACAAGGACATTAAGTGACTTGGTCAGGATCACATAGTATGCACCTAGGTGGCTGTGGGATTCAAACTCAGGTCTCCAGATCTGCAGCTCAGAGCCTTAACCCACTGCACTATATTGCCTCCTAGTTAGCTACCAGTGTGGAAGGTGATTCTCTGAATTCTGGGAAAAGGAAGGTATACTGGGAGAATGAGTTCCTATACTGTGAGTGGGTTCCTTAGGGATGGCTGAAGGAAGATGTACTCTGCAGGTTCCTAAGGGATGACTAGAAGAAGGGGTACTCTGGCAGATAGTGGTTCCAAGGGAGTAAAGGAAGCAGCTTCTGGCCTAAGCCCATGACATACCCTTTGCTGGACACCTAGAGGTCAGCTATACAAAAAGGCAGCTGCCTAACAGTTTTTACTGGCCCAGTATTTTTAAAGATCTGGCAAACTACTGTTGGTCTTCTCCACAGTGCCAGAAGGTGGGAAAAATTGGGGACAAGGCTGAGGTGGCTTTGACTCCCCTGCCTATTATTGAGGAGCCATTTCAGCGACTTGCTGTGGACATTGTGGGGCCATTCAGCACTCCAAGTCACACAGGCAAGCAGTACATTTTGGTGGTCGTAGATTACGCCACAAGGTGTCCACAGGCAGTGCCCTTGTCCTCCATCGAGGCTGAGAAAGTGACCAACAAACTGCTGTGGATATTAAGCCAGGTGCATTTTCCCTGGGAGAGTCTGTCTGACCAGGGCACCAAATTCATGTCTGACCCAATAGTTAGTCTTTGTAAGAAGTGTGGGGAAAAGCAGCTCAGGGCCTTTCCATACCACCTCCAGACTAACGGTCTGGTCGATCGATTCAATGGGTCACTTAAGACCATGTTAAGGGCATTCACTGACCAGCATGCAAGAGAGTGGGACAAGTACTTACCCCCATCTCTTATTCACATATGCAGAAGTCCCCCAGGAGTTCACAGGGTTCCTACCTTTCGTGCTCCTGTTTGGTCATAGGGTAAGGAGTCCCCTTTGATTTAGTAAGGGATGAATGAGAGGGTGAGCTTGCTCCCAAGGGGAATCTGTTGTGCAGTAAGTCTTGAATTTCAGGTTACAGCTCAAGGAGCTCATGGGGTTTGCCCAGGAGCACCTAGCCACTGTACAACAGAGGCAGAAGACATGGTATGACTGTGGGACCAGAGCCTGGGAGTACAAAGTTGAGCAATGGTTAATGGTAGTCATCCCTGTCCGACAGAAATAATTACAGGCAGCTTGGGAGGGGCCTTACATGGTGGTCAGGAGGGTGAATGATGTTAATTATATGGTGGAGCTACCAGATAGGAAGCACAAACGGCGAGTCTACCACATAAGCATGATGAAGCTCTACCATAATCGAGACAATATGGTCCTGGCTGTGTGCAGCTATCCAGAGGAGGAGAAAGTAGCAGACTCACTGGTGGGTCTCCTGGGAGAGGTTAAGGGAGAATACTCGGTGGATGTTGTCACCCTCTCAGAGCAGCTGACACCTGTCCAAGCTGCTGAAATGCAGAGGATGTTGCATACATTTTATGAAATGGAAGCCAGGGTATACCATGCTGGCAGAGCACCACGTGGTTACAGGGTCCCAATCCCCGCTGAGACAGCCACCCTACAGCATCCCAGGAGAAGCAAAACATGACAGAGAGAGAGAGAGATCTAGGAGATGCTGACTGTCTCTGACTGTCTGGATGATCCAGGAGTCCAGTGGTCCGTGGGCCTCCCTAGTGATACTGATCCCCAAAAATGATGGGACCACAAGGTTCTGTGTTTACTGCCACAAGCTCAACAGCTGCACAGAGTCAGATGCATACCCTATGCCTAGGATGGATGAGGTCTTAAAGAGGTTATGGGGAGCACTTTACATGTCCACCATAGACCTGACAAAGGGCTATTGGCAAGTATCCCGACCCCTGCAGCCAGAGAGAGGTCAGCCTTCATGAATCCGTTTGGATTATTTGAGTTCATTAATGTCATTGAGGATGAAGAATGCACCATCCACCTTTCAACAGCACATGAATTGCCTTTTGTATGGAGCAGGAGACTTCTCCATGGTGTACATGGATGACATCACTATCTATAGCCAGGCTTGGGAGGATCATGTCAGGCACATGACTGCAGTGTTCTGCTGACTGCAGGCTACTGGGCTGATAGTCAAGGTGGAGAAGTGCCAAGTAGGAATGCAGAGGTGTCATACCTTGGGCACAGGGTATGGACTGGGCACATCCAGTCTGAGCCAGTGAAAATTGCCTACCCAGTCAGAATAGCACATGTCTTACAGTGCATGTAAGAAGTGCACTGTAAGAAAAGCATACCACGGACATTGTCAGGGTAGAACAGCGAAATGCATTTACCACTACCCCTGTAGCAGTCCATCTCGGGGAGTGAGTAGAGGATGGTTACAAGGGATTGAAAAAGTTGGAGGCTGGCTGAGCTGCTCTTGTGGCGGAGAGGGTTAAGGTGCAGAGCAGCTTGGCCAGCAGAGCTGTGGAAACCAGGGTTCCGGTCCCTGACATTTTACTGTGAGATGGGTTTCCAACTATTTTTACAAGTCCTGTCTCACAGTACCTCCCCCACTGACTTCCCCTTTTCCCCCAAAATCCAACTCCAACTTGGAGTTGATTATTTTAATTATATGGGGTGGGGGGCAAAGCCCCCTGCATCGAGGGTGCAGGGAGCAAAGCCCTCCGCAAAAAGAAAACTTTACTATTTTGTGTGGTAGTGGTCCTGTGTGTGTGTGTTGGGACTGCTACCATGCGTGGATACTGCAGGTGCTGTTTTTGCAGTGCTGTATTGGTGAGTGCTGTTGTTGCATTCACTTTCCTGACCTAGTGCTGAAAATTGAGGCCATACAGGGATACGCCATGCCCATAACCAAGAGAAACCTACAGGCCTTCATAGGGACAGTAGGGTACTACTGTAAGTTTCTGCCAAATTTCAGCAGCATGGCCAAACCCTGTCAGATCTCACCAGGAATAAAATGCTGGAAAAGGTTCCGTGGACAGAAACCTGCAAAACCACATTCCATCAGCTGAAGGAGGCATTGTGTCGGGCACCTGCACTCGCCAGCCCAGACTATTTTATTAGATTTATTGTGCACATAAATGCAGCTGATCATGGGCTAGGTGCAATTCTGAGTCAGCTTACACACTCGAGAGAGGAACACCCAGTCATGTACCTGAGCAGAAAGGTGCTGCCCAGAGAGGAGGCCTATGCCGCAGTACATGAGTGTCCAGGTATTGCCTGGGCTTTGTGGAAGCTGCAACCTTATTTGTATGAGAGGGAGTTTCCCTGGTCACTAGCTATAACCCCCTTACATATCTGCATAGGACCAGTGAACAGAACTCCAAATTGCTAAGGTGGAGCCTGGTGCTGCAGTCCTATAATATGGACATTAGGCACAGCAGCAGGTCGTAACATAGCAACATGGGTGGGCTGTCCAGACAATAGTTAGTACCCCTTTATTTTTAAGTAGGGGAGGTGCTTTAAAAAACTAGGGTGGGGTTCAACCTGAGAGTGAACTGAGGGAATAGCAAGTGAAGCCAGCCTGCTCACTTGAAAAAACAAGCATTCATTAGGGGTGCTAACGGAGCGTGTTTTTTGCATTTTTTGGGGGAGGGATTTTTCTTTTTAGTTAAATCCATCTACAGTGGGGATAGAGATGGGCTGAGGAAATGACACTGTAATTGGTGCCAGAGACCAAAGCAGCTGCCCCAAGAAGTAATTACAATCCCATTGTCTTGTAACGATAAGAACCCCTGGTCAGTTAATGAGGAAGCTTCAGAGAAGGGTTCTGTATATTAATTGCATGGTCAGAAATCATGCAGTCAAAAATAGTGTTGCGCTGACACTCCAAAAAGCACGTGGGCAAAAGCTGTGCTAGATTAAATAAACTAACTCTGAACCACACACACTGTTTTTATCTACGCAGCTGTTCCATCATGATCTTGACATTATACCTCAAAGAGGTCAGGCTCTTTCATGTCCCTGGCAATGCAGCCACCCCTGCTGGGGCAGACTGGGCTCAGAACAATGAGATTCTGAGTCCACAAAAATCCAAGATTCCAGTTTGGACCAGTTTTCCAGATTGGAGGTTTCCCAGAGACAAAAGAACTTGTCAAATCTATGCTATCAGAGTGACATACTTGATGATGTGCCATGTGGAATGGTGGATGAAGGGTTTTCAGGACTTGCCAGACCCTGAAAAAGTTAGTCAGGTTTTAGGACCTCAAGCTGTTAACATCTAAGATTTGAGTGTGCCCTGACTTACCAAGATGTCCTGTGTGGTAAGTTCTGTCTACTTCAGGAAAGTTAGAAAGTTTGGTAAGATTTTTTTTCTGTGTGATATTTTTTCTAATGTTCAAAACATTTTCATTTTATCTCTGTAGAAGTACTATTCCCCGTAGTCTTACTAGTGTCCTGTATTATACTGTATGTGTAAATATTTTAAAGTATCAAATATTTTTTATATATGTCATGCTTCTGTCACTGCATCCTTAGAGGTACAGATAACTGGGTTATAACTGACTAAAACTGTTCTTGCCTCTGAGGAGAAGGCTACAGTTACCATATTTCATTTCTAAAGGGAGGCGTTCTCATCTGTGACAGAGGGGTGGGTCATTTGCCCTTTGGTAAGGAGCACTGTATGGTGTGGACAGTGGCTCCGGTGGGATTCAGACCTAGAGATACTCCAAGGGAGTGTCTATGCTGAGTGGTGGCAGCTACTAAGGTACCCTTGCAGGCATCTGAAGGGTTTGAGAAAGTTGGTAACAGTATATTTGCTGAGTCTGGGACACCACTCTGCCACAAGAGGGTAAGTTTGATTCTAATTCCTTTTTTCTTTTTAAAAGTGAAAAACAGCCCACCATACTGGTGCTACCACACAAAACAAAAGCATGTTTGTTTACAGTCCTTGATCAACTCCCACTTTATCTTTCATGGACATAGGAACACTCCCAACACAGGCCAACCACCCATGATGCAGTGGGAGGAGAGAAGACAATTGTATCATGAGTGGCTGTACTGCATGGAGTGTTTCTAATGTTCAGGAAGTATGTAATAAGAATAGATCAAAGACTCGAAATAAAACGTAGTTTGGTATAATTACGCCATTAGCATGCATTTCAGCTCTACTAAGAAAGGCGGAAGATAAAACAACCAGCAACATCAAGTAAAGTTTAAGGAATGCAAGTAATCATAAAATGTGGGTTTTCAACTATAAATAATGTGATGCAAAAAAGATTGACAGTGTCCCTTTAAAGAGTGGGAAACTGGCTTATATTGACAGATAAGATTTGAGTGGATGAGCTATGTTACTGCTAATAAAGGGGCTCTACATGATGTAATATGATGAAATTTTCTCCAATACTGTATTGCAGGAAACTGAATGATAAAAGGGACTAAGCAAGGAAACTCGTGCTCTCCATGGATGGTTGATGATCGTACTCTAACCAAATCTGTTGGGTAATGTTTTTTTTGTGGGGGTTGAGCAGGTCAGATATAGTGAGTTAAAATGTCCATCTGCTAGTAACAGTTCCTACTGTTAAAAGTTTTTGTTCTGCAGATGTAGTTTACCATGGATGGCTCTTGCTGCAACAGCAGCAAGTTTTGAATGAAGTCACAATATGGAGGTGTTACAGGCCAAATGCAAAAATACAGCACACAATAAGGAGATGTAAAAAAAAACATCCAAAATTCCTCCTCCCTCTCTGCTTTCAAAAGCAGTCGCAGGACTCAGATCCTTGACAAAAGGTGTTGCGACTATCTTCGCTGGCCACTGTTGTAACATTGTTCTTCCTTCCTCTGCAGTTTAAGGGCTGTGTAATAATTTTTATGGCTGCATGGGCGGAGCCATGCAGTCGTTTTTGAATCAAATCACTGTGGGGGAGAAAAGTGGACACGATCACTGTATTCTCCTACAGTGATGCGATATCTCGTCCACACAGCGCTACAGTCCCTGTAGTCCTTCCTCTGCGGACGTAGCTCCCCTTCGTGGCAGTGCCCCTCCTCGAACACTACTTTCCACAATTGCGGAAGTGATGCAGCAGCTCTGATTCAAACTACGCATGCATGAGTGTTGCGCATCCGCAGATGTGTCTGAGCCACCATCTTGTGGATGGCAAGCTCTGGTGCGGCGAAAGCAATGCGGTGAGAACTTGGAACTTTTAATAACTTTCGCTGCACAATTCCTCTGGGCAGCCGTATGGGCTCTGACCAGAGTTTTTTTATGTAATGTAGCCTGTTCTTACATCTGTATAACCTGTACTAGTATCAGCTTGTCACAGTGTCTGTTGTTTGTAATTCTGTGTCACACCTGAAAAAGTGACCAAGGTCTCAGTGTGCCCACCTGGTTACCAAAATCCAACAAATAAAATAAATCAAAATAAAGATCCCAGTGCTAATGGGGGACTCTGTGCAAGTTTAATACACATCTGCTCTGGAGCATATAATACCTGTGTAGCTCTGGCTAGGTACTATGCACTGAATGACTGAGCTTTATGAAATGCTACAAATCTTAATAAACAAGTCATTTAAAAATAAAAAAAGACTCACCTCTGGGCAGAAGTGCATGGTTTTAACCTTTTGAAGGGTTATACCTTCGTTTACATAGTTTCTGTGCTGATATGTTGCTTGGAGGGGAGGGCGGGTGCCAATCCTGCCGCCAGATACTGCTCTGTTTCTGCCTACAGCTAAGTAATTCCAAGGAAACAGAGGTACATGCTTCTTTAAACCCTGTGACCCCTGGTTTACCAGGTCCCTCAAAGCCTTCTGCCACAACAGAGGGACCAGCTAGGGTTCTGTCAAAAGTAAACTCAGGGAGACCACGGGCATAGGAACCAGAAGGGGAAAACAACTTACATTAACGCACAAAGTCCATGAAGTGAATATCCACACATTACTGGTGGGTCAAGCAGAAGGCTTTATTTTTCCAAGTACAGTATGTAACTTCTCCCACCTGATGCCATTTGCCAGGGGGGCACAGCTTCCTTGGAGATGTTGGCAGAACATTAGCAGACTTGGCAGTACAACACAATGGGCACATCCCACAATGACAAAGCATCCCGCTACTACCACATGGCATCTGGCGAAAGCATACAGGAAGTCCCAGAGCATACTGGAGGTTACTGGCACATCAGGACCTCTTCACCCAACAGTAGCTTGGACTGAAAGATAAGTCAATTATGCCTTACAGCATATCTGGAGAATACCCCACCTGACAGGTTTTATTTCAGAAGGTCTTGCTTTCTTAATAGGTTATACATAGTCCAAAAGTTGCAAGAACAGCATTGCAACTGTTTTGCAACTCTCAGCTTCCATTACATAGGGCAAAGATAGCCAGTGGTGTACTCATGACTTATCCAAACACTGGAGCAGATCTCCCATCAGAAGTAGCCTAACCAATGACTGCTGTCACATCCAACTTCTCATTGGATGGGCCACATAACAGAAAATGGGGTCTCATCACTATGGATTAGGACATTGCTCCTCAGCACAATGCCTATAACCATAGTGGAACGGTCATTCATCTACTTTGTCTCGAATCAATGACCAACCACTACCCAATTCCAATTCACTTTTCCAACTCACTGGTGTACTTAAATAGGCATAATAACTCCTCCCACCTGGCACTCGACCCATAGTCAGGTAACCTGAGCTAAAGCGGGTTGTGAATTTTGAACAAAGAGAATCTACAACAGCAGATCCAGAGAGTTACTACATAATCACAAGGGTCACAAAGGTGTTAGTGAGCACCAGGGAACAACCGCAGTTGCACTTCCCACTAACTGCCCAGCTCCTACCAAGTGGAGACAGAGGGAACAGGTTGGGGGTGGTGATTGCACCTGAAACCATTGATAATGATAAAGAATATGGTGCAAATGGATTTTTTTTTGTTCCTTCCCTCCGACCAACCTGCGCATCCTTCGGGCTGCACAGCATCATCCCCCAAAGCCCTGCTAGCCTTACCTCCCGCTGCCATCTCATCCATCCCAGGCTTGTGTCCATGCCCTCGGTGATCCAGCTTATCCCTGCTGGGGGATCCCCTTCCCTGTGGAGAGACAGGAGGGGAGTAGCATTCCACGGCCAATCTGTGAGCAAGAGCGAGAGAGGATCGAGCGGTGCATTGGTAGCTGTGTGGCGTGGGGGAGTCACTGGTCAGCCAGCAGCCAGCTGGTCGGTGGGTGTTTTCCTGTTTTCATGCTAGGGTCCCTCCCACCTCCCCATCTGGAGCTGCTCGTGGTGTTCTAGAGTGAGGACCTTTGGCAGTGTGTGGTCACCCATGCCACCAAGAATGTCCCGCAAAGCCACCACCAGGAGCTGCTGTAACAGTGGTCCGCAGGAACCAGTCTCTCCCCGGAAAAGCATCAAAGGACGCTCTGACTCCCTCCCCGTCGGCCTCTGCTCCTGATGTCCAGGCTCAGGGTGCGAACCTGGGTTGCTAGCGTACCAAAGTGATGCCCCAGCAAATGGATTTTAACTATACTGATTGGAATGCACTCTACTAGCTCTTTACTGTTTTGGTTAGTATGTATATTTTCTGTTTTGCTGTACTTAGACGATTAAGAGATGTACTGCTGTTGTTAAATTTATTAATTGTTGCTGGCCTGCTGGCGCAGCGGTAGAGCTGCCACTTGCAACGCCGGTGACCCAGGTTTGGGAACGATCCTGGGAGTGCTGAGAGGAAAGAGAGAAAAAGACCAGTTAGCTTAAACCAGAAATGTTAATTTATTTTGTTTCACGTTTAAAGGGTCTGTGTAAGTGAGTAGACATAAATAAGTGCTTTTAAGTCAGATGACAATGTATTTATTTCTCACCACAATTTATGCTTTTAAATCAGTGTTTGGGGGCTGTTCCTTAAATTTTTATAATTCAATAGTCGGGGAGGAGAACCTAGCTGAAAGAATATTTGCTGTCTCTTGTGGGTTGAGTGGTTAACTACAACCTGTGAAACGGGTGTCTGATTAGGGGAGGAGCTGAAGCAGGCTTAAAGGAGATAGGGTTTTAAGTCCCACGCTTGCGATCATCCCATCATGTGAGTGGCACAGAGTAGGAGCAGAACTTCTTACTAAGGAGAATCTTCAGGGTATCAGCAGGACATCCACAATAAAGACTGCAGTTCCTAAGGAAAATGAGAAATGTCACATATTTCAATAGGCAAGTTGTAAAAGGGTTGCTAGAGATACGCTGTCTGAAGAATATTGCAATTTATACTGCTTAACTGTTCACCTGTGTAATTAGTGTAAATTCTGTTTTGTGGCTAACACGCTATCTAGGGTAGGATGTGATACAGAGTAACTAAAGGGTTTCAGGCAGTTAGTAATCAGTAAGGTTAGTATCAGGAAGTTACAGCAATACAAATAGAACTCAGGTAGGTACTGTGTATAGGGAATCAGCAGACAGTACAAAGCTTAGGTGCAGCAAAGAGTTAGCTGCAAGAACTATGGGGCACTCACCTCCTTGGTTAGGCTCTGCAGAAGGGAAAACTGCTTCATATATAGGAGATTAAGGGAGCTCCAGGCACAACTGGTAGCAGCAAGGGAGGCGATATCCCTGCTGTGTCACTCTGCGATCTGGTACCACACCGTGTATTCCACTCCTCCAGATTCCCACTGGCCTGGAGGGCCAGAAAGTGGTAGGGAAAAGGGAGGGTGGCAGGGGCAGTCACAAGGTGGTTTTCCAAGCTCAACACATCCTGACAGCAAATGACTTTGCATCATTGAAAGAGCTCACTGCGTATGACTGACCTGAGCCATCTGGAAGAGTGAGCTAGACAACTTGGTGGCACTCAGTCGTGACAGCAGGAGGGATGTAGCAAGGAGTATCCTAGTTGTAGGGGACTCTGTGTTTAGAGGGGTGGAGTAGGTGATGAGAGGAGGGAAGGGGAATGAGGTGGCTTGATGCCTTCTAGGTGCATCCGCCATGTAGGACATGGATAGGCTAGAGAGTGTGACAGAGGAGAAGGGGGAGCTTGGGGTGCTGGTACACTTGGGTACCAATGATCTGGTGAACCATCCTGTGGAGACAGTGAAGAGCAATTTTTGTAGTCTTGGGACAGATTGAGGGCACACTCAGTTCCCCAGGCCTTTTCCAAGGTCCTCCTTCTGTGGGATGGGGGAAGGAGAATGGTAGAGACAGGAAGGAGGAGAGTGAGGAGTTCAACAGGTGATGGAGGATATAGTATCAGGAGAAGGGCTCCAGTCTGTGGGTGACTGAAGGGGTTTCTGGGACAGGAGGCTCTTCAAAGTTGATGGCCTTCAACTGACAAGACAGAGAGCTAGTATGCTTGGGCAGACGTTAGATGTCTACATTGGCTGATGTTTAAATTAAGGAGGGGAGGATGAGGCTGGAGGAACCACAATGAATGGAGAACAAAAGAGGAACTTAGCTAGGATTCCCCGAGAAATTGGAGTTAGGATCAGTGGGAAGGAAAGCAGCAAAATGCGGGTCTACAGTATGTATGACAGGGAGAAGGGGCTCATAGTGCTAGCTAGGAACACAAACATCATGAAATTAATGCAGGAAAGGGAGGAAAAATGAAGAGGAGCTGACAAAAAGGGAAAGAGTATAGGCATACAAAGGTAGGGAATTTGCCGAAATGCGAGTAGAATAGGAAACACAATTAGCGAGCTCCATGTGCAGATGGCAAATGTGGTGTTAAGTCTCATAGCCATTGCGGAAACATAGGCCACTGAGACTTGGCAGCACCAGGTTACACCATGAACAGGCAAGACCGGGGTAAGGGAAAAGGAGGTGGGGAATCCCTCTGTGTCAAGGAAGGCATAGAGGCACTAAAGGATGAAGCCATGGGGGCGGGTGAGCTGTCAGATTCACTGGGGGTACAGCTC
Organism: Neoceratodus forsteri; assembly: GCA_016271365.2. Lineage (NCBI taxonomy): Eukaryota > Metazoa > Chordata > Ceratodontiformes > Ceratodontidae > Neoceratodus > Neoceratodus forsteri. The sequence continues at coordinate 1,502,715,024 of CM028129.1, forward strand.
ACAACAACATCAGGTAAGAAGCTGCACATGGGAATGACCTATAGACCACCGGTGCAGGGGGAAGAGGAGACGGGGAAACAGGCAGAAACTGGGTAGGAGATCACAAAGGTGGGGGTAGTGGTGGTGAGGGAACTCAATCTACCAGATAAGACTGAGACATTCCTTCAGTTAAGAGTACTAGAAATCAGGCCCTGCTAGATAAGGTGCATGACTGCATGCTGGTGAAGCAGGTCCAGGAACCCACAAAGCAGGCTGTCATTCTCAACACAGTACTCACCAACTTGGAAATTAGGTGGAGTGTGGATTGGGAGCCACTGAGGTCCAATGACCATAACACCATATGGTTTGAACTGGCCCTGGGTACCAGTATTTCCACATTAAAGGCTGAGGTTCTCGATTACAGAGGAGCAGACTTTGACCAGAGGAGAGAATTAGTCCAGGATAAGTTGGTTGGAGTAGATTAAATTGGGGGGGGGGGGGTGGAAGAGAGGTGGGGAGAGTAATTAATGGGACCATTCTCCACCAAATAACTCATGCTTGACAATGGTTACCAAGAGTAGCAAGCACAAGACAAAAAACTGGGTCTTTAAAAAAGTTAAGCTGGTAGTGAGGGCCAGAAAAGGGCCTTTATCAGATGGAAAGCAAAACAGGGGGATGAGGAATAAGTACCATATAAAGATGCGGGAAGCCAAGAAGACCATCAGGTATAAAAAGACAGACGCAGAACTGTGAACTGTGGAGGGGGTCAAGGGAGGGAAAAACAGTTGTTTAGATATACATTGGGGAAAAAGGAAGATGGGGGGGAATTGTAAGGCTGACAGAAGGGGGCAGGGCAATACAGGAGGATGAGTAGAAGGCAACCATGCTTAATGACTGCTTATGGTAATCACAGGGGTACCGGTCAGAAAAAGGATAACTGCTCTGAAAGTAGATAAGGCCACAGGGCCAGACAGATTGCTCCTGATGGTGCTCAGGGAATTAGTATCAGAAGTGGCTAAACCCCTAGCAGGGCTGTTCAGTAGCTTTTTACAGTCAGGGGTAGTTCTGAAAGGTTGGAGGCTAGCGGACATAGTTCCACTTTGCTTGGGAGGGGACAGGGAGAAGCCAGGCAGCTATGGGCTCATCAGTCTTACCTCTTGTGTGTAAACTGATGGAAACACTAGTCAGGGAGGATCTAATGGACTAACTGGAGAGAAATGGGCTCCAGAATTGTAAACAACTTGGGCTGGATATTCAAAAGGGTTGTGCCATGCGCAATAGGTGGGCGCCTGCGCCAAGTCAGTGCGCCATTCTGCCATATTCGGCAGGGCAGTTCGCCCTCAAGTCAAGCTGAGCAACAGCGCAATGCTAATGAAGGCATGCTGAACTGGAGGGAGGAACCATGCATAAACTGCAAAGCCCGATATTCAGTGGGCTGTGCAGGAGTTGTGCAGCGCAACCCCAATCTGCGCCTGCACAACTTTGAGCAAAAAAAGGAGTAAGTCGAGGGCCACCCACAGGTGAGCTGCACGCATTGCAGTCGCACACAGCAGCTGCCACCTGTGGGTGGCCCTCAACTACTCCCTGTGCCCCCTGCAGCCCAATCGAAGCATAGCAGCCTCCCCCCCTGGCCCGATCGCAGGCATGCGTGTAAACTTCACCGGCTGGTCCGTCGCTGGCATGTTTAGTAAACTCTACTATCGCTGTCGTGGGCATAAGATAAATAAATCATAGCCTTATCTCAGGCATGAGTATAAATTGATTGAAGCCGATCGCGGGCAATTAAATTTACCCTTGCGCCGATCGCTGGCAGTAAAGTCCACCCTCTAACATATCTCGGTGGTCAGTGACTGGAAGCTGATCGCGGGCTGCGGGTGTGCCCCTGGACGATTTATTCGGTGATCTAGTGGTTCTCCACCACTCATCACCATCGGCCTCACCAGCCTCGCCGCTGGCGGGCATTTGCCGCCTGGCTGCTGACTGCTGCAGGGGGGTCTCCCTGGTGCAGAGCAAGAACCAATGGGTGTGCAGTTTTTCCGTCTGAGGAGTCAATCACATATCTGGACTGCCTTATGCGGTATGGGCTGCATGCCCATTGGCTCTTGCTCTGCACCAATGGGCGTGCGGCGTACCAGACAGATCAGTCAGCGAGTGGCGGGCGGCGGCGGTGGGATGCTGCCGCCAGCCGGCTGACAGGGGAGCAGGGTGGTGGGCTCGTGGGTGAGTGGGTGAGGGGCCACTAGATCACCAGGGTAGGTGGTCCTTGGGGGTTGAACACTTTGCAGCCAGCGATCGACTCGAGGTCCTGGACCACCAGGGATATGTTCTTGGTGGGGGTTGGACTCTTTGCTGCCCGCGATCGGGCTGGTGGGGGGTGGGTTTTAATTTACACTTTTGCCCGCGATCGGGCTGGTGGGGGCTGGGTTTTATTTTACACTTATACCCGCGATCGGGCTGCAGGGGGCATCGGTCCCCGACGGCTGCTGCCTGGCAGGGCGCCAGGCGCAAGTCCTCGGGGATCGGTGCACCTGCATGCTAATGGCATGCAAATGGGGCCATAAATAGATGTAAATGGCCCCCCCGTGCCTTGCATGAATTATGGCCCCATTTGCATGTCACCTTTTGAATATGGGAAATTTGCACATGGCGCAATGGTACTTGCGACACTGCATCTTGAATGCTCCACTCTGACCACTTGCAGTGGCGCAAGTTCCACTGCGCCATGCACAGTGGCTGTGGCCTGGGGGGGATATTCAAAGGGGTTGCTCAATAGCGCAACTCCATTGAATATCGCCCCGGCCACACCCCTGCGTAACTATTTTGTGCAGCGCAAGGGCTTGCGCCACAGAATAGCGCAGTTTGAATATCCAGCTCCATGGGTTTGTGGTGGGGAGGTCATGTCAGAACAACCTGGTAATATTCTTTGACTGGGTAACTAGGGCAATAGATAGCGGAGCGCTAGTCTATCAGTCACTTGTTAAGTAAAAATAAACTTCTGCACTTTGCTAAATCTGCTGTTTGTTTTGTGCTTTTGTTTTGTATCATAGTGGCATCATGATGTTTGCACAGCAGCATTCAGTGGGTGTCTTTTTATTTTAAAATTTATTCTTTATACATCCTCCAGCATTTGTCTTCTTCACCTCCAGTTCCCCCGCTCCGGACGCACCTCTCCTGCAGGACTTTCAACCCTGTGAATTGCCCCTTGTGGTGGGGCCACCACAGTGATGAAGACCACCTGGGTACCCCGATGTAATCCATGGGACTTTCAGCCCTGTACAGCTCACCTCATGGTGGGACCATCCCTGGGGCAGAGATCACCTTGGTACCCAGCGGAGGCCATGTCAACAGCCCGGCGGCAGACTGGAGGATCACTGAAATGCGGAGGGTGTTTCTTACTTTTGCCCCAGTACCTCCCCAGGACAACGACATGCTGTGGGACTGAGGAGGCAGGGTATGCAGAGATGTGCCCCCAATCTGGACTCCCGATACTGTCCTTTCCACCAGTATAGCACTCCAGCCGCCCTGCCACCCAGAGTCTCCAGATGGCAGGGAGCAGTGGATGCAAAACCCACCCTGGAGAGGAGAGCTGCCATACAGCGGCTTGATCCAGCTCTTGCCCCCCCCAGCTGACCCCCAACAATCCGGGCTCTTTCCCGAACCCATGTCACTGGCGTAGCGCAAGGTGTGGCATCCAGTGCCTCAACCCTCAGTGCCACTGGGCCGGGATATTCAGTGGGTAACTTTTTTTTTGTCAACTCTTTTTCACTCCAGTCAATGATTGGGGGAACTTTCTCAGGCATCCCATCCTTGATGCCTGCCCGCCTGAGATCCTCTATGGTCTGTTGCCCCATCTCTCTCTTCCCCCCCCGCCAGCACCCCCGGTTTAACCCGCCCGGGGAAGGTAGCCCGACTCCATCTTGGGCTCCTTAGAAAGGCAGACTCTGGTAAGTGGGTGGGACCTGGGTGGAGGCACTATGAGGCCCAGCCGAGTCAGATCTGGCGCTGGGCCTGGAGGATAGGTGCCATCACATATCCCTCCGATCTGGGTTTTTCCCTTGTTCTGGTTGTTACGTCCCCTAACATGGGACATGCAATGCCACCCAACCCATAACGAGGGTGCTCCCTCCCACGTCCGGAGGACAGCTGCCCAACATCTACCCATACTTCTTGCGAGCCCGGATGCGTAGCAGTGCCACTGGTCTCCACCAGGGGCTGCTGCTGCACTAGGCTAACCCTGGATCCCTCCCCGAGAGAGGAGAGCAGTCCATCGGACGCTCAATCCTCTCTCTCTCCCCTGCCAACTCCCAGCCGTCCGGGCTCGTTCCTGAACCCAGGTCGCCGGTGTGGCGTGAGGTGTGGTGTCCAGTGCCTCAACCCTCATCACCTCTGGGCCAGCGTCAGTGGGTATCTTGATAGCGCACAGTCTGGGTACTTATTAGAGAAGGAACAATCCATGGATTTACTTTACTTTGACTTCAGTAAGGCATTCAACTCAGCACCACATACTGTAGAAGGTAGCTAAAGAAGAGAATCTGTGTGTAGCAAAGGGGCCTAGTTAGACAAGTGGAAAGTTGGTTGAGAGGGAGACAGAAGAGAGTGGTTGTAAACAGGGTCAAGTTGGGGAGATGGAGGTCACAAGCAGAGTGGGACTAGAGTCAGTCCTGGGTCCAGTCCTTTTCAATATGTTCATCAGTGACAAAGAAGAAGGAATACAGGGCAAGATGTGTCTGTTTGCTGATGGCACTAAGCTCTGTGGCAGTGTAGACAGTGAGGAGAGGGTAAGGAAGATGCAAAAGGACCTGCAAAGGTGTAAAAAGGTGGTCCGAAAGCTGGCAGTTGAACTTCAGCACCAAAAGTGTGTAAGGGCCTTGCACCCCTATATCTAGGGGTATGTGGCTGCATACTTTGTCAGAGGAGCACCCACCTTATGCCATAAAACCCAGTACCTTCACCTTTTACCTTGCCACCTCTGGTCTGGGGTGATGGGGCCAGAGGTACCTTACCCACAAAACAGAACACTCGGAGCACTTGTGTGGGGTGAGGATTTATTCACAAATTACAGTCATTCCATAATACCAAAGAAACTCAGCTCTGAGATGAAAAATCAATTTGGTGTAATACATCATGTATTATATTTAGAGACCTCATCTGCAGATGTCTGCATCCACAACATCCCACTGCCTTACCCATAAAGTGGGGCACCATTAAACATGAGACCACACACAAACTGAGTTCTAAATATGAAGCAGGAATCAAGCTAGTTCTATTTATTATGCTGCCCAGTGGTGCACAGTTTTTAGAGCACTGCCTTGCCATGTCAGTGTTCACTTCTTTAGTTATAGTACTCGCTGTTTCACACTGTACAATACATTTTCACTGGAGTTCAGCTCTTCACTACCACCATGCTCCCCAAGGCCTATCTATTCTACAATAGTCCCACAAGATTGCTGCCAGGTTATTCCCTTGATCTACTGGGCACTGCTGTTATTACTACACTGGATACATGTCCAAGTTACACATAAGCTATAAGACATGATGAGGTGTGCATTATGCTGTGATAACTACACTTGCAGGGGGGTAGTTAGGCATGAGGCTACAGGCCGAGTGCCTTCAACCCATGGAAGTGTGGTTATCACAGCATAATGTACACTCTCGGAGTGTCTTATTGTGCTTATAAAATGGTCACCTGTGAATATTTATAAAAATTAGGCAACATTAAAGAGACACTGTCAGCCCTTTACTTACTTCTTGTTTTTGTCAGTACTCATAAGCATGCCTTCACTGCCTGCAGCATTCCATCTTGTGCTGTAATAGAGAACTTAGGTAGATTAGTCCATGCACAAGCCTTCTGGCACTTCAGTGCCATTTACAAATGTGACCATGCTCTGGCATTGGGCATGGATAATAAGAGAGGAACTGCAAGGTTTCGCTTTTTAGTAAAATTCGGAAAAGTAAATATGTTTATGGGGACTACAATGCTGCTATCTCTATTATAGCATAAGAGGAACTGCTACAAGCAGTGAAGGCACGTTTATGAGTACTGGCAAATAAAGAAGGTAAAGGGCTGACAAAGGCACGGTTATGAGTATCGGCAAAAAAGTAAGTAAAGGGCCAACAGTGTCCTTTTAACAAACCAATGACATGTCAGGAAAAATCTATAAAGGCCAGCCCGGTGGTGCTGTGAGTTGAGGTGCTGGATACCACACCTCGCACCACGTCGGCAACCTTGGTTCAGGAATGACCTCAGGTCATTGGCGTGCCGGCACGGGGGGAGGGACGGAACAGGATCGAGCAGCCTAACAGCAGTTCTCCTCTCCTAGGGTGGTTGTCGCCCCCCCCCCGTAGTTCTGCTGCCACCAGGTGAAGGTCCTGTGGTGCAGGCAGGAGTGGGTGGCAAGTCAGGAGGGTGACTTGGAATGTGGCACGTGCATGCACCCAGGGAAGGAGCAGACGAAAACAGGGGAAAAACTCCAGATAAAAACATAATAGAAAAAAAATCTGTAAGAAAAAGGTCAAATAGTTCCTGCAAAATATGCCACTTGGGGCACTGTCTGATGGTGGCTATTGTTTTTATTATTCATCTCCTCTCACTTGCACTCCCCCCTTCCCACCACTGCACACAAACATTTCAAATGCTCACTTCATTTGGCACCATTATGGATTGCCTTTTTTTTGTTTTGTTTTGTTAATAGTATGCAGTTTTTATGGAGGCTCCTGGCCATGAGGTACTGCATTCTTTATGTGCAGTCCCTGGATTATAGATCCCCACCTGTTGATCAAATGAGAGAAGGAGAGGAAGAAGGTGGATATGAGTTGGTATCTGGGAGACTTGAAAGAACTGAGTGCAGTTGTAGAGACTGAGGATCTGCAATTGGCTAGTTGCCAGCATGCTACCATCTAGTGTTGCGAGGTAGATGAAAGTCATGACACTCTGTATGCGGGCTGCAGGTCAGGCTGACTGAACTGAGCAAGGGAGCAGAGGTGATGCAGGCGTTAGTGACAACTCTCAGAGAAAGAGAGTGCATAATTGTCTTTGTGAGTTTATTTGGGCTGTGGGGAATTAGGAGGTATTTTTAAATAATGTCATAGTTACAGATCATGAACTCTGTCATGCGGGAGAATGAGCTGCAAGCAGGAGGCTGGGTGAACAATGGCTTGGCATTTTTTAAAACATAAACACATCAAAGTACCTAAAAGAAAAAAGTTGCTTTGCTGTTACTGCTTGATTACTGACTGCTGATAATTGTGGAAATTACAGGTGCATGGTGACTGTGAATTTTTTGGGGTATATGATGCTACTGTGACTAATTTAAAAATGGTGACTGTTTTAATTTTTAAATTCTAAAAGCTGGCACATGGACTTCTATAACGTCCTGTGTCTTGTCTGGCAGGACTTATTTTTTTTACAGTGCATTATGCTCTTATAATGCACTGGTCCTAGCCAGTCAAGATGCAGGATTTTCCCTACCCAGTTTATAAATTTCAGTGTTCCATGTACCATCCCTAACCTCGCAGTTGGGGTCCCTGGAGACCTGGCACCCCCAAGACCCTTTCTACATCCCAAAGGACAGGCTCCCATGCCTGGCCCCTCAAACAGGGTTCCATGTGATTATAGCAACCGCTGAATGGCGATCACTATAACGGCGAGTGCATTATCGCCGAAAAGCAGTTTGGCAATATGCACTTGTAGGTGACTGGGCACACACAGTACTGTAAGTGTCTGTGCAGGGGTTTTGCCCCCCGCACTCCCCTGATTATGGATTCTCAACTCCAGGGAGGTACATGTCAAGGAGGGGACACAGCCCAGTTTAAAAAAAATGTAAGTTCCACAGCCGTGGGAACAAGCAAAATTTTCCCGGCCCCCAGCCCCAAACCCAGAACCTGCCACCTCCATACCCAACACACCACATGGTTGGCTCAGTGGAGCAGGCACACTAGAGAGTAATAACTCTCTTCCCTATTCCTCCCTTTCCCCTTGCTATATTCCCTTTCTGCTCGCCCTTCCCTCCCCTCGCAGTCACACTCCTGGGTATTCCGGCAGGTCGCTCATGATAATAGCACCCTCATATGGGTCGCCATTTTGACGGTGACCCTTATGCTAGTGCAATTATCACAGGATACCCTCAGACAGATACTTACTGACTACAGATATTGCCAGGCTCCCTCCTACCTATGACCCATTAATTCGGCTTCCATGCCTGGGGGATCTGCTCTACTTTACCGGGGCTTTAATTTACTACAGAACATCTGTAATGTAAAGGTTACTTACAACTGTGCCCTCTTTGAGGTGGGGCTCTGTTCCAAGCAATTCCATGGTGGGAGCAAAACCTTACAGATCCCGGCAACCTCCTTTGAGTGGTGGCCCTCCAGTACTCCCAGTGGTGCCATATTAGTTCTTGATCTTTCATGGGTGCTTAAGGTAATATCTTGGGACACCCCATCCTCCCAGCTTTGCCTTGCTAGTGGTGCTGTTCTGGAGACTTTTCCAGGGGGCCAGTGCCATCTGGCCAGAGGGACCCTGTCACCATCCCCGGGCCCACAGACCCCTCAACTCAGTCGCAGCTAGAGAGCTAGGCTCCCTGTCGTTCTCTCTCTCTAAGGTCTGGGGCTCAAGAACCTAACCTTTCCTGGGCTTGCATCCTCTACTTATAGACAATCAGAGGAGGTCAGATCCATGCATACTCATGACAGTTTCCTGCTTCCAGCTGAGCCAGAATACTCTGCACAACCATCCAGATATCCTGTCTTCAAGCATTACCACCCCCTCAAGAGGACAACTCTTAGGGTTAGGATCAACCCTTCGAGAGCACTCTAGTAACCAGCCTCATGATGCATGAAGAGAGAGACTAGTTTACAATGCAAGTTCATGTAAGTAGAGAACAAGAATCCCAGGACTGAATATTGGATGGGATGAGTTAAGTTGGGCATTACTTCTAAGTAAAGGGACCTGGGAGTTATCATAAGCGACTCCCTAAAACAATCCAGCCAATGCAATAAGGCCTACAGCAAGGCAACCAGAATGCTGAGGTGTATTGGGAGGGGTTCTGATAGTGGAGGAACGAGGTACTACTACTTCTCTGTAGAACACTGGTGAGGCTGTTTCTGGAATACTGTGCACAGTTCTGGAGTCCCCACCTAAGGAAGGACAAAGAAAGGTTGGATACAGTGCAGCATAGGGTAACTAAATGATTCAGGGCCAATTGAGCAGATCCTATGGGGAACAGCTCACGGCACTGAACATACACTCGTTGGAGGCCAGAAGGGAGAGGGGGAGACATGATAGAGATCTTCAAGTTCCTGAAAGGAATGAATAAGGTAAACTACAGGGAACTATTCAGCAGGAGTGGTGAGTCAAAAACAGGGGTACATGAGTGGAAATTGACGGGGAGGGGCTAGGAGGAGTGTGAGAAAGTTTTACTTTACAGGTGGCTGAGCCATGGAAAAGCCTACCAGCTGAAGTAGTGGGCACAAAGTCCATCAATGGTTTCAGACATGGCTGGGACAGAGTTAACTCGGTGAAGTATGGGTATGGTAGGGGGTAACAGAAAAAGCAAGAGTATAAACCCCATCTAGACAATAGTCCCAGGGTGGCATAGGACATAACAGGGCAGACTGGATGGACTGATGGTCTTCTGCAAACATTTTGTATGTTTCTATTTATCAGGTGTCTGTACTGTTTATTTTATATTATTTATTTTTTTAGTAAAGTGCTAAGAGCCTTTTATAAGGGGTTGGAATACTAAATAAAATTTGCCTTGCCTTGCCAAAGTGGCGTCTGCTGTAGAGTATGTTCTGGACATCAGGAAATGGCTTAAGGAGTTCATTGGGTTCACCCAAGAACACTAGGAACTGTACAACAGTTCCTGAAAAAAATCTGAATAATGATAGGGCCAAAGTCCAGGAGCATGAGGTTGGACAGTGGATAATGGTACTCATCACTGTCTGACATAACTAGGTAAATGCAGCTGCTGAATGGCCATATACTATTATGCAGAAGGTCCATAAGGTCAATTATGTTGTGGAATTACTAGACAGGAAGACTAAGCAATGACGGTATACCACGTTAACATGATAGAGAAATAGTACTGCCAGTGTGCAGTTACTTCAGAAGATGGGAATATGGAGGCTCCACTGGCAGATCTCTGGTGGACAGTAAAAGTGAAATGCCAGTGGCTGCCACTGCCCTGTCTGATTAGCTAGTGCCTGAACAGCTGGCACAGATGAACCAGTTGCTGGTAAACTTCAGCACTTTGCTCATAGCCAGACCCTGGTTCACCACAATGGCACTACACCAGGTCAACATGAGGACACAGGGTCCACTGAGACAGCCAGCCTACAGGATCTCTGAGGAAGTCAAACAGACTATGGAAGAGGAGTTAAATGAAATTCTGGAATTTCAAGTCATACAGAAGTCTGGAAGTCCCTGGGCCGCTGTGGTGCTGATTTTGTAAAAGGATGGAACCTCGAGGTTCTGCATTGACTACTGTAAGCTTAACACAGGTTTTATTAATTTATAATTTTTGTCTAAGAAAGGTATACTGAGCTGTAACAGCTCATTTCCATGTGTATCAGGTCACTTGGACTTGTTTCACCGACAAGGGAAATGTTGTCAAGAACATCAGGGGAATCCCCATCTCTTATGATAAGTGCCATGGGATCTTGAACTTTCACCTGGATTGCCACCAGAGTAAGGCAGAAAGGACCTCAGTTTAGTGCCTCATCCAAAGGACTGCATCTCGACAGTTCGGCGCCCCACTGGTGAATCATTATACTGTCAGTATTGGGCATTAGCTCAGGTTCCTCATGTGGGAATAGAACACGCAATCTTCTGATCTCATGGTCCTATAGGGGAGCTTGCAACCTACTGAGCTATTGACATTACTAACCCTGCTGTAACAGAATCTGACACTTACCTGCTACCCAAATGAAATAAGGTGCATAGAATATTTGACCAAAACAGACCATGGAAGACAAAGCTAGTTCTGCATTTGTCAAGCAATTTAGTCTCCTAGAGATCAAAGAGATGCCATGTATCATGTGAAACTCACCTGCAACCTTTCAGCATCTGGTAAACCACGTCATGACTAGTTTGGGTGACTTTGCTGTGGTAAATATGGATGGCATCAACCTATATACTGTATGGGAGACTCATGTGGCCCATGTGACCAAAGTGCTCTGACAACTGCAGGCCACAGTGCTGACAAGGTAAATACTGTAAGTGCCAAACTGGGATTGGAGAGGCCTTGGACCTAAGCCACAGAGTTGGGGGAGGACTCATCAGGCCCAAACCTCCAAAGAATGAGGTTATTAAAGGGGAACAGTCAGCACAATGAGCCCCACACCCAAGTGTGGAGCTGGTCCCAATTTGCACTTTGCATGCAAAAATATACATGTATTTTTTTTTTACTTATTAATCAGACTACATCTGCTGACTAAAGTTCAGGCGCCACAGAAACGCCGCTCTCTGGACCTATAGAGCCATCTCTAATAAGCTGCCTTACTATATCTCCTGCTGTCTTCCCCTGAGTATAATTGGGAAATACGCGTTAAGAAGTTACTCAGCTATTACACTTAAAGTACCCAAAGCAAAATCCCACTTCGGCAGGGCAGCCATAAGCTTGTGCTACCTACCTTATGGAACGATCTACAAAAACCCCCAAATTACACTCTAATTGGTATAAATGCTTTCAAGATGCTTTATTTCCGTACAATCAGAGAAGTATGTAACTGCTTCACCCACTCAGACCCAGTACCGGTGTCTGCACTGGTATATAGCCACGCCTAGACCCAATTTTAAGTACTGACCCCCCCCAGCTTGCTCCTCACCAGCCTAATTGTTCTCTCTCTTATCCCCCTGTCTTATCAACACTAGGCCCATCCATCCCCTTATTCTTCCTTTCCCAACCTCGGATAGGAGCTCACTACCCTGGGTTGTGACATCCTACCATGCCCTGCATTTATAGCATTCAATCCGGGCTCACATACTCCTTATCTCCATCCACCTTCTCTACATCCAGCTTTACCAACTCCTTTCTGTGCCGTTCCTCTAGCCTTTCTCCCCACTTCCTCCTCTCTTCCCCTACCTTCACCTCTACCTGGTGTGTATTTTATTTTTCTTCCGTTACTCCTCCTGCAACCTTAGATAACCTGCTTTATCTTCCTATAGACACTTCTATGTATGTAAATACCGTGTAATCTGTACAATATCTGTATAATTCTATGTACATATGAACTTATTTTTCTTCCTCTCTGTAAAGAGTATTATCTGTATTGCCTTGTAAATACCTGTTTTGATCTGTATATACAATTGCTCATGCTCCACCCAGGTCCATCTTGCAAATGAGCTTCTGCTCAACGATGAACGCCTGGTTAAATAAAGACTTGATTGATTGATTGATTGACTTACAAGCAGACATTTTCTGCAACTAAAAATCCCAGAATCTCCTGTAGCTGACATCAGAGCAATGCTGCAGCAGTGGGAAATTCACTAGCCAGCAGTGCATGGGCTGGCAGTATAGCCTAGAGGTTAGAGTACTGAGCTGTGAATGAGTTTGGTACATCCAACAGACCTGGGTTTGATTCCCACAACCTCCACTTGTGTACTTTGTGACCCTAAGCATGTTATCGGTCAGGCTATTTTATTTATTTGTTTGTTTGTTTGTTTGTTTGTTTGTTTTTGTTAACCGGGTAGGGCACACTAGACAGCCAAGTGCCTATTTTCAGGTTCGACCCGGGAGGGTTACAAAGGTAGAGGCATTCAGGAGTCAGTTACATACAGTTGAGCAATCAACAGGATTAACAGAAAATGAATAGGCGGCCAACAGTAAGTACAAATTTTGCATACAAGAAAACAACAAACAATACCTGAGAGAAAGAGAAAGGAAGACATAGTTAGAATTGAGGTTGGGAGACACAGGTGCATACAATTATGGAGTAAAGCTAAGCAACTTCAGGTTAAACAAGACGAATTTAGTTACAAATTAAAAGGTAAATCAGTACTAACAGAAGTAAGTGCATATGAGGGGAAAAACGGATGGGGGAGGGACGGGTGGGCAGGTGGGGGTGGGGGAGGAACTGGGTGGAAGGGGTGGGCCAATTTGGAAGGAGGGTGAGGGAGAGGATGGAGGAGGTGTAAAGTCAGAATTGTGTAACTAGTTCGGAGGGGTATGGTGCAGTGGGGCCCTGGGAGCTCATGGTACTTGAGTAGGAAAGGAGAAATACTAGGAGGTACAGGGGCAGGCTGAGGAGGGTTTCAGGTAGTGCCAGAGTGAGGTTTTGAAGCGGGGATGTGAGGGGGCGGACCGAGTAAGGATTGGGAATGAGTTCCAGATTTTTGGGGCGAAGGAGGAGAAGGCCCGGTCCCCCATGAGGGAGCGAGTTCTAGGGACAAGCCGATCGAAGGCCTCTCTTGACCTGAGCTGATAGAAGGGGGGGCCAGGGTTAAGGGGAAGGGTGAGGGCAGAGGGAGTGGCCAATCTTATAATGTTGTCAATAAAATTACCAATCACGAAGGTGCGATGCTTTTCTGGAAGGAGCCACTCCAGTCGGGAGTAGAGGTCGCAACGGTGAGTAAGGGGCGGAGCGGAAAGGGTGAAGCGGCAAATGTTATTGTAGGCAGAGTCCCATTTCAGAAGGCTGGATGGGGGTACGGGGCAAAAGTGACCAGCCCATAGCAGAGTGTAGGGAGGAGGACCCCCTGGCTAGCGCCAAACGAGCTGCAGGGGTTAGGCAGTTTTTAGCTCTGTAGGCAGGCCGAGCTTATAATTTGTAGCCCTGCAGACGTTATGAATATGCAGGGTGAGATCGACTGCGGGTCCAGAGTGACACCCAGGTACTTGACTGAGGCAGCTGTTTGTAGGGGAGAGCCATCGATATCAAGAATTTGGAGGGGGGAGAGGCAGGACTTTATCTTGTTCCGTGAGCCAAACAGCATAGCTTGGGTTTTCTTGAGGTTGATGGTGAGCCTGTGATCCACTAGCCAGGACTGAATGCAATGGAAGTCTGTGTTCAGCTGGGAGTTAATGGTGGCAATGTCACGGGCACAGGTCAAAATGACCAGGTCATCAGCATACAGAGTGGTACGCCCATGGATAGCGGAGGATGGAAGATCATTGATAAAGAGGGAGAAGAGGGTGGGACCAGGACGGAGCCCTGGGGGACCCCACAGTGGACAGGAGAGGGGGAGGAGTGGGTACGATTGAAGTTGGTGTACTGCTGTCGGCCAGAGAGGTAGTTGAGGAACCATGAGTGGGCAGTGGGGGAGAAACCGAGGGATCGGAGGGTGGAGCAGAGGAGGGAGTGGTCAACCCTGTCAAACGCTTTGGAGAGATCCACAAAGATGGCACCAGTGAGGTTCCCCTGGTCAGCAGCAGTTCTGATAGTCGAGGTGACAACAGCGAGGGCAGTGGACATGCTGTGCCCTTTTCTAAATCTGTGTTGAGCCGGTGAGAGAAGGTTATGGTCCTGAATGTAGAGGGATAGCTGGGAGGCCACGATTTTCTCAAGGATCTTGGAGGCGGCTGACAATATCGCAATAGGACGATAGTTCTGGGGGTCCTTGGGGTTGCCTTCTTTTAGGACTGGGACCACCTTTGCCACCTTCCAGATATCTGGGATTAGCCCAGAGCTGAGGGAGGAATTGAAAAGTGTGAGAGGTCTAGCAAGAAGATGGGCCCCCAGCCTGAGCAGCTTAGGCTCGAGGCCGTCATGACCTGCCCCACTGTGGGGGGATAGGCTGGCGAGGAGCTTCTGGATCTCACAAGCAGACACTTGTTGGAGGAAGAGTGGAGGGTGGGAGTTGGAAACAGGAGGTCGGGGTCAGAGGGCATTCGGGCAGAGCACAGGGGAGGAGGGGCCGGAGGTTCGGAGAACAGGGAGTTAAAGGTATTAGAGATGGTGAGGGGGTTGTTACAGCTGACCCCGCCAATAAGTAGATCGGTGACTTGCAGTCTTGCAGACCCTCCAACAGCGCTTTTGATATTTTGCCAGAAATTTCTCGGGTTAGCGGCTGAGGAGAGCAGGGCGGATTGGCAGTATTCGCTTTTAGCGGAGCGAATGGCTTTTTTGCATATGTTTCTGATGGTCCTGTAGGCAAGGAGATAGGTAATGCTTTGGGAGGCCTTGTAGATCACCCAGCTTTTGTCCCTAGATTTCATAAGGGAGAAGAGGCCACAGTGAAGCCATTTGGTGACGGCACCTTTTACTCGCCTCCTGGTGAGGGGGGGGTGTTTGTTCTGCACGGGGATGAATTGGTAAGAAATTCCTCAAGAGCTCGTGCTGGGTCATCTAGAGCGGTGACCCCTGACCAGTCAACAAGTGAGAGGTCTGAGAGGAAGTGGTGGGTATTTAGCTTAGAGTAGTCCCTCATTGTGATCACTTTGCTGGGGGTTTTTGATCGTGAAATGCCCCACGTGCAGTAGGTGGGCGAGTGATCGGAGATGGCATCTGGCAGGATGCCTGAGTATGTGATCCTGTCAGGTCTGTTAGTCAGGATCCAGTCGATTAGTGACCCTTTATTCCCCCGGGTAGAGGGCCTTGTAGGCTAAGTGATGACCTGGCTCATGGCATGGCCCGAGAGCAGAGGTTCATATAACTTGCGGTTGGGAGCCAGCCAGTCTAGATTGAAATTGCTTATGATTAGAACTTCATTTGACCCCACTATGTCACTGGTGCAGTGGAGAAGGGAGGAGAGCCCTTGCAGACCACCCTTCGGAGGGTTGTAGGCACATATCAAGTGCAGTTTCTTCATATGCCCAAGTAAGAGGAGGGCACGTAGGAACTCACTGGGGGGTTAGGAGGGAGATCAACGGAGGACACATCAAGGTGTGCTTTGTAATAAAGTAGCACCCTGCCACCCCTCTTGAAGCCCTCACGGTCGCGCCTGATGTGGCTATATCCCGGGAGGGAGATCACGGAGTCCGGGATCTGGGGTTTCAGCCAAGTTTCTGATATGCCTAAGATATCAGGGTGGTAGTGGGCTACCCAGGCCGTTAGTTCCACCAGGTTGGCTAATAGACTGCGAACATTTAGGTGGGCAATTTTCAGCCCTTTTGTGGAGAGCCAGGCAGGAGGAGAGTGGGGGGGGGCAGTAGTGCCGGCTGGCTTGAGAGATTGGCCATACTCCCGGGAGGACGAGCATTCATGGGGAGATGGGCAGAGGAGGGAAGAGAGAGAAAAAAAAGGACAGCGGGGAAAAAAAATAATAATGATAAGCCCTGCCTTGTAGTGCCAGGGGTCAGCCAAGGGGGCACAGCAGAGGATAGAAGGGCCAAGTAAGGGTAGGGAGGAAGAGCAGAGTAGGATGGGCAAGGGATGAGAGAGAAAGGATGAGTCAACAGAGCAGGAGAGGTGACAGGAGACAGAGAGAGTGGGAGCAGAAAAAAAGATCAGAGATGAGATTTCACATGTTGCGCTACTGGGTGGCAGCAGTGACAAGGGAGGAAGAGGTGCTGGCTAGGAAGAAGGAAGCACTACAGGGGATACCGGGTGAGAAAGGAGGGGGGAGAGGAGTTTGGGTAAAGGTAAGGTGGGAGTGCGGCCACTAGTGGTTGGAGACGATAACCTGCAGATGGAGAAGTGGGCTGATAGGTTTATGTCAGTCCACGTGATCACCATCTGCCTATAAAAGGAAAAAGCCGACCAAGGGGTGGTGGTGGGGGCGGTGGGGGAGCCGGGCGCATGGCGTGGGCTAAACCACCATGCGCCTGGAAGCAGCAGCAGCCGCTGAAAGCGCAGGTAGGGAGGAGTTTGGCTTTAAGGACCCTTCTTATTTTGCAGGCTTTAGGAGAAAAGTTCACATTAAAGGTCCGTTTACTATTGGCACAGGAACAGCTGTATTAAACTGTAGAATGGAGTCCTGGCTTGTTCTGAGATGGTTGCTTTGATTCAAAAATGGCGCCAAAACGTGGGCTTTTACCTTGCTGCGTTGCGATCCGTGGGGACACCTGGCTGGTGTGGGGGAGGGCTGTGGGAAGCCCTCACGACCTCCGCTCCTTGGAGTCCAGGCGATCTGTGGAGGGATTAGAGGAGGCTGGTGAGTTTAAGGGCAGATGGAAGGGAGGGGGGAGGAGAGGGGACAGAAGAGATTGGGCAGCTATGCAGACCAAGCTCACGGCATTGCTGGGTAATTACAGTCCTCTGTGACAGTATTTAGCCCAGGGAGGACAGGTGGCACCAGCAAGCAAAATATGAGAGCTTATAAAAACTGTAACATGCACTGCAGGTTACTGAATCTCCCACTGCTGCTGCAGGGGACTATTATTCTTGTTTGTTTGTTTGTTGTTTGTTAATCTGGTAAAACCAATAAGCAGGTAACTACCATTCTCTGTGCTTGTTAGGTTTATATTTATTTATTGCAATTGTTTCACCAGGAAAGGCACACTGAGCAAAACGGTGCTCGTCTCCCGGTGTGACCAGGGGGAAAGGGTACACAGGGAGGATAACACGCAGGTTATCACAATAGAGATACATTAATTAGATGTACAGAGTTACTTACGCAATAGATACATTGAACAGATGTACTGGAGCTTGGAATTGCTTGGTTACAGCAATGGGTAAACATTTAGTAAGAGCGTCAACCAGTATATACAGCAGTTAGACAACCTACCTACACTGAGCACAGATTGGTGCAGAAGAACTACAGTCTAGGCAGGCCAGAGAGGGACAGAAGTGCGAGAGGCGAGAAGTGCCTTTGGGTATATAGCCAGCATCCAGTGAAGGGTGTACACTGGTAGGCATGGGAATTGGTAGGGTGAGGGAGCCATTTTTTTAAGGAGTGCAGGCACAGTTTACCACAAGGTAGTTTGCCAGGGGAGCTGATAGGGAATAGGTAGAGGAGGAGTGATGGACTTGAGTTGGGGAGCATTCCAGAGTTTTGGGAAACAGTATGAGAAGGCTGTTGTTCCAGCTGAGGTCTTATGACTGGGAATATTTAGTAGACGGGTGTCAAGGGATCGGAGGGAGTGAGGTGGAGCGGGACTGGCAACAGTGAGGAGGAGAGGTAGGGAGGGAGGGTGCCAAGCCACAATTTTGAGACAAACTTGGAGCAGTGCAGTAGGCGTCGATTTTCAAGGGAGGGGAAGGTGAGGGAATGGTAGAGATCACAGAGGTGGGAGCAGGGGGGAGCATTGAGGGTGAAGCGGCAGAAGGCGTTGAAGAAGGGGTCTAGCTTGGATAGAGTGGCTTTAGGTGCTGCACTGTAGACTATGTCGCAGTAGTCAATCGAGAGAAGGATCATCTTCTGCACTAGTTCCCATCTAACCAAGGATGGGAGGCAAGAGCAGTTCCTGTAGAGGGCACCTAGCTTGGGGCGGAGTTGTTTTATGATAGCATCAATGTGATCAGAGAATGTAAGGTGGCGGTTGAGCCATACCCCTAAATAATGGAAGGAAGCATCGTCCTCCAGGGTAGTCCCATCCAGTGTGTGGAAGGTTGGGAGTGAGGGGAGTCAGGACAGCCTTTGACATGTGCCGAAGGACATAGTAACAGTCTTTTTAGCATTGAGCACAAGTTGGTGCGATCTGAACCAGTGTTGAACTTTATTGAAATCGGTCTGGAGGTTGGATACAACTTCATCTGGGGAGGAGCCAGAGGTGAACAGGATGGTGTCGTCAGCATACATGTGTATAGATGAAGCTGAGCAGATTTGAGGCAGGTTGTTGAGAAAAATGGAGAACAGGATGGGGTCAAGGACTGAGCCTTGGGGGACACCTGTGGTCACGGGGAGAGGGAGGATGTATCATTCACAATTCTTACTGATTGTGTTCTTCCTGAGAGATTGGCACTGAACCATTTAGTAGCTGAGGCAGTGAGGCCAGCATCCGAGAGGCTAGTTATTAGCAAGGGGTGGGTGACAGTGTTGAATGCTTTAGCGAGGTCAACAAATATAGCCAAGGAGACCTGGCCCCTATCCATGCCGGAGAGGATGGAGTCAGTGAGCCTTAACAAGGAGGCAGCAGTGGAGTGGTCCTGTCTGAACCCAGACTGAAATGGTGTGAAGAAGTCTGAATCAGAGAGGAAGGAGGTAAATTGGGTGAGTACTAGGTGCTCTTGTAGCTTGGTCAGGACTGGGAGTAGAGAGATAGGGTGATAGTTTTCAGTGAGGGAGGGGGGCCCCCTTTAGGGTGGGATGACAATGGGATGTTTCCAGGCCTGGAGGACAGTAACAGTGGTGAATGAGAGGTTTAGGAGATCAGCTAGAGGTGATGCTATGACTGGTGTTAAGAGAAGAAGGAGTTTGGTGTCCAGCCCGTTGGGGGAGTTACTTTTAGAAGGATTTAGGGCCAGAAGGGCCTGAAGGGCTTCTGATTGTGTAATAGGTTGGAAGGAGAAGGTGCAAGGCCTAAGTGAGTGTGAGGTATTGACTGCAGTGGTGTCTAGTGGAGTAGTAGGGGGCAGGGAGGAGAGGAGAGTCAAGGCACAAGAGGTAAAGTATGAGTTGAACTCAGCAGCCACCACCTCTGGATCAGAGAGGAGTGAGTTGTTTGCAGTTAGGTGCAGCGTGGGATTTGCCACCGGTGGGGGGGAAGAGAGAGTGGAGGACCTTCCAGAATTTGGATGGGCTATTTAAGTTAGACTGGAGGGAGGAGTTGAAGTATTCTGCTTTAGCGAGTCTAGTTGCTGTGGTACACTTGTTACAGCACACAGTATCTTGAGTAGTCTTGTGAGAGGTGTGAGGTTTTATGCTTTTGCCAGGCTTTGTCACGAGCATATTGGCAGGCTAGGAGTTCTTGAGTGATCCAAGGCAGGTGGTAACCGCAAACCCTGGAATGACACAGTGGGGCGTGCCTGTTCCAGACAGTGAGGAACGTGTCTTGGAAGTGGGCTAAGGCGTCATCAACGGATGGGGCAGGGATGGGTGAGGACCAGTTAGCACAGGCATGGTCTTCGTGCACGGAGGCTAGGTTAAGGGATTTGTATGAACGTTGGAATATGAACTTGGGAGCAGATTTGGGGAGGTGAATTTTTCTGATAGGGTAGATAATGTGGTGGTCACTGAGGGACTCAGGGAGCAGCCCAGCTTGGATGACCCAGTGGGGGTGGGAGGTGAGTGCCCAGTCTATGAGCGTGTGTTTCGTAGATTTGGGGTTTAGTCGGATGGGCTCAGTGATGGATTGAGACAGGTTCAGAGCAGCAATGTCCATTCTGGTTTTGTTGAGTGAATGGGACAGCCAGTTGTGGTTAAAATCCCCCATGATATGTAATTCTCCCTTAGATGATTGAGAGGAGATTTGTGCCAGTAGGTCAGTGACAGTTGATGCTGGAATGCCCGGCCAGCAGTAAACACCAGCTATAAAAATAGGGAGTGAGTGGGATAGTTCCAGTTGAATCATTATGAGTTCATGGGCTTTTGGTGCGGACTTAGTTAAAACTACAGTGAAGTGCAGGGTGGCATTTATATATATGACGACGCCACCGCCTCTGCTAGCCCTGTCTTGGCGGGTCATGGTATAACCCGGGATTGAGACAGAGGTCTCATTGATATTTTTGTTTAGCCACGTCTCAGTCAGGATGATGATGTCAGGGGCATAGTGGGTGGCAAGCACCTGGAGATAGTTGATTTCCTACCTTGGGACATGAAAAACAGCTGAGTTGAAAGACCTGGTTAAAATATTGTGTTTAGCTGCTGGTAATAACTCGTGCATACTTTTTGAAGCTATACTGTTGCTCACTTTGCATAAAATGTTATAGCTAACAATAAGACGCTATCTTCAGAAGACTGCCAATTTAATGAGCCATATAAGAGCAGTGTTGTGTGCGGTAAGGTGCATGTGTGGGGCAGTCTATATGCAACAAAATTCATTTTATTTTGGCTTACGTTTTTTTTAGCTGTTCCTATCTGCTTACAGCTTTCTTTTATTCTATCTGTTCTGAATGTGCTAAGTGGTAGTCTTGCATTCTTGTGAATATTTCTGTTTCTGTTGCATGGTTGGGTGTTTACATTTTGTAACAGACTATTAAATATTTGAAACCTGTGACCACATTTGTGTAAGGGTACACCTTGAAAATCCATGTCCATTTGGAAGAGAACTGTACCAACTGATGCCGGTCACGTTACTGAAAATGTTTCACCAAGCCTTCCCCCAGGTGATCCATCCCTGCAGGTCTCTGCTGCTGTCATTGGGGCTTGTGTCATGAACCAGAGTCACCACTCACTAGCATGCTGCGTGGTCCCCTACTGTTTACCATCATGGAGTTAGTTTCAAACTGTTCAAAAGTTTACTAAACTACACAGCAGTACATATAAAACTTCAGACTGTTGAGGGGAAGCATGCTGTCTTGCACCTCCTGACACCAGCACACGTTCCAGTCATTTTAGTCTACCTTACAGTTTTTCTAGAACTTAAAAGAAGGCACCCCTCCCAGTATATCCCAATGCCCCAGTTGTTAATACTGTTAAAAGGTTTAACAAATGGCTGATCCATGGCCCAGCAGATAGAGCATTGCACTCCTTCCCTGGTAGCCTGGGAGTGAACTCGGGAGCTGAACCAGGTGGCTGAGCAGGCTGGGGCAGTACTGCCATGTGGTGGTGTTCCCAGCCGTGGAGGGATGGCGCTGCAGTTCTATCCCTGCAGCGACCCCTGTAGTGGGCCAGGGAGCTTGTCTCCCCGCAAGAAGGTCATTGTATGAGTGGCCTTTTGGGGCACTGCTCGGCGTCAGGGAGGTAGGAAGGACTTAAGGAACTGAGCAGAAAACCAAGAAAAACCCAATGTCTCCCATACAGCCAGTATCACAGCTGCTGCTGGTACTCACAGTCCTCACACTGTGTGGACCTCCACTGGCCTAAACAGTAGTGAAAGTGGCAGATGGGGCCGTGTGATCACCACCAGCAAGAACAGCCAGAAGGCAGGAGTAGGCGGTGGTACAGGAGCAAAAAGCTTGATAAAGAAATCTTAATAAACAGTCTGACTGAATTTCTTAAAAAAGTGAGTTTCCAGTTTCCTGTAAAACAAATGTATGTGGCCTTGGCAGAACTTAAATCTCATAACATGCCAAATAACTGCATTTCAGGACATGCTATTCTTTATCACTAAAGACATCTGCATGAAAACAGGCTCTTTCCCCTTCTAGACTTCATCTTTTCCTTTGGCTTTTCCAGCCCCGAAGTCATAACCCCACTGTTTGTGGCAACAGGTTGTGATGTCATTGGCAAATGATTATGATGATTTCACAGCAGGTAACGCAACATAAACAGATTAATTCTAAAAGGAAAGAGATCCTGATTTAATGAAAATGTCTTCAATAACAAAAACAATGCAAGGTCTTGAAATTCAAATTTTCTGGATTATGGGTAACTGAGTACTGTTGATGCCAGCTGTGAATGTGTCTTTTATTAATATTTTATTAATGTGTTTTATCAATGCATTTTGTCAGTAACAACATTTTGTATGTCTTGACATCAGCAGTGAGCCATTTTTTTCACCCAAGACACCATTGCACATGAGAAGAATGCTTGATGGTTTTACCTTACCTTAATGATTAATGCTTAATGGTATTGTTTGATTTGATTTTACCTGTACAAATTGATACTGTATGTGTAGTTGCTCTGACTGTACCATCTTGATCTGTGTGTTGCTTTGACTGTACTCTCTGTGCCAAGGGTAAGGTCAAAATTGGAGGGATGTTGAGGTGGGGGGAGTCAGCAGAACGGGATGATGAAGCAGATGGACGGGTAAGGGGTGGGGAGGGCAGCTGCAGTAGTTTAGACTGCTAGCTGCACACTCGAGTAGACTTGATAGACCTTATGACCTGTATCTGCTGGTATGTTCATATGTTTGTATGTTCGTATATCAATGACCCGGGTCGTGCCTGAAAACAGTCCCTTGGAGCAGTGTACCTAGCTAGTTATCAAATAAATAAATAAATCTTTAATAAAAATGAAATTAAAGGAATGTGTTGCTGGAAATATAAAACTGTATTTGATGAATCTAAGAGCTGAATTCATAACTAAAAACCATTTGCATTTATGCCTGCCAGCCTGTACAGTGCTTTTTCTCTGGATGGATTTACAAATGAGGGATTCTTTTTCACTAATGTTCTTTATTGCCGTGTCTCCTTAGAGACCACATTCGCTGCATGTGCATTGGCTGTAAATCACATTCCATTTCTTGCATGTCCATTTCAGAAGGAAAAGATAGTCTGCTGCACCCAGTTCATTAAGTCTTTAGTAATCCAATATGCTCTGGGGATGCAGTGGTTTAGTGGATAGTTCAATCCAATTACAGATAACTTTGAAGTATTCCACTTTCTGAGGAGATAAAAGTGAACTGAAACCTCTTGAGTCAGAGTGGTCTATTATGATGTAGTCAAGTTTCAAGTTTATTTATTTGTTCAACACGTAGCCTTTACAAATATCATACAATTACTGAAGTATTACAAAAACATGAATACTGTAAATATGATTGCCATGTAGTCAACAAGACCTGTGTGAGTGAGTGAGTGACTGAGTGTGTATGCGTGTGTGTGTGTGTATTTAAAAGTTTCACCATGAAGACATACTGAGCAAAAATTGCTCATTTCCAGATGTGTTCTGGGGGATGGGAGTAGGAAAGGGTACAGAGGATGGGGAACAACATGGTATAACAAGGTGTGACAGACATGTGACCAGAGTAATGTATTCATTTTTTTGTTACTCGCCTTTGTAAATATAG
Organism: Neoceratodus forsteri; assembly: GCA_016271365.2. Taxonomy (NCBI): domain Eukaryota; kingdom Metazoa; phylum Chordata; order Ceratodontiformes; family Ceratodontidae; genus Neoceratodus; species Neoceratodus forsteri. Next base: position 1,502,738,651 of record CM028129.1, read on the forward strand.
TCATGCTTGTGTTGTAAGTTGTGCTATTTGCAAAAATGGGCACAAAACATGGATTCCAATGTCCCATGACCAAACAGATCTTATGGAAAACATTGGCCCAAGTTGCTCAAGGGAATATTCCCTTGGGAACATTCAGCCACAGATTCTGTAAGGCAGCTGGGAGAGTGCCAGTTCGAACATCTCAGTCAGCTTAAATGGCAAGAAGCATGGGTTTACACACCTTGGACATTCTTCAAAACAGAATCATAACAGTGGACAAAGCAGGGGTGTGTGGAGTGAGCCAGCCGGCCTGAATGATGTCAACCATCCATCCACACACACACACCACACACTCACACCCATACACAGGCACACCCATTTGGGGGGGCAGTGGTAAACTGTCACTCAAAGGGGCAAAACCTCCTTCCACAGTCAGAAAATAAATAAATTGAGGTGCTGAAGGCCAGCACTTCCTCTTGGACTTGAAACATCTGAAACCCCAGAGTCCTGCAGCTAGAGGTCTGGTAAGAAAGACAGCTTAGGGAATAGTGTTTTCTTCAGACAGCAGCAGGTAAATGAATAGGTTTTAAAGTGAGAATGGCTTAGATTCTTCTATCTGCAACCTGTCTTTTGTAGCTCCCATTTATTTTCATTTCTAGCAAACTATAATCCTTTTGTCTGACTGTACATAATTCCTATTGTAAATACTTGTAGACTTTTAGTAAAACATATATTTTTTATAGAATCGGTGACTGCTTGTTTTATTTAAAAGGGTAATTCTACTATTTCTGCTGGACTCTGTTTGCAGTCTGTCTCTGAAGGGACACTCTACCCAAAGTTATTGTGTTTGACCTTCCTGACATTGTGCAAAGGAGGAGATAAGAAATAGGTTTCCCTGGGTCCTGTTGGTAAAAACCCCACAGTAGTGGCAGTGAACTTGAAGTCCCTGGTAAGGGGAATTTTGTCACATTGGTGGCAGAGTAGTGGGATCAGTGTTGCAACTGGCACCAGTGCAGTGCAGAACAGCATACAGTGTGCTTTCCTGTGAGGCAGAAACTCCGAGAGAGAGACAGCACACTGGTGACAGAGTGCCAGCAGAAATATACTTTAACAGTCATGAAACAGGATTTCAAAGGTTGCATTGTTTACTACTTTTTTTTTTATTTGTAGACAACTTAGTGCAGCATAGCTAGAGAATATGAGCTCCTCAGGCTATGTCAGATTTCATGTACAGCTGCTTCATGAGCTGTGTGCAGCAAGGGGGATTGTCTATGAGGGCATGACAAAGAGTGCACTCATGGAAGCCCTTTTGGTGCATGATCAGCTGCAGGAGGGGCAGACGGTCTCAGATGGGCATGGCCCAATACCTGGTCAGCAGGCGGTCGCTGAAGACAGTAACCCAGGTAGCGAGACTGAGGTCACAGCAGCTGAGCAAGGGGGGGGGCACCTTGTGGCACAAGCTGAGGAAGCTGTGTAACCCAATCAACCTCAGCTTGAGACCCTGAAGGCAGAGTTTGCAGTGAAGGATGCCAAAGTGCAGAGGGCAAGGTTGGAGGCTGAAAGGGAGAAAATAAGGCTGGCGGTAGAGGAAAGAGAAAAGGTTTGCCAGCATGAGATCCTTGTGCAAGAGGAAAGAGAAAAGATTCACCAGCCTGAGATCCTTATGGGAGAGAGAGAATGAGCAGAGTGAGAGAAAGAAAGATGGCACGAGATTGAGATGGAGAAACTGTGCCAGCAAACACCGCAGCAAACCGTAAGTGATGACAAAGGGGATTCAACCCATGAAGCCACGATTAATTCTAAAATGTTCCTGCAATACCAGGAGGGATATGATCTGTATTTGTTTTAAAAATCATTTGAGAGGGTTTGTGGGCAGTTTAAATTAGACAAGACTGCTTGAATGATCCACCTGACCCTATTGCTTACTGGCCATGCTTTGCATGCATTTGCTCAGATGGAGAATAATGACTGCATGGATTATAATAAAGTTAAAAGAATGTTATGAAAACATTTTGAACTGACTCCTGAGACTTGTAGATGGAAATTTAGAGAATTAAGAAAGGGCCCAGGAGACAGTTAAGTAGAACTGCATGTCCAAATGTGTGCTTATTTAGACCATTGAGTAGACGGGGCTAAGGCAAGGGCTGTAGAGCAAATTAAAGATTTAATTGTAAGGGACAGTTTCTTAAAATTGTACCTGATGATCTGCACATTTGGCTACTGGACCGGGCATGCAACTCTGCAAAGGAGGCAGCAGAAAGTGACTATTTGTATGTGACCCACAGACCACATTCACAGTGTAAGAACTATGGGGGTGGGGCAGTACATAGTCTTAAGGGGAGCAGGGAAGGCAACCTGATGGAAACTAGCCTGCACCCAAGCCCAAAACAGAACTCACCGGTTCCAAGGAGAACAAGGAGCCGGGGCAAAGGAATGCTGGATTTGCCAGAAAGTGGGACATCTATCCTATGACTGCACTAAAAACAGGAGTAAAGGGTAAAAGCTTGGGAGAGGGGGGTGACCAAGACAGTACATCGCAGTTGGTAAACTGCACACACACACCCACTGTAGTGCTGCCAAACTCCATCAAGCATTTGCACCCTATTCTAGTCAATGGGACAGTAACACAGGGATTGAGGGACACTGCTGCCTCCATCTCCATGGTAAGGCAGGATCTGATCCAGGCAGAGCAGATTCTGCCCAGGAAATTCTCCAAGATTCGGGGAGTCACATGTCCAGTTCTCCAAGTGCCAATGGCTCGAGTCTTCCTGAGCTGGAAGGGTGGCCATGGGGTACAGGAGGTGGGAGTTGAACCTGATCTCCCTGTGGATATGATCATGGGGAATGACTTTGACCACAGGGAAAATCTAGTATGTGTTACTACCTGTAGCCAGGCTAAAAGGCAAGCTTCTGAGGGTGAGGGGGTGACACAGCCTGTGCAGACACATCCATTGGCAGCTGAGGAAGTGGCTAATGTGGGTGAATGGCTAGCTAAGAGTAGCAGCCCTTAGCCCCAGATGCAAGCAGAGGAGGTTGCCATCAGTGGCAGATTTCCTCCTGAAGGGGAACTATGGAGAGTCAGATGGGAGGAGCTGAGCAGGGCACAGCGTGTGGATTCTACCCTCCAAAAACTGAGAGAGATAGCAGATAGTGCTGAGGCCTCTCAAGGGAGTAAAATTCAGTTTATTTGTGAGAATGGGCTGTTGTATAGGGAGCGTACACCATAGAGGGAGATAGAGGGAGAGGTGCTCCAGCAGCTGGTAGTCCCCCAGGACTACTGAAAGCAGCTTCTGGTCCTGGCCCATGACATTCCATTTTCAGGCCACCTGGGTATTAGCCACACAAAAAAGCAGCTTGCCAACAGCTTCTTTTGGCCAAGCATGTACACAGATGTGACAAATTACTGTCGGACTTGTCCACCATGCCAGTGGGTTGGGCAGCTTTGGTGCCCTTGCCTGTTATCGATGAACAATTTAAGAGGGTAGCCATGAACATAGTGGGGCCCCTGATTACCCCAAGTCACACAGGTAAAAGATACATACTGGTTGTTGTGAATTACGTAACCAGGTACCCCAAGATAGTGGCCATGTCCTCCACAGAGACAAAAAAGTTGGCTGATGAGCTCCTGGGAATCTTCAGCCAAGTGGGATTTCCCCAGGAGATTTTGTCAGACCAGGGGACAAATTTCATGTCATCATTGATGACGAGTTTGTGGGAGAAGTGCGGGGTGAAACAGTTCCTTGCTTCACCCTATCACCCCAAGACAAATGGCCTGGTTGAGCATTTCAATGGGACCCTTAAAACTATGCTCAGGGCATTTGCTAACTAGAACAAAAGGGAGTGGGATGAATATTTGCCCCACCTCTTGTTTGCATACAGGGAAGTCCCACAGGAGCCCACAGGGTTCTCACACTTTGAGCTCCTCTTTGGTCACAAGGTGAGGGGGCTCCTAGATTTAGTCAGGGATGAATGGGAAGGTAACCATGCCACCCAAGGGGAGTCTGTTGTGGAATATGTCCTAAATTTCAGGGCCAGGCTTAAGGAACTCATGAGGCTCGCCAGATTCCCTTAGCCCCTGCACAACAGCAACAGAAAGCCTGGTATGACCATGGGATCAGAGCCTTGGAGTACAAAGTCGGACAGCGAGTGATGGTACTTGCTCCAGTCCAATACAATAAACTGCAGACAGCATGGGAGGGCCCATTCTCCATAATCAGGAAGCTGAGTGATGTTAACTATGTAGTAGGGCTGCCTGCCAGAAAGCACAGGCAGAGGGTATATCATGTGAACATGATGAAGCCCTCCTATGATAGGGAGGAGATGATCCTCACTGTGTGCAGCATACCAGAGGAGGGGAACAAGGCTGATTTCCTGGTGGACCTCCTTGGAAAAGCCGAAAAGAGATCAACAGTGAATAACTTCACCCGCTCAGGGCAGCTGACACCAGCCTAGGCAGAGGTAAAGAAGGGGGTGCTGTGAGGGTCTGGGGACATGCCCATGGGGAAACTGGAATGGTGCACAGAATGCCAATGCAGCTGGACTGTTGAGGTGGGCTAAGTGCATAACATGTTCCTTTAGGCACTCCCTAAGCCCTACATGAACAGTGTCACAATAGCCATCTAACCTGTCACTATTTATATATAATTTTGTTATAAATATGTTTTTGAATTTCTGCTTGTGAAACATGGCAGTCAGCAAAGCTTCATGGAACCTTGGATTTTCAAAAATATGTTCTCTCTCTCTCTCTCTCTCTCTGAGTGGAAGGAAACAACTAACTTTAAAAGAAACTGACACATGCCTAACAAAACCTGTGTGGAAATCATAAAAGTCATGTTCTCAGAGAGAGATGGTGCTTTGAAATGAAAATACTGCCTTTTTACGGGGTGACAGGAGGGAGAATGCTTCCTAGTCAGTCTGTGTCAAAAGTCTCACGATGTTGAGAGGTGGTTCTCAGGCTTTTTGCTGAGAGATCAAAAGGGAATGCTGTCATAAACTATGCTTTAACGAAGAGGAGATTGTCTTGTTTTATTTAAAATATTGCTGTTTTTGCAGATTTCAAAACAGGCAGTAAGCTGAAACATTTGGTTATACATTGGTCATGTTACAAATTAATTACAGGGCTAAGAGTGACCTCACGTGCTGTGACATCACAAGGAGGATGGTACAGTATTGCCACTCTGATAATGGTGAAGCCTGGCTGAAAGGACTGACACTAGTGTTCTGAACTTGGAAGGAACACTTTTGTTCCTAGGCTCAAAGAGAGGCACTTCTGCCAAAATAGGTAATGTCATTCCACTTATTTACCAACTGGAACTAGGGTAGGCTTAGTTATTCAGTGCAAGGTGCTTTGTTTATAACTGTCCATTTATTTTCTGACTGTACCCTTAATGTATATATATTCTGTGTTTTGGTATTGTAGTTACTATTTTTAATTTTTGTAAACTTTGTTTTTCCTCAAAACACTGCCTGAGACATGCTCATTTGTGTGTGAATGGTGGAACAGTCTTAATATTCTAACACAACAAATTAAATGCTTATTGTGTCATCTTATGCAGCCACACTAAGAAGGATCTGTGAAAAGATGCAGCAAAGTAAGAAAAATACCAGCGTCTCGATTGAGTTGGAAGGGGGTTGTGAACCAGGTTGGTTGTATGCCTACTGGGTCAAATATTGCACTGATTTCCCTGAAGAGAGTGTGATATTTGGACCTGTTACCTGGGTGTGCTGGCTGAAAAGGGTTCACAATTGACCCCAGGACTCGAGACTGGTAGTTTGCTCAGACCCAAAACAAGTAGGAGGGTGTCCCTGTTTGTCCCCCATTCATGAATTGCACTTAAAGGTTAGGCACAGTGGGAACAGAGGGCCTGACCCCAGGAGTGGGTTTGTGACAAACAGCAGTGTCTCTTGGGGGTCGCCCCAAAAGAGACACACCTTCATTTCCTGAGGGGTGAGATGTGATGGGCATGTGACCAGAGTAATGTATGCATTTCATTTTGTTAAACTCCTTTGTAAATATAGTCGTGCTTGTGTTGTAAGTTGTGTTATTTGCAAAACTGAGCACAAAACGTGGCTTCCAATGTCACATAACCAAACAGGTCTTATGGGAAACATTGGCTCAAGTTGCTCAGGAGAATATTCCCCAGGGAACATTCAGCCACAGATTCTGTAAGGCAGATGGGAGAGTGCCAGTTCGAACACCTCAGTCAGCTTATAAGGCAAGAAGCATGGGGTTACACACCGTGGGCATTCTTCAAAACAGAATCATAAAGTGGACAGATGGGGGAGGTGGAGTGAGCCAGCTGGCCTGAATGATGTCAGCCATCCATCCACACACACACACACACACATATATACACAGGCACACCCATGGGGGCAGTGGTAAACTGTCACTCAAAGGGGAAAAACCACCTCCCATGTCAGAAAAGAAATAAATTGAGGTGCTGAAGGCCAGCACTTCCTCTTGGACTTGGAACATCTGAAACTCCAGAGCCCTGCAGCTAGAGGTCTGGTAAGAAAGACACCTCAAGGAATAGTGTTTTCTTCAGACAGCATAAGGTAAATGAATAGGTTTTAAAGTGAGAATAGCTCAGATTCTTCCATCTGCAAAGTGTCTTCTGTAACTGTCATTTATTTTAATTTCTAGTAAACTGTAATCCTTTTGCCTGACTGTACATAAATCTTGTTGTAAATACTCATAGTCTTTTAGTAAAACATCTATTTTTATAGATTCAGTGACTGCTTGTTTTAATTAAAAGGGTAATTCTACTATTTCTGCTGGACTCCAGTCCATCTCTGAAGGGGCTCTCTACCCAGTTATTGCGTTTGACCTTCCTGACCTTGTGCAAAGGAGGAGGTAAGAAACTGGTTTCCCTTGGTCCTGTTGGTAAAAACCCATGGTGGTGGCAGTGAACTTGAAGTCCCTGGTGATACATATATGTGGATGGATACAGATGAACAGACCAAGGGAAGGTCATTTAGAAAAATGGAGAAGAGAATTGAGCCCAGGACTGTGCCTTTGGGACTCCAGTATGGATAGGAAGAGGGGAGGAAAGCGAGTCCCTGATTCTCACTGATTGTGATCTGCCCACTAGGTAGGATTTGAACCAATTGGTGGCAGTAGTGGACATCCCAATGGATGAGAGTTTATCCAGTAGTAGGGAATGGGAGACAGTGTTGATTGCCTTGGCAATGTCGACAAAGATAGCAGCGGTGATAAGCCCTTGGTCCATACATGTGATGATGGAGTCTGAGAACTGGAGGAGGGAGGTGAAGGTGTGGTGGTGCTTATGAAAGCCAGACTGGAAAGGGGTGAAGAAAGAGGAGGAGGAGTCGAGATGAGGAGTGAGTTGGACAAGTACAATATGCTCTTGAAGCCGGCCCAGTGGCGCTGAGGGTTGAGGTGCTGGACGCCACACCTCATGCCATGCCAGCAACCCGGGTTCAGGAACAAGCTGGGAGTCGCTGGGGTCAGCGGGGAGACTTGAGCGTCCAAGGACTGCCTCTCGTCCCGGGAAGGGGTGGGAAACCGCCATGGAGCGGCTCTGGCGTGCTGGGGGAATCGCTGACTGAGCAGCGCGGCACATGCCAAGGAGAGGGCAAGCTATGGCGCTATGTTGCCATGCCAGCTGAGCTCCATGGGGGTGGGAAAAAACAAGAGAAATGCCTACTATATGCCAGTGAGATGACGGTGGCCCCGGTTGACCCTCCCACATCCCAAATACCGGCCCAGACGTGCCCAGTTTCTCCCTCCGGAGGACCCGAGGACTATACAGGCAGGCCCCTCACACTTAGGAGTAGCCACTGAGGAAGGGGCGGAATCAGCCCTGGAGATGGTACCAGGGGTCATGTCTGCCTGTGGTCATTCAGGGGAGGGAGTCAGGGGAGATGCAGGGGGTTCAGGTTGGGAGTAGGGTGGAGATCTGTGTGGGCACTCCTGAAGGATGCCCGGGTTGTAGGATGAATAAATAAAGTTTAAAAAAAAAAATATGCTCCTGAAGTTTGGCAAGGATGGGAAGGAGGGAGATGGAGCAATGGTTGCTGGTAGCAGATGTGTCACCACCTTTATGGAGAAGGATGACCATGACATGTTTCCAAACCACCAGGACAGAGGCTAGTTTATAGGAGAGATTTATCAGTGCAGTGATAGGGTATGAGATGGCAGGGGCAGATAGATACAGTAATTTAGCATCAAGTCCATCTGGGCTTTTGCCTTTGGATGGGTTCAGGGCAAGGAGTGCCTTTAGTGCTGCAGATGAAGATACTGGGGAGAGGCAGAAGGGTGGGTCTGGTAGTGCAGGAAGGGGGGATGGGGAAGAAGTAGGTAGAGTGGAGAGAAGGGTGGAAGCACAGGAAGTAAAAGTTATTAAACTCAGTGGCTACTGAAGGGTTGTCTGACAGGGTAGCATCTCCTACTCTAAGGCTCAGGGCAGGGAGACTGTTTGGAGGGGAGAATAGTGCGTTGACTACCTTCCAGAATTTGGATAGGTGGTTTATGTTTGTATGCAAGGTGCTTGAGAAATACTCTGCTTTGGCTTGCCTGACTAGCCTAGTGCAAAGGTTATGGAGGTGGTGATATCTATGATAGGTTGCAGTGGAGGGTAAACATTTGTGATCTATCCACACTTTGTCCCTTGTCCTCAAACAATCTAGGAGTTTTGATGTGATCTACGTAAGGTGGGACCTACGGACCCTAATGTTCCTGACTGGGGCATGATAATTCCAAATGTTAAGGAAGGTTGTTTTGAAACCGTCGACAGCAGAGTCAATAGAGGTGGCAGTATTTAAGGGGGCCCAATCTGAGTTGGAAAGATCAGCGAGTAGGGGGGAGAGGTTAGGCGATTTAAATGAACGGAGTTGTAGGATTTTGAGTGGTGCTGAAGGGTGCCAAATTTTACATACGCAGTAGGTGATATGATGGTCACTCACTGCATCTGGCAGAATGCCTGCATTAATGATCCAATGAGGGTGAGATGCCAGTACCCAACTGATGAGGGAATGGTTGAGGGTTTTATGGTTTAGGTGTGTGGGTTCAGTGATAAGTTGGGTTATATTTAGGCCAGTAATTTCAGAGTGGGTGGGTGAGTGTGGGATGGAGAGCCAATTAAAATTTATATCACCTGGGATCAGTAGTTCACCAGTGGTGGCATGGGATGCAAGGGATGCCATTAGGTCTGTGATGGTAGAGGGAGGTAGCCCGGGACAGCAGTATACCCCTGCTATAAATAGTGTGGGGGGGTCTTCACTAATCGCTGTTCGTGCATGGAAGGGGTTGAGGAAGCCAGGACAATAGAGAACTGTATGGAGGCCTTCAGGTACATGGCAACCCTGCCTCCTCTCCTGGCTCGGTCCTGGTGAATTAGATGAAGCCAGGGATCGGGACAGTTTCATCTGAAATTTGGGGGCTTGGCCAAGATTCAGACAGCATGAGAATGTCTGGTTGTAGAGAAAGGACTAGAGGTTGGAGTTGGTCAATTTTGGTTAAAAGGCTGCTAATGTTTACATGAACAATTTTCAGTCCTCAGGTAACTGGAAGGGAGGGGAGGGGAATAGGTCCAGGGTTGGGTTCAATGTCACCCGTGAAAAGTAGCAGAAGGGCAACCAAGTATCTAGTAGATATGAGAAGACATTTCTTGGACTGCCATGAGGATTGACAGCAGAAAGTGCTAGTGGTGGGTGGGAGATGTAGGGAGAGCCTGATTAGGGCTATCAGGGGGCATGAAGGGCTAAAATAGAAGTGGTAGGGGGCCAGGGGTAATGGGGAATGGTGACGCAGCAAAGTAGAGTGTTAGAGGAAGAGGAGGGTGGGCAGGGCGTGATGTTTAGTTCAGGGTGGGGCGACATATTGGGGAGGGTGAGAGAGGGGAGTAATGAGGAAGGGTAGGAAGACATGGTAACAAGGAGGGGTAGAAGGTAAATGCAGTATAGTGTCATGGTGAGTAGGGAAAGCAGGTAGAAGTACCTTGAGCAGGGAAGGATACGTCTGCACAGTGTAATTACACTAGGTGGCAGTGTAGCGTGACCAAGAGGATGAGGCTGTAGGATATATAAAAGATATATTAGCCTGAATACTTGTTGATGGGATGGCCTAGTGGATACGGCACCAGGCTATGGAGTGAACAGAGAGCTGCAGACCAGGGTATGAGTCCTTCCACCTCCAGGTGTAACCACAAGCCTGAGTCAGATGGGGAGAGATCAATGGGAGTAGGTAAGATGTAAATCAAGTAAGCAGAGGACGTAATTTAAGTCGGGAGGGGGAGAGAGGACAGTGGAAGGGTCCACTCTTACTTTGTGTGTGTGTGTGTGGGGGAGGTTGGCTGATTGTTTCTGGTGTTGCCTTTAAAGACGGAGACACCCTTGGGTGGAGGGTGGTTGGGTGGGCAGTACCACATGAAGTGCAGTGCTGCAACACGGAGGAGCACAGCTCTTCCGATATGCTAAGGAGGCTGAATATCTGCCAGTAATGTGCAGGTAGCTGCTGCTCCGAGGCTGAGGAGGGAGGGCGAATTCCAGAGCTCTGCAGAGCCTGCTGTGATGTGATATGCAGGCAGCCACTTCTCTGAGGATGAGGAGGGAGGAGGGGTGACTTCCAGAACCCTGCAGAGCCTGCTAGTGATCTGCAGGCAGCCACTGCTCTGAGGTTGAAGAGCAAGGGCAAGTTCCGAAATCCTGCAGAGCCTGCTCATGATGTGCGGGCAGCCACTTCTCCAAGGATGAGGAGAGAGGAAGGGTGGCTTCCAGAGCCCTGCAGAACCTGCTGATGTGCAAGCAGCCACTGCTCTGAAGTTGAGGAGGGAGGGAAGGAAGGCAAGTTCTGGAGCCCTGCAGCACCTGCTGTGATGTGCAGGCAGCCGCTGCTCCAAGGTTGAGGAGGTAGAGCGAGTTCCAGAGCCCTGCAGAGCCTGCTGGTGATGTGCAGGCAGCCGCTGCTCCAAGGTTGAGGAGGGAGGAAGGGTGACTTCTGGAGCCCTGTGGAGCCTTCTGGTGATGCACAGGCAGGTGCTGCTGCTCTGAGGTTGAGGTGGGAGGCAGGGTGATTTCCCGAGCCCTGCAGAGCCTGCAGGTGATGTGCAGGCAGCCATTGCTCCAAGGCTGAGGAGGAAGGGAGGGCGACTTCCGGAGCCCAGCAGAGTCTGCTGCTGATGTGCAGGCAGCTACTGCTCTGAGGTTGAGGAGGGAGGGAGGGTGAGGGAGGGTGAATTCTGGAGCCCTGCAGAGCCTGCTGGTGATGTGCAGGCAGCCTCTGCTCTGAGGTTGAGGAGGGAGGGTGAGTTCCGGAGCCCTGCAGAGCCTGCTGGTGATGTGCAGGCAGCCTCTGCTCTGAGGTTGAGGAGGAAGGGCAACTTCCAGAACCCTGCAGAGACTGCTGATGATGTGCATGCAGATGCTGCTCCGAGGTTGAAGAGGGAGGAAGGGTGTCTTCCAGAGCCCTGTGGAGCCTGCTGGTGATGTGCAGGCAGCCATTGCTCTGAGGTCGAGGTCGGCTTTGAAGAGTGCAGACATGTTCCCGGTCCACAGAAGATCATCACGCCAGGCTCCAGAGGTAAGTATGGGGTGAGGCAGGGGTTTGGGGAGGTGGAGTACACAGAGGGTGGGCACGGGTTGGGAAAAGGGGGCAAGAGAATGAATGAGGGACCGCTTTTCTTCTAGGTTTTTTTTTTTTAAAGACGATGGGGGACCGCGAACTGAAGCTATAGAATGGCATAAATATGTTTTTTTTCAACTTTGCTGCGTATCTCAGGCATTTTTTGGAATTTTTGCACCAAATTTTCAACATGGGGTTATTGGGACCCCTCCTCATGAATTCAGTCAATGTAATGGCATTATTTGGTCCCAAAAGGTGATTTTGCAGTCACTGCATGGAATCACCTTTCAGGACCGTTTAACGAAATGACAGTGCCACTGTCCATGAGGTGGGCTCTCAAAAAGCCTATGTTGCAAATTCGGTGAAAAAAATCCAAAAAATGACTGTTTTGCAAGTGTGCATTTCGCAGTTTCCACGCACGCTCGTAACCTCATGAATTTGTAATATTTTCACTCCAGATTTTCAACATTGGCATTTTCCACACCTCCTTATGAACAGTACAGCTGCCATGTTACATATCTTGGCCGAAATGTGATTATTTGATTATGTAGATATTCTGTATACCATGCTACAAATGACAGGTTATAAACACATGAGGTCCTGTACATTCGCCTTGCCAGATTGATTCTGAAGTGCCATAGGGATACCCCTACTGTGACCTTTATCAAAGGCTAGGGTGGATCTTGCTATCTCACTGAAGGAGGGTACACAGGTTAATGTTAACATACAAAAGTGTGCTGGGCCAAGTGCCAGAATATCTAGGAAATAGACTCTCTGTTAGGAGAGTCAACTCCTCTCAGAGAAATTTGAATCTCTGGGAAATGGTTGATCCGAGAATTAAAACCCATAGGTCTTTGTATTTTTATAGTCAATTCGTCCTCACTCCACAGAATTGACTCCTGGCCAACTTTCGTACAGTGGATTCAAAACCTCCACCAGCTAAAGCTTTGAAACATTGGTTCCTGAAATAAATTTCTGCACAAGGGAGCTGTCACAGAAGTGTACTTCATGTTTTTATTATAGAGGCGTGGTAGCTCCCCTATATTTAGGGTTGAGCAAGTATTTCTATGTTAAACCTCAAATTTCAAACTTTAACATCTTCACAGCAGTTCAACAGATTTGCACCAAATTTTGCTTGCACAGTGTTGTGGGGCAGATCTCTTGACATACCAAGTTTTGTTTTAGTCAGATGTATGGATTTCAAAATGCAGATAGCGCAAAAACATGAAAACTCGCTGTTTTTTGCTGTTTTTTTTTGTCATCACCTTGAGCCCAGACAGTTTGGAATTTTGGTCTGAAATTTTCTGAGTAGAAAGGTCTTGACCCACAGATGTGCCTTTCACTGATTTGGTGAAGAAATGTTAATCCATTTCAAAGTTATTACATTTTAAAATGTCAGTTTCTGAGCATACTCAGTACAGTCTTTTGGATAGATGTTTGGAATGAAAAAGGAATTTGGTCCATAAGAGAAAATATTCTTTTTTTTTTGTGCCAGCTTCTGCCCCCAACCCGGGGGGTTCTGGTCCCCTCCTCCGTTCTACTCACCACCCCCCATTCCCAGCCTTACCCCTCCCTGGGCAGAGCCACTGGGTGAGTGCCCCCTCCAGAAAACATGGGTCTCTAGCCCTGGCTTGCTCCGCAGGGCAGGGTCATAGGAGCAGGACCTCCTCCGGCAGACCATGGTCTGAGCGGGAGCAGTGGCGGAAACGGGGGCCGTCATTAGCAGCCATCATTTTTTTCTGCTAATTTTTCCTGGGGGCAGGGACATGCAATGATGCCAGCATCCACCCCATCCCCCTGACATGTGGTGCCAGCCGCAGCAGTACCCCCAGCCTCTGCCAGAGGTCCGCATTGTGCCAAACACTCTTCCCCCTTCCCCCAGAGAAGAAAAGCAGTCCCTAGGATGCTCAATCCTTCTCCCCCTGGCTGGCCCTCTGACTCCCGAGTCTGCTCCCGAACCCGGGATGTCGACGCCGCAGACTGCAGCTGCGCCGGTTGGCCAGCTGAAAAGATCCTTTTTCATTTGGGGCCATTCCTTTTTCATTTGGAAAAATCATTTTTCATTTGGCACCGTCTTGTTTTCTGTTTTTTATGGGGGAAAAAAAATCAAACCCACAAAAATGACATCCTGTAGCGAGACCAAGACATGTATCTTGCCCATCGGGACTCCGTTAGGTGGATTCTGCAGTTAACTGTTGGGAAACTGACCCCGAAATGTTTTTGTTTTTTTAACATTTTAATTCCTTTTTTGTGACTCACTTCCACATTTTGCATGACTCCTTTTCTGTTCACATAAAAAAGATCACGTGATACAGAAAAGGATTTTGGACTTATTTTTTTTCTGTTTTTTCATTTAACCTTTTTCGTTGGAATGGAAAAGGATCCCTTCATATTTCGTTCAAACGGAAAAGGACTTTGGACTTAGTTTTTTTCTGTGTTTTTTCATTCGTCCTTTTTCGTTTGAAACAATAAGAATCCCTTCCTATTCCATTCAAACGGAGAAGGATTTTGGACTTAGTTTTTTCTGAGTGTTTTTTGTTTATCACTTTTCATTTGAAAAAAAAAGGATCCCTTTATATTCCGTTCAAACAGAAAAAGATTTCTGACTTAGTTTTTTGGTATTCTTTTTTCATTTGCAGGAAACCTTTTTCATTTCCTTTTTTCGTTTGATACCGAAAAGGATTTCTGCAAATGAAAAAAGGAATTTTCATGCCTTCCCAATACTTATGTGAATTTCCCCTGGTGTCTAGTGACACCCCCCAACCATCGATTGCAGTCCCCCATATTTTTTATATTTTTTCTTGGTGTCTAGTAGTGCCCCCCAATTGCCATCTTCATAGTTGTTTGATTTTATCCTGGTGTCTAGTGGCCCCCCAATCACTGTTCCCGGACTTGCTTCATTTAACCCTTGTGTCTAGTGGTGCCCCCACCATCCGATCACCATCCTCGTAATGATGGGATTTCTCCCCCGATGTCTAACGGCACTCCCCACCCTGCAATCGTTGTCCCTGTAATTATGAACTATGTCCCTGGTGTCTATTGGCACCTCCCCACACTCTTCCATTGCCATTCCTGTAATTATGAACTATGTCCCTGGTGTCTAGTAGCAACCCCCCACTGTCCTACCACCATCCCTGCAATGATTGTATCTGTCCCTGGTGTCTAGTGGCAACCCCCCCCCCACCATCCAATCATTATCCCCATAATTATGGGATTTTTTTCCCTGGTGTCTAGTGGTACCCCCACCCTCCCATTGCCATCCGCATAATTATGAACTATGTCCCTGGTGTATAGCTGCACCCCTTCCCACCATCTGATCACTGTCCCTGCAATGATTGTATATGTCCCTGGTTTCTAGTCCCCCCCCAAATTGCCATCACCATACTTGTTTCATTTAACCCAGGTGTCTAGTGGTGCCCCCATCATTTTATCACTGTCCCTGTAATTATAGGATTTTCCCTGGTGTCTAGTGGCACCCCCCACCCTGTGATTGCTGTCCCCTTAATTAAGGGATTTTTAGCCCTGGTGTCTAGTGGCACCCCCCCACCCTCCAATTGCCATTCTCGTAATTATGAACTATGTCCCTGGTGTCTAGTGGCAACCCCCCATCCTTCGATCACCATCCCCCTTGATATGTGTGGTATCCCTAGGGTCAAGTGGCACCCTCCACCCTCCGATGTGTATTCACGACTGAAAAGAAGAAAAGGTTCCCTCAATGTCTTTTTTTAACCTGTCAAAAAAGAAAACAGTCCCTCGCCGATCCTACCCCCACCCCAACCTCCCAGTTAGCACCCACCACCCTGCACCCCACCCCTAGACACCCACACACACACACCCTCACTCATCTGAACAAGTCCCAGTGTGAAGATCCACTCTCCAATCGAAGACACATCTTGCTGCTTGAACTGGCAACTGCTATTTGACAAAGTAAGGTACTGTAAATGTAGTTCGATGTATTTCAATGGGGTTTTCAACTTTGGTGCATAACTTTGCCATTTTTGCATATTTTGGTACCACATTTTCAACATTCCCTTTTTGAGACCCCTCCTCATGAACAATTGCTGTGGAATTACACAAATCCTGCCTGAAAGGTGATTTTGTGGTCACTTGGCAAAATCACCTTTCTGGCGAGATTTCAAAATTTTCTCCACCCAAGTTCATGAGGTAGGGTCATAAGAAGGGTATGTTGAAAATTTGCTGTCAAAATATATTGAAATGGCAAAGTTATGCCCATCTGTTGAAATTTCGCTACGCTCACTCGTAACTTTCGTAATTTTATATATTTTCACCCCAGATTTTCAACATTTCCATTCCTTTACACCACCTTATGAATATGACAGCTGTCATTTTTCAAATCTTACCCAAAATGTCTTTTTGTGCCAGTGGCTCAGAATGATGTTGCAGTGGCATGGAATGATGTTTTGTAGGGGATTTGACAGTTTTTATGTTTGCTTGCATGCATGTGCAAGAAATATAGTGCCACCATACGAGTTTTCGTAGGTGTGCCTCCCCCACTTCCAGTGCCCTGCTCCCTTTTGCAGGCGCAGTGCACCGCGCCAGTGAATGTCCAAGCTGTCTATGACAGCCATTCAGATGCAGTGGCGTACAGTTCTGAGGAAAACACCGCCACAATCAGTGGTGGTAATGTGTAGGCAATTTGCATACTGTCGTCAGCAGTATGCAGATTGCCTCCATGCGTCTTCACTGCATCTGAACTGCCATAGACAGTTCATGGCCCCCACGAACACTTCACGTAGCACACTGGGAGCCCACCCCAGCGTGCTCATGTGCTCCCTCCACCCCTTCAAACACTGTATGGACTGGGGTGCCAAACTCGTTGGCTCCACTGCCCCCCCAAACATCATGGCAAAAGTCCTTATGGACAACGGGGGTGCCTAATCCCCCATCGGCTCCACTGTACCATCCAAAAGAAACACAGACTTCTAGGTGCCACGTTGGGAGCCCACCCCAGCATGGCAAAAGTCAGTATGGCCGATGGGGGTGCCCAATCTCCCATCTGCTCAACTGCTGCCCCCCCAAAAAAATAACCTTCCAGCTGCCATGCTGGGAGCCCACCTCAGCATGGCAAAAGTCCTGTGTTGTCTTCCTGATTAAGAAAAAAAAACGGTCCCTCATTGACTGCCTTGCCCCCTCCCTCAACCCATGCCCACCCACCTCCCCACACATCCCTCTGACCCCATACTTACCTCCAGAGCCCAGTGCGATGATCTTTGGTGGACTGGGAACACGTCTGCACTCTTCAAAGCTGACTGCGAATTGAAGAAATGCCAGTAAGCTGTACAATGGCATAAATGTTTTTTTTTCAACTTTGGTGCATATCTCAGCCATTTTGGGGAATTTTTTCACCAAATTTTCAACATGGGATTATTGGGGCCCCACCTCATGAACTCAGTCACTGTCAATTTGTTATTTGGTCCCGAAAGGTGATTTTCGAAGTCACTGCATGGAACCACCTTTCAGGATCGAGTAATGAAATGACTGTCACAGTTCATGAGGTAGGCCCCCCAAAATCCTATGTTGAAAATTTGGTGAAAAAATTCCCAAAAATGACTGTGTTACAGGTGTGCATTGTGCAGTTCCTACGCATGCTCGTAACTTTGCAAATTTTTTATATTTTCACTCCAAATTTTCAACATTGCCATTTTACCACACCTCCTTATGAGCAGTATAGCTGTCATTTTTCACATTTCACCCAAAATGTGTTTTCGTGCATATAGCAAAAAATGGCGCAGTCAGTGTGCGAAATCAATGTTCGGGACAGATTAAGAAAATCAAAGTGACACTGTTCATGAACAGAGGTCTTAAAATGGCTATGTTAATAATTTGGTGACAAAAGTCTATAAAATGACTGTTACAAGCGTGCATTGCACAGTTTCCATGCACCCTTGTAAGTTCACGAATTTGTAATATTTTCAGTCCAGATTTTCAACACTGGCATTTTTCTGCACCTCCTTATGGAACAGTACAGCTGTCATTTTTCACACCCTGGCTGAAATGTGTTTTCGCACTTCTGACGCAGAAATGTGTGGTTGCTGTGGGAAATCAGTGTTTGGGACAGATTATGAAAATCACAGTGACACTGTTCATGAGCGGAGGTCCCAAAATGCTTGTATTGACAATCTGCTGTAAAAAATCCCCAAACTAATTACATTACGGTAAAAGGTTCAGTTTCTACGCACGCCAGGACTTCACCAGTTTTTTTTTATATTTTCACTCCAGATTTTCAACATTGCCATTTTTTCCACCTCCCCATGAACAGTACAGCTGTCATTTTTCACATCCTGTTCAAAATGTGTTTTCGCACCTGTAGTCACTGTGCAAAATCAGCTTTTGGCTAACTAACTGATATTGTCACTGTTCATGAGGTGGGGGCTCACAAAAAACCCATGTTGAAGATTTGGAGTGAAAATACCAACGAACACCTGGGGTGTTAAGGTTTCTGATCATAATGCCCCACCCTGTAGAGACTGACATTCCTATGTTGGAAATCTGGTGTAAGAAATCCCCCAAATAATTGCATCATGGGTGTACGTTGCACAGTTTCTACGCACACTCGTGACTTCACCAATTTTGTTATATTTTCACTCCACATTTTCAACATTACCATTTTTTACACCTCCTCATGAACAGTGAAGCTGTCATTTTTTGCATCCTGTTCGAAATGTGTTTTCGCACCTGTGGTGCCAAATGGCATCATCGTTGTGCAAAATCACCTTTCAGCTAATGAACTGATAGTGTCACTGTTCATGCGCTGGGGTCACAAAAAGCCCATGTTGAAAACTTGGAGTGAAAATACCAAGAAACGCCCAGGGCACCCTACCCTGTAGGGAATGACAGGTGTCAGGGATGTGACTTGGGATTGTCGCCTGTAATGCTCATGCCATTCCACCCCCCACCCACATCCTGCAGCCAGTGACAGGCATCAAGGTGTGCTTTGGACTCTTCAGCCCCAAAGTTCACCCCATTCTCCTATACTGCACCCATCTCACCATATTTCCTTATGGAATGGGGTAAGCATAGGGCCCAATGACCCCAAGGCACACCTTGACACTTGTCGGTGCCAGCAGGGTAGGGTGTGGTGAAATGGCATGGCCGATATGCCTGACGACCCAAAGGCATGCCCCAATGCCTCTCAGTCTCTGCAGGGTGGTGGTGGGGTTGGCTTCAGTTAAATACTGCACTGCCATTGCTATTATGCATCTCTCTAACTCCTACACTACCAATGCTGATGCCAGCAAGCAAACATTCGGCATTGACAAACGCTTGTTAGTATCGCATTCATGAGGTGGGGTAATAAGAAGGCTATGCTGACAATTTGGTTGCTGTTGTCCTACTGAGCCATGCACTTCCACATCAACGTACATATACGCATCTATGGAGGGATGGGAGTGCGGGGCCCAGAGGGCCCTATGCTCCCACAGGCAAATAAGGATATGATTACATTATCTCAAAATATAAGGAAATTCTGTACAAAAAAACTCCATTAATGCAACATTAGGGTTCAGTCTACAGCAACAAAAGTAGGGAAATGTGACTTTAGGGTTTCCAACCCTAAAACTCCACCCCATGCCTAAAACAAATTAGGGGTGCAGTCTTCCTTGGGGTTATCAACCCTAAAGCTCACCCTATTCTATACACTCCAGAGATATACACACCTAATGGGGTGAGCTTTAGGGGTTGGCAACAGTTATAACCCTAAATAAATGAAATTAAATGAAAATCAATGATCCTGATTGTAGTTTGCAATTACTCATTGAAATTAGGCAGACTGTTTCCCTGCTCCTGTGGGTGCTTCAGGGCTGTCAGCTGGTACTGCAGGCAGAGGGGATCCAGTACAGTTGCTAAGATTTCAGCTATTCCCCTCCTCTCATGGACTGGGGGTTGGGTAGACGTACTAATACATTTGGGCTTTTGTCCATAGGGCCAGGGGAGTTGAAGTGTGAGGGGGTGTAAAACAAGATAGTGTCAGGCAGAGATGGGGCTGGCAGGGATTTCAGATATATGTTCAGTATATAAGAAGACCAGGGAAGGGTTAAGCAGTGGGAGATTACTGAGAATGTGGGGTGGCCACTGGACTAGCCCTAGTCAACTGGGGAGGGAAAGATGTTTTTTAAGGCTTTATTTACCCAACTTGGCCAAATACTGAGTAACTTTTGATCTTTAGTATTTGCACACTACTGTTAACAACATATTCTTTGTAGCACATCAGTAATTAGGCTGTCTTACAAAGGTGTTTAAGAGAGACAAGAGCACAACAGTATGATAGTATACAAATACAGACCTGAGCTGAGGGAATACAGTAGGAAAATACTGACTACGAGGGATAAATTATTGGCTGACATTCAGTTGTTATCTTGCCCAAAGCTGAAGGCTGAGGGCAACATGAATATTAGGATGTCAATAGTTCATCCTGAGTGGTCATGATTTTCCCACTATATCCTGAATCAGTTCTGGTCAACATTTGTTTTAGTAAACCTTACCTAAGTTACAGTATGTTCCCCCCTCTAAAAAAATTCCTTAGTGCCACTGGCACACCCTCCCATTCCCAAACTGTGTTTATAAAAAAAAATTTCCAGATAGTTCAGTGGCCCTGCCTGATGCCACTGTCTGTAACATTCAACGAGAGCATCCAACACTTGCCCTCCGCGTACCTCCACTGCCGGCTACATCTCATGCAAGTACAGTTACTGGCATTATACAAATAACTGTATGAATATTGTCTAACACAAGCATAATATCAATAAAGTTACTTGCATAATGCAAGTGGCTGTACTTGTGTGAGATGGCAGCCGGCAGTGGAGGTAAGTAGAGGATAAGGGCCAGCCGCCATCTTGGTCAGGGGCACATATGTGTGTCAGTGGAGGCAGTCAGTGGCTTTTTGAACTATTGCCCATGGTCATGAATTATTGCCCATTTCTAAGTAAAAGCCAGGCAGTAGTTCTTACTAAATACTGTCATGTGACTTGGCTTTGACCAATCATAAGACAGTATTAAGATGAAAGGTTTAATAATAAACATGAAAATGTTTCAATCAAACAGAACAGTGACAAATAAATTGGTTCAATAAAGAGATAAATTATTGTGAAGCTGCACATTTATGTTGGAGTATGGATGCATAGCAATTGTAATGGTACATACTACACAGTATAAAGTAATACTGGATTGCAGACTCTCTATGTAGGTACTACTAATTTATTTTGTTTCAGTACTGGAAATCACTGCTGCACTTACAGTGTCTAATTTCTGAGTTTGATTTGAATGCTTTATGGAAGCCATCAGTGTCCCACTGCTTAGCAGCACCATGTTCCTACCTCAGTGTGCTTGAATAACTATGTAAATAAAGAACAAAACCAGAAAAGTAAGTGTAAAGTATGGACTTTCAAAACCAAAGAGTCAGTTGTGTTAGCAGACTGAGGATTTCAGAATCTACTGTAATTGTCATTCTGAGTTTGTTAAAATAGTATTCGGTTCTAACCTAAAGCATGATGACCCGCAAATTTCAATAGCCATCTCTGGAACTCACAGAGTTGGGCACCCACATAACATTGAGCACCAATAGAGAGCATACCATGAGGAGTCATACAGTATTAGTAGCTGACTTTCAAAACAATTGCTTGAAACAGTTTATAAGCAGACTGAAACTGCATACAATAGTCTCAGTTGTAAGTGGCTCTTCATGTTCTGAGGTCACTGCACATGCTTCACATTTTTTTTTACTTATATTTTCATTATATGTAAAACACTACATTAATAACACCTACAGACAAGCAGACTAGAACTTATTCTTCTGCCCTCCATCCTGATATTGAACGATCAAACACAAGGATGGATTGTAATGGAGATTTATTCCACTCCATGGTCTTGACATTCAAAGTATGAACCCAGAGCATCAGGATAAACTTTGTAGCTGTGTGCCTTCACATGCCCCTGCATGGTAGACCTACTGCTGGGTCTAACTTTCTACAAGCTCTCAGATGCTATCTCACACCTTGGGTATTTACAAGGCAGAATAAACACAAACTGATCGAGCAAACTCAGATGGTAAAGTGCACCGAGTAAAGCAATGGCAGTACAAAAACACACAGAAGAGTGCACTCTGGGACAGAAAATAAATGAGGCTAATGCACTAGAACAAATGGCAAGGCAATGCCTGGGGTTCGGTGGGATAGTGGGAGACACATGCCACACCCCCAACCAAGTACTATGTAAGTTTGTATGCAACAAGCACCCTCCAAACACCCATTGGTTTGCTCCCACCATCCTCCCCCATCCTCAGTCAGCTTTCCTGTCTCCATCTGGGCTTCTTCTCCAAGGTAGCTTTAGCCAAAGAAACTGCCATTCTGCTACACCTCTAAGGGAGGAGCCCTCAAGAGGGTTTCTGTGTCACCGGTACCAAAAAAAGGGTGGCAGTTTATGAGGAACAGAGAAAATGAAAGGCCATGTAAACCACAAGCTAGTCCTGCTTGCAGTCCATATATTGCACAAGCATAGGACTCCATGCAACCAAATGCAATAATCACACCATACATAATTGCCCACTGAACCAGTGAAGTGTATTTACCGAGGGCAAAGCACAAGCCCACCCCAGCACTTTGAGTGGCAAAGAAAGAAGTTAAGTTGCTGTTACAGGTCTGCTAAAAATAAAAGTATATAAGAGGACTTTATCGTGAGAGCTTAGGTAACCTCTGCTATTATTGAGAAATTTAACAAAACCACACTGAATTCATGCTGGCATAGCTGTGGCCAGCGTGACAACCTCCGCCAGTGCTTATGGGGATGTAACTTTAAATACCCCTGGTGAGAAGTCATTGCTCATCAGTTAGGTACATTTTTGACACTGCTGTAGAATGTACCTTTAGTACCTTGATAGTAAATCAAAAACAGGACCTGCCTTTGAATAAATCTCAAGCAAAAATGTTCACTTTGAGGACAAGGGTGAATAAAAGGTTAATTTGTAAACTACTGGTACGTTCCAACCCTCCATAATTTTGAATTCTCAAATGGTTCTATACATTAAAAAGAATCTGTCTTTTAAAAACCAGTGGCATAATGCAGAAGAAAATAATTATAAATTTTGCATTTAATGGAAAGAATGTGTGCATATTTTACCACCATTATTACAATTGTAACCAGTATTTTGTACCATATCTCTTGACTTTGCTTTTCATTAAGCGTGCAAGAACCTGTGTTATTGTAAATATAGTTCTCTCTTTTTTTTGGTTGTATAATGTTACTGAACTATCAAATTATTAATAAAATTATGTTTGGAAAACAATGTATATATAGTTTTTGGCACAATAGCCTTTTAGTTCTTTTTCTATCCTGGAGTGTACTGTTTTGTGTTTTGTTGTATTGAAAAAGTGCTTAGTATTTTAACTCTGCTTTACTTCACTATTCATAAAGCCCCTTTATATCATTATTTTTGCCATATTTGGATTTATTTTACTCTGATGGTTGTTTTACTCCACACATAAAGAGCAGTGGTGAATCAGGAGTGAAGCAAATCAAGAAGAAGAATGCAAATGAAAAATGAAAATGATAAAACGCTTTGGGGATAGCAGGGTAAAACCAAACTGTTCATGCCCTGGGAAACAGTTTTGTGAATATGGGCCAATTTTTGTTTTGCAGAATCAGTTCCCTGTACTAGATCCTTTCAGTTCCAGTTGAACTTAAATATTGTAACCAAAGGCTGAAGCTGCAACAAGCATTTTGCATTGGCATTATTACATAAGTAGTAACATACAAATAGAAACGTTCCAATTAGTATACTTACTTTTCTGGAAGTCCTGTTAGTTGGGTTCCTATCCCGAGTCCAAGTTAGTCACTTTCTGTTGACTTTCAACACCACGGTGAAATCAAATGCTGTTTGCCTACTTTGTGGACTCAGATGGCCCTGCTCCCTAAAACATAAAGACCCTCCCCCCCTTATTCATGAGCCAGCATTTTTCCCTCCAGCTGTTTCTTAGATAATACAAGATTTCTCTTAAATCTCCTAGTCTCCATGGAGTCAGTTTGTGTCTGTGTGTTGAGCTGTGCTCATGCAAAAACCTATTAACCCCCCCCCCCACAGAAAAGAAAACCTGTGGGAGGTTTTCAGCAAACAGAAAAGTATGATTCATCCACTCTCTACCATTCTGTCTGTATTCCCTTCCGAGAAACAACCGAGCCAACAATCATCAGCACTACTTTAACCAATTCCTCTGCAAATGATTTTGAGATCATGCCTTGGTATTTACAGTTGGTGCTGCTGAGTCACTTTTAAAACATACCTATCCACCATCCATTTTCCCAGTGTTTACTAGTCTGTTTTTATTCTGTGATGCATTGCCAGAAGCTTAAAATCTGTTCTTGTTATTTCTATATTTGTTCCTAACAACCTAATTCAGAAAGCAGCCACCTCTTGTGTTTGCTGCAATTGAGGTAGCCCACCATGCTCTGTGTCCCTGGTTGCTCTGTGGTGGTGTGTAATTCTGGTAACTCAAGTGCCGCCTTGCACGCCTCTGAGTGCCTGTGATCAGAAGGGGCAGCCGATGGGTGAAGCTCAGCTAGTCACTACACCTTTTACAGTTTATTTATCTACAAAAGCATTAACTTGTATTCTTTGGTAGGGTGGCTAGGATTTGTCTCTCAGCAAGATGACTGGGATGGGGTAGTTTTAAATAAACATTATACCTTTTGGCAACCTGGTTGGCTGTTGGAGCCGTAGCTGAATGAAGAGGTGGGGTGGAGACAACATGATCTCCATTTTCAGCATAATCAATGGGCACTTACTAGATTAAACAGACAGATATGTTTGCTCTGGTGTCCTCCAACAGGACACAGTAGTACATCCTGAAATGCAGAGGTGGTACATTTAGTGGTAATGTTAAGAAGCAAATCTTCACCCAGAGGGTGGAGAAATATGGAACAGCCTATCAGTGGAGGCAGTGGACATAAAAACAGTACATGCCTTCAGCACAAGACTGGACAAATTCATACTTACCAAGACAATCACAGCCTGGGTAATAGGATGGCTGGAACATCCCTTAAAATGAGTATGTTTGCACAGCATGCTTATTCATATCTAATTATGAAGCCGGGAGTGGGCATGATAGCACCCCTTCTAACCTTAAATTACTACATTACTATGCTACTACTTTTCTTGTCAGCTCCAGTGGATTGGTAATTCAAGCTATATGGTTGCAATAGGAAGAATGTTACTTTATTATGGCACTTTGACGAAAGGGAGTAGGGAACTTAAGTGGACACATTTTTATTTATTTTTATTCAAAAATTGGTGACTAGGAAAAGCACACTGAGCCAAAGCTCATTTCCAGAGGTGACCTGGGGGAGGGGGAATGGAAGGTAAGAACAAGTATATGAAGACTTAGGTCATGAATAATACAAACAAGTATAACTGCATTACAGGTGAAAATGTCTGCACAGCAATATATAAAAAGTAATAACAAAAACACAGATAATGCAGTTAAATACAAGAAGCAGAAATGCTGATTTAGGAATGAGCCATCCCCTTCCCTCAAGTAAATACAACAAACCTGTAGGTGCAGTTAGTAGCAACAAGTAAACGATAAGGCTTGGCTAACACTACAGAGTATGCACCTAACAGCCCAATATAAAATGCACACAAGTTTCACTGACAGAGGGGAAATTGTACTTACAAAGCACTGGAGGGAGTTCAGGCAGAGTCACTGGCATCCTGACTTCTCCCCTCTGGTCACTGTGTCATGGACTCCCCACGCCTACTGTACCCCTCATGTGGGGATCACTCATGTGGCAATCACTAGGACAGGTGGACTGAAAAATGGTCAAGGATCCCACCCCAGGATGAATGCTCATAGTGTTGATAGGCCCTCCAAACTCAAGCAGCTCCTACTGCTCAGTGCAGACCTGGCAAGCTGGCAGCTGGTGAGAAGAACCCAGGGAGACTGAGACTCTCAACGCCTCAGGAAGATGGCCCGCTGGCTCATGTGGGGCGGTCCCAATTGTCCATCTGGAACTTTTTATGTTTGTTTGTGGACATGCGTGAAAAAAACATATTTTGGCTACTCAGGAGAGTAGCGATTGCAGAGGGGTGTGCCAATGGAGCATCCAGTACAGCTCAGACTGCAAGAAGCTCAGCACTAACAGCCTAACCAGGAGCAGCCTGATTGTGACGATGTTCAGCCTGGCTGATGGGTGGGAACTTAGTGTAGTTGAAAAGCTGAAGATGCACCTATCACAGGGTGGCTTTATCCTTTCATGTACAACATGCAACCCAGTAGCTAGTTGACTGCCATCATCACCAACAAGCTCCTGAGAAACCTGCCCACCTCCCAAGTGCTCCCGCTCCCAACACACACAGAAAACCCACCTGCTAGTGAAAAATAACCTTGTCTCTTCAAAGTTTCTATAAAGAAAAAAAAACAGAACCCACTCCCTCCCTGTGTGCTTACCACCCATGCCCTTGGTCTCTGGGCCGGGTCCCGCACTTCCCACTCCCCTCACCATGTCAAGCAGTGGTCTCCATGCAAATGAAACTACTGCTCCCTCCCTCTCTGTGTTTTGCACCTCCACCCTCAGTTACTGGCTCTGTCTCATGTCCCTCCCCCCCGGCCCTCAGTTCCTATTAGCAGCTACCCACATGCTGGTGTCAAATAACTCCCACCTCCTTCGTGCTCCCAGAGGCCAGACACACACAAAGTCTCACACCTCCTGCCCCTCCCCCACCATCAAGCAGCTGTCTCCATGCAAAAAAAAAACTACTGTACCACCTCTGTCTGCTTTCCACCCTCAGTTGCCAACCCCATCTCATGTCCTCATCCAACCGATCCTCAGTTCCCATTAGTGGCACCCTTCGATGCCCACCAATCTCCAACCCCCAACCAATCTGACCCATCCACCAAAAGTCACAAACATGATGAGTGAAGCAGGAGTCAGCAGTGGCAGCCTGGTACCAAAAGCACCATTTTGCTGTTACTGAATGGACCGCGTGAAAGCCAAGTTGCCGGTAGGGTTAAGTGCAGTGTCACACAGCAGTGCTCGATCATGAAGTTTGATGGGTTGCTTGGTGATTGGATCAGTCTGTCTGTCTGTCGGATGGACTCATAGTCTCATACTAACTCTTCATCATCACCATGGGTGTGTGTCTTCCCGTCATCAGGACGAGAGAGAGAGAGAGAAGAACCAGAGCATATACGGACAGCAGCAGCAGCAGCAGGATTACCGGATAAAAGAGGCAGCAGCATCCTCCAGCTCTCCATGCAGAAGTTTTGGTACGTGCCAGACCTGACCTGAGGCAGGGAGTGGGTGAGGGGTCCATTTCTGTGTAAACACGGATGGCCAGCCTGACTGTAAACTTTGCTGTGACACGATTTTAAATTGTGTGGTGCAAACCTTGAAAATTAACAAAACCAAACGAGACCAGAAATGGATATTTTCAGATGCAGTTATTGTGAGTGGGCAAACCGTATAATCAATCAGTCAATCAATAATTAAATAACCAAACAAAAAACAATAAAACAGACAAATTGTGCTTGTAGGAGATGTACATCCTGTTTCTAGTTGTAGCCTATATAATTTTTGTAATGGTGATAATAAGAATATGATAGGTGTATGTGTGTGTCTCAGAGAGCTCATTACCATAAAAGTTAAGTTTATTTTTAAATGAAAAAATGGTGCCCCTTAATGCCTTCACTTGATCAGAAGTTGTGTGATGGGTGGTAGTGATGAGTGGGAATTGAGGGGCGCCGAGGGGGAGGGAAACAAGGGCTGAGGTTGTGGGGGATAGATGAGAGCCAGGGGATGGGGGCTGTTAAAAATTTGGTATCACATCACTGGTGTGAGGGGAGCCTCGACAGAGCTTGGGAGGCAGTAACGGTACTGCAATCTTTTTAAATGTCTTGGATGGATCTCCTCCCACCTGCCGATCCTTTGTTTACATTAGCGGCTCCCAGTGTTGCCACCTGTGTCAGTTGCTTTGTTATTCATCAAGCTGCTCTACACAAACCCACAACACCTCCCAACAAACACACCCCACCAATACAGTGGACTTCGGTAGTTCTAGTTCGTTTGCACACTTGCCATCATTTCCCCTCAGGCTAGTGGGCTGACAGACCCGGACATGCTGGGTTCCTCCTAATGTGGGGGGAGCCTTCAATCTCTCAGCAAAGCTCAGGAAGCAGTAGCAGTGCTGAGATTCAGACGGAGGTGTGATCGCTCCAGATCAGGAGGTGCTAGAGGCCTTGAAATAGGGACGTGGGTACAGTGAGTGTGATTTCAAGCTGGATAATGTTGTGAAGCTTATTTACATTTATGGGACATTATGCTGAGTTGTACAGCAGAGCCCAGCTGGAATAAGTCAGGAGGTCTCAGGTTTGAATCCCACAACAGCCACTGACTTACTCTGTGACCATATATGCACATCACTTGAGCTCCCTGTGCTTATGTTCTTTCCAGCTGTTCACCAATGAGCACATGCAAAAATGTTTGCTGCAGTGACCCATGGTATGTACAGATTACCCCTTCTCTTAGCCCAGGCTGTGCAGCCATGTCTGGTGTTAAGCTGTCCCACTTCCCACACTTTGACCCCTTGCTGAAATTTCCCTCAGTCAGGTCAGGCTGTGCAACCATGTATGGTGTTTATCCACCCCCCACCCGCACCCCTGCCCCTTACTGTCATTCTATCCATTTTTCTCACTCTTTCTGCCTCATCCCCACAACTGTAGCCAGAATTACTTCTTTCTTATAAAAAAATCCTGCAATCTTTTGTGTGTGTCTCTCTCTCTCTCTCCCCCAACCCCAACCCAGCTGGGATACAGTCTTTAAAAAAAAAGTTTGCATCTTTATTTCCCTTTACCAGTGGTCCTAGAAATTGCATGCACTTACTTTCTTCCCTGCCTCCCCACAAGCTAGGACTTCTTGTGCCCTCAGATACACAGTAGTCAGTGACAAGTATACAAAGAACCCCCCAGACAGGACTCTGGTCTCCATTTTTGCCATGGCAGTCTGCCTCTCTCAGCCCCCCAGTCAGAATTTCACTAAAAGACCCCCAGGGCTTGAATTCGTCATGACCAGTGATGAGTATGCAAAGCACCCTCCGGGCCTCTATGGTGTTTGGTCTACTGCTTTCATTTTTTTTTCTTTTTTATTTAAATTGCTTTGCGTGGCAAAGCCCCCCCACTTTCCACTGTGAGAGTGATGATTCCCATGTCAGAATGGGTATACACTGCCAGTGACTGCATGATATGTAAGCAACTCTGGAGCAAGGGTGACTGACTAAGAAGTAATACCTGCCTTTGGGAATCAGGTAGGTAACACTTACAGGACTGTGTAACAGATAGCCTGGTTGGATAGAAAGTAACAGTCTAGGCACTCCAAATTCTGATTTGGCTGTTTGGAGGCCC
The DNA here is from genome assembly GCA_016271365.2 of Neoceratodus forsteri. Lineage (NCBI taxonomy): Eukaryota > Metazoa > Chordata > Ceratodontiformes > Ceratodontidae > Neoceratodus > Neoceratodus forsteri. Next base: position 1,502,767,613 of record CM028129.1, read on the forward strand.
TCCAAATTCTGATTCGACAGTTTGTTGTTGTTTTTTTTTTACACTTCTCTTTCTAGCCCTCCAGTTCGGAACTCTCTCAGGCCACTGCTCTCACCGACTCACTCTACCGTCCGCTGTGTTTCCCCACCATCTTCAAGTTCATCGCGGTTCCCCGGGTTGGGGGACAGCAACCCAGAAAGACTGCAGGGGACAGTGGCAGGGAACCAGCTTAGGACATGTGGCAATGGCACTGGCTGGGATGTCGCCTATCCGGACTGGAGGGGTATTTCTCTACTTTTTCTCCTCCTGTGGGTACTTCCCTCTTCCCCCTGTGTGTATGTGGTGCATATCTATTCTGATGCAGTGGTGCATGGCAACCCTGCCTGCGTAAGGCCATGCTCCCTTACGTGCAACTCAGACACTCCGTGGCACCCCCTGTCTCCACCCAGGGCTGCCAGAGTGCCAAGCAATCCCATGCCCTCCACCCAGGAGAGAAGAGCAGCCCTGCAGGCACTCGATCCTTCTCCCTCCCTGCCGACCCCTGACACCTGAGCTCGCTCCCAAACTTGGGTCGTCGGCCTGGCGTGAGGTGTGACATCCAGCGCCTCAACCCTCAGCACCACCGGGCTGGCCCAACAGTTTGTTCTTGACATGGACAGCTATGTGATGTGCAGACAAAGAGGTGGACTGACAAAAATATAGGTGGTAATTGTGAGGAAGTATTTTTTCACAGAGAGGGTGGTGGATGCATGGAACGGCCTTCCAGAGGAGGTTGTGGGGTCAAAAACAGTGGGGGGATTCAAGAATGCATGGAACAGACATAAGGCAATTCTTGTGAGGGGTAGGAAGAAATAGGGTGTTGGTTAACTAGGATCTGCAGCTTATCCAGTAGGTAGGGAGATGGGCAGACTAGGTGGGCCAAGCGGTCCTTATCTGCCGTCAAACTCTATGTTTCTATGGAGGAGGGAGTGTAACTTGATGTAGGGCTTATGACATTAATTGACAGCCCCTCCCCCAGCCAGGATGCACATGTCTGCTTCGCCTCAGCAGAAAGAGATAGGTGGACTGACAAAAAGGCAAGTGAAAGTAGGGGCACAACTTGAAGCAGGGCTTATGAGACTGATTGACAAGAGTTACAGACAGATGGTATAAATTACTGAATACAATGGATAATGGTTGAAACTCTAGAGGTGATGTGGGCACTGGTACAATACTGAAACTTGCCTGCCCCCCCCCCCCATGACTGAGGTGTCCATTTTGCCTTGGCAGAGAGAGACAGGAGAGCTAACAAAAAGACAGGTGAAGCTGGGGGGTGCAACTTAGCAAGACTTGAGTGACAGTGCCTCTCCCCCCAACCAGGACTTAGGTCTCTGTTTTGCCTCGGTGGAGATTGACAGGTGGACTGACAAAAAGACAAGTGGAGGTGAGGGGTGTAACTCAATACAGGGCTTGAGACTGACTGACAAGAGTTACTGATTGATGGGAGATGGGTGCCTGTAAAGGATGGATACTGGCTGAAACTCCACAGGTGATCTGGGTGCTGGTACAATATTAAATCTTGCCCATCACAAGAACTAAAGTTAGCCAAGTTTACACACAGGATAGTGTCCTGTGAATCTGTAGGGTGACCACTCAGTCCCTGCTGTGCTTGAGATTACTTCTAACACAAATCTGTCATTCTGGATGCAGGGAGGTGAGAGCCAAGCACAGAGGAGATTATGCAGTACTGCAGTAAAATGTACTTGTAGACTGCTTAGACAAGATATTAAGGTGAGTGGCTGCAGCAGGATTTCAGGGAGGGAATGTCATGTGTGAGCCGGAGCACACAGTTGTGTGAATATGTCAACTCAAGGGCAGGGGTGCCAAGTTTTGAAAAAAATTGTGGGTGCTCAGAGAATTTATAAAAGGTCGGGGATCTGGGAGCCACCTAGATCCCAAGAAGCTACAGGATTTTTCATGCTTGGTGGTGCATTTTGGGGGGTATTTTGATGCATTTTAGAATGCATATGCACCACCACCACTACTCCACAGTAAAGGATGCAAGGGTGCCCTTGGGGGCTCTTTGAGGCCCGGCAAGGTGCTAAGACTCATAGGAGAGTGTTCTGGAGGTATCTTCGATGCCCCAAGTGTTGCCAGCATGCCCCAAATATGGATTTCAGGGTACAGTACCACCACTCCACAAGGTGTACCGTGTGAGAGTGTCCTGGAGGGCTCTTTGATGTACCAAGGTGCCAAGGACCATAGAAGGGTACACTGGAAGGCTCTTTGATGCACCCAGGGGCTGCAAGGATGCTCTGAATAGAAATTTTAGGTTACAGTGCTACCTCCCTCACAGGGTGTAAGTGTCCAAGTTTCAAGCTCAGATGGCTGTGTTGTCTGTTCTTGTCATTTCTTAAAACTTACAGACTGAGTTTCATTAGGTAGCAAGCAACCAAACCCCAGCAAACACTGCCTCCCATCACCTCACACAAACAGACAGATTGCCAGTTTTATTTCCTTTTATTTAATGTTTAATTATTTTAAGTTTCCTTTAGTTTTTTTTTTTTTTTTTGGGGGTGGACACTTCTGACTGGACAGAACAGTCAGAATACACACTGACAAGCTTGGAAGTCAGCTTTTTGCCCGCCCCCCAACAGCTCACACACTCACAGACAGATCAAACTAGGAGGACTAATCTTTTTGGTAGCGCCCTCCCTACACTGTCCTAGGCAGTGACCTACTTTGATTGGACTGGAGAAAGACTAACAGGCAGCGTCCTGTGAGTCAGAAAACACACTGCTCTTCCTCTCCCCAACTGCTGAAACACTCACACAGAATGTTAATTTCTTAAGATCACAGAGCTACAGCAAAGAGAAGGCAGGGAACTACAGGCCAGTAAATCTCACGTCAGTGGTGGGTAGGATCATGGAGACACTCCTTAAGGAACGAATTGTGGAACACCTGGAATCATGGGAGTGCAAGATCTTAGGCAACATGGATTCACATCAGGAAGGTCCTGCCAAACAAATCTAATCGATTTCTTTGACTGGGTAACAAAGGTAGTGGATCAAGGGGGCGTGGTGGATGTTGCCTACCTAGATTTCTGCAAACTGGACTTCAATACCATTTCACACAGAAGGCTGGTCAAAAAGCTGAGTAGTCTGGGATTGTGCCACAAGGTGGTGAACTGGGTTAGTAACTGGCTCAGGGATAGAAGGCAGAAGATGGCAGTAAATGGAACCCAGTCTGAGGAAATGGAGGTGACCAGTGGAGTACCCCAGGGTTCAGTTTTGGGGCCATTCCTCTTCAGTGTCTTAATCAGTAACATTGCAGAAGGTCTGGAGGGGAAGGTTTGCCTGTTTGCAGATGACACCAAAATCTGCAACGGGGTTGATACACCAGAGGGAGTGGTGAATGAGAAGACCTAGAGAAGTTGGAAAGATGGCCTGAGGTGTGGCAACCAAAATTCAAGTGCTAAAAAATGTAAGATAATGCATGTGGGGAATGGAAACCTGGGGAGAAAACTACAAGATGGGGAGCTGATGTTGGTCACCACCAGTACTCTACTACAGAGGATGCAATGGTGCCTCTGAGGGCTCTTTGCTGCTGCAAGCATGAATTGAGTAGGGATTTTCCTTTCTTTATCCCCTAATCTTAGAGTTTCTGTAAGTTTTATTTATGTTTTAGTTTGGTGGACAAGAGGACCTCCCAAGACAGCATGACAAACATTTCAAGTTCAGACAGCTACCCTTCCCTCCCCACATGTCCTGCACTTGTTTCTGCCTGCCTCGTCTCACAACAGTCAGACCACCAACCAAAAATGTTTACTTGCAAGGAGGATAAGCAGCGACTTGCTCAGCCTTCAGGGTCATACAATACGCAAGCAAGAGGAAGTTGCTGGAATTAAACTCGGGCATGCTCGATGTACCAAGCTCTGTGTCTGTGCAGTGCAGCTCTGACCATGTGGTTCCTTAAACCTCACAGAGGTTCTCTAGGCAGCAGAAAATCCCTTCCCTCACACACTGCCTGTCCAAGTCTCTCCAAGGCTGCCAAAAGGGCAAATTGATTTTCCTTTTTTCAATACTTTCCTTAATCCTGAGTTTCTTTAGAATTTATTTTATTTTTTTTTTAGAGTGGACAGGAGGAGGACAAGTGACCACACCAAGACAGCGGGGTATGACCTGTATCAAACACTTCAAGTCCAGGCAGCAGCCCTTCCCATCCTTCCACAGCCCACACTGCTCTTTCAAGATTCTGAATACACTGTTACCTGCTACCACCCTTTGCTGTTAATGGAACCTCCCTAACAGCAAATTATAGATTTTGAAGTCAGTTCCATATTGTTTATCACTACCCCCAAACACATATGTTTGTTTTTTTTCTAGGCTAGCTCCCCCCTAACCCCCCACACACACACGCACATGCACACACACACACACACACAGAAATCAACAGTTGTTTTCTTTATTTGCTTTTGTAACATATTAAGAACAGCCACCTCATACTTTAATTTTCGCTCCCTGGCCCAGTCTCCCCACACACACACACCAAAATACCTGTAAGCTTGCTTAGCAGTGTTCCAATATATTTGCTGTCACTGATATTTTTGGAACTTCCATACTGATAACAGGCTGACAGGCTAACAGCAAATATATTAACTTGTCAGCTCCACACTGCTTGTTTTCTAGTTATGTGGCCTTAGTTCCAGTCACCAAAATTGTTTCTTTCTTCTAGCAGCAAGTTTGGTTTTCTGTAGCCCCTGCGCCCACTCATCACCAAAGTCATATCCCACAAATCAGCAAAAGCCCTGGGCATTTTGTAGTTGCAGCAGCCTGCTGCTTTTATAAGTTTGGCCTTCCTGACCCAGTTAACCAGCTCTGGTCCCCCAAACAAAAGCTGTAGAATACTGCACATCAAAATGTGGAGCAAATGGGCAAATGGCAGTGGAACATCTCATCATATCACAAAATAAAAGAATATTGTTTAAATGTGTACTACTACTAATGTTTATGTTCACAAAGTTTTTTTTTTGTGTATTGAGCAACACATTTTTTACATTCACTGTTTGGATTTCTGCTGTAAAATTTTAGCTTAAATTGCTGGACAGTACACACTTAAATCTCAATATGGAACTTACAGAGGGCTTTCCTAAGGAAAAGAGGAATCATTCCTCGTAATGTGGTACAGTTGAGACTCGGTATGCCCACCACCACCCCCTCACAAAATTACTCCCTAAGTCCCCCACCATGTCTGGACCAACCAGAAGCATAAAAAAAATACTGTCTGATACAAAAAAATACCGATGCAGTTGCAGTTGGTATCCGAGTCCACTCCGTCTCTGGGTTTCCGTCCACTGTTTTAGAATACCATGCGCGGGAAGAACTAACTGACGCACAATAACGGACAGGTTGAGTCCGAGCACACTGACTGACTGCAGCACGACCAGCAAGAGCACAGCAAGCACCGAGGAGCACCGAGCGAAGCTTCAGTAAGGGTGTGAGTTAGCATCAGTCTGCTGGGTGGGGCCAGTGTGCAAGAGGAGACGACAAAGCAAGAGAGCCTATGAGTACAGCTTTTCATAATCAGGGTCAGCCCACTGGGTGGGGCTAGTGGCGAGGGGAGGAAACGGAGCCAGGTGCCTTTTTTAAAGTGGCTATATGAAGGTTTTTTTGTGGGTGCCCAAAATGACTTTGTGGGTGCTGGGGCACCTAAGCACCCGCGCAGTTGGCGCCCCTGCCCAAGGGTAACTCTCAGCAGAGCTTGCTGGGCCCAGGGGTCAGTCAGAGCAGCAGAACACAGTGGCACAATTCAGCAAGAAAAAGGAAAAACAGGTATTGTGAGAAATGTGAACTAAACAGTCATCCAGATTTTTTTGTTTAAATACAAATTTTAAAACCACCAATAATGCTTATTTTAACAAAATCATTCAGTGCCCCCACTGGTCAGGACTTAGCCCTGTTTCCACAATTTTCATATTTCTAGTTTTTGGAGGAAAATGATCATGCTGACTCACATAGCTCTGCCCCTTAAATGCCCCATGATGAGACATTTTTAAAATTATTTTGGAGCGTGCGGAGGGAAGGCTCAATAGACAGCAATACGAATGAATTTTCATTGACATTTTGTAATATTCTACAGGTCCACTGGGGTCAAATGAAAGACCCACTCAACTAACCCTACTAATGACCCCCTTGCTCTCTCTCCCTTTTCAAATAAAAAAAAAAAACATAAAATAACCAGATCAATCTCCATTTTAGTTGCATGTCAACTTGTGTGCTCCGTATGAAAACTGGGTTGAGAACTGGTTATGTCCTCTTCTATAAATTAATTAAACAAGAACATAAAGAATAAGGGAACATTAAAAAGTAAGGGGTAGAGAAGAGGTAGCGGTGTGTTCCACCGCTAGTTATGCTTTTCCACTGGTAGCCATAACTGATTCATGTTCCCAAAAATGAAAAAAACTGAAGATTTTTTTTAAATAGGCTGGAGTATGGAATTCCTGTTTTAGAATTAGGAGAAAATGGGTTCAGATACTATAAGAACCAAATGCTGTACTGTACTGTACTGTAGTGCAGTACTTACTTTGGCAAGTCACTTAAGAGCACCATTTGATAGTCACCCAGAAATTCATCATCATAGTTCTGACATAATCAGTTTAATCATCAGTATATTTTTAATGTCTTGTACACGTATTAATTAAAACAGCTTTTATTACTAAATTTTATATAATTTATGACTCACGTCATTAAAGATGCCTGCCTCTAGCAATTATTAAAATCCCTTTCTTCAAGGTTTCGCTTTGACTTCATATACCGGATTCATACGTTTCATAGGTCTTATAGGTTGTTTCAAGCGTGAAAGGACTTACGTCCTTGATGCTTGCCATTAAGGGTTTACTTAAAGTTTTATTTTACCCCATCCCCAAATACTTGGTCTAATCTTGTTTTAAATAATTCCATATTTGAACTATCCACCACCTCCATTGGGAGATGATTCCATGCTGTAACCACCCTTTGGCTAAACCAATTTTTCCTGCGTAGCAGGTTCCATCTTGCAAGAAACAGTTGTTTGGAATGTCTTCTCTCACTGACTCTACCATCCCTCATCACAAAACCCAGTTCTTCCCTAAGGCTGCGGTCACCTATTGCTCTGTATAGCATACACGTCACTTCTGAATCTCCTGTACTGAAGTGAATATGGATTAAGTGATCTTAGCCTCTCTGCATATGGCTTTTCCTTCAGCCCATTTATAGACCAAGTGGCTGTACGTTGTTCCCCCTCGACCCTTTGGATGTCTTCCATTATATAGTGGGGGACCACATCTGCATGCAACAGTCCAGAAGGGGTCTAACCATTGCAGCATACAATGGGAGTATCGCCTCTTTGTCCCGACAGGATATGTGCCTGAGGATGCAGTTCAAATTCTGGTTTGCCTTCTTGACGTGGTCTCTACAATGGGTACTAAATTTCAAACTGGGGCTGATTTTTATCCCTAGGTCTTTTTCTTGGTGGGTTACTAGTAGGGTTTCATTTCTCAGTTTATACTTATGCTGCTTGTTCTGTGTACCCAGGTGCATAACTTTACACTTACTAGTATTCAAAGCTAGTTTGCTATTCTTTTTTTTTTTTAAGTCTTTTGGTAACTGGGTTAGGCCCACTAGGCACAAGTGCCTGTTTTCAGGGGTGACTTGGGAGCACTGGGCAGTTAAATGACTTGTTCAGAGTCACACAGTATGCAAGTGGAGGTTGTGAGAATCAAACCCAGGTCTAGTCTGCTGGATGTACCAAGCTCGTTCACACCTTGTTCCTTTAACCTAGAGGCTATACTGCCAGCCCAGTCCATGGTTCGTCCAGTTAGATATATTATCCAAGGCTTGTTGAAGGGTGGTTATATTCTCAGAACTATTAACCACTGTTCCTATGCAGCAGTCATCTGCAAATTTCAGCAACAATATATTAGGTATATCCAATTTAAGTGAAGTAATGTAAACATTGAAAAGGCTGGGACCCAAAACAGACCTGTGGGGCACCCCACTCCTGACCCGGGCCCAGTCAGTGAATTTCCCATTTACTGTAACTCTCTGCTTTCTTCTGTCGAGCCATTTAGAGATCCAATATAGGATGTTTGCCTTAAACTTAAGATCCCCCAGTGTTTTAATCAGTTCAGAATGTGGAAGCTTATCAAAGGCCTTTGAGAAGTTCAAAAATATGAAGTCAACTGAATTACCCTTGTCCAGTTCTTTACTTACATTCTCGTAAAATGTTAATAAACTGGTCTGGCAGGACCTGGATTTAGTAAATCCATGTTGTAGTGGGTCAGACAGCCAGTGTAGCTCCAAATAATTTTGTATATGGTCTTTTATTATACCCTCGAGTAGCTTCCCCATTAGAGAGGTCAAACTAATGGGTCTAAAGTTTTCTGGCTTAGTTTTCGGTCCTTTTTTTATGTTGTCTTGCGCATGCAATACAGACAACATATTGTGGTTGCTTGAGTGGAGAAACAGGTTTTGGAGGTGCAGTCCTGCTGCAGCCAATGGTGCCACTGCTTTTTCTGGTGGGCTCTGTGGCATCAATGGCACAGCACGTTGTCTATGACAGCAGTTGAGAAGTGTGCCACCAATTTGAAAGAAATTAGCCACTGCAATCAGGGAGTCCCCCAGGGTGGTCCCTGAATGCAGCAGCGAATTACTGCTTGTCTTCCCTGGTTATCCCTTACAAGAAACATGGTGGCGGCTTCTCACAATCCTCACGGAAGCTGACGGACAGCCACCACCTCTCACAGTGCCCCTGAAAGCCAATGAAGGTGCCCAATCCCCCTTTCAGCATGCCCCCTTCCAAATTAATTTGCAGCGGGGTACCCAATCTCCATCGGCATAATGCCCCCCCCATTTCTTGTGTGCTGGGGAGGTGCCCAATTCTCCCTCAGCTCATGTGCCCGCACTCTGTATGTGCCAACAGGGGTGCCTAATCCCCATCGGCTATGGCCCCTCAAAAAAACACTCAGGTGGCACGCTGGGAGCCCACCCCAGTGTGCAAAAGTACCTGCAAAAATAGAAAACCTTCATGCACTTTTTTTTTAAACCTGTAAAATAAAAAAATAGTCACTCATTGAGTTTGGTGCCCCCTTCCCCAACCCACAGCCATCCTCTGCACATCCACCTCCCCCCCCCCACCCCGTACTTACCTTGAGCCCCAGGTGATGATCTTCAGTGGGCGGGAACACATCTGCACTCTTCAAAGCCGACCACGAACTGAAGAAGTTTTTTTCAACTTATGTGGATATCTCGGCCATTTTCATGAATTTTTGCACCAGATTTTCAACATGGGATTCTTGGGACCCCACCTCATGAACTCAGTCACTGTTGTTTTGTTAATCTGTCCTGAAAGGTAATTTCGTGCTCACTGCACAGATTCACATTTTGGGACCAATTCATGAAGTGACAGTGTCACAGTTCATGAGGTAGGATCCCAAAAAGGCTATGTAGCAAATCTGGTGAAACAATTCCCAAAAATGACTGTTACGGGCGTACATAGTGCAGTTCCCACGCACGTTCATAACTTCAAGAATTTTTAATATTTTCACTCCAGATTTTCAACATTGCCATTTTTCCATACCTTCTTATGAACAGTACAGCTGTTGTTTTTCACATCTGGCCCAAAATGTGTTTTTGCACATGTGGCGCAGAATGGCACAGTCACTATGTGAAATCAATGTTCGGGACAGATTAAGAAAATCAAAGTGACAGTGTTCATAAGGAGAGGTCACAAAAAGTGCATGTTGCAAATTTCGTTAAAAAGTTCCCAAAAATGACTGTTAACAGCATGCGTTGCGCAGTTTCTACACATACTCGTAACTTCGCCAATTTCTTGTACTTTTACTCCAGATTCTCAAAATTGTCATTTTTGCACACTGCCTGATGAATGGTACAGCTGTAATTTTTCACATGCTGCCCAAAACATGTTTCCGCACCTGTGGCACACAATGGGTGCAGTCGCTGTCCGAAATCAATGTTTGGGACAGTCTAAGAAAATCACAGTGCCACTGTTCATGAGCAGAGGTCCCAAAATTCCTATGTTGGAAATCTGGTGCAAGAAATCCCTCAAATAATTGCATTATGGATGTACGTTGCACAGTTTCTACGCACACTCATGACATCACCAATTTTGTTATATTTTCACTCCACATTTTCAACATTACCATTTTTTACACCTCATGAACATTGCAGCTGTCATTTTTCATATCCTGTTCGAAATGTGTTTTCGCACCTGTGGTGCCAAATATGCAAAATCACCTTTCAGCTAATGAACTGACAGTGTCACTGTTCATGTGCTGGGGTCACAAAAAGCCCATGTTGAAAACTTGGAGTGAAAATACCAAGAAACGCCCAGGGCGCCCTGCCCTGTAGGGAATGACAGGTGTCAGGGATGTGACTTGGGATTGTCGACAGTAATGCTCATGCCATTCTACCCCCACACTGTGCCAGTGACAGATATTGAGGTGTGCCTTGGACTCTTTAGCCCCAAAATTCACCCCATTCTGCTATACTGCACCTATTTCAGAGTATTTCCTTATGGAATGGGATGAGTGTAAAGCCCGAACACCTCAAGGCACACCTCGACACTTGTCAGTGTCTGCAGGGTAGGGAGGTGAAATGGAGTGTGCGCTATTACCGATGACCCAAAGGCACACCCCAATGCCTGTCAGTCTCTGCAGAGTGGGGTGGGGTTGACATCGGTTCCATACTTCACTGCCATTGTTATTGTGCATCTCTCTAACTCCTGCACTACCAATGTGAACACCAGCAAGACAACATTCGGCATTGACAAATGCTTGTTTAAGATAGGCACCACAGTAGCCACTTTGTGCCGAGTTTTAACTTTTTTTATCTCAGTTTTAACCTTTCTAAATCTCTATAAACAGGGTATCCTTGAAGATTGCCACATTCAATTTGTTTGAACATTTTGTCTTTTTTGTTAATCTTTTTATAGCAGGTTTCATCCATTCAGGTACTATTCTTTTTTTGCCATATTTTCTAATATTAATTCTAACCTAATCTTTCAACTTAGACAGTAGTAGGTTCCACTTTTCTTCTACTGAAAGGCCCGAAAATTCATTGGGCCAGTCCCATTTTGATAGGTTGCTCTTTATTGCAATAAAGTCTGCTTTACTAAAGTACAGTTTTTCAGTGACACCCATCCCAGTTTGCCTGTGTTGCCCCAGGATATGGAAGACTACACTCTGGTGGTCGCTATTCCCCAGTGGTGCACTGATGCTGATGTTAGATACAGAACTTCCCATATTAGTTAATATGATATCTAATGTTTTATTGCTTCTGGTGGCATTGGGGACATTTTGCTCAAGCCCAAGTTGTTCTAACATATCTTGGTAGGAGTAGTCCATTTTATTAGTTCCTGTCAGTGTTTTCCAATCTATGTTTTGCAGGTTAAAGTCTCCAAGTAATAGAATGTTATCAGTTCGATCCAGGTTGCCAATGTTGTTAAACAATTTTACATCATTTTCCAGAGATATTGAGGGAGGCCTATATATTAAACCTAATTTAATTGAAGTGCCAACCTGTAGAAATAACTTGACCCATAGTAATTCTAGGTCACCGACATCTCCCAGTATCTCCTCGCATTTAATTGATTCGTGAATATAAATAGCCACTTCTACACCCTTCCTATGCTGCCTACTTTTTGAAAACATGTTGTACCCTACATAGTTTTTGCCCACGGATCGTTCACATCCCACCGGGTCTCAGTGACTAAAGCCAGTTGGATATCTTGGACGGCTAGTAATAATTTGAATTCCTCAAACTTCTTAACCAAACTTCTGGCATTGATTAGTACTCCCTTCCATCCACAGATACGAGGTTAGGCATGTTTATGTTTGGGTCGGTGTAACCAGTACTTACTCTAGCCTCCCCCCTTTCCCATTTTCCAGTTTAAATAAATTGTTTGGCATGTGTGCAGAAGCACTCTCTTCTCTCTGAGTAAACACTCTAGGAGACATGCCAAACCAATGTAAATATCTTGAAAACCATTCAAGTTACACATACACAACCAGTGTCACAATTGTTCACAGCAAAAAGACCTTTAAAATGAGGGCAGTCACTAAGTTGAACTCTATGGGTTTTTTTTAAATATAGCCATCTCTACTGTTTTGAACTAATTGTAAAACAGTGCTTGCTGCTGAATCTATGGTCTGGGTTACATCACTATCACATGAGATAGGATGCATTGTAGGAACAAGGAAAGCAATACAGTTAGCTGAGATGGAGATCCCAGGGGTCATAAAACTACTATAAAGCTAGCATGCTAATTTAGGAAAAACTCCTAAGCAAGCAATAATACCCAAAAGGATGGGCAGTATTGGGCTATACCCACCTACTCAGGGGCATAATGAGGCCTGACACCACAGATGGACAGCCTTAAAGTCCCTGGAAGGGTGAGCATAGCCCAAATACTCTACCTAGAAAGAATATTATTACATAAGCAGGCACTGTAAAAATTAGTTGAATCAAAAATTAGTTTAAAGTAACTTTTATAATAAAATAGTTCCTCCACCTGAATTATGATGTGTTTTTTTTCTTATGAGTTAGGCATTTTTGCCCTTGAAGAGCCTCCATAGTTGTGATTGGAGCTCATTGTCATGGTTACCCCCCCCCACACACACACACACATACACATACACACACACTCAGGCAGAGATCATGAGCGGTAGTTGCATCCTTTCACAAAGTTGACTGTTCTCTGTTTTCCGCTCCAACATGCACACAGGAAAGACATGCAGGCTACGTGATTATATTGGCATTAATGTATTCCCCCCAACCCCTCATCTCTTTCTCTGCAGTGCCAAGAACGGAGTAAGGAAATGAAGGCAACAATAAAGAGGAACCTTTATGTTTTTGAAGAAAAAAAAAGTGAAGCTGCTGTGTTTTCTTCCTCATTTACTGTTTGCATGCAGGGAGAGCAGCAAGAAAAAGAGGGAATAGCGCAAGACCAGTGCCGTGAGAAAAACAGCTGAAAGTGTGGGCTGAGAGAAATGGCCAAAACTGTGTTGCCAATCTTGCTTAGAATGAAAAAAAGAGAAGACTTCTTTGTTCCTTTTGTTGAGTTTGTAACTTTGTATGACAGTTTGGGTCCTATCATATCACGGTCTCTAGGGAGGTCAATCTCGCTAAATGAGACTGAAAGAAATGGCGATTGACGAGTCTGAAAATTTGGGGTGCCCAAAAAATGCCCTTAGTGATGGGGCACCCTGAATTGGCACTTTTTCCGCCAGCTTAGGTAGGTGTCCTAGCCAATCAGCATGCTAGGATTCTCTTGCCCATTTTCTAATAGCAGACAAAGGGAAGGACACACTAGGAATTCACACACAAATCAAAACATTCTGCACAACATATGTTTTTTGCAAATTCTGGGTGTACTGCTCCTTTAAAGTCGTTCACTTTAGGTGTTAGAACAAAGTTGAGACTCTTCTTTAATAATAGCAGTTACAGTTTGGCAGTACTTGGTATGATAGTAGTGTACCATCAACATGACTCTGTGGTCACAAGAATAGCTGCTCAACTCAAAACAGACCTGGCTAGTATAGGGCATACTCCATTTGCTGGGGGGGGGGTGGCGGCAGAGGAGGTAATTTCTTTAGCCACAGAGGGTGGCTACTTTCATGTCCACTCCTGCACATTCCATCAAATCACCAGCCGACAGCTCGGAAACAAAAGGGTATTGAGCTGTTTTCTTCTGTATCCACCCAATTAGAGATACAGCACAGTGGTTTGGGTTTTGATTTGGTTGACAAAAGAGTGTGGAGTACCACCAGGAAATTCAGAGAAATCAAATGGGAGGAGGATTACAAATGGGACAGCACTGATGTGGAAAAGCTTTACACCGCCATAAGACATATAGATGGTTTAAGGCCTTCAAACCATTTTCTTATGGAAAACAATGTGGGAAATTCAACACCAGTGGAATTCCTGATTAAAAGGCTTGATTTTGTATTACCAACAATTATTTTGAATTTAATAATGAATTTTATATCCAGAAATGTGGGACTGCCATGGGGCATCGATGCCCCCCCTTATGCTAACCTTTTTATGGGATTATGGGACAGGAGGTACTTTACAATAACAGACAGAACCCCTTCTTTGGAAACATAAAATGGGGGAGATGCATAGATGATTGTCTATGTATATGGAACGGCACTCAAGAGACTGCTAATTATTTCATAAAGTGACTAAATTGTAACACCTGGAATCTGAGATTCACCTCCATAATACATGACACAGAAATTATTTGTTGGGATATCACCTTCATGGGGAACTCTGCTACTGGTATAATAACTACCACAGGGTACAAAAAGAAGACTACAACAAACTTGTTTGAGCCTCCCTCATATTGTTGTACCTTGCTCTTTGCATTGCTAATTCTCTGTACATTACGTGCCTATGTATTTGCCTCTTACCCAGACAATCTTTGAAACCTGTCTGATACTGTGTACTTACGTATTTTTGCTTTGTACTATTGCAACCTGTTTACTCACTATGTAATTATATAATCTGCCTCCTCTTCCCACCTCCCCCAGGTTGCACCTGGAAACGAGCCTCGGCTCAGTGTGCCTCTCCTGGTTACCAGCTTTCAAATAAATAAATAAAAATAAAACTCATTATTGCATAATGATAGTTCACATCCAGCACAGTTAGAAAATTCAATTCCATATAGCCAGTCGCTCAGAATAAAAAGGAACTGCTCTAATGATACTGATTTTGAGAAACAGGCAAGCGATTTGCTATGTAGATTTAAAGAAAGAGGTTATAAGCATTCAGTTTTGTATGAGGCATTTAACAAAGTGAAAGAGAAATCACAGGAAGATTTACTACAGGATAGCTCAAGAAATTCTAAAAGATTCTTGAATGCAGGAGGCCCTATCACATTTTCCACTGAACACAACCAAATTGCAGGCCAAGTTGGCAACATTGTGTGGCACGATTGGCACATCCTGAACAGTGATGCACATGTTAGGGAATTAGTGGGTGAGACCCCTAGGGTCACTTTTAGAAAAACAGCCAGTCTTAGAGACAAACTGGTCTACAGTCAATTTTGGGATGTAGCTAGAACCAATAATACCCAGCTCCGTTAGACCACCAGGGCTGTTTAAATGCCACAACTGCAAACACGGGCAAATAATTTATATCTCCCACCACAGGAGAAAAAAAAATTACCATTAGGGACTTTATATCCTGGACTACATCTTTTGTTGTATATATCCTGTAGTGTGGCTGTAACCTGTGCTATGTGGGAAAAACCATGAGAATGTTGAAAGAAAGGATTCAGGAGCACATACGTTCCATTATGAATCACAGAACAGATACACCAGTTAGTAGGCACTTTTTATAAGTTTATAACTTGGACAACAGCACACTGCAATTCATGGGTATAGAATGTGTACAAAAACCAAGTAGAGGGGGTGACAGACCAAAGAGGGGGTGACGGACCAAAGAGGGGGTGATGGACCAAATCTGCTACCCATGAGAGAAAGCCATTGGATCTTTAAATTACAAACAGTAAAACCAAATGGCTTGAATTATTCCTAGAACCTTAAGCCCTTCTTGAGAAAGGGTGATAGAAAATATTGATATATTTAATTACTATTTCCCCACTTATTTGTTTTCCCTTCTCCCCCCCCCCTTTTTTCCTAAGGTTTTCCACATTAGAGAATTTGATTTTGTCTAAGTTGGAATACTGTCAATTTAAAATCAATCACTAGCTTGAGCATTTTTCTTTTAAGGTATTCCTCAACTTTGTACCTTTTTATTCTGGAGAGATGGCCTTCCGATGGACTGAACATACTGTTCCATTCAGAAACTCTTACACTTTACTGTCCTTCTATTTTCACCTCACCCCTCCTCCACTACAAATAAATATACAGTGATAAAAATTATACTTTTGCATGGATAAAATAATGAACTTGGAGCTATAGAAGGCATTTACTTGTTGCTTGATCCTGAGGACAATAGTATAACTAAAGTAATCACATCAGGTCTATCTGTCTAGGTTCATTGGACTGGATATTCAAAAGTGTTGCGCCATGCGCAATAGGGTTGCGCCTGCGCAAGTCCGAAATTGCACCATTCTGCGATATTCAGCAGGAGGCAATTGCGCCCCCCAAGTCATGCTGAGCAACAGCGCAATGCTAATGAAGGCATGCTCAACCGGAGGGGGAGGAACCATGCATAAACTGCACAGCCCAATATTCAGCCCGGCCGTGTAGAGTTGTGCAGGCACAACCCCCTACCTGCGCCTGCACAACTTTGAGCCAAAAAAAAAAGGAGTAAGTCGAGGGCCACCCACGGGTGAGCTGCCGCATTGCAGGGTGCAACACAGCAGCTGCCACCTTAGGGTGGCCCTCCACTTGTTCCATGTGCCCCCCCCCCGCAACCCGATCACGGACAGATCTCACTCCCTTCCGACTGACCCGATCGCGGGCATAACAGTAATGAACCCCCACTGGCCCGATCGCGGAATAAGGTCAACCCCCAAGTCCAATTTCCTGGTGATGGTGACCCCCACCACCCGCACAGGCCCCCCACTCCCCCCCATCAGCTGGCGGGCGGCAGCACCCACCCGCCCTGCCGCCCGCCACCCACCGACTGATGCTCGGTAGGGCTGCACGCCCATTGGTTCAGAACAAGAGCCAATGGGCTGCAACTAGCCGCTATAAGGCAGTCCAGATTTGTGAATGAATGAATGAAAGACTTGTTCGGTTTGGTCCCCAGCTTACCAATTCAATTTTGTTCAGAGATTTGGAACCGTGGGCTGCGCATTGTTTGATATTAATGATGTTACTTTTGATCACAAACTGCAGAAGATCTTCTAGACTGTCCTGGCTTCCATCAAGACCCTTAGGACACAGGTTTATGTCATTGGGAGCACTGTCCACTACCTTTCAGCATTCCAGTTTTCGAAATTGATGACTGGATAGAGGACTGAGATAACCATTCTTCCTGCTCATTGCTTTGTGCGGTCAGGTTCAGTTTGTTTTATGCTGTTTAAATTACTGGAGAAGTACTTCCAGGACTTCTTTATGGTTGGGAAAACCTAGGTCCCCTTTTCTTTTTTTTCCAGCAGTAAACCAGTTTTGTTCTTCTGACACATGTACCACCACAGATCATCATTCGCCTTAAGTCACGGAATTCTGAGACTTACAAACTGCTTAGCTGGCCTCAAGTCATGATTAACTGTTTTTCATTTCATTATTTTTATTTAGATTGAAGGGGCTTTGCCTAGATTGAAGGGGCCGAGATCTATTTCTAAACTTTTGTATTACAATATATTATGTCAAGAAGGCTATGTTGTTTTGCACTGAATAGATAGGCTCTTTACGCTGTTCTGAAATGTTCAGCGAATACATTTAGGATATGATAGTTAACAGTTCACATTTTCTACATTATATTTTATTGTTATAACCTTTAGATACTGGATATGTGTGTGTGTGCGTGTGTGTGTGTGTATGTATATATATATATATATATATATATATATATATATATATTAGAGCAAAAATCCATTTAATGCATTAGTTAGGGTTGTTCCACAGCGACAAAAGTGAGAAATTAGCTGTTAGGGTTGAAAACCCTAACTCAATCTCACCTCCCAGCACCACACAGACACAGACACACACACACACACACATATGCAAGTATGGGGAGGACCAAGTCAACACAACCAATGACAGACATCCAGCAGTAGGTGACAGAAATAACAAACAATTGTCTAAATGTATCACGAGACATCCCCACCCACCTGACCAGGTACTGCATGCTCAGTGGAGATCAACAGCAAAACTGAGGCCATGTACACCAAACATACACATCCTGATTGCAGCTGCACACGCGTACCACACTTAGTAGTTGCATGGCCTTACCTACGATGCCCCACACAGACCACACCACTGTGGTGGGCCACCTGAGCAATAGAGTTCAACAAAACCAAGGAGTTGTACAGGTATAATATCTCTGATTATAACAAGGGTTTGAGAAATGCAGCTTTCTAATTGACTGTAAACATTGTAACAGCCTTATGTTTAGTTTTATTAACATACATGTAGAGCCTAACCATATGATGAACATGGTTTAATGTTGTTTAAAAACAGTTTTATTATGATAGCAATAAGCCACTCCAAGGTATTATGGTAATGGTCAGTTTATCACTGTCTAGCAACAATTGCCAATTGGCACTCGGCTATGCCTCATTCAACATTAAACCCCTACGGGGTGATTAACAGACCATTTAACATAACTGTTGGTCATGCCTTATTGCTTAATTGTCTTTATGAGTAGATACTCTCCCTCTGCCAGGCACTGCAGCAGCTTTGCAACACAGTGTCCCACCCAGTTACACCATACACTGTCTAGTTACTGGAGAATGGCTGTGAATATGAACTCATGAAGATGAACAGTGTAACTTGATCATTACAGTCATCGAAACCTTAGTGTGATTATAACTGACAGAGTCAGTGATAGAGAATAACCCCTGCTGTCCTAGTACACTTACCCCATTGTGAGTTAAATCAATACTAAAAGGCGTTCTGTTTATATCTACACCATACCTACTTGATTCCTGTTGTACCACAATTAACATAGTTATCACTTTGATAGCATCAGTGACAGAAGTGTGGCAAACCCAAACACTAGGCATACAGCCTGAGCATGAAACAACTGTTAAAAAAAAATTACACTGTGTCCATAAGTGGCATAGATCACTCCTTGCAACAATAGTAAATGTATTACTATTTGAATAAGTTAGTCATCACAGATGAAATGAGATTGTCTTTATCAGGTACAACATACTCAGTAAGTGCCTACAGGAAAATCTATCCTATATATATCTCCGATACAGGTACGTCATTGTTGGCTCAGTAGTGCTATGATAGTTAGAAGTTGGCCTGATCCATGCAATTACACTGTTTCTCAAAGAATACTTACTGCATCTTTAGTATTGAAACACACTGAAGGTCTATGTATGTACATCAGCAGTACACCTTCATCAGTAAGAATGCATCTGATACTGGCAGTACGAATTTCACAGCGTTGAACAGGCAATGCTTTTCCATACGTTTACATCAGCCTCTCTATCTTGAGCAAACCGTTGCAGTAAATGTACTACTATGTAAATCACATACTAAATGTAACACTACTTTTATTTTGAGCATGCTAGTGTCTTGTAGTTAATTTATGTACTTCTCTTAATTAATGTATACTCACTAGTGTTAAAACCTTTCTACAACTGTCATCATGCACCTTCAGCATTTATATTGACTAACGGCACAGTACCAGTTGTGGTGTGGTGTGAGGCATCGGTAGGTAAGGCCATGCAACTACTAAGTGTGGTACGTTGTGTGCAGCTGCAATCAGGGATGTGTACGTTTGGTGTACATGGCCTCAGTTTTGCTGTTGATCTCCACTGAGCATGCAGTACCTGGTCAGGTGGGTGGAGATGTCTCGTAGTACATTTAGACAATTGCTTGTTATTTCTGTCACCTGCTGCTGGATGTCTGTCATTGGTTGTGTTGACTTGGTCCTCCCCCATACTTGCATATGTGTGTGTGTGTGTGTGTGTGTGTGTGTGTGTGTGTGTGTGTGTGTGTGTGTGTGTGTGTGGTGCTGGGGGTGAATTCGGAGTTAGGGTTTTCAACCCTAACAGCGAATTTCCTCACTTTTTCGCTGTGGAACAACCCTAACTAATGCATTAAATGGAGTTTTTTGCCTCTAATTTCCCTTCTTTTTGAGAATGATAACGAGAAATAGTGAATGTAATGCGGTGGCGGGAGCGCGGGGCCCACATGATGTCTTGTGGCATAGTAACAGGAACAGCAACACAAACAGAAGCACTAACAGTGGTGCACAAGGTAATGCAAAATGACGAGAACAGAAAGGGTAACGACAGTGGCGTAGCGAACGGTGTGCCACGTGATGTCTTGTCACATAGTAACATGGTGCCTGCAAATGGAAATGTCAATGGGCATGGTGACGTAAAGTGAAACAGAAAGAGAAACAGTACAGTAGACACAAATGGCAAAAAATAACAGAAAGCATAGCGCAAATGAAAGCATAAAGGATGACGCGCATAGGTGTGGCGTGAGCGCCAACGGTAAAAGTGAAACGGCATGGAACCAAGTGGAAAGGGCAATGGTAATAGTAACGTAAGCACACAGGCTGATTTTCCCCAAAAGCTGAATAGAAAAAGACAGTGAGTACAAAGAATGTATGCATAATAATAGGTATCGGAGCAGAAAATGAGGACTTGGAATACTAAATAGGTTACATCTCAGGAACCGTACGATGTAGAAAAAAATTTAAAAGTCGTATGATTTATGACTGCCCTAGCTAGTTTTGTACTTAGCCCCAATGAGGGGCTAAGAACTTTTGCCGATGAAAAGTCCGTGATTCGCACCGCTTCCCAGATATCGGCCCCAGGCATGCCGCGAACGCCATAATGTTATCCTATGGGAAAAAAAGAGAAGTTCTGAGCACCATAACTTTGCCTCCCTGTAATATTTTTTCACCAAACCACTGAAAGGCACATCCATCTGTGGGCTGTTGGCTGTCTTCTCTCCAAATTTCAGGAAAAAAGACCAAACCGTTATTTTGCAGCAGGGTGCCAAAGGATTCCTGTAATGCATTAGGCGCCGTAATGTTATCCTATAGGAAAAACCGTCAACTTTGGAGTGCCGTAACTTTGCTGCCATGTAATATTTTTTCAATACAACACTGAAAGGCACATCTGTAAGATGTCGGCTGCGTTCCCTTCAAATTTCAGCCCAAAACTCCCAACCGTTCTTTTTTGGTGTAGTGCCAAAGAATTGCTGTCATTTTCCCACAGAATAGAAAATTACTGTCGCACTTATGGAAGCTTTAAACATTTACACTTTCGTGAGCATGAGTACTTTTATGAAGTACTTTTCCAGAAATCTGAAAAAT
Organism: Neoceratodus forsteri; assembly: GCA_016271365.2. Lineage (NCBI taxonomy): Eukaryota > Metazoa > Chordata > Ceratodontiformes > Ceratodontidae > Neoceratodus > Neoceratodus forsteri. The sequence continues at coordinate 1,502,788,552 of CM028129.1, forward strand.
ATATTTCTGGGGTGTTTTACCCAAAATAAAGACATGGCTAGCATCCTCAGGGTCCGACTAGGTGAATACAAAAAGAATTAGGTTGCTAGAGGGTCCCAAATTTAAATGCCAAGCATTTTTCTAATCACCAACTGAAAACAAAATGGCCGATTTGCGAAAGTAACAGGCCCATTTGCGAAAGTAAAAATGCATTTGCGAAAGTGTTGAACTTTTTGTTAACTTTTCCCATTGACTTATAATGGGAAATTGTTTTTTGAATAACTTTTGAACCGTTTAATATTTTTTCACCAGATCTTCAAAAGGCACATCGGGGACCCTGGTCGCACGTTCCCTGAAGATTTTGGTCTGGCCGCGCAAACCGTGCGACCTGTATGCGTGACCGTAGGATTCCAGAAAAAGCGTAAACATGCGCGCAAATCACGCTTAATAACTCCGCAGCCGTGTATGCAACTGGTACGAAACTTGGCAAATGCCAAGGCCTATGGTTCTTGATCGTGTATTCCAAATTTCAGCTAAATCTGTCAAATGGTTGCAAAGTTATTAAGGTGCAAAGTTTTGGGGTTTAACATAGAAATGGCTCCTCAACCCTAACTATGGTAGCACTACCGTGCTACCATAATATGTACATATATATATAATTTTTTTGTTTTTCAATAGCTTTGTGCTCTAAGGTACTCTAGGACAGGCCATCCTTTTGGGAAGGGGTCAGTAAATACATAGAATTAAAGGGTGTATTGTGGGGGTTTTATTCTACTGTTTAAATAGCTGGTAAGGTTCCTTAGCCACTTGGCCTTGACATTTCAGGAGAGTTATGATCAGCTCCCCTGGTAGGTATTATGGTCCATTGCTATTGGAGTGAGCTTCGGGCTTGGGGAGGAGTAGTTTACACGTTTATTGTTTCATGGGGATTGTGTTTATTATTGTGTTTTCTCTTTGGTTATTTGGGATTCACTTTGGTTAAGGGGGGGGTTGTTGGATGGGATGGACACCCTTGATGCGCCACTTCTGCCACCAATTTTCAGTCTTTCTTTGTTTTTTGATACAGTATGGCTAATATGTTTCAGATTATTGCATGGAACATTAAAGGAGGGAGAGATAAGTCTAAGAAGTATGTTGTCTTAAACCATTTGGCCAGATTTTCTCCAGAGATTGTTTTCCTTCAAGAAACCCATCTGATGCCTCATCAGTTGGGGCATCTTCACAAGAAGTGGGTGGGGCAGGGTTTAGTCCCTGATGCAAGGGTGTAGCTATTTTAATTGAAAAATCATTCCCCTTTACTGTATTTGACTCCATGGGAGATCCACAGGGTAGATATATATTTTCTTTCATGGGAAATTGGGAGGTACTGAGTAGTTGTTGTTGGGTTCCATTTATGGTCCAATTCAGATACACCCTCCTTTTTTCTGGAACTGGCTACGGCCTTGGCACCCTTTAGTCACTGTCCAATTCTCCTCGGGGGAGACTGAAATTAGTTTTTTGCTAATATTGATAAAACATATAGAATCAAAGATGGCCTCTCCCCTGCTCAAGAGGCATTGAGGGAGTTCACTACCAATTTTGGGTTAATCGACCCCTGGAGGCTCCTCTACCCTCAATAGAAAGACTTCTTTTATTCTCCAGTACATGGAGTATATTCCCATTTGGATTATTTTCTCCTAAGCCACCAGCTCATCCCCTATATTCTGGGCTGTCATCTCAGGCCAAGGTCATATTGGATAACTCGCCGGTGTCTTTGGCCATGGATTTACCAACTCTCTCTATTAGACCACATACTTGGACCCTTAACAATCTACTACTAATAAATATGTGTTTGGTGTCCCACTCTTTCTTCAGGAGCCTATTCACTTAAATCAGGGCTTGGTCACAGCCTGTGATACACTCTGGTCAGCTTTAAAAGCAACCTGGCATAGTGAGTTAATTTGCGTGGTAACCGTACGCAAAAAGAAACCGATGGCCCAAACATCCCCCTGGTTAGAAGAGATACAGGCTTTGGATAGTCGAGGTTTGACGGCATTGTCAGAGGAGGAACAGCAGAAGCTGTCTCACCTCAGGGCAGAGTATGCTTCTCACCTCCTTGAAAAGGCAGATACAGCTGCGTCCAAAATAAAGGCATTGTATATCGGCCAGGGCAGTAAGGCAGGGAAACTGCTGGCCCTTCGCCTAAAACAGCATGCTCCCTCAAAATGCATTCCTGCTATCCTTCATCCAAGCTCTGGTGCCCTGGTTCTTGAGGCCAAGGGTATGACGGATATCTTCCATACTTTTTACCGGAGTCTTTATTCTTCTCCTCCTCCCCTCTCTGTCATCCCAACAAGAAGCTCAAATGGAGGCATTCTTGGACCTTGCAGAACTGCCCCAGCTGATGACCACTCAGCAGGAACTTCTTTTGGGTCCCTATTACTCCTGCCAAAGTACAACAGACCATTGACTCCCTACCCTTGGACATGGCTCCAGGGCCAGATGGGTTCACTGACTTGTTCTATAAAACCTGTAAAGATGAGGTAATACCTCTTTTGACTTCATTATTTAACTCCTGGGAGTCCTCCCCGGTGACTGCTAAAACACTCTTCGAAACAAAGATAGTTCTTTTAGGGGGGCACTAGAGAGCCATCTTCCAGGACAGAAGCACTTCTGAGAGCTCTCTCTCTCTCGTGGTGATAAAAAATACTAAAATAACAACTTTAAGATATTTTAAAGGCAAAAGAATGGCAGCAGAGGAAAGAGTATACCTTACAGAGTTGAACAATACTAAAATCAGCATGGGAAGAACTAAAACACAGCAGCAAGGGAAGCAGAGAGACTCGGTGCCACAGTCCAACAAGGCCATGTGCTCCACAAGCAGTAATGGAGCTGAGAACTCAGGCACTCCAACGGAGCCCCTCTGGAAGATTATGCTTGAGTCCATGTGGGCCATGGACACAAAAATTGAAAAAACCTTGCTCAGATTGGAGCACCATGACACAGCCATCCTGAAACTTACAGGGACGGTTGCAGAAGTTGAAAAATGATCGGCTGTGGTCACTTCACTAACAAAAGAAAATGGCCTGCCAGCCTGTCGGTGCAGTGGTGGGATTTCTGCCGGCGCGGCCGGGTTCGAGAGCGGACCTGGGTTGTCGGAGGTCGCTCGGAGAAGGATGGAGGCGCCCGATGGGCAGCTCTCCTTCTCCGGGGAGGTGGGACAACATTCGAGCACGGAGGACCCTGGTGGAGGCCGGGAGACCCGCGCTGCCGACGTTCAACAAGGGGGTGGGGAGGAGGCGGGGCAGATGCTGGCGTCATTGCACGTCCCCGCCTCCTCTGGGAGGAAAAATAGGAGGGGAAAAAAAGGAGGAAGGGGATCCTCCGCCTGAGTGAAGCCTCCCCAGGCTTCAATTCACCCCTGCCGCCGCACTCCCAACCAGTTACTGCTCCGGGGCACTGGTACAGAGGGGGCCGGTGCCTCAGCCCCATCCTCCAGGGGGTAAGCTAGGGGTGACCGGGAGGGGCGGCAGATGGGCAGGTGGTGGAAGCTCCGGGGGCCGTGACTAGGCTGAGGATTGACGGAGGATCCCCCAGAGAAAGAAGAAAATAAAAAAAAAAAAAGAAAATGGCCTGCTAAGAGGGTGTATGGAGGCCCTTGAAAACAAAATACGAGCAGGTAACATCTGTATTGTTGGAGTCCCCAAGGGAGTTGAAGGGACATCTCTGTTAAATTACCTGATGGATTGGTTAAAAGAGAAGCTGCAGTTGGATGAAGCTTTCCATAGGAGTCCTTAACGAAAGCCTGTAGGCTTTGTCTGGCAGAAACTAGTCAACCCCATACCATTCTTGTTAAATCTAGAGGATCGGAGATTTGGGACACTGTGATCTCAGCAGACATGAAGGTGTGCCAATTGGATATTAATGGTGCGGATGTGAAACTGTACCCTGATCTGTTGTTTCAAACCCAGACCAAACGTAAGAGCTTTGATGGGGTTCGGCACGGCCTCAGAAGCTTGGGAATCATCCATTCCTTCTTACTACATGCAAGACTCAGGGTAATATACGGGGGTAAATCATGGCAATTTAATAATCCGCAAGACACTGGGCACTGGACACAGAAGATTGAACAAGAATTAGCCACTCGCCGATCTCCTGTGGATACCCAAAGCTCCGATTCAGAGGACACCTGAACTGTGAGTGACATTACAGTGGTGATTCTGTGGTGGACCTAATAATTCAATTCCCTGTTCTGGACTTAATTATTTTTGTTACAAGGAGCAGAGAGCTTGACTTGTGTTTGCTCTCTCTGCAATTAGTAACTTTTGAATTTATGGAGGGTATACTGAAGGGGAGACATGATTTTAAGAATGTTGGTGGTTTATATGCCAGGAGGCTTTTTGCAGGTCCTCTGCCTTACGTTAATATCCCTAATCCGTGCAACCTGCTTAAGGGAATAACGTTCTTTCATAAGCTGTCTTAACACATTACTGTTAAATATGTTTATTATTATTCAGGATATCAGTTTGTGGCTTTTTGCTGCATTAAGGAGTATTGTTCTTTACCACAGGGGAGGAGGAGGCCTTGAGAGAAGTCAACTTATTGTATATCTCTCTACTCATGCAACAGGTTTAACAGCAGTCATAGGGCTGCCTATATTTACTTCAATGTTTAAAATCCCCCTAATGGACACACCTTATTCCACTGAAGAGGCTGGCAACATTCTGAACATTTTGGGACTTTGAATAATTGGACAATAGTCCAGGATACCCCCCATTTCCTCCCGTACAAGATTACATGGACCCTAATTTATGTATATCACATGATGTTTCTGATTTCTGAAATTCCTGGAGTGTCTGTAGATGTTAATAATATGCTTTCTCAGAAAATTAATAAATATAAATTTCAAAAAAAAGATAGTTCTTTTGCCAAAACCCGGGAAGGATCCCCAGCAGGTTGAGAATTATTGACCCAGTTCACTTTTAAATGTAGACATCAAACTTTATGCCAAAGTTTTGGCCTCCCATTTGGCTAAAGTATGGCATCACTTAGCAGGACCGGAGCAAGCTGGTTTTCTGGCAGGCCGCAATGACAGTGAACATTTTCGTAAGTTATTTCATCTTATCTCTGCATCCAGGGATCCAGCACTGGGAGCAGTGTTGGTTGCCCTGGATGCAGAAAAAGCTTTTGATAGGGTCACATGGATATACTTGTTTCGTGCCCTTAGTCGGTATGGGATACCTGCCAAATTCATCCGTAGAGTTCAAGTGTTATACCATTGTCCTTCAGCTAGAATTTAGCATAATAGTGAACTCTCAGAGGTTTTCTGGCTGGCAAACGGGACCTGTTAAGGATGTCCATTGTCACCTTTTCTGTTCAATCTATATATTGAATCCTTGACCAGGGTCTTTAACAGGGACACAGAGATTGAGGGACTCCATGTGGAGAGGCTGTAATTTAAACTATCTCTCTTTGTGGACAATCTCCTCCTACATTTATCAAATTAGGAAGCATCATTGCCGAGAGCACTGTAGCTTACTTCCCACTTCAGTGAATTCTCTGGTTACAAGCTGAACCAAAATAAGACTATAGTGTATTCTTTGTCTAGACTGGGATTGCAATCTTCAGTCCAAGAGCCGGGTCTCCAATGGTAAACACATGCTTTAACTTATTTGGGGATCAAACTTTCTAGGAATCTCGGGGAGCTACGATCTCTCAACCTTGCTCCTCTCATAAAGCAAATTGCAAAAGATCTGAGATGGTGGCGATCACTTTCCTTAACACTCTGGGGCAGGCCAGTGTGATCAAGATGTCAATTCTCCCAAAACTTTTTTACCCTTTGAACAATTTGAATATTTACCTGCCTAAATTTTTTTTTTTCTACCAACGGTCATGTTCAGACTTTTTATGAGGTGGGAAGACACTTCATCGTGCATATTTGAAGCTCACCAGGCCTAAAAATGTTGGAAGGCTACAGTTGCCGGACTTTCATCTATATTATTTAGATAGTCACAGTGCTAGATAATTAAGTCGCTCTCTTTGGATGACCTTGCCACCCCCCTAACAGCTTGGCAGTTGTTGGAACAGGAGTTGATGTCCAAGCAGAAATTGTTTTTGAAAGCTTTGCTGTTTTGGCCATGGTCCAAAGTTCTCAAGGATCTGCGGGAGATACCTATAGGCTGGAATATCTGGGCTCACCATCAATTTTGTCTCTAGCTCAACATACAGGTTCATAAAGACTTGTCTCAACCACTGTTTTGCAACCCCAACTTGACCATTGCCAAAACCCCAATTCTCCTGGACAGGTGGTGGCCAGCCCCTGAGCCTTCCTTGGGTGATTTCTTATGCCAAGAGCAATTATTGCCCCTTTCTGCTCTGAGAAATGTAATATAACCTGAAATATATTTTTAGGTTGTTTCAGATTCAAAACTGTCTATCATCCTTCCTAGGCCCACCACCCTGGTCAAGCACAGCAGGTACACTACTGTTATCCCAATCTGTACTGTCCAAAGGTCCCAAACCAGTGTCCAATTTGTACTGAGAAACAGAGTATCACCTATAGGGCAAAACACCCCTGATGGCGTTTTACTGGAAGCAATATTTATCACTTCAAATTTCTGATGCCTCTTGGTCAGGAATATGGTCAGACATCTATCGTTTCACCAAACAAGACCGCCTTAGACAGGTCAAATTTATTTTCTTCATGATATATATCTAACAACCACCATATTATTTAAGATGGGCAAGTGCCCTTCTCTCATTTGTGATAATTGTGGTGTAGCTGAAGGTTCTCTACACCATAAGTTATGGACATGCCCAAAAATCCTAAAATTCTGGGATGCCATCAAGGAAAAAATTTAGTCTTTTCTGGGTTTATCCTCTTTTTTCACGAGGGAGGTTTGTCTGCTGGGGCATTACTCCTCCTTTCCTACACCTGTACAAAAAACACAGATGGCAACAATTTCCCTAGTAATGAAGTCCAGGGTTTCTGTATAGTAATGGAGAACTGGAAACTGAACACTAGGATAAATACAGGGAGCTACATCTAGGGATGGTCACGTTCTAGCTGATGAAGCTGTTAAAAGTCAGGGAAGAGACAGATGATGGTGGAGATGCCATGACATGGTAGAATGAGACTCAGCAGGAGCTCTCTGAAGGCAATCCAATGAAATAAGCAGGAGCAATAAAAATTCCAGCAACCAGTTGGTGCTAGGCAGCTATATGGGAACCCCATGAAAACAAGGTGAAGAAACTTGATTGAGGAGACCCCTGTGCTGGTCATTGTTAAAGGTCTTTCCCAGAAGACTCAAGAATAGTACGAGATGTCCATGGAGATCCAGGGTGAGTCCAGAAGCTAAGGAACTGGATACAGCATGGAGGAGGTGATGAGGACAAACCCCCATGCAGGTATTCTGATGTCCGATATTGCAAGTCCCGACATTGACTTTATTCATCAGTAGAAGCTGGATACCATCATTCACCTCAATAGGAGGATACCTAAAATATCCCATGACTGATATGCAAATGAGTTCTACTCCATGAAGATGTCCTCCATAATGACTGGATCTTGAACTGGGATGGGGAAGAAGCCAGAATGAACCTGCCATAAAATGAGGCCCCAACGGGGGCTAAGCTGGACCAGCGGGACCTCCACAGAGGTCCGGTAAAGGGAGCATGCAAGGTATTTGAGCATTGAGCTAGGCCCCCACATAGACTAGATGGAGTGTCGAGACCCCCACATAGGTCCATCGGATGAGAGGGGTAGAAGTGAGGAGTCAAGCTAGGCCCCCACATAGGCTAGCTGGAGGACTCCATGTAGGTCTGCCCGAGGAAGGAGTAGAATTGATTGAGTCAAGCTAGGCCTTCACATAGGCTAGCTGGACTGGTAGGACCCCCATATAGGTCTGCCCCAGGAAGGAGTAGAATTGACTGAGTCAAGCTAGGCCCACATGTAGGCTAGCTGGACCAGCAGGACCCCTATGCAGATCTGCCTGAGGAAGGAGTGGAACTGATGGTCAAGCTAGGACCCCACATAGGCTAGATGGACCAGTGGTACCCCCACATAGGTCTACCAGAGAAAGGAGTCGAAAGGAATGAGTTGTGAGCTAGGCCCTCACGTGGGCTAGTTGGAAATGGCAAGACCCCCATGTAGGTCCATCATAGGAAAGAACCCGGAATACTCCCGCTGTGGAGAAAGGCCCCCATGTGCGCTGAGCTGGAACTGGCAGGACTCCCATGGAGGTCCAGCAGACAGCATAGCTATCATTCATGCAGGTGCAGGTAGATCAATGATGAAAGGCAGGCAGGTAGGACCTGAGATGGTAGTGACTGAGACAGCTACATAGGTTGAAGGTATAGACTGAAACTGGGATGCTTGGTCCCAGAATGAAGTGGTAATAGTCCTGCAACACCAGGATGATTGTTCCGGGTGGCCCTGTGGAATGCAGTATTTCCCATGGAAGCAGAGTTGCACCAATGTCCCGAACAAGCGATGCAGGGCTACAGCAAGAGGGGAATCAAATGAGACCTGCTTTTTATCTTGTGATTTGCAGTACTGCTGCCCTGAGGGTCCATGGAGATAGAAGTGTCAGAAGAACTCCCCCGCCCCCAAACCGAGATGTTGTTTCACTGTCAGGTATGATTTGTCACATGGTTATTGCCAATGAACTGCCACAGAGTACTTGGGTTATGCCCACAAAGTTGACATGAAGGAATGATGAATATGGAATTTACAATGGGTGTCCATTAGTATGAGCAGTTTCTGGGAGGCAGCCGGGCACCAGAAAGATAGGTTCCCACAGCAATGCAAACCTACTAAAGAAGGATAGACCCACTGCCTCCCAGCTCTGAGGAAGGGGGACACTGAACATCACCTGGGGAGCGTGCCCACAATGTCCTACCAGGTGCCATTCCTCTTAATGGGTGAGAGAGAAAAGAGCAAAATCGAGAGTTTGTGGATGTAGGAACTGAGCCACGAATCGCAGGAAGCCTTTATGTACAGCACAGTGTGTTGCAACAGTACACTGAGAAAGGAAGTAAAATCCAGTGTTGAGGGCAGGATAATAAACTCAATGATCATTGCAGGCAAATTCTCTGGAAAGCATGGAGGAATCATAAGGAGTCCCCGATGTAAGGAAGTCCACTGCGTATTGCAGCAACAGCAGAGAGCTCCAGTGGAAAGGTTCCCCATCACCCGGGTTGCTCTAGACAAGGAGCCCTGGTGCTGTGTGCCCAACCCAGACCAGATTGGTAAGAAGGAAACAAAACCATGGAGCAGCAGCATGGCACGGAGCCACAGGTTGAGTGCCGACGGTTGATGTCACACCCCGAGTACTGGCAGGTTGATGGAGAGCTGGATCAGAGCCAGCAAGGAAACTGAGCGTGGTGGAGGCAATGCGCTCAGGAAGCACCAGCAGGAACAGAAACCGAGCCGCAGCTGGCAAGGCAGGAAGGCCCCAAAAACATGGGAAATGAGAGGAAAGGAAGAGACAAAGGAACGAACAAAGGCACAGAGGAGAATGGGAAACAACAAGGGGGGGGAGCGGGAAAAGGAGCTGACAAGGAAGAAAGCCACAAAAAGTGGGGCGAATAACTAAGAAGCGGGGAGACAAAACAGCAGGAGACAGAGGCGGGGGGAGCGGCATGGAGGAGAGCTCAAGCAAAGAGGGAGAGAGAAAGAAGAAACAGAGACAGAGGGAAACAACCGGAAGAACCAAGCCTCACCAGCCATGCAGCTGAGCAGTCCACGGCACTTATTTTTGAAACGCTCGAAGCTGATCAGCAGAAGTACTGAGGTTTGAGTAGGGGATGTGGGAGGAGCTATTCCCCCCATTGAACCTCAAGCTTAAGCCTTCCCATCCTGTGCTCTTCTTACTAGTCTGCCTCCTATCATCGTGAAACACCAAAATTCAAAAAGAAGGAAGAAGCATTTATATATATATATATATATATATATATATATATATATATATGTATATATATATAAATATACATATGTATATATATAATATTAAATAATAAGGGCTCAAATGCGACCCTATATTTAGGGTTGAGTAGGCACTTCAATGTTAAACTCAAACTTTTGCACTTTCATAACTTTGCAACTATTAAACGGGTTTGCACGAAATTTGGTATGTTCCTTCCTGTGGTATAGATCTCTTGATCTGGCAAGTTTCGTTCCAGTCAGATGTGCGGTCTCCGAGTTACAGAGAGGTGAAAAAACATTGACTTTGCTGGGATTTTTCTTTGAATTTGCCTACAGCCCAGAGGGTTTGTTTGTTTGGTATGGAATTTTTAGGACAGAAAGGGTCAATGACCCCAAGGCACACCCCGACACCTGTTGGTGTGTGGAGAGTGGGGGGGTGGGGTGGTAGGGTTGGTAACCCTAACATCGAATTGCCCAGCTTTTTACGCCTTAACAAAAACTGTAACTGATGCATTAACGTAGTTTTTTGCAATGAAATATATACTTTTTTTTTTTATGAAACCAACCTCTACACTTCCATTGTGCATGCCTCAATACCTTTCCTTTGACCACCGATCAACGGCTTCAGAATATGGCTCCTGAAATGAAAATTTCTCCTGGTACACTGTATGACCCATTTCGGCAAACAGTGCCAGGAGAAAAACTGAATTCTGAAAAGCCAAGGGTAGAGATGGGCAAGCCAGAGCATGCTTAAGACTGGCTTGAGCTTAGTGCCTGGCTCGGCTCAGTTCGATGTCTATAAGTAACTGAGAGCCAAAGTGAAGCTGGGCCAATCATGGTCAAAGTAAGCAGTTAGTACAGTGTCTGAAATGTTCAGCTCCTGTGTAGACAACAGCCTGCAGTAGCCAGGGCTCGGCTCGTGTGTTGACCCGTACAGCCAAGCCAGACCCCTGGCTTGGCTCTAGCTTGACTCTAGGTGAAAAATTCCTTGTTTTCCCACCTCTGGCTGGGGGGGCGACGACAATGACTGGCAATGGAACTGGGACATGGTGCTGAGAGAAGGGAACCAAGAGAGACCACAGCATCAGCACACAACTCATTCAGAACAGCTCCACCTAGTGGACAAACAGTATAAGGAACTCTTTTGTCACTAAATATGTTTTCACACTTAAAAAAAAATTGAAAACAGCATTTGTTCTGTTTTTTATTCTAGTTATAAACAAGCTATTGTATAATAGCAAAAACAGCAAACTTCAGCACCACTCAACTGGTATATACAAAAGCTTTATTCAAAAATATACAGACATACCGTCCACAGACCAGGTCGCTAACAAGAAACACCAACTGGTTTTGCTACTCGTCATCAGGCTGGATCTAATGTCGCAGTAGTGTGAAACCAGTCTGGATTTCTTGTTAGCGATCCAGTCCATGGAAGGTATGTTTGTATATTTTGAATAAAGCTTTTATGCACAGTTGAGTGGTGCGGTACTTCTTTTGGTCTCACTGATATACTCCAGGCACACACAAGCAATGGAGTGATATTTGCTGTCTCAATATTGTATAATAGCAATAATACACTCTAGTGTATATGTCATACTGGGATAACGTCACTTCTCAGGTGTTGGACGCACTCGGCCTATGACCTCTTCCCCAACCACCTCAGGCATAACGTTATTCCCAACATGACACATACCATGTCATGCATTATTGCTTAACTATACCTCACCCTGGAGTGTATTATCACTGTTATCTCAGGTTTTTTGTGTGCACATAAAAAATAACTTTTAAAGATATTTTTAATGCTTTTTTACAGTTCGGGTGGACATTAAAAAAAATAGCTCTCCTACATTGTTATATGGTCAGTAAGTGGCACTGTCGTACTAGATTCCACAGGGGAGACAATCAGGAAAAGGTGTAGTAATGGTAGAAGGGTTGGGATGGTTCTGAGTTCGGATGGTAGTTGTCCAGCCTGTTCTTAATGTGTAGTGGAAGACCGGAGCCTGAGGGCGCAGCAGCACTTAAGGTGTTTTGGAAACCTGGGACTGAGATGGATGTGCAGCATGGTTGTACTGCCCAAATGGGGACCTTTTTTAAAACACCGTGGTAAGGAACGGATGCAAGGGCAGTAATATGATGTGTGGGCAAAAGAGGGTGGAGTACTATAAAGGCAAGTAAAAAGGCTGGTGGCTAGCACTTTTTTGATTGCGGGTATGTGCAAGGATCCCCTCACAGTTTGTTAGGCAATCAGGTTTGAGTATTGGTTTTAGCCATTGGATAATAAGTGTTATCACTGATTTCTGCTGTGCATCTTAGAGCCCTGTTTCTTACCTGACTTAGTGTTTAAAGAGATCCCCATTCACTTCCTCTTTGCTTGCATTCATTTATGTTATTTAGCAGAAGAGTTGCTCTATTAGAAGGGTATAGGAGATCCAGGTTTGCAATTCAGAATGTAAATAAGGGTTTATAGACAGAAACTTGAACAGCTTGTGATGTTGTATCTGCTTATAATTTGATTTTGGCCAGCTGCCAGGATGTCTATAACATCTGATGACTTGGGGAGCTGATGGCTCATTGACTATAAGTACACCTGCTGTTTAATGCCAGCGCATCAGGACTGAATCCAGCGGAGGGGTGCTCATTGGGAATTCTGTTTGGACTGCCTTTCTAACCCTCATGATTTACAGGCAGCAGTCATACAGCAGATGCCTCAAAGCACTTTCAAAGCAATGAGTCAATAACATACCGGCAGTGTCTGCTGGCAAACATGGTAAGCTAATCGTTTTAAAACACACAGCCTAATCGATGAACTCTGCTACTGTAGTCTGGTCTCTGCTAGTACTTACTGACTGTGACTACTTATGTTGCCAACCATGTACAATCCATGATCCATTGATTTATGCATGTTCAAGTGTTGGAACTTGGTTCACCTTCCACTGTACAATCCAAATATCTGCTTTGGTCCTTTCTGCATGGATTATTCATTTGCACTGTTCGCTGTGGTCATGATGCACTAATGTAAATATGATGTAACTGTATATATGCTGTATATATTTTTCTCACCAGTCTTGTACTATAATGTTCCTATGCTGTATATATTTTTTTATTCACTTGCCTTGTATCGTTCTGGGCACGTGTTCTTATGCTTGTACCCTAGACCTGGGTCACTCATGAAAAAGGGACTGCATTGTCTCAGTGGACACACCTGGTTACCAAAATTCAAATAAATAAATAAATAAAATATTAGTTAAAGGTCAGAAGGAACTCTAAGTCCATCAAATCCCCCCCCCCCCCACACACACACACACACACACTCAAAATTTCATAAGCAGGGGCCAACAACTATGTTGTTTACACATGTACTAATTTGTACAGATTTCCCATCCACCCTATACTACCCAGGGCAACCTGTGGTTGCCTTGTTAATCAGAAATGTGTCCAGGCTTTTTTTAACTTAATTTTTATTGTTCAGTGAGCCTACACAACCAGAGTAGTGTTATGCTTGTGCAACTGTAATAACTGCTTGGCCATTCACACTCTCTATTCCCTGGGGAATTACCACCCTGTAGGGGTACCAAATGCAAGAAACCCTCAAAGAGGGTTCCACCCCTAGAGATACCATGGAAAAGATTCCCTTGGCTGAAAGTACCTTCGGAAGGAGCCCCCCAAGCAGAGAGGCATGCTGCTGGAGGAGGAGGAGGAGGGAAGGGGAGGGGAGGATGGTGGGGCAAAGAAAAAGTGCTTCAGAAGGAGGCTGTGAGGAACTGCTTATATAGCTCAGGAAGGAGGCTTGGCTGGTTGCTCACCCCATTGAACTACAGGCATAGCCTTTCGATTCAATGGGCCTATGCAACCAGAGTAGTGTTATGCTTGTGCAACTGTGATAACTGTTTGGCTGGTCGCACTCTCTATTCCACAGGGAATTACCACCCTGTAGGGGTACTGAGGGCAAGGAACCCTCAAAGAGGGTTCCAACCTTAGAGGTGCTGCAGGAAAGATTCCCCTTGCTAAAGGTACCTTAGGAAGGAGCCACAAAAAGAACATTGAGCAGTAAACGTTGGCTATGAGGTAGAGAAGCAGATTGACAGCAACGAGACAGATTGATGAAACACAAATGAGATGCACAGGTTGTCAGGATTGCACTGATAAAATGGATTGCACTGATTATATCAGGGGCTTCCTAAGGAGAGAGGGAACAACGAGTAGGGCCGCCATCCATCTCCATCCAACAGCGAAAAGCTACCTAAGGAAACTAGGGAATATACTATAAACTAACTACGTGTTATGACCTTTGATACGGAGGAGAGGAAAAACACCCTTTTAAAAGGAGGAAACCTCTGGGGTTCTAAGGCATAGGTTGCCTTTCCTCCATGCTGGGGGGTATTTTATTTAGTGATGTCCCGGCCACTGCAATTTGGAAACCCAATTTCAAGGGGGGGTTCAATTTGGAGGAAGGCTCTCACTCGATCCCTCTACGGGAAATGCTGTGTGTGGCTGCGAAGATAGCTTAAAGGGAGACTCCCATAGAGGAGGCCCTCACCCAAGGTGGGAGGAGGAGAGCAACAAGCACTGGAAGGCACTCACTTGGCCTCCATGCAGGAGACCTAAGGTGGAGGTAGATGTCTGAGGGGCTTCCCTAAGGACCATCTGAGAATTGAGCTGGGCAGGGAAAAGGAAGTTGAGGATATCAGGTGAACCATAGGTGGTCATAGGGAGAATAGCTTTTGAAGGTGCCATTGCGAAGCCATAGCCAAAGGAGCACCCTTGGGCTTGATGGTCCCATCCTTCGGCAGCTGAATTCTTAAATTCTACATCAAGAGGTGCCACCAATGAGTTAGACAACTGAAGCTCCACCCGGAGTGAGGACATTCCCACTATAAGCCAGATGAGAAGGACCCTGTCCCAAGTTTCGCATGTTCAAGATGCAGACTTCATGGGTGCAGAGAGAGAGACCGTTGGCTACAGGGCAAGTCCTGAGCCAAAAAAGATAGTGGTCATGGTTGGCATGTCTCCAATTTATGAGTGAGAGAATGAATCAACTTTGATATGCTAGATAGGAGGAGGCCGGTGAAGTCAGCGGTTGTAGATTAGATGAGGCCGGATGAAACCAGCAGCTGTAGATATTGATGAGGAGGCCAACCTTGAAAGGTTGTGAGCAAACTCTGCAACATGAGAACTACCAAGGCAGATCCTGTAAAAGGCTACGAGCAAACTCTGCAACAAGAACTACCAAGGCCAGGCCTGGGTGAGGTAGGAAGCTGCAGTGTGAGCCAGCATTTGGTGGTTTGATGGTAGTAGCAACCAGCGGAAAACAGGCCAACCAGTTCCATTACAGAAGCTGAATTGATGGTGACATTGAAGGTAGGTGTTTAGGCAGTTAGAGGCTTTTAGGCAGTGAGAGGCTGTGATGCCAGTGATTGAATCAATGAGATTTAGCATAATTGAATCAGTGAGGTTTAGCAGAGGATTGCTATAATTTTAGAATGAATAGTGAATTGATATGTTTGGCATGGATACCTGAAATGCCTTTGAGACGGAGGTAGGTTATTCGAGTAGAAGCTTTTGCAACACAGTAATGGAATGCAGTGAATATCATGAAAGCCATGTAGGCTGTGAGGATAATGTATTTATGCATGGATAGCTGAAAAGCCATGTAGCCAAAGGAGGAGGACAAAATCATATAGCTTACATAAAAGCATGCTCCTGCTAATTGGAGCCATGATGCCCCACCGTGACACCACAGTCCCCCACCATGGGAGTAACAGGGAAGCCACAAGCTGAGCGCCATGAGACCAAACAGCAACTGTAATGTTGGTAGGGTAGAAATCCCCAAAAGAGGCACCTTTACTGGCAAGGTCCTAGTTAAGGACAGAGCCATAGGATAGCAAGCTGCCTGAGTAATGTGAACAGGGGAGTAGTAGCTGCCTGGCTGAGCAAATGCTGAATAAATTGAGCAGAGACCACTGAACTCCAATATTAAATGAATTGAGCTAGCACTGAGTAAAGTAAGAGCAGAGCTGTTGAACACACATAGCACTACAGGGAGTGGTAGGGTGAAGCCTGGACCAGGTGCAAGTAATTAAGGTGAAAAGCACAGGAGACAGCAGGCAGGAAAACAGTAGTGGGAGCTGAAACATACAATAATAATGCAGTTGACCGAGGGCTTGCAAAATCTGGTGAGTAAATGGGAGCCTGAGCACAGGCACAGGGCAGCTTAAGGTAAGGAAACAACAATATGTAACTTGAAGCACAAATAAACAATGTATACACAGGGTGCTAGAGAACTAGAAAAGCCCAAAAGAAACAAACAAGGCAAACACAAGTATGGGAGCAGGAAGGAAACAAGCACACAAGGAAGCACGTAGCAGCCGGAGACAAAGCAATACAAACCAAAAGTAGGAGAACACAAAAAACAGAAGTCCAGCACAAACCAAGCAGAGCCCAAAACACAGCAGTGCTGGGGAGGGGAGCATCATCAGGTCCCAAGTGAAAAGAAAGACCGCCAAAGCCTCCGGCTGGCAAAGAAAAAGTGTTTCAGAAGGAGACTGGGAGGAACTGTTTATATAGCTCAGGAAGGGGCGTGCTGGGTTGCTCACCCCATTGAACTACAGACATAGCCTTTCAAAAAAATATTTTTGCAGCACTGTTACAGAGAATGTTACCATAACACATATCAGTCACAGTTACACGTCCAATTGCAATATAGTATTTTTTTACAGGTTTAAGTCAAGTTGGAGTTTCTGGTAGGTAAAACATAGATATAACCAACATTCAATAAGCCTGGTCACATACATTGTATGCATTACACATGTAGAGGAGGGTGACGGAATGACGTATGAGTCTGTCTAGCCCAACCTCTATCATCCCTGCAGGTCACCACGTTGCCCCTTGGTAGTCCACAGATTAAGAGCTCACATCAGTTCTATGATTCATAATGGCCATCATCCAGGGTTCCAACTGTCTGTAAAGGGGGAAGTTTATTCCAAAGGTGGGCCATTCATTTTTCCAATTTATATATATCCAGAAGGATATCTTCCTATTGAATATGAGCAGGTGGTTTGGGTTGTATCCAGAGTCTGGTGATACCTTTTCTGGCTGCCATTAACATAATTCTGAGAATACACAGGGTGTGTTTATTCTGGGTTTGTGTCAGGTAGTGAAGGAGCATGGCTGCCTCTGGAGTGAGTGAGCCATAATGAACAAATTTCTCATTTATATCTTTCTCTATTTGTGTCCAGTATGGTGTCAAGACTGGGCATGACCACAGTTTATGGTTGTGTGTTGCTACTTCCTGGTCGCAACCTCTCCAGCAGGAAGCATCCCTGGTGTTGAGGAATTCTGTGGTGATTTGTGGAGTTTGGAAATACCTTATCATGGATTTCCACCCAAACTCTCTCCATTCATAGGAGCTTAAAACCTTATGCTGCCTTAAGCATATTGTAGACCATGCAGCTTCAGAAAGATCAGTACCAAGTTCCATCTCCCACTGTATTGTAGTAGCCTCAGTAGTAGCCTTCATACTACTGAGAAGGGCTTGATAGCACCCCCAAAATGAATTGTTCTGGTCAGTCACCTTCTAGGACGTTAGTTATAAGGGTGAGCCTCACTGGGAAAGAAACCGATGGTAGAATGAAGCCTAGGTTAGCATTAAAATACAGTCTGAGTTGGAAGTAGGGATAAAGGTCCCTTTTATCTAATTAGAACTCAGCTGAGAGTTGCTCGAACACTCTCAGGGTATCCCCGGCATAAAACTGATTTGTGCATCTCATTCATTGTCTGAACTTTTTATCCCATTGTGATGGAAAGGAGCTGGGGTCTAAGGCTGGTTTGTTGATCCACCTAGTCCCCATTATGAGTTCCTTCTGTGACAAAAATAGTCTCCAGGTTTTCAAAAGGCCTGTTGTAAGGGAGGGTAAAGGGGAGGGGTCTGGGTAAAGCTCTTTCTGGCAGTCTCTCAGTTCTCTCCCAGCCCTTCCCCCCCAGCCAACCACTGGAGACCTGTACTTATTCCCGAACGTGGGTCACCGGTGTGACAGGAGGTAAGGCGCTCAGCACCTGAGCCTCAGTGCCACGAGGCTGGCCCCCATGCATTACACCCTCTTGACTGTCTGAATGTCCATTTTGTATTGAGTAGCTCTGAACTGCAGGCAGTATTCTAGGTGGAGCCTGGCAGGGCCTTGTAAAGTAGCAGGACTATATCTCATTTCTGATGGCCACTCCCTTTTTGAGGCACCCCAGCTTTCTTCCAGCAGCTGCACACTACTTGTTATGCTTCAGCCCCCTGTTTATGACCTCGGGTACATTTCCTTCTCAACTGCAGCAAGAGAAGCCTCACCCAGGGTATAGGGCCAATGTCTGTTTTTCCTCTCCAGCTGTAGCACCTTGTATTTAGCTACACTGACTCTAAGTCTCCAGGAGTCCAGCCAGTTACCCAGCTAGTTCAGTCCTCCTGAAGTTTATCCCCATCCTCAAGGGAGTCCACCACCCTGGCCAGCTTAGTGTCATCAGCAAACTTAAGCTGCCTGATGGGTATTGCAGCTTGCAGATCATTGATGAAAATGTAGAAAAGCAGTGGCCCCAGCACCGCCACTGAGTACCCTTCTACAATCAGAATACTGCCTGTCAAACCCAATCCTCTGCTTCCTGCCCTCAAGCCAGTAAACAATCCGCATTGTGTACGCCTCATGTATACTGCACAGGTGCACTCAGAAATAGAAATTACATAATTACCGTAATTATGATCTTCCCAAATATCTTCATTCATTACTGATGGGTCCATCCAGAGGTCAGGACCCTGCACAGAAAAAAGAGCACTGTCTCTTTAAAAAAATTTGTGCTGGGTGGAGATGACTTTGGGACAGCACCACCCTCGAGGCCAGCGTTCTATGTGGTGCTCGCGGGTTGGCCAGAAACCGACGCTGACTCCTCTCAGCCCTCAGTTCTGCCCGTCAGGCGACGAACAGGAAAGGGGGGTATCAGAGGGCCAGGGTGCCCAAAAGATAGGAAAGGGTGGGAAATAAAACAAAATAAGGCCAGAAGGATAACTAGGGTTAGACCAGTGGGAAAAACTAAGATGGACAGATAAGGGTGACCAGAACACTGGGCAGCCCTGGGCAAAGTAAAAAAATGAGAGACAGGAGAGAGGGAAGGAAGACAGATGGAAGAAGAAAAACTGGCCCAGCTCTCCCTCAACATTCCCCCACCCCAAACCCCACAGGACTCTCTCCCCCATTAAAAGTCCAGAGGACTAGATTCCACTTAAAATGGGGAAAGGAATGATCCAGGACTTAAGAACCCAAGCTGGATGGGGGGGGGGGGAGATAGCTGCATTGGAGGAAGAGCCAGAGGCCTGGGGACCTGATCATACTGAGAAAAAAACCCTTTTTCCATTTTTTGGTTTTCTTACAGAATGAGAGGGAGAGAGCCTGATCTCTCATATTGACGGAGTCATTTCTTACCTTCTGTCGTCATCCACACCTTCCCTCTTAGTCTGTGGGCCCATTGTCCTCCTAAAATTCGCCAGACAAGGTGAAAAATAAAGCACCAGAAGAGGATTGCTCCAGGAAAGCAGATTTTAAAGTCTGGAGGACTGCTCAGCTGGAGAGAAGCAATTAAGGAGGTTATACCCCAGAAGTATCCCACAGAAGTGGTGGAGCAATCTCGTATCCCAGCAGCGGTGGAAAAGCATCCAGACTGGACACAGGTTTCACCCAAGACAGAGTGCTGTTTTCCTATTCCCTCTGGCCCGGAGGGATGGGGGAGGAAAAGGACTGAGCCACCCAGTGTCTGATCATAGGGAGGGTGGGTGGGCATAATGAATGTGAAGATATCTGAGAAGATCATAATTATAGTAAGTATGTAATTTCTATATCTTACCCAAATCAGTCTTCACCATTCGTTACTGATGGATCCGAGTACCAAGAATGCAAACCCTGGGGGAAAAAACATTCCCCCAGTCTCCCATGGGGGAGAAGAAGACATGGGAGGAGGGGGCCGATACAGGCACAGCTAGGCCCGAGGACTTGACAGGGCCAGCGAACGCTCCCTGGAACTGCGAGATGGAGGGTGCCCCTGAAGGACTTGCCATGCCCTGCAGGAAAAGACGTGGGCCCCCCAGAAAGGTGAGAACATCGCCCTACACTGGGCCAGGGGTAATAACCTAGATAGGTGATGCCATGCAGCCTGTCTAATGCAGACTGAGTATTCTGCCAGCCTGGAAGTCACCTCATTGGCGCCATAGACTACCCTGGATGGGTGTCTTGCTAATTCCAGGCCCTGGGTGCTTAGGCAAATGGCTTGCCTGGTTCCCTCATTGTCAGGCAGTGCTGCTAGGACTTGCCCCAGCAGGGAACAGATATGCCTTGCATAGGCCACCTGGTGCACCTGATGAGCCAATATCTGCAACAGAAGGCGTGCAGAAAAAAATACCCTTTTCCCCCATCGATCGAGCTCAGCTGAGTCCGAGTCAGGGAGGTGGTCTCGACTGAGGTGTTGATGCCCCGAAGGAGTATCCAGGAAAGCTGCAGCATGGCACACGGAGACCCTGCTGATGCACAGTATCTGTATATACAGTCTCTAGGAGCAGCAGAAGGGGCAGAGGGACATAGCAAGATGGACTACAATGCCTCCCATAGTGGCCTTGACCAAAGGGGGATGACCAAACTGTCAGCGCTGTACTCCTCTAGGAATGATGGCATCGAACGATCGGGGCTCCATTCTACTGGGTGGGAGATATGGAGCTCCCTCATCATCTCTGAAAGGAAACGTTGGTAGAATGTAAGATCCCCCACAGTGGAAAAATGGCATGAAGAATCCTCTTCCTGCTCTAAGGAAGCCGAAGAGGAGAGGCAGTCCGATTCAGAGCTTAGTGGTGCTGAAGCTGAAGGTTTGACAATTACCTCAGATACGGGCCTGAAGTAACGGGGAACAGCGCTGCCACAGCCCTGAATTGTTCCCAAGAAAGAGGACCTTCAGGGCTAAGAAACCCAGGGAAAGGGGGTAGGGGAGGTAGAGATACTGGAGGAGAGATAGCCTGGCTGGACCAGGAAGTACCTCTGCCAGAACTTTGGATTTGACCAGATATGCCCTGATTAGAGGGAGAACTGGTAGACCCTGATACCCCAGCTCGCCCAAACCCTAATGAGCAGGCTGGGGGATGCATTTGGGGGAAATCCCCCGGAAGATGATGCTGGAGACTTGCAGCTCCTCTCAGGAGGCTCCTGCCCTCACCCACTGCAGAGCCCTTCCCCAGAAGAGAGGCTGAACTGGACAGTCCCAGATGATGACACCCAACTGCCCGAGGATGCATGGGTCTTCTCCTGGGAAGAAGATCTGTCCCTCTTAGGAGGCCCAGTGAAGGAATTCGGGCTTGCTCCCCTTGAAGGAGAAGACCCCCCCACCCCGGAGAAGGTTAGAGGGTCTCCCTGAGGCTCCTCCACATCAGCTGGAATCCAGATTACTGTAGGACCGGATCTGGCTAATGAGGTAGAGCTAGATTTCAAGGAGGGCTTGGTCATGACCAAAGAAGAGCCGACACCGACATCGGTGCTGCTAAGAGAGTCAGCACTGACCTCAGCACCATGGCCAGAGATGGCACCGGACACAGCGCCACCACTCTCCGGAACCCTCTGAGGAAACTGCAAAGGTCCCTCAGAACCAAGAGGTCCTTGAAGGGTCCAGGATAGTGACACCACTGGTGGCACCACTTCCTGGACAAGATACCGGCACCGGTGACCCCAGCGGCCCCGGAGACGTCTGAGCGGAATCTGAAGAGCCGGGGACCCAGTTGGGGCTGCTCCTGTCACCATCCCCCAAGGCAGGGGAGGAGACAAGGGCCACCTCCAACTGGGCCACACCTGAAACTCTGGACCCCCTGGAGCCTCATGAGGCATCAGGGGGAGGCTCGGACATGCTATCCCCACCACTCCGCTCATCAGTACCGGAGGTGGCGCCGAGAGCTGAAGCCAGTGGAGAGCACAGTCTTGAGGGGATATAGCTCTGACTCCACCTCAGGGGTCATCCTATCATCTGAGGAGGAGCTGGACTGCAAAAGGGTGACCAGTCATCTCCCTGAAGGAGGACAACCTCCCCACCAACCCCTTGCAGGGACCCCGTGCTCCAGCAAGAGGAGCAGAGGGGGTCCCTACCCCATTGGATCATATAGGCCTAGGGGGGCCTCAGGGATGGAGCCCAATGTTCTTGCCTTGGCATCCTGAGTTCGTTGACCACGGCTAAAAGTCGGGGATTCCCTACCCTGACGCACCGCACGAACAACCAAGGTACAGAGATCCATTGAAAAACAAGCGTCATACTCATCCATCGGATGGCAGGGACCCAGGCAAGAAAAGCAACTATCGTGGGGGTCCGTGATCGTGATGAAGTTGCCACAGGGGCACCGGCTCATAGGGGGTAACTCCGTTTTGACTTAGAACGATGCCCCAATCCCAACATATCATTGCTACAGCTTAAGTACAAATAAACTAAAGGAAAAAGAGACACCTGGCACTGAAATAAAACTTAGGATAACAAAAAAAACCTCCAGCGCCAAATGACATTGGTACTCACAGCACCACAGAAACTGAGGCCTAGACAGTGACGCAGTTGCTTGAAGTGATTTCTACACAGGATCCTTCCTTGACGGCAGAAAAAACAGAACTGAGGGCTGGGAGGAGTCGGTATCTGTTACTGGCCAACCTGCAACAGAACGCTGGCCTCAAGGACAGTGCCGTCCCAACATCGTCTCCACCCAGCACAAAATTTTTAAAGAGACTGTGCTCTTTCTTCCATGCAGGGTCCTGACCTCTGGTAGGATCCATCGGTAATGAATGGTGAAGACTGATTTGGGTAAGATCAGGCACTTATCATGCACCATGGTATACATCCCCGACGTCGACATGTGAACAGCGGAGTCCCCTACAGTGACAACAGCACCACGTCACTATAGGGAACCCGCTGGCACCTGGCACTGTCTGTAGGGAGTCCTGCACCCCCCCAACTCAGCTCTGACTCAGAGTTGAGAATCCTAAGTGTGGGGGGTTCGGTGGCAAAGCGCCCCCGAAGAAAACACTTCTTGCTTCTGCAAACCAGCTGCTGACTGCAAAATGCAGTCAACCTGCCAGATTCACTGTTGGGTTGTTCAACAAATATTTTGTCAATGACCCATCATGGATCCATGCGGCACAGTGTAACAACCTTGCTAGTGACCTAGTACACTATGTCTACACTGTATGGCCTTGTCCTCATCCACCACCTTGGACACCACCTCGAAGGTGAGAGGGTTGGTTTGTCATGATTTGCCCCTCATACAGCCATGTAGGGTGCGGGATGAGAACCCTGACCTCAGTCAAGTGACTCATTATTCTGTTCTTATTAATTGATTCCAGGTCTCTGACCAGCACTGATGTCAAGCTAACAAGCCTGCTGTTTCCTGAGTTTAGTCTTGCCCTCTTCTTGAAGATGTGGACCCCAGTCACCACTTTCTAGCCTTCCAGCACCATGCCTGCACAGACAGACTTTTGAAAAATGACTGCAAGAGGTTATGGCAATCATTCCTTTAGCTCAACTATGATCCTCGGGTGTATTACCTCTTCCCACTGGGATTTACAAGGCTTAATCTCTGCCAGGTAGTCAGCTGCTGTGGCCAATGTGATGTTCACAGAAACAATAAAAATGCATTGGCAAATGCAAGGCAAGGCAAAGTTTATTTCTTTGGCGCCTATTCCCAGAGGCTGTGGGCACCTTACATAAAATTATAAATAGAAATAAAACATACAACAAGTGCGCAACACACAATAAAACCCAGAAACGGCTATAAGATCAATAAATAATTCAATTCAGCAGTCTGCGTATCATGTTTAAATAACTATGTCTGGGAATGCCAGTGAAAAAAGATGGGTCTTTAGGCAACCCTTAAACACCTCGACTGAAGGAGCCTCCCTGATAGCTGAAGGAATTGAATTCCACAGGACAGGGCCGGCAACACTAAAAGCCCTGTCACCGGCGGTTTTAAGCCTCATTCTGGGAATCACCCGGAGGCCCCTAGAGGAGGAATGAAAAGCCATTGATCACATAGGATCAGTTGCCACATACAATGTATAGGGCCTACGGGCAGACTGGATGGGCCTAGCAGTCCTTATCTGCCAACAATTTCTATGTTTCTAAGTTTCTATAAACAGAAGGAGCGGACTGGGGTAGCAGGTGTTAGGAGATCAGATAGATAGCTAGGGACTAGTCCATGTAGGGCCTTAAAGGTGAGTAAACCCACCTTGAAGATAACCCTCCACCTGACCGGCAGCCAGTGCAGTTCACGCAGCACTAGGGTTACATGACAGACCCTTGAAAGGCCCATCAGCAACCTGGCAGCTGCATTCTGCATCAGCTGCAGCCGGCAGAGGGTACCTACCGAGACCCCAAAGTAAAGGGCAGTACAGTAATCAAGCCTGAATGTTACAAAGGCATGGACTAGAGTGGACAGGTCCTCAAGCAGAACTAGGGTCTTGATCCTGGCAATATTCCTTAAGTGGTAAAAAACACTTTGGACAACAGATGACACCTGGGATTCAAATGTTAATCCATCGTCCAGGAACACACCAAGATCTCGCACCCTAGAGGAAGCCATCAACGGTGTTGGTCCCAGGAAAATCCAAGTTGCTGCCCCAGAGGCATCCCTATTCCCCCTTTGGCCTGCTCCCACTACCAGAACATTCATCTTGTCGGGGTTAAGTTGCAACCAGCTAGAGGACATCCAGTCATTGATCTTGGCCAGGCAGGTGTTAAGCACATCCATAGCGTCAGATGTTCCAGGGTCAAAGGACAAATACAATTGGGTATGATCTGCATAGCAGTGAAAACCCACATTGGATTTCCTAATGAGCTCACCTAAGGGCAGCATATACACTGCGAACAACACTGGCAACAAGATCAATCCCTGAGGTACTCCGCATGACAGGGGCTTGGGGAAGGAGGAGAAATTCCCCATCACTACCTGTTGCTTCCTGTCAGTGAGATAGGACTCAAACCAGCGGATGACAGTGCTGGCAAGCTCACAGTACTCTCTGAGACAGTCAAGTAGCACAACATGGCCAACAGTGTCAAAAGCTGAAGAGCGAGATCAAGGAGAATGAGAACTGACCTGTCTCCTCTATCTCTCGCCCTAAGGAGGTCATTATGCACCCGAACTAACACTGTTTCTGTGTTATGCCAAGCTTGGAAACCAGACTGGAATGGCTTATAGATATCAAAAGTCACAAGGTGCTCCTCAGGCTGTTGCACCATAATCTTCTTAACAACCTTTCCCAAAAATGGAAGGTTATAGATGAGTCAGTAATTCGCCAAGATGTCTGGGTCGAGAGATGGTTTCTTCAGAAGAGGCCTCACCAGAGCCTCTTTTAAGGAATCTGGGAAGACCCCCTCATACAACGAGCACTGGATAATCAGGGAGAACATCGGGCCAACGGAATCAATGCATCTCATTAAGAAACGCGTTGGTACTGGGTCCAGTTCATATGTGTGCTTCAGTTTCAAAGCAACCTCAATAATCTCGACCACCTCCACTGGTTTAAACTCCCCCCAGACAGACAGAATGCCTCTGCTACATCCAAGGCGATCACTGCAAGTCATAAAACAACTCACTGGTGAGATACCCTGCCAGATAGAGGACACTGTGTCAGTGAGGAACCAAGCAAACTCATCACACAAAGTGACAGAAAAAAACCTTTTCGGCTGCAGACAGACTGAACGTAACAACTTATCTACAGTCCGAAAAAGTACTGCTGGTAGGTTCTTCCCTGCAGCAATCTCCCTGGACAGGAACTCTACCTTCTTATGGTTGATTGCCCCGTGGTACTCACCATAGTGGGTACGCAGGGCCAGCTTGTCTTCCTCCAGCCTGGTCCTCTGCCAGCAATCCTCCAATTTCCAACCCCTAATCTTCATTGCCTTGAGCTCTCCATCAAACCAGGGAGACCTGAAGTGAGAGGATTTGGGTCATACACAGACTGGTGCAAGTGCATCAAGTGCCATGGACATCACCTTGTTATAGGTGGCAACCGCTGCACTCATGCCCTTAGCACATGCAGCTTCTACACTAAATAGATCAGCCACCACCAGAAATCCCTCCAGGGATATTCCCCTTAAAGGGCAGTAGCTGACCATCTCAACAGGGGGAGGGGGCTCTCAAGGGGGACCATGAACGAGAACCTCACTGTGCAATGATCAGACCAAATGACCTGATCAATCTTGAGGTTACATACCTCAAGCCCAAGTGAGAACACAAAGTCCAGCATGTGGCCACCGTGGTGAGTCAAGGAAGTAACCTCTTGTGTGTTGCATAAAAAGGGTATGGTCAAGTGAGTCTAATAAATGGCATGATGTTCATGGGTTACACTGTGTTTACCTTTGATGCCACATGCCCTCCAAATGAGCACCCCCCACTGTTACCTGTTCTATATCAGTAGCAATTCACTGAAACCTCATCCAACACTGACTGTTTCTTATAGGATCCTCATAGGAAAGGACTGCTATTCTAGAACGTGGTCAGAGCAACACATCTTCTGTGACAGGTTAGCCATATGCACTAGGGAAGGGTCCTTTGTAGCACTTCACTAGTATGGAGATAAGGCAGCAGATAAAGGTTCTACTATGATTTGAGGGTTCTTCCCATTGGTCCCTCACCAACCTGCTGCCATTACCATGCTCACAGACTCTGCACGAATTCTTACACTATCCTTTTCTGTTACCTTTACTACTCCATAAGTGGAAATACTGTGCTGCCTCAGTGTATATTTTGAAGGCATGCTTCCACTCATCACTGATCGGGTAAATTAAGACTAGCTCTGAAGGTAACAAACCCTGAGATTGATAATATTGATGCCTAAAAGGCTAAGCATATCTCTTTGCTCATTTAGAGAGAACCCTGTTAAATATTTTTACCACTAAAATACCACATAGTGGAATTGTTTTTCCATTGCCTGTACACCTATTTCAAGGTAGCCCAGGTAAGGTATTTCTAAGCCATTTGTTGCAATTAGCTTTAACCATCCAGAAGTGGACAGCAGGTCCTTACCACTTAAGAGGAAATGTTTTCAGGCCAGTCCGCCAGCCCAGCGATCAAGCTACCGCTCTTGACACTGGCGACCCAGGTTTGGGACTGGACTCAAATTGCTAGAGGACCGGCCAGGTGAAGGTGGATTGAGCAGCCTTTGCACACTCTCCACCTCCGGGAAGGAGGGTTGTGTCTCCGGTACAGGGCTCCTGGGTGACCACAGGACATCCTGTCACAGCTGACCCAGCAGGGTAGCACGTAATTTTAGCACAAACATCTGCGCACAAACATTTCAGCAAAAACACTACAGTGTATGTAATTTCCGCGAACACCACATACCAGCGCACGGCAAACACAGCGCTTTACAGAGAGGTAAAATTAGCAGCCAACCAACCTGAGCAGTAACATTAGCAATCAAACACAGTGCTTTACAGTTACATAATCAAGACTTCTTACCTTGCTTCGATGTGCTAGCTATTTATGACATCACTCGTAGTGCAGAGTTCAGAGTTCATTAAACGTTCATTAGACGTGGGAAGCTTCAACTTCTCAGGGGGAAGTCTAGTTTAGTTCAGGTATTTGTTATTTTAGTTTAAGTTAAAAGGTCAATCTTTATTGAAGCAAATATAATAAAACCAGACGCATATTCTAATATAAGTTATTTGAGGATCGCATCAAAGTCACAAGTGTTACACTTGTAGCTGAAAGTTGTGGGCGATGCCCCTTAAGTAATCCGAGTAGTCACTAGTATCATATTGTATGCATTTCCAATACTCCTTCAGACCATACTTTCGCTCCTTTCTGTACAGATAGCCGTCATGACTGAGAAGCGGCTGCCTCTGGTACTCAGAACGAAATGCAGTGGCATGTTTGCTTTACGTAGGATGCTGTGCTCAAGATAGGTACTTTTATTGTAGGGAATTTGCATACAGTGAGAGAGGAGATTTGATTGGATAAGTAGAGACATGGCTTGCACAGGGGTATTAAAAGGTATTAAAGGGATTAAAAAAAGGTGCTCAGTCGAGTTAAGAGATCGCGTGGAGATATTGTAGTGCTAAGAAGTGCATTTGGCGAAAATGCTCGCACTGTAATGTATAGGTGGTATATGACCGCAATGAATTTTTTTGCATGCAAATGACATGGAACCACCCAGCAGGAGCTAACAATGGGAGGCGTGCCGGATGCAAGACATGCCCATGCCATAGCGCCATTGCACACCGTGCCTCCCACAGTTACGAAAAAAACTCACCGGACAAGCTCAATTACACCCCCGTCACGCCGACGCCACCACATAGCTGCCAGGGGTTCCCTGCACAGACACCAGATGTGGTGTCTGAAGGGGTAATGGGAGGCCCTGGAGGCCCCAGGTATGCCAGGGAGATACACTGGGTGGGATGGCCTTGGTGCCACAACGGTGGACACGAGTGAAATGCATGAGCTGATGGGGCAGCTGTCCTAGCCAAAAAGTGCAGTAAGTAAAAAAAAAAAAAGAGGAAATGTTTTCTGAAAAAGTTTTCAGAAATGGTACTGCCCTGATTACTCATGTCTAATAAACAAGAAACATCAACATCCCCATTTTTGATGGCTCTCACTGGACATTTTCCTACAGCTCGGTTTAAGAACTTATCCTGCGAGGTTTCTGGTGCAGAAATAGAGTCTATTATGTCCCCTCTTGTTACTTGCCTCCCCACAACAGAGGGCATTAGTTTTCTGCCAATTAAAGAGTATTATCTTGCCCTGGCAGACTCTGGCTTCTGAACCTCTGGAGGCATTTCTTTGCAATATGCCCTCTTTTACCATACATCACAGTATTTATTAACATTGTCAATTTGTACCTGCTATGATTGATGTTTGTTGACTGTTGTATATTGTTTGTATTTTGTTTTGTGTTGTTTATGTTTATCTGTCCGGGTTGGACCTGAAGAAGGGCTTCGGTCCAGTGTCCCTAACTGGTTAACAAACAAAAATTAAATGAAATACTGAAACATATTGGTTGCCCATCCTCTATGAACTGAGGATTGTCCTTGGCTGCTTTACAGTTTTGTTCCTTATGTTTAACAGATCCCTAACTGCCTCAGTGAGCTGTACTAAACTATGTCCCTGTTAGAAACATAGAAATATAGAAATCTGTTGGCAGAAAAGGACCCCAATGGCCCATCCAGTCTGCCCCATCCCCTCCCCAACGTTAGCCTTGACCCTTCCAACCTTACATCCCCCCATGCCCCCTCCTTTGTGGATTCCAGCTTCCTTTTGCCCTTCCAGGAACTTCTCCCTCCACTTCTTGTTTAAATCCATGTAGTCATCCCATGCCCTCTTGAACTCCCCCACTGTTTTCACCTCCACCACCCTCTCTGGCAGTCCATTCCAGAGGCCCACCACCCTCTCTGTAAAGTAGTTCCTCCTCCTATTTCCTCTGTATTGTCCACCCTCCAGCTTTAAGGTGTGCACCCTAGTCTTTGGAGTCTCTTTCCTCTTGAAGATGCTCCCTTCCTTCACCTTGTTTATTCCCTTTAGGTGTTTAAAAGTTTCTATCATACCCCCCCTTTGTTTCCAGAGAATATAGGTCGAGCTCCTCCATCCTCTCCTCATATGTCCTCTGATGTATGCCATGCACCATTTTAGTCACCCTTCTCTGGACCCTCTCCACTCCTTCTATATCCCTTTTTTGGTACGGTCTCCAGAATTGTACCCCATACTCGAGGTGTGGATGAACCATGGACCTGTATAGGGGCATTATCACTTCACTTCTCCTATTTGTAATACCCCTCCCTATGCATGCCAGCATTCCGTTTGCTTTTCCAGCTGCCTGGTTGCACTGGTTTGCCTGCTTTAGGGTGTTCAAAAATTATGATCCCAGAGCCCTCTCCTGTTCCGTTACCAAAATCTCCTCTCCTCCCAATGTGTATAAGACCTTTGGATTCTTGTACCCTATGTGCATTATTCCGCACATTTTAGCATTAAATCTCAATTGCCAACTCTCTGACCACCACTCCAGCTTTCTCAGATCCTCGCTCATATGCTCCACCCCACCTCCAGTGTGTCCACCCTATTGCAGATCTTTGTATCATCTGCAAATAGGCACACCTTCCCATTTAGTCCCTCTGCAATATCCCCTATGTAAATGTTAAAAAGTATTGGCCCCAATACTGACTCCTGTGGTACCCCACTTGTCACCCTTTCCTCTCTGGAGTGCACCCCATTTACAACCACCCTTTGTCTTCTACCTCCAAGCCAATCTTCCACCCAATTTGTTATTTTCTTCCCAACTCCTAAGTTGCCCAATTTGCTCACTAGCCTCCTATGAGGGACAGTGTCAAAGGCCTTGCTGAAGTCCAGATAGGCCACACTCACCGCCCCTTCCTGATCGTTCACCCTCATCACCCAATCAAAAAATTTGATCAGGTTTATCTGGCATGACACTCCCTTCATGAACTTGTGCTGTCTGTCATCCTGTTGACCACTGTCCTCAAGGTATTTAACTATCCTTTCTTTTAGGAGGACCTCCATTATCTTACCTGTAGCCCCCAGGACTGTATGCCAGTGAGCAACCACCCTTGAAAGCTGTCTCTGATACCAGGCAAGGGGCCTGGGTCCTGCTAAGTGACACTTGGGGGTTCATTCCTGGAAATATTGATAATAGCACAGTGCCTCCAACCAGAGTAAAGTATTAGTGGGCCAGGTATCCGCTTGGTACAGCCCCCGGGATACTGTACCTACCCACCTCCCAAGCCAACCACTCTGCACACTGTGTCCCCCAATACCATGTTCCGCCATAAACCATATATCTCAGCAGTAAGCACATGCAATGAATTTCACTAACACAGCAGGTTCAAACAATGAATTCACAGCTTTATTCATGGGGTAAGGAATAGGGAAAGGGATACCTGGACATAGGGTAGCCGTCAAAGCAAAAAGAAAGGTTAGTGAAATATGCAACTTCAACATATGGGCCCGCAGGCCAAGCCTTCCCCCACTGGTACCAGTGTCCCTGATACTGTCCCTAGGGGTACCCACTAGATGCAGGCCTGATCGAAGCCGTGGGTTGGCCGGCTGTTGAGGCCCTGAAAATGTAGAAATGTTGGTTTTAAAACAGACAAATTCCCCTTTCCCATCCCAGGAACCAGGTCCTGGGTACTCAGTTTGTTAACCCCAGCACTGGGGAAAATGGAGCTCCCTTGAGTTAGTGCAGCAACAAACACAGGTCGGCCAGGATCCCTCTGACTGGATGGAACTTGCTCGAGGATCTTGCAGCTGGTCACCTTGATTGTAGTTCTGGCCACTTGTCACCTTCAGCCTCTTCAGGCCCATTACAGAGCACTGTGGCAGGACAGCACCAGCCCCAGATGGCCCAGACCCAGAAGTGGCTCCAAAGCCTGGCTCTCCCAATGGGTCGCAGGTACCCTAGCACCCCAGCTAGTGCTGGTGACCTCCTGAGATAGTGAATCCCACTTGGAAGGGGTTGGCAAGTTCCTTCCCTGGCTCTTAGTGAGGACTCCCAAATGGTGGGGATCCTCCTGCAGTCCCTACATTGAACTCTCAGCAAAGAAAAGTTCTTAGGCAATTGCTCCACTAAAGTCCAGTGCCAATTTGAGGGGTTGCTAGCCTCTGTTTCAATAAGTGCAAGTGCAATTTAGCAGAGGGGGCTCAGGAATAACAACCCCCTGCACACCAGTCCACGCTTTCCCAGTTAAACAGTGTCCACAACCTTTTCTTCATCTGCAGCTAGAACTCAGCCCTCAGCCACTTTAACCAGTTCACACAGGACACACACAGCTTTCAGGTAGCACCCCGATAACCAGAGTTGCTCTGCCCCTTCAGAATTTAAAGTTCAGTCCCACACAACCAAACGACCTCCCAGCAATGACTGTAGCAATCAGTCAATCTGCACAGTTTCCTCAGCTAGTCCACTTTTTCAGTGCAGGGTGTCTGCAGCATTTAGTTTCCTCTAACAATCACAAGCCACTTCTCCATGCCTGGGGAATCACAGTTCAGTCTCTTTCTCTCTGTCCCTTTCTCAAGTCAGTCCTGCAGCAAGTACCTAGGGGAAAACAGGATCTCAGCTCAGTCCCTCTTCCTTCGTCCCCCTTTCCAATCCACTTCTGCTAACAGGCAATTCTCCAAATGGAGCCTGAGGAAGCCTCTGAAGCTCAAAGGTCCACTCTCCAAGGCATAAATTAGTGTCGGAGACTTGTTTAGTGGCCTTCGCTAATCAAAGTAAAAAATGATTAGCAATTGGCCGAAGTTGATTATCAATGACCAAAAATGTATATTTTTGCTCAAAACCCCATAAAATGTACTTATCTTGCTCTGTATTGATAAAATACACATTTACACAAGTTTCTGAGACTGATACTGTTTTATTTAGCCATTTCCAGAGAAATACAGCAATTATGCAGCAACACACATACATTTTAAGAGCCAAGATAGGATGTCTGCCAAAGCAGACGTGAATTCGTGAGCGTGATCGTGATCATGACAAATTAAACATAATGAACCCCTGCCACAGCATAAAAACTCCGGCACCTGGGACCGTGACTGACCACATAGTTACCAACAAGGACTGGGTGCGATCTGTTTTGCTCCTCTTCTCCACCAGGCATATAACCAGTAATTCTGGCTTGTCTTGGGGGGGTAGGGACCTGGGGGTGGCCCACCATCCTCAGCTGCCAAATCACTAGGACGTCTTGGTTTAGCACTAAAAAATATGTCTACAGCCCTGTCTGGGTTAAATTCAGCTGGAGGGGGGCCCTGCTTTTTAATGTGAATCAATGTTTCTACAGTATCCTCTGCCAGACTTGCTTTCCGATCAATTATTACCTTGTTAATAGTTGAAAAACACCTTTCTACAATTGCGTTAGACACAGAAAATGCTCTCAACACATTGACAAGCTTCAACAGATTTGGATAAGAATTTTGGAAATCACATGCCAGCTTTGACCAGATAGCAGAGGCAGAAAGATTGATGAAATTGGTTTCAGCAAAAATCTTAAACTCTTGCCATTCTGCAAGTAGCAGAGTACTGTCACAGTCAGGCTGCAAAAGTGATGAAAAGTGGTCAGCTATTGCAGTAATGTCACTGTTACCATACAGCTCCAGTTCGGTTCTATGTGATAATAGCGACCGCACAAAGGCAATCACTATTATCGAGACCTGTATTATCTCCGAAAACATTTTTGACAATATGCGGAAAAATACGACCGAACTGTGTATGCGGGGGTTGCCACCTGCACTTCCTAACTAAAGATTCTCAACTCCAGGGGAATGCATGTCGGGAGGGGGGCACAGACCGCCTCAAAAATGTAAGTCCCAAGAGCTGCAGGAAACACAAAAGTTACACCTGCCCCAGTCCCGAACCCAAGACCTGCTCCATTGGAGCCAACCACCCTAACCACAACACCACACAGTTGGCTCAGCGGAAGCAGGCTCACCACAGGGTCACATCCCTGTTTCCCCATCCCTCCACATCCTGTCGCCCACCCTCCCTTCCTGTCACCCACTCTACCTTGCAGTCGCAACGTTCACCATCCCCCTACAGTTGCCCACGATGATAGCGCCATCATATGGGTCACCATTTTGACAGTCGCCCATATGCAGTCGCTATCATCACAGTATAACCTGCAGTTCCTTTCTGTCTGCAGTTGCTGGCCAAAGTCTGGTATCTAACATTTTTGCACGGTTATAGATATTGCTTAAGGGAAGCAGTATAGTGCAGTGGTTTAAGGCTCTGAGCTGCAAATCTGGTGACCTTGGTTTGAATCCCACAGCCCCCACTTGCATATACTGTGTGACCCTGAGCAAGCCACTTAAAGGAGTAGTCCACCCAGAATGTGCAAAAAACATATGTTATGTAGAGTGTTTTGATATGTATGTTAAGTCCTAGTGTGTCCTTCCCTCTGTCTGCTATTAATAGTTTTTCCTAAATTAGCTTGCTAGCTGTGTGGTAGTTTTACAACCCCTGCAGATCTCCATCACAAATGGGTTTATTGGCTTTCTTTCTCCTATGATGCACCCTGTCTCATGTGTGTCTCACCTGGTTAAACAATTGAAAAAAAAAAACTTTAATCAGTCAACCCGAACCTTTCTTCACAACAGTTCTCAATGTTGTAATGTATTTCTTAGTTTGCTGTTTAAAAGTTTTAACAACTTGGCCACTAAAATGTGTTAATTTCACACCCTTGTATGTGACTTGAGCACATGCTCCTGAAAGAACATCAGACCCATTTTTTAAGAGAATGTCAAGTTCACTGCCACCTATGGGACCACTCTGCTTAGCATGGTCAAGAGTCTTTCTCAAAGTTTCAACAGAGCTAAGTAGCTCTAGTTTTTCAACTACTTTTTTTTGAAGTGCTAGTGAGAACCTGGCAAGTGTTTGAAGCAGCTGTTCAAAACATAAAAGGTGTGCCACCATTTGGAATTTAGTCATAATTTGCAACACTTCCTTAGCTTTGGCCTGGTCATGAGTTGGGTCTGCGGCCATATATTCTAAATGGGTACAAATTACAGGGAATGATTTGGTAAAAGCATGGGTAGCAAGAAGTTTATGCTGCACCCAACGTGTGCCATGGGCCTTCTTGGGCTTTTCAACTGACATCTCCATGGCCTGGGCAAGGGACTGTAACTCTGAGTCTCTTGGGACTTTTCTAGTAGAGATAAAATAGTTGGGTCAGAAAGTTTGAAACATTGTTAAAATAGGTGCTATCCAAAGCATCTTTTATGGCCCATTCTAATCTGTGTGAGAAACAATGAGCACCAACGAACCACTGTGTGTCTTCCCTTAAAAGAGCAGCAAGACCCCGTCTTACGCCCATGTTGACAGATGCCCCATCAGCCCCAAACCCAACTATGTTTTTTATATTAAGGCCACACTCTGTAAAAATGTCTAAAAGCAGATTTTTCAATCCTCACTTGTGCCATCTGATACGGCTTTCATTCGTAAAAACTTAGTCTCCACTTGACCATTGATGGGACTTACATAAACCAGTTCCTTTTCAATTACACCACTGTCAGTACTACCGTCCATAAGCACTGAAAAATAATTTGCATTTTTGACAGTTGCCAGCAGGTTTTCTTCTAGGTGCTTGTCAATACGCCTTGTGAGTTCTTTCCCACTAACAGCGTTAATGTATTTATTGCCCAAATGAACTCCATGGCGCTTCTCTTGTTCTGCTATTGCTTCAGTCTTTTTAATAGGGATGTCCTCTTTGGCCAGCATATACAGGATCTCCACCTGCCTGCCTAGAATCATTCTGTACTGTTCTTCTGCATTACTGAAATCTCTACCTGCAAATAAATTAAAATTCGTTTTAAGTCTCGGTCCAAACCCCTAATACCCCCCCCCCTCCCCATTTTAAACTTACCAATTGTGGTATGGCGATATATATCAAGTGGTGACCTTGTTCTACCAAATTTCAAAATGTTAACAGCTTTCTTGTGCTGCTCTGTCAGAAGATGTTTCTGGATGGTGTCAGCTTTTAGCTGGGGGCCTGTAATCCCTGCAATTAATGCCTCACTGAAGTTCCTCAACCCATGTAGGTCATCTCTGTACCCACAGCACAATCTGCAACTAACTCGCACTGCACAGTCTCCCTCACTGCTAATCTGCAGCCAATTGTTTTCTGGGTCATATTTTTGGCGCCATCCCTCTGTAGCTGCTAATTTAACTCCAGACATGACAGACTGCAATTAAAAAGTTTGAAGATAGCAAAACAAGAGTCTGTCAAACTGTGAATTAACACATCAAGTTACTGTAATCTGGCTAACTCTCTGTAAAAAAACAAAAACAAGATAATGACAGCTGCAGATTTGCTCTGACCCCTGAGCCCCCCCCCCCCAAAATGTCCCCATCTCTGCAATAGGCAGGGCACACACTTAAAGTTTCAGAGCCAGCTGTGAACAGAACACTCCCCCAAAGTTCACTGCTGCAGGAAAGCTGGCAGGTCCCCTCTCTGCCATAGGTAGGGCACACACTTAAAGTTTCAGAGCTGTGAACAGAACACTTGACGTCCCCAAAAGTTCACTGCTGAAGGAAAGCTGGGAGAAGGGCATAGTCTTACTTGTCCCCAATCTCTGCCATAGGCAGGGCCCCCTTCACACTTAAAGTTTCAGAGCTGTGAACAGAACACTTCCCCAAAGTTTACTGCTGCAGCAAAGCTTGTCTAGCTGGCAGCAGGGCCAGTGTCTTAATTTGTAATGTCCCATCAGGTCCGATGGGCAGGGCAGCACACAAGAGTACAACTTCCCCAGTGCAATAGAGCAGGTGTATTTTTGTTTTTGTCCCCTTCATGTCTGCCAAAGCAGGGCAGGCACAGATGTGATTATTTTACTGCTTTGTTTCCTCTCCCCTGAGAACTCTGGAAAAACCAGGGCACAATTCTTAATCATCACTGCTGCAAACAAGCATTTGTTAATGCTGGACGTTCGCTTGCAGGTATTTGCAGTGGTGTTTGGCACGTATGGTGCTTTACCCTAATGCCCTGTGCGATTGCTGGTATTTGCACTACAAATTTTCAGCATGACCTTTTTGTTACCCCCACCTCATAAAAGCATTTGAGACCTCTGCTTATGAACAGTACCACTGTTATTTTGTTCATCTGTCCTGAATGTTGATTTCCCACAGCGACCACACCATTCTGCTCCACATGTGCAAAAACACAGTGCGGGCAGGATGTGAAAAATGACAGCTGTAGCATTCATAGGGAGGTGTGAAGGGATGGCAATGTTGAACATCTGGAGTGAAAATACAACAATTTCTCGAACTTCGACGGTACATGGAAACTGCGCAATGAGCGCACATGACACAGTCATTTGTGGACTTTTGTCACCAAATTTTCAACATAGGCATTTTGGGACCTCTGCTCATGAACAGTGTCACTGTGATTTTCATAATCTGTCCTGAGCATTGATTTCTCACTGTGACCACACCATTGTGCGCTGGATGTGCAAAAACACATTTCAGCCAGGATGTGAAAAATGTCAGCTGTACTGTTCATAAGGAGGTGTAAAAAAATGCCAGTGTTGAAAATCTGGAGTGAAAATATGTCAAATTCTCGAAGTTATGAGTGTGCGTGTAAACTGCGCAATGCACGCTCGTAACACAGTCATTTTTTGACATTTTTTCACCAAATTTGCAACATAGGCTTTTGGGAGCCCACCTCATTAACAGTGACACTGTTGTTTAGTTAATCAATCCCAAAAGGTGATTTTGTGCAGTGACCATGGGGACCTTGGGGACCGAATAACTCACATGACAGTAACTGAATTCATGAGGTGGGGTCCCAAGAACCCCCTGTTGAAAATGTGGTGCCAAAATTTGCAAAAATGCCTGAGATAGCCACCTAAGTTGAAAAAAAAAAAACATTTATGCCATTATACAGCTTACTGTCATTTCTTCAGTTTGCGTTCGGCTTTCAAGAGTGCAAACGTGTTCCCACTCCACTGAAGATCATTGCGCCAGGCTCCAGAGGTAAGTATGGGATGAGGGAGGTGGGGTATCTGAGGGTGGGTGTGGGTTTGGGGGGGGCACAAGACACAGCTAGGGACAGTTTTCTGTTTTCACAGGTTTTAAAAAAACAAAAGATGTTGCGGGACAGTTTTCCCATTTACAGGGACAATGGGCATGCTGGGGTGGGCTCCCAGCATGCCACCTGAAATGTTTGTTGGGGGCCTGGAGACAATGGGGACTGGGCACTCCGTCTGCACATACAATGTGTTTGGTGGAAATAACAAGGGAGCAGGGTAGCGGCAGCAGAGGAGGAAGTGGGAGGGATTTTATTAGCAGCCAGAGGGGAAAGGGTGGCGTCAATATGTTAAATACACACGTTACCACCGTTGATTGCAGTGGTGCTTTTCTTTTAACTGAAGACCACTGCAGCCAAACTGCTGTCATAGACAGCTCATGCATCCATTGGTGCAGTAGGGTTGCACACGTTACACTGAGCACTGCATTGGACAGGAGGGTCACACACCTTCAAAAAGTAGTACTGTCCCAAAACGTTCCTTGCACATGCATGCAAGCGAATGCAAAAATAAACAAGCATTTGTCAATGCCAAATGTTGCTTGCTTCTATGTGCTGTTTAGGTATTTGGAAGTCATTGGAGTGCAAATATTGAAAATGCAGAACTTACAGCGTGCGTAGGAACTGCATAGCGCACACTAAGTAAAACAGTCATTTTGAGAATTTTTCACCAAATTTTCAACACAGCCATTTTAAGACCTCTGCTTATGAACAGTGTCACTGTGATTTTCTTAATATGTCCCATACATTGAGTTTGCACACCGACTGCGCCATTGTATGCTACATGGCGAAACACATTTTGGGCAGGATGTGAAAAATGACAGCTCTACTGCTCATGAGGAGGTGTGGTAAAATGGCAATGTAAAATCTGGAGTGAAATATTGAAAATTCGCAAACTTAAGAGCGTGCGTAGGAACTGCTTGTGCACTCAAAACAATCATTTTTAGGAATTTTTCACCAAATTTTCAACACAGCCATTTAAGACCTCTGCTCATGAACAGTGTCACTGTGATTTTCTTAATGTGTCCCATACATTGAGTTCGCACACCGACTGCGCCATTGTGCGCTACATGGGCAGAAACATGTTTTAGGCAGGATGTGAAAAATGACAGCTTCACTGTTCATGAGGAGGTGTGGTAAAATGGCAATGTTGAAAATCTGGAGTGAAAATATTGAAAATTCGCAAACTTACGAGCGTGCATAGGAACTGCGCAACGCACACTCGTAAAACAGTCATTTTTAGGAATTTTTTCACCAAATTGTCAACATAGCCATTTTAAGACCTCTGCTAATGAACGGTGGCACTGTGATTTTCTTAATGTGTCCCATACATTGATTTCACACACCGACTGCACCATTGTGCGCTACATGGGCGGAAACACATTTTGGGTGAGATGTGAAAAATGACAGCTATACTACTCATAAGAAGGTATGGTAAAATGGCAATGTTGAAAATCTGGGTGAAAATATTGACATTCGTGAACTTCTGACCTGCGTAGGAACTTCATAGCATACGCTAAATAAAACGGTCATTTTAGAATTTTCCACCAAATTTTCAAAATAGGCTTTTGAGGAGCCCACCTTATGAGCGCTGGCAGTGTCGTTTCATTAACTGGGCCGAAGGTGATTTCGCAATGACTGCGAAATCACCCTCGGCCAGTCATACTCATGACAGTGACATCATTCATGAGAAGGGTCCCAAAACCTCATGTTACAAATTTGGTGCAAAATTTCAAAAATGCCTGAGATATGCAACAAAGTTGAAAAACCCCATCTAGCCCATTATGCAGCTTACCGGCATTTCCTCAGTTAAGTGTCGGCTTTGAAGAGTGCAGAGCGTGTTCCTAGTCCACCGAAGATCGTTGCGCTGAGCTCCAGAGGTAAGTATGGGATGAGGGGTGTGTGGGAAGACAAGGTGCGCAGTGGGTGGGTGCGGGTTGTGGGAGGGGCAGGGAGAAGCACCGTGGGACCGTTTTAATTTACAGGTTTAAAAAAAAGGCGACACGGACGTTTACCACGCTGGGGTGGGCTCCACAGCATGGCAGCAGAAAGCTGTTTGGGGGACGTGGGCCACGGGGAAGATGCGTGGCGCAAAGGCTTTGGGGCGTGAGGCACTGCCAGCACACAGCGGTGGTTTCTTTGAAGTGAAGACCACCGCTGTCAGACACAGCACCCGCCTCCATTGGTGCAGGACCGCCACGCCTGCTCAATGGAGCAATGGATTGCACAGGACAGTCACACCTCCAAACTGTCCTATTCTCCTAAGACGTTCCTTGAGCATGAGCGCAAGCAAACGTAAAAAGGGCTGGCTGGGCACAAAAAAAGCAGGCAGGGTGAGCAGATAACCACTCATTGTCCCCTTCATCTTTGCCAAAGGCAGGGTACATTTTACTTAAATGTCACAGAAGTTTTTCTTTTATTTCCTCCCCTTCATAAAAGTCTCTGGAATAATCCAAGGCACAGTTCTTCTTGTTCTGTTCCCAAAACTATTCTGCTACTTGCAAGTCAATACAGTTTGCTTATCCCCCATCATTGCTGCAATAAGGGCTGGGCACATTTTAAAGCTGGGCATGACTGTTTAACCACTAAGTTGCCCCTTCATCTCTGCCAAAAGCAGGGCAGGCACAATACATTAGTCCTCAGAACTCTCTGGAAAAACCAGGGCACAATATTTGTTTTCTGTTCTCAAAGTTTGCAAGAGCACAGTTAAGTTTGATATTTTCCCCCCCCACCAGATCAGTCACTGGCATTCGATTGGGCTGGACACAAAATAAAGACTGTTTACACCTGCTCACTCTACCAAGCAATAGTTAGTTCACATTTACTTGTTTCCTCTCCCTGATTCCTCTCTGTTAATGTTTGCCCATGACTCAGTGCCCACCTTGCCCTGACCACCCCCCCAGTCATGCCACTGCCCTGCCCCATGCCCTCCCATTGAGTTCACTCCTCCAGGTTCCCCGGTCAAAAAATTGAAATGATTGTACTTGTTTTTTTTTGTAGTGACTCCCCCAATTGTCTGCTCAGCTCTGTGCGCTGCTCCTCTGCGAGAAAGTTGCTCAGCCAAGTATTTGTGTCACACCTGCTCGCCCCGCCACAATGCTTTGCACGGTTCTCTGGTCCCGGTCCCCTCTCGCGCTGTCTCAGCCTCCTCAGCTCCCCTGCCCCAATGCAACTCCTCCCTGCAAGACAAATAAAAAAAAAGATTACCGGACACCACCACCGAGCTAAAAAGTAATAATTAAAAAAAAAGGAAACTGGAACTTACCTTAAGTTTTGCTCCGGCTGGAGCTTTTGGACCTGCTTGCTCTTCTTCTGGGGTCACACTGCAAGAGGACGTGTTTCTCCCATGCAGAGACTGGGTGGGGGGGGGATCGCTGGCCAATTGGGAAGGGCATGGGGGAGGAGGACAGAAAAAAAAACAGAGAAAAAAAAATTTAAAGAAACATGGCCCAAAATGCCAAAAAAGGGCATTTTTAAAGGACCCAGGGCCAATTCAGAATGATTAGCAATGACTGCTAATCATTCCAAAAGTTGACTCACTTTTTCCCAATCTTGGGTCGCAAATTGCGATGCGAACCTGCTTATTATATGCCTTGCTCTCACAGAACAGCCCTGACTTGTACAGAGCCCGGGAACAGCCTGAAGAAATCCCAGCAAGTCCACATTGTTTCAGCCGAAAATCTTGCATTCTGATTGACTGTTGAAGCCTTTCAATAATCAATAACCATAGTGATCAATATTTCCTGCTCATTTTTGGGGCACGATCTATGCACCAGAACTAGTCCCCTCCTTTTCCCAGGAGTCCCTTTGTCACAGTTTGGGCACCTAGATTATTGATTGGCTGCAATTCTAGGGTTAAATGTCACCAACAAGTCAGCTCCCATTTGTTTATCTGGAGTCCCATATAGTTTACTGCAGTACCTCCCCTGTATAAGTCTGGTGCAGCTCAACACAACCTGGTATCTTCACAGGCCCCTCACAGGATTGTAGCCCCAAATGTCCCCTGTCAGCGAGCCCACTCTGGTTGTGTTGCCCCCAGCAGTTAAGCTGTAGCTGCCGCCAAACCTCTGTCCCCCCAGGCAGCAGGTAACACTCATTACTATTCATGGGGCCGCTCATCAATATTCATAATCCCCGAGCAGCCCCGTTGCTTACACTCCTGTGGTGTAGCTATGGGCTTCTGCCTGATCCCCCACTGGTTGCCGGCCCCCAGGACATAGGAGGGGCACTGGGACCACAGACAGACTCCCCGCCCCAGACCGCAAATGAGGTCACCAACTTCAAAGCTCTTCAAAGCGCACAGGCGAAGGGAAACCCAGAGCACCAGACAACGTGGAGAAACAGGGACTACGGGACAATATACAGGTAAGCCCCCAGAGGGGGATTACATACCTACCACCAAGGTAAGACTGAATGGATGATAGTTACTCGGTTCCTCCTTGCCACCGTTCTTATGCAAAGGTACCACGTCCCCCTTTTTCCAGTTCCCTGGAAC
Source organism: Neoceratodus forsteri (assembly GCA_016271365.2). Taxonomy (NCBI): domain Eukaryota; kingdom Metazoa; phylum Chordata; order Ceratodontiformes; family Ceratodontidae; genus Neoceratodus; species Neoceratodus forsteri. The sequence goes on from CM028129.1 coordinate 1,502,830,482, forward strand.
TTTCCCTGTATCCAATGAAAGATTGAACATCCTCATTAGTGGTACTATCAATTCCTCCCCAAGCTCTCTGAACACCCTGGGATGTAAGGCATCTGGACCCATTGCCCTGTCCACCCTTACCTTACCGAGTTCCTCTAAAACCTTGCTCTCCTTGAACAGGCTAGAGTCCACCCCCTAGTCTCCATTCCCCTTCCCCACATCTCTGGTTCCTTTCCCTCCCTTTCTATTCTGAAAACTGAGAAGAAATACCTGTTTAGCAAGTCTGCTTTTTCCAAGTCCTACTCCATCATAGCCCCCCCCTCCCTTTTCAGTCTCATTACCACGTGCCTGTTTTTTTTTTTCTCTCACTGATGTATCAGAAGAACTTTTTGTCTCCCCTGCTGGCCTCTCTTGTTATCCTCTCCTCCGTTTCCGCCTTTGGCCTCCTGATTGTCTGCCCTGCCACCCTTAGCTTTTCCCTGTCTGCCTCTCTATCCTCCTCTCCTTGTGTTCTTTTATATGCCCTGAAAGCACTCCTTTTCTCCCCTATTGGCCTTGACACCTCTCTGGAGAACCAAAGCGGCCTCCTTTCTCTTTTGCATTCACCTACCTGTCTGATGCTCTGATCCGTGGCTTTCAAAATTCCTCCCTTTATTGCCCCTCACAATTCTTCCACATCCCCCAACCTTTCCTTGCCTTCCATCTCTACCCTGAAAATCTCCCTCAATCTATGAAATCCGCCTGCCAGAAGTCCAGTACCCTAGTGGTGGTACGACTCCCGTCCCTGTCCTAAGTCTAAATCTAACTACTCTTTGGTCACTTGCCCCCAGATTTCTCCCCACTGAGACCTCTGCTACACTGTCCTCATTTGTCAGTTTTAAGTCCAGTGTAGCCCCGCTCCTAGTAGGTTCTCTGACCAGTTGTTGTAGGAGTGCTTCTTGTAGGGATTCCAGTATCTCCCCACTTTTTGCAGATGCAGCTGGTGGGATCCCCCAGTCCACATCAGGGAGATTAAAATCCCCTACCAGCACAAGTTCCCCCTTGCTAGCCATCTTTTGTACCTCCTGCATAAACTCCTTGTCCACCTCCTCCCCTTGATTTGGTGGCCTGTAGACTACATCCAGGCATATTGACTCTCCCGTCCATCTGACCAACATGACCCAGGGGACCTCTGCCAATCCCAGACTTTCCTGCCCTGCTATCACCTTTACCCCTTCATTTACGTACAGTTCCACCCCCCCTTTTTTTCCCATCCTGCCCTTTCTAAAGAAGGTGTACCCTGGGATAACCACTTCCCAGTCGTGATTTTCCATCCACCAAGTCTCCATTATGGCAACCAGGTCTAGTCCCTCTTCCATCATCATGACCTCTAATTCTCATATTTTATTCCTCATATTCCTGGCATTTGCCACCAAACCCTTCCACCAATGTCCCCCATACTCTTATCTTTTTCCTCCCTATATCCCCTGTCCCCTGCTGTGGGGGAGTGCTAACTAGGTAAGATCCTCCATGTTCTTCAACCTTCCCTTCCCTAGACTCGTACTCCCCCTCTCATAGTTTAAATCTTTTCCTAGGACCCCATCTATATAACCTTGCAACTTTGTCCTCAACACCCTAGCTCCCCCCTCATTTACATGTAGTCTGTCCTCCATGTATAGATTTGCCCTTTCGCAAGTGTCCCTCAATCCCCTAAGTGGGTGAATCCCTCCCCTTTGCACCAATCCCCGAGCAATGATTGAAGTCCTTTATTCTCAGCTGCCTAGCTGTGCTAGTTCACAGAACAGGCAAGACCTCTGAGAAAGCCAGAAAGCTAACCTCCTCCCTGCATCCCCTGGCTAGCTCTCTGAACCTGCTTTGTACTTCCCCTTTATCATTTCCCACCAGATCATTAGTCCCCAGGTGCAGGACTACTGTAGGTGCAGCTTTCCCCCAGTATCCTAATACACTCCCTTATTTGTGTCATCGCCCTTCCAGCCTCCATCCCTGGCTCACAAAATACTGACCTCATTTTATAGGCCACTCCCGTTTTTAACCAGTGGATTCCCTTTATGATTGAATCCCCAAAGTCCATTACCCTGGTCTGTACTCTCTGTCCTTGCGAGTGCCCCAGTGCCCCTGTCCTGAATTCCCTTCCTTGGATTTTTTTTCTCCCCTCTGTTCTTTCAGCAAATTCAAAACATCATGCAGGGTGACAGTTTCATATCAATTCACCCGTGCCTCGACACCAGGCAGATGTGGATCAGATATGGCCTCCACAGCTTCGCTGCTCACAGCTTTAGGAATGTCTGGCCCCTTTTCCTCCTATTTAGTCCAGAGGATAGCTTCATCACAGAACTTAAAGAAACTCTGGTCTTTTCCCTAATCATTTTCTGTAACTTCCTCTGTAGACAGGGATGTTTAACATCTTCTGCAAACTGGTCATGTAACACAACCAGTTCATTTGGGACTGCCTCCTCAGACCATCTGTTAAAGTGATCCAACAGTTGTGATAAAGCATGACAGTATTATCTCAGTGTTTCACCTTTCGTCTGCCTACACTCATAAAATTCATTAAGCAACTGGGGAAGGTACCGTTTTTCACCAAAGGCCTCTTGCAAGACCTACAAGAGGCCTTTGGTGATGGAGCGTGGAGCAGGCGGGCTGGGAGTGAGCAACCTGCATCACACGTAGCAGTTCAGTGGGGAGAGAGGCGGCAGGAGCCACAGACCCTGAGCTGATTGATTCTTGAACAAGGCCAGGGGGTACAGACAGCAGAAGTTTGCCACCATTGTGCCCCAGAACAGCACAGCTGCCAGCCATGTTTGTTTGAAGACTACTGTGCCTGGGGTGCAATAACGGAGTTCCTGATGGAATGGGGAAAGCCCCAATTTGACTTATGCCACCACCAGACAGCTAGGCACAGATGTGCCTTATGAACAGGGGAGTCAGAGAAGATGGAAGTTGGGGAAGAGCCCATATAAAGTAATTTACATTTGAAACAGTGCATCTTCCAGAAAGACAGCCACCACCCTGTTGACTCCTGACCTCGCAGCCAGCCAATCAGAAGTCAGGGATCTCAACATGGGATGTTCCAAGGCATGCTGGGAAAGTGACTGTGCTGCATGCTTGGCACCCTTTCTACCAGCCAATAGGGTGTCAAATGAACATTCTGCATGCTAATTCCAGTGACTGACAGCCCTCTGTTCCAATTCCAAGCTTCCTCTGCCCAGGAAAATGCTGAGAGCAGATCCAGAAGAATGGAGTCACCAGTGAGCTCTCACAGAGTGAAGAGAACTTCAGCTGCTGGCCAGATCCAACTCAAGAAAGCCTGCCTGGGCTTCCACAGCCAAGAGACAGGAGATGGGACTGGTGCCAGAGGCCAGGAGAAGAAGAATCGTTGTTTGCCCCTGTGTTTTTGTTGGATGTTGCCAATGAAAGGAATGTTCCTGCATCTGAAGACAAACCGGGAGGAATCACTGGCATTCAAATAGTGGACTAGCCTGTGTTTTGACTGGAATAAATGTTGTAAAAAGTGATAGTAGTGGGCAGCAGCAATAAAGACTTTGTGAAACAGCAACCAGGCATGGAACTGAAAGTAAATAGATGGACGCTGCCATCTTGTGGCCCTTGACCTCTGTGTCTGACCAACCGAAATGCAAGACATCTTGGTAAAAACACAGGCAACTGAGAAGAACATACTAACATACTAACATACTATTTGCCAGCAGATTAGGCCTTACGGTCTATCGAGTCTGCTCGAACTTTAGATCCTTAGTTGGGTGCCGAGACCCTCCCATCCCTTATGCTCCAGAAACCCGTATCATCCATCCCCACCCCTCTGGGACAGGACATCATCTGATACATCCACTTTCTGTGTCTGTCCCATCCTCTCTTGAAGCCCTCCACTGTGGATCTCTGAACTAGCTCACCAGGCAGTGCATTCCAAGGTCCAGCACCCTCTCGGTGAAAAACCTCCTCCTCTTTCCCCTTACCCTTCCACCTTCCAACTTCAAACCATGCCCTCTGGTGATACCTCCTGCTTTAGTCTAAAGATCCTCCATGTTTACCCTATTTATTCCTTGAGGTACTTGAAGACCTCAATCATTGTCCCCCTGTCTCTCCTCTCCTCCAGTGAAAACAGGCAGAGCTCCTAAGTCTGTCCTCATCGTCAAATCCCTAGCCCTCGTATCATCTTTGTTGCCCTCCTCTGTACCCTCTCTAGGAGCTGTATGTCCCTCTTTAAGTGTGGTCTCCAGTACTGTACACAGTACTCAAGGTGTGGTCTAACCAGTCCATTGTACAGCGGCAGAATCACTTCCTTGCTCCTAGGGGTGATCCCCCTTACGATGCATCCCAACATCCTGTTTGCCTTGCTAGCCGCTCTCCTGCACTGCTCAGAGTTATTCATACATGCATCCACCATGACCCCTAGGTCTTTTTCCCCAATTGAGGCCTCCAGTGCCTCCCCTCCCAGGGTGTACCTGTGTTTAGGGTTTCCCACCAAGATGCAACACCTTGCACTTGGTGATATTGAAATTTAATTTCCATGTGTGAGCCCAGCTTTCCAGGGTGTCCAGGTCCCCTTGCAGGGCCAACCTCCCCTCTTCTCCCTCAACTACTGCTCCCATCTTGGAGTCATCCGCGAAGAGACTCATTTCACACCCATACCCTCCTGATGTCCGATATGTATGCATTAAACAGGATCGGACCAGGACCGAGCCCTGCGGGTACCCCACTACCAACCTCTCTAGGGTTAGAGAGCTCCCACAGACCACTACTCCTCTGAGTGCGTCCAGCTAGCCAGTTTTCAATCCATCTGACCATCAAAGGGCCTACTCCTAACCCCATCAGTTTCTCCACCAGACCATTGTGGGGACAGAGTCAACACTTGCTGAAGTCCAAGAATAATACATCCACAGGCTTACCCTGTCCAGTTCTGATGTTACCCATTCATAGAACTCCACAAGGTTGGTTTGACATGATTTACCTGGCACAAACCCATGTTGCCGACTATCCAGACCTCCCACTCCTCCAAGTACACCCCAATCGTTCCTTTAGTATACTCTCCATTAATTTTCCTACCACCGAGTCAAACTGATGGGTCTATAGTTACCTGGTACTTCCCTCGACCCCTTTAGTATTGGTACATGTGCCTCTCGCCAATCCCTGGGTACCTCCCTGTCTCAAGTGACTTGCCAAAAAGCTCCGCCAGGGGTGCAGCTGTGCATGTCCGGCCAATTCCTATAGTACCTCGGATGCCAGGAGATTTGTCTTTCTTTAGGGCCTTGAGGGCTAACCACACCTTTTGGCGGATAGCATCATCCGTCCCTCCACCTTACTGGCCTTTTATCTTTACCCAGATGTGACACCCCTGGGGTACCTCTCTCTCCCCTTGCTCCATTTTTGTTGCTCCCCTGATCCCACTTACTGATGTTTCTATCCCCTTCGTGCCTTGCTTTGTAGATATCCCATCCCCCTCCCTAGTGAACACAGAGGCAAAGTACTCGTTAAATACCTCTGCCTGGTCCCTCGCCTCTTCCACCCACCCTCCTTCTGATCTCAATCTGCTGAGATGGCCCTTAGTTTTTCTCGGCTCCCCAATGTACCGGAAGAACCCCTTTTCCCCTCCATGTATCCCCTGTGCCAGCCGCTGCTCTTTACTGGACTTTGCTCCCCTCACCATACGGGTGACTTTTCTAGATGCAAGCTGGTACATTTCCTTATCCCTATCCCCTCTTGTTGTTTTATATTTTTTGTAGGCCGCCTTCTTTTCATCAACATCAACAGTGCTTGGTGCCCCTTTGTGGCTACTGAGAGAGAACCAGAGTGTGAGTGACAAGCTGGACAGTCAATAAGAGAATAAGACAGGAGGTCACTAAGCTGAACCCTTCCCCCAGCCTAGGAGGAGTTCAGGGTAGTCCTTCCCAAGCACATGGAGAGGAGAAGAAGCTAAGGGCTTTGCCAAGCCTCAGAGCCAGAGATCCTGGTGTAAGTGAATCTGGTTGTTGGAAGTTCCATCCAAGCTGATAGAGAAGCACTATGAGCCTTTATAGCTGTGAAAGTCTGAATCTGCTGATGCCATCTACAGACTGCTGTAATCAGAGTTGAGAGCAAGCCATTCTACCCCATCTGGTGTTTCTCGAGGAAGAAGGTGATCAGGAGCTTGTCTCCAGGGTACTTGTGCCCTTGATCGAGTGAGCTCCCAGTGGCTGAGGCGGGGTAGCTTATCAATCAATCAATCAATCAAAATCTTTATTTATCCAGGCGAACATCATTGAGCAGAGCTCTTTTACAAGATGGACCTGGTTAGAACAGGGTCAGGTAACATCCATCATAAAAAGATATAAATACATGTAAATAAGTATATAAACACAAACACAATGGTGCAGTAATAGGGGAGTCAAATGATAAAAGGAAGACAAGGCAAGCCATAACAAAAGAGGATTCAAATACAAGGGTGAAGGTCCACTATTGAACCATGCAACTGTATATAAACCATGTTCTCTGTACAGAAGTACCAGTTAGTTCATTTACCAGGGGCAGTCACTAGTACTAGCCATGAAAATGGCTTGGAGAAACCACCAACTAATGGCAGATGGGGTACCAGGAGGGGTATGTAATATGTAGGCGAAGGATAAACATTGTGAGAAGTGAAGTCCCAAGGATAGGTCGGTAGAACTGATGCGGCAGTGGGGGCCTACGGGAGAGGGAAAGGGGAGTTAGGACTTTTATAGTATGACTGTGTGTAGATTGTGGATGAGTGCAGTATAGAGTTGTGAAAAGAAGGCTGGAGAAAGCGGGAAGATAGACCAGTATCAAAGGGAGGACAGAGGCATCAAGGTGTTACATGAAAGCATGATGACAGACCAGGGCCAAGGAGGAGACAAGCACTAGAAGTAATTCATTCATGGTTAAATGGTACAGGTTAGCATGATGACAATTCATGGTCATGGGAAACAATTGCACTGATCATTTCTGAGACGTGAATATAAGAGCTTGAAAGATGAGATGCCGATGGGTGACCTCAGTTTCAGTTTTTTTTGCAATTTATTCCACAAGGAGGCCAGTGTAAAGCTTATAGCAGCCCTGCCAAAGCGGGAGTTAACTTTGGGAACCATTAGTAGGAGAGATTTGCAACTTTTCAGGGCATAATTGCCTATTGGTTTTATAGGAAGACAGTCTGTAATGTATTGGGGCAGTTTTTTGGAGATGGTTCTCAGGGTCCATAAGGCTGCATTTTTATCACGCCTGAATTGAAGAGAACTCCACGCCACTGATTGATATAGGGAGCAGTGGTGAGTGGAATAAGGCAGGCCTGTGATGAACCTCAGAGCTCTATGATATAATGTGTCAAGTTTGGTGAGGTAGGAAATGGGACAGTGACTGTACAGGATGTCAGCATAATCTATCAAGGATAGAAAGGTTGATTGTACCAGCTGTAGTTTGGTATCTCTAGTTAAGAAGCGGGCTATCCTAAAGAACAGGCCAAGTCTCTGTTGTAATTTTTTGAGTAATTCTTCAACGTGCTCTATAAAGGAGAGCCTATGGTCCAGCCATACTCCCAGGTATTTGAATGTAGGGACAAATTCCAACTTCTCGCCAAGAATTGTAGTAATCTGTGGCACAGGATCTGATAGGGCTGAATTTACCATTTGGGCAGAGGGAGAAAAGAGCATTGCTTTTGTTTTCTTGGTGTTAAGTACTAGTTTTTTGTTTAGGAGTTGGTGTTGCAGCAGGTTGAACTCAGATTGAAAGTCATTACATGCAGATTGTAATGACAGGCGGCTTACGTAAAGAACTCTGTCATCTGCAAACAGATGAATGTTGGCCTTAGTTATGCTTTCATCAATATTGTTGATGTATATGGCAAATAAGATTGGTCCTAAGATAGAACCCTGGGGAACACCTCTTAGGAGAGGTTTGAGAGTTGAGAGATCTCCTTCCGCTTTCACCTGCTGGAAACGATCAGAGACGTAGTTGTTGAACCACTGTAAAGATAATGGGTCAGCACCTAATGAGGTCAGGGAAGAGAGTAGCAGAGAATGGTCAACAGTGTCGAAGGCCTTGCTCAGGTCCAAGAATACGGTGCAGGTCTAATTCCTGTTGTCTAGCTCTCTTTGCCAGTCATTAGTCACTTTGGCAAGTGCTGTGATGGTGCTATGTTTAGCTCTAAACCCTGATTGGACTGAATTAAGCAGGTATAACCACCCCTGCAAATGGGGGTTCCCAAAAGTCTTCCAGGAGCTTGTCTGAATGCTCCAAGTCTGGAGGTGTTCGGCGTTTAAGCCGCTTAAGTGTGAGTGCTTTTTGAGCCTCCACGTACTGTCTCTTTAAGAGCTGTCTGCTTGCAGACTTACTTAGTTTGTATGGGGAGGACTGTGTATTTAATGCTCGAATCCTGCCCGAGCTGCGGAGTAATCGCTCCATTTTGCAGTCGCTGAAAGTGCAAAGGGAGCCCATCTGAAAGCTGTAACTGTTTGCCTGTAATCATTTAAAGCATTAGCAGAATTGTAGCTTGTCTAACCTGCCTTTATTGCAGCTGGGACTCTGTGTGTGTGTTACCCCTCCATTTTGGACCTAAACTGCTGTGCTGGGCCAATTGGGTTAAGGGAGCCCTAAAATGGAGCCTTTGGACGAATCAGAACTTGGACTCTTAATTTGAGCCAGACACAAGGGGATTGTATGGGCAGTGACTCTGGGAAATGAAGTTTTGACCTTGGCGCCAGGGAGGGAGTCTTATTGTGAGTGACAGCCGAACCAGCCAACAGAATAATGTGGAGCTAAAGGAAATGCCCTGCTCTGTGACTGGAAAGATCAGATCAGTTGTGACAGTGAAGAGAGAAGGAGCCCTGTGCTTCTGCGGTGTATAGTTTCGCATGGGAAGCGCGTGTGAGGCCATGAGGTTTGGCCTGCAGCCGTTGCAGGCACCAGATCGGACTGAATCCGAGTTGTGAGGAGAAAGAAGGAGATCTGAAGAGTAGAAACCAGGCTCACCCTGTAGAAGACTGGAGAAATTGCTGCATCGCGCTCGGTCTGTCAGGAACTGAAGCTGCTGTGTGTGCTCCCGGGTATCTTGCAGTAATTGTGGTCGGGATTGAGGAGCAGCCTATCTGGTCTAGTACTTTCCTTTTACATATAAATGTGCATAGTGCTTGTGGGGAATCGCTATTTCAAATCCCCTGTACATTGAATTGTGTGCTGAAGCTGGAAGTAAACCCCAGCTTAATTCGGACTACATCCGTTTGCTATCAACTGCAGTGGGGTGCAGTCAAAAGTACCTTTTCCCCATGCCCTGTTCTTCTGGCAATCCAGAAGGACACTCTCCATCCGATCCTCAGCTTGGGTATTGTGAGTACAAATCAGGGTATTCTTCTGCAGCTTGTTTTTCAGTCACAAGTGTGTCATCTAATTCTTGTTGTTTCACTGCTTCATGGACTGAGCCCTCTGGCTCTGGATTACAATTGGGTATTGTGCATATCTTTTTTCTACAGGGCCCTATCCCTCTGCACCTGCCAGCAAACCCCGGGCAACGGACCTGGCTAGCCCCCCCCCAACCTGGGTACCCAGAGTGTGACTTTTCAGACCCTGTATGCATGCATAATACTGTGATTTAATGTCACTAATTAACCTGATTTCCCCCTCCCGTGTTACTGTCCCCTACATAAATCAGATTTGTTGTTGTTATACTATATACTGTCTGTGGTGTTGCTACATATGGAAACAGTATTGTGTTTTGCTGTGTATGTTGTTTAACCTTACTTTACAGGGGGTCCTCAGAGACATGCTGCAGAATCAGTCTTGAGGGTAAGTGGTACTCTATGATTGAACAGTGTGTACATGTGGGGTATTGGGATTGTAACTCCTGTGCATTGTGTGAGCCACTAGAGGGAATAAAAGGGGGTCTCAGTGTCCCAGAGGGCTGTGACCAAGCTAGTCTAACCACTGCAAACCCTGACCTCTGGGTGGAGGCACCCGCCATAGAACCTAGGTCCCTCAACCTGTCAGTAGTCAAGCAGGCAGGGGTAGTAGCCCTTGGGATAGTGCCACCTGGAGGTTACACAGGTTATGAGCTTCTAGATACTGCCTCAGCTGGTTACTTACGACTTTTTCCCAGTAATTTTGACAAGACCAGGAGAATCGAAATTGGTCTGTAATTATTTAGATCACAGGGATTTCCGGACTTGAACAGGGGTATGATGTGCGCTGTTTTCCATATTGAAGGAATGGATCCTTGAGTTAATGATAGGTTAAATAAATGGGTTATGGGCATGGCTAACACATGGATGGCCACCTTCAAAAAATATGGGTCGAGGATATCCGCACCAGCACTTTTTTTTATATCCAGTTTTAGCAATAGGTCTTCAACTTCTTTCAGAGTAGTAGGACACAAGGAGAAGACTGAATCGGTGACACTAGGATCTGCACCTTGATTATCCACCTGAGAGCGTATCAGATTCACAGGGGAATTGTCGAAGGTTAAGCCTGCAGTTGCAAAGTGATCATTGAAGGCATCCAGAACTTCCAGTCTGTCACTAATGGTGTTATTGTTTAAGGAGATTTCATCAGGTAGTGAGCCACTGGACGTGTGACCAGACAAGTCCTTGACGGTTTTCCAAAATTTTGTAGGATTTTTGGAGGCAGAGAGAAATTCAGAATGATAGTATGCAGCTTTTGTATCTCTAACCATTCTAGTACATGAGTTTCATGCCCTTTTGAACTTGCACCAGTCCGCAGCAGACTGGGTTGTGCATGCTTTTTTCCATAGGTTATCTCTTTCAGTCAATGCAGATTTTAATAATGGTGTGAACCATCTACATGCATTTTTTGCTATTCGCAAATTAGCTGTAGGGGCATATTTATTTAGGGCAGCTAGGATAATTTTGCTGAATATGTCGAATGCTGATTGCATGTTTTTTGCCAAATAGAACTGTTGCCAATACAAGGAGTGTTTCAGTTCATTTATGTAGGCAGTGAGATCAAAGTTCCGTCTAGATCTCTTGGCAGCAAACTTCAGCGAAGTAGTAGGTTTGTTGCTTGATCTTATGCAGGTGTAACCACCCTGCAAATGGGGGTTCCCAAAAGTCTTCCAAGATCTTGCCTGAATGCTACAAGTCTGGGCTGTGTTCGGCGTCTGAGCTGTTTAAATGTGGTTCCAAGTGAGTGCTATTTGAGCCTCCGTGTACTGTCTCTTTAAGAGCTGTCTGCTTGCAGACTTAATTAGTTTGTATGGGGGGAATATGTATTTAATGCTCGAATCCCGCCCAAGCTGCGGAGAAATCGTTCCGTTTCTGCAGTCGCTAAGAGCGCAGAGGGAGCCTAAATGACAGATGTAACTGTTTGCCTGAAACCAGTTAGAGTATTAAGTAAAATGCAGTTTGTCTAACCTGCCTTTATTGCAGCTGGGACTCTGTGTGTGTTACCCCTCCATTTTGGACCTAAACCGCTGTGCTGGGAAAATTGGGTTAAGGGTTCCCTAAAATGGAGCCTGTGGACGAATCAGAACTTGGACTCTTAATTTTGAGTCAGCCACAAGGGGATTGTATGGGCAGTGACTCTGTGAAATGTAGTTTTGACCTTGGCGCCTTTTTCTACCAACAGAGGGAGTCTTATTGTGAGTGACATCTGAATCAGCTAACAGAATAGAGTGGAGCTAAAGGAAATGCCCTGCTCTGTGACTGGAAAGATCAGATCAGTTGTGGCAGTGAAGCGAGAAGGAGCTGTGTGCTTCTGTGGTGTATAGTTTCGCACAGAAAGCGCGTGTGAGACCCTGAGTTTCGGTCTGCAGCCTTTGTGAGTGCCAGTTTGGACTGAATCCGAGTTGTGAGGAGAAAGAAGCACTAGAAGTGTGGAAACCAGGCTCACCGTGTAGAAGACTAGTGAAATTGCTGAATCCCGCTCGGTCTGTCAGGAACTGAAGCTGCTGTGTGTGCTCCCGGGTATTTTGCAGTAATTGTGATCGGGATCGAGGAGCAGCCTGCCTGGTATAGTACTTTCCTTTTACATATAAATGTGCGTAGTGCTTGTGGGGAATCGCTCATTTCAAATCCCCTGTACATTGAATTGTGTGCTGAAGCTGGAAGTAAACCCCAGCTTAATTCGGACTACATCCGTTTGCTATCAACTGCAGTGGGGTCCAGTCACAAGGACCTTGTCCTCATGCCCTGCTCTTCTGGCAATCCAGAGGGACATTCTCCATCTGATCCTCAGCTTGGGTGTTGAGTACAAATCAGGGTATTCCCCTGCAGCTTGTTTTCAATCACAAGTGTGTCACCTAATTCTTTTTGTTTCACTGTTTCATGGACTGAGCCCTCCAGCTCCGGATTACAATTGGGTGTTGTGCATATATTTTCTTCTACAGGGCCCTATCCATCTGCACCTGCCAGCCAACCCCGGGCAATGGACCTGGCTAGCCCCCCACCCTGGGTACCCAGAGTGTGACTTTTCAGACCCTGTATGTGTGCACAGTACTGTGATTTGAATATTTCCAAACCAAATCAACCTGATTTCCCCCCTCCTTGTTACTGTCCCCTAAATAAATCAGATTTGTTGTTGTTATACTATATACTGTCTGTGGTGTTGGTACTTATGGAAACAGTATTGTGTTTTGCTGTGTATTTTGTTTAACCTTACTTTACAGGGGTCCTTAGAGATGTGCTGCAGGATCAGTCTCGAGGGTAAGTGGTATCTATATGAGGAACAGTGTTAAACGTGGGGCATTGGGCTGTAACCCGTGTGTACTGTGTGAGCCACTAGGGGATAAAAGGGTCTCCAGTGTCCCAGAGGGCTGTGACCAAGCTAGTCTAACCACTACAAACCCTGACCTCTGGGTGGAGGCACCTGCCATAGGACCTAGGCCCCTCAACCCGTCCGTAGTCAAACATGCAGGGGTAGTAGCCCTTGGGATAGTGCCACCTAGGGGTTACACAAGCAATAAATGAGTGATCACTGATATCACTGAAGAAGGTGCCGGCAAAGGAGAAGAGATGTGGTTTATTCACTAGGATAACATCTAGCAGGGAGCTGTTATCCATGTTCTTTTTATTTACTCGTGTTGGTTCGACAATGAGTTGCGATAATCCATGGGTATCACAGAAAGCTACGAGAGGAGCAGCGGTTTTAGATAGCCAGTCTAAATTAAGATCCCCAAAAATAATTATTTCTGAGGATTGTTGTTCGATGATATTACTCAGATGAGGTGACAATTGTAGCTCGGCAGAAGGAGGTCTATAGCACCCTATGATACATAATGTTGAAGTGTGCGAGATGATGACTTGAAGAGACAGACATTCATAAGCATTTGCAACAGATAAAGCACTCAGACAGGATGCCGTATACCTATCCTTGACATAGATGGCAACCCCTCCACCCCTGGAGTGTCTGTCTGCTCTATATAGTAAATAGTTAGGGATATTGACTTCCCTGTCGGAGGTGGCCGGTCTAGGCCAGGTTTCTGAAACCACTAGGATGTCTGGTTGAGTATGGAGGACCCAGGCCTGGATCATGGATAACTTTTTTAACAGATTGCACACATTAATGTGGAGGAAACTCATGCCTTTCAGTGTGGCAAGGTCAGAGGGCGATGTGATTGCAGCTGGCGGCCCCGGATTGAGTTTCACATTTTCTGAGCACAGGAGAAGAAGGAGCAAAAGTTTTCTTAGAGTGGCACTAGTAAGCTTCGTACTGGTAACCCCTTTACGTCGTTGTGAGCCATCAACCTGGGGGGCGAGCCCCAACATTTTTTGCCCTTCCCACTAAGGGTGGCAGAGACAAGTACTCTGACTTCTATCTGTAGAGGTGACGCCTCTATGATGTTGGTGGAAGTCAAAAGCTGAGGTGGTAATTCATTTCATGTACCAGCGTTTAAGGTAATATGAAAACAGTGTTGAAGAATTGGAGAGTTGAAAAGGCATATATCCACGTAGGGACAGGAACTAGTTACAGAGCAGATCAGATTAGTATCCACAGTAATAAAGGCTTGAGGTGGCATGTATTGGGCATGCGATATGAGATAGAAGAAGGACCAGAACAGGATCCGCGATTTGACACACATAGTGAAATAAGGATGGAGGGGAGCTAGAGAGGAGTGAGCTAGAAAGCCGGGGCTGGATTTATGTGTATTTACTCAGGACCGGGGGAAGGGTGAGCAGGCGAAAAAATTGGCAGCTAGGGCTCCCTTCCTGGAGGTAATCAGTCCCTGAGGGCAAGTCCGTACCTGCGTTTCTGTGAGGGGCTGGTGGCTTCAGACCTGGACTGCAGGTGGCAGTCTGGCAGGTCGGGTTCATCAGAGAACCACAGCTGTGGCTCTCAGACTACCTGGAAGGAGAAGGCAGAGGAGAATTAAATAAGAAAGTCAGAGGGATGGGGCTGCTTGTGGAGCTAAAAAGAAATGCAGACTGGCTTAAACGGGGTGTAGCCTAAGATGTTAGGCAAGGTGCCTCCAAGTCTGAGTGAGCAATAACAGGGCTATTTAAAACACAATACTAGTGTAAAAGGTGAAGGGGGTTGAAGGCCTGAGCTGAGATCGCTACTGGTCTTATGAGGAACACAATACAGGCATTTACATTAAATCAGAAAACTTCAGCTATAAAATACAAACAAGACAGTTTTAACAGAAAACATAATCTAGCACAATATAATCAAACATTAACAGTGCAGAGCTATATGGAGCCAATCGGAGTGCTCCTGGGGCCCTCCTGAACTTGCCATGCTGCCACATGCTGTTCAAGAAGAAAGGGAGCTATGACACACTGACCAGGCCTAGCCTGGGCCTACAACCACCATCTGCCTGCTGCTGCTGCAATATTACCATCCAGAAAATATCTGAGACTGCTTTCCCTTGGTATAGAACATGTGAGTACGGCTTGCCGGCCAGAAAATGCTGCTGCTATTTGAAATTTTCCTGTTGGATTCCAATTTGCGTTGGATTCCCTGTTGTATTACAGACTTGCTCTGCTACAAAAGTGCTAGCCAAAAAGTCAGTTGGGGGATAAAAAGCAAGTTTGTGTACCTGTAAGTGCATCAACACAAGATTCTGGGTACCGCGACATCAGGCCTGCAACAGTATGAAATTTACCGGGGTACCAGTAGTTAAAATAGAACTGCAGTTAAAGGAAGTGACAGCTGTGAAAGTTAATTGAAACTGTGGAGGTCTGCTGCTGAGGGTAGGAGGAGGCCATACAGTACAGTAGGCCTTGACTGCAATCTTGAGTGTGAGTGTTGGTAGGCCTAGTGCATTAGCTCTGTGGAGAGGCCTGGACATCTGAAAGCACATAGCATGAGGTGATGCACTTGAAATTAGTGAAAGTGGTGGCTGTATTAATATTACAAGAATCCTCGATAAAGTAGTTTTGCAGGACCTTTATTCCCTTTATAGGACCTGTGTTACTGATTAATTAAGTCCTGTTGTTAGTTACTGAAATGTTGGTGTCTGAGCATGTTTTAGCAATTTACCCTAATTGGTACAAAAGTGTTTGAAATAGCAAGTGAAGTGTGGGTACTGGTACAGATTGGTTTTGGGTGGTATCCGACAGTTATTGGTGAGGTACGTGGGTTGGTACTGCATCCCAGTGGGCGAAATTGTAATCGTGGTCAGGCCTGCAATTTCTTTCTCTGGGTGAAGGCACCACACTATTTCCCTTATTTCCCATCAGAACCAACCCCCCCCCCCACGAAGAGTTGAGTAAGCCCAGGCCCCTCAGTCTTTCTTGGGCCCCATGAGTGCAAGCCAGGGGTAGTAACCAAGAAAGTAACACCTGTATCGTCTGCAGGGTGACTCGGTTACATCTTTGGAGGCACCACTGGTATCTCCTGTTTACCAGCTGGACACATCTGGGACCACAGGAAGACTGCCCACCACCCTAAGTGAAGTTTGGAAAATGTTGAACAATTAAAATTTTGGAAAATGTTGAAACATTTTGGAAAATTCAGAAATTCAAAATGGTATTTAAGGAAGTGGACAGATGGTGTTTGCAACAAGAGTTAGACCCCAAGAACATGTTGCTGGTCAGTTATCTCCCCAAGAGAGGTGACACCTCTGGTCTTGGTAGGATAAAAATGCAGCATGTGGTACGTGTGCCCGAGAAAAAGATACTGAGTTTTTTTGTGAAAACTAGAAAAGATTTTACTGTTATGAAATTGCCTGCGTCTTTGACATCCAATGAAGATGAGGTCTGGCACCTTTATAGCAAGGGAAGCACTGTAGCTAGTTTGCCAAGATCACCTACCTCATGGAGCTGGGTGGAAAAAGTAAAGAAACTTCTAGAACAAGAAGGTAAATTGGAGCAGGATTTGAAAGATTTGTCAAAGGTAGCTGGACAGAAAAATTCACAAGCAACTGCTTTGTTGGATGCCATGGGGAGACTGATTGAAAAAGTGCAACAGCCAGCACGAAACTGCAAAGAATATAAAAGACTCCCACTGTATTTGGGGGTGAATCCAACTCCCATTGCGGAGGATGACTTTGATATGTGGATTGAGCACATCACCCAGGTGGTTCAAGATCTGGAATGTCTGATGTTGACAAAAGAGTGTGAATGGGAGAGTGTCTTCATGGTCCTGCTTTAGATGCAACTGTTGCTACCAACTGGAATGTGACTGCTCAGAATTATTTAGCCACTCTGGAACGGGTGTTTGGCTGTGTAGATAAAACTGGAAAACTCCTTACAATATCACTGATGAAGCAGAACAAAGGAGAAAAGTTGTCTGATTTTTCTGGTGAGGTTAGAGAAAGTTTTGCAGTGAGCTTACTGGAAAGGATGTTTGACAACACTATGGATCGAGCCTGAGCTAATCAAGTGTTAGATGGAGCAGTCTTTTCTGGCCAAATCTTGTTAAATATCTACCTGAGAGATCACGTGGACAAGCTGCCACACTATGATGAGCTTATGGGCAAAGTGCAAGAACAAGAAGAAAGACTGTTGCCTGTGATGAGAGCTATGACCCCCAAATGTGCAACTGGAACTACCCTGTGACCACCCCTACAGGGCCAAGCAATGACAAGGTGTTAGAATGTATTAATAAGTTGACACAACTGGTGATGGAGACTCAAAAAACTGCATGAGTAATTGCTGATACTGGAGTGGCCCATGCCGCTTGAACCAGGTAGCCAACTGACATGAGTCATCAGAGAGTTTCAGCCCGGAGAGTATCCATGGACACCCAGATGGTGAGAGGGCATCTTCTGCTACAGATGTGGTGAGAAAGGCAATTTGCAGAGAGAGTGTCACAATCCCAAGGATCTGAGAAGGGTGAATGAACTGCTGATCAAAAGATGACAGGAGATGGGAAACTGCAACAGGGTCTGGGAAGGGAACACACTGGAGCCCCAGACGCAAGACGTTCCCACACAAGGACAGAGGTACCTCAAGCAAGTCAAACTGCAAAGAAAATAACTGATTGGGAGAAAACTGTTGCACCCTCATCCAAAATGAAAGTTAAAATTGATGGCTAGCCTACTCAATCATTAATAGATAGTGGCTTACAAATAACAATCATTTAGCCGGCCCGGTGGCGCTGAGGGTTGAGGCCAAACCTCGCGCCACGCTGGTGACCTGGGTTCAGACGCGAGCCCAAGCTGTCAGGGGTCGGCAGGGGGGGGGGATAAGGATTGAGCGTCCGGTGACAGCTGTCCTATCCCCGGGGAAGGATCCAGGGAGCCATTGCTCTGCAGCGGTCCCCGGTGACGATCGGGGGCACTGCTAGAGCTGGCATTGCAGGATGGAGTGTGGCAGACATCAGCACGTTGTGCCCAGATGTCATTGCATGCTTGCACTCCTAGGGGTAGAAAAGCAGAAAAATGAAGCAGCACAGACCGCAGCAGTTTGATGGGCGCACTCCGCTGACCGACGATGCCTGATGCGCGTGCCAGTAATGGTTCCTTGTCTGGCGCGTAGGCAATAGAGGGTGCCCCTCTCAAAGGCAGAGCTGCATATGCCAGCTGTGCGTGCCACATCAGGGTCAGAGGTGAAGCTGAGCAGTGGCTAAATTAATAGCAGGTCAGTGGCTGCCAAAGGGGGTAAAACATGTCATGATAAAAAAAAAAAAATAACAATCATTAAAAGATCACTATGACAAGTTTTTAAATCACGTACCCTTAGAACCTTTGAAAATACTAGATGTGTGAGACCTAAGCAATGAGACATATCTACATCTAGGAATGATCTAATTCTGTATCACCTTTCTTGCAAATGTGCATGGACCCATTGAGATCTGTGCTACGGTGTGCCCCCAAGTCAAATGGCATGAAGGCATACCAGTCATCATTAGTAGCAATGCAAACTTGTCGGGACATGTAAAATAGCTACGCGAAGAGAGAGAAATGAAATCCCAGGAGAAGTGTGAATTTGCAGGTAATTGGTCCATAGAGCATATGTCATGTATGCAGAGAAGCACATTAACCCAGATGACAATCCTCTTGGTATCATGTGGCATTGGGACAGTGAAGAATTGGTCCTACCATTGAACACTGAGTGCGCCATCTGATGTATGGTCTGACTGAGAAAGAATGCAGAAAAATAGCTACTAATGATTGATGCCCCAGCCAAACATGGTTTGCCTGAGGAATTGCTCATGAAGCCCAATATTTTGCAAGTGAACGCCCATACTTCTGTCCAGAGAATACTAGTACAAGTGAAAAATGTTACTGAACACAACATCACCGTGTGCAATAGGGAGTACATTGGCACAAATGTACAGTGCTGACACAGTAGTTCAATGCAGGTCAGCCTCAACAACCCCAAATGAATGGAACTGACCTGAACTTGCTTGACTTTGAAGTCTCACCTGTGCCTAAATAGTGGGAAGAGCATATGACAGTTGGCCCAGAGAACTCAAGTATTTCCATGAATGAGTGGGATGCTGGATGTGTAAAGAAAGAACAGCACAAAATATGTTCACATGATGAAAGGCCTTTCAGAGAAAGATCCAGACCACTAGCATCTGCTGACATTGACGATATCAGAAGGCATGTGCAAGAAATGTTGGCAGCTGGTATCATTAGAGAGTCAGGGGGTCTTTCTCCTCCGAGGGGCAAGGCAACAGAGGGGAGCATCCAGCACACTCTCTATTTGGCCTCAGAGTGCTGCTGAGGGGGAAATGGCTCTATCAGGAGTTTCGGAGGTGTCAGCAGACTGGCAGCCATCATCCGGCTGATCCCAGAGCAGTTTCCGCTTTTCCGGTGCTTCCCCATATTGCAACCCTCATGCAGTGCTCCTGGTTTCCACCAGGGGTCACTGCAGAGTAATGCAGCCCTGCTACCCATCCCAGGAGAGCAGTCTTATGGATGCTCAATCCTCTCCTTCCTTGCCGACCCCCAGCAACCCGAGTCCGTTCCTGAACCCGGGTCACCGGCATGATGCGAGGTCAGGCGCCAGTGCCTCAGCCCTCTCTGCCACCAGGCCGGCTTTTATGAGTTCTTGAGATGCCTCAAGGAATACTGGGAGCACCAGCCACTTTCCAGAGATTCATGAAGCGATTTGAGTGTAATATGAATCTGCTCAAGTGTCCTGTTTACTTGGATGATGTCATCATCTTTGGAAAAATGCATGATGAGCATGAGACCCCTCTATTTAAAAGTGCGGGATCAGTTGAAGGAATCTGGACAGAAATTATCAGTGGGCAAGTGTCAATTCTTCAGAAGCTTAGTTAGTATGCGGGACACCTTGTTTCTTGAGAAGGAGTTTGCACTGACCCTGACAAAGTTCAAGCTCTTACTACATAGCCAACACCAAGTCAATTAAATGAACTGTAAAGGTTTGGGGAGTTATTTGCAAAGAAAAAATGCAAAGCACTTGGAAATGAGCCTATTCCTAAACATTACTACCAAGTCAGTAAATCATCTGGATCCAGGTGAGATGAAAACTGTAGCAGAGTGTTTGAGGACATTATAAAACAACTAACAAGCCCGCCCATGTTAATGTATGCAGACCCAAAGAAACTGTTCACTCCGCATACAGATGCATGTTTTCAAGGAACTTGGGGCAGTGTTATAACATTCTTCATACCCAGATGGCCTGAGACCCTTGGCCTTTGCATGTAGAACCTTGACACCATCTGAATACAAATATCCAGTTCACAAGTTAGAGTTTTTCTCACTGAAATACGTAATTTTGGTCCAATTTCATGAGTACCTGTACGGTGCGTACCTCATTGTAAGAACTGATAAAAATCCATTAACCTATGTCAAAACAAAAGCCAAGCTTGACACTGCTGTCCATTGTTGGCTTCCATCATTGTCCACATATGATAACTGTGTAGAATACTGCTCGGACTTAACATTGATGCTGATGTTCTATCGAGACACCCACATGGTGACACACAAAATAAGGACTGAGTCACAATTCCAGAAACAACTGTGCAAGCCCTGTGTAAATTCAATTTGCTTCATCAACAGTTTGAGCATCACTGCTAAATGTTTGCCAGCATTCCATTCTAGTTTTACAACTCTTGACAAATCTATTTTGCTACACTTGAACCAAAACCAAAAAGATCTACAGAGAGTACAGTGTTGATACCCATGTATTAGAGACATTATATCTGTGCTCCAGAGAGGAGAACTAGCTGATCAAGTAACCGCCATACAGAGATACTCCTTTGTTGCTCAGAGAATGGCAAAAATTGAATATATGTGATGGACTGGTGTCTAGACAGTTTCAAGGTACTGATGGATACAAGAAACCTCAGTTGTTGCCAGTCAAATTCCATAAACTGGTACTGAGAGCACTGTGTGATGAAATGGGGTATTTGGGTCAAGACCACACACTAGATCTGATTCAATACAGATTCTACTGGCACAGAATGGGGCAAAAATTCAAGAGTATAACAGTGCATCCATGGCAGTCAAAGAAAAACATTACCCAAGAATGCAGCATCACTTGTCAATCACAACTAGTGCTCCCATGGAACTTGTTTCTGTAAGTTAATATCGCCGCCAAGACTACTTTTAGGGTTGTAAGAGTGGTCTTGGCACATTCTTAGCGTATGAGAATGGTGAACCGAAGATGAGTGGCTCTGATACCCTAAGAATGTAAGTGAGACCATTCTTACAACTCTAAAAGTGGTCTTGGCAGCAGTATTAGTACAGTATTGATCGAGCTTAATCAACAATACAGTATGTACATTTTTCACAAAACCTTACCGGAACGTGCATGTTACCAGGGCAGCTATGTGTGAGACACTCTTCACATAATAAGAGTGTCTCACCTACAGAGGAAAGGAGTGTTCTAATTGGTCAGGAGTGCTCCCTCGATCTATAATATGAATTTCCTCAGTCCTGAACCAGACAGTAAAAATGTAGCTAATGTGTTAGTGGTGACAAATCATTTCTCATGATATGCGCAGGCCTTTCCAACCAAAGACCAAAAAGCATCAACAGTAGCTAAAGTCCTGATGGAGAAGTTCATTGTTCAATATGGTGCACCTCAAAGAATCCATTCAGATCAAGGCCAAGACTTTGAAAGTGGATTAGTGAAACAACTTTTGTCTCAGTGGGGCATTCACAAAGGAAAAACCACTCCATATCACCCACAAGGTGACCCTCAACCAGAATGGTTTAACAGGACTTTGTTAAATATGCTTGGTACTTTAGATCCTAAACATGAGTCCAATCAGTGTCTCCCCTTCCTGCTGCATTGTCACTGCACTGCCACTTATGGTCACCCAGGTGGCAGTGTGGTAGTGGCCACAGCAACCCTCCCTCCCTCCCCAGAGGAAGAGAGCCTCCACTGGGACACTCAGTCTTTTGACCCATGATGATTTAAGCTTGTTCTCAAACTTGGGTCGCCAGCATCATGAGCCGTAGCACTACTGCTGTACTGCTGAGATGGCCATCAATTGGGAGGCTTGTAAATAAGCTAGGAGCACAACTAGCTCTGGCCCTGATGAAGTCTCTAAGCGAGGCGCAGCACTGGGTATTAAGGTCCACCTGCACCCTGGGTTTCTTGGATTTAATACACTTCGATTTATACACATATACCTACATTTTGCTTCCTTTATTCAGTGAGGCAGCATTGGCATTTTGTGTGGATGTCTGCAGTGAGGAGTTGGCTTGCCTTGGCTGGCAATGGCATTTTTCACTGCACGTAAGTGAGTATTTTTGTTCTGTGTACTTTTACTGTGTTACCAGGGCCTAAAGGGGTATGAGAAGGAAATAGCCCCATGTGAGTTTGTTACCAGGCTGCTGGCAGCATTGGTGAAGTGATTTAAGCTAGATGTCAATCAGAGAGTTCTGTGACAACTTGTCAGACAAAAGTTTTATTATTAAGCAGCAAGGGTGAAGAAGTAAAAATATACAACTATGTGAAAAGATATGAGGAAAAAAAGTTGTGAACATTAAAAGTTACCAATCACATGTTCTGTTCAAATAAAGAAAGAGTAAACAAATCACCCAAGTTAGATCTATTTTGTGTGTAAGTTTAAGCATGCTAAGGTTACATTCCTGGAGAAAATGTTAACTTTAAATGTTGGGTTTTCTCCAGCCTCCATGGGGATGGAGGGTTGTGGTATACGTGCATTGCTCCCTCTAAAAAGTGATCATGCTGTCCTCAGTAGTGGCACCTCCACAACAGGAAGAAGGAAATAAAGTAACTTGGCAAAAAGTATGCCCCATTGTGCCAGCCTAAAAATTGCTATACTGTGAAGCAAGTTATATGTTGGGGGGGATGGAGGCCCCTCAGTGCAGATCCTAATATTCAAATGAAATCATGGTTGTAGCCCACCACCCACCGGGTGTCTAGGGGTATGATGGTGGCAACTGTCCATGGGGAGGGGACAGCCACCAGAAGTTACCATTCCAGAAATGGCTATAGTTTGCAGAGCATATCAGTCACACCGGGGTGCTAAGCTCTTCAGGTGCTGGACTAGGAAAGCAATAGAGTTAGTCCCAATAACAATCGATTCAATAACTGGAAATCACAACTTTATAGAACAAACAGTGTGGGATGCCATTTAATAACAAATTGATGAACACTCCATGGAGCAGAATAAAATCAATGGGTTTGTGGTAGGCAGCACATATAATCTTGGACTGCTGTGATCCCTAGGCACACATTATCAGCAGTTCATATAAGCAAACAGTCTACGCAGTTCACATACAATTCAAGGGGCATGATTCAGATGTCCCCAAATCTCAGGCTGCTCCAGCTCCCCTGATAATAAGAGCCACTATGGCCTCACAACTCATATTCTTTTAGCTCTCACTGACATCATTTCCCACAGAACCGACATGACTCTCACCTTAGGGCCGCCAACTTCATCTTGGGGCCCAGCTCACAGGCACATTAGGGCACATCTCATTTCAACTTCTTGTGGCTTCCCATGGGCAACTGTCCCCTTGACTTACAGGCAACATATCCCCAACTGGCACCCAGCAATACCTCGCCTCTTCTTGGTCAACTCTCTCTCTCTCTCTCTCTCTCTCGCTCTCTCCATGGGGCTTCAATACTGGAAACTTCCAATGGAAACCATCTTACAGCTCCTCTCTTCAGCTCGACCTCGTATCCACCTTGTGAGCAATGGGCCTAATGGGGCATCTTTTTTTTTATTTTTTTTATTTTATTTTATTTTTTTATTCTTTGGTAACCAGGTAAGACCCTCTAGGCACAAGTGCCTGTTTTCCGGGGTGACCTGGGAGCACTGGGCGGTTAAGAGACTTGCTCAGAGTCACACAGTATGCAAGTGGAGGTTGTGAGAATCAAACTCAGGTCTGGTCTGCTGGATGTACCAAGCTTGTTCACACCTCATTCCTCTAACGTCTAGGCTATACTGCCAGCCAATCTTGCTCAGTCCCACTGAGGTGGCACGACAAGGGGCTCTCCCGGAAGCTCAGACAACGGCCGCTGCCACATCCTCTCACAGGCTAATCCCTGTCACGTGCCTCGGCCTGGAAAATTACTGCAGATGACTCGAGTAGGCAGTCAGTCCCACTCTCATCCTGACTTATTCTCTCCGCGGAAACTCTCTCTCTCTCTCTCTCTCCCCCCTGTGTATGTCCCCTATATCCCTGCCCACCTACTAGCAACCTCCTGCCTGCAGCAGGTCCCGACGGTAGTCAGGGATTAACCCTTTCCTTACCATACTGCCATTCCCAGCTAATTATCTCCGAGGGCACGAACTGTACCCAGCATTAGGCTCTCACCCGGGGAGTTACACTGTGTACAAACATGATTTGAGTACAGTAACGGTGACAAATACTACCACAGGTATGTATGTGTGTGGCACACCACATGCACATACACGTCTGTGGTTGGATGACTGACACAGATGTCGTACCCCCCCCCGAACAGTATGTTTGGGCTCCTTTTGGCCCTTCATGAAATTTCTCTCAGTGTCCATGTCAGTTTTACTGATGGTCCAGTGAGCCCCCATCCAGTACAACAACAGCTAATTCCCCTATTTTGGGGTAAATTTTTGGTCAGTCCCCCCATCTGCTCGGATCTCCCAGCCCTGTCACCCGAACGTCCACAGAGGCTTACCACTGGCCAGTACCCCCAGGGCTTACCCCCCCTGGCAGGGTCGGTGGGGCTCCTCAATCCACCACCATAGACCACATCCAGTATTTGGAACAGTGGGCCCAGCTAGTGGGGTGTGCCCAGCTAGTGGGGTTTTTATTTTTTTATTTAAACATTTGGTAACCAGGAAAAGCACACTGAGCCTATGCTCGATTCCAGGTGCGACCAGAGGGAAGGGAATAGTGGATTACAAACAATAAATACAGAGACATAAAAGTTTACAGAGCATTGAGGAAACAGGCTACACTGAATACAATACATGGTACAAAACATGCTTCAGTATGGGATACAATACATGCATCTGGAATGAGATTGAATAACAAGAGATAACTTACAAAATGGGAAGTGAACATCTATAAGTGCTATGCTTGGTGAGGCTTTCAATAGGTGCTAAGGAGGGCTGTTGAGATGCAGGGTTAATAAAGGGTTGTGAGATGAGCTCAGTTATGGAAGAGGCATGAGGGGGGAGGGATGAGACATAGTTTAAACTTGCAGCTAGAGTAGGAGGGGGAGTTTCTGATTGTCAGTGATAGTGTATTCCACAAGTAGGGGAACCAGTCGGAAAAAGCGGCCTTGCCCGCTGTGGAGGATGGACTTGGTAGGGTGAATGATCTTTCATCTCTGTGCCTCAACTCATAAGGGGTTTTGGAGTCAGAAGATAGGCAGTCCACTAGACAGGAGGGGAGTGAGTTAAACCAGTACTTTGAAATGAGGTTGAGAGAGTGTATATAATGCCTGTGGGATAGGGCGGTTAGACCTAGTAGGGAGTAGAGGTCACAGTGGTGTGTCCATGGGGGGACTTTGCTTAAGTGGCAGAATGCTGCCTAGAGAGCACAAGCCGAAGCCTGTTAAGGGAGGTTGCAGGGGATGAGCTGAAAACCACATCAGTATAGTCAAATATGGGAGGATCATTTTAGAAACGATTTCATGCCTGGCAGATAACAGGAGAGACTCCCTGTTCCTGTAAAGCAGGTGCAGGGCCTGTGAGGGACCGAGCGCCATCCTGTCTCAGAGAGATTGTTTCCCTCTGTTTCTTCTCCTGAGGGGCACGGCATGTAATGATGCCATGAAGTGTGCCCATGTTGGCATCTGCCCACCCCTTCTGCCAGTTTTGAGGCAGAGCCGGGTGCCTTTCCACCAGCCTGCACTGGGGCCAGGCATACACCAAGCACTGCAATCCCTCACCCCCCCCAAGGGAAGGAGAGTAGTCCTCTGGACACTTGATCTCCTCACCCAGCCGGCCCTCCAATGTCCCAAGCTCACTACCAAACTCGGATCACAGGCGTCACAAGCGGTAGCGCTACCACTGCGCCGATGGGCCGCAACAGCTAATTCTCCTTATTAGATGAGTGCCTCCCAAGCAAAAGAACAAGGATAACCCACTCGGAATGACAGGGAAGGGTGAAAAAAAACAACCTGACTTGGTCGTACCATCCACGGCCTGCTCCAAATCTCCACCACACACTCAAGCAGTGGCTCCCGACCCAGCAGGAGAAGGAAAGCACTATCATTTCGGAACAATTTTGTGACACTTTGCAACAAATGAGTGCGACTGGAACAGAACACAAAAGGAGTACACACTAGGATAGTGGTGCATCATATCAAAAGACTCAAATCCAAAAAAACTGAAGATAGAGCACACACTAACCTTAATAAAAGCAAGGGCACAGGTCTCCACTACAAAAATATTTATTGTACAAGATAAAAAACACCAGTAGATTGATGCGTTTCGGATAGTTCACATCCTTTATCAAAGGCTTTGATAAAAGATGTGAACTATCCGAAATGCGTCAGGCTACTGGCATTTTTTTTATCTTGTATAATAAATATTTTTGACATGGAGACCTGTGCCCTTGCTTTTATTAAGGTTGGTGTGTGCTCTATCTTCAGTTTGTTCTGGAAATGAATGTGACTCTCCAACGATTAGAAGCAAGGGCACTCAAAGACTGGGCAAAGCTAGAGACTTTGGCAAAAAAAATGGGAGAAATAGAGCAGAACTTATTGGAGTACAACACGGTCACCAATATACATAATACCGCCCTGCTAGACTTGCACCGCAGAGCACAATTTTTCGAACAGAGATTGGAAGAATTTGGAAAATAGAAATTGACGCAATAACATGCATACTCACGGAATACCAGAGGGCACGGAGACTGGAAGCCTGCTAACTTACATTGATTCTTTCATAAAAGAGATGCTAAACTTACCAGAAGATGAAGAGCTCAACATTATTCGCACGCATCGCTCCTTAGCCCCCCGCCTGTGGGATCCAAAGGCTCGTCCACACTCAATAGTCCTCGCCTTCTTGGATTTCAGGGTGAAGGAGGAGATCCTTAATCTGGCCTGGGAAAAAAAAACTATCTTTTTTGGGGGATGTTCGCCTTTTCTTTGACCAGGGCTATACGCCCAACTCCTAACACGTAGAAGACAGGTGTTGTCTGTGGTCAGGTTACTCCAGCAAAAGGGGCATCAAGTGTTTCTGGAATATCCTGCAAAGCTAAGAATTTTTACAGAAAATGGTCCTAAAAGATTCCTAGAACTGGCTGTAGCTGAAGATTTTTTAAGATCCCTGGTCATAGCTCTTCCACAGGATGTCCCTACCAAGAGAGTTGATGAGTTAAGAGACCATACCTGGAACACAGTGGGACCGAAAAAGTGAGGAATCCATAGCAGACCATCCACTTCCACTTTTTGGGACAAGGTTAGACTGAAACAGCGGCCACGCCATGCAGATAACTGAGCAGTGGTCTCAGAAAGAGAAGAGGAGGTAAGCAGCCAAGCAGCCACTGAGGGAACTTCAGATTGCAGTCTAACCTGAGAACTTTACAGGGTAGGAAATGAATCAGTTAAGCTTTGGCTCTGAACTGTCAGGGGGACTTCTGTGCTTTCTCATCACTTCCTGGAGTTTATGGAGGGTGGAATGGACATGAAACTCCTTCCTGACTTGGGAGAGCAAGACTGCTCAAAAGGAACTTAAAATGTTGATGTAATTTATAAACACACATTACAATGGATAGGATCCCCGGGGGTGCTGATACTGTGGGAGCAGGGTGGACAACACTTATTTGGAAACACCGAATCCAGACTCATAATTGCAGAAAGCCCTTTGGGCATTTGGAGGTGGTCGTAGGTGATTCCATGGTGAAGTCTCTTCCTTACTAACCAGTATTTTCCTTTTTAAGATCAAAAAACGTGAGAGAGGTGGGCCTGGGTGGCTGTCTCAGGGGACTTGTAGGTCAACTGGGGGCGAGAAGCTCATCTTTTATGTCTCATGCTTGAATAGGACAGTAAACGAGGTGGCCCAGGAAACCAGGTCGGAGGGACTTGTAAGACCCCCCCCCCCCACTGGTGGTGGGTACACTGATTAGTAATGCACATAATTTTAAACTTGTTGTGGGGGGGGGAGACTCCACTTGTGGCACCAACAGAGGACTGCATATAAAAGGAACCATGAGTGTGGCCTATGCAAAATATATTTGCCTTGTTAGAAAGTTGCCTGTTGGTGTTTGGTTTCAGACTGCTGGCATGTGTTGCCTTTGCGCCGCGACTGGTGCTGTTGGGGGGTCGGAGGGGCTGGGGGTTGCTCTCGGTGCCCTATGGGTCTTTGGTGGTCAATTTCTTCCTCGGGGGAGAGCAGCTCAAACTAACTAATAAAATGTAATCCATAAATGGGGTTTGGGGCTTGGCAGAGTACAGATACGCTGCAAAAGTCAAGGACACATGAACACTTGCTGTTCTGTTTAGTCTGGTGTGCTATACACACCCTTAGAGACTCCCTTATAACTGGGGTATTTTTCTTGGGCCTGATTCTGCTGAATCTGGCTTAGGAAGGGGGTCCCAATAACTAGGGACATAATTGTATTCCCTCTCCTTCCCTTCCAATCAGTGTTCCTTCCTTATAGAGGGAAGGGATCAGGAATCCATGATTATGGATTTCCCACCTTGGGAGACACTTAATGTTCAAAGTTGGTACTTAGTAGCCCTGTTGGCTTATTATTTGTTTATTTGTTATGACATGCTGTTTAAATGTATGGTCTCAATGTATACCTTGGAAGCTTATCTCTTGGCACGAATATTATGGTATGGTATAATAGAGTGAGGGGATGTTATCTTTCAGTGTTAACCTAGCCTACACAGTCTCATGATGGCTAAGTAAAGTACATGTATCTGTTCATATAATGAACATGGCCTCACAAATCTGGTAACGTGGAGCAAAATTATTAGTTTTCTTAAATGATCTAAGGTGGAGTTTGCTTTCCTGCAGGAAATGCATCTCTCAGAAACAGAACATGAAAAGCTATCCAGGTTTGGGTTTAGGGAGGTAGCCACAGCCTCGTGTAAGAATAGTCATAGAAGGAGTGTGTCCATTTTAATACCATCAAGGGTGCCATTTGAGAGGGTCGATGTACTAGCAGATAAAGAGGGATGCTTTGTTCTGATGAAGGGGCATTTGATGGGGAATATGATAACTTTGGCTTCAATTTATTTTCCTCCGAGGTCCACCTTTACAGACTACCGGTCCTTCTTGGTCACTCTACATGATTGGAAGGAGGGTATCATTATCTGCAGGGGATCTTAATCTGATTTTAAATCCACAGTTAGACACCACAGCAAGGATCCCAAGGAGGGAACACAAGTGGCTTGGGAGGTAAATAGGCTTCTGAGGGAGTTGGGCATGGTGGACGTGTGGCGCCATCTGAATGGGCAGCGGAGGGACTACACTTCTCACTCTGCTGCTCATCAGATGTCCTCAAGACTGGACTACTACCTTCCTCCAAACGAAGAGATGGCCAAAGTTCAGGAAGTATGGATGGGGGACTTTGTCCTTTCGGACCACGCTCCCTTATTTATGAAAATGGACATGGGGAATGCCGGAGAAATACAGTCTAGTGATTAAATGTTTTATTCTTGGAGGATCTGGATGTTAAAGAGCCCATCCAGGACACATATAAGCAGTTCCTGGAGGAGAACTCAACTTCGGAGGTCTCCCCTGCAGTACTATGGGACACAGCTACAGCTGTGTTAAGGGGCAAGTTTATAGAGATCTCGGCATAGAAGAAGAGTGACATGGAAGCCAGAAGGGCCTGGCTGACATCTCAAATTCAAACCTTGGAAGCATTACAAAAGAGGAAACTAGATAAGGAACAAACAGAGGAACTGAGGGCACTTAAGAAAGAGTTGGGTAGCCTGTTAGACTATCAAGCTGAACAGAAACTCCTCTTTCTGAGGCAGAAGTACTATGAGGGGGGCTGCTCACTCTGAGATCATTAGCCAGCTGACTGAAGGGGCAGAGGGCTAGAGCCAACATAATTTCCATTCGGCACCCACGGACTGCTCAAATGGAACATCAAATACCTGAAATAGCAGAAACCTTCAGGGAATTTTTTTTTTTTTAAATTGAAATTTTTATTAAAACATTTATAACATTATTAGAAGTATGTGAGACAATAAAAGCAATATATGCCAGTATATCAGGTTTTTCACTCTTACAGAAAAGTATAAATACAGAGCATCTTAGGATGGTCATAATAAAAGCACAATAAAATAACATCACATTAAAATAAAACTTATCTGTTATGAAATTCTTGTGTGGTTGTCCTTTTTTTCATATATGGTCAGTCTGTTATTGTTCCCTGCTGGAATGGAAAAAAAAATCAGTTTCAAGGTAAGGTACAGAAATATAAAAGGGGTATTATACAGTCATTTTAATCAGATTCTAAGATAAACTTCAGGACTAGAAATGTTAGTATAATGAAATTAGTGGGGGGACACCTGGACTAGGGATATAAAGAAAATAGGTAGAAAAATATGGGGTTATGGATAACAGAGTGTTGATTATGGTACAAAGTCAGGGTAATGGTTTAGTTGGTATGTTGCCCAGGTATGCCAAAATGAGTTAAAAGATTTAGTATGGGAAGTGGTTCTAGCAAGCAATCGATCCATATTATACATTTCATATGACAAAGCTCTCCAATTTTCCTTCATGGGGTCAGTTCTAGTACGCCATAATTTGGTTATTGTTTTTTTTGCTGCTAGTATAAGGATAGTACTTTTCCTGAGTATTAATTTAGGGATTTTCACCCCCTATTGGTGGAGTTGCAGTAAGTATATAAGCAGGAGTAAAGAGGTCTGGGTAGCCATATAGATATTTAATTTCCTGAAGAACATCAGTCCAGAATTGTTGAGGGTTGAGGTAGTACTGGTTGGAGACTTCAATATACCAGACGTGGACTGGAGCATCCCAGCAGCAGCATCAACTAGGAGCAGATTTATCCTGGACTCCCTTCAGGGTGCCTTCCTCAAGCAACTGGTCATGGAACCAACTTGGCAGAAGGCAATACTGGACCTTGCGCTCACAAACAGGGACAGTGTGGTGGGGGTATCAGTGAGGGAGCACCTGGGGAACAATGACCACCAATCATTGTGGTTTGAAATCACAGAAAGAGCAGAACCAAACCACACATATCCTGGATTTTAGGGGGGCAGACTTTGGGAAAATGGGGAGATACTTGAAAGAGGCATTAAGGGGAATGGGGCAGGAATCAGGGGTTGAGGAACAGTGGGCAGTATTTAAAATGGGGATTAAAAGAGCAACAGAATTATGCATTAAGCAGGTTAGCAAGGGGAAAAGGAAGAGGAGACCATTATGGTTTTCCAAAGAGGTAGCAAAGAAAGTGAAAGCTAAAAGATTGCATTCAGGCAATGCAAAAAGACACAGGCAGAAGGGGATAGGAGAAGTACCAGGAGAAGCAAAGGGAGGCAGGGAAGTCAGTACGGGAAGCCAAAGCTCAGACAGAAGAACACATTGCAAAATCAGTGGGTAGAGGGGACAAAACCTTTTACAGGTACATAAGTGAAAAAAGAAAGGCAAAGGGAGGATAGTGAGACTGAAGGGGAGGATGGGGGCTGCATGGAGGATGACAACAGTAAAGCTGACATATTGAACAGGTATTTCTGCTCAGTCTTTACTGAGGAAGAGGAGGGTAATGGGTCTGAAGGGAGTACAAGGGGTTTGAATGGTGCAGAAATGGACACAAGTCCCTTTACACGAGAAAGGGTCCTGAAGGAACTGGAAGTAATAAGAGTTGATAAAGCAATGGGGCCAGATGGCGTGCGCCCAGGATCCTTAAAGAACTAGAGAGGTGGTGGCTGAACCTCTGGCTATCCTGTTTAGCCAATCACTGGAAACAGGGAGGTACCCAAAGACTGAGGACAGCAGATGTAGTCCCCTTATACAAAAGTGGGAACAAAGAGGAACGGGAACTACAGACCAGTCAGCCTCACCTCGGTAGTGGGGAAGATCATGGAAGCACTACTGAAGGAGAGTGGTGGAACATCTGGTTGTCAATGGACTACAGGACCCAAGACAGTATGGTTTCACCAGGAGAGTCATCAGACCAACCTCATTGAATTTTTTGACTGGGTGACTAGGAAGGTGGATCAGGGGAGGGCAGTGGACATGGCCTATCTAGACTTCAGCAAGGCCTTTGACACTGTATCACATAGAAGACTATTACACAAACTGGGGAATATGGGTGTGGGCAGGACAGTAGTGTGGTGGGTAGGTAACTGGCTGGGCGGCAGGACACAGAGGGTGGTGGTAAATGGCTGTCACTCCACAGAGGGAAGAGTGACCAGTGGGGTGCCACAGGGATCAGTGCTGGGACCGGTCCTATTCAACATCTTCATCAGTGACATTGTGCAGGACCTAGAAGGCAGAATTTCACTGTTCACTGATGACACAAAGCTCTGTAACAGAGTAGACACACCAGAGGGTGTAGACAGAATGAGAAGGGACCTGCAGAAACTTGAAGAATGGTCAGGGGTTTGGCAGTTGAAATTCAATGCAAAGAAGTGCAAGATAATGTATATGGGCACAAAAACCCTGGCACAATGTATCAGTTGGGGGTGAGGATATAGCATGCACCAAGCAGGAAAGGGATCTTGGGGTTATCATCTCTGATGACCTCAAGGTAGGGAAACAGTGTGACAAGGCAGCAGGTAAAGCAAATAGGATGCTGGGATGCATAGGCAGGGGCACCACCAGCAGGAAAAGGGATGTCATAATTCCACTATACAAGACACTAGTGAGGCCCCACCTGGAGTACAGTGTACAGTTCTGGAGACCTTACCTACGTAAGGACATAGACAGGGTAGAGATGGTTCAGAGGAGGGCAACAAAGATGGTACATGGATTGCATCACAAGTGCTATGAGGACAGGTTGAAGGAACTGAACGTGTACTCCCTGGAGGAGAGGAGGGAGAGAGGGGATATGATAGAGACATACAAGTATCTTACAGGGAGGAACAGGGTGCAGGAATACACTATTTTAAGCGAAAAGATGTTCCAGGACTAGAGGGCATGGGATGAAGTTGGAGGGAGGACGATTCAGAGGAAACGTGAGGAAGAATTTCTTCACAGAACATGGTGGACAAGTGGAACATCCTGCCAGAGAAGTGGTGGGGGCTGGAAACAATCACAGGATTTAAGAATGCATGGGATAGACATAAAGGAATTCTGGAGGTCAGGGGTAAGGGGCAACAGACTTCTAGGAAAACATAAAGTGAACTTACAAGCTCAAATGGGCAGACTGGGTGGGCCATAGGCCCTTATCTGCCGACACTGTCTATGTATCTATGTATCTATGTTGTATTAGAGGGCAGTCCCACATTATATGAGTTGTATTGGCTTGATGGCTACCACATCCCCTCCAACAGACTCCAAATTCTAGACTATAACATTTTGCTACTAACTGGGGGGAATCTAAAAAAGCGCATTCTGGACTTCCAGGCAAATTCTTGCTAATAAGTGGAGTTCAGGACCTTAAGTGCAGATAATGCACTGGAGATCCAGAGGTGGACATTTACGTCTCTTTTAGTTTCTGAGACCCATTTTTGCCTGATGTGTTCCATGGACTCTTTTGAGTATTCCCTGAGGGCCCTATAAAGTTGACTGGTTAAATGTTCCTGTTCGTGGCCTTCCATACCTGATATGATCAAATTTATTAATAAAGAAGGGGATTCAGCAATTCAGGTTAGATTGCCTTCATATGGAATTAATGTATTTGTTAATTTAAAGTAGTAGGTGTTGGAATATAGATGTAACTTAAACCTGTGCTGGAGTGTGGTAAAGGAAAGGATGCCTGATGGACCTACTAGTTGCCCAACATAGGTAAGCTGCAGTGCCCAGGATTTGGCCACTACTAATGATTGTTTAGGGAGGAAAGTTGTATCAGAGTTCAAAAGTCTCAGGTATAGTTTCTCAGAGAACGAGAGAAGTGAGTTAGAAACATGTAACCATTGTCTATAGGGTTCAGCTATGAATGAGGGGAACTGTGCCAATGGGAGGCAGCCTGGAGGGTTGCCAAATAATAGGGGAAGAATATCAGTCTTTTTCATTATAGTTTGCTCAAGTTCTTTCCAGGGGGCTTGATAGGTCAAATTAAGATGGTTCATCAGAATCTGTAATTGAGTTGCAGTGGCATAAGAAGTTAAGTCCGGCAGGTTTAGCCCTCCCCTTGGCTTAGGAAATTGTAAAACCAAGAATATGAGTCTGGGGGATTACCCTCTCCAGATGAACCATGATATTGTTTTCTTCCATGATTGGAAATAGGTATTAGTTGGGACCATAGGAAGAGTCTGCAGGAAGAATAGGAGTCGAAGAAGAATATTTTGTTGGATGGTTTCAATGGGGCTCAAAAAGGTTTAAGGGTAGTTCTGTCCATTCTGAGAGGCTTTTTGTTATTTGTTGAGTAATAGGTTCGAAGTTTACCAGTTCTAAATGGGTTAGGTCAAATGGAAGTTGGATTCCTAGGTATCTCATGGAAATTTGTTTCCATTTGAATGGAAAGCTTTTTTTAAGTGCAGGGGTTGGGGAGAAAGAGTCAGAACTTCTGTTTTAGTGTTATTTATTTTATAGCCTGCTAGTTTCCCAAATTGTTCTAAAAGTAACCAAACTGCGGGGATAGATATTTCAGTTGCGGTTAAGATAAGTAATATATCATCAGCATATAAGTTAATTTTATGATGGCCTTCTCCCACTACCAATCCAGATACTGTATATTTGGGGAGTTTCTAATGGTTATCGCTAGGGGCTCAAGGTAAAGGGCAAATAATAAGGGAGACACAGGACAGTCCTGACAGGTTCCTCTTGATAAAAGAAAAAGTTCAGGTAATGCTCCATCTAATTTCAGGTAAGCCTTTGGGGATTTATATACATTTTGAATTTGCCGAATGAAGCCGTCTGGCACTCCAAAATTTTTGAGGGTTGTCCACAAAAAGATCCAGTTGACCCTATCGAAGGCCTTTTCGGTGTCTAATCCTAGAAGGGTCAGAGATGTGTGGTGTCTAGAAGCCTATTCCATTATGAGTGCTGCACACCTCACTGCATCACGGGCCTGTCTCTTTTTAATAAATCCTACCTGATCGGCTGCTATAATGGAGGGAAGTACCTTTAGGGAATTTTATTGTGTTCTGTATAGCCCAGACCCAGATCTGGATGAAGGGAAACTAGCAGAAATTTTAGACCAGCGCACTCTTCTGGAGCTTTCTCATGAGCAGGAAGAAAGCATGTTGGCCCCTGTCAGTGGGGAGGAGCTTAGGGTAGTGGAGGGGCTCTTAAAACTGGGAAATGTCCGTGGACAGATGGGCTACAACCAGAATTTTATAAATCTTTTAGGGATCTGATTCAGCACTGTTGCTGAGGGTCTATGCAGGGGTGCTGGGAGAGGAGGGCCAGACTCCACCCTCATGGCTGAGAGCAGTTATATCTGTGTTGCCCAAGCCAGGAAAGGACCCCACTAAATGTGTTTCATACCACCCAATTTCCCTTCTTAATAATGGCTATAAAGTACTGATGGCCATTTGGGCACACAGACATCGACAACTACTCCTGGGCCTTATACAACTGGACCAAACAGGGTTTGTACCTGGACGTCAGGCCCAAGACAACCTCAGAAGAACTGCCCAAATAATTGGTCATATTAACGAAACAAAGACACCTTCCCTATTATTAAGTCTTGACGCAGAAAAGGTCTTTGATAAGGTCTCTTGGTTTTTTCTTCGAAGGGTCCTTTCCCGGTTTGGGCTACCTATGGAGTTCCTGGATGGCCTGTTTCACTTATATACAGGGGCAAATGTTGATATTCGGGCCAATGGGCATATATCTGCAAACCTCAGGCTGGGAAGAGAGACTCAGTAAGGATGTTCCCTCTCTCCGTTACTCTTTGCTCTATGCATAGAGCCATTGGCTTAAGCTATACTTCAAAATTGGGAAGTGAGGGGTATCAGCATAGATGGGTGAAGCACAAGCTAGCACTATACGAGGATGACATACTCCTTTATCTGTCAAACCCAGATACCTCAATATGTGCTATATTTGAACTAATCAAGAATTTCTCTGCCCTCTTGGGATATACCCTGAACAAAGCCAAAACAGAAGTTTGAAGTTATAGTTATGAAGCCCTGCCTCTGCTACAAGGGCTGTTCCCCATGAATTGGGATATGAGGTCCATGAAGTATCTAGACATAAAATTAGGAACATCCAGCACACAACTTTATAATCTAAATTACCTGCTTCTGATAGATCAATTAAAGGTAGACTTTAAGAGGTAGTCCCTGTTACCTCTTCCCATACACACCAAAGTACAGGTTCTAAAAATGAATGTATTACCCCACTTGCTTTATTTGTTTCAATGTGTCCCTTGCAGAGTACCTGGGAAGGAAATTGAGCAATGGCAGTGAATGTTCCTTGCCTTTCTTTGGGGCAAGGGCTGTCCCAGAGTTAGGAGAACCCTTTTGTATCTTCCTAAGTAACAGGGAGGCTTGGCTGTTCCGAATCTACATGGTTATTGGGCAGCAGCACAGATGAGAGTGGCTCTCATGTGGGGCAACCCACAATATGATTCGTTGTGGAAACAGATAGATGTGGCGGAGCATCCTGATCCACCACTTCATGCTGTTCTCTTTATGGAGGGCAGGATGGAAATGCTCAGGATGGAGTTCACTGGTACAAAAGCAGTCCTAGAGGGATGGAGGAAGGGGACTCGGAGAGGTCTTACCAAAAACCATTTATGGAAATACAGGTGGGCCCAGATACTCAAAAGGGTTGAGCATGGTGCAACAGTGTTGCGCCATGTACAACCCACTGATGCGCCCTGGTCGCGATATTTAAAAGGAAAATGGCCTGCACAAATCCCGTCTTGTGAGCGCATCAGTAATGTGTCTGAGCAGGCACAGGTGGGGGGTGTCCCAGCATAAACTGCACAGCCCAATATTCAGCCCGAGCCGTGCAGAGTTATGCAGGCGCAACCCTCACCGCGCCCACAAAGTTACGCTGAAAAAAGGAACAGTGAGAGCCACCCACAGGTGAGCTGCTGCATTGCAGGGTGCAACACAGCAGCTGCCACCTGTGGGTGGCCTAGACTTGTTCCGCCGCACTGGCGCCGCCCATGCCCGATCGCGGGCTGAAGATGTCACCCCAGTAGCCCGATCGCGGGCAGAACAGTATTCTTCACCCCACCCGGCGGCCTGATGGGCAGAACAGTCTTTCCCCATTAGGCCTGATCGCGGGCATAACTGAAACATCCCCACCCCAGGTAGCCCGATCACGGGCATAGCGGTATTCTTCCCCCCATTAGCCCGATCGCGGGCATAACGCAGCGTCCCCCCGCGAGTAGCCTGATCGCGGCATCAGACCTCCCCAAGTCCAATATCCCTGGTGGTCCAGTGGACCACGAGTAGCTCGATCACGGCGGCATCCTCATCCCCCATGTCAAAATCCCTGGTGATCTGGTGGCCCCCCATCCCACCCGCCCATGGAGCCCCTACCCGCTCCCCCCATCAGCCGGCGGGCGGCAGCACCACTTGCCTGCCGCCTCGCCGTCACAGATCGCGTAGGGCTGCATGCCCATTGGTTCAGAGCATGAGCCAATGGGCTGCAGCCCATACCGCATAAGTCAGTCCAGATATGTGAATGAATGAATGAGCTGGGTGGTGGGGCTCCATGGGAGGGTGGGTGGGGGCCACTAGATCACCAGGGATTCAGACGCTGGGGGTGAGGATGCCACCGTGATCGGGCTACTCACGGTCCACTGGACCACCAGGGATATTCGACTTTGGAGGGAGGTCTGATGCCCGCAATCGGGCTACTCGGGGTGGGGAAGAATACCATTATGCCCACGATCAGGCTCCTTGGGGTGGGGAAGAATACTGCTGCCCACGATCGGGCTACTCAGGGGTGGAGGCAGAATACCGCTATGCCCGCGATCTGGCTACTCAGGGGGTGGGGGAAGAATATCATTATGCCCGTGATCGGGCTACTTTGGGGTGGGGAACATTTCAGTTATGGCTGCGATCAGGCTAATGGGGGGGGGAATACTGTTCTGCCCGTGATCGGGCTGCAGGGGGAGTCAGTTCCCAACGGCTGCTGCCTGGAAGGCAGCCAGGTGCAAGTCGTCGGGGATCGGCGCATCTGCATGCTAATGGCATGCAAATGGGGCCGTAATCAGATGCAAA
Source organism: Neoceratodus forsteri (assembly GCA_016271365.2). NCBI lineage: Eukaryota > Metazoa > Chordata > Ceratodontiformes > Ceratodontidae > Neoceratodus > Neoceratodus forsteri. Next base: position 1,502,868,458 of record CM028129.1, read on the forward strand.
TGGCCCCTGGTGCGCCTTGCATAAATTATGGCCCCATTTGCATGTCACCCTTTGAATATCGCAGATGCTGTGCATGGCGCAATGGAACTTGCGCCACCGCATCTCAATGCTCCACTCTGACCACTTGCGCTGGCACAGTTCCACTGCGCCATGCACAGTGGGTGTGGCCAGGGGGCGATATTCAAAGTTGGCGCCATAAGGCAACTCCATTGAATATCGCCTTCGGCTAATTCCTCAAGCGCAACTATTTTGAGCCGCGCAGGGGCTTGCGCCACAAAATGGTGCAGTTTGAATATCTGGGCCATGGTTGATATACAATGCACAGTTTGCCCCATAAACACAAGATAACTGGTTTGCACAGCAAGCCAAGCATGGTTTGACATCTCCGGCTCAGTTGTTAAGGGGATCAACATTGGTGTCCTTTGAAGCAGCACAGCAGGGCTTTGGGTGGGGAAGTGAAGACTGATTGAGATTTAATCAAGTCAGAGATTACGTGTAGGCCCAAATGAGGAAGGTGGGACCTGAGGGGGTGAAAAATGCTTTTAGGATACCCTTTCAGAGAATATGGACCTCACCGAATGGAGAAAGAGCTATTTCACTCCTCTATACTAATTATATAGCGGATTTGCAAACCTCCTCCCTATATCTCAAGGAGAAATGGGAGAGTGATTTAAATATTTCTCTTTCAGAGAAACAATGGGACTTAGTTTGGAAGAGTACCTGGAGCACCTCTTCTTCTCCTATTTGGAGAGAATTTGGGTGGAAAATCTGAGCCAGGTTGTTCTAGTACCGGTGCAGGTGGCACATGGCCATCCAGGGACCTCCTCGGAATGCTGGAGGGGTGTGGGGAGACCCGTGCCACCCAGGTACATATCTTCTGGCAATGCCCGGGGTTGGTATCTTTCTGGGAGGAAATAGGCCAGCATCTGTCTAGACTGTTCACAGTTCCAACTCAAATTGGCCCAGAACACTTGGTACTGGGTATATACCCCTTTAGAATGAGGGGTAAGGAGGAAAAATACCTATGGGCCATACTAATAGCTGCAGCCTTAAAATCGATGATGAAGAAATGGCTGAAACAGGATCCCCCAACAGTATCAAAGTGGGTAGAGGTGGTATATACTATCCAGAAGTTGGAGAAATTAACACTAGATCCATCACAAAAGACCAAGAAATTTCAGAACAGGTGGTCCAGATGGATCATGTATGAAGAACAGTTAGCTCAAAATAGCCAACCCTGAGTCCCTTCGTGGGAGGGTAGACTATAAATGAAAGTCATTAACAGAGGTAAAAACAAATAATATATATGGGTACAGAGCTTGAGGGATAAGCAGAGACAAAATGGGGCTGAAACAAAGTACCTGAGACAGCCTAGACTTCACAACTTGTAATGAAATGTGCTACCACCACATGAATTAATGGTAAGTAAGAAACTTTGAGACCAGACAGTTTGGTTATTTTCTTTATTGCTTTACAATTTTACTTTAAATGTATCCTTCTTTTGATACCTTGTATGTACAGGATATACCTTACTTAGCAACATGAAAAACATGAAAATAACATATAAGGTATAGTAAAAGTTTGAATAGAAAGTATCACTAAAAGTTCATACTGTTAAAATGGTTATGGGTGACAATGTAAAATGTTTTTACATTCTTTCTGTAAAACAAGTCTTGTTCAATAAACATAGTATAACAAAAAAGACATTTTCAGACTTAGGGTAGACTCGCCCCACCACCTGCAGCATCTCCTATTGAAGGTTTCCTGAAAAAAATACCCAGCACCTTCTGCAGATGGGCAGCCCACAGTGCCATTGGGAACAGAGAACCACTACAAGTACGTGTGCACCAGAAAATGCAGCCGGCAGGTACTATGCTCCAAATTAAATGACTCAGAGTATAAATGTAGCTATATTGGGGGGTTTACCAAACCAGGTTGAACAGCTACTAGTTTGAAGTCATTCAGTCCCCCAGTGTGAAGAGGTGCACACAGCTCTTATCTGTTATGGCCTCTCTGCTGTATTCTACACATTGTATGTCTGTGCTCACTGTTACTAACCAAAAGCCTTCTTTCTTTTCTCCTCTCAGTTGGATGCAGCTGTAAGTACTGTGTAACCGCTCTAGTACACAGAGCTATAAAGATAATAGTGTATGTGACACCCAGTGGCGAGCATCGAGAACCACAGTTTCAAGCAATCCCAGTGTTTTCGAAAGGGCTGCTCTGTCATCAAGACATCGAGTGCACAGATCAGTTCCACTAAAGCAAATGCTGAGTCATCTCTCATGAACTGATGCTCAGTGTTTAGTACAGCACCAGCACCGCTCAGGCTCAGGGAGAGTATTAATACTCCCACAACATGAGTCATGAATGTCAACACTAGCCACCTCATCATAAGCAGATTCAGGGCCATCTGTCCCCATATGCATTGAATAGCCAGCATCTTCCAAACAGAAACAAACTCTGGTGAGAGCCGATATGGCTGTGGAGAGCTTTCGGGATGGTTTTACCCATTATTTTTAATTAATTTGCACAATGCAGATCTGCTGAGAGGCAGTTTAAATGTGATCTTCCTTTTACACATTTTTACAACGTGTTTTCCTAGAATATGCCTGCTAATTGCTGTATATTTAGCCTGGATAGTTCACAGAAGACATGGCAACTTATTTTGGGGCTCTACATCTACACAATATTATGCTGCATTGTGTAAAATCAGAACACACTGAAAACAATATTTTACATCTGGACCAGGCTACTCTGAATAAATACATTATAAAAATGGTAAAATCATGACCCTACTGAAAATAAGATATTGCATCTAATCTGGGACATCCTGAGTACATACAGTGCAAATATGTGTAAAACGAAGATCCCTATAACAATGAGATGTAGCATCTCCCCTGCGCTATCCAGAATACAAAATATAGGATTAGAAATATTTAAAAGAAATCTACTGTAAACTGAACTTCACTGTATTTACTGACATGAACAGTTTCTTTATTGTTTTATAACATATTAGATTGCAGTATTTGTTTCAAATGTTGTGGCCATTAGGATGGTGTGTACAGTGTGTGTACAGTGTGTACAGTGTGTGTGTGTGTGTGTGTGTGTGTGTGTGTGTGTGTTTGCTGTAGCTCAATATATTTTTTCCCCCAAAAAGCATAGCAAACAATGCCTGCTGATTGCTATATATTTAGCCTGGATAGTTCGCAGAAGACCTGACATATGTCTGAGGCAGTGCTTATCAGATAGTGTCCTAAGAGATAAAAAAAAAACTATGTAAACTTTTTTAGATTAATTGCTGGGAAAGGGTGACATTTATGAGGTATGAATCTTTCTTGAAAGATAACACCTGCCCAACTGAAGCTAGTAGCAAGAAAATGTTTAAATGCTAAGTATTTAAATGTGCAAGTTTTGGCATTTCGAAGGGGTAAACAAATCTTCAGTTTAATAGGCAATCAATAATTAACAAGCTGTTTTAGTTTCCTAATGGTCATCTGATAAGCAGCTTGGAGTTCTGTCTCCAACATTCTAAACAGAAAGAAGGGAGTATTTTATTTCAACTGCCATAGTGATTTATAGTTGTGAAAGGATACATTGAAAACTCCAAAACTGTGTTACACGGTATTCCATTTTTCCAGCTACATACAGCAAGATGGCAGTAGGCTCCGCCCACAGCCATAAAAAATTAGCTTTCATTCATAGAATCCACTCTGACACTTACTGTGTGAGCAAGTCAGTTAACCTCCCAGAGCTTAGCACCCCCACTAGAGTTTTTCTTAATCTCTCTCAGTCTCATTTCATATGAACATACGAAATTTGCCAGCAGATAAAGGCCTATAGACCTATCAAGTCTGCTCAGTTTTGCAGCTAGCCACCCTACTCAGCAGCTGCCTTTCCCTCCCTTCCCCCCTCACATATCCCTTCCTCTTACCCTGTCCCAGCCCCTTTTGAAGCAGCTTACTGTTCTGCAAGATACCACTTCTGCCAGTAATGCATTCCACCCAGCAACTACCCTCTCTGTAAAAAAGTGTCTTCTCATCTCTTTCCTGAACCTACCCCTCTCCAATCTCATAGCATGGCCTTGAGTATTTCACCTCCCTGTGTGACCCTGCTATAGCTGTTCATGGCTTCCAAAGGGCTTTTGGGTACAGTGTGTATGGAAACTGTTTGATTAGTGAAGGGAGTGTATGGAAAAGTGCTATACCACCAGTGTGAATGACCCTGCAGGAGTTGAGTCTAACTCCGGAGTCCTATAAAAGAGGCTTATGGAGAGGCAGGCTATTTGTTAAAAATAAAACTTGGTTCCAGCAGATTGGAGATCTATCTACATAGTACCACTCCACAGGGGGGGACAGGGAGGATCCAGGCAACTACAGGCCTGTTACCCTGACTTCCATCACAGGTAAACTGATGGAGATCATAGTGAAGGAGAGTTTGGTGGCCTACCTAGAGGTCAGTGGACTACAGGGTGAAAAGCAGCATGGGTCTGTGTCAAGGAGGTCTTGCCAGATCAACCTTATATTATTTTTTGATTAGATCAATAAGACGATTGACAGGGGACAGGCAATAGATCTGCTCTACTTTGACGTCAGCAAAGCCCTCGATATGGTGCCACACAGGAGGCTGCTGAAGAAGTTGAAGGACTTGGGGAGTTGAGAGGGGTTTAATTATTTAGTTTTTGTTTACTGGATGGGGTACAGTAGGCAAGTAAATGCATATTTTCAGGTACAACCTGGGAATAGTAGATACACCAATATAAACAATAACACATGACAATGTGTAATACAGATAGTAGCCAGGGGTCAGGCTAACAGTGTAACAGGTAGGAGAATAAGGCATTGTACAGTTACAGAAATGTTCATTCAGAGATTTATATATGTATTTACTGTAATCAGCTATGCACTGCAAGACAGAATTACAGGCTTGGAGTAACATAAAGTTACACAAGTCAGTTGAGTAAACAAATCCCAGTACCTACTGTAGGTTGGTAGGAAATTGACTAAGGTGGAGGCAACAGATTGTAGTGGTTAATGGGGCTAAATCAGAACAGAGAGGCTATGAGTGGAGTGCCACAGGGATTGGTCCTGGGACCTCTCCAATTTAATATGTTTCTGAGTGACACTGGAAAGAGAGTCTCTAGGGAAAGTTGTGTTTCTTTGCTGGTGACACAAAGCAGTTTGTCAGTGTGATTCATGGGGAATGACTGTGGCAGCTCCAGAAGGACCAAGAGAAACTGGAGAAATGGTCTAAGTTTTGGTAGTTGAGGTTCAATGCCAAGAAATGCAAAGTAATGCACTTAGGTATACGGAATACACACACAAAATACTAAACAAGAGGAGTTAGAATGACCACTTTAACAAAGGAGAGAGATCTGGGGGTCATAATCAGTGACTCCCTCAAGCAAACAAGTCAGCACAACAACGCATACAGCAAGGCATTGAGGATGCTAGATTGTATAGGGATTAGAAGTGAGGTGATTCTGCTACTGTACAGATCCCTGGTGAGGCTCCATCTGGAGTACTGTGCGCAGTTCTGCAGCCCTCACCTGAGGAAGTACATCGGCAGACTAGAGTCGGTACAGTGAAGAGTCACCAAGGTGACCCAGGGCCAGCTGGGTGGATCCTGTAAGGAACAGCTGGAGGCCATAAACATATATTCAGTGGAGGCCAGGTAGGATCTGGGGGAACATGGTTGAAACATAAGTTTCTCAGGGGTATAAACAGTGTAAACAATGTGGACCTATTTGTAAGAAATAGGGACGCAGTCACGAGGGGGAATGACTAGAGTTTGGTAGGTCCAAATTTAGGAGAAACTTGAGGAAGCTGTACTTCACTGAGAGGGCAGTGGGATCGTGGAACAGACTGCCAGCAGAAGTAGTGGAGCACCTACCTTTAAAGGGTTTAAACATGGATGGACACCGCAAGGGGACTCCCAAAGGGGGCAGCAAGGTCTTGAGGGGTGGGGTTGCGGGGGAAAGGCATACAGCCCATCAAGACAGTAGGGTGAGGTTGTATAGCAAGGGCAGACATAGTATCACAACATGATACAACTAGCTCCCTGATTTTTGTGCACCAGCTCCCGCTTTGAAAATACGGTGCATGCAGGGAAAACTGCGGCCCCACAAGCGAAACTCCACTTGCAGCAGTTTTTCCCTGCACCTGCGCTGATTTTGGGTGGAGGGGCTGAACATCCATCCAGCCCATAGTCTTTTTATGATCTGATGTTATAATCAGTACAGGTAAAAAATATTTTAACTCCCATCAAAAAGGAAATTGTGCAGTGCTACTGTGAAAACACATTTTGGAAGGGATTTGAAAAATGACACCTGTCAAGTTCATGAGGTGGGGTAACACAAGGGATATGTTGAACATTAGGGGCCAAAATCTGCAAAAATGAAGTTAGTAGTAGTAGTAGTAGTAGTAATTGTTCATTCTTTAAAATCAAGAAAAGGATAGCCCAGTTGAGCCAATACTCATTTACAATGGGGTCCTTCAAGTTCAAAAACAAACATACACACTGTTACAAAATTGATACAAATAATACATTTAGATATATAAACATCAACATCTCTGATGTCAAATATGGCAGATTCAAAATTTCCAATAAAACCAATATATATCAAGATACTTCAATTAGCCTTTTGCATCACAGGCACAACAGCTTTTAGCAGGGAGGATTAATTTAAGAACCAAAATGTTACCAGATTCCAGGATGCGTTCTCATTTATTACCTTTAAGGAATGTGGTAGATTATTCCAAACCTTAGGTCTGAGACTAAATATGATCAAATTACCTTTAGATGTTTTAAGTACTGAAATTTTTAGTTCCAAATGTCCAGTTGACCATAGGCTACTTCTTGCTGGATGGATTTGAAACAAATTATTTAGATATAATGGAGTTTTTCTGAGAGAGTTTGATGAACTGAATATACACCACATCTAATTTCCCTAATTCCCTTTCAGTCGCCCCATAAACCATATACCCATAGTCAAATAGTGGGGTAACCATCGTGCTTACAATGTGCTTCCTTGCATCCATGGGGTTACATTTTCTGACTCTATTAAAGCCCCTAGCCTCGCATATTTAGACCCCAAATTTTCAAAAGTCTTTTTATGACCCCACCTTCTGAACATAAGGTGTCATGTATAAAATACTGGCTGAAACGTAATTTAGTGCCACAAGTGCGAAAACACATTTTGGCCAGGATTTGAAAAATGACACCTGTCATGTTCATAGGATGGTGTGAAAAAATGTATATGTTGAAAATGTGGGGTCAAAATTGCAAACATTACCGAGGTTATAAGAAGTCATTAAAACATTTCAATGTACAGTAATAACTTTGTTGTTTTTTAATATTTTGACACCAAATTTTCAACAGTCATCCTACGAAACTACCTCATGAACCAGGTAGGTGAACATTTTTCAAATCCTGCCTGAAAGGTGGTTTCGAAGAGTGACTGCAAAATCACCTTTTGGGCCAGATTAGAAAAATTTCACCTACTTTGTTCATGAGTTGGGGTCCCAAAAAGGCCATGTTGAAAATTTGGGTGAAAATATTAAAAAAAGACCATATTATGAGTACAAGTTCAAAACACATTGAAATAAATTGACTGCAACTTACCTGATTTCCTCAGTTCCCAGTCCAGCACTGAAGAGTGAAGACGTGTCTTTGGTCCAGAAAGGATTACATGCTTGTCCCCTGGTAGGTAAATAAGAGGTGGGGGAAGTGTGGGGTGGTGGGTGTGAGTAGGGAGGGTCAGGAGAGGAATGGGTAAGGGCAGAGGGGGCAGCAGTGGCAACAGACATTAAGTGAACTGTTTTCTTTCTTACAGGGTGTAAAAAAATGAAAAAGACTGCAAAGGATGTTTTTTCATTTCAGGTATTCACACTGGGGATTGGGCAACCCAGTGCTGGTTTACCATTTAGGGGACAAGGGAAGCAACACAGAGGTGAGAGAAATACTTGGCAGTGGGAGGGAGATGCTTTCATGGATTGGGGCATGGGAAGTGATGGGGAGGTGGGAGGGATGCTTGACAGTGGGAGAGACTTGATTTCATAGACCGGGGCATGGGAAGAATCAGGAGTTGGGAGGGATACTTGGCAGTGGGAGGGAGTTGTTTTCACGGACCAGGACACAGGAAGTGACAGGGAGATAGGAGGGATACTCAGCAGTGGGAGAGAGTTGATTTCATGGACCAGGGCACGGAAAGGATTGGGAGGTTGGAGGGATACTTGTCAGTAGAAGGGAGTAGTTATGCAGACTGGGACAGTGGAAGCAATTGGGAGGTAGGAGTGATACTCTCAGTGGGAGGGAGTTTTTTTCACAGACCAGGGCACAGGAAGAATCAGAAGATGGGATGGAAACATGGCAGTGGAAGAGAGTTGTTTTCACAAACCAGGGCACAGAAAGCAACAGGCAGGTGGGAGGGATACTTGGCAGTGGGAGGTTGCATTGAGGGGGTAGAATGAGGTGCAGGCTGATCATGCTGAGAGCAGATTTATGAGACCGTTATGACAGTTTGTTCATGTGTCGTTTCATTTATGCAATGTGTACTAATAATTCTGCTTACTGACTGGCAACAATTTGTTCTGACCCATTGGAATTTGTAGGCACCATTAATATGCTAATAAAGAAAAGGTCCCATCAAAAAGCATGCAGCACCTAAAGTACATAATTATGTCACTTACTTATTTCCTCATGTATATCCTCACTGGCCCTATATAAATATGGAAACCAGATAAATAAATGTGTTTGGTCAACATACATTTAAAGAAATTTCAGACTTTTTTTTTCATTCATTATGTAACTCAGACTATCTCCATTACTCTCAATGGATTGGATTATTCATCATGAATAACCCATACCGGGGTCGTCTGAGAGTTATGTGACTATAAGTTGCATATGGGCATCTCGACTGGAACAAGTGGTACCAACCATTATTCACCCTGACCAATCAGGATTCATTAAGGCAAGAAATACTACTGATAACATCCATAGAACATTTCTCCTGCTCGAATACCTTCAGACCCAAAATTTACTAAATCCAGAAGGGAAATATCCAGTGGTACAGTTATTCAAATGTATTTTATTTTGATGCAATGGCACTGGAGGGGAATTGAAAGGGAAATGGATTAAAACCAAGGGTCAAAACTTCAGTTTTTTTTTACACCCTTAGCGCAACTGATAGAACAAGATTTGACCAGATGGATGGCCTTACATCTCTCAATTTTTCAAAAAATTGAAGCCATTAGAATTAATATTACCACATCTATTATATTTCTTTCAGAATATACCATTAGAGCTGTAGAGCCGAGCTGACTGGCAGCAATTTTTTACTGCTCCTTGCAAGTCTGTAACAAAAGCTTAAAAACTACTATTTGGAGTAAAAATCCTAAGAAACTGGTGTTAAATTTGAGTTTACAACTGGAAAATACTATAAAATGGGGAATCCTAGGAAGGATTGAACAGGAGGAACCAGTGGAAAAACGAGTGCTATGACCCGACCTCGGAGCTCGCACTCGACAGCACAGGCCGATACAGTTCCAGAGACTGAGGAGACTTTCGCATCGCTTGGGCTTAAAATACAGAGATTAATCTCCTCTGTCTCAGATTTGAACACGAAGATGGACTCTTTTGGGGTATGTGTGTCTACGGTGGAAACAATGGTGGACTGTATTAAAAACAAACTATCCGATGCTAAGCGGCAAACGGAAACAGCAGCCGCAGCCACCACAATGTTAATTAAAGAAAATGTGCACATGCAGGCCCGTCTAGAGACTTTAGAAAATCAAGCATGAGCAGCTCACATCCATATATTGGGACTGCCTGAGGGGATCGAAGGCGACCATCCCTTATGTTTCTTCATGACTGGCTTATAGAGAAACTTGTACCCCCAGGATAGCAGACACAATTTGTCTTGCAGAAAGCATATTGTATAACCCTCAGGGGCCAAAGGGAAGAAATCGACAATCCTCGTACACTGCTGGTGGTAACGGACAGGGTGGGCACATGGGACAGACTGCTACGTATGGCACGGCAAGCAGGTCCATTAATACAAGATGATCGGAACGTACATTTGTTCCCCGACATCAGTTATGCAACACGGATGCAGTCCGTCAGAAACTGAGAGCCTCATCAATCCCACACGCAATGATTTATCCTGCCTAGCTTAGAACAGTTTATGAAGGGAAAGTTTGGATCTTTGCAGACCCAACAAAGGCAGGCAAATGGGCCACAAGACTTCAAGTGGATCGTCCGAAGCAAAGAAACATGATGGAAGGGGAGAGAGATCCAACCTGGAAGATGACTGAAGCTGAGTATAGCTCTGTACTTTCCTTGTACCTCATAATTCGGTTGTTGTACGTCTTGCCCAGTTGGGAGAAAATCAGACTTTAATTACTGACTATTAAGATACTAAACATGGACTGGGTAGTACAGTAACCATAAACAGCATATTAGTTAAGTGGGAGAAAGATAGCTTTTAACTTTTCTCCTCAGTTGTTTGTTGTGAGGTAATATCATTCCCACTGTTAGGAATTACCTCCATTCCTGGATAAGCCACGTTGATAGAAATACGTAAAACTAAGGTATATTTGTTTACTCTGTCATTTAACTAGGGGCATTTAATAAAAGCCCCAATAACATATAGCTTGCTTTTGTGAGATAATATGTGGGAAATATAATGTTGCTGCCAAGTGTTTTATATACATCTGTTTTCAAAGATTCCTAAGAGATATAGTATGACACAATCAGCCCTAAATAGGGTGAATTATACTGGTCTATGTACACAGACTTTAGAATTTTAGTGAGTCATACTGATCATGGGCTCATATGCAGCTTCTTTCTTATGATTGACTTTGTGTACTCAAAGTTGTTACCCCCAGATGTGGTATCATAATATCCTGGATGCATCCATCGTATGATTAAGAAGGCTGTGACCTACCTGGGAATGTATTGTTAATGACTGGTCTGTCTAAGATATGCTAAATGTTATTTTGTATGAATAACTGAAAATAATTAAAATAAAGTACAAAAAAGAATATACCGGTCTGCTCCCCCCCCCGATATTATTTTTCTTCCTGGAAAAATCGATATCTAATTTTATTTGGAAAAAGACAATGTATGAGGGTCCATTATTCGGTTTTACATCTCCCAATCGATAAGAGAGGAGTTAATCTTCCCAACTTGGAATGGTATGCATGGGCCGCTTTTCTAAAAAGTGCTATTCTATGGCTTATTCCCACTAATTCTGCTCCATGGAAAGAGACAGAATTTATAATGAATGATTTGCATGACCCAGCACCTATCTTGTTCTCCACTCCATGCAATTCCATACCATTCCACAATTTCACTAAATTAACTGGAAGAGTCATAAAAATTTGGAATCAGCTGAAACACTACCCAAAATTCCTGGACATATTTTTTCACATGCGACTTATCTCTATGGATGAGTTCTTTCTACCAGCTGAAATGGACATGGCATTTGGGGGCTGGCGGCATTATGGCTTACATTTTATTTTTCAACTCCTCACCATGACAGATGTTACCTCATTCGAAGCCTTACAAAAAGACTACACCCTACCTAACAGGGACCACTTTCGTTTCCTACAACTTCAAGCATTTATACTAAGTCAGGACCCAGAAAGGGCCAACATTCCTTACCCAAAGCCATTGTTGCTTCAGTTTCTGATTGACTCTACCCAGGGGGTCCTGGGGAAACATATAATAGGCCAACTTTACCAGATATCATGGGACATTCTAGGCAACTCAACACTAACAATTTTAAACAAATGGAATGCTGAAATTGGGTTGGAGGTGTCGGAAGAAGACTGACTGAGGTTCACATCTTTCTGCTATCAGAATCACACGCTCCTTAACATGTAGAGAATATGCCTGGAAGTGCCACTCCCATTATTTTAGGTCACCAGCAATTTTAATCAAATATATGCCGGCGAGCCGGCCCAGTATCACAGAGGGTTGAGGTGCCAGAAGCCACACCTCGAACTACGTCAGCGATCCAGGTTCTGGAATGGACTCAGGACGCTGGGGGTTGGCAGGAGAAGGGGAGGATCGAGCATCCGGAGGACTGCTCTCCTCTTCTGGGGTGGGCTGGGTGGCAAGTCTCACTCAGTAATGGCTCCCGGTGGAGACCGGGGGCACTACAAGCAGCGGAGCAGGAGGGACTACCAGGAAATTAGAAAAAACACTCCGGATTGGCCGGATGATGGCATCCAGTCTACCACACACCTGAAGACTTCCTGCAAGTCGGCCCCATCTCAGCAGCGCCCGAGGCCAAGGAAAAATAGTGTGCTGGGCTGTCCACCACCCGTGCCTTCCCCCTCGGAGGAGAGGGACCCACTCGGTGGAAGGTTATGCCGAGCTACCTCAAGGTAGGCTGCAAATATGAGGCAAGGTGTGCTCGAGGGGGTCAGAGGAGTGTTGGTGACCTTGGATGCCTGAAGGAGTGGCAGATTTGGAGCCCAGAGGGGAGAAAATAGATCACACAAAAAAATATATATGCCAGCAGACTTTGGTAAATGCTAGAGGGGATGCAATTGCAGGGAAGCAGATTTGGGCCATGATCTGTGACTATGTCCTTTGTTAATGCCTTTCTGGTGTGCCCTGCAAAACAAGATCTGGGACAGCCTGGGAGAACTGGTTGAATTAACAGTGGAACTGGTACTCCTGTCCATTATGCCACATTGGAAGACAACTATTCTACCAATATTTTTGCTTGCAGCAAAAAAACGCAATCACACGAAAATGGATGTCAATTCACATTCCATCAATCCCAGATTGGAGAGCAATTGTAACAAATATTTATCAAATGGAAAAACTGACAGTATCTATACATGACCAATTAGATAACTTTTTAACAAGATGGCAAAAATGTCATTGGTATATGACACAACTGGACCCAGACTTTGTCCCCTAGGAGCTGTCCCATTCTCTGGGAAGGGGGGGGTTGCTGCTTTCACCGGGGGGAGGGGAGAAAGTGGCGACGAGATATCTGTATTTCCTTTTTTTTAATACCTGTAATTGCTTATTTCCCCTATTCATAAAAGAATGCAAATATGTCTTATATTTTTAAAATGACTTTGATATAGGAATTAATACATTTGTTATATGTCATAGATGACGACTGCTACCCGATAACCAGACTGAAAAGGTATGGCTGACTTTCTTTTTAACATGCTGCTATGTCAAACAATGATTTGTGTGTCTTACAGAAACTGTCAATAAAAATATATTAAAAATAAAAAAAAAACTGATTGACTCTGAATCAGACTGCTGCTGCCCTGAGTGGCGGCCTGAGCAGCAGATATCCACAGCAAACCAGGCCCTGCCCCCTGCACCAGAACACATGGTAGCAGGAGCTCTCAAACCTTAACCCCTGAGGTACCTCCGGCAACACTCACTGAATTATTGATCAACACTGGTAGAAACACCATTGCTGATGAACGTAGACCACTACCTCGCTCCAGTTTTTGGTGGAACTATTATCAGAATAATAGAATTAATCCTGTTATGACCTTTGGCACTGAGGAGAGAAACTCAAGTGGAGGAAACCTCTGGAGAACCAAAGCCTAGGTTGCCATCCTTCTAGGCTAAATACCACTTATAACAAACTGGAAAAGGACCTCAGATATGCTGCTTCATTTAAAAGGATGATAGACCTCTCTTCCTGTCTTGAAGACTTCCACATTCGTGATGGTGTTGCACGGCTCGCTATAAAGCCAAAGGAATCCCTACATGTAAGGACTCCAAACTTGGGGAGTCGTTAAAAGGCTAAAGCCAGATACCAAAGGAAAAATGGGATTACTGAAGGAACCCCAAAGAGGAGGATTTACAGCTGCTTCAGACTTGGCTGCCCAGCTACTCACCTTTGAGTACACCATTGGAGCCAAGCCCTAGAAAGCAAAGCCAGATGTTCTGCAACTTTGTTATTTCAGCTACAGGGCTGATTACAGTTTAGTTTGGAAATCTCCTTTCCCACTGCTAGTTATCAACAATTGTACTATTGCATCTGCATGTTCTGTTAATTACCCCAACATCTTAGCCTCCCCTGATTCCCAAGTTTCCCAGTAGCCCTCTTCCCATTGGTACGTACTCCTACCCTACTGTACTCTTCCTGCCAGCCTCCCTTATAGGGTCCCCTGTTCTCTCCTTTTCTATGTTCTAGCTTCTCTGCATAGTCAGCACCTGGCTGCGTTCTACTACCGCCCCCTCTAATTATCCCAGTCTGCACCAACTTCCCATAAAGGGTCCCCTGACTTTCTACTCACTGCGTCACTCTCCCAGCTGACTTTTCTATGTTCCCTTCTCTCTGCTTTTCCAATCTGCACCAACTCTATATACTGGGTCCCCTAATCTTTCTACTTCTTCGTGGTACTAACCCAGGATAGCCCCCTCCTTCATCCTGCTCCTCTGCTGCTACTCTTTCTCCCACACGCCTCCTCTCTATGTAGCTGTCCTCCCACACCACTTCCCTCCTGTCTATCTCAGACCACCAGGCCTCCTGTCTTTGCAACATGCTCCTGATCTCCCTTTCTCTCCTTCGCCTCATGTTTACCTTAGCTTCCTTCCCTCCCACTGACTCTCCCTCTCTCCCCCCTCTTCCCTCTTAATCCCCCCTCCCTTCCCCCACCTTCCCTTCCTCCTGCCTTCCTCTCTCTCTCTCTCTCACACCTCCCCATGCTTCCTAACTGCTCTCTTCTCCGGCACTCAGCCTCCATCTTGCTACTCTTAGAGCCTTGCTCCTCCTCCTTCACCCCACCCCTCCCCTCAACTGTTTGCAAACACTCCTCTGCTTTCACTAATCTCCTTGTCTATCTGCTGCTATTACTTGCAGGTGATATAGAGCCCAATCCTGGACCTGCCCTTTCCCCCATCACCTGCATCCCCAAAGGGCTGAGTGTGGCGTATGTCAATGTCCGTATCCTCCCCCCAACATCGACCTGCTACAACCTCTCATGATCAACCTCCAACCGGAAGTGTTGGCTATCTCAGAATTCTGGCTTTCCTACAAGATTCCAGATACTGCAGTTGCCATCCCTGGTTATTCACTTACCTGGCAGGATTGAGCTATGAGGAGTGGCAGTCTTGCCATTTGCCTCTCCTCTGCCATCCAGTTCATTCCTATACTCTCCATCTTCTCCCTCTCCGCTTATGAACTCCTACTCCTCCAACTCTCTCTCCCATTCTCTCTCTCCCCATCTTTGGGGCTGGCATCTTTTGCTGCCTAGGCCTGCCCTCCTCCACTATCATTGACCTCCTCTCCTCTATTTCCTCCCATATCTTGGCTGGTGAACTTCTCATCCTTGGAGACTTTAATAAAAAAAATTGACTCTCCCCCTCTGTATCCAAATTCTGCCATAATATAAAGTCCCTTGACCTTACCCAACTGGTCTCTGATCCCACCCGCCTCAACCACAAATCCCACAATCACACCTTATTGGACAGGGCTCTTGCCTCCCACCCACACCATATTATTGTGGTTGGCACCCTCCAAGATGCCCTCAGTGACCACCACATGGTATACTGTGTATGCAAAATACACAGACCTAAAACCCCACCCAAACTCCTCTGAGCCGATCCTTCCAGGCACTGGACTTGTCCTCCCTCCATGAGGACTTAGCAGCTACCAGCCGGTCATCCCTCTCCTCTGCCAGCACCATCAATCCCGCCCTCAACTATTTCAAGTCCAATTTCCTGTCTATTTGGGACCACCATGCTCCCCTCAGGAAAACCAGGGTCCAAGGTTCCCACCTCCTTTGGATCTCAACTGAACTGCTGGCCCGCCTGCATGCAAGGGATCTTGCATGGAAAGCTCACAAGTCCTCAGTCTCTTCTGCTGACTTACTCAAATACCAGGCTGTTCAAAATGCCTGCACCAGAGCCACCAAACTTGTTAAGGCTTAGTACTTTTCCTCCACCTTCCAAAACAACATTAACCACTCCTCCTCATCCTCACTCTCTTCTCTCCCCCCCAAACTCAGTACTCTGTCCCAGTCTTCAAAGTGAGAGACACCACCATTTCTGACCACTTCTCTGTTGCCTCTGAATTCAATCCTTTCTTCGCCTCCTACACCTTGTCCCTTTTCCGTATATCCCACTCCACTTCCTCCTCCTCCTCCTCCTCCTCCCTCCTCCAACTTACTGACTCCATTCTCTCAGGCATGAATCAATGCCAGATCACCCTCGGCCATCTTTGTTGACTTGGCCAAAGCCTTTGACACCGTAGCTCACCCCCCTTCTTCTTCCTAAGCTTGCAGCCACAGGACTCTCTGTCTCTGCTACTAATTGGTTCCGTTCCTTCTTCATGGGTAGGACTCAGTCGGTTAAAACTGGCAATCCCCCCCTTCAGTACCGGTGTCTTCCAAGGATCTGACCTTGGCCCTATACTATTTTTTTGTTTTCCTAAACAACCTCCCAGCTGCCTGCAACTCTGTGTCTATTCATACGTATGCAGATGATACAGTGTTATTTGCCTCTGGCTCCTCCCTCACTGATCCGATGTCCAGGTTCCAGCTGGACTTTGACAACATTCAGCACTGGTTCTGATCAAATCAGATGTCCCTCAATACAAAAAAAACAGTCTGCATGACCTCTGGTACTAGGCAAAGGCTCTCCAGGTTTAGATCCCTCCCCTCCTTTCACACCTTAGGTGAGTCCTCCATCAAGGAAGTTCCCTATTTCAAGCACCTTGGGGTTTGGCTTGACCATCACCATGACTTTTCTGGGCATGTGGATGCCATCCTATGGACACCAGTCACAAAAAACTGCACCCAAAATTAGGTGTGTTATACAGAAACCGTGGATGCATTCCCCTGCTGGCTCCGGAAAATGATTCTTCCTATTTTCAACTATGGAGACATTGTTTACAGTGCTAGTCCTAAGTTCACTCTTGTCAGACTGAACCCCTCTATCACTCCTTCTGCCGCTTTGCCCTGGACTGTTTGCCACGCACCCACCACTGCTCCCTTTACACCTCCTGCTCCCTCTCCCTTCCCTTTCTTGAAGACAGGTACCTCTCTCATTGCTCCTCTTTTCTTGCTAAACACTGGCTAGGCTGTCTCCCTTTTTACTCTCTCTCCTCCCCCTTCCCCTCTTCCTCCTACACCCTTCCCAACTCTGGGTTTTGCCCCCTAGCACTCCCTTCAAGGGCATCTTCAGTTGGCCAAGCTGCTTTCACCTACCACTTCCCTAAACTATGGAATTCTCTCCCCTAACCATCTGCTCTGCCTCTTCCCTTCACTCGCTCTCCTCTCTTCTTCATGACTTCATCACTCCCTCCTGCAAATGCACTTGATCTCCATCTCTGCTCCTCCATTCTGCTATTCCCCCACTATTCTCCCCCTTGTCTTCTCTTTCCCCCTTTAACCCTGCCCTACCCACCTGCTTACCTCCCTTCCACATACCTACTGTTTAGCCTCCACCTCCTCTGCTTGTATATCCCCATGTTGCACTTAATTTTGTATCCTATGCTTTATCCAGGCCTAATGTATATATGTTAAAGTTGCCAATTGTTGTTGATTGTTTTCTATGCAATTATGCTTCTCTTCTTCCTGTAAATATTGTTTTGATCTATTTTGCTTTGCCTCCCATCACCCCTTCACCCCCAGGACGCATCTGGAAATGAGCTGCTGCTCAACTCAGTATGTCTTTCCTGGTGAAATTTTTGAAATAAATAAATACATAAATATATGTAGATGAGCCCTTGAGGGGCTGAAGAACATTCCCTGCAGTCATAGGGGATAATGCACCCAAGCTGGCCTATGGGATGATTGCCCTTTCAGAATCCTCAAGAGGGCTACTCCAAAAGTGTGATGTATGTTATAATAACATCTGCCACTTTGCTCTGTCAGTACCCAAACTCACTCACCGCTGCTCTCTACTGCGGCCTGTGCTGGCTAGCCCTCACAGCTTTCTGGCAATACACTCCCACCTGATTCACCAATAATATCATTATCCCCCAGAAACCTGAAAAGCTGGCCCTACTGCTAAAACTTTCTCACTCTGCCTACCCCCTGAGATCAGCTGATAAGTCCTTCCTAGCCCAATCCAAGTGTAACACAAAACTGGGGGAAAATGCCTTCTCTATTAGTGCTCTGTAGAATTCCCTCCCACTGGCTCTCAGAAACCCCCAAACCCCTCAGAGTTTTAAGCTGAGTCTCTGTAAGGTCCTTGTTGGCTCTGAACTCTGCTTCTGTGGTGGTTGTAACCACTTATCTGTGAAACCCTCTTAGCCCGTGCCCTGGCTCCTTTTCTTATGCTCCGGGTCCTGCTCTCCCTGAGCCTTACTATTACCAACGACTTCCCCTTGCACTTGCCCTCTATTGGCACAATTTGCTTGTCTGTCTTGGTTCAGGGGCACTGTATCTGTATTATCTTTGCCTATGCCACTGTAAGGTGTTAATGTTTGTTCAATTCATGCCTGATGTATTGCTTCTCTTTGGTCACCTGACTAAGCATTTTTGTCAAACTCGTACTGCTTGTTGCCACCCAATATATTTCTATGTATTACACTGTTGTTTTCTTACCCCATTGTATGTAAACCTCCCGGGTCATGCCTGAAAGTAGGCAGTTTTGCTGTCTAGTGCACCTACCCAGTCAACAAAAACTAAATAAACAAATAAATATATTGGAAAGGCATTAGATGTGGGTTGAATGCTCAGCAGATGAAGCTAGAGTATGATGCCGAAGACAGGTTAGGAAGTAAGGGATGGTGAAGCCTGATTAGATAGCATGATAAGGAGGGTGAAGCCTGAGTATGTAGTATGATAAAGAGGTCATAGCCCATTATGGATTACATAGTATGAGCTTGAACCTGGAGGAGAAAGCCTGAATGACTGCCTGGGCAGGCTAGTGGATATAATAGTAAGAGTGAAGATGGCACAATCCAACAAAAGGTACAAAACCACAAAAGGCAGCAGCAGATAGCCAGGGAAATGAGTGAGGCCAGAAGTGGCAGAGTTGAGACAGGCAGGAGAAGTGGGTGCAGCAGAGAATGCAGGATGGAAAAGGAAAAGGCAGGCAAGGAAACAAGGTTAGACAGCAACAGAAATCAGAATGCAGCAAGAGGCAGCTGTATGGAGCAACAGAACTCTGGAGGAAGCAGGGCATGGAGCAGGGAGAGCGGGGGGGACCATCACTAGCAAACAGCAACGAGGAAGCAGCAGGCCAAAAAACAGTTGGGTTATACAGCAGAGACAACACACAGGATCAGTACTGGCTGAGGAGAAGCAGCAGAACCCATTCATGGTCAGCAGGAACCAGACCAAGACACAGGAAACAGAGCAGAACAGTGGAAGCCAGCAGCAGGGTGAGACGATAGTCTAAAGCAAATGCCAGGGAGTACACCTGAACAGCAGCAGCCAGTCAAGGCAAGATTTGGAAAGAAAAGTGCTCAGTGGGTAGAACAGAATGCCAGGTTGGCAGGCATGAGCAGAGGGAGGATGGGCAAAGGATGGGCAAAGGCAAGCAGCCGTGTGGCTGCTGCAAGGAAGTCAAGTGTTCGATGGATGCTTGGCACATGCATTGTAAAAGTACTGCTTAATGGGGGCATGGCATGCACCACCCACTGCCTCATTGAACCATAAGAAAAGCCCAGCAATTATCAAAGCTCTTTACAAAACAGCTCTCGTTACATCCCATAGGACAACTGATGACATGGCATGCACCTTTGAACTTCGAGCACCTGACACAGTTATTATTCATTTATTTTTATTTATTTAGTTTTTGTTGACTGGGTAAGTGCACTAGACAAATCCTGCCTATTTTCAGGCACGACCCGGGGGAGGGGGATACAGATGAATTCCAACTGACCTTGAACCAGATTAAGCTGTTGGTGGTATTTTTAGTGAATGAGGGAAATTTGGCCAGGACACCAGGGAAATTCTCCTACTCTGCCTTCAGGGGGCTTGACTTCCTGGGAGCAGAATGGAGGAGCCCAGTTTAGAGCCGGACAGAAGAGGAGGAGGAAGTACTGATGTAGCAGGGGAGATGGAAGAATCAGTGGAAGGAGACCGGGTGGAACTTTTCGAGGCTCCTCAGGCGACTGAGTTTTTTTCGGCTGTTGCAGTGCCATAGAAATGGGATTTGCAAGAACTGGAGCCTTCAGTTCTTGCGACTTTACTACAGAAACCGAGAAAGGAGGAGAGTTTTTTGCAGGATAACACTGACATGGGATTATTGGCTGGCAGGGAGGGAAATGCTGTTTTCCAGTGCCAAGAGCCAAAACCTTGTAGTTCCTTGGAGGTTACTACTGACAACGTGTCTTCAGTTGTCATGGATACTAGAGTCAACACTGCAATACGGGCTATGGAGTCAGTTCATTCAGTGATTTGCACACTGCAGAAACCGCTTTCCAAAGCTGCTGGGTTTGTTTTCAAGCCTCTCCCCTCTGCTGCTTTTACGCAGTCGCAACAGCCTGAGGTAAGCTGTATCTATCAAACAAACCCTTTGGATCAGGTTGGGGTGTCGGAATTTACTTTTGCCAAGAAATTAACTGCTCATATTGATTCTGTGGGGATTGAGGGAAAGGAAAAACTGTTTTTTCAGCTAAAAGACATTTAGTGACCCCAATAGATAAACCAGTAGTTACTGGGACACTTACTAAGGACTCTGAGCCTTCTTGTCAGCAGGACAGTATTGTTAATAACCCATTGTCGGAAAAAATTGGACCCCTCAAACAGCACTGCAGGAAGCTGGTTGGTCCTTTAATAATGGTTCATGGTGTCCTTCTCCTGACTGGGACCCTAAATTAAACTTTTCTCAAAAGCGAGCCTTCATGGCGGCCTAATGTTTCTGTTTTACCCATGACACAAGCTAATTTGGCACCAGGTGATGAAAAGCAAGAACCCCGAACAAGTTCCATCATCAGAGGTTTTAATTGATTTACATACTGAACATCCTCATACTGATAAAAAAACTGTGGACTCTAGTAAACCTTTGTTGTCGGACTTATTTTCTAAAATAAAGAAGGAAGCAGCCCCTAGACGTAATGCTGTTAGATTAAGATATAAGGGTGGTCTGGAAGCTAGGTCAGACAGGCATTATGTGGGGAAATATTTGTTGAAAGACTCTTTGCATTTTACCCCACGTGAAGTGTTTGCTTTTATCAATATATCTGGTGAGGATAATTTTGATATAAGCTTTCGCTCAGCTTATGCATTGGATTTATTCTGGGAACGTTACAACCAGGTCAAATTCTCACCCTTATGGACCCGTTTTGGTAATCCTGACTAAATCATTGGTTAAATTTGTAACAATTATGTTTCGAATGAAGGTGTGCATATTGATGACATTGTGTATTGGTTGTCCCAGAAATGTGATGTCTTGAGTTCTCCAGAGGCCATTTTAGATGACCAACAGTTTTGGACGGGGGGGGGGTGGAAATTTAAAGTTAAACTTCGGCAGTCAGATTCAGGGATTTTGCATATTCCAAACTCTTTTTTGTTGGGCCGGGATCGGGGGGTCTGTTTTTATGCAGGCCAACCTAGGGCATGTTACAAATGTAGTGCTAGAACACACTTATCTAGCTAATGTGATAAACCCCGTTGTGACAACTGTGGAGAGATTGGTCACGTTGCATTCCAATGTATGAACCATACTAAGTGTGATCTCTGTGATGACACAGGTCATGTCTTCACTGAATGTGTGTGGGCGGCTAGGAATAAGGCTACTATTAGTAGTCCTGATCTTCTTATTCAAAAGCTCAGGATTTGGTTTCTGAAGAAAGGGGACATCAGGCCTCTGGTGGTGCCACTGCAGTCCCTAACCCACAACCTTTAATTGTGGACTCTGTAGTTTCATTACCTGATACCTTGAAAGATACCTTGCCTATGTTAGTCCCAGTATGTTATGCTGATAATCAGGAAGCTCAGCCCAAAGAAGCAGTTCCAACAGTGCCTCTACAAGTAAGACGGTCCTCCAGGAATTTAAAACCTCCTTTGGTAGGCCGTTCTACTACAGATGTGGAAACCAGTAACCCTTTTGAGGTTCTTTCTTCTCAGTGGGGAGACTCCGTCATGGAGTGTCAGGACTTGGACTCACAACCAGCTAGGGATAGTCCCCTCCCCATTTATGGTTCAAGATGGGTACAAAAGTAAAAAAAGAAAGGAGGAAAAAGATAGTTGAATGACTCATATTTAGATCTGGAATCATTTAAATTGGGGTCTCTAAATGTAATATAGTTTGTTAAACTTTAAAAACGCCATGTTGTGTTTAATTATATGCATGAAAATTGTTTGGATATTTGTTTATTACAAGAAACTTGGATTTACACCATTGACCAAGTCAGGAATTTCCAGAAGGAATGGTATTGGGGCCCTTCTTACTGGTCCTTTGGACAACATTCAGCTGATGGCTTGGGGTTTCTTTTTGGTACTTATGAATTTTCTTTGATAAAATTAATGGACTTGATCCCGGGAGGTTGATGATTTTGGATGGGGTTTGAAGTCTTTGGCGTGTAGATTTATAAATGTTCATTGTTCCAGTAAAAGCTGAAAAGGTGGCACTAATGCAAATGATTAAACCTTTTTGATTACTTCATTTGCAGTTTTTCTCTGTGGAGATTTTATTTGTGAATTGGACCCCAGTAAGAAATTGACAACTGCATTAAAACAGGAAAATATATTGTGATACTATGGCTCTTCGGCATTGGTACAATCATCTGGGCTGGTTACGCCAGTATTAAACAGAAGGGAGGCCCTCGGTTTACTTATCAAAAAAATAAATACTCTTCTATAATTTATTATATTTTTTTATCTTCCAAATTATCTTTTTCTTTTCAGACTATACCTGTGGCCTTTTCAGACCATCTGTTACTTCATTGTAACATTTCTGGTGATTCACTTCCCCATTGGAGGAAATCCAGGTGGAAGTTAAGTGCTCCCTTATTAAGCTCCTGTGAGATTCGGGCATAAATTAGGTTCTTTACTGATGGCAAGGTTGTGAGTTACCTTTTTATATGATGACATCAGTCGATGGTGGTGGGATACGAAAGCTGATTTATGCAAATTCTTTCAAAATCAAGGAAAAATAGCATCAAATTCTTATTTTCTTCGCTATTTAGCTTTACGGCAACAATTGTATTATTTGTTTTCTAAGGCTAATACTTCAAAGTTCGATTATTCATCACAAATACACATACTTAAAAAGGAAATGTTATCGGTACAATATGACAGGGCAAAAACTGCTACAGTTATTCAACAATATGGGCTAAAAAAAGCAACCTCAAGGTGACCCTTTTGAGGCCTTTAAGAAGTATAGAACTAATACTTCTTTAAATGCCTTAGTCAATCAAGCAGGGAATATAGTGACGGATAATGAGAGCATACAGAACATTATAAAAGACTTCTTTCTAGCACATGCACCTGCAGTACCTCCCAGCGTAGCAGAAATGGAACATTTCCTTTCTTCTATTCAAATTCCTGAGTCAACCTTCCAAAAAAATGTTCTGGTACAACCTATAACACGTTTAGAAATAGAGGATGTAATAAAATCTCAAAAGTAGGCATTTCTCCAGGACAAGATGGCTTAACGGCGGAGCTTTACAAGACTTTTCCTTTGGAATTCAGTCAGTGTCTAGAATTAGTTTTTAATTTTTTTCTTTCTTGTAAGGTTTTTCCAGGGTGGTTCCCAGCTGGACTGGTAATATTCTTGTACAAATCGGGGAAGAAAACCCATTTGGAGAACTGGAGACCGATTACACTTTTAAACACTGATTATAAGCT
The DNA here is from genome assembly GCA_016271365.2 of Neoceratodus forsteri. Classification (NCBI taxonomy): domain Eukaryota; kingdom Metazoa; phylum Chordata; order Ceratodontiformes; family Ceratodontidae; genus Neoceratodus; species Neoceratodus forsteri. The sequence goes on from CM028129.1 coordinate 1,502,892,196, forward strand.
TTTCACAGGAATTTTAAATAACCAACTAAAAAAAATTGCTGTCATGGTGCTTTCCCCTTACCAATTTTGCGGACTACCTGGCAAAATAATCCAGCAGGCCCACATGATCCTTCGTGATCTCATTGAATACACAGTTTCTCAAGGGAAACAGGGCTGTATTGTTTCAGTGGACCAGAAAAAGGCTTTGATAGGGTGTATTGCCCGTACTTGTTTTTGTCCTTGCGGCACTATGGAGTACCTAAGGTAATGATTCATTAGATCACAGCACTTTATGAAGGGGCACTGGCCCACCCAATTGTGAATGGCATATGTGGTGTGGGGTTCCACATGCCTAGTGGGGTTCGTCAAGGATGCCCTTTGAGCACTCTTTTATATTATTTTACTATAGATTCTTTAATAAGATCAGTGACTACCATTCCCAAATGGGAGGGGATGTTAGGCCCATCCAGCTTGTCTGAGCATTTTATTCAGGCCTATGATGATGATTTATGTATATTTTTTTCCAAAATTGAATCTATCACTATTTTTCTGGAATTAATGGTTTCTTTTTCTAGGGTATCTAACTCTAAAATTCAAGAACAAAAAAGTCAGGGCTTAGTTATAGGACGAGGGGATGTTGTAGAGGAAAGTATTGGAGGAATTTCAATTTCATCGGGGCCTATAAACATTTTGGGCTTATTTTACGGGTCGCAGAATTTATCAGAACTAAACTGGAACACTGCAATACATAAAATTGAGGGAAAATTGACTTATGGAGAAAATGGAAATTGTCAAAAATTAAGAGAGTTCAGATATTGAAGCAATTTGTTATTCCTTGCTTTTTGTATACTGGTATGGTTTTTCCTTTACCTATGTCCTTAGAAACCAGACTTTATAGTATATTTTTCAATTATTATGGGGTAATCGGTTAAACCGATTAAACGGCAGTATACTTATTTAGAAAAAGGAAAGGTGGACTTGGGATGGTGGACCGGTAGTTTTCTTTCATACTTTATTCATCTCACATAATATTAGACCAGGGCTTCTTCCCAAATAACCCCTTATGGGTCTTTGTTTAAACACATTTTGGCTAACTACTTTTAGCCTGGCAAAATTTACCTCAAACCGATCAAATCATTAAAAGTGCCAAACTATTTTTGTCAGTGGCAAAGAAGTTGTTTACCTGGGGTATTCCAGTTCAATTGGTCAAGGATAAGACTGGGCAGCAATTGTATAAAGAAGTAATGACATTGCTTTATCCGTCTGAACCTGCCTTTAAAAATTTCCCTATGACTCATGTCAAAATTGGTATTCAAAGATTGAATACTCCTAGATTGCCTGAATGTATGTGGGAATTGATTTGGCTTTCCTTGTATGGTCATTTGAACATAAGGGGCAATGCTAAACATAAAGTTGTAACCGAAAGACATTGTCCTTATCTGGATTGTATTGCTCAAGAAGAAACAATGGAACATTTTTTATGTTCTTGCTCTTATGCCACGTCTTTATGGAAATTCCTGTCTGCTAAATGGAATATGTCTTGGCTGTTATATACAGATTATAATACCTTGATTTTAGGCATTAATTTCCAGTTGAATAGATGTTATGATAGGGAAACATGGCACCTTTTTTGTTGTTGTTTAATTTATTATTTATGGCAAGCCCGATGTCAGTGGGTCTTGTACCAAAAGAGGATGTCCTATGAAACTGTTAGCATATTGATTACAGGGGCTATGGAAAGGATTTATGTTCAAGATTGTGAACACTCCACTTCTTGGCAGGTTACCAGTTGGTGGAAAGGATTCCCAATGTTTATCAAATATAAATAGTATGCCTTTCTTGATCTCATATACATAATTATTTTTATTTATTTTTTTTATTTTATTTATTTATTTATTTTTTGTGTGTGTGATTTAACACAATGTGATATTTAATTTGATTTCTTTGTAATTAATGATTGCTTTATGTTTTGTGTGCTTTAACACTGTTGGTTTTCATTTGTCCTTGATGTTTGTACAAATAAAAAATTCCCCAACTCTTTTCGATAAGTGCCATGGGATTTTTAACATCCACTACCATCAATCCAGGCAGATGGGACCTCGGTTTAACATCTCATCCGAAAGACGGCACCTCAGAAGTGCAGCACCCCTCTCATGCTGCACCACAGTGTCAGTACTGGGATATTAACCCAAGTGCCAGATGTGGGAATTGAACCCACAGCCCTCTGATCTCCCGGCCTCAGAGGTGAGTGTGCTACCTACTGAGCCACTGACACTAACAGTTATATACTGGTAGGGAAGGGAATGTATACTGCATACATGCAGTTATGGCTTTATGGCTAGGATATACTAATACTACATACACAGATTTATTACATTAGCATCTGTGTTACTGAAAGGGAGATGTTGGCCAAAACACAGGGAAACTGCACCACTATTTTGAAAAGTGCCCATAGATCTTTAACTTCAAGCTGGATAGCCACCAGAGGTGGTCAGAAGGGACCTCTGTTTAGCATCTTATATAAAGGGTGGCACCTCAACTGTGTAGCCCCCCTCCCCACTGCAGTATTGCAGTGTTAGTATGTATTAGTCCAAGTCCCTGATGAGGGATTTGAGTCTGCAATCATCTGATTGTCCTGGTTCTGAGATGAGAATGTACCAACTCAGCTACTAACACTGGTACCTGTGTTTTATTAATTAAATGTCCATCTGTCTTTCATGTTTCTTGGCTGAGATGTATCACCTGATCATAATGACTTGTTTTCCAAGACTACTTAGGAATGATTAGTGAATGCTATTCCCTAATATCAAACAGCACTTGGAACTGTGAATATATTAAGAGCAGGTTATATCAACCCTAATTGTATGTCTGGTATTGTGGTAAGAAGCTACGACTCTCAGTAGCCACGGTAACCAATCTGTCAAAGCCCAAGCCCCAGCAGAGTGGGAGGCATGACACAGAAGATGTAGCTGCTGCAAACTGTTTTCTGGAACACAGTAAGTGCTTCAGTCAAAGACTATTTGTCTGTTTCGAGTCTCAGTACATGGTGACCTAAAGAATGAAATGAACCATTTGGCATGAATAATACAGAAACTCTGCCTGACGTATAGTGTAACGGTTGTCCTTTTAGGTTCCACAGTGTTGGCACTAAATGTGAAAATGAACAAAACATGGCCATGCTCAGTGTAGCAGTCGGTACTCATCAAAGGAGTGGCCAGTCCTGTTTCAAATGCAAAAAACCAAAACTGAAAGCACTCACAAGATGCTCAAGATGTTGCAGTGTCCAAACTTTACTTTGCTAAAGTGCAAAAAGTATTTAATGTGAAAATAAAATCATGTGTGAAAAAAGTTTGAGTCTGGAACTGCAGCATTAACAGCCACTGCACTTCAATGGGCACTGCGCTTTCCTGGAAGGGTGGTTTGACATCTTCTACATCTTATTTTGAAATGAAAAAAGAAAACTCCCGCACTCGAGAGTTCAAATTCTAAAGCCCAAAGTGCTTATTTTTATCCAGCAGGGTGCCATGCAGAAACCAAAGCTCCTACACTTTAACTCGAATCCGAGTCTTCCTTAGGGAGCAGTGATATACACCATTAGTGAATAAAAAAAGTTAAACCATCCATCCTTTTTCTAAACTAGTACTTATCATAATAATAGGTTTACTTAAGTATCCAGAAGTAAAATTTTAAGTTAAAAAGTAAATTTCACGTATAGTTTTTAAATCTTGGTAATACTGCTTTTTCATTGGCTACTTAATCTGACTAAACCTAAAATTGGCTATGGATAGGTAATTTACAAAATATTACATTGAGTATATCTGGCAAACATTCGAAATCAGCATTCACAAATTCATATGTTTACACCTTTGTCAAACATTTTGTATGGGGGATCGGGAGGTCAAGATTTGTAATATGAGTTTTTTTCAGTTTCAGTTAATAATTTTGCTAATTTCATTATAAAGGATTAAGCAAACCAGACAGTTATTTAACAGTCCACAGCTGTTTACACCATTTACTAACGGTGTGTATCACTTTAATTGAGATGAAATAGGTGTTCCTTATGTCTGTACGTTTGCTAAGGAAGACCCGAATTGGGATTGAAGTGCAGGGGCTTTGATTTCTGCATGGCACCCTGCGGAATAAAAATAAGCACGTTGGGCTTTTAAATTTGAACTCTCGAGTGCAGGATTTTTCTTTTTTCATTTCAGAATAATCTGGCAGCTTTTGTTCCTGCACCGCATTTTCCAGTGCACACTATTGTTCTCAAACATCTTCTTCTTCTTCCCTTTTCATATGTACATTACAGTCTCATCTTGTCATAATTCTTCATAATACTTATTTAATAAGCATACTGACATTTCAATTCTGAACCATTATTTTCTCTCATATTTGTTGTAAATATTATTATAGGTGCACCAAATTAGGGCACTTACTACAGTTCTTCAGAGTACAAATGTTCCCACAATCTACTTTAAAAAAAAGAAAAAAGCTGATATTACAAAACAGAAAAATATTACAGATGTAAACAGATCACCGTGGATGTTACGGTTACTACCCCTGCCTTGTGGGTTCAAACAAGGTCGAGGGGCCTGGGCTCAATGTTTACTAGTGGGGGGGGGTTCATTCCCAACAAGAGATTTAATAGCATGGTACCTCTACCCAGAGATAAAATAAAGTGGGCCAAATAACTGAGTGGTGCAACCCTCTGGGATGCTGTACCTGCCCACCTCCCCTTACAGTCACCCCACACATGGAATTCCTGAAACAAAAAGAGTCTTTCAATACACATGCAATTATTAACTTTAGCTAATATAAGGGAACAAGGGGGGTATTGGGTGGACTGGATGGGCCAATCCTACGTTCCCGCTGGCTGCTCACCACATCACCACTAGGGAAGCCACAAGCCATGTGGCTAAAAGTTTTGAACTTCCCTGCACCACTGAGGTGAAAGAAGTCATCAACAGCCAGGAGAGTGGCAAAAAACTACTGTTTTCGGTGCCATAGTGGATTTTTTGTGTCGGCATGAGACTTGAAGTACTGTGACCTCTGGGAGCGTGCCGTAAGGCGTATGCCACTGTCACCATCACCCACATGACCACAGTCTTGGTGAGGAGGAGAGTCATCTCTGATTGCAGCAATTACAAAGACACTCTCCTCTGACCAATCAGTGCGGCTGTTCTCGAGTGCTGGGAGGGCTTGCAGTAGGAAGCGAGTCCTTGGGCTGCGGCTGTGATAGGGAGCAGATGGGTGAGTGGTTTAGTGATTGCAATCATCTTACTTGAAATATTTAACTTAAGACTGTTTACCATAGGCAGGGAAGCAAATTTTGCAGAAGAGGATAGAAAGAAATGGCAAAGAATCAGATTAAAAAAACAGGAACTAGTGGAACAAATACTCAGTCAGAAAGTTAGAGACAGGAAAGCAGGAGAGACGGGACAAATGTGCAACAAAGAACTTAGAGAAGCTCTTGAAAGAAAAACTTCAGGATAAAACACAGTAAAGAGAAGCAGGAAAGAGGGAGGATATAAAAACGGGCACATTGTGCAACAGACTGAAAGAACAGAAGCTTGAAAGAGTGTTTAAAATGATTGAATTTCAAGTACTGAAACACAAATAAAAGCAGGGGGAATAAAAAGGCACATATTTATTGTGCAACACAGACTAACTAAAAGAATGTGAGAGAATGGGCACTGAAAGAAAAAGGATTGAAATGTATAAGGAGAAAAGCAGCCTGGGGTTGCGATATAAAAAAACTGGGCACTCAATTGTGCAAATACTCAGAGATTATGTTACAGAGAAGGAGGTAAAAGACAAGGAGAAGCAGAGAATATACAAAAGACACAGAAACAGGCTGAATATGCGAGAGATAAGCAAACTACTGAAAGAAAAGTAAGAAAAATGACTGAGCAAAAAACAAATACAGTATACAGAGAAGCAGCCAGGAGAGACAGTGGATATAAACAAGCATTTGTCAATGGCGAACGTTCGCTTGAAGGTATTTGCTTTGGCATTTGGCATTTATGCAGACCCCCCAAGTTATATCCATGTCCCTTTAGCATCCATATCCCAACAGAGTACCTCTCTGCAACTCCTCATACTTCTTAAGTGTCTGTCTTAGTAACCCTAATGCCCTGGGCGTGCTCAAGGGAACGAGCCTATGTGGAAACTGCGCAACCCGCATTTGTAACACAGCCATTCAGTAGAATTATTTCACCAAATTTTCAACATAGGCATTTTGTCACCTCTGGTCATGAACACTGTCACTATGGTTTTCTTACAGTGCACCAAACACTGATTTCCCACAGCGGAAGTGTGAAAACACATTTTGGCCAGGTTCTGAAAAATGGCAGCTGTACTAGTCATAAGGAGATGTGGGAAAATGGCAATGTTGAAAATCTGGAGTGGAAGTATTACAATTTCACAGACTTACGAGTGTGCATAGAAACTGCACAATGCACACTCATAACACAGTCATTTTATGGACTTTTGCCACCAAATTTTCAACATAGGCATTTTAGGACCTCTGCTCATCAACAGTGTTACTGTGATTGTTTTACTCTGTAGCGAACACTGATTTCCAACAGCAATCATGATATTTTGCGCCCAAAGCACAAAAACACATTTTGTCCAGGATATGAAAAATGACAGCTGTACTATTCATAAGGAGGTGTGGAAATATGCCTATGTTGAAAATCTGGAGTGAAAATATTACAAATTCACGAATTTACGAGTGTGCATGGAAACTGTGCAATGCACACTCATAAAACAGTCATTTTTTTGGAATTTTTTTCTCCAAATGTGCAACATAGGCTTTTTGAGAGCCCACCTCATGAACAGCGACATTGTAATTTCGTTAATCGATCCCGAAAGGTGATTCCACGCAGTGACAACGAAATCACCTTTCGGGACTGAATAATGCCATGACAGTGACTGAATTCATGAGAAGGGGTGTCAAGAACTCCATGTTGAAAATTTGGTGCCAAATGTCAAAAAAATGGGCGAGATATCCACCTAAGTTGTAAAAACCCTATTTATGCCATTATACAGCTTGCCGGCATTTCCTCAGTTTGCGGTCGGCTTTGAAGAGTGGAGACATGTTCCAGGTCCACGAAGATTGTCGCTGGCCTCCAGAGGTAAGTGTGGGGTGAAGGGGTGGTGGAGGCGGGTGCGCAGAGGGTGGGCACGGGTTGGCGGGGGGCCAAGGACTCACTGAGGGACCGTTTTCTTGTTTTACAGGAATTAAAAAAAAAAAAAAAGACAAAAATGGACACTTTTGGAACACTGGGGTGGGCTCCCAGCATGCCACCTACCTGTTTGTTGGGGGGGAGTGGAGCCGGAGGCGATTGGGGCACCCCCACCGGCCGTACAGTGTGTGTGTTGGGGGGAGCATGAGCACGCTGGGGTGAGCTCCTAGCGTGCCAATTGGTTGGTTGTTTTTGGGGGGGCTGCAGCCAACAGGGGACTGGGCACCCCCGTCAGCTGCACAGTGTGCTGGAGGGGTTCATGACCTGAGGGGGATTAGGCACCCCCCTTGGCACACAAGGTGGGGCCGGGGACAAAAGGAGGGGGGGGACATTAGCAGAGGGAGGAAGCGGGAGGGATTGCCGAGCTGTGCATGACAGCAGTTTGGCCATGCATGCTAACTGCATACAAACTACCACCACTGAGTGCAGCAGACCTTTTCTTTGATGTGAAGACCAACACAGCCGAACTGCTGTCATACACAGCTCACCATGTTTTGGTCCCCTAGGGTTGCGCCTGCTACACTGATCACTGCATTGGGAAGGAGGGTCACACAACTCCAAAACTCATACTGTTGCAAGATGTTCCTTGTGCATGCACGCAAGCAAATGTGAAAAAGGCACTGCATAGACTGAAACTACATGGGATCTTTTATTATATAGTTGTGAAAAAAACAGGAGGAATCTCGAACACAAATACAGAGCAGACAAGCTGAGTGAAAGTGAACAGAGCAGCACAAGCCAGGTTAAAACTGAGAAGCAGAATCAGTGTGAAAAATAAAATGTGGAAAGAGCTGCTAATTTACAGGAGAATTATGAACAGAACAGGAGAACAGAGCCGGACAGGCAGGGTAAGCAGGAGGAGACTTATAGGCAACACTGGGACTGAAAAAAAATAAAGTACAACAGTATGAGCTGCTAAAAAATGACAGATCTGCCAGAAAGAAAGTGAAAGGCAACAAGTATAGTCTCCAGTGTTGTGTGTACTGACTCAGTGCTGTTAGTGTGAAAAGAAAAAATAAGCACCACCAGGCGCCTGCTACAAGATGTTTTTTTTTCCTATAAAGAGACCGCTGTGAATCTTGTGAAAAAAATCTGTACTACTGAAGCACATAATAATCATACCCATATTACTGTCTCCCACCCTATGTAATCTACCAATAACATCTTCCCTTGTGCATAAAAATGTCTCCCCCCACACACACACACACACACACACACACACACGCATGTCAATTTGTGTTTAAAAACACTAAAAGTGCTCTAAACATGTTGGTATTTAAAAATAATGTGATCTGCACTTAAATAAAACCTCTCTGTTGGAATTTTTACCGTTACTCGTGTGGCTAAGGACCTCTTGAGGTGGTTAAAAAACATGGGGTCTGTTTAGCTACAGTGGCTAATCATTTTGAATGGAATGGAGCAATCTGTCCTTTTCTGCTGGCAAATTTCTATGTTTCTATGTAATAATGTGCTCATGAGACAGGCTCAAACGGAATAACAAACAATTTAGTAAATAGGGTTGGGGACTGAGGGAATGCAAGATAAATAACTGATTTAAATGATTTCTAAAGATGTAATAACGTTAACTATAACCATAACAGTGCCCACCCCCCAGTGTATGGATGTATGTGTGTGGGTATGTGTTGTGCGGTATGTGAATATAGCAGGTGTGGGGCTTGCTGTCACACTGAGGTAGGCTTCTGTTTAGATACATGAAGTTACAGTGTGTTACTCTTACTTCACACACATAATGAATATTAATTCCTCCTCACTTTTTACCTTCACCCGGGAGTGGGGTTTATTCCATTACACCATATTCAGATTACCTATCCTGTTACTGTACATATAGGAGTGTTATCATAGACTGTCACATATATAATTTTTTTTAACTCTGAACATATTGGAATGCGAGATCTCATTTGCATGGGGGTCCTAGACATATTTTTTTACATTAGGCTAATATTGTAGTGATTTGTGGAAATGTAGGTATGTTAGCCCTCTGGTCTTACACACATACTTAATACTTACTTCTAGTTACCTTACCCTGGGGAGAATGGCAGTTTATTTCATTGTGGTTCTATCCAGAATCCTTGGAAATGTTACTATGCAGATAAGAGTAAGGTTAAATAGTGTCACATTTTTGCTCTCTTTACATGAACCCTTTTACTTGGGATTTCATGACAAGTTGAATTCCTTTGGGGAACTATTGCAGTGATTGATGTGAATGAAGGTACATTAGGAGAGTGTGTGTTTGTGCATGTGTCTGAGTGTGTATGTGTGTGTGTTTGTGTGTGTGCGTGTGTGAGAGTAACTCCTTAAAGCTAGTTATCCTCCCTCCCCCACCCCCGCATTATGGGGATATGGGTGGGGGAGGTGTACTGTTTATGTGAAGAGGAGGAAAGAAATTACATTTTTATCTCTTTTTCAGATTCCTTAGACACTTCTGGTACATCAATTTGTTATACACTGAGACTTTATTGACATCAGTACATATCAGGCTACATGGTCTTAATTCCTTGGTGGTCCTCCACAAGAGTTTTTTGTTTGACACTAACACTGTCAATCTATATTTAAATTATCTTTTATAAAGTCCTGTCACTACACTAGAGGTTTTTGAAGTTTATGGGGCATAATATCTAGCTGGAGAGTATAGGAGGGTGCTAGGTCCAGCTTAGTTTTACACATCATACAGTGTGCACTGATGCTTTTAAGACAGCTTTACTGGTAACTTCTTGTCTATAATGGATACATTGAAGCTTCTTGGAGTCCTAGACTACCTCAGTATGTCTTTAATCTGGGTGGGGTTGTTTCTCAGTAATCACATTCTTATACACACTGTGACACTCATAGCTTGATTTAAGAGTCATCTGCTCCAGCAGTGTTATCCTATGTCAATTAAATTTATATGCAGTAGGATTCTTTGTGTGTGTTTTGCACAAAGCACCTTTGACCCTGGGACCCTCCCAGCTGAAAGTAACATGGCACTGTTAAACATCTCTGACATCATCATCTGTATTTTTTTAAATGAGTATTTTAAACCAGTGGGGGTTTTTTCTTCATGAGCTAGCTGTTGAAAGTATTATTTTTTCTAAATAACTGCCATTCGGCTTCTGAAGAAGGACTGGTTGGTCCGAAAGCTAGAGCACGTTGTTCTTGTTATTACATCTGTGTTGGTCCATTAAAAGGTATCAAATCATTTGCTTCTGGATCTGTTATTTTAATAGGGCATTCAGATAATGTGACACCTTCATTGCGAGAAGATGACCCAGGTGTTAGTCCTGTCCAGAGAACTTATAATGATCGATGGTCATTATTTAAACCAAAATCAAAATTTAGTCCAGGCACAACAGATGCAGCAATTTAGATTTTTCAGAAAAAGGTTATGAGGGAGGTTGAATCATTATTTAATAAGCCATGGAATTTGGGTCATAAAAATCTGGGAGAGGGGGAGAAACAGGCATTAGAAGAACTGAAAAAAATGGAAGATGTGATACGTGGGGCAGATAAAGGAGGGAAAGTTGTAATTTTAAATAGGGAAGATTACGTAAAAGAAATTTACAGGCTGTTATGTGACAGTACGACATATTCAAGGTTAAATCACCCAATGGGAAAATTTAAAATTCAGTAATATGAATTGATTGATAGAGCCTTGAATGAAGGGACGGTTACTCACCAGGAAGCTGACTTTCTGAAAGTTAAGTATCCAGTACTAGTCACATGTTACTGCATTCCTAAGCTCCACAAAGATGCCTTGAATCCACCTGGGAAGCCAATAGTCTGGGGTGTAGAATCACTAACTGAGAATGTGAATAGGTTTGTAGACTGTTTTCTGCAGCCTATAGTTATAAATTTGAGATCCTATACTCAAGATTCAACTAATTTAATGTGGAGACTTTGGAATGTAATTTGGCAGCCTCAGTTTTTATGGATGATCTGGATGTAGCCTCCCTATGCACTAGTATATCACATGAAATGGGATTTACAGCCATGGATTATTTTTTACATAAACAGGAGCGTGCCAATGCACCACCTGTCCATTTTTGGATTGATGCTGCCAGGTTTATAGTGAAACATATATATTTTTTTTTATTTCAGTGGACAGAGATCTTTTTGCAGTAGAAGGGTATAGCCGTGGAGGCTACCATGGCCCCCTCTTTTGAAAATGTATATATGGGCTGGTGGGAACAACTCTGCATCTTTAATGATACAGAAAATAGGTATTATGGGCAGGTGGTGCAGTGGCACCAGTTTATTGGTGACACACTCATCATATGGAGTGGTTCAAAGCAGTCAACAGAGTCAAGATGCAGTCAACAGAGTCAGGGTGTTTGAGGTTCCTGAACTGAATATTAAAATTGCTGTAAGTCAATTCATTTCCTGCTACACCATGTTTGTGATTTACATTTTGGTGTGTCCATGCCCAAGGATTCATGTAGGATGTACTGTCAACAGAAGTTTTCCAATTCCAGGTAATTTCGTAGCTGGACACTCACTATTTTCTGCAACAACCTGGACAGAATAGGAAGTAGTGAGATTGGCCTATAATTATTAAGATCCCTGGGATCACCAGATTTGAACAATGGGACCACAAGGACAGACTTCCAAATGGGCAGAAGTTCACCCTGAGACAAAGATAGATTAAAGAATCTAAAACTTGGTGAGACTTTGAATAATAATGAATTCAACCTATCACCTTTCAATTTCTGATGTGAGTATTGAGTTTTTGGATTTAAAGTTACAGGCCCAGCTGGGGGAGATTGCCGCTTTGGGTTACAGGAAGCCTTGTGCTGATAACGCACTGCTTCATGCACAAAGTGCACATCCCCCACGTTTGATGCCATCCATCCCTTATGGGCAGTTTTTGTGTTTGAGGCGCAATTGCTCCAAAATGGAGAACTTTGAAGCCCAGTCAGCAGAAATGCATGCACATTTCAAAAGCAAATGATTTGATACCTTTTAATGGACCAACATAGATGTAACAACAATAACAAAGTGCTTTAGCTTTCAGACCAACCAGTCCTTCTTCAGAAGCTCATGGCAGTTGTTTAGAAAATACAATACTTATAACAGCTAGATAATGCAGAGAAAAACAGAAAAAATCCCCATTGGTTTAAAATACTCATTTAAAAAAAAACAAAAAAAAAAAACAAGATGATGTCAGAGAAGTTCAACAGTACAATACTGCCTTCAGCCAGAAAAAAAAAAAAAAAAAACCTTGGGTTCAGATGTACTTGGTGGAACCCACATACAAAGATTCCTACTGCATATAAATTTATTTGACATAAGATAACACTGCTGAAGCAGATAACTCTTAAATCAAGCTACGAGTGTCACAGTTAGTATAAGGATGTGATTACTGAAAGGCAACCCCCACCCAGATTAAAGACAAACTAAGATTGTTATAGGGCTCATGAAATTTCAATGTTAGCATTATAGACAAGAATTTACCAGTAAAGTTGTCTTAAAACATCAGTGCACACTGTGTGATGTGTAAAACCTAGCTGGACATGTCACCCAGCTGTATTATCAAGCTAGATAAAAGGCCCAAGAAATTTCAAAAACCTCAGGACTATATAAATGATAATTTAAATATAAATTGATAATATTAGTGTCAAACAAAAAACTCTAGTCGAGGAACCTCAAGGAATTAAGACCATGTAGCCTGATATGTACTGATGTCAATATATACTGAGAATGTAGCAACTAGATGTACCTAAGAAAGAAGTTACTCTGATCAGGTTTAGGTGAAGCTTTTACATAACAATTCAAGAGATTGATTCAGATTCCTTGTTACTGCCCAAAGAAAAAAATGGAAGGAATGGAAAAATGATGGACTGTTGACATGTGTATTGGAATATAATCTATTAGCACCTAGAATTTGAAATATCATTTTACAAAATCGGTCCATTTTATGGCTTTGCAGCAAACCTGACTTATTCAGTGACTGACTAAGAATTACATATAGCAAAGCCAGGAATCTGAGGGATTTGGTGACCCATAGCCATTTAATTCCCAGTACTGATCTACATCCTACTTGGATGCCACCAAAACCACAGGGAATTTTTACCTGTGGCAATTGTGTGGCCAATCATTATGGTGTATCAGGAAAGGTGTTTGAGGTTCCTGAACCGAATATTAAAATTACTATAAGTCAATTCATTTCCTGCTACGCCATGTTTGTGATTTACATTTTGGTGTGTCCATGCCCACGGATTCATGTAGGATGTACTGTCAGACAACCCAAGGAAAGATTCTTGGAACATGTTAGAGATATTAGAACAGGAAATCTGGACACAGTGGTGAGAAGGCACTTCTTTGAAGAGCATGACCAAAATCCGGGTTGTGCAAAATGTTGTGCAATTGAACAAGTGTAGAAACTTTATGGGGAAGGGGATTGTGTTAAAATATTGTTACAGAAAGAATCGAGATGGATGTACAATTTAAAGGCATTACGATCAACAGGTTTAAACGAAGAATTTGATTACACCATTTTTCTGTAATGTGTTTTATACATTGTGGGCAGGTATAGTGATTTGTATGGCTTGTTCAAAATTTCTTGAACGCAAATGAGAAGTGGCAGTTTTTTCCCTTATGTCTGTCAATTTGCAGTTTTAGCTGTTTAGCCTGTACTGTACTGTATGTAGGATTATAATGATATGGTGGTGAGATGAGGCCATACCTTATTATTTTTGAGCATGTTTTATGTATTTTTATGTGAGAAATGCATCAGATGCCAGGGTGGCCTAATGCAAGTGTAAGGGACCATGGGTACAGACCATGAGCCCTGTAGACTGAAGTGATTTTCTTGTTACTGCAGAAAAAAATTGTTTGCTAGAGTTAAATTATACAAAAGGAGACAAAAGGCTAATTAAGCAGAGCTGGTCAGCAGGCAGGTCCATTTGTGTCTCAATGGACCCCAGCACATCTGGTGCCTCCTTGTCTTCCTTTCCTTTGTTTTCAGAAGTCTACTCTTAGCTAATCTTGTTACCAATAAATGGGCTACCATTTAAGTAAATGACTGTACTGAGTACAGTTTAACTTCAGCTATCTCCCAGCACGAAGGCTGGAATGTTCCCCCAGAAATCTGGTTTGAGCTGGCTGATCTCTGAGTCTTTTTTTCTTATATTAAGAACCTCATTATCTGTGCTATTGTAATAAAATACTAAACTCGGATTGGTTGGGTAACCATAGAAACAGAATGCTAGTCAGTCACAGGGCAGCCACTATCCACTGGACCTGCCCTTTGGAAACCCCTTAAAACCAGGATACAGAAAGGTATCTGAGCCTTTTTAGCATTTGCCTTTTTGCTTGAAGCCTTGCCATTGTTGCATTTGGGACCCTCTCTATCTGCTTAGGAAAGCAGAGACACTTTCTTCAAGAACTCTTCTGCACTACCAAGAACCAAGATTTTCATCTGCCTTTGCACTTCAAATTTCATCACTAAGGACGTGAGGTAGACTTTAAATCGAGTTTTAAAGTGTAGCTTTTTATGTATATTTTCAATTCTGTGTAACCAATGTCCAAAATTATGTGTCTTTATGTTATTTACTGCATTCATTAATTTAACTAATAAAGCTTTTGGCTTATTTTAAGAATACGTCTGCATATGTCTGTTGTGTGGGTTGCCTTGGTAAGAGTTGTTCAAATGATACCACACCTGTGTGACTGTTTTAAGGCCTAACACTACCAAAAGTGAAGTATCATTAGGGACTTTGTGATGAAAGGAGGGGATGAAATATGAAGGGTCTCAACAGGAGCAAGTGGGGGTTTGAACCGAGCACTGCATTTCTGGGGAAAGACAAATACAAGGGTGTATAGGGCCCCCTGAAGCCTATACATGCTGGTGGCTTTTCTGGTTCGTGGTGCAGGGGCCAAGAGAGTTCTACCCCAGGAACACAGACTCAAGACTGTATTTATATCCCCTCATATGGAGAAAGGGTATCTCTTACCCCATCTCCCCCCCATCACAAGAGGGATTCGCTGTGACACAGAGAATCCTGCTCCATGGGAGTGGACTTGTGACAGATATTATTAACAGTAGGTTCAATATTGGGTTCTGTGTTTGTATAGGAATGAAATTGTGGGGGTTCTGTTTTGTATAATAAGCATGCATTATGGGTAGGTAACCTGTTTATCTTGTGGGCATTATTTTATGAATTTAGTACTCTGTCTTACCCTGTATAGTGATATTGTTATATTTATTTCATTCTGTGTATTTGGTCTATTGGTGGTAATTTATGGGGATTTGTATATGGAGGCATTTGGAAACATATGGGCAATGAAAGTGAATCGCCTTCAGGCACATTCTGTTAATATTTATGAGGGATTTATAAACTATGTATGCATCATAACATGCTGTTTCCTGAAACTTTTAAATAAGCCATGCCCCCTGATCAAGAGGTAGTGCACCTCAAAGTGCTGGGGACTTACGGCTTTTTTATGTGTCTATGTTTGCTGATTCAAAATATTAATATTTTTGCAGCAAACCCAGGAGTGCACTGCTTTTTTTGTGTTTTTGGTCCTGAAGTAGCCTTTTCTTGGTGGCACCTGCCTCGGCCATGTGAGTGCATCTTTATGTGTTTTTTGTTGGTATAGCTACAGGGAATGGTGGGACCAGGCAGCAGGTGGGGCAGCTAAGGTAAGCCCCACCCATGGAAGGGGATACACAAAAAAGGGGGAAAAAATCAATACACAGTAAAAGTAGAACACCTAGGTATTACTGTCTTGTGTCAAGCACAATGTATGTCCCAAAAAGACAAGGCACATAATCAAAGAGTGATTTTATATGCACACAGTTCGAAAAATTTCAAAAACCTCTTGATGTGGTGATCAGAAGAAACATAATCATAAAATGTGCATACCGTATATACAAAAAATATATACAAGTTTTGTTATTATGTTGAAATATTCAACTATCAGTGTTTGTATTCATAAGAATGGGACCATTAAGTTCCACTCCTCATTTAGGGCTTTTGGTTTGAGGGTTCTCAGGAAAAAGATCCACCTACATTCCCTTTGTAGAAGGATCCTTGTCTTGTTAACACTCCTTTCTATCATTTAGACATGCTCAATGCCCTTGTAGGTCAAACACTATTGGGTGAGAATCGTGATGGTCCCTAATCTGCATACACAGAAGTCTGCTGAATTTTACATTTATTGTTGCCGTAATATGTTCCTGGATACAGACTTTCAAGGACCTCACAGTGCTGCCAACCTATAGCAACCAACATTGACACCAGGTAATACATACAACAAATGGTGTAGAGCAGTTAAACTAGCATACTTCCACAGCATTATCCAGTTGTGGATGCTTATAAACTTTGCCATGAGGCTCTCCCATTAGTACAAGTGGCAGGGTTTTGGCTTGCAATGCTGGGGACCCAGGTTGTCACCCCAAGCCTGGATCATTGGATTGCCAGCAAAGGTAGTAGGACTGAGCATCCCAGATGATTCCCTCCTCCTCTTCCTCCTCTGGAGAAAGAGGGATATGCGTCCCACTGCACTACCATCAACTGGGTGACCACAGGTGATGACATAGTCTTAGGAGCACTGGGAGGGGACAGCACATGTGTCAGTGCAGCAAGCAAGCTGCCATCTCATGTTGTATGGCACATTCTTGGTGGGAGGGACAAAAGGGGGAAAAAACAGCCACCAGTTGGGCACATGATGCTCCATCCCAACCATGTCCAGTCAGACATCTCCCTCTGGACCCTCCCCCCCCCGGCTAGGCTCAGGAGGACCTCCACTGTGGATGGCTGGCTCTGGTAAGGGAAGCTTCCAAGGAGCTGAAGGGGCAATGCAGCGGTGTCACAGAGGTGCGCCAAGGTCCCAGGGAACATCCTACAGAGAGGGGTTCTGTGGATGGGTAGGGTGGAAGCTGAAGGTAGTCCTGGCTGGTGGCAAGTGAAGAAAAATGGATCAACTCATTATTCTTAATTTGCATCTTTTTATTTGTAATGTTCAGTTGCGAGGAGGTTGGCTGCTACAGAGGTTACTTGTTACAACCCTTGAAGGGATATCTATATATGGAGACAACTGAAGCTGCCAAGTAAGCACATACCCAGAAAGAGGTCACAAAATTGAGTGTTGACAAATCCAGAGGAAAATGCCTCCATAATAGCAACCACCACATTCTGAAGAAGTAGCCTGTAGCCACAATTCATCAGCTTCATACTAGGTGGATGTTACAAATAAAAAGATGAATATTTAGAATAGTAAGTTGATCCATTTTTCTTCACTTTGTACTGGGACTCTGTATTCGGATCCTCCACCCATACTAACTTTATGAAACACGAGGGCATCCTGGATCTTCTTTAGCAACACGTCCTGGCTGGTGAGCCATGGGAGATGCAGTCAAAGCCAGCAGCATGTTGAACTCTACTGGTCCCCGTGTCACAGAAATTTCTTGAAAGTCGCATTAAATTTTATTCCAGTCTTTATCAGAAACTGTCCCTTGTCATTCACAATCATTTGTTTGTAGTTAATCTTTTTATTGAACAGTTTTTCAGACTAGTGGCCTTGGTGTGTTATTGGAGCACCTACGGTTCATCTGCATACTGTCTGGTACAGTCCTCAGCTGGTTTTGATCATTCCTTGAGGGTTGGACTCAGAGATTGGTTTTGAAGATTTATTCCTCAGCCCCTCTCCTCCTATCCTGCAGGGTACTGCAGGGCTCCATTCTGTCACCCATGTTGTTCGCAGTGTTTATGCTGCCATTGGGAGACATTATTAGGCAGTATGGTTTGAGTTTCCACTGCTATGCAGATGATATTCAGCTATACATGTCTTTTGTGCCTGAGCAGGGTGGAGCCCTCTTGGTCTTTAACAACTGCCTCTCTGAGATCTAGGATTGAATGAGTGCCAGCTTGCTGTGGTTGAACCTGGCTAAAACAGAGGTGTTGCTGGGAGACCCAGGTCATCAGGGTCTGGGTTCACTGACTGGACAGCCCTCTGGGCTTTGGCTCAAGGGCATCCAGTTGACGACTTCTGACCAGGTGCGGAATCTGGGCGTTATTTTTGATGATGGCCTGATGCTTAAACTCAGGTGTCAGCTGCTGTCAAGACCTCTTTTACCATCTGAGGAATATCGCCCGGGTAAAGCATCTGGTACTGCCTGATCTTCCAACTTTGGTCCATGCCTTCATGACCTCCTACCTTGACTACTGTGATGCCCTTTACCTAGGGCTTCCGGGGGTTGATATCCACCACTTGCAGCTGGTGCAGAATGCGGCGACCAGGCTGTTGACTGGCTCTTCAAGATCTTGCCATATCATGCCTGTGCTCTGTGAACTGCATTGACTGATAGTACAGTGGCGGATCACCTTCAAGATACTGTCCTATAAAGCTCTACACGGGCAGGGACCTTGGTACTTGCAAGATTTCCTGTGTCCCTACTGCCTGCTCCACTCCTCTGACAAGGGATTATTAGAGGTTCCTAGGGTTTGACTTAAAACTTAGGGGGCCCATTCTTTTGCTTCTGTGGCCCCTACCCTGTGGAACTGTCTACCTCATCAGGTGAGGGAGTGCCTGACCATCCAGAGCTTTAAGACCACTTTAAAAGCATACTTATTCAGCCTGGTCTTTCCAGAGTACTTTTAGAATTCTGAGATTCTTAATTAAAAAACTGTATTAGCTGTATAGCTTATGAGAAGTAATTTAATAGTTCTGGATTTTTAGATATCATGGTGTTAGTTTTAATTAATATTGGGGTTTTTTTGTTTGTGTTTTGTTAACAACTGTACAAGCGCTTTGAACAAATTTTGCAATTGTGCTTTTTTACAGATAAAGTTGATTTGATTGATTTGATTTGATATGACTTTGAGCCATAACAATTCAACACATAGAGCCAGTCATAAGGAATTTCTCACATGCTCATGATAATTTTTACTTGATAATAACTGGACAGTCACATGACACTCTTGGTCAATCAGATCCCTATAATTTCAACTATTTTACAATGCACACTAGGGAGTAGGCTTCATATAGAATGCTATTTCTAAATTTAAATTGTGGCATGTTTCCTTAGACACAAGGGCCTGGATATTCAAAAGGGTTGCGCCATGCGCAACAGGGTTGCGCGTGCGCAACTCCAAAAATGCGCCATTCTGCGATATTCAGAAGGGGCCAGTTGCGCCACCGAAAACATGCTGAGCAACAGCGCAATGGAAATGAAGGCATGCACAACCGAAGGGGGCGGGTCCATGCATAAAGTGCGCAATGCGATATCCGAACACTTGCGCTAATGCGCAACAGTGGCTCAGCCGGAAGCGTGCAGGCACCGATTGAGCCAAAATAAAAAGGCTCAAGGAAGGGCGCAAGAACCCTAGCAGGCCACAAACTGGGGAGAGAGACAGAGAGAGAGAGAGAGAGAGACAGAGCTGGAAGGGCAGAGAGGGACAGTGGTCCAGGAGGACAGAGAGGCCAGTGGGGGGTGCCCAGTGCAGTGGAAGCAGCAGTGGGGGCAGCGGGGTAGCACAGGAACAGCAGCTGGGGGCAGAAGCCAGGAGATGGACAGTGTCAGCTTCACATGGAAGCTGTAATGAGGGGTGAGACACCATGCTGCAGGGGCGTGGCGGCGGAGGGCCAATCAGCGGTATGCCCCTGACAGGCGGTATCGTGCCCGCATCAGCTTCAACTGTACACAGATGTCGAGATTGTGGCCGGTACCGCCTGAACAGGGCAATACTGAGGCGGCTCTGCGAGCTGTGCAGTGATGTGATGCAGGCACCCTCACGGCGGAGTCATGCTCTGTCCGTGGAGACCTAAGGTGACAGCCTGCATGTGCCTGCCTCGCCATGGGCACCTTCCAGAGGCCGATAGGGGACACCACAGGCATTACACATTTGGCCACGTCACGCATCCTCACCCAATTCCTCAGCGCACTGCTGCCTCATGCTGCGGAGTACATCCATTTCCCCAGCACCACGGCAGAGCGTACAGCAAACATGCAGGAGTTCCACAGGGTAGCACGTATGCCTGGCGTGCTAGGGGCCATAGACTGCACCCATGTGGCCATTCGCACGCCACCTGGCCCCGACGGCCAGGCTTATCGGAACCGAAAGGGCTTTTCCAGTGTCAACTGCCAGGTGGTGTGTGATGCCACTGGGCGCATTATCAATGTCTGTGCCACACACCCTGGCGGAGCACATAGATGCCTTCATATGGCACCAGTCTGCACTGTGCCATCAATTCAGAGTGGGAACATCCCCACGGGTCATCTAGTGGGTGAGTACACATGTATGGAATGCAAACTCTGGGCAAGGGTGGGAATGACACAGGTGCCATGGTAGTGGCACACAAGGATATGGGCAATATGGACCTGACATGACACTGATCTCCACTATCTCCACACAGGTGACTGCGGATACCCACTCCGTCCCTGGCTGCTCACACGTGCAGGCGCCCGTGACCCCAGTGCAGCTATGTTTCAATGAGGCACATGCAGCTACGTAACATCATAGGCGGGTGTTTGGGATGCTCAAGGCACGCTTCCGATGCCTGGACACCTCCGGCGGAGCCCTACAGTACAGCCCCCAAAAGGCCTGTGGGATATTCCTGGCCTGTTGCATCCTGCACAACATGGCCAAAGACCATGGGATAGCCGTACAGGTCCAAGAGGGGGACAGCGATGGGGACGCCAGTGGCGCCGGTGATGTGGGTGATGAGCAGCCCCCCCTAGGATGGACGGACCCCCGACTGACCCGGCAGGCCCAGCTGCACCGGGACACCATTGCAGAAGAACTCGCCCAACACAGGTAAGGCAAGGGGACATGTGCAGGCAACACTGTCCATGCGCAAACCACAGGCACACAGGGAACACACCGTGCATGAAGGTCAGGAGTTGAAGGTTCCAGGCATACCAACACACCATCAGAGAGGGTGAGCACTCATATGGACACACACACACACACCAGGCAGCATACATGGGCAGCAGCACAGCACTCACGGAAATGACATTGTAACACAGCACCACCAACCACCCCCACCACCTGGACTGTCCGTCGTGTGTCAGGACCTGGGCACCTGCACCTTGGTGTACAGTGCAATGCAGGCATCATCATGCACACGCACCTGTGGACAGCAGTTGGGAGAGTGTGCAGGTGGTCCGTGTGTCAGCTTGGTGAGCAGAGCACCCAGCAGTGCACTGCCCACCATGACACACATTGCACACAGGGCAGCACCAGACAGGGCCTGCACTGGGAGACAGCTCAGTCAGGTAGCACTGTCCCACGGCCACCAAGGATGCGTGGGCGGCCCCGCCGTGGCCCAGCAGCACTGGCAGGCTGAGCAGGGGCCACATCGGGTGGTGCTGGTGCACCACCAGGGGTCCCACTGTGCGAACACGACCTTGCCCGCACAGGGGTCTGCATCCTGCCAAAACAAACTTGCACCAGGGGTGCTCGGGATCCCACAGCAGAACCCGGGCGTCGACAGGCCTGGTGGCCATGCGACACAGGAGCGGGGAGTGGAGGCGCACTGTGTGGGGTGTGTGGTACAGGGGCACCTGACAGTGTGGTCGTCGCGTGACGACAGAGACCACTGCCTGGGTCAGCCTGTCAATGGCAGCAGTCACATCCGTCCGCACAAGGACCAGCTCGGCTCGGTCCTGAGCACACTCCCTGCTATGCCGCTCACGGACACAGACAGTGCCTCCACGGACCTTGCAACCCGCCCCTGCAGCTCTACCGACTCCTGCAGCAGGCGGGTGTCTGCGCGTCAATGGGTACTGTGCCCCAATGCGCACTGACCCCCAGGGTGTGGGCGGTCCATTGCACAGCACCCTTGAGGGTGGCGCTGTTCGCCAGGACCAGGTATGGGCGGATCAGAGCGGTGGACATGTGCCACTGCTTGACACTGTACCCCGGATCTGGTGTGCGACTGCTGCCGCCCTCAACTGCTGAGCCCCAGGTCTACCTGTTCCACCTCCGTGCTGACAACAGTGCCAGACACCTGCACAGCCACGGTGCTGCCCACGGTGCTGACAGGCACAGCCTGGGACTGTGCCAGCATGCTGGTACACAGGTGTGAACCAGGAGGCCCAGGGGCACGTGCTGGCCTGCCATGTGTCCGTCATGGGACACACACCTATCACTGCCCATTGCAGGCCTGCTATCATCAATGGTGCATATGCGTGCCTGCCCTAGGCACAGCATGCTGGCATACCTGCATGCCAGACTGCTGTGACACAGGCTGTGCACCCCTGCACCCGTATCACTGACACGGAGTTGTTGGCCCAGCCTGCATGCTGCTGCAGTGCCTGCAGGCTGGTGGCGAGGCGGATGGTCCCTCCTCCACGTCCAGCAGGTCTGCCTCACTGTCTGGACCCAACACCACCACCGTCTCCTGCAGGCGAACAGGATCTGTAACAGAAAGAGAGTACATGTGAGTGCATGTGAACAACAGCCCCCAACAACACCACCATGTCATACCATGCAGTGATGGGCTTCCACCTGTCTGGAATCCTCGCCTGAATGCGCCCTAGCGGCACTTGGCTGCATGGCGCGACCAGTGTCTCCTCTGTGAGGGTCAACTGCAACACCACTGGTGGGCCCCGCCGGTGCCAGCACGTGCGCCCTGAAGGCTGCCACCTTCTCCTTCAGCCTCCTGCGGTCAGTCCCCATCTTCTTCCTGCATTCCTGCACGGGCGCTGGTAGCTTCCGTGCAGGTTGATGCCCGAGCTACCCCCTCCCATGCAGCTGCACGCCCCTGAGGGTGCCTCCAATCCACTCAATAGTGGCTCATCCTCCAGGTAGGCCTAGAGGAGGCCTCCGTCTCTGCCAGGTGAGTTCGGCCTCCTCCTACGCCCACCGTCCACACCCTCAGCTTGGCTCTGGTCAGTCATGGTGATCTGTATGGGTGGAAGTGGACACCTGTCAGTGTGCAGTCGACAGCATTTCCCCATGAGCATAGCTGCCGGCCCCCCCCCCGTTTCCTCTCCGCATGGCAGATACTGATAGAAAGGGTGCCCTTTGACCCTTTCTAAGTGCCCTTTTCATGCTCAGCCCCCTCAGCCTTTATCATCCTCCGGCACCCCTGCCCATGACCATTGTCCTGAGCATCACACAGCATGTAACTCACCTCTCACCTGCAGTAACCAAATCTGGCCGGCACAACCCACTGTCACATTTTTATAGCGAACACATGCAAATGAGGTGTGGTGCAACTCTAATGACATGCTAATCGCGCCACTGCGCCTTTGAATAGCTGATCGAATGATTTGCTTATGTCGGCTGAATATCGCGTGTTGCCTTTGCTGTCTGGAAGGTCAGCTGAGCCAATGGCACAGGTTTGTGGCTGCGTGCTACACTGCATTGCGCATGCCCAGACAGCTTACGCATGCGTCTATCGCGCTGCAGACCTGCTGAGCGTGATAGGCGATTCAGGCCATGGCCACCATTGTGCCAGTGGCGCTACAGCACTGGGCACTATATGGCGCTGTGGCACTACTGCGCGATAGTCCACTGTGGCACTGGTGCTCAGCTTGGCAGTCGCGCAGGATGCCTATACGTCCGATGGCACTGTGCGTAGCCTTGCGTCATTGCCGTGACCTTGTGTATGCCCTCTGCCCTCTGGTGCTGTTCGCATGCCATGTGTACGTCCCTATTGTGCTGTCTGGTGACAGCGCCATGTAAAGTGACAGCGTGTTCGAACAGCGCGATTGGAGCCTGTGGTGGTCTATTGCGCAACAACTCCACGTCGGGTCACGGCACAGCAGGGCGCCATATTGCCTGCTGTAAAGTTGGTGCCATGGCTAGGAGGAGGGCGGTGTCCTGGAGCCAGCTTGAAGTGGCCAACCTGGTGGCCCTGGTGGAGCCCCACTGTGAGGCACTGTATGGTGAGGCCCCCCTCACCATGCCTAGGACCCACGTGTGGCAGCAAGTGGCCACTAACCTGGTGGAGGTCACTGGCCGGGGCCGGTCTGCTGAGCAGTGCCGGCACGGTACAGTGACCTCCACGAAGAAACCAGAACTCTTGGCCGCGGCTGCGTTCACGTGCCAAGCGGGGCATGGTGCCTAGGCCAGGTGAGTGTACCATCTATGCACCTATATTCTCTGTAGGGGTGTGTGTGTGCTTGGGTGGCTGTGCATAGGTGCCCGGCTCCGGACACGGTTGGCTGTGTCAGTGTGTGCAGCTGTGCGATGGATGGTTATGGCTGTGTGGGCAGGCACTCTCACTGGGGCAGGGGGCACTCTGCTTTTGAGTCACACTGATGTTTGTCTCAACATATGTCTCCCACAGGCCGGATTTGAGGACGCCGGGCGAGGGTGAGGTGGGCCATGCCAGGGCCCCGGTGCCAGGGGTGTTGTGCCCCAACCGCAGCAGCAGCAGCATCAGCAGCAGCGGCAGACCCAGCTGCTGGAGGAGTGTGAGTATCATTACTTCATGGATGCTATTGCATGCTGGGGGGGGCAAGACCACCAGCCATGCACAACACAACCAAAGGGGAGGTCATAATTCCACTATACAAGACACTAGTGAGGCCCCACACTGGAGTACAGTGTACAGTTCTGGAGACCATACCTACGTATGGACATGGACTGGGTAGAGAGGGTTCAGAGGAGGGCAACACGGATGGTGCATGGATTGCATCACAAGTCCTATGAAGACAGGGTGAAGGAACTGAACATGTACTCCCTGGAGGAGGGAGGGAGAGGGGGATATGATGGGGACATACAAGTATCTTACAGGGGGGAACAGAGTGCAGGAAAACACTATTTTAAGCGTAGAAGATGTTCCAGGACTAGGGCATGGGATGAAGTTGGAGGGGCGATTCAGAGGAAACATGAGAAGAATTTCTTCACAGAGCGGGTGGTGGACAAGTGAACACCCTGCCAGAGGAAGTGGTGGGGCTGACTTGGTCACAGGATTTAAGAATGCATGGGATAGCCATACAGGAATTCTGAAGGTCAGGGGTAGGTGCAACAGACTTATAGGACAACAGGTGAACTTACAAGGGTCAAATGGCCAGACTGGGTGGCCCATAGGCCCTTATCTACCGACACTGTCTATGTATCCATGTATGTAGGCACGACACAGGTGACATGCATCACAGTGCAGTATCACAACACGTCTGTGTATCGTCACTGGTGGTCAGGCATGCACTGGGCACATAGCTGTGTAACTGGCATCGCACACATTGCCACATCACTTGCCAGCCTAGTTTGTACTGTGATTGGCGTGGGCAGTGTGTGTGGCGGTGGTGCGCATAGCTGGTGCCGCCTGTTTGTGATGGCCATGTGCATGTTCACTGTGGGTGGGTGCATGCCATCACAGGTGCGGGACATTGGGCTATATGGCTTGCAGGTTGGGTGGTGTTCAGGGTTGTGGTCAGTCACAGCCATTGACTGTGTTCCCATTTTCCTAGGCCTCGAGGTTCTACGGAGGATGCAACAGGATGTCCGTCGCCTCACAGAGGTCAGCATTGCAAACCACAGGATCCTGCAAGCCATCCGGAGGCATGGGCGCCATCAGGGCCGGGATGGAATGGCGCCAGCAGCGGGAGGACCAGGAGCGGCTGGGCGTAGCTACATTACCCTTCCACTTCTCCCATCCCTACCACCCTGCCTTCCCTCTCAAGTTTTAATCCTCCCTCTTGAACACCCCTTCCTTGTACCGTCCCCCCCTTGTAAATAGTTTTATTGTTCTTGTTGAAATATGTTTAATATACATTTCTATTTTGATATATGAATACTGTGTCGGTCTCTGATTTGCAGATGGCTATGGGTGCTCAGTTGCAGGTGTGTACATGCCATCTGGGCTGGTATGGTCCTGGGTATGTGTGTGTGTGTGTGCATGGGAGGTATCTCCAGCATGCAGTGACTTTCAGTTGGTCTTGCCATCTGCTGCCACCCAGTGCTGGGGCACAGGGTGTGTCTGGCTTGTAGGCTTCTGTGTTGCATGGGGCTGATGGTACTGGCGGGACTGCATGGTTTCCTGCAGTGCCAGGCACTTATGGAGTGGTGTCTTGGGGTCACAGTGCAGGGTGTGCTGTGCATCTGAGGGGCTGATGTGCACTGTGGTTGTCAACCCCTGTGTGGCCCTCTCCGCCTGCCAGTGGTTGTGCTGGGGTGTCAGGGCTCTGCTATGCTTTGTTGGCTTGTCCCCATGGGCACGTGGATCATCCGTCCCACCCCCAGTGCTGCTGTGCTTGGGGTGTGCCGGTGTGGTGTGGGTTCTGCAGTGTGTTCCTGTGCCCATGTGTGGCATGGCTGGCGGTGGGCCCCAGCCTGCCTCCCTGGATGTGCAGTTCCATTGCCCTGGGGGCTGTGCTTGTCTATGGCAGCTCTGGACTGCTCAGCTGAGCTTCCTGGTTGAGCCATAGCGCAACATTTTGGCTCAGCTTCTCCTTCCTGGTTGCGCGATGGCGCAGTATGTGCGATATTCAGACGTTGGTTGCTTGCGCAATGTGCTCTGCTCCATGTTTGAATATCGCACCTGTTGCGCATTTGCGCAACTGGTTTGTGCTTGCTCCTGCTGTTGCGCCAGTTTTGAGCGCAGTTTGAATATCCAGGCCCCTGAGTGTGAAAAATGTCTCCTCCTAGATCCAGTCCCATTTATAAGTTGAATGCAAGAGGGACAGAGACATTCTGCAGCCCTCCTTCTCTGCAACCATGTATCTTCGAAGGTAATAATTTAATCTGTTGTGAAACCAAAGCCATTTTTTAAGTGGAAAAATAAACCTTTTAACAGCACTTATGTTTGAATAGGTTCCCCAATAATCAAAAAGACTGAGTGCAGACCCTAACTGAATATACATCACGGCTGTTAAAGGAAAGGTATACTAACTGAACTTAATGTCTGTAATAAATTGTTTAATTGAGTACAGTCTATAAACAGATGTTTGAATGTCATTTTAGGTCACACTGAAAGAGAAGATACCTTTTGAAAAACATTGCAAGTAGCCCAGTATAGATTATAAAAGGTAATGATTTATAACTGAAAAGTAGCCTAACTAAAGATGTCAGGAAGATAGTTTAATTGTAATTTTATCTGAATAGCTTCACCTCAGAGCAGAAAAAGAACTGATGAGCTTCAAATCATATTCAGAAAGGTAAACTGAATACTTTCAGTGCTTCTTTTTCCTTGAATATCCTAATCTCCTTTTAGATAGATACAGTTTTTAAAATGCTGTTTCCCAGTAGTGAAGGGAAGATTTGAATGATAAAGTAAATTAAGTGAGGAAGCTATTCACATTTGAAAGCTTGGAATGATCTACTCTGTACATGTCAAGAAATTACTTGATTTATTATTAATCTTTATTCATTTAAGATATAAAATGTTTTTAGAATTATTTTTCAGAAAACTTAAGCTATTGGCCTGAAGAAGGAACTATCAGTGTTACAAAACGTTAGTTGTAAAAAATATATGGCTACTTAATTTGTTTAATAAAAATTCTGGGTGAGAGAAACTGGAGCACAGTTGATTTTTTTTTAACTGGAGAAATAAAATAATAACAGATCTGCAGTTTTGAGAGAGTACAGCTGTTGTTCATTGCACAATTAATGTAAAACAGTACCTGGTACTAATTTATGTAAGTATGTAAGTCAATGTATGCGTGCCACCTTTTGGAGCTTACTAGTAAGGGTCCTTTAATTCTGGGCTGTCCAGTGTTTGGGTCCACCTGCTGAGAGATGAAGCTGGGGCTGGCAGTCCCCTAAAAGGAATGGTTTGGACACGTTGGTGGAGGTTGAAGGAGGCCCAGGGCAGGAGGTAGGGCTCCCTGGCCAAATACAGGAAAAGTTCAGCTGCAGGACCAAGGTTCATGGCCAGAATGGGGGTGTTTGTCATCCCAGTCCAACCCCCTGTCCATTTCAACCTCGTTTGGGTAATGGTGGCGGTCAGCTGCAGAGCCACTCTGAACTGTAGAGTTGGGACCCCCCCCCCCAGTGTAGGAGGAGGGAGCTGGGGACGGTGGTAAAGTTGTGGCCTGCCTCATGATCCTCAGCACCAGGGTAGGCCTTGGGTGGTGTCCCAAATTGTGTCTGCTGGTTGCCATGGGTCAGGCATGGTGCAGTGTTGAGAGCCTGCATCATGGGAGGCAGTGGTGGCAGCCTACCTCTGGGATCCTCATGTTTGGAAGTCTGTGTCCAGTAGCACAGGCAGGAAGGCCAAAGTAAAAGAGAAGCATCACATGTTGGTGATCCCTAGGCCCTCTGGGCTATCTATAAAGGACATTGTGTGGGGCACTGCTGCTGTGGGGTCGTTGTCCTCATGAATGAGGTGGGGACAACACACCCAGGCTGGTGAAGAAAAGCACCTCCCATATTGACAGGGAAGTATCAGAAGGGGCCATGAAATTTTGTGCAGGAATGGTGGTCGTAGTGATTTCAGGGAATCTGTGCTGCAGCTACCATCAGAAGGGAGTCTTGGGCCCTAAGGGAACAACCTAAAGTATTGTGCCTTGAAGATCTTCAGGTCTGCACTGAACTGTTCTCAGCTGCTCCATGGAGTTGTGACTTGTTTTATCCATTAAATCAAATGTGTTTTTATTTTCTATCTGCGCTTCAACATTGGACTTATTTCCTAAAAAGACTGTAATGTGCTAACCAGTTTGTCCCCTAGCTGCCTAGAGAGGACCCTCTGCACTCTGCCGCCACAGAGGACTCTGCACCAGCCTGCTGCACCCCCTGAAGTCATCTGTTCGGTAGCAGCATCACAACCCAGGTATGTACATCTTTATTGTTTTGCCTGTTTGCTATGTTGGTGGAGTGCCCCTCCCCACTTTTAACATCTGGAATACCCCTAGACATGGGGAGGGGGCCTACATGTATGTATTTGAAAACTGATAACTGGGAAAAGCACACTAAGTAAGCCAAGGCTTATTTCTAGATGTGACCCAGGAGAGAGGGAGGGAACGGGAAAGACACTAAATAAAATCTTACATAGTACTGATGATTGGTACAAAACAAAATATAATCAGAGTACAGTTTAAACATATTACAAGTACACATAAAAGTAAATGGAGCTGAGCCAAGGTACAGAGAATGGCTTTGATGTGCAAATACAGACCAAAGAAGATGGAAAGAATTAGAGGGGACTGGAAACCTGGGATAACTGGCAGTAGTTGTAATGTTACTGTACTAAAGAAACACTGATGTTAAAAATTGTGTTTTTAATGTTTTCTGTTTATGAACAACATTCTTCACAGTTCTTCTAATGGAACCAGTAATTTGGAGTTTTCATTATGTCGCGGTTTGTATAAAGAAAATGCTAAACATGAGCAATTGACCTATCAGAACTATGCTTAGAGTTCTGTGCACAAACTACGACATAGTTAAAACTCCAAATTACTGGTTCCATGAAGAGAACTGTAACAGAATGCTACCCATAAAAACAAAACAATGTAAATTACTGTTTTTGAGACCACTGGTTTTATTCCGGCAAAGTTAAATATTTTTATTTATTTATTTATAATATTGATTATTTAGTGGTATGAATAGTGGGAACATTATAGCAGCTTCCAGTTAGAAATCATTTCCTGTCCTCTGTAAAATGCAGATTATGAGTGAATCAGATTCACTGTACTTGTATGGAGAATTAATCAAAATCAGATCTACAGGCTCCACCTGCCCCCATGTGGTACAGTGTGGTAAAAACAAGTACTAGCTGCACCAACCAATTGAAAACAGTGCACTTCATCCATAAATCAATCAGGCAGAGTTCTGATTGGAGACTGCAGTGGAACTCAGTTAAACGTGAAGTGTCAAAAGTCCAGGGTTGAATGTCCTCTAATTGGACAAAAAGACAGTGGCAGCGCAATGATCAAAATGATCCTATTTTTTCTAAACTTAGTTTTTTCTCATCGCTGTCCCTTACGTTATTCCTCCTCTGGCCCCTGGTAACCAGCCAGCCTCAACTTTCACTAACCTGGCACTGCACTGTTCCACCACAACTTAATTCTCTGTGGCAGGGTGGCGGGGCAGTTCCAGCCTCCCCTGAAGAGTTACAGGATCTGGTCTGGGCAGCAGGCTTCCATGGTGTAGGGGCTCATGTGTAGCCGAGTCTCCATTCTGACAGTGGCTGGTGTTTCCATGGCTGTTTTTTTTCTATCCCTCCCATGGCTCTCTTCTCATGTAGTGGCTTCGCATAGCTCACAAGTTATTTCATAAACACACAGTTTTCCCCTGGTGGAATATTTCTAAAAAGATAGTGCACACAGAAAGCTAGGGTTGAGTGGTTTTATCTGCTTTCCCTCATCAAATGTGCTAGTGCAGATTTAAAATACAAAACAAAGAAACATAGAATTTGTTGACAGATGAGGGCCTATTGGCCCACCCAGTCTGCCCTTTTGACCCTGCCTATACTGTTACTGCAGACCCTACCTGATCTCTGGCACCCCCCACACACACACACACACACACACACACACACACACACACACACTTACGTTCCTATCAAGATGCCTTTGTGTCTATTCTATGCATGCTTGAAGTTCACCACTGTTTTGCCCCCAACTCTTCTGCTGGAAGACTGTTCCAAGTGTCCACTGCTCTTTCAGTGAAGAAGTACTTCCTCATATCCCTCCTAAATTCCACCCCCCATCCAGCTTCATTGCATGCCTCCTTGTTGTCATGCCCCTTCACTTCTTAAAAATACTCCCCTCCTTTACCTTATTCACCCCCATGAGGTATTTATAGGTCTCCATCATGCCCCACCTCTCCCTCCTCTCTTCCAGGGTGTATTTATTGTGATCCTTCAGTCTCTCCTCATAGCACTTAAGATACAGCCCCTGCACCATTTTAGTTTCCCTCTTCTGGATAGCCTCCATCCAGCCTTCCATTCATCTCCAAACTGTTTAAGAAACCAGTTAGCAAACAAATAACTGCATACATGGAACTAAACAACCTCTGGAACCCACATCCATCTGGCTTCAGAGCGAACCACAGCACTACATCAGCCCTGCTAAAAGTAACCACCGATATACAAGACACCTTAGATAAAAAGTTGCCAGTAGGGCAGTCTTTGTCGATCTGAGCAAAGCATTCGATACTCTAAGCCACAAAATCCTAACTGACAAACTCAAACAAATCAGGCTGGATGCAAATGCACTGACTTGGTTCAACAGTCGTCTTAGTGACAGATTCCAGCAGGTCACCCTAAACAAACACATTTCAAAGCTGCTGCATTCAATACTGGGAGTCCCCCAAGGCTCTATATTAGGCCCTCTTCTTTTCAGTATTTAAATGAACATCCTGCAGTTTCCCATCCCTCATGTACACTTCCACCTCTATGCAGACAACACCATCATATACACATCTGCCAGTTCCCCGGGACTAATTTAAGTGGCCCAGCAAGAGGCTTTTAACCTACTGAAAAACTTACTCTACAGCCAGAAACTGGTGCTCAATGAAAAAAATCAGAAGTTATGCTATTTAGGCCCCATTGCAAACCTGTAGGTCCCTTGGAAGAGCTGGACACAGTAACATTTGCAGGTAACGCACTAGAAATGGTAATGCCTACAAGTACCTGGGTCTATGGCTAGACTCAAACTGTTAACGGGATGCACACATAGACCAAGTGACCAAAAGCCTAAACAAAAAGCTAGGGGTGCTCTACCAACTATGTCACGAGATACCAGATGTGGCCAGAATTAGAACTGTAGAGACAATGGTCCTACAGTGATGTCCTATGCAGAGGGGCATCCAGTTCTGAATTACACAAAATTGATGCACTCCATAATAAATTCGCAAGATACACACTGGATGCCCCACACACAAGACATCACTGTCTGCTATACAGGGTATTAACGTGGACTAGCCTGGAGGTCAAGAGGCAGCTACACACAGTAAACCTCATGTTCAAAGTAGGAAAAAAATCTCCCAGTGTACATCCTGGACAAAATACAATCCAAGCTAAATAACAGGCCCGATCTGAGATCTGCCGATGGCATAGAATACAGGATCCAGCAGGCATCAACAAACATGAGCAGGTTGTCTTTTCCGTTCAGGGGTCGCTCAGCCTGGAACTCACTGCCCCTGCACCTCAGGCTGAAGAACATCCCAATAAAACTATGACCCATCAAAAAGTGGACCACTAAAGATGCCATGAAACCACTAATTTGTTGCCAAGACTACGACAAGGGATAATGTGATCCTGAGACATGGCCCACTTGACCACCCCACACAGCCCTGAACAAATACACTTAGAGCCCACCCTATGGAACCCTCCCACATGGCACTATGTAAGCAATAATACCCAACAGGGTGGGTGGTATTGGGCAATACTGGACTGCTCAGGGGTGTAATGAGGCCCAACGCTGCAGGTGGAGGGCCTTATAGCCCCTGGAAGGTCCGGTATTGCCCAATACTGCCGACCCTGGACGGTATTATTGCTCTTAGAAAATGGGCATCTGTGTCATGTTTAATTATGTAATAAAATAAGAGAGGAAATTAATTTAAAATGATTAAAAAGTCTAGAAAAAAACCTGTTGTTGGTAAAGTAATTCTTCCTTTTTTTATGCTGTTCCATCATGTTGATCCTCCCCAGGGAGCCATTCTGTTGCAGTTACCCCCCCCCACACACACACACACACAAACTTCCAGATAAAACCACAACCACATCCCCCCCCCCTTATTTGTTGCAAACTACAGTAGTAGGCACATTTAAAAAAAAAAAAGTAAGACAGAAAATAAAAGAAGACTTTGTGCCATTTTCTCTCCTGACCTGTAAGTGTCCATACTTGACTCTTTTAGATCAGACTGCGCTCTCACTCTCCCTCCTTCAGCTGCTCACCAATGCTGTTTAGATTTAAAAATAAAAAAAAGAAGCACTGCAGCATTTATTTTTGCAGTCCTGAAGAGAGAGAATTCATCCTTTCTCCCACCCGCAGTCATATCCTACGGCATCAGTCTCCTTTTTTTTATCGCAACTGATATTTTTCCTTCCCCCGACAGACCCCTTCTGCTCGACCCCCCCCAGCTCCGTCCCCCGGAATTACCAGGGCTTACCTTATGCCTGGCCCAGGAGTGGTGCCTGCGGGGAGTCGGGCATCATCCTGGAGCCAGGGATTTTCCATTTCCCCCCCTTTTTCCGTCACGCACCGTGCAATGGGTGCAGCAGCCATCTCCACCTCCACGGAGGCCAGCCAAGTACCCTGGGCGCGGGCAGATCTCTGGCTGTGCTATCCACAGCACAGACCCCCACCCCAAGGAAGGAGAACTGTAATGCTCAATCCTTACCTCCCCGTCGACCCCCGAGTGACCCGAGTCCATTCCCGAAGTCGGGTCGTTGGCATGGCACAAGGTGTGGCGTCCAGCACCTCAACCCTCAGTGCCACTGGGCTGGTCTGGCATCAGTCTCCTGATCATGCTCTCGCACTGTGTGGCAACTGCTGCACTTCTAAATTAATGCTGAAAATGCCAAAATTAAAGAACAGTTGTGGCTCTATGTTTTTTTTTGCCTATTGGCTTCAATTTGAAGGCATGGCCCTCCCCCCCTCCTCGACAATCCCATCCCGAATGTATGTGTTAGCCTCCAGTCAGGCCTCCAGTGCTGAAACAGGTCATGAGCACGATGATTGTGGTGGACTGCGGAAAGAGTCTTGACATGTGGTCCATTTAAAAATAACTCTATTTTTTTTTTCTTCCTTTTGTTGCCAGACTGGGGAGCGAGTGGCTCAGTGAGAATGACACGGTTTGGTGTGTGGCGCTACAACCTACCGGACTCCGCCTGCTACTGTTAACTGTTTCAGGATGCATGCTAGCAGCTTAGGACTTTGAACTGAGCCACCGGCTTTCCTGGGGCGAGGCGATGTGGTTATGTGTTGATGTTGTGCAACTATTACTGTGAATACAGGCGAAGGCTAGGTTTGTGGATCTTGTACTTTACTTTTTGGGGATGCGATATTGCTTTTTTAAGGAAATGTGACACATAGCTGGATTTTGAAGGGGAGGGGGCGGAGGCCACAAACTCCCACTAAGCAGCGAGAAAAAAACATGGCAGCTTTTTAAAATACAGCATTCTAATTGCATGATGATCTTGGTGATGAGGTTTGTGGCAAAGCTGGCATGTTTAATGCCCAGGCTCTGTTGCCTGATAGACACCCAGCTTGCCAGCACTATCAATCAATCAGAGTCTGGAGATTTTCTTGGCCATTTTCCAAACTGTTTATGTCCTAATCCATAACTGCTGCAACACGAGCACTAATATGTATAATATACCTATTATATCACTAATGCCTTTTGTTCTCTACTCTCATAAACTGTTTGCCAGTGTATAATGCAAACTACTGTACTACTGATGCCCATGTTACACTATAATAACTGGGTTCACCTTTTTCCCATAGGGAAACCGTGGCGTAATTTGCTGTTATAAAGGAGCGTTTATAATGGCAAACACGTGCACGGTTTCCTTTACTCTGTGCATGCCCTGCTGCAGCTCTTCTCTTCAGACCACATGTTTTTTTTCTTCCCAGGAGACTTAACCGCCACTCAGACTTGGCAGTAAGTAAATTTGAAATAGAAAACCTATGGCAAGGGGGGAGCAGTTATCTTTTTACTGCCGATGAAAAAAATTTTTAAAATAAAGAGAAAACAGCACCACAGACCGCGTCCTGAAATGAAGCTGAGTTGCAGAGCACTGTGGAACCTACATTCATTTTATATAATTGCTGTGGCGAAAAGTCAAACCCAGCAATTATATAAAATAAAAATATGAGTGGTGTGTTAAAACTTGAGTTTACACACCTTCGGGTTAGATGCTAACATAAACCCCTCGGTGTAGTAACTTCACACACACCACCCCATACTTTATTCTATATGTTATGTATTGTTTGGTAATGTGCTGAAAATCACTAATGCAGACCTCATTGACATCACTGTAACCCTGATATTGTGCTGTAGCATTCTTGGTAACCTAGACTTCTGCATATGGTACCCATTGAAAATGAGCCTCGGCTCAAATAGGGTCTGATCGTGTTCATATCATGTAACAATGATTGTGAATAAAAATTTACAACTGGTACTATTGTCTTTTTTCTTCCTGAGATGCGGTCTCCAGAACTGTACACAGTACTCTAGCTGGGGTCTAACCAATGATTGATACCGTGGTAAAACCACTTCTCCCCTTCTGCGGGTGATTCCCCTCCCTATGCACCCCAGCATCCTGCTGGCCCTACCCACTGCCTTGCCACCTTGAGGTCATAAGATACGATAATGCCAAGGTCTCTTTCCTGCTTCGTGACCATCAATATGTCTCCCCATTTTGTACACCACCCCTCTGTTTCTGTACCCTAGGTGCATGATTTCTTACTTTTTTGCATTGAAACCCAGCTGTCATACCCTGGACCATTCCTCACATTTCCTCAGGTCTTTATTCATTCTCTAACCCCCCTTCAGAGTATCTACCCTATTGCCGATTTTGGTATCATCTGCAAAAAGGCATGCCTTCCCTTGTAGTTCTTCTTCAGTGTCAGTTATAAAGACATTGAAGAGGACTGGTCCCAGTACTGAGCCATGATGTACCCTGCTGGTCACTTTCCCCTCACTAGAGTGAGCGCTGTTTACCACCACCCTCTGTGACCTATCCATCAACTAGTTCTGTACCCAGTTCACCACCTTGGGTGCTCCCTTGAACTGCCTAGTTTCCTTATTATGAGGTTCCAAGAGGTAGCTTTCAGAAGGGACTGAAAATGCTAATGCCAGCAACTGAGATCTTATCTCATTTCCTGCATGTATTGCAAGTCCTCCACACAGACAAAATGCTGAACAGGCTACCCCAGCGGTTCAACCATTTTGGTCTTTTTCAGGGGCCTGCCCATGCCAGGGCAGCTTGTTCAGCATTTTGTCTGTATGGAGGGCTCACAATAAATGCATGAAATGAGATAAGAGCTCAGTTGTTGGCTTCAGTATTTTCCATCCCTTTTGAGTGCTACTACCTCTTGGAACCTTTCTGTGGGTGTTGGGGCTGGCAATGTTGGTCAGCATTGCCTTGGCGTTCTCAAGTGCCCTGCCTACCTTTTGGGTTTACCGCCCAGTTTCCTTATTAGCCTCTTAAGAGGTATGGTGTCGAATGCTTTGCTGAAGTCTAAGTAGGCCACATCCACTGCCACACCCTGATCTATTTCCCAGTTCACCCAGATGAAGAAATCAATTAGGTCTGTCTAACATGACCTCCCCTTATGAATCCATGTTGCCTTGGGTCTTGTAATCTGTTGGATTCAAGATACTCTGCTAGCCTTTCTTTTAAGAGTCTCCATTAACTTCCGCTATTGACATTAGACTAACCAGTCTAGAGTTACCAGCCTCCTCCCTGCTGCTGCTTTTAAGAAGCAAAATTGCATCTGTCCTCCTCCATTCTTCTAAAGCCACTAATGTTTCCAGTGAGTTGTTGAACGGTGCTGTCAGAGGTGCAGCCAGTACCTCCCTGAGCTCCCTCAGCACCCTTGGGTGTACGCAGTCTGGCCCCATATTCTTATCCACTTTCAGATTCACAAGTCCTTTTAGGGCTCTTTCCTCTCTGGCCTGGTGGCCAGTATACACACCAGCAAAAAAACAGTTGCTTCAAACTCCCCTGTGTAAGTGATGAGCACTAAGTCTTCTTCTGGGGTACAGTTAGAATAGCCACTGCAGCCTTTTATAGCCCACGGTGGGGACCCACATGATTCAACAATTAAACATTTGAATTTTCAAATACCATATC
Source organism: Neoceratodus forsteri (assembly GCA_016271365.2). Taxonomy (NCBI): domain Eukaryota; kingdom Metazoa; phylum Chordata; order Ceratodontiformes; family Ceratodontidae; genus Neoceratodus; species Neoceratodus forsteri. The sequence continues at coordinate 1,502,929,056 of CM028129.1, forward strand.
ACTTCTAAGCATTTATATGAGTAGGACAATTCAGACCCTATTATTAATAATCTGCTGCTGAAAAATTGAAGACTTTTTTTAACTTATTTATTTTTATGAGTAATTTATGGCATTACAACAATCCTCATTTTACATAAAAAGGATAGGATAAGATATTCAGACCTATACAACAAGAGACAAGCAGGCTATGATATAACCAGTAGACAAGAGAAAGAGAGGAGAAGGGCCATACATTATATAATATTGCCAGGGTCCAAGAAAAACAAAAAGTGAAGATTCTTAAAAGTGCTAATTATTACTGTGAAATTATTAAGTTCCCCCAGTACTAACTATGTAAAAACAAGGACAAACAAGTGCAGTCTCTTTTTTTTCTTAAATTCATCCTATGTATCCAAGGACAAAACTAACATACAAACACAGTTTCCAATCATTTTCTGATAAAACTTGTATACATCAACCATAACATTACACTTCATGGCTGTTGAAGTGGGCACAAATAGAGTGACTTCCTAGTGGACCTCAGTTAGGAGACAGATGGAGTTTGTGCTCTGTGCTTCCTGGCTCCGCCAACCAAGAGCCCAGGCATGAATATTCAAAGCCCTGCCCTCCGTCTTTGCTCTATAAAGAGGGGAGGCTAGCTAGGAACTCATATCTGGCTTGGGTTAGCGCCTTTTTGAACGAGAGAGAGAGAAACCCAGAGTGAATCCTGATTTTCCTCACCCCATCCTGGGAAGGGGCCCTTCAAAAATCAGTTGCAGGTGAGACAACTAGAGTATGCCCCAAGGGGACAGAACATCCACCATCCCATCAGGCACCAGGGAGTAATGGTGGGCCTCCTCTCAAAGGAGATCACATGGAGTCCTTGCAGATCTGCTTACATAAAGAGAATGCAAGGGAGAGAGCAGTGTGAGACTACACCTCAATAGGACACTATAAGGATAGATTTACACCTCCATAGGACACTGTATAAGGACAGATTTACACCTCCATAGGACACTGTATAAGGACAAATTTACACCTCCATAGGACACTGTATAAGGACAGATCTACACCTCCTTAGGACACTGTATAAGGACAAATTTACACCTCCATAGGACACTGTATAAGGACACATTTACACCTCCATCAGACACTGTATAAGGACAAATTTACACCTCCATAGGACACCGTATAAGGATAGATTTACACCTCCATAGGACACTGTATAAGGGCAAATTTATACCTCCATAGGACACTGTATAAGGACAGATCTACACCTCCTTAGGACACTGTATAAGGACAAATTTACACCTCCATAGGACACCGTATAAGGGCAAATTTATACCTCCATAGGACACTATAAGGATAGATTTACACCTCCATAGGACACTGTATAAGGGCAAATTTATACCTCCATAGGACACTATAAGGATAGATTTACACCTCCATAGGACACTGTATAAGGGCAAATTTATACCTCCATAGGACACTATAAGGATAGATTTACACCTCCATAGGACACTGCATAAGGACAAATTTACACCTCCATCGAACACTGCATAAGGACAAATTTGGACCTCCATAGGACACTGTATAAGGACAAATTTACACCTCCATAGGTCACTGTATAAAGACAGATTTTCACCTCCATAGGACACTGTATAAAGACAGATTTACACCTCCATAGGACACTATATAAGAAGAAGTGGGTACCTGAGTATGTAAGTAACCCCTTATTATACTGGTATTGGTAACAGTACTGGTGTTCACCAAGATAAGGGGCTTGGTAACAGATGGTGTCAGTAAGTACAACATTGGTTGGGCTGGGTGATAGAGCCTATTGCGTAATGGGATCACAAGGACCTAGCAGTGTGATGTCTCAGGGAAGCATACACTGCTGGGGTGATTATTTTCTCACATTATAAAGTGTACCATAATCTGGTTGCTGGAATAACTAAGACGCCACAACCTGGCACCACTGTTAAGTGTAGGCATATTTTGCCCTCTAGGATAGTGTTTTACCATGCCTGGGAAGAGTGCTACTACATGCCCATCTTGTGGGAATAGCACTCATGGAACTCCATAATGGGACATAGGCCTTTAAAAAATGTGACTGTCTGTGTAGCAGTGCATGTTCTGGTGGGAGGGCAAAAGTGAAATGTTGTACCCCAAATGAGTTCTGGGAGGGGGTGATTGGTGAGGGCAGTGTCCTCAAAGCTGTGTACCATCTTAGCAAATAAATGTGAACCTGCTTGAACCCAGTTCCAGGTATAGACCTTCGGTTTATGAGTGGTCTCTTGTTAATGGTGCCCCTGTGTGTGTTAGCTGTCCCTGGTCCCTATCTACCTATCTACCTAGACCTGTGGTGGGGCGGTGAGTTAGAGGTGCCAGTTTATTGCTATAACCACTGGATCCTCCATGACGGCAGATGCCACCACATACTCCTAGACAAAGGAGCTTACACTTGCCAATGAAATATTCCCCCTTCTTATAGTCATTTCGGTAACGTTTGAATATTGTTTTATCCTTGAGCTATTTCTGTTTCATCCATAGCAGTGACAAGTTTTTCTCTTTTGTCCATTTCAGCACAGGTTTTGTCATCAATATGTTCAAGAATTTAATTCTGTAGTTGTTCTTTTTCTGTTGTTAATCTTTCTTTTTTTTTTTTTGCATAATATGTTTATTAGATTTTCATTATACATCCAAGCACAACTACTCATGTTCCATATACATTAATCCATTGGCATTTCCTTCTCCCCTCCCTCCCCACCCTATCACTTTACATCCACCTTTAATATTTGATTCCTCCCCATAAAGAAAAGGAGTAAAGGAAAAAAAAAAAAAACTTTCTCATCTCTCGTAACTACCTTACATTCTTCTCCTTTACAAACTTCTCTAGCTCATCGGTCCTAGACATTCCACGACTCTAAGATTGCATGAATCTCCAATTTTGGGCTCACCCTGCCCCCCCAAACATTCCCTACTCCTTTCATCCCTTATGGACTACTAATCCTCCAGCCTCTCGGCACCCCAACCCATCACCTTCAGCTCTCCAATCCTTTTTCCATAATTCCCCTCTCAACTGGTGAGAGCGAGAGCATATATGTCCCCCACATTTCCCAAAACTGGTCCTCCCTGTTTCTTGTCATGTAATATAGCTTTTCCATGCCGAGAGCCTGCAGACACAGGTTCCTCCACTGTTGCAAGGTAGGAGCATCCCCGTGATCCATGTATTTAAAATACAGTGTCTGGCCATTGCCACCAAAACTCGTACCCATCTTGGTAGGGGTCTCCACTCCTCCTCCTCTGAGTCGTCCACCCCAAATAACATAAAACATGGGTTCTTTTCTATCCGCCTCCCCCACATTCTACCCACTTCCATGGCAACTCCCTCCCAAAATCGCTCCAGTTGTTGGCACTCCCAAAAGCAATGTATGTAGGTGCCAATTTCTCTCTTACACCTCCTACATAGGGGTGAAATCTCCGGATGGTATTTATGTGCCAAAATATGGAGGGCAATAGATCCTATGCAGGAACTTATAATAAGATTCCTGATATTTATTACATGCCAGTAGCCCCTTATGTAGTTGTAGCAGCAGCTCCCACCCTGATCGGGTATCCCCTTTTTCAGATCCCTACACCACAGTGCTCTAGTTTTACAGGCATAAGATGGCCTGTATTTCCGCGCCATCCTTGCCGCCCTACCTATAATACCCTTCGCCCCATTCCGGGTACTAAGCACTAACTGTTCCATCTCCTCTAACGGAGAATCCACCTCCCGGTGCTTTCCAATGGTTTTGGCATAATTTCTCACCTGAAATACACGAAACATACCTAAACCCATCCCCCTGCCTATCTCCACTCTGGACCCTACCCCCCGCCCCTTCCACAGATCCTTAACACACAGTTCACCCCTTTCTCTTCCCACCGCAAAAATTCAGTATCTTCCAACCCGACTATAAACTCCGGATTCCCCCTCAAGGGAAGCAGCAGCGTTTCCTCCCTTGCATTTACCCTGACCCACCTTCGAAGCTGCTCCCACCCCTCCAGTACCGAAACCACCAAAGGATTCAGATCTAGCTGATTCCGATACGCCTTCTTCCCTCCCTTCCTCAGGAATGCCAAAAGCCTTATTCCCCCCTCCTCCTCTTCCAAATCCAGCCACCCGGCCTATGGTGGTCTATTCACCCAGTCGCCTATCAATCTGTAATGCATGGCCAGTGCATAAATCCTTAAATCTGGAAAATTTAGGCCCCTCCCCATCCCCGTCTGCCTGGAGCCTGCGAAGGCTCACCCTGGGCCTCTTCCCATTCCATAAAAACCCAGAGAAGGCCTTATCCAATCTCTTTACATCCTTCTTATTAAGACCCACTGGCAACATTTGCATCAAATAGAGAATACGTGGCAAGGTATTCATTTTTAAAAGATTTATTCGCCCCAGTCACGACAGTGGAAGACCCCTCCACCTTCTCAGCTCCTGTTCCACACTCTGTATCATCGTCCCATAATTTAATTTATAAAGTTGACTCAGATCATGTCCTATTCAGATCCCTAAGTATGTAAATTCTATTTTTGCCTTTTTTAACCCCCAAGCCATATACCCATACTCCCTTTCAGTACTTCCCCACAACATAATTTCAGATTTGTGGATATTTATTTTGTACCCGGAAAATAATGCAAACTCCTTTATCACTTTTAACAATGGGGGAACAGATCTGGCTGGATCCCGGGCATACAGCAGCATGTTGTCTGCATATAGCATAATTTTATGTTCTTCCCCTGACTTTCCAACTACCCCACCTATCTCCACAGTGCTCCTGATAGTTACCGCCAAAGGCTCTATCGCTAAAGTGAATAATAGAGGTGAGAGGGGGCACCCCTTTCGGGTGCCCCTGTGGAGAGCGAACCTCCCAGTCAGACCTCCATTCACCAGGACCCTTGCCATCGGGACCTCATACAAACTTTCAACCCACCCTATAAATCGTTCCCCTAAGCCAAACCTGCATAGTACACCAAATAGGTACTCCCATTCTATGCGGTTGTAGGCCTTTTCAGCGTCCATTGTGAGCACCGCTATATCTTTACGACCCCGGGATCACCTCCATATCACGTTGAGGAGTTTCCTCATATTATGATATGAGTACCTACCAGCAACAAAGCCCGTCTGGTCCGGGTGCACCAGCTCCGGCAAAAACCGCTCTAGTCTCCTGGCCAGAATCTTGGCTAATATTTTAGCGTCACAATTTAACAGCGAGATCAGTCTATATGCCGAACATTCCTGTTCATCCTTCCCTGGCTTGGGGACCAAACAGATAACTGCTTCCTTAAATGAGGTCAGAAGGCCACTCCCCCCACCCCCACCTCTGCGAAGACCCTCTGGAGAGGTTCCACAACGTGTCCCATAAGCTTTTTATAAAACTCTATAGGAAATCCATCCGGTCCACTAGCCTTTCCCTGTTTCATGCCCTGTATTGCTTGTCTAATTTCCAATTGCATGATTTCCCCATTTAGCTGCTCCTGCTGCTGTTCATTCAGCCCAGGTATTGTAACTCCCTCAAGGAACCTAGCAGCCATGTTCCCTGTTCCCTCACACTCGGCTTGGTACAAATATTCATAGAACTGTTGAAACCTATTTCTTATCGCTGCCTTATCTGTGACCAACCTCCCCCCCCCCCTTGACCCCAGGTATATACGTACAGGTCCTTCTGCCTTTTATCAGTCTAACCATCAAAGGGCCAGATCTGTTACCCCACTCAAATATTCTGCTTCTGGCTAATAAACCGCCGAAGCGGGCTTCCCCCAAGAGGAAGGCATTTAAGGCTTCCCTAGCAGTTTTCAAATTCTTACCTCCTTCCTTTGATGATCTCTCTACTACCTCCCTTTCCCACCTTTTCACTTTGTTCTCCAACTGTCTTCTAGTCGCTTCCCTCTTTCTTTTATATTGGACCACATATCTGATGATGGAACCCCTAATATATGCCTTTCCAGCTTCCCAATATACCCCAGGGGATTCCACTGACCCCTCGTTCATCTCTTTATAATACTGCCACTGCTGTTCAATATACTCTATGAATTCTTCACTCCTCAGTAAATACCTAGGGAATTTCCACAGCCGGGGGTCCTCCCTACTTTCTCTCATCTCCACATCCACCCGGACCATAGCGTGGTCAGATAGCATAATCGGGCTGTGCTCGACTTTTTGTATCCTGCTTAGCCAAGATCTGGGTACGTAAATATAGCCTATTCTGGTCCAGGTGTTATGCGGATTTGAGTAAAAAGTGAATCCCTTCTCCCCCGGATGTGTGGTCCTCCAACAATCTATCTCATCCAGATCCAGCATCCCTTCCTGCCACCTCTTTAATTTACTTGCTCGCCTATCCTTCCCCTCCGAGTGGTCTAATTCCTCCTGCATGATCGCATTAAGGTCCCCCCCCCCAAAATTAACCCTTTAAATTGTTCCCTCACCAGCAAATCAAGGACCTCCTGATAAAAGGCTGGGTCAAATACTGAGGGGGCGTAAATGCTACCGAGGGTAACTTTCTCCCCATACAACTCACCCTCCATGAATATATATCTTCCCTCTCCCTTATCTACCACCACCCTTGAGCTGACAAAAGGGACTCTCTTCCCAACCAGGATCGCTACTCCTCTCTTATGAGATTTTTTAGGGGATGCAAAACACCTGCCCACCCACCCTCCTCTCTCTAGCTTACCATGCTCCCTACTAGTTAGATGTGTTTCCTAAAGGAGGACTACTTGAGCACCCTGGCGGTATATAGCTGTCAAAATGCTAGTTCTTTTAGCTGGAGTCGAGATCCCTCTTATGTTCCAGGAGACAATCCCCAGAGTTTTACCTTTCACCATTAGGCCAGGAGACTTTTCCCTTCACCCTACCCATTATTATTATATTTCCCATTAAGCCCGAATGACCGATGTCTGTAAAATCACATGTTACCCCATTGTTTTCCCCAAATATCAAGAACGAGATATGCCCCATCTAAATTTAAAACAAAAAAAATTCCTCAAACCACCCCCAGACACAAAATTGCCCCCCTCCCACCTTCCCACAAGAGAATAACCAACCCACCCCCCTAATAGGCCATCCAATCTCTGCTCATCCTCTCATCATTCGTAAGTTGGAATGACCCACTCGACCACACATTACCAAGCGTTCCGTTCCCACCCCCTCCTTCCATTTTCATATACAGAGTTTGCACATTCCTAAATCAAAAATTCCTCGACTATAATAGGTAAAGAACATTTAATGAACTAACTTTGGACATGATTATGGTCTCTATCGCTCTAACAGCTCCATTCGGTATTATTCCCCATCAGCGTCTTTTGTGTCTTCTTTCTAGCTTGTTGAGCCCACCCACCCCCACCAGATTTTGCCATCACCTTTCACCACAACTCTACACATTGGGTATTTCGGGGAGCTTGTAGGGGTTGGAGGGGTGCTGACTCTGCTCTCAAAACACACGCAGCGTCGGCATACCCCCCCACTTACCCAACCTCGACACCACCTTATCCTCAGGAAGAACCAGACCTCTTAGTTTTGACAGAAGTGTGATTCCATAGTCCCTCTGCATAGTCCCATACAACCTTCTGCAAATCTGCTTCTTTCCTTGGCCCATCCATCTTATTTATCCACCGCTACCAGCCAAACATCTCTCCTCGAGCCTCCACACCTCCACTTTTCCCACCAGTCCGTTTCTTCTCATAAGATCCGCAATTATTAGAAGCTCACACAGTCCTCCATTGAATATTCATTACTGCAAGGAGCTCCCGAGACTGAGAGACCATACCAAAGTCCAACTTCCTACCCCTCAAAACATGAGGGCACTGTTTCCATCAACAAGCAACTTTCAAAAACTTTTATTCTTCTCAAGCCATTTGAGATCACAACATGACTGTTTTTCCACTTCCAACCATCCTCCTCACACATCCGCTTTCACCCCGCTTTCTTCTTAAGCTCCTCCACAAACGCCGTCGCTCTCTCCAACTCCCAGAATGTATATGTTGCTCCCTCATGCTTAATTTTCAGGATCGCGTGAAACAGCATGAAGCATTCCACCTTCATTTCTCTAAGTTGCACCAACACTGGGCCAAAGGCTCTGCGCTTCCTCAGGACCCTATTCGAGTAGTCCTGCGCCAGAAAAAGCCTCTCTCCCTCAAATCGTAGCTCCTTCATGTTGCGATAGGCCCGAAGCATCTCCTCCCTGTCCTGGTAATTGTGGAACCGGAAAATAATCTGCCTCGGGGGCTGCCCCACCGGGGGACGCGCTGCGACAGCTCTATGAGCGCGCTCCAACTTCAGCTTTCCACTTTTGAGCTTCATTCCCAGCATATTTGGTAGCTTCACCGCACAAAAAGTCATGATATCAGACCCCTCTTTCCCTTCAGGGAGCCCTCTGATCCTTAAGTTTAAACGTCTCGCATAGTTCTCCTGGTAATTGTGTTGTTCGATTAACTCTGCCAGCTCCTTCTCAAGTTTAACCACGTGGGCAGCCATGGGATCCATCTCATCTTCCAATTTAGACACCCTCTCTTCCACCTCCGTAACTCTGCCCGTCTGTGCATTTAGTTGCTCCATCATATTTTGTAACCGGCCATCAATCTTTTGCTCCAGGCTATTCCACTTCTCCTCAAGTGCCTCCATTACTTGCTCCGAGACCTCGCGGCCTAGAAGAGCTATCTCGTTTGCAGAGAGTGAAATCGGGCCTGATGCCTCCGGGGCCTTTGCTGCTGCTCTCTTCCCTTGCCCTTTAGTGGCAGATCTCTGTTTTTTCCCAGTGTTTGGAAGCAGGTAGTCATCCATAATTCTTACAACACTGTTCTTCACCCTCAAAAGTCACTTTTAAGTGCAAATTCTGCCGAATTTCAAACTTTATTTATAGCGGGTATGGGAGCTGCAGGAACCCACGTCCTCAATGTTGGCTGCTCATTAGCACACCCCGTTGTTAATCTTTCTAAGTTCAGCTTGTCTTCCTCTTTCAGTATATCTATAAATATATCCAAACACTCCATCAGGGCTGCATCCCATCTGTCTCTCAATTTACACTGTTATGTCCATTGTTCTAGCAATATGTATTCTTAAGCCCCTTGAGCCCTATTAACTTAGAATTTTTGTAATGTAGTAATGTTGTACCACACACTTGCCTCTGCTATTAACAGTCTCTCAAGTTTTACAAAATTACTTTTTAGATCAATTTCACATTTAGAAGGTGCTGCTCTTCGATTGTTGAAAAGATCCTTTGCACGGAGCCTCTACCAAGCATTAGCAACCGACTCCAGCCGGTGAGTGTGTGATGCTTCCAAATTGGACATTCTCTCAGTTGTGCTGCTGCCATCAAAGTTCGCCATCTTTTGCTACTGCTCTTAACGGTGGACCGCGCTCGCACTATGATAAGAACCATGCGGTCGCCAAACTAATTCGATTTTTTGACCCCACAGCTGACATACATTGCTAGTTTCGGTAGGTTGTCTACTCGCTGGTACCACAAAAAGTGAGCTAAACAATTTTAGAAAGGGCTAGTAACGCTGTGTTATTTGGTGCTACTATTGATGCCCTATAGACATCAAATACAATATTTCAAAAACGATAGTGTATACTAGGGCTAGGTGGACTGTTCCACATGAGATCCGAACCCCTGGATCGAACCCTTAAACCATGAACCCAGATAAATATGGACTTTGCCTCATTGTAAATGAGTTTTTAACTCAATCGAGTTTTATCCTGATTCATAAAATTCTTATAAATAAATGTTTTACTACTACTACTACAGAAGTCCAGTTCCGGGTCCGTGGTAACAGGCATAGTGCTGCACAGTGTACTGTTGCCATGGAGTGCTGTTGGCACACTCACTTCACATACAAGCAGTTGGCAGCATCCAATCAGGCAACAGAGCAGGGGATAGCCATGTGACCTACTCACTCATGGTATATAACCATGGTGAGTGCGTAACATGGCCCAGACTTACTGCTTGCGATTCAGAGGATGGTTAGAGGAGCTTGCTGCATCAACAATAGTGCAGACTAGAGGAAATAATAAAATAAAAAAAGATCTATTTTTTGAGCAGAGCCAGAGGGGAGGAAAAAAAAGAGGCACGAGAGAGACTTATTGGGGTGAGGGGGAAGAAAGCAATCGTCAGGGGGGAGAGAAAGAATGGGTGGGGGGCCAGGGGGAGGCAAATAAAAAAAATAATATCTGGCCTCTCAGTGTGGCTGTGTGTAGTGTACAGTTACTACTACAGGGCAAGGACAGGCTGGCAAAATAAATCTTTGATTTGTGCCATCCAGAAATTGAATCCAGATCCTCCAGATGAGAGAGAGAGAGAGAGAGAGAGAGAGAGAGAGAGTGAAAGAAGACTACTGGGGCCATAGAGAAATTTTGCAGTTACAGAAAATCCCAACTAAAAATGTATTCTTTTCTTGACCTCAGACAGTGTGGCTGTGTGTACACTGAGCAAGGGCAGGCTGGCAAAATCTTTGACTTATGCCATTCCAGATCCAGAGGAGAGAGACAGAGACTACTGGGGGCCCAAGAGAAATTTTACAGGCACAAAAATCCCAAATAAAAGTTTTTTTTTTCCTTTCCTGGCCTCAGTGTGGCTGTGTGTACAGGGCAAGAGCAGGCAGGCAAAATAAATCTTTGATTTGTGCCATCCCCATGCCAGATCCAGGGAGAGAGAGAGAGAGAGAGAGACTACTAGGGGCCAAGAGAAATTTTACAGTCCCATCAATACCAAATTAAAGTTTTGTTTCTTTTTCTGGCCTCAGTGTGGCTATGTGAGTGTATGTACAGGGAAAGGGCAGGCTGTCAAAATACATTTTTACTTCTGCCATCCAGAGAGAGAGAGAGAGAGAGACTACCGGGGGAGATGGGGCCCACGAAATTTTACAGTGCCAGAAATTCCAGATAAAGTTTTCTTTTTCTTTTCCTTGCCTCAGTGTGGCTGTATGTACAGGGCAAGGACAGGCTAGCAAAATAAATCTTTGACTTGTGCCATCCAGAGGCGAGAGAGAGAGAGAGACAGAGTCGGGGGGGGCACAAGAAATTTTACAGTCACAGAAATCCAAAATAAAAGTTCATTCTTTTCCTGGTCTCAGTGTGGCTGTGTGTACATGGCAAGGGCAGGCTAGCAAAATAAATCTTTGACTTGTGCCATGAAATCACAATCACACGTTAACATTCATTCATGATTCTATGTATTAAAAATAAAAAAAAATACTTTTCTGACAAACAACAGACAAGTTGCTGCACCTGTGCTGCTGGCTATGGGGGGCCCAGGGGATATTCTAAGTGTAATCATCATTGATTATCATCTCCAAGCCGGCCCATCTGCGCAGCGGTGGGATTTCCACTTGTGACGCCAGCGACCCAGGTTCGGGAATGGATCTGGGTCATCGGAGGGCCGGCCAGGGGAGAAGGATCGAGCATCCCAAGACTGCTCTCCTTCTCCGGGGGGGAGGGGGGACCGAGTGTTTGGTGCAGTGGCGACAGCCTGTGGAGGCTGGGTTCACCACTACGTACCGACACCAGTTAGAACTCGGGGCGGGGCAGACGCTGGCTGTTATTGCATGTCCCCACCCCTGCTTACAGGGGAAAAAATCAGGTGGGGTCTCCGTCTCTATGAAGCCCTCCCCAGGCTTCGATTAGCCTCCATCACTGGCTCTCCCAGTAAGTTACTGGTTCCGCGGGCTGGAAAAGAGGGGACCAGTCCCATGGCCCTGCCCTCCGAGGGGAACACTGGGGGTGACTGGGAGAGTGACAGCAGTGATGGCAGGTGTAAATCTGGGGGCCATGACCAGGGCAGAGCCTGACGGAGGTCCTGCCAAGAAAAGTATACTAAATATAAAAAAAAAAATCAATCATCATCTCTCATTTCATCCATTATTCCTCCTCCTTATACTTCTTAGTTTATCATTACGTATAAGCATTGACCAACCTGTGTAGGACTGTGCATGTGGCCATGTGCCAGGTGTCTGCATCACCATGTATACATCACCAATTTAAATTCTGAGGAACACTGTTGAGTAGGTCACTGAACAGTAACTGTAGGAGTCAGTCAGCTAAGCTTGGAAGGAAGTGGTGGTGGACTGCTGTGCTATCAGTGTGCTGTCTACAGTCACAACAGTAAATTCATCCCTGGCCTGTGGGTGTGGGTGGGAGTCATCAGAGGATGTTAGGTAGAGGGATCTTTTTACAGGTTAGAATAAGAAATAAAAAAGGGATCAAAGTGTTGATGAGGTGTGTTCTTCTCAGGTAGGCAGCGTAGCCAGTGCCACTGCAAAAGACAGCAGTCAGCCTTGAAGGGAAAATAAAAAATAAAACCCTAAAAAGTGATTTTTTTTCACATCTAAAGTTTTGTCTTTTAAGTGAATGCTTGAACCCCAAAAAAGGTGCATCTGTCAGATCAGTCCCAAGTAAAAAAAGTTATGTAGTTAAAACCAAAGGGTTGGTGGGTACCACCCACAGAGGCACCCAAAAGTATGCAACAATTGCATACTGTGCTACTGCCAGTCCCTCACTGATGTCATCTGATTCTTCTGAGGTCAAACCCGACAAGGGTACTAATAATAACGATGAAGAGAATGATCAGGCAGCAGAAGGTTTACAACAGGAGGGGATGGAAACTGCAGATGAGGAAGAAATGGACAGAAATGTTTTGGTTGAGGAGGAGGGCAGTGGGAATAAACCACAAAAGGAACAGGCCCAAAAAATCCAGGGGGGAAAACCCTGAAAAGAGGACAGAGGTGCAGTGCCTTCCTGGGGAAAAAACTAAAAAAATATCATCTTTTATTTGGTCATATTTCTCCATTAGTGCTTCTAATGAGTTGGTGGAAACATGTGCTATTTGTAAATGGTCAATCAGCAGGGGCCAAAAGAATGGAGCATTGGGAACATCAGCACTGCAAAGGCATCTAGACAGATGTCATATCATTACTGAGAACTCCAGTCGTGAGTCTCGAAGAGAAAGTGACAGTGATAGCTCACTACACTCAAGGGTAACTCCCATAGATGAAAGCAATAGCAGCCCCCGCAGCACTACTGAAACACCTCCACCACCACTTCCTCCCATTCGAAGGATTCCTGCTGTTACTGAAAGCGACCATGTTTTCAAAAGCCCCCCTTCTTCAAGGAGACAGCTTACCATCTCCGAAACATATGAGTATAAAGCCAAATATGCCATGACTCATGCTGTTGCTGTTACAATAACCAAAAACTTTTCAGAAATGATAGCTGTTGATTTGCTACCATATAATATGGTTGAACATGTGGGATTCAGGCGGCTGCCTGAGTACCTCGAACTTCAATATAGTATACCATCACGGAAATACTTCTCGACAACAGGGATTCCAGATCTTTACGATGTCGTATGTAAAAATTTAAGACGTGTCTTGTGCAGTGCTGTTGGGAGGGTGGTGCATCTCACAACAGATATCTGGACAAGCTGTCAACCTGAACCCTTCATGTCTGTCACGGCACATTGAGCATGTTTCGATAATTTACATGGGACTGGGGACAGTGAAACATCACACTTTGCTGTTCTAAGAATGTTTTATTTTCCATCTGAACATATCTCATACAACATCAATGAAGAGCTCCAGAAACCAATACAGTAATGGTTCACTTCACAGGGACTGTCAGTTGGCTTTATAGTTGCAGATAATGGGTCTAACATAAGGAAGGCCTTGAAAGAGGGAGGCTTTGTTTACATCTACTGCTTTGCACATTGTTTAAATTTAACAGATCACAGTTTTCTTGATGACAACAGGGATATTAAGGCTCTTGTTAGCACTGCTAAAAGAATATGCACTCATTTCAGTCACTCAAGCAAAGCCTGTCACTTGTTTGAAAAAAATACAGCAGAAGCACAGTTTACCTTTGCACAGACTGATCCAAGACATTTCTACTCGATGGAATTTGTCCTTTTATGTGTTCCAAAGCCTGCGGGAACAAAAGAACGCTGTCAGACACCTTGGAAAATAAAATTGGTGATACAGACACCTATATTACTCAACCACAGTGGGCCATGCTGGAGTTTCTAATTTTCCTATTCCAGCCATTTGAGGAAATCACCAGAGAGGTTAGTGCAAACACAGTAACTCTCAGCCAGCTGATACCCCTAATAACATTTTAAAATTCAGGTTGAATCTGATTAGGAAAAAGTTAGAGAAGCAAGACAGTTCCATGATCACACAGGCTGCCAGTGGTGCTGCTGACGCATACAGGTTGTCCCCCAGAATACAAGATCTAACGAGATGTATGATCAAAAAAGTTGCAGAAGATGACAAACCATGTAAAATACTTTATTCTGAGTACTACATTAAAGAAACAATCTTGGAACCACGATACAAATCGAAAAAACTATTGAGTGATGATGATGATACTTGTTTTGAGATAAACAAACAAGAAATAATTGATGAGGTGCTTGCTGTCATGGAACAGAGTACAACAACACCACATTCTGAATCTTCTTCACGACACAGCGCAGCATGAGGTGGCCCATCCTCTACTGTTGCGGCATTTTCTCCCTCTTCCTCCTCAGCCACTGCAGCCAGATCTTTTAGATTCTTCAGCTGCCTCTTATAACAGCGCCTCAGCACAGACCATTGTTGAAATGTACCTGGCAGAGCCTAATATCAGCTGGAATGCTGATCCTTTGAAATACTGGAAATCCAAATAAAGTATACGGCCGGCTTTTGTAAATATTGCAATGAAGTACATGAATTGCCCTCCAACTAGCGTGTGTTCAGAATGATTGTTTAGTTCAGTTGGTAACGTCATTACTGATACACGATCCTGTTTGACACCAGAAAATGCTAAGTGCCTGACATTTCTAAAAGTCAACATTCCTCACTTTAATTTCAAATATGATACCTGAATGAATCGTATAGTCTGAGTGAGCAGGCCCTATCCACAAAACACTTTCAAGAATTTATTTTGTGCCTATGGTGAAAATCTTTTGTGAATACGGTCTGCTACATGAGGTACCAATTAATTGCAACAAGTCATGTCAGGACTCAGAAGGATGGACTACTAGGCCAGAATTATTTTGATGATCACAATGAGCACAGAAACATAATACCATCAGTGGGTCCAAATACATCAGAGTCCAAATACAGCAAGCAACTGCGTTTCATGTCACACTTATTTGGTGGTACTAGGTACCTCTCTGATCTGAAAGGTAGGGTACTGCTGTCGTCTACTACTACTACCACGTGTCACTTTTTATCTTCACGCCACAGCTCTACTACTACTTTTCACTTTTTGTCCTCGCTACTACTACTACCACTTGTCACTTTTTTTCCTCAACTGATTAAAAAGTATAATATTGCCACCAACCTGACTGTACTGTAGTACTACTGTTTTAATTTTCTTACAATGGATAGCTTAGCAGAAGTTTGAACACTGAAACTGAATGCTCTTTGTGTAATATATTACTCTCGTCCCCGATATTTGGCTGCTATTACAGAGAAAAATGTAAATTCATTTCTTTATTTTGTGTGTGTGTGTGTGTGGTATAATTCTGTTTCATTCATCTTACAAACAGTTTTCATGCCTAACACTGGCTCAACAAAAAATTATTTATATGATAAAGCGGACATATCAAAACTTAAGGAAGAACTAAATTCAATTTGTTGGGATACTGCTTTCCATGGACTTAATACTAAAGAATGCTGAAACTACCTTAAAAGTACCTTACTACATCTTGGGGACAAGAATATATCTACTAGGTAAAAATGCCAATGTACTAGACATTGCCCAAAATGGCTAAATAAACCAATAAAATGATTAGTCAAACTTAAAGACAAAAAATATAGTTGGCCCAGTGGCATTGGAGGTTGAGGCACTGGTCACTCACTACACCTCGCGCCATGCCGGCGAACCAGGTTCGGGAATGAGCCTGGGCTGCCAGGAGTCGGCCGGAGGGGATAAGAGGATTGACCATCTGGAGGACTGCTCTCCTCTCTCGGGAGGAGGGCACATGCTGTCCCGCTCACTGAGTGCCCTCTGGTGGCAACCAGAGGGCAATACAGGTCGGGAGGCATGCTCCAACATGACCACGTTGGTGGTTAGGGGAGAGAAGAGGAGGAAAAGAGCCTAGCAGGGCTCTATGATGGTCCACCGTGCTGTGCCATGGGCCGACCCCAGGGTTCTGGATTGGGTCTCTGGGGAGGGGGCGCCACCTCCCTGGCCCTACTGCAGGGAGCAATCCACGGGGGAAATACTGGGGGATGGCTAATTGTTGTGTGGTGGGACCTGAGAGAGAGTTCCTCCTTCGGGAGGGACCGAAGCACCTGCCAGGGCTGAGGCAGAAAAAATGCATATGAAAAAAAAAAGACAAAAAATATCGGTCATACTTAAAATCCCAAACCATTTATAATTGGGCAGCTTATCTGTCTGTACAAGAAAAATGTAAGACTAAAATAAGGAAAGCTAAAACAAAGTGGGAATGTAATCTTGCCAGAACAGCAAATAAAAATAATGGAAAACAATTATACTCCTACATCAATTCTTTGAAAAAAAACTATTAGTCAGGTGGGGCCTACACTGATTCATGATACTTTAATCCATGATCCAAAAGCCATGGCTAATCTGTTCAATACAAAATTCTGTGAAATGCTTATTACCGATCAGTGGAATGTACAAAGCCGTAGTCTGGGTGACTCTAGTTACATCACTTTTACTTTAGACCAGATCCTTACTAAACTAAAAGGTAAGACTAGCTTTGGTCCTGATAATCTCTGGGCATTTATTATACCTTTTGTCCAACTGTCTGGCATATCTGCTGAAAACAATATATGAGAGATGCTTAATGTATAACTATGTCCCAGAAGACTGGAAGCATGCCCATGTCATTACAATCTATAAAAATGGCCCAAAATCTTCATGGGAGAATTACAGACCCATCAGTCTTACTTCATCTGTCTGCAAAGTTCTAGAACGTCTAATAAAGGACATCATCACACCGATTCTGGACAAACACGATCCCGAATAGCATGGGTTTAAGCAAGGCAGAGGCTGCTTAACCAATCTTATGTGTTTTTATGAGACCGTTAATTCTGAGAAAGGCATATTTAAGCAGAGGTGAAGCCGAGTGCTTCAACCACCCTAGGAGTGACGTTATTACACGATAACACACACCCTGGAGTGCCTTATTGCAACTATACAATGGCTTGTTGTTATATACAGAATTTAAAGGATGTTTTTGTTAGTGTGGAAAAATATTTCTTAAGAGAAAATGCAAGGAATGATTCAAATCCAAAGCTACGGTGATGTCACTGTGTAGTAACATCACTGTTTCAATGGGTCAGCAGGCAACTAACTGATGACATTTGTGCTCCCTGGATAAGATCAGCTACAAGGCTCTGCTGTTGCTAAACTAATTTTAAAGCAGTACACATGCTAAATCTAAGAGCATGGCTACATCACTGTCACATGAGACAGGGGGCATCGTAGGAGAAAGAAAGCCAATAAAACTATTTGTTATAGAGATCCCCAAGGGTCGTAAAACTACCATACAGCTAGCAAGCTAATTTAGGAAAAACTCCTAATAGCAGACAGAAGGAAGGACACACTAGGATTTAACATACATATCAAAACACTCTACATAACATATGTATTTTGCACATGCTGGGTGGACTACTCCTTTAACTTTCTGTGGTCTCAATTAACTCCTCAAGCCAGAAGAAAAATAATGCTTTAAAGCTTCCTATGTACTACACACAGGCACAGAAACTGGAATAACAGGTTCCAATGAGTATAAACTCAGCAGGGATGTTGGGGGGGATGACAGCTCTGATAATTGTTCCAGTCTTTCTTTTCACTGATAGAAACTGAGCCAGAAAAAAAGGAAAATACATTTCATCACAGACTGTTTACACCAAGTACATGAACCTGCACGATTTGTCTGTAAAGACAATTAAAAATGTATAGATAGAATATAGCAAACACATATTGTTAATCCCAAAAACTGAACTTTGTTTTTAGTATATAAATGTTTAAGAAATACCTGAAAGCTGAGTCTTTTCTTTTGAGACACCAGGTGACTCTGATAATCATTTGTTCCAAGGGTTTTTAAGTCCGTTTGAATGCATTAAGTATTATCTGTTCTCCTAGGGACTCCACAGAGTTGTTGTTCCTTGGCCAGATACCAAACTAGTGACTCTTCTTTCAGCATGATAGGATCCACCTCATGCCCCTCCCACATGAATAATAAAAAAGGTGGGCTGGATTTTTAGGAGCTTCTTGGTGGCGGTGGGTTGGATCTTACTTCTCCCAAAAAACAATGCTGCCTCCCACTACTCAAGTTCCAATTCTTGTACCACCCATTTAAGAAAAAAAAATAGTACCCTACAACCATTGACTAACATGAAAGCATATTTATTTGAGGGTGGAAAACATTTCTTGGAGGAAGGTAAGGCGGAGGAGACTATTTACACCTTCAGTCAGTTCCAGGGACAGAAAACATGACATCACTCCTTTTGTACATGCAATATTCCTGTAGGCTCCACCCACAGTCGTAAAAAACAAGCATTTGTCAATGCTGAATGTTTGCTTGCTGGCATTGGCATTGGTAGTGTAGGAGTTACAGAGCTATATAACAGGAATGGCAGTGACCACCACCCTGCAGATACTGACAGGCATTGGGGTGTGCCTTTGAGTTGTCAGGCATAACGGCCATGCCATTTCACCACACCCTACCCTGCAGACACCGACAAGTGTCATGGTGTTCCTTGGGGTCTTTGGCCCTTATGTTCACCCCATTCCATCAGGAAATACAGTGAGATGTGTGCTGTATAGGAGAATGGGGTGAACTTTGGGGCTGAAGAGTCCAAGGCATACCTCAATGCTTCTCACTGGCTGCAGGGTGTGGATGGGGGTGGAATGGTATGAGCATTACAGGCGACAATCCCAAGTCACACCCCAATGCCTGTCATTCTCTACGGGGTGGGGCATTATGGTCGGAAACCCTAACACCTCAGGCGTTCGTTGGTATTTTCACTCCAAATTTTCAACATGGGTTTTTTGTGACCCCCACCTCATGAACAGTGGCAATATCAGTTTGTTAGCCGAAAGCTGCTTTTGCACAGTGACTACGCCATTTGTCACCACAGGTGCAAAAACACATTTCGAACAAGATGTGAAAAATGATAGCTGTACTGTTCATGGGGAGGTGTAAAAAATGGCAATGCTGAAAACCTGCAGTGAAAATATTAAAAAAACTGGTAAAGTCACGAGCATGCGTAGAAACTGTGCAACGCACACCTGTAATGTAATTAGTTTGGAGATTTTTTACAGCTGATTGTCAACACAGGCATTTTGGGACCTCCGCTCATTAACAGTGTCACTGTGATTTTCTTAATCTGTCCCGAACAGTGATTTCCCACAGTGACCATGCATTTCTGTGCTGGAAGTGCGAAAACACATTTCCGCCATGGTGTGAAAAATGACAGCTGTACTGTTCATAAGGAAGTGTGGAAAAATGCCAGTGGTGAAAATCTGGACTGAAAATATTACAAATTCATGAACTTACGACGGTGAGTGGAAACTGCGCAATGCTCGCTCGTAACACAGTCATTTTACGGACTTTTGTCACCAAATGTTTAACATAGCCATTTTAAGACCTCTGCTCATGAACAGTGTCACTGTGATTTTCTTAATCTGTCCCGAACATTGATTTCACACACGGACTGTGCCATTGTGCGCTACATGCGCGAAAACACATTTTGGGTGAGATGTGAAAAATGACAGCTGTGCTGCTCATAAGGAGGTGTGGTAAAATGGCAATGTTGAAAATCTGGAGTGAAAATATTAAGAATTCACGAACTTACGAGCGTGCGTAGGAACTGCGCAATGCATGCTCGTAAATCAGTCATTTTTGGGAATTTTTCCACCAAATTTTCAACATAGGGTTTTTTGGGGGCCTACCTCATGAACTGTGACACTGTCATTTTGTAACTTGGTCCCGAAAGGTGGTTCCGTGCAGTGACCGCGAAATCACCTTTCAGGGCCAATTAACGACACGACAGTGCCAGAATTCATGATGAGGGGTCCCAAAAACCCCATGTTGAAAATTTGGTGCCAAAATTCCAAAAAATACCTGAGATATGCATCAAAGTTGAAAACATCCTTTTTATTCCATTATACAGCTTACCGGCATTTCTTCAGTTCACGGTCGGCTTTGAAGAGTGCAGACGTGTTCCCGGTCCACCGAAGATCATCACGCCAGCCTCTGGAGGTAAGTATGGGGTGAGGTGGGGGTGTGGGGAGGTGGATGCGCAGACGGTGGGCACGGGTTGGGGGGCAAGACAATTAACGAGGGACTTTTTTTTCTTTTCATGTGTTTCTTTTCTTTTAGGAGGACGGCCGGACTTGAGCCACGCTGGTGGGCTCCCAGCGGCAGCTGGAAGATTTTTTTTTGAGGGAGCCAGGAGTCGACGGAGGATTGGGCACCCCGTCGGCCATACAGGCGTTGCCACGCTGGGTGGGCTCCCATCGTGGCAACTGGAAGTCTGTTTCTTTTGGGGGGGGTTAATTGAGCCGACAGGGGATTGGGCACCAATGAAGAAAAAGAAAGAAAAGAAAGGAAGAGAAAGCAGAGACGTATACAAGCAGGATTGCTGTCAATATGCTAATCAACACTATCTTATCGCTGCTCACTGAAGCGGAGCGCTCCCTTTCAACTGTATGGCACTCCATTTTCAACTGCTGTCATAGACAGCTGCAGCATTCATTGGTGAACTGTGGCCACGCCTGCAAACACACTGACTGAATTGGAAGACAGGGTGCCACGCCTACAAAAACTCGAATGATGGCACTATGTTTCTTGCACATGCGTGCAAGCAAACATAATAATCTTAGCTGCCTGCAGTGCTTGGCATTTCTTTGTGGTACAATAGTACTTGTATCTTCTGCCTGTTTCTCTCTTTCCATCTCTCTCTCTCTCTCTCTCTCTCTCTCTCTATCCCTCCCAACATTCACATCTCGGGCCCAAGCAGGATATGCTACTAGTACAGGCCAGCCATGAAGCAGCTAGTAGTAATTTATTATTGCTTTTGTTTAGCAGTTTTACTGTCATTTTTATACAAATAATGCATTAAATTATTTCCTTTTGGCCTCTGTGTTGAGTAGAACTGACCTTGGCCACTTTTATGCATTTTATCGCATTTTTTTCAAATATTTATAAATAATCAGAACAAACCAGAACTCCAATGAGTTCCATTTCTTATTTACTAAGGGTCAGAACTTCACCGAGTTCTCCCAGCCCTAATGTACATAGAAAGCTACCGCTGAGTGTTTTTTTTTAATTTGCATTCACTCACCAAAGATGCTGGTGCAGTTTAAAAATCTTGTTCTGCAGCCATTATACTCACTGGCAAACAAAGGTTTTTTTTAACTTTCCTTCTATGTCTTCTTCAGGGGCTGAGAAAGCGTAGCCACTGCAGCATTTTATATCCCGCAGTGAGGTCCCCCATGATTCAACAGTTTACATTGGACTACTCAAATCCAATATATTCCAAATATTTTATTATGAGTAGGAAAATTAAAAGCTTAGTTTTAATAATCTGCCACTAGAAAAGTGAAGCCTCTTGGAGTGCTAATTGCTGCGATTGTAACCACCACCCCACCCTTCTATCTGCACGACCACTCACAAGTGGTGCTGCTTAAGGGATACAGGTTGGCACCTGGGTTTGCGATTATAATTCGCTTGGCAAGCGGCATGGTGTCTCCACCTACTGGGATCCTTATAGCAGTGTACTGCCAGGGTGCCCCCCCCCAACCAGGAAATAAAATACAGCCCCCTTCCTCAGTGACAGGTAGAACAGTACACAATCCCCTCCAAACTTATTACTTTAAGCATGCAAATATTACACTATTCAATAACGTAAATACTTCAGAAATTGCAGGAAAATAAACAAAAGGGTTTATTTTGGGGTCTGGAAAATAAGGAAGGGAGCAAGGGAAGTAGAGGGGACTAAAACATTCAAACACCAGCTTATGATAAGTCAAGTTAGGTTTTATTTATAAAAAGCACTTTTCCAAAACCAAAGCGCCTGTACAATATAACATTTCAAAATTAAAATACCAGTATTAAAATGACAGCTCAAATTTAAAATCAACCCGTGTCAGAAAATGCTTGTTGAAATAAATGGGTTTTTAATGCAGCCTTAAATACTGTAATCACGCAAATAAAAGATAACACAGTACAAATTACAATCCAGTATTCCCTGTTCCAGTCCCTCTTCCCCCACTGGTGCACCAGTTAACCTCATAGTCCCGGTGGGAGCTCCCAAATGCACACAACAAGGAGTTGCAGGCCTGTGACGAGTAGACACTGGGTGTAGAATCATTGCAGAGGGTGGATGCTGCAGCTGCAAATTACAAACTACACCAGTGGATGTAGGTATACAGTTGATCCTGGCTATAACTGTTGCTGTGGGCTAAGCTAAGGTCGTGCAGGAAGCCCAGATGGTAAACTAACTAGCTAGCTAGCTGGACAGTTAGAAAAGCAATTGTTGGGTAAAACCCAGTACTCACGACCTTTAGGTGAACAGATGGTGCAAGCATTTCGGGGACGTCTCCCCTTACTGGCAATTTCGGTAGAACAATTTGGTTGGTGCGGATGCTGACGATGATCCTCTTCACTCCACAGAGGGACTTGTCTTCACCCACCTCAGAATGTAGGCCAGTAGCTGTCTTCACCCCATAGAGGGACTTGTCTTCACCCACCTTAGAAGGTAGGCCAGCAGTTGTCTTCACCCCACAGAGGAACTTGCCTTCACCCACCTCAGAAGGCGGACCTGCAGTTGTCTTCACCCCACAGAGGGACTTGTCTTCACCCACCTTGGAAGGTAGGCCAGCAGTTGTCTTCACCCCACAGAGTGACTTGTCTTCGCCCACCTCAGAAGGTAGGCTGGCAGTTGTCTTCACCCCACAGAGGAACTTGCCTTCACCCACCTCAGAAGGTGGGCCTGCAGTTGTCTTCACCCCACAGAGGGACTTGTCTTCACCCACCTCGGAATGTAGGCCAGCAGTTGTCTTCACCCCATAGAGGGACTTGTCTTCACCCACCTCAGAAGGTAGGCCAGCAGTTAGGCAGACAGGCAGGACCTCAGAGCTCTGGTCCCCTGCCAGAAATCAAAGTCTCTTGTGTCAGGCACAGTGAGGCCGTGGATTTGTCACCTCACTGAACAAAAAACAGATAATTCTTTCTGCAGTCTCTGCTGTCTTGGTTGCCAAATCACAGCAGTTCAGTCAGGCTGAGGTAAATCCCCTTGTTTTTGGATTTACCAGGCAGTTGGCAACAGATTCAGAAGTTCTCAGTTTGTTTTGGTACAAACTAAATGGTTTTAGGCTGCAACAGCACAAGGAGCTGTCAAAATCAATTGTTTTCTCTTCAAAAGCCCACAACGACAGACCCAGGGTTAAACTGTCAACCTTAGAATGTTAGTTTTGAATACATGACATCTCATTGGCTAAAAGGAGTCTTGAGCTCCATCACCTGTTTGGACCACTGCAGCTACCAATAGGGTTTCATGCTGTCTTCAGGCAAACCACATCCAATATGGCCGTCCCATACAGTTCTAGTTCATATCAGTAAAATATTATAAAATGTAAAAAGTGTTGGCAGCATCTGGCTGTATGGAGAGGACCCTCCTGGCCTGTTCTGCTGATCACTAGGGCCAGAAGGTACATTGGCGGACAGAAACCCCATTGGGAGCTCCGTTTCATGAGCTCCCCAGTGGGAGCAGTCACTAGGAGACGGCACTCGGGCTACTATGCATCATGGGGCTTGTAGTCCTTGGGCACCTTATCATCCCCAGTACTTCCTGACCAACTGGTGGATCGGATCGGGTCAGGAAGCCCACTAAAGGTTATATCTTTAGTTTATTTAAGTTCTTCCAGCTCCCTGCTGTGTCAGATGGGCCTGGGGAGGTGAACATGAAAGTGGTCCTTCTGTCACATCATTGGCGGGTGCACTGAGGCACCAAGAATGTTTGTGGCCTTGCTCTCTGCTCCCTGCCCCACTGTGCAGCTGTTCAAGGGGGCAAGGAAGCACTTCTCACTGGCAGCTGACCGGCCACTTTCTCATCAGGCACACTGGCACTGAAACTGGCCGTAGTGTTCCCCGGTCCTGGCAGCAGTCCAGGATCAGTCCGGGGGAGTGAGGAGGCAAGCAGCTCACCAGCCAGAAGGATCAGGTGCTCAGAGGCACCGAAACACAGGCAATCTGCACCGCAGCCCTGGTCGCCGTCCAGGAGTGGGCCGGGGGAGCAAAGGAATAAGCGGCTCACAGTCCTGAAGCAGCCAGAGGCAGTAGGACCACGTTGGGGCCCTTAAGGTAAGCTCACAACATCAGGAGGGGGGTTACATGATATTACAATCAACAGTAGGAACCCCATACCCAGGTGTGAGGCTGGTCCCAATTTGCACTTTGTGTAGAAAAATATTTTTTTCTTAGTGTTTACTGCAGTATAGTAGATTGTATCTGACTGCTTCTGCTGACTTGCAAGTTGACATTTTCTGTAACTAGAAATCCCAGAATCCCCTGCAGCTGACATCATGGTGAAGTCAGTCAAGAGATCTTGAGAATCTGAACCAACTGATTTGGACTTGGACTTTGCCAGATGAAATGAGCTGAGAGATCTTGAGCTGGATACAATGTGCTAACCTGTCAGGTCTTTGATTAAGGTGTACTGCCCTGATCAGTTCATTGGTAAGGCAGTTCGTTGACTATTTGGCTAGCTACATGATGAAATTTCACCAAAATAGAGGAGCAGGAGGCACAATTGACAGAAAAGGACCAGTTTCTAATCCCGAGAATCCCTCACTAAGGCCCTGTCCACCACACTACGCCTCTGTAATGTTACAGAGTGCCCAAACCATTACCGCAATGGTTTGAGTTTACACCTGTAATGTTACAGAAGGCGTGTTCGTAACCATTGTTGAAACCACATATGAGGTGGTTTCAACAACAATTGTGAAACCTGTCCCGCCTCGGTAACGTTACCGGCGGTAATGTGGATGGGCGGTAACGGTCCCCTACAGGGCCCGTAGCGCAGCGTGAGCTGTATTGTGGGATTGGGCACCACAGTAACGGTCGCTCAGTCCCCAAGGTGTGGACTGGTGGTACTGGTCACTGCTGCAGTGTGGACACACTGTACCGCTCCCTGGCTGTAACAGTTTCTGTCCGTTATGGGTTCTGAGTGGTGTAGTGTGGACAGGGCCTTAATGGTTACACTCTAGACATCATCTCCTAGGAGACAGATGCCCCAGAGACAGAACCCTATTCTAATTAGTAAAATTTAGAAGAGAGGTTTGAGAAACAGTGCAGCCATCTTCCGCTCTGGCAGTTGCCATATTTGTTTCTCCACCTGTGGAGAACGGTCGCCCCAAGTCAAGCTCTGGTACTAATGGGTCTCCAATAGCTTATTTATTTTAAAATGAGTCATTAGTTAGCTTTTAAGTGTTTAAAGTACATTTTATTAATACTCTGCATTTAATTAGGGTATTTTGTTGCATAACATAGGGTAGGGGAAAGTACAAAGCCAATTGGCTGAACACCAGCCCATGACAGTTCCCTAATCTCTGTTATATGCATAATTGGGGAGAAGTGGCGAGGGGAGAGATCCCTGGGCAGATCTGCACTCATTATCTGTGGGAAAATAATTTCTGTCAGGCAGCCACTGAAAATTATGAAAAAGTGAGGAATAGTTTCAGAAGCGCAGACTGTGGTGGTGTTCAGCCAGACGGCTTCATAGTTCTGCCTACCCCGCAAGTGTGTTCTGCAGTTTGATGTTCTGCAGTTTGGCAAGAACTTCAAAGCAGGTTTTTACAGAGAGAGAGAGAGAGAGAGAGAGCGGGATAGCACAGCATGGGTACTTGACAGGGAGAGTGACTGTAACAGTGTCCTGTCTCTATAGTATTTCTCTCTGCTCCTGCATCTCCTCCATTCATTCCCCACCCCCTGGGTCAGACACACAGTGAAGTGAAATGATTTGTTGTCTCACATCTGTTGTAGCAGTATACCAGCATTTTCAGTCATTCAGTGCTGTGGCGAGTTCCCTCATTCCCCACCACCAACCCAACTGTGGTGCTGTGTAGTCTATTCATTGTTGTCCCCTCCCAATGTCTGCTCCCCATCCTCGGGAGTGGCTATGCTGTGGAGATTGTTTTCATTCCAGTGCTACGAATAAATTCCCACCCACCCCATGGACCTATGGGCACTGTAGCTGTCAGCTAAGCCACGTCTGTCTCTCAAATGTCTCCCCCGCCATCCAGCACTGTAATGTGTACATCGCTGTGGCAACCTCAGGGAACCATGGAGGCAGTCAGCAGAAGACAGCAAGTGAAAGTGCTGTCAGCAACATTTGGCAACTGGGAGTGAGAGCAGCAGTCGACCGTGGGGACACAGAGTGACAGGGATCACAGCGCGATGTGATGTCCTCACATGCAGTGAATGTGTGGTTTCCTTTACTTGAGATTTCCTTTTGGCGGTCAGAGGTCGGTGTCACAGAGAGAGAGAGTGATGCACAGTTAACAGCGTGGTGGTTACAGATGCAGCCTGCAAGACCCACTGTAATTCCTGTGGCCGGCTTCACTTCTGTCCTCTCTCTTCAGTGTTGTGTTTTATTTTCTGTCTTTCCGCTGGTGTCACCCTGCTTGAGAAAGAGAAAGACCTGAGAGAGAGAGAGAGAGAGAGAGAGAGAGTGCTCCTGCAGCAGACAGCTGCAACTGTCTCCTCTTTCTCTCTCCACTGATGTGTCCCCCAGTTTCATTTTCTTGATCTCCACTGCTGTCACCCCATTCAATCGATAGAGAGAGATGTGTTTGAGAGAGAGTGCTCCTACAGCAGACGGCTTCAATTGTGTCCTCTATCTCTGCTGCTGTGTGCCCCAGTTTGATTTTCTTTCTCTCTGCTAGTGTCACCCCGCTCGATTGAGAGTGAGAGAGAGAAAGATGCAAGAGAGTGCTCCTGCAGCAGACAGCTGAATCCCTTGACTAACAATAACACTTTTAATGCCTACTAAGTCAGTACTAAGAATTGCAAATGGTTATATATTGAGATCATGACATGTACAGTATAATCATACCAGTTACAGTGGTGTGTCCTATTTTCTGAACTATTAGTGAAGCCTAAAATCATTTCCCTTAAAATCTTGAGGGACAATTTAATTATGCAGCTGTGCCATTTGTAGTGTTCAGATTAAGAGCAAGAGACAGCAGAGTACAGACACACTGACAGTGTGAATTGAGTGTTCCTCTCAACTGTTCAGACAGACACCCTGTTTAGTAGCTAACAGGAGCATTCAAACAGTCAGACTACTTTATGTAGAGGAAGGATACTCCATAAAATCTTCAGGTTTTCATCATTTTACATGACTTTCCTGTTGTTTTTGACCACTGGGGTCACCCCATGTTATAAGAGCAATAACCCACTCCAGGGTGTGAGGTTAGTGGGGATTAATGAACACCCTGGGTGCTGTGAGGGCACTCAGCCTGTGACCTCATGCCTCACAATGCACCCAGGGTGTTCATTAATCCCCAGTAACCGCACACCCTGTCATGGGTTATTGCTTGCATAAAATCTGCATTACAACTTTTCAATATTAACTCAACAGTGGTCAACGTTCAGTTGTACTTCCATGGTCTGTTTTGGGTCGCTAAGGGCAGCAGTTCTTCTTGCAAATATCTAGAAGTGTCACTGTTGTTTTTTTGTTTGGTTGTTTCTCTAGGAAGACTATGATTTAGTCTCTAATCATTGATTTCTTCCTGTACATCTTCATCAGGGATTGTCAGGAGAGCGTCCATGTTTTCAAATTCCCTTGGATAAGTACAGTATCTTTGGCTCCTTGGCGGTCAAGAGCGAGCTTCTCTAGTCTAAGAACCTTGAGAACATCTGCTAGCCATTCTTGCTGTGTGGGGCTCTTTTGTATAACCAGAGTTTTAGAATCTGTTTTTTTAAGCTACTGCTGCAGTTAAGGTAATGGCATGTCTTCTGCTTACTGCTACTCTCCATTGGATTACATTTCCTACAACGCAAATGTCTGGAGTGTAAAGATCGTTGAGCTGCAAGACAGAGTTCAGGGATTTCTTGATGCTTTCCCAGAATTAGGTTATTAGGGGACAGTCCCACATATTGCGTAACGAGGTGCCTTCTGGGTGTCCACATTTGTAACAGCTTGCTGTGGGAATGCAACCTATCCTATGTAATTAAACTGGTGCATAGTAAAGGTTGTGCATGACTTTGAATTGCTGTGTTTTGTAGTCTGTGAGGGATGTGGTTCTTCTTGCAGATGTTCAGATTTGGTCCCGCTTCCAGGAGTCAGTACTGATACTTAGATTTCTTGACCACCAGTGGCTTACTTCTGTGTACTTGTTTAGCTATTGTGCTGTGGCAGCCCGCTATGGAGTTATCATTTAGGCAGTTTTGGATTACTTCCGCTTCCCATGTGGAGGGCACATACTCCTTTACTCCAGATTTCTATTCAGTGGTGATTGCATGTTACAGTTGCAGTAACATGTAGTGGACCGCCCAGAGCTCATAGCTGGTGTCTGTCTTGTAAAGCCCAAAAGTTGATAAATCTTTGGGGTATTATTATGTCTCTTAGCTATGATATTCCTTTTCCTCTCCATTGAGGGAATTCCACTGTCTTCCCTTTTATCATCATTTTTGAATTGAGCCAAAGGGGTTGGTCCCAGTGGCTTTGGAGTGAGGATGCAGTTTTTTAAGGAGAGCATGGAGCACTGAGAGAGTGGTGGCTATTGGTGTGTCTTGCAATGAAGGTGTCAGGTGGGCATATGGAAGTGTTAAAATGTCTATATTTTTGCTCAGGTATCCCTGTTGTTCAACTTGGAGTCATAGTGGGGTTGTTAGTTTTTGTGCTTGTGTTTTAGGTTTCTTTGTCCATTTGGCTACTCTGGTCATCTGAATTGCCATGTAGAAAAGTTCTGTATCTGGCACTTTGAGCCTACCCAGGGGTTGCAGCCTGGTCAATTTCCTTACGGTGCATCTGGGGCGCCTGCGGGCCCATATTAATTTTGAGAGCATCTTTTGCAAATTGTGAATGTGGGATAATGGTATTGTAGTTTGTACCATGGTCATAATGAAAAGTGGTGCACCCCTTTTCATTGACACCCTGACGGAAAAACAGGAAAAAAGACCATTACAGCGACATTCGCGGTAATGGTCCTTTTTCCGTGTTTCACCTTCCCCCAGTGTTCTGCCCCCTCCCGGACCAACTCCGACCTGGAGTTGGAATCCTAAAGTCTGGGGGTGCAGGGGTCAGAGTGGGGGCTCTGGGGAGTGTGAAGCACATTCCCCCCAGAAAACACCCTTAGAACAGGCGGCACAATACCTGCATCTGCATTGTGCCGTCGCTGTGGGGGAGGTCGGCATTGTCACTGTCGACCAAACTTGGTGCTTCCATAAAAAGGACCCTTAGCAATATGTTCATTTTTATAATTGCCACCTTTGGACCATTGCCAGGGGTAGCAAGTGCCATTTGTCCAGATCTGATTGTAGGTTCTGCATTAGGGTTTTCCAGTACAATCAAGTATTCTGCATTTTGGAACACTGCAGAAGTCAACACACCCAAAGTGCAATGGCTGAGCCTCACCTTAGGAAAAACCACCTCCTTGATCATGGTATCTCCCCTAAATCTAGGCTTAGGTATTTTAGTTTGTTAGGTTCCCATTTCTTATCCATGATGTTTGCCATGTGCTTCATGCACCTTGCATTTGCTGGCAGAATTTCTGGGTTTTGTTTGTTAAGTCTGTATCTTGAGAAGTGGGTGAAGGTTGAGATTAGTCTTAGTAATGCAGGGATGAAGGAGTTGGAATTTGACACGGAGACCATTATGTCAGCTGCGTAAGTGGTAACTTTACAGGTCACCCCCTGGACAAGGATGCCTTGTATTGTGGCAACCCTTGTTACTGCTTGCAAGAGAGGTTCTGTTGTTATGTTGAAAAGTGCTGGGGACAGGGGACAGCCCTGGTGAGTACCCCTCGACAGTGTGAACTCTTTAGACATCAACTTATTGGTACACACCAATGCTTTGGGGGCTATGTATAGGAGCTGAATCATTTCCATCAGGATCAGGGGAAAGCCAAATGCTTTTTAGGGTTTCAAACAGGTAAGGCCATTTCATCTAGTCGAACACCTTTTCTGTGTCAAGTGAAATGAGTACTGCTGGTTCTTTCAATTGTTGTGCAGTTTGAGTGATGTAGGTCATTTTTCTTAGGCTGCCAGAAATGTGGCACCCCCTTCATGAAGCCAGTTTGGTGACTCTGTTATGGCGAGAGGTAATATTGTGTTCACTCTTGTTGTTAGCACCTTGGTATATTTCTTCTAGTTTATATTAAAGAGGGTGATTGGGCGGTAGCTGGACCAAAAAGTGCTGCCTTCAGCTGGTTTGAGGATGAGTGTAATGAGTGCTGACATCATGGCACCTGGCAACTCCCCTTTCTCAAGGGTTTCGTTTTACACTTTCGTTAGCATGGGTGCTAGCAAGTCTTTGAATTCTACATAAAAGAAAGGTGAATACCCAGCAGCGCCTGGGGATTTACCGTTTGGAAGAGTTTTTATCACTTCTTCCATTTCAAATTTAGTGACTGTTTCCTGTAATTTGTTATGGAGGTCCTCTGATATTGTGAGCAGGTTCAGGGCCATCACGAATTTGTTTAATTCTGAGGGGTTTAGTTCTGTGTCTGGAGTGCAGAGGGTTTTGTAACAGCCAGTCAAGAGGTCTTTTATTTTCTAGGGGGTCTGTGCAGACCCTATATATGTTGTTGGATCTAATAACCTGCAATGTTTGCTTTATCCTGAACTTGCTTTAATTGTAAGGTGAGTATTTTTGTGGTCTTGGGACCTCTGCTCACACAGTTAAGTTTGTCTCTTCTGAATGTAAACTCTGCCAAGTCTCTCATGTTTTCACTGTACTTCTGTTTAGCTATGTCCCATTCTTTCCAAGTGAATTCTGAGTTACCAGTGGTTATGTGTTGTTCCAGCTCCTTGAGTGTGCGTTGGAAGGTTTCTGTTCTTTTTCTCTTCTCCTTTTTCCTGTGGGAGCATAGGGAGATGAGTTGCCTTCTCAGGGTGCATTTTAGGGCCTCCCAGGTAACTGCCCAAGAGGTGTCTTTGTGGTCACTGTTGTCTAGGAAAATCTGATATTCTCTCTGGTTGTATCTAGGCATTTTTGCCATTAAGTATGGAGTTGTTGAACCTCTGCGTAGAGGTCAGTACTTTGCTTCTAAATGTTATGAACGTGAACATTTTAACTGGTGCATGGTCCGAAACAGTTGTTAGGCAGGGGGTGATGTTCTCTAGATCTGGAATAACCGCTCTTGACACCATCCAGTAGTCAGTTCTGGAGGAAGTGTGGTGGCATTGTGATCTGCAGGTGAACTTAGGCTTGTCTGCACTAAGGAGGCACCATGTGTCCACCAGGTTTTGTTCCTCCAAAACACTCTCCCATGCTTTTGCTGATTGAGAGAGGACCCTGTTGGGGGTTGAGCTGTCTATCAAGGGATTCAGGGCTACATTAAGGGCTTCTCCCAATATCACTGTGTGTTACTGAAACTGTGCCAGCTTACTCTGGAGGGTTTTCACAAAGCTGGGCTCATCCAGATTTGGCCATACACATTCAGCAGCAGTATTTTATATTTATTCAGCTACTCTGTCACCAGGATTGCACTCCTGTTCAGGTGGTGCCATTGTTCTGACACTTTAAGTCCACTTCTCCCGTGCACCAGGATTGCTATTCCCCCTCTTCACTTGCTATCTCTTGTCCCACCCAGTCTCTTCTTAACAGTTGCACTTCAATGGTGGTGAGGTGGGTCTCCTGTAAAAAGGTGACTTGTATTTCGTGCCTTTTTAATTGCTGTAATACCTGTTTCTGTCTCTTGCAGTCTTGTAGCCCTTTGACATTCCAGGTTATCAACGTACCCTTGTCATCTCCCGTTCTTTCATGTTTTTTTTTCAAACATATTTTACTCTCCTTCAGGAGCCACAGGCTGAGATCTACTTCTGTTTCCTCCACGCAAGCTTCCCCCTCTGCCTCAAACCCTGCTGCACCCACTCCTCATCCCCACATGCACCTGCAACACACCCCTGTGATCACCCCCTGATGCTGGGTATGCCATGCCATTATCCACTTTAGCTTTTCTTCCCCGCATTCATCTGGTCCACCTGGGGTGGAGATGAAGATGTGGGTTGATCATAGACTGGTGCGCCCAGGGTCCAGCGTGAGGGTGAGTCACCAGAGAAGCATAATCTGCCCAACCTGTGTGTTCTTTCCTCATCCCCCCCCCCCAACCAAAAGCACTCATCAAGATTGGCAGCCAGGGAAGTCTGACACAGCCCACCCATGAGTGCACTCCGGTGGTCCCTTCCATCATCCGCTTATTTATTTATTTATTTAAAATTTTGGCAAACTGGGAAATGCACACTGAGCCAAGGCTCATTTCCAGGAGAGACCTGAGTGAGGGGAGAAGGGGAGTACAGACATGAAGAGCAATTTCAAAGTGCCTATACAAAATGCACTGGCAGTCGAGGCATGGTGAAAATAAATTGGGATATCCCACTTGACCTAGCAACAGCATAATATCTAACTTTGAAGAAAAGAACAGCACAAGGGTTCTTTACATGGCAGCAATAAACAAAGCATGCAAGAGTGCATAAGAATATTCACCTCTTAGATCAGAGAGCAAACTGGGGGTCAAAAGCACAGATGGCCGAGTTAGGGGAAAAATAGGTGGTGGGGGGGACAGGAGAGGCTCGGAGAGGGGAAGCAAGAGGTTTAATGGGGCGAGACAAGTACAGGAGGGAACCGGAGTATGCCTTAGTAAGGGTCTTAAGGCAAGGAGAGAGGGAGTGAGTCGAAGGGAAGAGGGAGTAGATTCCAATGGGAGGAAGACAATAGGAAAAGGCAACTTGCCCAGCACATGGGGAATAGCAATATTACAAGAATCCCTGGAGTGCAGTGAGTAAAAGGACAAGAGGGCAGGGGAGAGGAGTGAGGAGAAATAGGAGGGAAGGGAGTCAAACCAGTATTTAACAGTGACGGAGGTACAGAGGGACTGGTGACGTGGAGGTAGAGGGAGGATAGAAAGGGAGGAATAGAGAGAACAGTGATGAGTGTGGAGTGGAGAGTTGGTGGTGAAGCAACAGAAGACACTGCAAAGGATATCCAGTCTGGCAAGTGAAGAGGAAGGAGTGGTGCCACAGACCACATCTGCATAGTTAAAAATTGGGAAGACCATTTTGGTCACCAGCTCCCAGCAAACCTGGAGGGAGAGGCAGTCCTTGTCATGGTATAAGGCGCAGAGTTTGGGGCGAAGTTTGGCATGGATGGCATCAATATGGACAGAAAAGTCAAGCATACTATCAAGAAAAAAAAAACAGGTACTTAAAAGGCAAGGACACCCTTGGGGAGGGTGCCATCCAAGGTGGAGAACACAGGGGAAGGCGAGAGCCTTGCCTGTTTCTGGCTGGAGCCAAAGGTCATGGACACAGTTTTCTTGGTGTTGTCTGTCAGCTGGATGGCTTGGAACCAGCACAGCACATTATGGAACTCATGCTGGAGTGGGACCTCAACAACTAGGGTTTATGGTCCAGAAGTGTATATGACTATGTCATCCACATTGTTAACCCTTTTTACCTTGACTTCCCAGTCTGACTTACATGTCCTGGCATCTTGTACCTCTGGCCGCCGTCCGGTCCTCACCCGGTCCAGTGGAGCCCCTGCTGCCAGTTACCCCCGTAGTGGGGTGGCAGAGAGTCTCCCTCACTCTCTGACCAAGATTGGACCCAGTAATGTAGCGATGCCACCCCAGCTGGGCATCCCATAGACGGCCATCAAGCCACCATGACTGTTCTGCTATGTTTTTCCCTTTTCTGTGGCAGTGTGAGTGGGGCGTGCAATGAGGCCAAGGAGGGTGTGCATGCATCTGCACATGCTCTCTCCCAGTGCCATGCCCCAACTCACCCCTCAGAGCTCAGTGCAGCGCACCTTTCCCCAGCCTCTACTAGGGGCCACATGCATGCCAGCAACTGAAGACCCCCCTCCCCGGGGAGGCAGAGCAGTCCCACGGACGCTCAATCCTTCTCCTCCCCTGCCGACCCTCGGTGACCCAAGTCCATTCCTGAACCCAGGTCACCAGCATGAAGCAAGTTGTGGCATCCAGCACCTCAACCCTTAGCACCACCAGGCCGGCCATACTGGACCCCTGCATGGATAGGGGGAGGGATCAGAACACCAACCACTTAAATTGACTGTTGACGATCTGTAAGGTATGAGTGGAACCAACCCACAGTAGATGGTGACAGGCCAGCAAAGTTCAGCTTATCCAGTAGGAGTGGGTGGAACACCAAGTCAAAAGCTTGGGCTAGATCAGTGAAAATGGCTGCAGTGTCCTTGATCCATCCCATAGAAGACAGAATCAGTTACACGCAGCAAGGATGAGATGGAGTGGTTCTTCCTAAAGCCAGAATGGAATGGTGAGAGGAAGTTTGAGGAGGAGAGGGAGACGTCAAGCCTTGAACAGACTATGGATTCTTGAAGCTTAGCAAAAGAGGGGAGGAGTGAAATTGGCTGGTACTTACCAGGGGGGAGGGATCACCCCCTTTGTGCAGGGGCAGAACCTTGGTGACTTTCCAGACCTGAAGAACAGCACTGAGGGAAAAGAAGTTCAGAAGGTAAGAGTGGGAAGACAATGGCTGGTACAGAGATTTGAAGGAGTTTGGGGTCCAAACCATCATGACTAGACTTGAATGGGTTAAGTGACAATAGGGCAAGGAAGGCTTCCTGGGGGGGAGACAGGAGGGAAGATGAAGTCTTCTAAAGATTGGCATGAAGGTGGGACTGTGGGATCCACATGTGAGTGACAGGGTAGAGCACAGGTTGTGAATAATTTGTTTGAGTGGCAATGGTGGAGGGGTCGGAGACCAGTGAGCCATCCACCAGGAGGACGGGGGGGGGGGTGGACTCAGCAGGGGGATCAAATAGGGAGTGGATAACCTTCCAAAATTTTGTGGGGGAGTTCAGATTGGACTAGAGGTTAACCTTGAAATTGTGGGCCTTTGCTGTGCAGACAGCTTTTGCACGAGTGTTCCTGAGTGAACTGTAGTGTTGGAGGTCAGACAGGGATTGGGAAGACTTAAATCATGACCACGCAAGGTTCTGGGACTTACACAAATAAGTAAGGTCAGCTGTAATCCAGGGGTGGTGGCAGCATTTTACCCTGCCTTTTTAAGGGTGGGTATAAGTATTCCAGGTCTTGTTAAAAATGGCAGACAAGAGAGACAGAGGGCTGAATCAATGTCTGTGACTGAGTAGACAGGGGACCAGTCAGAGGCACCAAGGCTGTTTAGGAGGGCATTAGTGTCAAGGGACCCGAGAGGCCTATACCATAGGTATTTGGGGGCAGATTGAGGGGTACATGCTTTCCTAACGCAGTAGGTTAAGCAATGGTCACTAAAGATGTCCGGGAGAATGCCTGCAACAGTGACGTGGTGGGGGTGGGAAGAGAACACCTAGTCTAGGGGGACTGGTTATGGGAGTTCGGATTGAGTCGGGTAGGTTCAGTATTTAACTGTTTTTGGTTCATGAACTCAGTCTTGTGGAGAGTAGGCTTGGAAGCAGGGGAGAGCCAATTTAAGTTGAAGTCCTTAAGGAGGATAAGTTCACAAGAGGTAGCATGGGAGACAAGAGATGAGAGAGTTGACAAGGGAGGAGACAGAGAGATCTTTGGAGAGGCATTGACAACATCGACAAAGATAGGGAGGGTGGAAGAGGGGGATAGCTTTGCTAGCAGGAGTTCATGAGAGGAAGAGAGTGACTCACTGAGGGAGATGGAACATGAAAGGGTTTGATGGAAATAGAGGGCTAACCCACCTCCATGCTTACCTTAGTCCTGACAATAGAGATGGAAGTCAGGGACAGCTAAACTGGAGTCAGGTACCCTGAGTGACAACGAGGAATCAGTGATGCACAAGAGGTCGGTAGAGTGCTGGGTGAGTCAACCTTTAAGGGAGTTGAGCATGGGGAGGAGACTCCTTGCATTGAGGGGTTAGAAACTGAGGCCTCTGGGTACAGCAGAAGGAGCAGAGGGGCAGAGGCTACATTCTATGTCACCAGCTACAAAGAGAAGGAAAAGGAGGAGAATAGTTGTAAGACTTCTGTCCTTTTGACTTGGGGGAAGGTGAAAGAGGTGTGAGAGTGGAGAAGAGAGACAAATCCAGGGTGGATTAGGGGGCTGGGGAGAGGGAGAATGGGGAAAGGAAGGTGGAGGGTGTATGAATGAGGGGAAAGATGGGTGAGGTTGGGGAGGAGGAGGAGGAGAGGCAGGAGCAGGGGGGGGAGAGGTAGAAGAGTAGGCCAGAGGAGGGGGCCAGGGATAGAAGGGAGAGAAAGGCAAAATAGAAGACAGGTGTGGATCATGGTGAGAAGGATTATACATATAGAATAATGGCCGAGTAGGTGGTTATAAAAATAATTTTACACACACTCGAGGTGTGGGATACCATATAAACCCCGAGTGCAAAGTTCATCCCTGAAGAAGGCTGGGATAGTCGAAGCACTGGGGACAGTTAGCATTGTAGCGTGAGTTAAGCAGACTTTAAGCAGATGAAGAACATTTTGCATTTGCCATTGCACTGGCCATTTCTGCTTCTTGTGTTGTTCATTGTTACCAACTACTATGTCTGCTGTTTACTAGCAGGATGTCTGAGCACAGATTAAAATATTTATTATTGTCTTTTCAGTTCTTGCTCATTGTCTTTTTCGAGTGCAGCACTTGCCTGGACAGTTGATCCTTCCTACTCTCTGCCAGCCCTTCAATGGCCCAGGCTCGTTCCCAAACCGGGTTTGACAGTGTTGCAAGCACTAGTACTACCGCTGCACTGGCCAGCCAGCCTCTTTCGTATGGTTATTAGTTTGAGTGTCTTCCTATCCCTAGAAGTATGTCTGCATCTTCCTATGAATTATTGTCTTAGCTTGTGGTTATTTCTTGGTAGTTGTTTAAGTGGGTCTGACACTTGTCTCAATAACCATAGCTTTCCTCCACTTTAATCTCCTATTCCATCTGTCATGACCAAGGTAGTGTGCTCCAGATCCATAACTCCAGTTCGACAAATTCATTGTTGACCGACGTTACAGCGGCAACTTTATGGCAACTGCAATTGCAGTTGGCATTAAGCCATTCCGTGAAGACCCGCAGGTCCCAACTACGTCCCGTGTCATGCAGTACCAGCTTCTTGTTCACCTAGTTTTCTGTCCTCCCTTGCAACAGCTCCCCAGGACTAGGTCTCATATGAACATACTCATGTCTCACCTCTGGTTGTCCCCATGCCCTGCACAACATTGCTCTGGAGTTTCACAGCTAAACAGATTCCCATGTTTCTCCTTAAACTTATTTGGGGGGAAGGGAGGAGGCCCACTTTGAGTTTGGGGGTGGGGTCCCGAGGCCCGACAGTGCATTCTCGTTCAGGAGGTTGGATCCCACCTCCCCAGAGAGGGAAGGGAGGCAGCTGCTA
Source organism: Neoceratodus forsteri (assembly GCA_016271365.2). Lineage (NCBI taxonomy): Eukaryota > Metazoa > Chordata > Ceratodontiformes > Ceratodontidae > Neoceratodus > Neoceratodus forsteri. The sequence goes on from CM028129.1 coordinate 1,502,966,582, forward strand.
CTGTCTTCCAGCTCAGTATGTGATTGCCTGTGTCTGCCCATGTGCTCTTCAATGGTAATTCGCCATTTGACTTGTGCGAATTGGTGTGGGCATATAGCCTGCTCAGCATATAGCTGACCGTCAGGCAACAGGATCTTGGGAGGTCTATCATTTGGTAGATCTGGAGTCCAACACCGCTTACTCAAGTTGCTCTCGGCATGCTAGGTTGGGGCTATGACCGCTAGGCACTCCACCCAGACCTATGGGCTCCCCCTCAACCCTACCACACAATCTCTCCCAGAAGTCTTGGAGCATTATCCTGTAGTTTTCATCATAGACGTGCACTCACCTCCCAGGCTTTGATGCAGTCAGCAGGGCCTCAGCATCTGCTCTAAGGGCAGTTGTAGTGATATCCATCTTCTACTGTCGGCCTGTTGTTTCTCAATGTGTAGGGCTGTGATCTTCTTACTTTGTGCTGGCTAGTTGTATGGGGTTATACCAGTGGGCCTACTTGTTGGTTGCAGAAATTCAGGTGGACCATAGGGATAAGGACCAGGGACACCCTGTCATTAGGTCAATAGAAGGATATATTCTGATAGTTAATATTTTATGTGTTGCTGCTGGCAGTCCCCCTTAGCTGAAGAGGTTTGTGAGAGGAGAAAAGTCCTGGGAATTCCTTCCATATTTCCTTGCTAGCCTGCTCTGGTGTGGTGTACACTATAGCCCCTGACAGCAGTCATATCCTTTTTTTTTTGGTGAACTATTTTTGTACACCTCTAAACGGCGGGACTTACCCACTGCCCCAATTCACCCTGTACACGGGAGCTGAACTCCCTCTGCAAGCCAACCTCCACCTTGGAAGCATGGCAGAAAGGACCGTGGCTCCCCCCCCCACGGAGGGCCCCCCCCCCGGCAGCCCTAACCAGGAGAGGGAGACCGCATCACACTTTGACCCCATCCTGACTTACTCCAGGCTTTGTTTGGCTTGCTCAGGAGGTCCTCCATCATGGGCATCACTATGTGCGTTTGGGAGGGGATTTCATTTTTTCCGTGTTGCCCTTAGGACATGGAGTGCAATAGCTTCAGTGCGGCTGTCTTCCATGCCTCTGCCACAGGAGCCTGCCAACATCCTTCCCCTCTGCTATGCCCCGTATGCTTGTGTTGCCACTGGTCTCCACCAGAGGCCACTGTAGCGCCGGGAGCTCCCTGGATCCCTCTCCTGGGAGAGAAGAGCGATCCTCCAGACGCTTAATCCTCTCCTGCCACAGCCGACCCCCAACGACTCAGGCTCATTTCCGAACCCAGGTTGCCGGTGTGGCACGAGGTGTGGTGTCTAGCACCTCAACCCTCAGCGCCACCAGGCTGGGCAGCAGCCATATCTTGAGGCAGGCGGGTATTGCATGTGGAAGTTTATGGGGTTTTCTTGCTGTGCATGCCTGCTATGACCTCAGAAAAAGCTGCTCTCTTAGCTCTGATTTCTTGGCTCACATCATTGAACATGCTGATTGTTTTCCCCTGCCACTTCATTAAGGGGACAGTTCTCATCTGCGTTTGTACATATACTTTATCTTGGTAGCGGGTGAACCAGGCTATTGTTACTCATGGTCTGGCACTGGGTCCCAGCTTGGTCCCCACAATGCACTCACTCCAGGGAGTAGGTAAGTGAGTTTGGGGTGGGTGGGTCTGAAGGTGTTGATCAGCAGTTTTTGAAACAATGTTACTGGGTCACCTCCTTCTGCCCTTTTAGGGACACCAACTAGTATCACATTGTTTCTGCATCAGTAGTTTTCGGCATGTTCCATTTTCTTTTCTAGACGTTTGATTTTGCTCCATCAGCTAATCTTTCCTGTCTGAGCCTTTTAATGGTGTCTTAAAGGCTGGTGATCCTAGTTTCCACATCCTCCACTCAGTGTTTTATGCACTGCACTTCTGACAGTTTTTTTTTAAATCAGCGAGGGCTGAGTGCATCATGGATTTCAACTCTCACATCTCCGCGAGTATGAGGGTATGTGGGTCCACCAATGCAACTACCGCAGTGCCATGTTTCTCCCCCTTGGTTATGCTGCTTCTGAGTTTTTTGGGTGGATTGGAGGCTACAAAGGAGTCAAAGCTGGGAAATCCACCTCATTCAGCATCTTTAGGAGTTCCAACGCTAAAAGCTGTTGTTTACCGATAGCCACAAGGTAGTTAAGTTATTTTATTTGACTTTGGGCTTTGTGCCAGTCCATGGAGCTCTAACGGCACATCTTCCCACCTTGCAAGCATAACTGGAAGTCCCATCTGACTCCACTTTGACAATTACACTTGGGAAGTACAGAAAGAATTGCAGGTGGAGCAACTGGGGAGGGAAGATGCCAGTTGCTTCCACACACACACTGGTGCATCCCCTGGTGCCAGTTTAGCTGATGTCCTAGGGGCTGGGAAAAAAGCGGAACAACCTGAGCCCAGCGCAGGATGCTAATGGTCACTCTTAGACTCCATGCCCGCACTAAGGACCACAAGCAGTTGCAAGATTAATCTTCAGAGGGGATTGGCCAACCTTAAATGCTCCACCACGAGGGGTAAGTAATGTTGGAAATGTCTCAGTAGGGGAGAACAGCTGGAGATAAGGTTGGGAGTTGGCCTCATTCCTGCTCTGACCTGCTCATCATCCCCCTCCCTGATCCTTCCCTGTTGGGGCCCGTACTATCCCTGTTGTTGGGCCTGCTTCTGGGTTTTACCTTGGTTCGTATCAGAGCTCTGACTTTTATGTGCCCTTGTATTATGTTTAAATTGGCAATTAGCCCCCTTGTTCAATCCACAGGGGCTCCTAAGGGTCCCTAATTCACAAATCTATCTCATTTCACATTTTTCTAATCTATTGTAATCCCCTCCCCTCACTGCTGGGGGTACCTGTTCCAATCCCAAAAAAATCTCAGGTGGACACCTGTATGGCCCCTTCCCTAGAATGCATTGCTACATTAAGGCCTTGTTTGCACTAGGGCTCTTGAAATGGTTCAAGTGCCCTAATTTGTTTCTAGAGCCCCATTGCATGGATTGCGCTTGCACTGTACACAGATCCAGACACGGTTTAAAGAACCGTGCTTAAGCCCTGATGGGAGTAGGCTTAAACATGGTTGGAAAACCATTTTTCGAATCAATGCATGTTTACCTGTGGTGTGAACAGCTCCTGAATCATTTAGGTAGCCTCGTTCTATCTTGCGAGTTGTCTGCCACATATTTCCCAAGGTGCTGTGCTTCAAACTTCCCAGAATTCTTTCACTTGTTGTTCTGTACATGCATGACTATCGCAGCGAGGAAGGAAAATTAAAAAGGGTGGTAAACTGATCACTGTACTCGCGGCGCATTACAGGTCTGATCAGTGTGAAATATTGGCAGATCTCTGGTTGCAGTTGTTGTCAGCAGTTAGTTTGAGAGAGTAAAAACTGCAGCTCTTTTTTTTTGCTTAATTGTGGCACTTGTATTTGACAGCACATAATTGACTGCAGCATTAAAGCTTTCTACAATGTGTGATAGGGCAGCCAGCTGGAATGACGAATCCATTAAGGCACTTACTGATTTTTGGTGCACTAAGAGTGTACAAAATGAATTAAACAGTGTACACAAGAATACAAAAGTGTACCAGAGAATATCTGCACATCTGTCTGAGCTTGGCATTGAATGTACTGCCAAACAATGCCGTGAAAAGGTTAAACAACTTAAAGTGCAGTACCACTGTGTTAAAGACCAAAACAAGAAATCTGGATCAAAACGAATTGTATGTCCCTTCTACGACCAGACTGACAGCATTTTGGGGACCAGGCCCACTTTAGAGCCATCATTAGTTTTGGAAAGCCTTGATGAAACACTCCCACTGGAAGACCAGCTTGATGATGACCCACCAATTGAGTTTGACCTTCCTCCCTCAGGTATAATTGAGAAATATTTTAATTATTCCACATGCGTGATGTGCTGCTGATTGTGTATGCATTGGGGGGTTAGATGGCAAGCAAAGATGTAGCAGGGAAAGTCTGGTTGTAGTTTTTTTTGTTATGTGGGTTAATATTACAGGGATCCCTGTAGCAAAGACAGTAAGCTGTTGCAGGAGTCCAGTATCCCATTGTATTGCCTCAATTGTCTAGTATGCCACTATTAAGGTGGCATAGCAGTTTATGGCAGAATATACATTTTCCTGTCATTCCATTAACCCCATGTCTAATGTCAATAGATTCAGAAGAAAGGGACCATGATGATGGAGATCCTGGTACATCAGCGGCTGACACTTCAGGTGGATCTGTAACTGCAGAGGTGCATGAAAGCATGACAGATGTGAGAGATAACACACCCCCACATCCCTCAACAAGTGTTGCTCCCACTCACATTGGAAAGAGGCCTGCGGGTCCTGAGCCTTTCCAGAACTTATGAAAAAAAAAATAGATTGCAGGACATCATGGAGTCCTTATTTGAGCCCACAAGGCGTTTGCTAGTTGAACAGCACCAGCAAATGATGAAAGCCGAGCAACACCGTGCTAAGGCAGAACTCGAAATGGAAGAAAGGATGCGCACCATGGAGGCAGAGCAGTCTGCCACATTTTTTCCTTCCAACTCTCTAGTTGTGTTTTGGAATAATGTTCCATTTTGCCCCTTTTGAAACACAGAACTGTTATTGAACACTCTGGCGTCATGCACACGGCCCGGCCAACCTATGTTGACATCCTGAAAACTGAATGTATGATCAACCACAGCCTGCAGTAGAATAGAGTGGTAGCATTTTCTGTTGAAGTATTCAGTAGCATCATGAGGAGGGCATATAATGGGTAGATGAATGGCATCTATTGCTCCACCGCAGCATGGGAACCCCCACTCCTTTTCGAATCCTGTAACAAGTTCATTTGTATTTCCAAAACGTATAACCCTTGGCATAAGGTGTTTCATTATTGCCTGACACACTTCCATGACTACCTCGTAGACTGTGGAATGGCCTACCCCAAATACATGGCCAAGGGTATGGTATTCAACATTGGTTGCCAGTTTCCACAAAGTGAGGCCCACACACTTATCAACAGGGATGCATTTTCTTACTTGTGTGTCATGCTTCATGATAAAGTCATGCAATTCGTTGCATAGTATGTTAAAACAAGCTTTTGACATGCGAAAGTTCTGCAACCATTCATCGTCCTGCCAGGTTGACAGCACAATGTCATTCCACCAGGCAGAACTCCTGCCTCTGCACCAGATAGTTTTGTCAAGTGTGAATGCCATATACACGCAAACGATCATGTGATGTAGAAAAACAAGACACTCCTGTATTTGTTGACTGACTACCTGCATCCTGTGTTGTCTGTGTCTAATAAAACTCAATCTCCTTCTCATTCTGTTCTGCCGTATCCCTTTTGCTCTCAGATAATATGCAGATACAATTGACAGCAAGTCTGTCTCCGTGGGGGGGTGCCATTTCTAAATGTCTCTCTAACAACCTGCTGAATCATGGGTAGATACAAACCACCTCAATGCATGATAGTAAGCAGTTCCTCATAAAACAGTGCTGGACAAAAGCAAAGATGTCACATTTACCTAGACAGTGCGGATGCACTAAAAATGGATCATAAACCGTTTCTGAACATGCTTTCAGTAGTGCGGACACTTAAGCACGGTAAGTGCTGAAACGACTTTAAAAACAGATCAAAAAATGTTTTCAAAATTGTCTGTAGTGTGAACAGGGCCTTAAACTCTCTTCTTGCCTCCTAATGGGGCTTTTTATGTTCAGTAGTCATTCTTTCGAGCTCCCTCAAAGTTTTGCAAACATACAAGCAGTCACATGGGCATTGAATAACATAAACTATTCCAGTAGAGTTACAAGTAATATGAGAATCAATGTTATACTCTCTTCCCATATGTGAATGTTTAAACACCTCCTTACGGGATGTCTGTCCAAATACTGAGCATTGATATTTGGCATTTGATGGCAGTGCATCATAGCAAAAAAGAAAAGTTACATAAATTACCATAACAGTAGATCTTCGAGAGAATCTCTTTCATCAGGCCACACCTTTGGAACTATAACCACACCAGCACTAGGACCACATGGAAACTTTTGCAAGCAGTCAGCCAGGGGATGCCCACGACAATGTCAGGCGTCAGTGTATGCATAAGCATTAGGCCCTGCCTCTGATCCCTGCCAGAGATCATGCTTGGAGAACCTCCCTATAGAGAATTAGGAGAGACTCCCATATACACATACCACATGAGGCAGAGTGCTGGAAAGACAGTAATGGACACAGCAGTACAAAGATCCTTTGTCTCAACCCCTAAGGGGAAGGAGGGTGGGACGGCATCACCTGAAGAGAGATTCTCTTGAAGATCTCCTGTTATGGTAAGTTCTTATGTAACTGTCCTATTTTCTTTGAGGATCTCTCTTTCATCAGGACACACCTTGGGAATGAGTCCCAAGCAGTACCAAAAGCTAACAGTCTGGGCAGCTGGAGCCTATCAGCTTATGATAACAGGCCTTGTAGCACAGCTAGGCCAAACCCAACTCATCTACGAGAGACAATGTCCAGACTATAGTGCTTAGTGAAGTTGTGGGCAGTGCTCTATGTGGCAGCTGCACAGATCTCCGCAGTGGAAACATTCCGAAAACAAGTTACAGAAGTGGACATGCCTCTGGTGGATGAACCACAATAGAAAGTTCCTGTAACAGAGTGTAATACAATGTGCTAGCCATTCGGACAAGCATTGTTTAGAAACTGGAGCACTCTCTTTCCCAAGGGCAAATTATCTCCGCATCATTATAGTAACCTAAATTTTTTTTTTCTTCCCCTACACAGTGTCTCATTGCATCCTATTCTGTTTATTGTAACTGTGCTTACATGTTAATGTATATGTACTTATGTATTTCATCTGTAACTATGCTACATGTATTTGTGAATTCTTATGCCTGCCCTGTATGTTTTGTTGTGTGACTTACCCTGACCCTTCCAGGTCCACCTTGTAAATGAGTTTTTCTCAATGGTGTTCTCGCCTGGTAAAATAAAGAATTGATTGATTGAAATGAAACAAAAAGCTGCAAGGACTTGCTGCAGTCCTTTGTATGGTGTGTATAGTAGCTGAGTATTCTGTGCACATCTAAAATATGGAGCAATGCTTCCCCTGGATTGGCATGCTGTGGATAATATACTGGTGGGTGGATGTTTTGAATTAAAGGATACTCAGGCACCACCTTTGGTAGAAACTTAGGATTAGTATACAAAGACACTCTCTTATTCTGGAAAATCAAATAAGGAGGCTCACACACATTAGAGACTGGAGCTCTAAAATCCTTTGAGCAGAAGTAATAGCAACTAAAAATAACACTTTCCAAGAAAGAAAGCATAAGCCAGAAGTTGCAGCTGGCTCAAACAGAGCCAAAGTCAGCTTTTCCAAAATAAAATTCAGGTCCTAAGTTGGGACTGGATTTCAAATAGAAAGCTTTATGTATAAAATGCCTCTCAACAACGTACAAGCTCAACAGCATACAAGCTACCTTCACCGGAGTAACGTATGGCCATCCACAGGCACATAGAAAGTTGATACAGCAGCCATGTGCAGTTTGAGGAATACTATAGACCTGAATCCGATAAGGAAAGTAGGTACTCTAGAATTTGATTGATTGGGCAGGTAAATGGATGCAGGTTACGTGAAGCAGCCCATAAAGCAAACCGCTTCCATTTCATTATAAGGTATGTCTGGTGGATGGTTTTCTAGCAGCCACTAGAACATCCGCCACTTTCAGGGATACCCAAAAGTGAGCTATCGCTATGTGTTCAGGAACCATGCATGCAGATGTAGGGACTTCAAATCCAAGTGGACTAGGGTTGCCTGTTCCTGGGACAGTAAACCCTTGCACAAGGGCAGAGGCACTACGGCTTCCACTGCAAGCTGTTGCAGCAGGGGATACCATATCTGCTGAGGCCATAAGGGAGCAATGAGTATTAAGAGATGATCCCTCCATCTTCAGCTTGAGTAGTACTCTTTGAATCAGTGGGAAGGGACAGAAGGCATACAGACACCTCCCTTTCCAAGAGAGGGACAATGCGTCCCGTCAAAAAACTCCAGGCACTGGAGCAAGCAAGCAGAAATGCAGCAGTTTTATGTGGGGATGCAAAAAGGTACAACTCTGGATGATCCCACCTTTTGACTAGATCATCAACTACTGGGGTTAGCAGATCCCACTTCTGCATCTTGGACTGTGACCTGCTTAGCCTGTCTGCCAAGGCATCTTGGAAGCCTGGACCATGTACTACTGATAGTTCTAGACTGTGTTCCAGAGCCCAATACCAAACTCTCATTGCTTCCCTGCATAACAAGTAAGAATGAGTACCCCCTTGTTTGTTGATGTGTTGCATCACACTGATGTTGTCCATCTGTATTAACAGAGGACCTGGGGACAAGTGGTTCTGGAAGGCCTTAAGTCCATATAGGACTGCTCTCATTTCCAAAACATTTATGTGCAAAACATGCTCCACCTGATTCCACATGCCTTGTGACTGTAGGGGTCCCAGGTGGGCACCCCAGCCAGATCCCGAAGCATCTGTGGTAAGGATCTGACATGGGGAAGAAATCAAGAATGGGACACTTTTGAGCAGGTTGTTGCATTCTATCCACCATTTGAGTGCTTTGTGCAAGGGAGACATGACTAGAACTATCTGTTCTAGATCATCTGTCAACTGGTCTCACTGGACTCTCAGCATTCACTGTGGGATCCGCATGTGCAGCCTGGCCAGTGGCACAGTAACAATGGCTGCTGCCATGAGTTGTAGCAAGTGTAGAAACGTCCCTGCTGAGACATAACGATTGTTGTGCATCAATTGTGCTTTGGCAATCAAGCGGTCTGCCCTCGCCAGGGAAAGGAACGCTGAACCCTAGACTGTATCCAGAACTGCCCCTATGTATTGCAGTCATTGGCAATACATGGTGTTAGTACAGACTTTAGTATGGGGACTGTCACCCCCAGAGCACTGAATATCTGTCTGGGTCCAACTAAGGTCTGCAACCAGTTGGTCTCTGGAGTGGGCTTTTAAAATCCAGTCATCCAGGTAAGCAGGGCTAGAAATATTTTTTTTGAGATGTCTGTCTGAGGGACAGGTGGGGTGTAAATTTTGCCTGTCCCCATTGTTTTGAGGTGAATTTTGAAATATGTAACATAAAACGGACAGTAACAAGGAAACAGAAAAAAACTGTTGCTTTTGGGGGGTTATTTTTCAAGTGCCTTTCTCACTAAAACACTAACTGTGTAGTCTAGTCTATTTCTGAATCAGAACTTGAATCTCTGCAGCCATATGGTCTCACATGAGGTCTTCTCTTTTGTTTTCCAGATCTGAACCATAGTGTTACAGCATCCTGCAGTTTAAATGTAACAACACTAGTATCTGACAGCTTGACACGTATTAGTTCAGATTTAGTCGCAGGAGACAGACAGGACCGCCAGTCAGACTTCATTCTGCCAATCAAGCTGAATCCTCTCTCAACCACTGCTGTTTGGGTTGGGATCAGTAGAGCTATAGTGACTAAGAACAGTATATCAGGGAATTGCTGTTCATGTGAATCATTATGGAGAATTTTTTGCCAGAAATCCAAATAGTTAAATTTCGGAGACTCATGTTTTTTTCATAAGTGGTTAAAGCTCTAACCATTGAGCTTCAATTAAGTTTACATTATGATTGTCTTTCTTGGGTACGTCACTGTAGCGCTCTGTGAGGGTTCTGACTACCTCATTGCCACAAAGGGCTAGCTGGTCACTGTTATCTGGGAGCTGTAATGGGTTAAATATCCTGAATGACCGGAGGACTCTCTTTGCCATAACATCACATAACAATGCCCACTTGGTTCTATCTAGAGAATATCCTCTTTCAAAGTTAAGGGAGATATCAGATCCATGGTATTGAACCTAGTACTGGCTGAGCCTCTGAGAGCTGTGCTAGTGTCACTGTCAGCAGTGTCTGTGTCAGGGAGAAAGAACAATTCATTACAGAATTTGTCAAGTTTATCCTGTACGGCGTAGTTCTCTAGCCAGAGCACTGTGCTGTCAACTTTACTATTGTTTCTATTGTTGAGCTATCTCTCTGTAGAGTTAGACTGAAGACCATCATGACAGAAAGATATTCTGCTAGAAACTAAGTAAAGAGGACAAATCTCACAGTACTTATTGTTTTGAACAGCCCACTGGCCTGATCTTTTGTTTGCCCTGTTATGGAAGCGATGTGCTGTATGTGCCGCTCTTCCACCTGCTTATTGTTATATTGTATAATATTTGTGTTATAAATAAAATGTGTATGGCATGTGACTGCCTGCTTAAGGATGGTAGTCAGTGTAAGGATACTTGACCTTTGACCTCAAAAGTATCAGTGTGTGAAAACAGCAGGTTGTGATAAACAGATCAGTGAAACCACTAATTAAAGCCTTCCTTCCAGGGGAACGGTTTATTACCCCTTATAACTTGTTCCTGCTTTTGAAGCTGGAAACTAAATATGAATTTTATAACCCTAGCAGGAAGGGAAGTCATTTGGCTGATCCTTTATGGTTTTCTCACCTAGAAGAGAACTAGTGACAGGTTGTGGGGTTATGAAACGTCAAAGGAAATGTTTTGATCAAAGAGACTCATATTTTGGGAAATTGCTAGTTGCTGATTTTCACAGTAATAGCATACATCCTTGTGGATTTCCATACTCAGATTACAGATTTATCGCAGATCTAACAGTGACTTCATAGGTGACATCACCAGGAGGTGGAGAAAACTGACTTTGGAATTGGCCTGCATCTGACAAGTTTGTGCAGAAGGGCTCCCTGAAAATCAAAGACACACTTAGTCTGTTGACTGGTAACTAGGCACTTTAGAAAGATAACTCAGCTGGAACTTGTAAGTATTTGTGGTAGGCGTATTTGTGTTCTGTAACTTCCCATTTATTTTTTGTGACTATGTTATTTATATATTTGTTCTGTGTTTGATATTTTACCTATTTTTCAATTTTTAGTAAACAATATTTTCCTTGAAATACTGCCTGTGTCTTCTCAGTTTTCTTTTGCATGTGAACGCTGAACCAGTGTTTAAGTCTGACAGCTGTTAAGGGCTTGAATGTGTTACTAATCTTGCTAAAGGTAAGAATATACCTAGGTCTCCTATTGAGTCGTAAGGGTACATTTTGGGAACCTGGCTGGGTACCACTGGGTGAAGGATTGTACCACATTCCCGAAGAGGGTACATATCTGAGCCGGTTAACTGGGTGCGCTAGCATAAGGTTCACATTTGATCCCCCAGGACTGAGGCTAGTAGGTGACTCGGACCCAAAACAGACAGAAGGGTTACTCTATTTGTCTCCTATTCACACTATTGTGCTTCGAGGTTGGCACTGTGGATGGACTTCCGGTGACGTCATCGGGCTAATGGCAGCTTAGCTCTATGACTCCCACCCCAACGCAACAAAATCCAAAGCCATCGTCAAGAAAACTGATACCTTCCCCAGCAAAAGCCACCAGAATGAAGACTAATAGACCTTCGCACACCCGATGCAAAAACTCAGGGAATTGTTGCAAGCAGAACAGGAAGATACTGCTGAGGCCCGAGCGGGGGTGGACGGCCCTCAAACATCAGCACAGCATGAAACTGGCCTACTGACGGAACTTATTAAAACCATCATGCAAGCAGCGCAAACGGTCCAAAATATAGATCAAAAACTCTCGGACCTCTGTGCGGAGCTACATAACATAGATCACAAGATGGAGCAATTAGAACTCAGCCTAACTCAAACATCGGAACAGACAGACAGGCACGATCATCTACTGCTGTACCTTTTAGCTAGAGACAGAGAGATGACCCAGAGAATCGATGACCTAGAGGGTAGGTCCAGGTGACAGAATGTTAGATTTTATGGGATCCCGGAGGGCGCAGAGGACAAGCATAAGGACACCGAAGCTTTCCTGAAGGATCTACTGTGGGAACTCTTGCCCCTCCCGGAAGGCCTCGACATCTCAATGGACCGAGCTCATCGATCCTTGGTACCCAGATCCCCGCGATCCTAACCCCAGGCCAAGGCGGTTGATCGCACGCTTTACCCACTACAAATCGAGGGAGGAGGTGCTGTGACATGCCTGGCAACACAGCCCCCTGACCTTCCGAGGCCAAAGAATCACCCTGGATTACAATCACACCACTTCAGTACAAGAAGCACGAAGAGCTCTCTGGCCTATAGTGAAGCTTCTAAAGGCCAAATCTATCAAGGCCCAGGTACTCTTCCCTGCGCGACTGAAAGTGACGATGGATAAGGGAGTGAAGATCTACCCCAATTTACTCACTGCATCCCAATACCTAGAGTCACTCTCAATACCTATCCCCACGATGTACAAAGAAAAATTGGAAAAAGATCTACTTGCATCTGCATGGTCGGTGGCACAAAAAGGCGCGACCCTTCCAGGCTCCACAAAGAAAGTCTCATCATCAGACCTACGTTCAGACATCACATCACTGCTTCGTAGATACGGTGACCCCTCCAGAGTTCATAAACAAGCGCAGCACCTGAGAGCGGAGCCGAGCCCCAGCCAATCAGTAGTAGTGCACACCTGATCTAAACGATCGATCAGGTAGATACTTGTCTTCTCTGGACTTCTCACATTTTTGGGCCAATTGGATCCCCCTCATTGTAACCCCCCCAGACAACTGAATGCCAATCTTCACCTCGTTTCCTCGCTCTGTGTCCCTCCACCTGTAACATGGGATCGATGCTGGACTGATGAATCTATTGAGGGAAGCAGCTGTTCTGGGGACCAGACTGATTAATTTTGGCAGGAAGGACTTTTACAATCCTAATTATGTAAGATAGGCCTTGTGGCCTGACCTAATGTAGGGGAGAGGGGGGACCTTGAAGAGGGAAGGAGCTGGAAAAGGGAAACCCTCTCACTTGAGGAGGGTGAGGAGGTACGATTAATCTAGAGGGAGGAAGATTCGGGGTTTGCTGGATGTTACGGGGAGGGTTGGAGGCCTGTTGCCAGGACAGGGAGGGTTACCCCCTCCACTCTGGCACTGAGATCTTGAGGCTTCCCTGGTTGGTGTATCCCTGATTAACAAGCCCGTTGCTGTGTCAAAGGCCTCGGTGGGGCTGGATGGGGGGCTGTGTTCTATCGCCCTAAGGGAAAACACGAAGTTCAGCCAGGACAACACCCTGCGCCTCAGATCTTTTCAATGCTCGCTCACATGTTGTTTACAGGCCTCCAGAGAAATGGAAAGGCGTAATTTCCACTTCTAAAAAATGGCTTTGCATATTTACTTAGCGTCTAACTCTTCAGTCAGAACGTCGCGAGGGGGGAGGAAGTGGGCTCTGACGGCCGGTTCAGCTACTGGCATCATGGGGCTGCGTCCTGAAAGGGGAGTTTCCCTGGGACTAATATGGTGTCTCTTAATTTACTTGAGTCCCCTATTTTCAGCACTAGAGGCTAACACCCACAAGCTGGACTCCTTCCAGCTTAATCTAGGAAGTCAACAGAACTTGAATGCTGTGAGGATAGACCGGGGCCATATTGCCCAACTAATCACAAAAAATCATAGTTCCACTGCCTACATAGGAGTTATGATAGTGGAACAGGTTATAAATAGTTGGTCACAAGGTTTAAAAGTTAGTTTTCAATTTATAGTTGCTAGTTATTTGGGTAGTAGTTGTACTATTTGTCAAAATAACACCAGACCTCAGTCAGAAAAATATGGTAAGCACAGCAAAGCAAAATGGCACAATATAAATACAGTACATGACTAGACAGCCTTCAAAAATCCTCTCATTTAATATAAATGGTTGTACTAGTCCGATAAAGAGAAAGAAGTTGCTGAGATACTTGTCACTTCAAGATTGTGAAGTCAATTTTCTTCAAGAAACACACATATCGCCTTCAGAAACACTGAAGCTGAAATCCAAAAGATTTCCCCAGGTGTTCCACTCCTCCTTTCAGAATGGTAGGAACAGAGGAGTTTCAATTTTACTTGAGGCTTCACTTCCATTTGAAGTGCAAGAGGTGGTGGAAGATCAGGGCGCTAGATACATTATAGTTATTTGTAGGATACAGGATACCATGATCACACTTGCTAATGTCTACGCCCCTCCAGGCTCACTAATCTCTTTCTACTCCTCCCTTATACAACTGATAGCAGAAAAAGCAAAAGGTATTTTGATTATGAGAGGAAACTGGAACCTAATCTTTAACAGGGCCCTCGACACCACTTCTCAGATACCAACTACAGATCTTAGAAAAGCCCGCTCTGTCAAAAAAACATTGAAGCAAGTAGGGTTAAAAGATATATGGAGAGAGAAGTATCCCAGGACTAGGGAGTATACCTGTTATTCCCTTAGGTTTACAATTTTTTCCAGGTTGGATACTTTCTTTACCTTTCCACAGATCCTGACCGAGTTCTCTGCCATGTGGGTTGGAACCTGCACAATTTCGGATCATAACCCGATATTCCTAGAAATAGACTTTAATCTCCCAATAAAAAAGACACATTGGAGATTAAATTGCTCAATCCTACAGGACAAAGACATAGTCCAAGAAATTAAACAACATATTGCCAGAATCCTAGAGGAAAATGCTAAAGAGGGAACTACTCCTTAGATGATTTGGGACACTGTTAAGGTCATGGTTGGGGGAAATTCATAGCTATTGCCTCTGCAAAAAAAAGGGAGGGTAAACAAAGACAACAGGAACTTTTGTTGCATATTAAACAATTAGAAGACGCACAAAAGCTCAAATGGGATAAGAATAGGAACCAGGAACTCAACACAAAGCGGAGGGAACTGGGGGAACTCCAAAGAGTGGAGGTGGAGAAGGCCTTATTCTTTTTGAAACAGAAGTTTTACGAAGGAGGGCCTAGGGCATCCAAATTATTGGCTTTCAGACTAAGGCGACAGCAGGCGGGCACCGCTATCACTAAAATAATCTCCCCAACTACCAGTAAAATGGGCACTAGGCTAGCTGATATTTCTAAGGCTTTCGTCTTATATTTCTCCAACCTGTACCAAGCCCCTGAAGAGACATCCCCTGCTGAGAGGGAGACATTTTTGACATCCCTCTCGCTCCCTGCTCTTTCCCAAGAGGCAGGCCAATCCTTAACCAGACCAATCTCGCAATCAGAAATCTTAAACACAATCAAACACCTAAAAATGGGCAAATGTCCTGGACTGGATGGTTTCAGTGAGGAGTTTTACAAAACTTTTAAAAAGAAGGTGGTTCCCCTCTTCTCAGAGGTTTACTCGGCCATCTGGAGAGATGGTTGCTCTGTCCCACCCTCCTGGCAATATGCCACTATCTCACTGATTCATAAGGATCATAAAGATCCAACCCAATGCAAATCCTACAGGCCCATCTTGCTACTTAATTCTGATTACAAAATTCTCACCTCGATTATAGCCTTCCGACTAAACTTACTTTTGCCGAGCCTGATCAATATGGACCAGACGGGATTTGTTTCTTGACATCAGGCCTCGGATAGTGTCCGGACCACTCTGAACACCATTGACTCCATTCATCGGGTCCGAACTCCAGCATGCCTTATGAGCTTGGACACGGAGAAGGCCTTTGATAAGGTCTCCTGGAGTTTTCTATTTTTAGTGCTGGAGACTATGGCTTTCCCGCCCCCATTCATAGATAGTATAAAATCACTATACACTGGCCCACAGGCATATATACAGGTAAATGGGAGCCTGTCAAAAAGGTTCAGACTGAGCAGAGGAGCCAGGCAGGGCTGCCCCCTTTCTCCACTGCTATTTGCACTTTATATTGAGCCACTGGCTAAGGCCATTTGCCAGTCAGAAACTATTCGGGGAATAGAAGTTGGGGGAATAGAGAGGAGAATTTCTTTATACGTGGATGATGTGCTCCTTTCCCTTGCAAATCCAGAACTGTCTATCCATGAGGTGTGGTCAGTGTTGGAGGAGTTTGGGAGGCACGCGTGGTACTCACTTAATAAATCCAAGACAGAGGTGCTCTCCTTTTATTATACCCCATCCCAAACAACTTTACAAGCCCTACCCTCGAAATGGTGGGCTGAGAAGATGAAATACCTAGGTACGTTATTAACTAAACACCCCTCCCAACTCTTCAAAGCTAACTATACTCCCCTATTAGAACAGATTAAAAAAGACTTCGAGAAATGGTCCCTAATCAATCTACCAATGTACTCTAGAATCCAGATAATAACAATGAATGTTCTTCCTAGGTTCCTCTATCTTTTTCAATGCCTGCCACTACATATAAGCAAATCCCAATTCTCTATATGGCATAAACTAATATCTAAATTTATTTGGAATAGCAAGAGACCTAGGATCAGCTTTCAAGTGCTTCAAATGCATAGAGGTGGAGGAGGTAGATCACTGCCAGATTTAGAGGACTACTATCTAGCGGCCCAATTAAAGATGGCCTTGTGTTGGTCCATCCCATCATACCTCTCAAATTGGAAGACAATTGAACTCAGAGAGACGGGGGGGGGGGTTCCTTTGGACGTGAGAGTCCTGACGTCCAGAAGTCAGCTAGGAATACCTGTACACCCACTTACGGCTGTTAGAAACACTATAACTGCCACACATAGGATTTGGCAAAAATATAAATTGATAGGTTCTCTCTGGCCCCTGTTTAAATAGCACAGGCCCCCGACTTCCTCCCAGCAAAGTTAGACCACAACTTTAGGACTTGGGAGAGACTGGGCTTAACCTACTTAGAACAGTTTATCCACGGAGAACAAGTTTCCACCTTTGCCACACTTAGGGACACTTATAAGCTCAGGGAGGTGGACCATTTCAGATTCTTACAAGTAAGAGCATACATAAATCAATGTCAGAGCCTAGACCACACCTCACCTAGAGCAGCCCCCCCCCAGCCTGCTTTCAGGCAATTTTATCAGGTCAGATCCAAAAAGGGCTTATTTCAATCACCTATAAAACAATATCAAGACTTAAAAAGGACCCCTTGCATAGAATCAAAGCTAGGCGGGTGGAGGAGAGTGGATTTGGCCTGGAAGAGAGGGACTGGGATAGGGCTTTCCATGTCACCACTAAAACCACAAGTTCCTCCTACTGGCAGGAGTTTGAATGGAGGGTGAAGGTACATTTTTTCCTCACCCCGGCAGCTTTGAACAAAAGAGACCCCATGCAAACTTCAGAATGTTGGAGACAATGTAATTAACAGGGGGCAACTTATCTACACATTTTCTGGAACTGCCCGAAATTGGGGACCTTCTGGAAGGGGATACAAACTGCCCTAACAGACATTTTTTCAATACACCAACCTTTAGGGTGTACAAACTTGATTTTGGTTATACCTCCCCTAGGTCTTGGTGGACCTGACGCCCTCTATCTCTGGGCAATACTGCTAGTAGCAGCACATAAAACTATAACTCATTCTTGGCGCAAACCAGATCCACCCTCACTACAGATCTGGCACAAGACAATACTTGAGATCTCAGAGATGGAGGAGTTAACCTTTAAACTCAACCATAAAATACATATATATATATATATATATATATATGAAGATGGACAAGGTGGTGTCTTTGGAGGGACACACACCTAGAAACATCCCTCTGAGTTGGAGTGGAGAGAAGGAGAGGGTTGGTTGGGGAGAGGGGCAATGGGCTGGGAGAACTATCTGAAAATGAGTCATTAAAACTTGAGGTGACAAGATTATTTACTGTATTGAAATTGGTACAAATCGGACAGTTTGATAAAATGGTACTGTGTAAACCTAAGAAGCAATATATTCAGGAAGAATAATTAATTACTTAATTGTGTACTGGCTGTAAACTGAACTGGCAGATTATTGGGTCTGATGAACATAAATGTCTATGTACCCATTTGTTGTCAATAAACTTGAGTTTAAAAAAAAAAGAGGTTGGCACTGTGGGAGTAGAGGGTCTTACCTGCAGAGCGTGTTTGTGACACTGTAAATGTACAACTAAGGCCTTGTAGCTGGATAGAATAACAGACAGAGCTCTCTCTCTGTGCAACCCACAGGGTTCCTGACACGTTAACTGGTTTGTGAATGGTGTAGCTTATATTATGGCTAACTCTTTGAGACTGGCCCAGTTTTTGGGTGACTTATGGTATATTTTACAGATACCCATTAAGACTTCATCTGTTGTTTCATTGTATGGAACAGATGTTGCTGATTGCTTTATAGCAAGCTCCAACTTGTAAGCACTGCATTGAATCCCTAACAAATGAGGTACGTCTTTCAACATCCTGCCAAATACGCCAGTCACTTTACCTAACATGACAGATGCCCCATCAGATCCAAAAGCAGCAAGTTTTTCTTTCCGGTCTTTACAGTCCAAGGTTAATTCTAAAGCATCTCCTATTGATTTATAAATGTTTTCACCATTTGGAATAGAGACTGGCTGAAGGGAAACAAATTTATTTACTGAGTGAAAATGTTCCATTGTCCTAATATAGACTGCCTCCTCTTCTAGTACTGAGGCATCGGTTCTGGAATCACATAGGACTGAAATAAACTCATTACCGTTAACCATGTTTGCATCCTTTATTCTTATTGATTCTGAAATAAAATGTGTAAACGTTGCCTGTTTGTCACTTCTATAACTGACTCCGACATTTGCTCCATTTATATGTTGTAATTCTAATATGCCTGGAAAATCTGTGAATGGGCATTCAGAATTGACCAAATAGTTGTTCTAAACAAATGTTCCACTTGCTGCCTCATTTTTTTCCATTTGTATGATTCCTCGTTCTATTGCTAAGTTGAAAGGGTCTGTGTTAGTATTTTTTTCAGTAGCTAATTTATGAGATTTGGAGAGTTCATGAGCACACAGATTTTCAAGTATCATGCTCTTGCAGACAGTCATAAAAGTGTTTGTCTCTTTTAAGTATTTTTGGCAATATGAGCAGGTCATGTCCACATCAGGCTCATATAGTAGCCACTCCCTATTTTTCTTCCAGCTTTCTTGGAAGCCCCTTTTTCTTTTTGCCCCCGTTTCAGTCATCACCACCTGAGAAGAAGTAGTAGCTGGCCCTGTAAAACTAGCAGTGGCACTGCCACTTGTCACAGCTGTGGCCACAACAGTGATGGGGACGGCGTGAGTTGGTGTTACTGTCTAGCGTACACCTAGAGAAATCAGAATGTTCTCCTCTCCCTTCACTTGAAGGCTTTGCAGCAACTATTTTTTTTTAATCCAAACTGTAACAAAGAAATTTTTTAAGTGTTATTGGGTGGTTTGTGCTTAGCTAGGACTAGGAGTAGTAGTACTACGTTACTAGACAGACAGTGATGATCAGATAAGCTTGGAAAGGGTGCTTTGCTAAGAAAGGATTTTTAAAAAAGCAGACAGCAGTGCACTTTTCTCCAAGTCCTAGCTGTCTGTCTGTCTGTCTCTCTCTCTCTCTCTCTCTCTCTCTCTCTCTCTAGCCTTCCTTCCCCTTCTGTCTGTTTAGTATTTTTTTTTCTCTAGCCTCAGCAAAACCCCTGAAAAAGACTTTTTTATATTTTGTCCCTCCCTGAGCCTTCCTTGTTTAGGCACTTCCTGCAGTGCTATCCTCCGGGCCTCTCCTCTTACTTTGACAGTGCCTCTTCACTCTGTCTTGTGATTTATTTATTTATTTTTATTCAGTTCCCCTCCTCTCCACTCCACATACAGAGAGAGCCCACCACAGCTCAACTCTCAAGGCAATCCTGCCCTAACCTTTTTTATTTCCTAATTCCTGGTTTGGCTTTCTAACAGTCCTCAAAACATCCTGTTTTTATTATTTATTTATTTATTTATTTATTTTATTTTTTATTTATTTATATTTATAATGCAATCAGTTTACAACCTTTGAGCCAGGGGCTCATTTCCAAAGGTACCTCGTCAAACAAAGATAGGTGGTACAGATAATACAGGAGGCAGGGTACATACAATAGAAGAGCAGGTGAATAAACAGGCACACAGAAATGGTAACATGGCTAAGGCACACACAGGTAGTGTAATGTACATAACAATCAGATATTGTTGACAACAGGGCGGGGAATACATGGCTTAGGAGCATAATGGATTGTCATTGTTGGACGATAACAGCCAAACAGGACTACTATGTCAGGTTACAAGGGACATAGTGCATGATACTGGAATAGCACAGGTAAAACAATAATGCAGTCAAAAACAGGTCACATGTTAGCAGATTACCGGAAAAGCGTAGGACGGCGGGGAGGGAGTATTACCGATGGGGGTATGATCTGAAAGCAGAAACAGGGTGGAGTAAAGAGTTAAGCTGAAGTAGTAACACCAGGAACGCTCAAGTCAGCAGAGATACTGTTGGCGTTGGATTTATTTATTTATTTAGTTAAACATCAGTTTAGAAACCTTTGAGCCAGAGGCTCATTTACAAAGGTACCTCGTCACAAAGAGGACATCAGAACAGTAGTACAAGGGACACAGTACTTACAAACAAAAAAGTTACAGTTCAATTACAATTTTGTTACAATAGAATACAATCTCCAGCGAAGCAAAAGATAACAAAGGTGCAAAACTTGTAATGGTGGAGAGCTGGTGGGGTAGAAGGAGGAGATAGGAGGAGGAGGAATTAGTAGGAAAGGAAGGGGGAGCTCAGTGAGCATTGTCAAACAGTATATATATATATATATATATATATATATATATATTTTTTTTACACTAGGCTAGCGGCAGTTGCATTTCGAGAGCTAAGCAGGAAGTTTCTGAGCCTGGGCTTAAAGCAAGCTAAGGTTAGTGAGTTTGAGACACTGGCAGGCAGGGTCGGACTGGCCCACCTGGATACCTGGACATTTCCAGGTGGGCCCCCCTCAGTTGGGTACCTGGTCACCTTCTGAACTCTGAAAACTTTTGTATTTATCATCTTTTTTCTAATTAAATGAGGTATCTGGGACACTGTAGATAAATGTAAGATGTAATCACAGAGCTAATGTATCAAATTGAAGTTGAATACTGATATGAGTGTGTCACCTTGGGCCCTCCTGTATTGATTTTCCAGGTGGGCCCTTCTATCCTCTTTCCAGGTGGGCCCTCTGTACCCCAGTCCGACCCTGCTGGCAGGGAGGGAGTTATACTAGTGGGGCGCACGGTAGGGGAATGCCCTCTGACCTTGAGAGGTCCTGGCTCTCGGAATAACTAGTGTAGCTCTTGACGAGCTGCGCGTGATCAGGTCGGTGCAGTACGGCGAATGGAGTTGGATAGGCCTATGGGGGATAGGCCACGCAGGGCTTTAAAGGTGAGCTGGCATGTCTGATACATGAGTCGCTCTTCCAGGTTGAGTAGGGTAGCCAGGGTGTACAGCTCACATGTGAGTGAGTCTGGGAGCACCAGTGATAAGTCTGCAGGCCTTATTAACTGTGAGGCGAACCTTGTTGAGGGCAGTCTGATCTGCTGAGCCATAGACCGGAAGGCCATAGTCAATGAGAGACATGACAGAGGAGGTGACAGCCAGGCAGAGGGCATCAGGAGCGAGGCATTTCTTGTGCCGGTAAAGAATGCCTAGCCGCGAGTTGGCGACAGAATTTAGGGCAGATATATGTCCATGGAATGAGAGTGCAGGGTCAAAGGTTATACCAAGATATTTATAGGACTGCACCTGGTCAATGACGAGATTGGGTGTGGAGTGGACAGCTAAGGAAACTTGCTGTACTTATTTTGGGGTGGAGAAGAGCATCGCTTTGTTTTCTAAGGTTGATAACAAGTCAGTGCTCAGTGAACCAGGTAGCTGCAGAGTCAAAGACTAGTTGGAGGGAGTTCTGAGCAGCATGGGGTCATTGTGGGAGGCAACGAGAACAGCATCATCAGCATAGAGAAGCATCTTACCCGACAACTGCTGGGTAGGGAGTTAAGAAAGAGTGAGAATAGTAGGGGTCCAAGAATTGAGCACTGGTACCCAGAGTAATGGGGTATGTTTCAGAGAGAGTACCATTGACTTTCACACATTGGGAGCGGGCAGAGAGATAGCTGGTGCACCAGGAAACAGGTCCTGAGGCAAAGCCTATTAGGTCGAGGGTGGAGAGCAAAAAGAGGATGCGAAACGGTATCGAATGCTTTAGACAGGTCAATGAATATAGCACCAGCCAGGGCACCAGAGTCCAAGGAGGCATGGAGGAAGTTGGAAAATTCCAGGAGTGCTGTATTGGTACTATGACCTGCTCTGAACCCGTGTTGTTCAGGGCAGAGAACATTGTACTTACAGAGGTAGTCAGAGACTTGGGACGCCACAATTTTCTCTAACGCCTTAGAGGGAGGGCAACAACATCAGGTTTATGAAGCGTCACCCAGCAGTGTAGAGAGTCCAGTTTTTTCAGGAGGCTACAGATGTTCATAGAAGCGATGCGCAGCCCAGGAGATTTCAGAGGGAGGACCAGTGCTGCCAGGCCCGGGATTGGGGTGGACATTGCCTGACAGGAGCAGGAGGAGGAGGGCTGATCTGGGGAGTGCACAATGGCGGGATAGCTTTCGACGATTGGAGAAGGGGTGATGGGGGAGTGATGAGGGGGGTGATCACCAAGTGAAAACAGCTACTAGAGAGCAGTAAAATGTGACAAGTGAGGTATTGGGAGCAAATTGTTCAAACTTAATCAGGCTCCCTCTAGTGGCAAAACAATATAAGGAGCTAATGGAGAAGTTGGGTGGTAAAAAAAAAAAAAAAAAAAGATCAAGGTAGAAATTACCTGGTGTGTCTCGTGTGCAGTGACTCTAAGCTTTTAAATACAGTTACAGGCAAATGCAAATAGTTTTAGCTGGTTCGTTTTAAAAGTTTCAAAATCAGGCACAAAAGTAACAGTTCTGCTCCGTTTGAGCCTGGGCAGCAACTCGAGGTGCTACTCTGGCCGGGATTCATGCGCTGAGCAGGGGAGCTTGTGGCCGTTTCAGAAAAGGCGCCAGATGGCCAACGATGGTGGCAGCAGCCTGGATCAAGGTAGAAATTACCTGGTGTGCCTCGGGTTTGGGGCTTCTGTGGGCAGGGAGGGCTTCAGAGCAGGCCCTCGCGACCTCCGGTCTCCTCAGGGAGGGGTGGTCTCTGGTGTGTCTCGGGTTCGGGGCTTCTGCGGGCAGGGAGGGCTTCAGAGCAGGCCCTCGCGACCTCCGGTCTCCTCAGGAGAGGGGTGGTCTATGGTGTGTCTCGGGTTTGGGGCTTCTGCGGGCAGGAGGCCTCGAGCAGGCCCTCGCGACCTCCGGTCTCCTCAGGGGAGGGGTGGTCTCTGGTGTGTCTCGGGTTTGGGGCTTCTGCGGGCAGGAGGGCTTCAGAGCAGGCCCTCGTGACCTCCGGTCTCCTCAGGAGGAGTGGTCTCTGGTGTGTCTCGGTTGGGGCTTCTGCGGGCAGAGAGGCTTCAGAGCAGGCCCTCCGACCTCTGGTCTCCTCAGGGAGGGGTGGTCTCTGGTGTGTCTCGGGTTCGGGGCTTCTGCGGGCAGGGAGGGCTTCAGAGCAGGCCCTCGCGACCTCCGGTCTCCTCAGGGAGGGGTGGTCTCTGGTGTGTCTCGGGTTCGGGGCTTCTGCGGGCAGGGAGGGCTTCAGAGCAGGCCCTCGCGACCTCCGGTCTCCTCAGGGAGGGGTGGTCTCTGGTGTGTCTCGGGTTCGGGGCTTCTGCGGGCAGGGAGGGCTTCAGAGCAGGCCCTCGCGACCTCCGGTCTCCTCGGGGGGGGGGGTATTATCCTCTGAGTCCTTGGTTTAGTATTTTTTTTTATCCACAGACTGCAACACAAACCCCTGAAAGGAGCTTTTTATATTTCCCTCCTTCCTCCTTGATTATGCTTTCTGAATCTGCTGAACTAAATCTTGAGGGCTGCATCTGTAGCTGTCAGCTGACAGTCAGTGACTGTCTCCCTTCTCCAATTCAACTGTTTTTATGTTTGCTTGCACGCATGTGCAAGAAACATAGTGCCATCATCCAAGTTTTCGGAGGTGTGGCAGCCCTCTTCCAATTCAGGCAGTGTGTTTGCAGGCGCGGCCGCAGTTCTCCAATGCCTGCTCAAGCTGTCTATGACAGCCCCAAAATGCAGTGGCGTACAGTTGAAAGGGGGAGCTACGCTTCAGTGAGCAGTGATAAGATATCGCCTGCTCATGCGCGCTCCCCACACACACACACGCACGCATACTGCGTGCTCGCTTCCACACTGTGTAGCCGATCGATGCCCTAATCCCCCGGCCGCTGTGCTGGGCGCCCCCAAAAACAGAGTTCTGTATGCCATGCCGGGTGCCCACTCCCAGCATGGCTACACATCGCAGCCGACGGGGTGCCCAATCCCCGGCCGGCTCCACTGGCCCCCAATACAGAGTGCCACGCCAGACCCCACCCAGCGTGGCAACACATGCTATCACCGCAGGGGCCCAATCCCCCATCAGCTCCATGCCTCCCCTGCCAGCTCCTTGTGCCACACTGGGAGCCCACCCCAGCATGGCAAGCGTCCCGCCATCGTCATTTTAAAGAAAAACCACCTGAAACTCAAAAACGGTCCCACGCTGTCTCTGCCCCCACCCGCGCCCACCCACTGCGCACCCTGCCTGCCCACACCCCCCTCACCCCATACTTACCTCCTCGACTCCGCGCTGACGATCTCGTGGACTGGGGAACACGTCTGCACTCTTCAAAGCCGCACTATGAACTGAGGAAATGCCGGTAAGCTGTATAATGGGATAGATAGGTTTTTCAACTTTGCTGCATATCTCAGGCATTTTGGAATTTTGCACCAAATTTTCAACATGGGGTTTTGGGACCTTCTCATGAATGATGTCACTGTCATGGCGTTAATCGGTTCGAAGGGTGATTTCACAGTCACTCGCGTGAAATCACCTTCGGGACGGAGGTAAACGATACTGCCACTGTTCATAAGGTGGGCTCTCAAAAGCCTATGTTGAAAATTTTGTTGAAAAATTCTAAAAAATGACTGTTTTATTTAGTGTGCTATGCAGTTCCCTACGCACGCCTGTAAGTTCTGGGCCCATTCAATATTTTCACCCGGATTTTCAACATTGCCATTTTACCACACCTCCTTATGAGCAGTACAGCTGTCATTTTCATCTTGCCCAAAATGTGTTTCCGCCCATGTAGCACACAATGGCGCAATCGGTGTGAAATCAATGTATGGGACACATTAAGAAAATCACAGTGATACTGTTCATGAGCAGAGGTCTTAAAATGGCTATGTTGAAGATTTGGTGAAAAATTCCTAAAATGACTGTCTTCTGACGCATGAACGCAGTTCCTACGCATGCTCGTAAGTTTGTGAATTTTCAATATTTTCACTCCAGATTTTCAACATTGCCATTTTATTACACTTCCTTATGAACAGTACAGCTGCCATTTTTCACATGTCACCCAAAATGCATTTCCGCCCATGTAGCGCACAATGGTGCAGTCGGTGTGCGAAAGCAATGTTTGGGACAGATTAAGAAAATCTCAGTTACACTGTTCATGAGCAGAGGTCTTAAAATGGCTATGTTGAAAATTTGGTAACAAAAGTCCATAATATGACTGTGTTACGAGTGAGCATTGCGCAGTTTCCACGCACCCTCGTAAGTTCATGACTTTGTAATATTTTCAGTCCAGATTTTCACCAGTGGCATTTTTCCACACTTCCTTATGAACAGTACAGCCATCATTTTTCACAACATGGCCGAAATGTGTTTTCACACTTTCATGCAGAGATGCGTGGTCGCTGTGGGAAATCATTGTTCGGGACAGATAAAGAAAATCACAGTGACACTGTTCATGATCGGAGGTCCCAAAATGCCTGTGTTGACAATCTGCTGTAAAAAATCCCCAAACTAATTACATTACGGGTGTGCGTTGCACAGTTTCTATGCACACTCGTGACTTCACCAGTTTTTTTAATATTTTTACTGCAGATTTGCAACATTGCCATTTTTTACACCTCCCCATGAACAGTACAGCT
The DNA here is from genome assembly GCA_016271365.2 of Neoceratodus forsteri. Classification (NCBI taxonomy): domain Eukaryota; kingdom Metazoa; phylum Chordata; order Ceratodontiformes; family Ceratodontidae; genus Neoceratodus; species Neoceratodus forsteri. Next base: position 1,502,992,443 of record CM028129.1, read on the forward strand.
GTCATTTTTCACATCCTGTTCTGAATGTGTTTTTGCACCTGTGGTGCTAAATGCCATAGTCGCTGTGCATAAGCAGCTTTCCGCTAACAAACTGATATTGCCACTGTTCATGAGGTGGGGGGATCACAAAAAAACCATGTTCAAAATCTGGAGTGAAAATACCAACGAATGTCTGAGGTGTTAGGGTTTCCAACCATAACACCCCACCCTGTAGAGAATGACAGGCATCAGGGGTGTGACTTGGGATTCTTGCCTGTAATGCTCATACCATTCCACACTCTGCAGCCAGTGAGAGGTATCGAGGTATGCCTTGGACTCTTCAGCCCCAAAGTTCACCCCATTCTCCTATACCGCACCCATCTCACCATATTTCCTGATGGAATGGGGTGCGCATAAGTGCTAAAGACCCCAAGGCACACCATGACACTTGTCAGTGTCTGCAGGGTAGGGTGTGGTGAAATGGCGTGGCCGTTATGCCTGACGACCCAAAGGCACACCTCAATGCCTGTCACTCTCTGCAGGGTGGTGGTGGGGTTGGCTTCAGTTCAATACTTCACTGCCATTTCTGTTATGCAGCTCTGTAACTTCTACACTGCCAATGCCAGCAAGCAAACATTCGGCATTGACAAATGCTTGCTTTTTTTATCAAGACAAGACCAGACCCACACACACACACACACACACACACACACACACACACACACACACACCTCTCTAGCAGCGCAGAACAGCAGCACAGCTGTTTTAATGGGGCTGGCTTAATAGTATTGGCAAGCTGAAACTAGCAGTTCTGGAGGACTTTTCACTGAGGCTGGGCAAGCTAAAGCTGAGAAACTTTATGTTATCCCCCTCCTCCTTTCTCTTTGACAGTGCCCACTGCCTTGGCAAGTTTTGCTTCTTTTTCATTCAGACAGTCTGGAGACTGTGGAGATGGGAAATATTATTAGGCCAGGAGATGTAGACTAAGGCTTTCTTGCTGCCTCCAATAACTATGGAGATCTCAGAACTGTTTGCATACAGATACAGAGGAGAGCAGATGAGAGCTTAGAATTTATAATCCAACTCCTCTCTCCTTGTCTGCTTTGTTACTTTTTTTTATTTAGTCTCTCTCCCCTCCACATACAGAGAGCCCACATCACCTCCACAAGTTCAACACTCAAGGCAAGCCTGCCTTAAATTACTTTTATTTTTCTTTAAATAGTGCCCACTGCCTTGTCAAGTTTTGTTTTTATTCAGACTCAGTCTAGAGATTGTGGGGAAATATATTAGGCCAGGAGGTGTAGACTAAGGCTTTCTGGCTGTGTCCAAAAAATATGGAGATCTCAGATCTGTTTGCATACAGATACAGAGGAGAGCAGATGAGAGCTTAGAATTTATAATCCAGCTCCTCTCTCCTTGCCTGCTTTGTTACTTTTTTGTTTTGTTATTCAGTCTCTCTCCCCTCCACATGCAGAGAGAGCCTCCACCACCCCCACAAGTTCAACACTCAAGGCAAGCCTGCCTTTTTTGTTAAACAGTGGTCAAAAACTCACCACAATAGAAATTAGAACAGAACAGCAACAACCTGTTGCACTTTATTTACAAATAATTAAATAAATCCCTTTGTAACCCCCCTACAAATGGGAGTTCCTAAAAATCTTCGTTAGGCTTGTCTAAATGCCCACTGCCAGGCTGGTGTTCTGTGTGTAACCCCCCTTCGAATGGGGGTTCCCAAAAGACTTCCAGGAGCTTGCTTGAATGCTCCAAGCCTGAATGGTGTTTGGCATTTAAGCCATTTATCAGTGAGTGTTTTTAGAACCTCTGGTACTGTCTCTTTAAGAGCTGTCTGCTTGCAGACATAATTAGTTTATGGGGACTGTGTGCTTCTCTGAGTACCACTCGAGCTGCTGCCAATTCACTTCATTTTGCAGTCACTAGGAGTGCAAAGGAACCTATCTGAAAGATGTAACTGTTTGCCAGAAATTCTTTAGAGTAATAATGAAATTACAGTTTGTCTAACCTGCTTTCTTTGCAGTCAGAACTGTGTCTGCTAGTTCCCATTCTAGTTTTGAACTGCTGAACTGGACCAATCAGTGTGGGGTAAGCTAGCTCTAAAATGGTGCCTTGACTAATCAGAACTTGACTCATAATCTGAGCCAGCCACAAGAGGATTGTATGGGCAGTGACTCTGGGAGATGTAGTTTAGACTTCAGTGCCTTTTTGGACCAACAGCAGCAGTCTATTGTGAGTGACAGCCAATCCAGTCAAGAACTGGGAGGAACTCAAAGGAAGTGCCGGTTTTGTCAGTTGGAGTTTCAGTTGAGCTTTGGCAGTGAAGAAGGAAGGAGCCTGTGCTATTTCAGTGTGCAGTTTTAGTCAAAAACGTGTGTAAGGCCCAGAGTTCCGGTCTGCAGCTTGTGTAACAGCTTGTTAGGACTGAATCCGTCCTGTGAAAAGAATCAAAGGATCTCTGAAGAGTAGAAACCAGGCTCACCCTGTAGAAGACTGGAGGAATTGCTGAAAATTACACTTGGTCTGTCAGGAACTGAATCTGCTGTGTGTTCTCCCGGTATTGTGCAGTAATTAGCGATCGGATACAGATGCAGCCTGCCTGAGGTATTTGTCTATGTTAAAGTACATGTACTGTGATTGTTGCACTGTATCTCATTTCACAGGAGGTCCCAGTGCCGGAACCAGACCTGGGGTAAGTGTATACTGTGAAGGTAATTCTGATATATTGTGTGGGCCACTAGTGGGAAGAAAGGGGGTGCAGTGTCCCAGAGGGCTGTGACCAAGTTAGTTTAACTATTGCAAACCCTGACCTCTGGGTGGAGGCACCGCCATTGGCTCCAGGCCCCTCAACCTGTTAGTGGCAAATCAGGCAGGGGTAGTAGCCCCTGGGATAGCGCCATCTAGGGGTTACATCTTGAGGCTCACCGCTGGGATTGTGTGTCCTCTAGTGGCCATATTTACTAACCACTGTTAAGAAAAAATGGGTACCCGACAGAAGTGGCTGTGCACCGGCTGGTGGAGTGGTGTACTGGGAGGAGATCGACCCCAAAATGCTATGCTTATCCTGGACATCCCCCTGGGTATCAATACGGACACTGTGCAGGGAGTACTTTCCAAGGTGGAAGGTTTACAAAACCCTGTGGTGGTGGGTCGGCATGCTAATCTGCTCACCCACACTTTCCTGGCTCTAGTAGAGTTTAAGGATCCCATAGATAGCTCCAAAGTGCCACAGACCATTACCCCAGAGGGAGCCCTCACTGCTTGGAGAGTGATAACTAAGGACAGTAAAGACCCGGGGGGGAATCAGCCCCCACCGCTATCTGAAACTTTTGAGGAGAAATTTGCTGAATGGTTGCTGGGAGAGGGGAAAACTGTGGAGGACTTGAAGAAACTATTCTTGCCACCTGGGGGTGTTCCTCCCCCAACACCCTCTCCTGCTCCAGTGCCTGTAATGGTGGCTGAACCAATGCAGACTCTATTTCTGCACCTGCCATTAGTCATGACTCTTACCGAAGGTTGAGGATCTCTCTGGCACCTCCCACCCCCAAGGGAGGATGACTGGGAGACCTGGATAGACTATGTTGCCCCCAAGTGCTAGAATGGCAATGCTCGGAAGGCAAAAGCGAAAGAGGGTTAGTGAGAGCCTCCGAGGTCCTGCCCTGGCTACCATCCGTGCAAACGGGCCAGTAACCCTGAAGCGACTGCACAGGCCTATCTTGAGGCCTTGGAGAATGTGTATGGGAGCCCAGATTCTGATGAGGACCTATGGTGGAGAGTAGAGATGCACAACAGTACCAAGGGGAGTTGTTGTCTGTGTATGTATCTCGGCTGGAAAATTGTTGCAAGAATGCCTCAGAAAAGGTAGTTTGCCAGCGATTGAACTGGACCGAACCAGGCTGGACAGGATCCTTAAGTCTGCCCCCTTCTCAGAACTGCTGTTGCTTCAGTTAGCCTGGCAGATCGACTAGAATCCCACCCTCCTATGATGAGTTAATGAGAGAAATTCGAGGAGTTGAGAAAAGACGACCTCGGGAGGGACCTGCACCAATAGCTGCGGCTACGACCCGAGTGACTGAGGGTGACCCATCAAGTGAAGTTCAGGGGCAGAGGTTGGCAGTCAATGAGTGCTCTGACAAGGAAAAAGATATGTCACAATGGGGCGAACTGTTGAGAGAGATCCGGGAATTCAAAAACAGTCCCTTTATGAAGGCCACACCTGCAAGTACGGGCCCTGACCTATATCCGACTGCATCTGCTATGGGGGTGGGGGTACCCACCCATGTATCTCCTGCTGATAACAGCTCCGAACTCGATTCCTTGACCATGGAAGTGGAGAAACTGACGAGATGTCTCCAAATGCTTATCACGCCGCAGACAGAGATGGCACCAAGGTTTCCAGTTAGTAATACCCCGCCCTGGCTCCCAGTGTGGCCGGCCAGCTCAAACTCCAGAAAGTATGTTTTGCTATAATTGTGGGAAAGATGGGCACATGAAAAGGGAATGCCAGTCCCAAAAGACACTGACAAAGTTGCATATAGGCTACAAGGAGAGCTTGGGAGAAGAAATCAGTGGTTAAGAGGTGCACGACATGATCCCAGTGAGGGCACCAAAAATGCTAATTCACGCCCTTTTGTGGCAAGGTCAGTTGCCCAGGCCCCACTACCGCTCCAGACTGGTCCAGAATAGTGGGTCCCTCTATGGAGACCACTGTAAAGGTGAATGGAGTGTCTACAAGAGCTGTATTAGACAGTGGCTCCCAAGTGACAATTATGTTCCAGGATTGGTATCAGAAGCATTTGTCAGGCGTACCCTTACAACCATTAGAAGGACTGCATGTATGGGGTTAAGTGAGAAGGCCTACCCCTATTCCGGGTATATCGAATTTGGCTGTCTTTCCCCACCTCCGTGGCTGGAGTGGCCGAACAAGTGGAGACCCTAGCCTTAGTGTGTCCCCACTGGACTGTATGATGGTGTCCCTTTGTTGATTGGAACAAATGCTCATATGTTCGGAAGGCTGGCACAGTTGTGTTATGAAAAACAGGGGTCAAAGACTAGTAGAGCTTTAAGAGTTCGAGCTTTAATTAAGAAGGCCTATGAGGCAGAGAGATGCTGAAAAACAGAACCAGAGGAACCGGTCGGAATTGTATGGAAGAAGGATCCTGAGTCTCTGATCCTGGCGCCAAATGCCCAGTGTACCTTACAGGGAGAGGTCCGTATCAGAAAGGATGTTAAGAATAAAATATTAATGTTGGATGCACCAGGCGATGGAAAATTGCCACAGGGACTGCTGGTCAAGCCTAGTATTTTGCCCGCTAGAGCCCATGCTTATGCCAGAAGGGTAATGGTCCAAGTTCATAATGTGTCTGAAAGAGACATTCGAGTAAACAGAGGTTGCATCCTGGCTAATGTGCATTGTGCAGACACTGCAGTGCTACCCAGCAGCAAGAGTTCAAGGAAGAATGATAGAGTAACGCCTGACTTGTTTGATTTCGGCGACTCCCCGCTGCCAGCTGAATGGAAAGTGAGGATCAGTGAGAAGCTTGCCCAGAGAGACCAGGTGTTTTCTTTAAAGGAATGGGATGTAGGATGCGTGCAAGGAGCTGAGCACAATATCCGCTGCATGACGAAAGACCATTTCGTGAGAGGTCTCGACGCCTGGCACCTGCTGGACATAGATGATGTGAGACGGCATCTGCAAGAGATGTTAGCTGCTGGTGTAATACAAGAATCCAGAAGCCCTATGCTTCCCCATTGTGGTAGTGAGGAAAAGAATGGAACAGTAAGGATGTGTGTGGATTATCGCACCTTAAACCGGCGGACTATCCCTGATCAGTACACAATGCCCGCATTCAGGATGCTTTGGACTGCCTAGCGGGAGCAAGTGGTTCTCTGTGCTGGATCTCCATGATGGTACTACCAGATCCCGTGGCCCCAGAGGACCGTGAGAAGACGGCCTTTATCTGTCCACTTGGCTTCTATGAATTCATGAGGATGCCTCAAGGGATTTCAGGTGCCCCAGCCACTTTTCAAGCGATTGATGGAGCGTGCAGTGGGGACATGAACTTACTAGAGTGCCTGGTATACCTAGATGATGTTATTGTGTTTGGCAGCTCACTGGAGGAACATGAGAGCAGATTATTTAAGGTATTGGACCGACTGGAGGACTTTGGCCTTAAACTGTCCATTGATAAGTGTCAATTCTTTCAAACATCAGTAAAGTATGTGGGACACATAGTATCCACCGAGGAATAGAGACCGACCCAAGTAAAGTTGAGGCCTTGACACCTGGCCACAGCCCAAAATCAAAAGAACTGCAAAGATTCCTGGGATTCTGTGGTTATTATCGGCGCTCATCAAGGACTATTCAAGAGTGATCCGCCTTTACTTAACCTTACTCAAGGGTATCCCCAACCCACAAAAATACCAAAAGTCAGCGCCCCTCAAGACTGAAAGAGTGTATTTTCATCCTAGTGAAGTATTTGGTCCGGCTGGACTCTGATTGTGAGACTGCTTTTCATGAGATCATATATCAACTTACCCATGCTCCAGTGCTGGCCTATGCCGATCCAAGAAAACCTTACGCCCTGCACACTGATGCTAGCTTGCAAGGGTTGGGGGGCTGTGTTGTACCAAGAGCACGAGAATGGCCTGAGACCAGTGGCCTTTGCCAGTAGAAGCCTGACCCCATCCGAAAAGAACTATCCTGTACATAAGTTAGAGTTCCTAGCTTTGAAGTGGGCTATTGTTGACCAATTCCATGAGTACTTGTATGGGGCTAAAATACTAGTAAAACTGACAATAATCCTTTGACCTATGTGCAGACCTCAGCTAAGTTGGATGCCACTGGCCATAGGTGGCTTTCTGCATTATCTACATATGACTATGCTCTATACCGAGCAGGTCTGAACCACATAGATGCTGATGCTTTCTCCCAGAGGCCTGTTCCCAGAATGATTGGGTCCAATTGGCAGAACCTGACATTCGGGCACTCTGCCGGAAGTTTGACAGGGAGGAACAAATGTCCACGGACGAGTGGACTGCATGGTGGATTGCTTGGGAGCCTCTGAGAATTGCATACCTGCTGCTTATTGCCACTTTTCTGCAATAGACATTGGTGCACCTGCCTCAGCTGGACAATGACAGTATTCGGCGGGCTCAATCCCACGATCCCATGATCAAAGCAGCTTTAGAAGCCCCTATGCAGGAAAAGATGTGTCCAAATTACGCTCCACTGATTTGAGAACTGCACTGTTATACAAAGAAGGTCCTAAGTTGAAACTGATCAATAAACTGTTATACAGAGAAACAGTAGACAGAGGGGACAAGTAGACAAACAACAACTGGTGCTGCCCACTGCCTTCGAGACTCAGTACTGAGGTCCTTGCACAACCACATGGGGCACCTTGGTATAGACAGAACACTTGACTTGGTGAGATCCAGATTCTATTGGCCTAAGATGGGGCTGATGGAGCACCATTCGAACTTGCAGTCGCCAGCTACAGAGGAAAGCTGCCCCAGAGGGCTGCCCCCTTGTTAACATCACCACCAGTGCACCCATGGAGCTGGTCTGTATTGATTTTCTGAGTTTGAGTCAGATCAAAGAAATATCAGTAATGTGCTGGTGGTCACTGACCATTTCACGAGATATGCCCAAGCTTTCCCCACCAAAGACCAGAAAGCATCCACTGTGGCCAAAGTACTTGTAGAAAACTTTTTGTTCACTATGGGGCTCCACAAAGAATCCATTCTGATCAAGGGAGAGACTTGAGAGTCGTCTGATCAAAGAGATGCTTTGCTGTGGGGAGTGCGAAAGTCCAGAACCACCTCACTACTCCCCAGGGGACCCACAGCCTGAACGCTTCAACCGTGACTTGCTAGATATGCTAGGCACCCTGCACCCAAAGGACAAGCCTAGATGGAGCCAACAAATTAGCACCCTGGTACATGCTTATAACTGCACCAAAAGTGATGCCACTGGATTCTCCCCCACCGCCTGATGTTTGGAAGAGAAGCTCGACTACCAGTAGATGTGTGTTTTGGGGTCTTCCTGATGGGGTTCAAGCTGACAACTATTTACAGTATGTGCAAAGTTAAAGGCCCAGCTAACTCATGCATACCAACTGGCTCAAACCATGGCTGCAAAAGAAATCTGGCCAACAAAGAAAGGTATGATAAAAGGTGAAAGCACAGGAACTCCAGGAGGGAGATCGGGTATTGCTAAGAAATCTGGGACTGCATGGCAAGCACAAGATTGCTGACAGATGGCACCATCTCCCTCACATTGTAGTGGGCAAACTAGATGATCTGCCAGTGTACAAAGTAAGGCCTGAGAATAATTCAAAAGATGTAAAAACAATGCATAGAAATCATTTACTGCCCATTGGACAAATCTTAATTGAGTCTGAGCCCCTAGAAGATGCCCTCTGGACCAGTGACTAGAGCTGCTGCTAAGAAAAGATCAAGAAAGTCTGCACCTACAGAAGCAAAGTTAAAGTGTTCCCTCCACAAGTCCCAGTTGAGCATGACTGTCAGTCCATATCGGAAGAAAGTGAGAGTGACTTTGAATACTATCCTTCTTACTAACTGAGTCAATTGTTTGGGCAATCCCTAGTCAATACTGGAGATGAAGCTGGGCCTTCTGACTGTCTAAGCCCCCAGCTTCATCCCTGGAGCCAATGCTCCCAGAAAGTGAAGTGCAAAGCATCAGATCAGATGAAATGGAATCATTGTGCATGGTTGAACTGTTTGAGCTTTCAGGGAGGAAAATGATAGATTGGGCAGACTGGTGATACACCAACAAGAAGAGTATTTTGAGTGCCCTGACAGTCCACTGCCAGTGTCCGAAGCTCTCCATGCGAGCCAAATGTTGTGGACTCAGAAACTGTAACTCCTGAGCTGAAAGTGCCCCAAGTTCTAGCCTCTACCCCATGGAGACTCCTGACAAGGTGAGGACAATGCTGAAAATGAGGCTCAGAGTGCAGAGACTATAACAGTTCCCCTAGAAAGACTGGTCGAGCTGTAAAGCCTGTGGTGCACCTCAGTTATGATTCACTTGGGAGGCCTGTGGACTTGCCTCTCAATGTTGTCCATAAAGGAATGTATGTGTCCCCGAGCTCATTGCCCAAACTGAGCATCAGTGCTACCTCCAAGTTACTTGTGTTGCCCTTCTATATGGTGCCCTTGCCCCATCCAGCCCCAAGGTAACTGATAGGAAGGGCCCCTCTCTTCAGGTTTCATGTACAAGAGGTAATAACTTGAGTTATGGTACAATGTGTATGTAATACTGTGTAAAGAGTGACGTACTGCAATGTTTCAGAAATGTGTTCTTGGTAAATGATATATTGACTGATGATTACATGTGCGAGCCTAATGCAAATGTATATGGTTGCAGTTGAAACTTATGGGGTACTTGCTTGACGCGGACGTCAAGCTTTCCCAGGCCAGGAAGGGTGTAACCCCCCTGCGAATGGGGGTTCCCAAAAGACTTCCAGGAGCTTGCTTGAATGCTCCAAGCCTGAATGGTGTTTGGCATTTAAGCCATTTATCAGTGAGTGTTTTTGGAACCTCTGGTACTGTCTCTTAAGAGCTGTCTGCTTGCAGACATAATTAGTTTGTATGGGGGACTGTGTGCTTCTCTGAGTACCACTGAGCTGCTGCCAATTCACTTCATTTTGCAGTCACTAGGAGTGCAAAGGAACCTATCTGAAAGATGTAACTGTTTGCCAGAAATTTTTAGAGTAATAATGAAATTACAGTTTGTCTAACCTGCTTTCTTTGCAGTCAGAACTGTGTCTGCTAGTTCCCATTCTAGTTTTGAACTGCTGAACTGGACCAATCAGTGTGGGGTAAGCTAGCTCTAAAATGGTGCCTTGGACGAATCAGAACTTGGACTCATAATCTGAGCCAGCCACAAGAGGATTGTATGGGCAGTGACTCTGGGAGATGTAGTTTAGACTTCAGTGCCTTTTGGACCAACAGCAGCAGTCTATTGTGAGTGACAGCCAATCCAGTCAAGAACTGGGAGGAACTCAAAGGAAGTGCCTGGTTTTGTCAGTTGGAGTTTCAGTTGAGCTTTGGCAGTGAAGAAGGAAGGAGCCCTGTGCTATTTCAGTGTGCAGTTTTAGTCAAAAAACGTGTGTAAGGCCCAGAGTTCCGGTCTGCAGCTTGTGTAACAGCTTGTTAGGACTGAATCCGTCCTGTGAAAAGAATCAAAGGATCTCTGAAGAGTAGAAACCAGGCTCACCCTGTAGAAGACTGGAGGAATTGCTGAAAATTACACTTGGTCTGTCAGGAACTGAATCTGCTGTGTGTTCTCCCGGGTATTGTGCAGTAATTGCGATCGGGATACAGATGCAGCCTGCCTGAGGTATTTGTCTATGTTAAAGTACTGTACTGTGACTGTTGCACTGTATCTCATTTCACAGGAGGTCCCAGTGCCGGAACCAGACCTGGGGGTAAGTGTATACTGTGAAGGTAATTCTGATATATTGTGTGGGCCACTAGTGGGAAGAAAGGGGGGTTGCAGTGTCCCAGAGGGCTGTGACCAAGTTAGTTTAACTATTGCAAACCCTGACCTCTGGGTGGAGGCACCCGCCATTGGCTCCAGGCCCCTCAACCTGTTAGTGGCAAATCAGGCAGGGGTAGTAGCCCCTGGGATAGCGCCATCTAGGGGTTACATGTGTCCTAGGGATTTTAAAGTGTTTTGCATGTGAGTGCCCTGTTAGCCTCCATGCCTGTCTCTTTAAGAGCTGACTATTTCGTAGAGTATAATTAATCTGGATAGGGGCCAAGTAGTTTCAGGCTCGAGTCCCACCCAGGCTGCTGCATTATTGCTCCATTCTGCCATCGCTATTTGCGCAGAGGAAGCGCTACAAGAATCTGTGACTGTTTACTGATTATCAGCTTTAACAATAACAATAATATTGTAGTTTGTCTAACCTGCCTTCCTTTGCAGCACAGACATTTCTGTTAATCACCACCATCTTGGTTCTGGACTGCCGTTGTGGACCAATCAGTACCTTTGGGGACCCTAAAATGGAGTCTGTCCCCAAGGGTCTTGTGGGAGTGAATTTCTGTAGGAATTGTAGTTTTTGCCCTTTGGCGCCTAAATGGACCTGGAAGGGGAGCTCTAGCTGTGACAGACAGATGGATTGATGAATCAAACTTTTTGGATCTCTGGGACAGTCCCAAGCTGCTTGCAGAAGTAAGCAGTTTGGAGTTAGAGTTGATTGAGTGAACAGCTCGAGAGATTCGAGCAGCTGCTCCTGCGTGTGTGCTGGGGAAATCAGTGGGAAGGCTGTGTGTTTGGCCTGCCTGCTACCATCTTCCTAAGTGAAGAGACTTTAAGCCTGAGATCGGACTTCTTCCAAAATTGCAGTTTTTGTGATTGGAACCTGATTTGTGACAAACTGAATTTCTCCTGAAGTGGACCGAAGATCTGCCTCGGTGCGATCGGCCTGTCAGGACTTGAGACTGCCATAGAGTTATGGTTTGTGCAGAGACACTGTGAATGGCAACCGAACTGTGGTATTTACTTGCTTTACTATAAGTGTGCTGATTGTGGATTGTGGGTCACAATTTGGTTCCCCACCTTGCTTAATGTATCCCACTTGCTGGAAGCTGCATCCAGCACTTCACTAGACTGTATTTGAACTGTTCACCCGGTCTGGGCCTTGCCATCCTGGCCCAGACAGCCACTCACGCTGCAGAGAAACTGATGAGAGATCCGCCTGGGGATTAGGCTCCCTGCTCAACACCAACGAACAGGATCAACACCACGGTGCTTTATGTAGGCCCTCCTTCTCCTGGCAATCCAGTTCTTCATCTTGAGGTCTCCATTTCATCCATCCTGCATCCTGTACTGGGTAGCTCCCAGCAACAAAGCTCAAATCAAAGTATGTCAACTGATTAATTTGTTGTTGCTAATCATTTTGGACTGAGCCATCCGACTCCAGATTACAAATTTGGGTTAGAAGTGCATGTTGTGTTTTCTTTCCCTAAGAGCCCCAACAACAGCTGCAACACCAGCCTACCCCGGACAACGCTTCAGGCTAGCCTGTAGTTCCAACTGGGTACCCAGTGTGTGTGTGTGTGTGTGTGTGTGTGTGTGTGTGCGACTGTGCTACAGGGACCTTTAAGTGCATTACTTATAATCTCAATCTTTCAGATCTCGAATCAACCACTAGATCTTGCTCCCTTCCTTGTTACTGCCCCTCAAATAAATCAGATCTAAATCTTTTTGCATTGAAACTGGTTGTGGTGTACCTCTGTACAAACAGCATTGAAATATTGTTGGTTATTGTGCTAAATCTTATTTTACAGGGGGTCTCCAGGGCCGAGCCAGCTGAACCAGCCCTGGTGGTAAGTGCAGCAAGTGTGGGGTTAAAACTGTTGTCAGGTGTCTATTGCAATTGTGCATTCTGTGAACCATTTACGCCACTAGAGGCCCTAGAGGGAAAAGAGGGGGTTAACGGTGTTCCAGAGGGCTGTACCCAGGCCAGCTACGCTACCACTAACCCTGTCCTCCAGATGGAGGCAACCATTTTCAGTACCCAGGCACCTCAACCTGCACTGGGTCATGCAGGCAGGGGTAGTATCCCTTGGGGTAGCACCCCCTAGGGGTTACACTTTGTTTTTTATTGTTGTCCCTCCACCCCAACAGCCTCTCACATTCCTTCAGTACACTTGAGCGGGGATGTTTTTTGTTTTTTTAAACAAAGTGCTTTGTCTAGTTGTCTGTTAGGTCTCTCACAGCCACGTGCAGAGATCTGACTACACGCAAACCCCTCAAGGCAGCCCTGCATGCCTATCCTTTATTTTTTTCAAAAGAAGCCCTGAAAAGTTTTTTTTATTTATATATTTGCGTTTGATATTTATATCAGACTTGTCTGTGGCTTCTGAGTTTGAATAAAAGACCGTCCTCCTGTCCCACTCCTCTCTACTCCCACGTCTAGCGCCGACCCCGAGAAAGCACAGGCCAGCCCTATCTAGTCATACAGTATATTTTTTTTTCCAAAGAAAATGAGCCAAAAAGTAAAGAGCCCTGAAAAGGGCTGTTGTAATATGTATCTGGTTGGTGTATGGTGTGGTAACACTAGAAAAATTGGTCCATTAGCAACCAACTCGCTCTCCTTCTCTCCTCGACGTCTTCTCGATTCAAGCGCTGGATAGAAATGAGGAGATTGAGTCAGTTTACGACAACCGTGCATGTGCAGTGACTATATGTGCATGCGCGGTTGCCATATTTCACTCGTGGCCACGTGACTCTTCCCACCTGGAGCCACTTCAGATTCTTGCAGAGGGGGTCAGGTGATATACAGTGGCAGGGGTCACCAGACCCATAGCAGCAACAACGGCAGGGCAGACAAGGCGGGTGGAGCTACACTCTTCTGGCAGCCGGGTCTACGCAGAACGTCGGGAGAGATCCTTGCTGCACACAAGAGTCTGCTGGATCCTAGTGCCGTGCCGTGCCGTACTACTGCCTTTTAATCGGGAAAATGCAGACACTTGTACCACCTGTCCAAGGGACAGGTAAGCTTGTCAAAACAGCTGTTCCAAATGAAAACTGGCTGTCCGAGACAGGCAGACAGCTGGTAATTGTGAGCCCTGCAGGTAAGGAATAACATGCAGGCCTTCCCTGTGAAGGGCTGCTGCCATCACAGCCAAGCATTTGGTAAAGACTTGTGGCACAGAAGATAAGTCATAGCGCAACAATGAATTGGTAATGCTCCCTGTGAAACAGGAACCTCAGATATTTTCTGTGAGGTGTCCAGATCTTGATGTGGAGGCACCATTCTTCATATCTCAGGAGCAAATCCAGTCCCCTGTTTGCAATAGGGGAAGGAGACCCTTCAGAGTGATCATTCAGAACTTCCATGAAGCAGTTCAGATCTCTTACATCCAGAATAGGCCTCAGATCCTCTGCCATTTTGGACAAGGAAGTATCTGGAGTAAAAAAAACTGTGTTCTTCTACTCTAGAGGTACAGGTTCTATGGCCTGTTTTTGAATCAGTTTGTACTTTTTCTAGCAACAGGGGCATGCGCCCTGGTGGGTATGCTGTTACCACTGGTGGATGATCTGGAGGGTTGTCCAGAAGCTCCAGGGCATGACCCTTCTCTATAATCTCCAGAACCTATCTGCCTGTAGTCACCTCCCTCCATTGGTCCACCTGGAGGAATAGACTACCCCCTACAACTACCCCTGGAGGGAAAGGTGGTTGGGGTGTACAAGGAATCATGTTGAGCTCATGCAGAGACAGCCACCAACTCCACTATCTCTAGGTGGTTTTGAATGGGCACTTGGAGTTATGGTGGAGACTGGCAAGGCCCCACACTTTTACCTCTTCCCTGCTGTCTGCAGGCCAGAAGTTGCCCCCTGACAGCCAATGGGCAAAAGTTATCCCTGCTCCTACCCCTGTACTGGGTATGGTACAGGGAGTGTACTGACTTCAGAGTCTTGCCAGATAATTGAAGCGTTCTCAAGGCATCATGGCCAAACAGTTATGCCCTCTGAATGGGGCACTGAGAACTGTTTGCTACACATCAGCGGTAAAACCTGCTACTCTGAGCCAAGAGTAGAGCCTGAGACAAATGCCAGAGACTGCAGCCCTGGCAGAAGCATAAGAAATATCATATGCTGTGCAGATCAAATGGTTTCCCACATCCGCACTAGCAGTAAGAATTTTAATTAACTCTTGCTTAGTAGAACCCTCGGGCAAGGACTGTGCTGCTGCCTTAGCCTTCCTCCACAAGGTGTTCTGATATTTTATCATATGGGTCTGGTAATTAGCAATACGTGGGCCCAATGAGGTAGAGGCATACTGTATTCCTGCCTATGGCATCCAACATTCTGGATGCTCTATCAGGAGGAAGGGAACTCAGGTGTCTATGTGCCCTGGACCTGTCATGGGCAGCTGTGATCACCATTGAATCAGTCTCAGGCTAGTTAGCACAAAAGGGCTTTCCAGAAGGAACAGAATACATTTTGTCTGCCTTTCTGGGCACAACTTGTATATTGTTTGGCCTATACCAGGCTGCATAAGTGTCATCCTCCAAGGTTGGCAATAGGGGAGGAATTACAGCAGAGGGAGATTCTGGAATCTCCAGAAACTCCAGCAGATTCTTTTTGGTAGAAATTACTTCAATGCCTGGAGTGAGTTGCGATAACGTACTATTGCAGTACAGACACGACTTCCTCCAGACGATGAATTAGCTGGGCCTTACACAAGCGTTTGCTACTGCAACTCACAGCCATAGAGGCATCTTGGACCTAGTATTCTCCTGGGGTTTGAGATCACTTATCTCAAGATTGATCTGATCATTTGTTCAGATCATTGCACAGTAGGGTTCTCATTCAGGTCCCCCTTGGTAGTCCTTCCCCTGTAGAGATGGTCCATTATCACTTTAAAGGGTTTGCCCCCAGACATTATGTTGGCGATAATAGACCTCTCGGAGGTGAGTGTGTGGCAGGTGTGACTGAGGCAGTGGCAGCCTATACTAGGGCTGTGACCTCAGCATTCAACTCTGTTGCACTGGTCCATATATGACCCAGGTCCTCTTGCTTGAGATCCCCATGGATTGATGGGGCTCTCAGGAAGATGAAGACCAGGGATGAGAGGTTGAAGTGTTGTTGATGGAAGTCTGGATCAGAGAAGGATAGACTGGCTTTGAAAACTCACTACAGTGAGTATCAATGGGCAATCTTCCATAAGAAGACAGTATTCCTGTCCAGGGAGGGACAGACTGGCTCAGCTCTTTAGGACTGTAGATAGGCTGATTCCTCCAGCCTGTCTACAACTGAAAGGTGCAATTTCAGCTGGTAAGTGTGAAGAGTTCACTCTGTTCTTCTCTGACAGTGTGTCCTCTATCAGGAATGGGATCTGTCCAATGGGGGCAGTTACAGCCCCTCAGTGGACAGTTAGCTCATGCAAACTTCACCCCAATGGCATGGAGTGAGTTCAGGCCAGTGAAGGTGGAGGAAGTCTGTGAGGTAATCTCAATGCTGTGGCCCATGTATTGTGAACCAGACCCAGGCCCAACACATCTCCTTGTGAGATGTGTGGAGGCTGCTGGTCCAGTGTTCACCAAGATAGTCTGGTGCTTGCTTTCCGAGGGGCCATTCCCCAGTGCACTGAAAGAGGCACTAGTGAAGCCCTTCCTGAAGAAACCATCCTTTGACCCTGAGGTCTTGGCGAATTATAGACCTATCTCTAACCTTCCTTTTTTGGGGAAGGTTATCGAGAAAAAAGTGGCTCTGCAGCTCAAAGTCCACCTCACTGCTTGCAACATCTTTGAGCCCCTCCAGTCAGGATCTAGGTCTAGTCACAGTACTGAAACTGCATTAGTCAGGGTGCATAATGATCTCCTCAGGGCTGGAGGTAGATGAGAATGGTCAGTTCTCATCCTCTTTGATCTCTCCTCAGCCTTTGACACTGTGGACCATGGTCTGTTGTTGAATCACCTAAGCGAGTTCTGTGGACTCACCAGTACCGTCATCAACTAGTTTGAGTCTTTTCTCACTGGTAGGATGCAGAGGGTGGTGATGGGGAGTTTCTCCTATACCACAGGCCCCTACTATGTGGAGTTCCCCAGGGCTCGATCTTCTCGCCCATGCTGTTCACAGTGTACATGCTTCCCATGAATGAGATCACTAGATGTTACAGCATGGGTTTTTACTGCTATGCAGATGACACCCAGCTGTAAATGCCTTTTGCATCTGGGACTCATGGTGCCATGGGGGTACTCAGTGCATGTCTGGCCAAGATTCAAGACTGGATGTCCTCTAACTGGCTGAGGCTATACCCAGAAAAAACGGAGGTACTGGTGATAGAGCCTGGTCATTGGCAGGAGGTGGAGATTGCTGGGGTGGGAACTGGCTTGATGTTGGGTCCTATCCCACTTGTGACCTCTATTGAGGTGGAAAATCTGGGCATTATCCTCGATGACAGATTGACACTTGAGGTCCACATGTCATCTGTTTTCTGGAGTGTTTTTTACCACTTGAGGAATATCACTCAGATCAAAGCCTTAATCCCACCAGATTACCTGCTCTCACTGGTTCGTGCATTTGTGACATCTGGGCTTGGCTACTGCAATGCTCTTTATCTCGAGGTTAATGGAGGGGTCCTGTGTTGCCTGAAGCTGGTGCAGAATGAAGCACCCAGGATGCTGATGGGCATTCCGAGGTCCAGTCATGTCCCCATGGTCCTGCATGATCTGCACTGACTGCCTGTGAGGTGAAAACTCACCTTTAAGATGGGTCTTCTCTCCTACAAAGCCCTATATGGTTTGGGTACCAGTTACCTGAGTGACCTCATGACTCCCCACCGCACCCAGTGCCCTCTCCACTCCTCTGAAGAGGGCCTCGAAGGAACTCCCAGGGCCCAGCTAAAAACATCTGGTGATGGTGCATTTGTAGTGGCTGCACCGGCCCTGTGGAATTTGCTTCCAAGGTGTTTGATGGAAGGCTCCCTCGGCGGAGGCCTTCAAGAGGGGCCTGAAGGCTGTTTGGCCCTAGATTCTTCGGCCAGGACAGGACCAATTCCTTACAACTAAATTCCCTTGCTGGAAAGAGTATAGACATTGTAGACAACATAAAATACCTTGGGCTAACTATTGACCAAGGTCTCACCTTTAAGTCCCACATAGACCAGGTAACTAGGTCTATCCACGGCAAACTTGGCACATTGTACCGGCTAAAAAGACAACTTATCCCAGAGGCAAGGCGAGCAATTGCCTCCAGTGTCCTCCTTCCTACATTCATGTATGCTGCCCCTGTAATTCAGGGTATGTCAAAGCACAATTCAGGGTATGTCAAAGCATGAAGTCGACAGGCTTCAGGTCCTGTACAACAAGGTGGCGAGGTTTACGACACTGAGTCACCCAAGGAGCCACCCCTGAGTCTCACTGGCCCAGCTTCAATGACCTTCCTTTGAGGCTCATCTTTGGTACCCTCTGCTCCACCTTGCTTACAAACTGCAGCACCTGGCTGCCCCACCTAGCCTTACAAGAATAATCATTCCTAAGTCTAGCCTTCATATACTCAGGACCACTGGTCGGTCCCTACTAGCAATCCCCAGAGTCAAGACTAACGTGGGAGGTAAATCCTTCAGTCACACTGCCCCTAAGCTGTGTAACACTCTCCCACCTTTAGTACAGGAAGCTCCGTCACTGTTAAACTTTCGCACAAGGCTCAAGTCCCACCTGCTTGGGGCAAGCTCGTGACATTGTCAGGGTATTGGACAGTCACCTCCAGTCCCACATCCTACACCAATCCCTCTCCTTTTCTCACCCAAAATGACTCCAAAAGCATGCCTCAATCCCTCAAGTGTTGCACTTATGTTCAATATATTGAAATATTGCCTTTATTGTAACCTTGAATTTCATGTCTACTTTCTCTGCACCCTGTACTACCTGACTGTATTGTACTGTTTCTGTCTCCGGGGTCATCCTGAAAAAGGGACCTTCGGGGCTCAGTGGGCCTGCCCGGTCATCAAAATTCAATAAATACATTTTTAGTAAAGCCTATGGGATTTAGTGTTAGTATTGGCCTTATTTCAGGTCACCCAGCTGCTGTTTCTAACTCATTATTTGAGTTTTATTGAATGTATATCTATTTTGATTTACTGCCATTGTCTGTGCATTGTACAGCACCCTGAGCCTAGGGATAGGACGCTTAATAAATAACATTTTACTTACTGACTCACTTACTAGAATCCTGCTCCTCTAATGTGAAGTCTATGGCAGCTTGCATTTGATGCATTGTGTTGAAAAATGAGGGATCCTCTGGAGGTGATCTTCGTGTGTTCACAACAAAGTCTTCACTACAGGAGACTGTGGAGCTGATGTCCTGTCCATAGTGGCTCTCAGTGTAGTCGTCCTCTTCCTCCTCATCCTCCTGCATCATGAGATCAGGATTATACCCATATTTGTTGTCAACTCTATCATCGATGGGAATGAAGGATTGCACCACGATGTCATCAACAGCTAAGGAAGTCTACTTTGCAAGGCAGCACCTTGCAGCATCTATGGGGTATTTGGGAGAGGCCCCATCGATGAGCCCCCTGTAACAGGGAGGCCAAGCAGTAGATGTCTTATCATGTCTGAAAATGTAATGAGTACTGCCTGAGCATTGGCACCACTGTGGCTATAGGCACGACTGAAGTAGTCAACATTGTAGGTTGTATCTCCAGTGATGATGGTTATGTACTGGCCATAACAGGCCAGGAAGTGCCCATGCTAAGCCGTGTCTGGTTGACAACCGGGGGGGGGGGGGGCAGTTGGCATTGCTGCCGGAGTGGTCGAAGTTGAAGCACAGGTCATACCTGTAGTCCACAAGGGCGACCTAGATCTCACCGGGTGCTCGTGTCTGTGACACCACGAAGATTTTTCCTGGGGCTTCAATGACCACAATTTGGTTGATGGGCATGGTGGCGCAGATTTTTTTTGAAACTGCTTCTCCATTCTTGCAATGGTCTTTTGGAGGAGGAATTTCTCCAAAACCATCTTTCTGCATCACCTGGTTGCGGAGTCACACCTCCAGCAGATCTCACAAGCTTTCATGTCATGAGAGAGGCCTGAAACAGCAGATACAGACATTGTGGGAGTCTCCTGTGTATATCACTCCTCCACATTCACAGTACTGGAAAGGTTTAGACAGTTCTTTCAATGACGTACTGTACATATCGCTGAAAATTAGAAAAGTGTATACTTTGGTATAAGAAAAAATGTAAGAGCAGTGGTGTTTCTGATGGCAGGTCTGACGAGTCTGATCAACAGCAGAAAAAGAACTAAGGAGAGGAGTGGCTGCCCATGTTTATGTATACGCTGACACCTGACGTAATCATGGGTGGCCCCAGCTGACTGCTTGCAAATGTTTCCATATGGTCCTAGCACTGGAGCAGTTATATTTCCAAAGATATGGCCTGATGAAAGCTATATCCTCAGAGATCTAACCTTTCCTCCTGGTTCCTATGTTTACTCTGCATTGTCTGAGGCCTACAAATTCTGTTAACCCTGTTAATAGCTGAAGATATGCTGGGTCTTTTATACCTCTAACTGAAAAAACCTGTTAGTAATAATGTCCCGTTCCTTCTGAAAGTCACTCTCACTACTGCAATTTTGCTTGGCTCAAAGCATTTGAGTGAAGGTGATGCTTTCAATCATGTCTGAGGGTGAAAACTTGTGACATGTAAGACAGTGTTACATTCCATTTCCTTCCTTAGTCTAGTTTTTCGTAACCCCCTTTCCAATCAAAATATAGCGTCAATAAAACATTTGTACTATTTGATGTGGTTACTGTATATGGGGAACACAATGGCTCCGGGATCTGCAAATGCATATACCGTACGCATAAATTCAAGAAGATTCGTATTCTACAAGAGGGTAATATCTACAGTAACTATATAAAATGTTGGAAACATTTTATTGATGAGATATTGTTGAGTTGGAAAGGCAGTTACAGAAAAACACTAGATGAATTTAAATGTTACGATAATTCAAGGGATCCTTATCTTCAGTTCACAGTAACAGCTATCCAACAACAAATAGCATTTTTCCTAACAAAGGTGGTAGCCCCAATGCCCTTGATCCCAAACTTCTACTTCTCTCAGCCCCTGCCACTGTACTATTATCCTGCTCCTCAACCTTTCTTTTTCCTCTGCTACTGTCCCTGAAGTCCACAAGCAGGCTGTCATTCCTCTCTTGAAAAGTGGTGATCCCTCTTCTCCTGGTAACTTCCGTCCTAGTTCTCTCCTTAACACCCTAGCTAAGTTACAGGAACACCTTGTGCTATCTCAACTCTCTTCCTTCCTTAACTCCTTCTTCTTCACCCCCTTCCAGTCTGGTTTTAGGAAGTCCTACCCCACCTCCACTTCCCTCCTTCGGCTCACTGACTCCATCATTCGGCTCATTGACTCCATCCTTTCAGCTAATGATTGGGGCTGAAATATACACCATTTTTGATGATCTTGCTAAAGCTTTTGACACAGTGGCACATCCCCTCCTTCTGGGCAAGCTTAAAGCAGCAGGCCTTTCAGACTCTGCAGTCAGCTGGTCTCGGTCTTACCTTGAGGGAAGACCTCAAGCTGCCCAGATAGGAAGCTCCATTTCATCACCACTTCCTATAGGCTCAGGTGTCCCTCAAGGATCTGTCCTGTGTCCTATTCTGTTGTCCATATTTTTGAATGCCCTCCCCTCTGTCTGTTCCCCAGAGTCCATGCATATGTACGCTGATGATACAGTTCTTTTTGCATCTGGCTCCTCTTCCAGTGATCTTACCTTACAGCTTCAGCTGGATTTTGACAACATTCAGTGCTGGTTCCAGTCTAACCAAGTATCCTTCAATGCCAAAAAAACAGTTTCCATGACTTTTAGCATCTATCAGAGGCTTTCCAGACTCATCCCACTCCCTTATTCCATATCCCCTGATGGTGTTACGATTAAGGATGTATCCTCCTTTAAGTACCTCGAGGTCTGGCTTAACCATCACCTTGATTTCTCGGTTCATATTTTTTATGTTTTTATTTGCTGTTCTTTCTGATGGACCAGCCCCCTTTGGCCCTACCCAGCACGCAGCCCCATCATTCACTGTCCCCGGGACTTACCCTACCCTGTGTTCCTCCCTCACTTACCCCCCCCCAGGGATAGAGCCTTCAGAGGGGGCCCTTCCTCCCGGCAAACACCAAATTCAGTTTCTGGGGGGTGCCACAGGTCAGTGGTGTGAGGCCTGTGGTGCAAGGCAGACGGCATCCTGTTTGGCCTGAGTTTTCATGTTTTCTCCCTGGGAGGCAGGATGTGCAATGATGTCAGAGGCATGCACACCATTTGCCCCGCCTCCCGTAGATGCTAGCACTGGCTGTCGAACCCCTGGCTTCCACCCAAGGTTGGTTGAGTGCCAAGAGCTCCCCCTCCCAGAGAGCAGTCCATGGGACTCGCAATCCTCTTCTACCCCCCCCGGCCGGCCTTCTGAACCCAAGTCATCGGTATCACAAGTGGTAGCCCTACTGTTGCACTGGCGGTCTGGCCTTCTTGGTTCATACTGATGCCATACACCAAAAGCTCCATCCCACAAGTTGGTGCACTGTACATGAACAAAGCAAGTATCCCACTTCCTGTCTGCTGAGAGATTATTTTAAAGATGATTCTCCCTATTTTTGATTATGGTGACACAGTCTATAGTGGAGGTCTCAAATCCTCCCTTGCCAGACGCGATCTCCTTCTTCCACTCTTTTTGTCATTCTGCTTTAGATTGTCGCCCTCTTAACCACCACTGCACACACTGCTCTGCCCTTTCTCTTCCCTCTCTTGATGCCAGGCGCTTTTCCCATTTGGGGTTTGAAGCAGTGCTCTCTTCCTTCAATAAACCAGATCCAGAAACAAATGATTTGATACCTTTTATTGGACCAACATGGATGTTACAGAAAAGAACAAAGTGCTTTAGCTTTCGAACCAACCAGGTCCTTCTTCAGAAGCTTTGTGGCAGTTTTTTCAAATATCCCATACTATTAACACCAGATTATATAGAAAAAGCAGAAATAATTCTCATTGGTTTAACATATACATTTAAAACATAATAGAAGATTCGTCAGAGAAGCTAATTAACACCAGTATGCCTTAAACTGAGGAGCCTCAGAAGGGCAAAGGTTATCAAAAATTCTCTACAGCCAGAGAGTTCTTGTCACATACATTTTAAAATGTCTCAGTATGCCAAGAAAGCATTCTAGTGATAAAAAAAAAAAAAAAAAAAAAAACCTTGGAGTGGCATTCTCCCTAATACATGTAAGATGAGCTTACAACTTACATTCCAATTGTCCTGGTATATTAAAGGACAAATAATGAGAGACAAAATCCTGAAATTAGGTATAACTGCAAGTTGAAATCAAGCCTCAAATTAACCTACACATATAAACATGATGCATGAAAGTATCACTTGTAAGTGTAAGTGCAAAAAAAAAAAAAAAATCCTTGTCAAGGACCCCCAAGAAAACGAGACCATGAGCCTGATAAATGCAGATTTCAACACAGAGTCTGTGTATAACAAAAATGCACAGAATCAGTCTAAGCAATCTAAATGAAAACCCAAAGGAATTACACCTTTAATGACCCCCCAAGTAAATGAGATATGCATCTTAATATGAGCAGTTGAAAATGTGACAGTGTAAATCCATCCACTGACAACTAATAGAAGGAAATAAATGCACACTATATGAAAACTAAGTGTTCTAGCCACATAACAACTGCCCCATGCCACGCTCCACCCACACATATGTGTGTACACATACACCATACCACCCCCATACACACACACACACACTGCACCCCCACACAACCACAACACACAACAAATATAGCAAACACATTGCACACACCACACCACACCACGCACAACAAAAAAACACACATACACACCATACCCACAACACATAAAACACAACACACACCAAACACACACATACATACATCAGTATACACACACACACACTCAACGCACTCACCACAGTGTTAAGGTGAAAAGTCAACAATGTAGATAACCATAAACTTACAAAATCAAAGGCCGCTGAAGAACTAAACTGTTTATGTCCATCTTTTAAAGTAAAGGTCTGTGTAAGTTTAAGTGGAATAATGTGTCATGTACCCAACATCAATGTTCAATCCATCCATACCATATCAATATCAATATGGTGGCGGATACAAATGAGCACTACTGTAATGAAGTAGTGCTCATTTGTACCTCAGTCGGCAGCCGGCCGTGGTGGTGAGAGAGGAGGCTGAGCCGGCCGCCGCTCCATTCTTGACTGTGATTGGGATAAGCGTCACTACCCCGGTGGGGGGGAACCACTAGACTACCAGGGATAAGATATATATTTGATTTACAGTGGGGACAGGAGCCTTGCTTGGGGGTTGGGGACCACTAGACTACCAGGGAAGGGACATTAATTTAACTGCTACGGGGGATGGGAGCCATGCTTGAGGGTGGGGGGACAACTAGACAACCAGATAAAATATATATATTTTAATTTCTATGGGGGTCAGGAGCTGTGCTTGAGGGTGGGGACCACTAGACTACCAGGGAAAAGATGTTTATTTCAATATCTACGGGGGTCAGGAGCTGTGCTTGGGGTGGGGACCACTAGACTACCAGGGAAAAGACATTTATTTTAATTTATGTTGGTCAGGAGCCATGCTTTGGGGTGGGGGACCATTAGACTACCAGGAAAATATTTATATTGTAATATCTATGGGGGTCAGGAGCTGTGCTTGGGGGTGGGTGGACCACTAGACTACCAGGAAAATATATATATTTAAATTTCTCACGGGGGTCAGGAGCCATGCTTGGGGTGGGGGACCACTAGACTACCAGGAAAAGACGTTTATTTCAATATCTATTGGGGTCGGGAGCCATGCTTGGGGGTGGGGGACCACTAGACCACCAGGAAAAGACATTTATTTTAATTTCTACAGGGGTCGGGAGCTGTGCTTGGGGGTTGGGGGACCATTGGCACATGAGGGGTTTCAGTGTGTTCTGGGGCTACCAGGGGTCGGGGATAATGCTAGTGGGAGACACTAGCCTACCAGGGTATAACTGGCACACAATGGAACAGGGACCTTGACGGCAGAAAAGGACTGCCTGGCCCAGCCAGTCTGCCCTGTTCCCTATCTACTGGATATGCTGCATAACCTAGTGACCCTACAATCTATGGCTTACTGCCACCACCAGGTTTGCCTTATGCCTGTCCCATGCATTGCATCCCCCCACTGTGTTTCACCCACTACTGCAGTGGGGTACCTATGTTGTTGGGAGAGGCATCCTCCAGGGCATGTATGCCCATGGGCAGTGTGTCTGTTTAACTATCAATCTGTATATGTATGTATGTATATGTATATATATATATGTATATATATATATATATATATATATATATATATATATTAGAGGCAAAAACTCTGTTTAATGCATCAGTTATGGTTGTTCCACAGTGACAAAAGCAAGGAAATTCAGTGTTAGGGTTGAAAGTCCCCTTGACCCACCCAGCCCACCCCAACTGGCATTGGGGTGTGCGTTGGGGTCGCCAGCCCTAACTCTCACCCCATCACATGTGTAACCACTGTCTCTGGTAAACTAAGTTAAAGCCTGGACTGCACTGCCAGTACTGATTATGAATACTGACTGTTAATGTGTATTTTCCCTGAATACTGCTTGATTATGTATGTTTCCTTGTATTTTATGTACTCCCTCCACCCCCTGTAACCGACGTGGAGCCTTTGCAAAAGAGTCTGTGACTCAAAGGATTGTAATTCCGATCTTATGCAATAAATAAATAAATAAGCAGAGGTATAGGAGAATGCCGTATGAGTTAGCACAGCGATATGCGTACCCCAATACTGGTTGGGGGTGGGCAGGAGGGTCCAAGGAGGCTTTCAACCTAACACTGAATTTCCTCACTTTTGTCACTGTGGAACAACCCTAACTGATGCATTAAATGGAGTTTTTTGCCTCTAATTTCCCTTCTTTTTGTGAATGAGGACAATAAATAGTGAATGGAATGCGGTGGCGGGAGTGCAGGACCCCTTTGGGCCCCTGTGCTCTCACCATGATGTCTTGTTATAGTAACAGGAACTGCAAAGCAAACACAAGCTGCAATGATCATCACATATGGTAAAGCAAATGTAAATGGTAAAGCAAACGTTATAGAAATGCAAGCGTAGCGACACCGAAGTGAACAGTGATGCAAACAGACATGCAAGCGTGTACGAAAACGCAACTGGTATCGCGCACAGTGATGGCACCGGTATTGTAAATGCAAATGTTAAGTGTTACAGCAACAAGAATGCCAAAGGTAACATAAATGAAAACACAAATGGAAGCCTGCACGTAAACACGAACCGTAACGCGCACGGGCACGATACCACAATTGTAAACAGAAATGGTAAAGTTAACATGAACAATAACACCAATGGAAACAGAAACGTAAATGCAAATGCAAACGCGTACGTAAACGCAAACTGTAACGCGCATGGTCACGTTACCACAATTGTAAATGCAAATGGTAATGGTAACAGCAACAATAATGCCAAATGAAACAGAAACGCAAAAGGAAACACAAGCACAGATGAAAACGCAAGCCGTAATGTGCATGGGCACGGTAACGCAATAGGAACCGCAAATGGTCACAGTAACAGCAACGAAGATGCAAAACGAAAGACAAATGCAAACAGAAATGAAAGGGCTGCCGTAAACACTAATGGCAATGGACACAGTGATACAAACCAAAATGCAAACACAAACAGTAGTGGAAACGCAAATGGTAACAGTAACGCAAATGCATGCGCAAATGAGAATGCAAAGGGTAACGCACACTGTGACGTACACAGGAATGGTAATGCAAATGGGTACATAAACACAAGTGGAAACAGTAACTGTAACATTAACAGAAGCGCATACCCTGTTTTTCCCCAACAGCTGCATAGAGAAACATAGTGTGTACAAAGAATGTATGCATAATAATGGGCCTCGGAGTCTAAACTGAGGTGTTGGAATACTATATTGCTTATACCTCAGTAACTGTACGACATATAAAAAAAAATCACATGCTTCATGGTTTTCCTGGCTACATTTTGCTGAATGCGCATTGTCACAATGAAAATTCCGTATCTCGCACCGTTTTCAAGATACGAGCCCCGAAAGGCACGGCATACACCACCATGTTAGTTTTCAGACTGGTCACGCAAACCGTGCGATCTGTAGGTGACAGCAAAGAATTTGCAAAAAAACATAATTGCGCATTTGGTTGTCGCTTAATAACTCCACAGCTGTATATCTGAGTGGTACGAAAGTTGGCAGATCCCAAGATCTACCATGCTCAATTGGGCATACCAAATTTCAGACAAATCTGTTGAACAGTGGCAAAGTTATTAAGGTGCAAAGTTTCACCCTTTAACCTTAAAAGTGCTACTCTACCATATATATATGTGTGTATATAATATATATATATATATGGCAAAAACTCTGTTTAATGCATCAGTTAGGGTTGTTCCAGAGTGACAAAAGCAAGAAATTAGGTGTTAGGGTTGAAGCCTCCTTGGACCCCCCGGCCCCCAACTGGCATCCAGGGTGCACATTGAGGTCATATTCCAACTCTCACCCCCATCACATGTGTAAAGAAGCTGAGGTATAGGAGAATGGGGTGAGATAGACTACGACCCCAACATGCACCCCGATGCCAGTTGGGGGGTTGGTTGAGAAGGTCCAAAGGGGGCTTTCAACCCTAACACTGAATTTCCTCACTTTTGCATCTGTGGAACAACCCTAACTGATGCATTAAATGGAGTTTTTTGCCTCTAATTTCCCTTCTTTTTGTGAATGAGGACAATAAATAGTGAATGGAATGCGGTGGCGGGAGTGCAGGGCCCCTTTGGGCCCCGTGCTCTCACCACATGATGTCTTGTTATATAGTAACAGGAACTGCAAAGCAAACACAAGCGGCAATGATCACGTACATGGTAAAGCAAATGTAAATGGTAAAGCAAACGTTAATAGAAATGCAAGCGTAAAGTGACACCGAAGCGAACAGTGATGCAAACGGACACGCAAGCGTGTACGAAAACGCAACTGGTATCGTGCACAGTGATGGCACCGGTATTGTAAATGCAAATGTTAAGTGTTACAGCAACAAGAATGCCAAAGGTAATATAAATGAAAACACAAATGGAAGCGTGCACATAAACACGAACCGTAACGCGCACGGGGACGATACCACAATTGTAAACAGAAGTGGTAAAGTTAACATGAACAATAACACCAATGGAAACAGAAACGTAAATGCAAACGCAAACAGCGTGACGTAACGCAACGACGCTGGCATGGCGTGGTCGCCGCTACCACAATTGTAAATGCAAATGGTAATGGTAACAGCAACAATAATGCCAAACGAAACAGAAACGCAAAAGGAAACACAAGCACAGATGAAAATTCAAGCCATAATGTGCATGGGCACGGTAACGCAATAGGAACCGCAAATGGTCACAGTAACAGCAACGAAGATGCGAAACGAAAGACAAATGCAAACAGAAATGAAAGGGCTGCCGTAAACGCTAATGGCAATGGACACAGTGATACAAACCAAAATGCAAACACAAACAGTAGTGGAAACGCAAATGGTAACAGTAACGCAAATGCAAACGCAAATGAGAATGCAAAGGGTAACGCACACTGTGACGTACATAGGAACGGTAATGCAAATGGGTACGTAAACACAAGTGGAAACAGCAACTGTAACATTAACAGAAGCGCATACCCTGTTTTTCCCCAACAGCTGCACAGAGAAACATAGTGTGTACAAAGAATGTATGCATAATAATGGGCCTCGGAGTCAAAAATGAGGTGTTGGAATACTAAATTGCTTATACCTCAGTAACTGTACGACATAGTAAAAAAAATCACATGCTTCATGGTTTTCCTGGCTACATTTTTGCTGAATGCGCATTGTCACAATGAAAATTCCGTATCTCGCACTGTTTTCAAGATACGAGCCCCGAAAGGCACGGCATACGCCACCATGTTAGTCTATGGGAAAAAACATCAACTTCAGAGTACCATAACTTGGCAGCCATGCAACTTTTTTTCACCAATCCACCAAAATGCATATCTGTGAGATGCTGGCTGCCTTCCCTTCAAATTTCAGCCCAAAATACCAAACGGTTCTTTTGCAGCAGGTGGCAAAGCACACCTGTCATTTTGGCCATAGTCTGGAAAAGTAGTGTCGTAATTTGCGACACTTTTCACAAAAATTTGCAAAAGTGTCGCAGGTGCGACACTACTTTGTGACACTACTGTTTCCAGAAATTTGAAAAACATATTTCTGGGATGTTTAACCCCAAAATAAAGACATGGCTAGCATCCTCAGGGTCCAACTAGGAGAACACAGAAAGAATTGTGCCCCTAGAGGGTCCCAGTTTTAAATGCCAAGCATTTTTATGATCACTAACTAAAAACAAAATGGCAGATTTGCGACACTACTAGGGCTATTTGCAACACTAAAAAGTGCATTTGCGACACTTTCAAACTTTTTGTTAACTTTTTCCATTGAGTTATAATGAGAACTTGTTTTTTGAATAACTTTTTAACTGTTTAATATTTTTTCACGAAGTCTTCAAAAGGCACATTGGGGACCGCGGCCGCACGTTCCCTGAAGTTTTCAGACTGGTCATGCAAACCGTGCGACCTGTAGGTGACAGCAAAGAATTTGCAAAAAAACATAATTGCGCATTTGGTTGTCGCTTAATAACTCCACAGCTGTATATCTGAGTGGTACGAAAGTTGGCAGATCCCAAGATCTACCATGCTCAATTGGGCATACCAAATTTCAGACAAATCTGTTCAACAGTGGCAAGTTATTAAGGTGCAAAGTTTCACCCTTTAACCTTAAAAGTGCTACTCACCCTAATTATGGTAGCACTACGTGCTACATAATATATATGTATATATATATATATATATATATATATATATAGCAAAAAAACTCTATTTAATGCATCAGTTAGGGTTGTTCCAGTTGACAAAAGCAAAGGAAATTAGGTGTTAGGGTTGAAAGCCTCACTGACCCCAGCCCACCCTCAACTGGCATCAGAGTGCATTAGGTTATCGGCCCTAACTCTCACCCCCATCACATGTGTAAAGAAGCTGAGGTATAGGAGAATGGGGTGAGAGTTAGGACCGACGACCCCAACATGCACCCCGATGCCGGTTGGGGGGTGGGTTGAGGAGGTCCAAGGGGGGCTTTCAATCCTAACACCGAATTTCCTCACTTTTGTCACTGTGGAACAACCCTAACTGATGCATTAAATGGAATTTCTTGCCTCTTATTTCCATTCTTTTTGAGAATGAGGACGATAAATAGTTAATGTAATGCTGTGGCGGGAGCGCAGGACCCTTTAGGCCCTGTGCTCCAACCACATGATGTCTTGTCACATAGTAACAGAACAGCAATGGAAATGCAAGTGCAAACAGTTATGCAGATGGTAACACAAACGTAAATGTTAAAGCAAACGTTAATAGAAACGCAAGCGCAAAGTGACGCCGAAGTGAACAGTGACACAAACGGACATGCAAGCATGTACGAAAATGTAACTGGTAACACGCAAAGTGACAACACTGATATCTTAAATGCAAATGTTAAGTGTTACAGCAAAAAGAACGGCAAAGGGAACAGGAACGGAAACGTGAACGCAAGCGCACACGTAAACACAAACCGTCACATGCATGGGCATGGTACCACAATTGTAAATGAAAATGGTAAAGTTAACATGAAGAATAATGCCAAAGGAAACAGAAATGGAAAAGAAAGCACACACAGAAACGCAAATCGTAACACGTACAGGCATGGAACCACAATTGTAAATGCAAATGGTAATGGTAACAGCAACAATAACACCAAAGGAAAGAGAAATGCAAACGCAAATGCAAGCAAGTACAGAAACGCAAACCGTTATGCGCACGGTCATGGTACCGCAATTGTAAATGCAAATGGTAACAGTAACAGCAACAATAACACCAAAGGAAACAGAAACACAAACAGAAACGCAAGCGCGTATGGAAACACAAACCGTAATGCACGGGCACGGTACCGCAATTGCAAATGCAATTGGTAACGGTAACAGCAACAATAAGGCCAAACGACACAGAAACGCAAACACAAGCACAAGCGAAAACGCAAACCGTAATGCACATGGTGGCGTAGACAGGAACAGTGCCACGAACGGGAACAGAAATGCAACTGGAAATGCTAACTGGCACAGTAACGAAAGGGCATACCCTTCTTTTCCCCCAAAACTGCATTGAAAAACACAGTGAAAACAAAGAATGTATACATAACAATGGGCCTCGGAGCAGAAAATGAGGACTTGGAATACTAAATTGCTTATATCTCAGGAACTGTACGATGTAGAAAAAAATGTAAATTTCATATGAATTATGACTTTCCTGGCTAGTTTTGAACTTAGCCCTCTAGTTGGGGGGGGGGCTAAGCATTTTTGCGACGAAAATTCCGTATCTCGCACCGTTTCCGGGATACGGGCCCTGAAAGGCGCAATGGACACCGTAATGTTATCCAATGGGAAAAAGCATCAACTTCGGAGTGCCTTCACTGTGCCGCCCTGTAATATTTCTTCACCAAACCACCAAAAAGCACATCTGTGGGATGTTGGCTTTCGTCACTCCAAATTTCAGCTCAAAAGACCAAAGCATTATTTTGCAGCAGGGTGGCAAAGAATTCCTGTAATGTGGCAGACGCCGTAATGTTATCCTATGGGAAAAAGTGCTAACTTTGGATTGCCATTAATTTTCAGCCCTCCAATATTTTTGCACCAAACCACCAAAAGGCACATCTGTGGCATGTTGGCTGTCTTCTCTCTAAATTTCAGCCCAATAGCTCAAACCGTTCTTTTGCAGCAGGGTAGCAAAGAATTCTTGTTATTTTGGGCATAGTGCCGCAAAATAGTGTTGAAAATCATGACACTTTCACAAATGAAATCACGAAAGTGTCGTGAATGCAACACTACTTTGAGACACTACTTTTTACAAAAATTTTAAAAACATATTTCTGGGGTGTTTAACCCCAAAATAAAGACATGCCTAGCATCCCCAGGGCTCGACTAGGTAAACACAAAAAGAATTGTGTCCTTAGACGGTCCCAATTTTAAATGCGAAGCACTTTTGTGATCACCAGCTGAAAACAAAATGGCAGATTTGCCACACTACTAGGGCCATTTGCGACACTAAAAAGTGCATTAGCGACACTGTCAAACTTTTTGTTAACTTTTCCCATTGACTTATAATGGGAACTTATTTTTTGAATAACTTTTAATATTTTTTCACAAAATCTTCAAAAGGCACATCGGGGACCCCGGCCGCACGTTCCCTGAAGTTTTCGGACCAGTCGCGCAAACCATGCAACCTGTAGGCGCAAGCAAAGAATTCACTAAAACCGTAAATGTGCGCACAGCTCTCACTGAATAACTACGCAGCCGTATGTCTGACCACTACGAAAGTTGGCAGATCCCAAGATGTATGGTTCTTGATCATGCATTCCAAATTTCGTGACAAATCCGTTGAATGGTGGCAAAGTTATTATGGTGCAAAGTTTGACCCTTTAACCTTAAAAGGGCTACTCAACCCTAACTATGGTAGCACTACCGTGATACCATAATATATATATATATATATATATAGATAGATATATACATACACATACATATCTACAGGTCCTGCTTGCACAGCTGCATGGGTGTGTTGTATGCACTGACTGTGCCTGTCAGCACACAGTTCCTGCTGCTTCCAGCTTGTACTTCCATTCTGACCAACAGGGGATGCTGTGGGCATGCCTTGGCCTGCAGCATCCAGCCTGTATTTCCATTCCGACCTAAAGGGGGAGCTTTGTGCTCCATGCAGTAGCATCGGTAATGTATGCTAAACAGCACTTAATGAGATGCAAATGTACTTGTTTGCTCACGGATTACCTAAGTAGGCTCATTTGCATGGGAGCTTTGAATATAGCTCCCGTTTGCCCTGGGCTAACCAGTTTGCATCAGGCTAATGTGTTAGCACTGTGCATTCAGGTTAGCCCTGCGCAAATCTCACTTCAGCATAGCACACTAAGCACTGTACTGCAGCGTGTGGCTTGCATTGTTGTTTGCAGTCATACCTCTCAACTGT
The DNA here is from genome assembly GCA_016271365.2 of Neoceratodus forsteri. Classification (NCBI taxonomy): domain Eukaryota; kingdom Metazoa; phylum Chordata; order Ceratodontiformes; family Ceratodontidae; genus Neoceratodus; species Neoceratodus forsteri. Next base: position 1,503,025,141 of record CM028129.1, read on the forward strand.
CCCAGATTTTCAGGGACGTCCCTGATTTTATCTCAGCCTTTTACTCTGTCCCTCCTACAAATTGTGTTTCCATGACCAAACAGTGGGGGTTGTAAGCATAACATACTGTCAGACATTAATGTTACATATGTGTTCTTCCTTAGAAAATGCATTTTACACTACACCACTTATTCTACCAGCTTCCTAAGCGGATATCACCAATTTGTAAGGTGTGTCCCTGATTTTAAACCTTTGTCCATGATTCTTTTAAGCCTTGTCCCCGATATATGAGGCAGGAGGTTGAGAGGTATGTTTGCAGTAGATGTGAGACATCTCTATGCAATCACACACAATGTTCTCCACCTGCAACACTGGCTTGCTACAAAGTCTAATGAGCTGCAGCTGCAGTTTGCACTTCCCTGTTGCTATATTCAGTGCTGTCTTATTCCCATGCTATTTTTGCCCTGCTCTCCCAGACCAGTTTGTCCGGCTTCCTTAGATTACTATATTCAGCAGGATTAGCACCAGGCTATTTACATAGAAACATAGGAGTTGACGGCAGATAAAGACCGCAAGGCCCATCCAGTCTGCCCATTTCTTTTTCTACCTTATAAATGTGCCATCGGCCTTTGCTCTGTCAGTGGCCTATCTATTCATAGTCATTTGTATTGCTCCCTTATGCCTATCCCATGCCTGTTTGAAGCCCTGCACTGTATTCATAGCCACCACTTGTGTGGTAAGCCATTCCATGCATCCACCACCTTTCTGTGAAAAGAATTTCACATTCCCTTAATCGCCCCCAATCTCTCATGCTGTGTCCTCTTGTTCTGCTATTTTTCTTATATTTAAATGTTAGACTCTTTCACCTTGTTAATGCCCTTAAGATGTTTGAATGCCTTGATCATATCACCTCTCTCCCTCCTTTGCTCAAGGGTATACATATTGAGCTCTGTTAATCTGTCCTCATATGTCTTCTGATGCAATCCCTGCACCATTTTGGTTGTCCTTCTCTGGACTGCCTCAATTTGGTTAATGTCCTTGTGAAGGTGTGGCCTCCAATACTGCATGCAGTGCTCCAGATGGGGCCTAACCAGTGTCTTGTAAAGAGGGATTATTTCCTTCCTCTTACGACTTGTGATACCCCTACTAATATACCCTAACAACCCCCTAGCCTTACCTACTGATTTAGAGGTCTGCTTGGATGATTTCAGGTCATCAGTGATGATGATGCCCAAGTCTCTTTCTTCCTTTGTGACTGCTAGCAACTCCCCTCCCAGCCTATAGGTGGCTTCAGGGTTTCTCTTCCCTATGTGCATGATTTTGCACTTCTTTGCATTAAACTTAGTTGCCACTCTTCTGACCATTTTGCTAGTTTATCCAGATCTCTTCTCATTCTGCCCAACCCATCTGGATCATCTACCTGTTGCAGATCTTGTGTCATCTGCAAACAGACAAGCCTTACCCTCTCGTCCATCTGCAAGGTCACTAATGAAGATATTGAAGAGGACTGGCCCCAGGACTGACCCTGAGGTACCCCACTTGTGACTTGCATCTCTTCTGACTGTATACCATTTACCACCACTCTCTGTTTTCTGCCCGTCAACCAGTTTGCCACCCAGTTGACCAACTTCTGACCCACCCCAAGCCTACCCAGCTTATTTATCAATCTTCTATGTGGAACAGTATCAAAAGCTTTGCTGAAGTCAAGGTAGGCGACATCAACTGCTCCCCCTTGGTCCACCACTCTGGTTACCCAGTCAAAGAAATCTATGAGATTAGTTTGACAGGACCTTCCTGTTGTAAACCCATGCTGTCTTGGATCCTATGCTCCTATGGATTCCAGGTGTTGCACTATCCTTTCCTTAAGGAGTGCCTCCATAATCTTGCCCACTACTGAGGTAAGACTGACTGGTCTGTAGTTCCCGCCTCCTCCCTGCTACCACTTTTGTGGAGCAGGATCACTTGAGCCCTTCTCCAGTCTTCTGGGACCTCTCCTGTGCTCAGAGACTCACTAAACAGTTCTGCTAATGGCTCTGCTAGTTCCACCTTTAGCTCCTTAAGTACCCTGGGATGTATGCCATCAGGTCCCATTGCCTTATCTACCCTGAGCTTAGCAAGCTCTTGTAGGACCCTTTCTTTTGTGAAAGGAGTAGTGCTCACCTCCCCCATGTCCATGATGCTGAGCTGTGGGCCCTGCCCTACCTTCTCTCCAGTAAATACTGAGCAAAAGTATCTATTTAGGATAGATGCCTTTACAGGGTCCTCCTCCTCACATGCTCCCTTTTCTCCATTAAGCTTAGCAATACCCCCTCTGGACTTTCTCCTTTCACTAATGTATCATAATCCAAGACCCCTATATTCCCTTTTGAATATAGCTTGCTTTGTGCTCCGGGCTAAGTTTGCCCACCAGGCAGTGCTAATTTAGCCCTGGGGCAAAGTTTTGAATATTTGGCACAAAGGGTTCAAATTAACGGCACCCTGTCTGACTTGGGCAGTGTCACTGGTGGTGTCCCGCAAAGGTCTGTTCTGGGCCCCTCTTTTTTCCAGGTATTTATTTTGGACATGACCACAAACTGTTATACACCTTCTATTAAATATGCCGATGATATAAAAATTGATGGTCCTTGTACTAATCCAGATCAAGCTTTAACCATACAACAGGATCTAGATAAAATCACAAACTGGGTAAACACATTGGGTATGAAACGTAACAATTCCAAATGCAAGGTTAAGCACCTTGGACCCCAGAATCCAGATCATTTATATACACTAGGAGGAGTCCTACTGAATACAACCACTGATGAAAAGGATCTTTGTATTGTAATTTCACATGATTTATCTAATTCAAAACACATACACGGTTCCATAAACAAAACAAATCATGTTATCTGGTCTATCAAGAGGAACATCAAATCTAGAAATCCTAATGTCATGATGCCTCTGTTCAGGGCTTATGTAAGGCCACATTTAGAGTTTGCATCCCGGCTCTGGTACCCTTTCAGAAAAACTGAATGTGATTTACAAGAAAAATGCAAAGGAAGTTCACTAAGCACATACAGAGGTTGCAACATGAGACCTATGAAACAAGACTCCGATCCTTAAACCTCATGACCCTAGTCACCCATCGCCTCAGAGGGGATCTTTCATTTTTATTTTACATAATCCAAGACCCCTATCTGATGACAGAACTCGATTTTGTATTCAGAAATGATATTTCTAATACCAGAGGTCACCCTTTACAACTGGCTAGAAAACCTTTTAACCCCTTAAGTAGGAAATTCTTTTTCACACAAAGGACTGTTAATCCCTGGAACAGATTACATCTTGAGGTAGTTATCAGTGAAACCAAAAATGTACTTAAACATCGTCTTGATAATCTAATAACATCTGGGTACAATCTTTCCTATTATAATTTGTTATTAGTATAGGCGCACCCATGGGCTATCTGGCCTCCTTGCTCCTCAAATTACCTTAGTATGAACCATAGTATAACTCTGGGTCATCCCTGGAAAAGGGACATGCTGTCTCAGTGGGCCCACCCAGTTATCAAAATTCAAATACAGTACTCCAATGTTATAATGAATCCTGGTTATAGCGAACAGCTGTGATGGCTCCCATCGTTTACCTTAAACCTCAAGTATGAATGAATGGGTATTATCGGTTATAGGGAAAACAACAGGAGCCATCACTGCTGTCTCCCACTGCCACTGTTTCCCTACTACAGTCTTCTGTTGCCTTTTTACGACCCCTCTGTATCCCTGCTGTACATCAAGTCCATTTGTCATGATGGGCTGTTTTTTAGAAGAGCTGTGAGTTGTATTAGCTCTGTGTGCTGATTTGCACTTGGCACAGTAGGTTATAGTGCAGCTGTGGGCTGACCTGTCTCATGTGTGCTCTGGTTTCCTGTATGGCTGTCAGTACAGTAGAAGAGCAGAATGGAAAGCTGAACAAAGAGCTGAGTTGTATTTGAAGACATGGATTTCACCGACAGGCTGTTGGACATAGGTTCTCATAAGGTGAGATTGTGAGCACAGATTTATGCCAGTGTGCATTTCTAGTAAAAAGGTTATTACCTCCATATAGCGAACCCTTAATAGATCAGATGGACCCAGAGGTGTTCATTATAATGATGGACTATTGTAAATAAACTAAAATAAATACTGTCCATTAGTGATTCATTTTAGATTAATTATTTAGTTTTTATTGACCAGGTAAGCACACTAGACAACTTCATGCCTATTTTCAGGTACATGACACAGTGAGCAGATTATAAGGAAACATATTAATAGGATAGGAACAAGACTTGGCTTGAGACTAATGCTGTGTATTAGGGTGATGTGTGAGTTTTGATTTTATTTGTTGATATCATTGTGATGTAAGTGTGTGTGAAGTTGTAAGGAACTGAAAAATATCATGTTATAATTTACATTGACACTACTGACATAGTAGCCATACCTGAGACCTGGCTGAAGCCTTCGGTAATCTCCCATGAGGGTGAGCTCCCTGGGTTTACCATATTTAGAAAAGTTAGGGTCAGCAAGATGGGTGGGGGTGTCCTTTATGTCAAATCCACACTTAATGCCTCTCTGGTGGCTGTTCATGCCCTAAAAGGATTAGAATGTGAGGCTATAATTGTCAAAGTTCTGCTTGGGGACACCAAACCTCTATATGTGGATGTGAGTTTTATCTGTAACCCCTCCCCCCCTTTGGTGTCCTCTGCTCTTAATACTCTCTCTAAGACTATCTCTGATAAGCCTTTAGGGGAATTAATCCTCTTCAGGGAATTCAATTTTAATTGGACTTTTGATTTTGGGGTAGACAAAAGTCCACCTGCTTGAGGTCCTCCTCACCCAAATCATCAGTGAGCCTACTAGGTTAAACAACAAGACTGATAACCATACACTACTTGACTGAACTCTTGTTAGCAAACCAGGCAGAATCACAGCTGCGGGCACTTTTGGAAAGACGGTGCTACTAAGCCTCCACCTAGGAATTTCCTGGCCCGTGATTTTTCTAAATCCAGTGCTGGCTCCTTCTGGCCACCCTTTCAGGCATACATTGGGCCACTATCAGAGCTTTTCCACACATTGACTCTGCCCTTGACTTCTTTGTTAATAATTTCCTCTCGGCTGCCAACATGTATGCCCCCTTTAAGCAGATCAGGGTGTTGTCGAGGCTTAGGTCAGGAAACATGTAGACCAGGAGAAGCTGTAAAATCTGCAAGTAGTGTTTTATTAATATCAATAACAATAGAAGAGAAATAAAAATAAAAAAAAATTTACAGAATGGTTTCAAACATAGGCAGTCCAAACATAAGTCCACTTTCTGAGCTCAAAACAAAATACAAAATACAAACTAAACTATCCAGCTCTCTCTCTCTCCTCTTTTGTAAGTTTTTTTAAGCAGGTTGATTGCTACCTCCTGTTGGAAACAAGGTGTCCCACTCTTACTTGTACAGAATTCATTAGTTTCCTTCCTGCAAATGAGCACATTGAGAACCAAGCTGGCCCACCTGCTGACAGTTTGCAAAAGCCTGAGGTCAAAAAGGACACACTCTCTGCTAGTTTTCTATGTACTATATATATTCGAAATCATGGAACCCATTTTCACATAAAGATTCACACATATTTTTATAACCATATATATAAGCAAAGTAGAGACAGTAAGAAACAAAGGCAGGGAGATAGTGGGGTGGGAACGTGAAGCCATCGGTGTGATCAAGTCCTACATTTTACATGAAAATTTGATTGTGTAATCAGACAGACAAAAAACAGAAAAAGAGAGGACAGAAAAGATCCTTGCTTTCTGCATAACCGCTGGGACAGGGCCTTATTCAGCCCTGTCACACAGGCTAAAAGGTCAGTACTCTAAACGGCTGTACCATTGGAAACTATTGAAGCTGAGGGATAAGGTACGGGGGCTCTTTTAAAACTTCTAGCCTCACATCTGACTGGAATAAGTACAGTGAACTTAAGAACGCTTGCAAAAAAGACCTTAAAGCTGCCAGAAGAAAATACTTAGCACACCTACAAATAAAAACTTATCTGACCCCAAGAAGTTCTGGGCACAAATCAATGCCCTTCTAAAGGGTTGTGCCAGTTCTATGGAATGTGACACAGTGGCTGATGGTAAGCTTTTTTGTGACCTCCTGGTGACTGCCAATGTCTTCAATAAATTTTTCACCAACCTAGATAGATTCAGACCTCCCTCGTCTGGATCTCCCTCGCTCTCATGCCTCTGCTGTGACACAGAGAGACAACCCCCTGAATTCCTTTTCTGCAGGATTACAAGGAAAGAAGTGTTGATTCTCCTAATACCTCTAAAAGTGGAAGTTTTAGTAGGGTGCAATAAACTTCATTCTAAGCTATTAAAATAACCACCCCATCATTGTCTCCCCCACTGCTATGCTTCTCAACAAACCTCTGACAGAGGGGAGAATTCCTGAAAGCTGGAAAACTACCCTTGTGATACCAGGGCACAAGGGTAGCCCCAAAGAGCCTGTAGAAAATTACCACCCAATCTCCCTCCTCAGCTCCCTGGCCAAAACACAGGAAAGATTAGGCTATAATCAGCTCCAAGACTATTTTGAACAGTGATGCCTGCTGACTGATAGATATCATGGTTTCAGAAAACATCACTGGACAGACACTGCCTTGCTTAGACTGCAACTGACATACTAGATGCCATGAACAAGGGGCAGCTGACTGGTGTGGTCTTCATAGACCTCACCACAGCCTTCGATCTAGTTAATCACAGTCTTTTGCCAGCAAAACTAAGGCTGCTTGGCCTCTATAGTCTATCCTGCTGGTGGTGCTCTCATTACTTGACTAACAGATCTCAGCAGGTGAGATAGAAGGGTGAGCAGTCCAAGAAAAAAACAATCATTGATGGTGTCCCCCAGGGCTCCATTTTGGGTCCTGTGCTCTTCTCCCTCTGTGTCAATGATATTCCTGGAAACTGAGGTGGGACTAACTTACAACTTTATACTGATGTTTCCATGCTTTACAGATGCTCTAGTGATGCTAACCTTATCAACACTCAGCTGGCAACGTCCTGGAACTAGAAGAGTGATTCTTTGCCAATAAATTGATCTTGAGTGCCAAGAAGGCCAAAGCTATCCTGTTTGGCCCTAGACACCTGGGTTTAGCAAGGCAGCACTCGTTAAACCTCATCATATCTTCTGGAGTCCAAACTGAGGTAGTTGAGTCTCTCAAACTCCTTGGGGTATACTTGGACCAAGAAAGTCACTTTTAGGACCCACATCAAACTTATCTCTAAATCCCTACATCAAAAATTGGTTTGCTCTACCACCTAGGTAAGTACCTGTACAGGGACAGGCACATGACTAGTCACTGCCAGCAGGACCACAGACGAAGTGATATGTAGATCATGAAGCACCGGGGTTAGTTCACGGTCTCAGCAGTTTGCAATAAATGGGAAATCTGCAGATGTCAGAACTTTGAACTTTGCTTTAGAAGCATATTTGATTACAGCATAAGCAAAAGCGATAAGATCTACAATACTTGAACTGAATCAATGATTAAGGATTTGAAACACTACATAGCAAAATAACGCTAAACTGCTGAACTGCTCTTTAAACATTTATTTGTGTCTGAAGTCTGTTTTTTCATTGTCTTTAACTGCTGTCAAACTGTTGCAGATTTTGCCATTAACTGTATCTCCCATTGAATTGCTACACTTTGTATTTCTGCACTAATTTTGCACTCAATTGTAAACAGTCCAAACACTGTGAAGAACGAAGTTGTGAACACAAAATAAAAATATTTGCTTCTGTTAAAGTGTGAGTCAGTGCCATGTTTGTTCTGTGAAGAAGTCACTGCCAGTAATACACTGCTTCCCCTCATATAGTATGGTGACCCAATTCTCCAGTCCCTGAGATGCTCCGTAACTAACAAGTTCAAAGTCCTCTATAATAAAATTGGCTGATTTACCTCCAGAGCCTCACCCAAGGGGCACCACTGTGATGTCTTCCTCTCATTTAATTGGCCCTCTCTGGAAAGGAGACTAGAGTATCATCTCCTCCGCCTGATTTTCAGACTAGTCAAGGGTATTTCCCCACCCCCTAGGCTCTGTGATAGCCTATTTATTAAACCCTTGAGAACACTCCGGTCCTCTAGTAGCACCCCATTAAAGATACCCAGGTTGAGGTGCAGTGCGGACAAAAGATCCTTCGCTACCTCATCCTGATCTCTGTGACACACCCTACAAGCAACCCTCCAAGATTGCTCCTCACTAGGATCACTCAAAACAGTGCTTAAGGTATTCTTGCTATAGTGCAGCCTATGTTCTTGCAATTACTGACCCAAATCCTGCTGGCCTGTTTTTTCCCCTTCAGCTTGTACTCGTCATTCAGCCCTTGACTTGTACGAGTTTATTTGTTTGTTATGTCATTGATGCTCAGCCTGTGAATTGTCATAATTGACCTGTTTGCTAGCTGTATTGTAAATGCATCTTTTTTAAATAATTAACTAATTTTTTAACTAACTCTGTACCCCGTGAATGTTGTGTATACTCATGATTTTTGTATTATTCCTTGACTCTCTGTAACATTGTGTATACTTGTAAATTTTTTGTTCTATTTCTTTATTCTCTGTGATATTTTGCTTTATCTATGTAATTAGTTACATGTCACCCCTGAAAAAGAGACTTTTAGTCTCAGTGGGCCCACACAGTTACCAAAATTCAATAAATAGAGAATAATGCATAGGTAGCTGTGTGTTATGGATTTTTTTATACACCCAAAGTGTGTGATGACCCATAAACCTCAAGAGTGAAGCTTGAGAGATTTATGAGGTCATCACACACCGAGGGTATATTAAAAAACCCACAGACACACAGTCATCTATGTTTTATTTTTTATAAGTACTGGTGCGGGGAGTTTATAGTAGTACAACATTCACAGAAACTCACCCCAAACTGTCAACACTGCTGTTTTCATTTCAAAAATAGCAGAAAAACAAAGTATTTTTTAATCATGTCCCCAACTCTTGTTGTGATCACAGTAAAGAACGCTGAGTTAGCTAACACTCTAGAGACAAAGTGCAACACTTAAATGAAAAATTCAAAGCCAAACTGGAATTAACCGTAAAGCTGTTTAATTTAGGCAAGTAAATAGCAAATCAGTTACACAGTGCTTAGTCACACATACACACCGTGCTCCAGATGCTCCAGTGCTTCGCCATGTATGGGCTTCATCAGGGGGCATATACCTGGAGTTCAACCACCCATTTTGTATCAATAAGTCAATGATTTCCAGATTACATCACATGCATTCCATTAAGGTTTTGTTAGCACAATATCTCTAATAAATGAAGGTATAACTGATCCAGATAAGACAGAGGTGGTGGTAATTGAGCCTGGTTGCCAGCAGTATGTGGCTGCTGCAAGGGTGGGAACTGGCTTAATGCTTGGTTCAGCCTCCCTTACAGCATCCACAAAGGTGAAAAATCTGGGTGTGATCCTGGGCAATGGATTTATATTTGAGGCTCAGGTGTAGTCTGTTGTCTGGAGTAGTTTTTATCACCTTTGGAACAGTATCCAGATTAAAGCCTTAATCCCCCAGGTGATCTGCCCTCACTAGTGCATGCTTTTGTGATCTCCAGGCTTGACTATTGCAATGCCCTCTACCTCAGGGTCAGAGGAGGGGTCCTGCATTGCCTGAAGCTGGTGCAGAACATTGTGGCCAGGTTGCTGATGGGTCTCCTGATGTTCTGTCATGTGACCCTGGTCCTGCGTGATCTGCACTGGCTGCTGGTGAGGTGGAAAATCATCTTCAAGATGGGTTTAGTCACCTGCAAGGCCTTACATTGATCGGAGTTGGACCCTGGCTGCCTGAGAAACTTCCTGACTCCTGCCTGTTCCTTGCACTCTCTCTCTGCTCCTCCCCGAGGGCCTCCAGGTGATTCCCAGGACCCAGCTTAAAACCTCGGGAGATAGCTCTTTCAGTGTGGCAGTACAGGCTCTGTGGAACTCACTTCTAAGTCCTTGAGGGAGGCCCCCCTCAGTGGAAGCTTTTAAATGGGATGTGAAGGCACTTTTATTTTGAGAAGCATTTGGGATCTCATGGTTTTCTTTCTCTTACTAGCCTAGCTACTGTAATTATTTTATGCTGTATTTATACATCTTAATCTGTTATTTATAACTCGCTCTTGCCTATCTCTTGTACAATGTGCTGAGCCAAAGGGAAAGGATGCTTAAGAAATAAAGCCTTATTTACTTACTTACATACATACACATGTGGGAATGGTCTCAATTTGCACTTTGTGTACAAAAATGTTTTCTTTTTTTTTATTTAAAGTTTACTGCAGTATAATAAACTGAATCAGACTGTTTTGGTTCACTTGCAAGTTGACGTTTTCTGTACATAAAAATCCCAGAATTCTCTGCTGCTGACATCAAAAGAGGGCTGCAGCAGTGGGAGATTCAATAGCCTGCAGGGCATGGACCCTAGGTAAAGGGTATTTTTTATAAATTATTCTTCTTTCTTATCTTTGTTTCTTAACCACCTTTTCTGCAGCTGGCACAGAGGTAGCACTACTGCTTACAATGCTGCAGACCCGGCTTTGGGAATGAGTCCAAGTAGTCAGAAGCCTGCCAGGGGAGGAGGATTGAATGTCCCAGAAGATGCTTTCTTCCTTGGGGGTTCAGCACCCACTGCAGGATGGCCACCTGGGGAACCACAGCTGGCCATGTATGCATGCATGAAGTGGAAGAACCTGGAAGGGAGACACTGATTGGCTCCGAAACAGTACTGTCACTCATTGGCATGCACACCCATCAATAAGCCCCACATTGGCATCTCAGGGGAATAGGGAAGAAAAGTAGAAACTACCTGCAGGCAAGCGGGATGATACTAAGGGCACTATTGATCCCTCACACATTGATTTCCAACCAAGTCCAGGAACTTAGTCCTTTGGGGGGAAGTCTGGCTAGCTCCCCACTACCTCAACCATGAGGGGGAAGTCTGGGGTATGAGGAGGATCGAGTAAGTTTCAGAGAAGGCAGAAGATGGGGTTGGGTGGTCCCCTCTACAGTGGACAGGAGCTACTACAGTCAGGTGGGTGGAAAAAAGACTGTTAAAAAAAATTCAGACATCACCTTGGAGGAGTCTAGGAATCCCTGTGTGAGCAGGTAATGTCTGAAACAAAATATCTGGTTCTTAGAGACAAGGAGAGTCAGGCCTCTGTTAACAGAGTTGCCTTGATGGAGCACTAAGCTTAGTTATTGAATTTAATTTAAACCAATGGAGACAAAACTCCTGAAATAACTTTGAGATTTGCATAAAATGTTCCATGAACTTGATGTGGTGGCTGGGATATGAATAAGGACATGGGAGATGAGCATCAGGCTTTAACTTGGCTTTACCCTGTGGAGAATGGGGAAGTTGGGAGCTGTGGGGATAGCCCACTTGAGAGAGAGAAAAACAATTTATTGATCAGCTATATAGCCATTACAATATCATATTACACAGTACAAAATTAAAAAAAATTCCATCATAAATATTTCACAGTACAATCAGTAATAGAAAATCCGATTATGTTAAAACATATCCTTCCAGAATCTTTACAATTATTCTAAATCATTCGGATAATAATCATCCCAAAACTATTTACTTTACCTTTAATCTTTGTCTGACTTTGTTAATTGACAAAAAATACTTAGCCAGTCTCTCTCGAGTCCATTGATCAGCCGTATGCATCAATATTTCTGTTAGATATGATTCCTCTATACTGTAACCAGTGTTTATAAAAGCTCCCAACCACATTTTTCTTTCTTTAATATACCATGGAGAGACCCAAAGAACATGGGCCAAATCCTCCTTTCCTCCTATAGAACAGTCACAATTAGCTGAAAGATTTTTATTTTTATCATAACGAGCCATTAGCACGTTACTTTCAAAGCGCTCGAATTTATAAACAATAAAAATATTACATAGTATTGGGTCCTCCAGAATTTCTAGGTACTGTTTGAAACTGAAAACCTGGTTATTTCTTGCAAACCAACATGAATAATGAGATTTTTTAATAACCTCTACATCTATATTATTCCAATATTTATTTATTTTCTTTGAATTATATTTTCTATATTGCTTATGTAATCTAATGCCCTTTTAACTAATAACTTTAATGGCATTAGATTATATTGAGTCATTAGTTCATTAAGTAATGTAATCCATAAATTCTTCTTAAAACCCAATTCGTACCAGAATTCTTTCTCCTTCAAACAGTTCCTAGCAAGAGAAGAATCTGGCAGATTAATTAATTGCAACCAGTAATTCACCTTTCAAGCATTTATCAGAGCTATCATGTTATTTAGTCCTATCTCTGGCCTAATGTAAGCAGCCGGACATGAGTGTCCCAATCTAAGGACATTTCTTAACATCTTAAAAAGTGGACTACCCAAGGAGTTTATATTTCTCATATCCCATATTTCGGACCCATAAAGCAATTGGGAATCAAATTTAGGTTTTATCACATTGATAAGCCCTTTCACTGAATTTCCACCATATTTATAGTTAAAGCTAATCAGTCCCCCAATAGCTTTAGTGAGTTTTTCTTTTAGGATGATAGTATGTGCCTTCCATAGACAATTAGCTGAAATCTTAATACCTAAATAGGTTTATGCTGTGACTACTTCTACCATTTCATTCCCCATTTTCCATCTGCCTTTCATATTTTTACCTCCAAATATTATTATTTTTGTTTTATTAAAATTTACTGCAAGACTCAAATCCTTTGAATACTTATTAAGTTGGTCCATTTTCTTTTGTAATCCACTCTTTGTTCAAGAAAATAGGACAATATCGTCGGCATATGCCAACACCGGGCAACAAACATTATAGATTTTGGGGGAGTCTGATTGTAATTCAGCCATATCCCTTAATAGCTTGTCAAGATATAAAGAAAATAACAAGGGGGCTAAAATGCACCCCTGTCGTACTCCTTTATTTGTATTAAATACAGAAGACAGTTCACCCCTGACCCCCAATCTAATTTGAGCCCATGTATTAGTATAAAGTGCAGAAATTACTGCTACCAACTTTCTATCAATTCCTCTTTCAGGAAGTTGCTTCCAGAGCAGATTTCTTAACGGTGAATCAAAAGCTGCTGAGTAATCAACAAACAATGTGTATGCCTTTTGTTTACGTACAAATACATATTTTTCCAACAAGTGCCTTAATACGAAGATATTATCCAATGTAGAATACTGAGACCTAAATCCAGCCTGTAAATATGATAGTCCTCCTGTACACTCAACTTGTTCTTTTAACCGTTCCAGAAGGACTTTAGAAAATGTTTTTAATTTATATCTAACAAACTTATAGGCCTATACATAGCAGGGTTCATTCGACTACCCTTTTTTATGTATTGGGATAATTATTGAACCATGCCATGTACTTGAAAATTTGTTTAGGATAATAGCTTTATTATAAAGCACTGTTAGAACTTTATACCATATTCCAGTTTCATATAGATAAATCTCAGCAGGTATTCTGTCTGGGCCTGGGGCTTTGTTCTTTTTCAAGGTTTTAAGAGCAATATATACTTCCTCATATGTAATATATTTAAAGGAATTCACATAAACTTTTAAGGAAATAATTGACTCTTTAATATTTGGATCAAAAACTATTCTCCTGAAGAAATCTACCCAGATACTTTCTGGAATATAGGTATCTATAGAGGTTTTACAATTGTTCGTACCCTTGGCAACCAGAGACCAGAAACCTTTTGTATTCTTTGTTAGTATAGTATCCAACAGTCTTGCCCACTGCCTTGAATAATATTCTACTTTTTTCTTCTTAATCCTTTTTTTATATTCATTCCTTTCCTTCTTTAAATCCAATAATATGTTCTTATCTTTCTCTTTTCTTAACTTCCTTAGTAAATTATTTATTCCTGATTTAAGCAGTACGCACTCTCCATCAAACCATACATTTCCTTCACATCCACCTGAGTTTCTTACAAGAATAACCAACTTTTCTTTGATCTTCATAAATAACATACTAAGCTCCATCGAAATTTTATCATAATCCATTGTTAGAAAGGTTGTTACAGTACTGTTTAAAAGTGAGCTACATATTAATGGCACAATTTTAATCTCTGAGTCTTGTCTCCAAATAACTCTTTTTGATGATCTAATTTCTGTAAACGCTAATCCTCTATCATAATTAATAAGTATTTTATTTGGTAGTTTCAAATCTAATATCAATGGCAGATGGTCACTATCAGGTCTGGTGATAATTTGGATCATATCCCAACAATTAATGTCTCCTGTCCAAGTTGACAAATCTATTATTGAAGCTCCTCTCAATGAGAAATAAGTAAAATCTCCCTCTTTGTCCCCTTTAACTGTCCCATTTAAAATAAACATATTGAACTCTATCAGAATTTCAATTAACATTTTCCCTGAACAGTTCAATATGTTATCCTTAGTTTTCCTTTTTGGCCAAGGCTCCACAGTATTCTTTGCATAATGGAACTCGTTTTGATTTAAACTATCAAAATCACCCACTCGTGCATTAAAATCTCCCTGCACTAAAATATCAGTTCTTGGGTATGTTGCACTTAGCTTGTACATGAGCTCTCTCAAATTGTCCCAAATTTGATGATCATAAAACTTGGAATTTTTTGGTGGAATATAGCAATTAATCAGTATAAATTCCATTGCTGTAAAAACCAGCAAATGTGCTAAAAAATTAGCACTCACTCTAAGAATTTGAACCCTGTGACATATCCCTATTTTAACAAAGACAGTGAGTCCTCCTGAATATCTTCCAAAACTACAGTTCTTTTTCCCTTTAACTTGATAACATTCATAACCATTAATATGCATTGAATCCTCTGTATAGTGCCACGTTTCTTGCACACAGAGCACCTCAAAACTTTCCAAAAATTAAATTAATTCTCTATCATGTTTGATTTTGTTCTGGCCAGAGATGTTCCAAGAAAAGATTTGTATATTCCCCTTATTTATAGCTGTTAAAGAAGGTAGTTCCAATAATATCAATGGTCAAATAGCCTACTTGATTCTGTCTGTTATTCTGGTTAGGCCTTTCAGGAGAAACAAAAAACTAAGTCTGGTGACTGTAGTGGAGCCCTGACCAAACACAGTCACAAGCAAAAGATCAGACTCCACACTCATGGGAGATTAAAAAAAAATAACTCCACTCTGTGAAACAGATGCATAACAAATTTATTATTTGTAGAAACAATGCATTATACAAATACAGGAGGTCAGAAAGCGAAAAAGAGCTTGACATTTTGTAATTTCATTGTACTTTTTCAAGAGCTGTCTGTCTTAGACCTTTCAGGCACAGGCTCCCTGATAAGCTATGGAAAAAGGGGGGACTATAATTACAGGACATAAATTCAAAAGCTAGTACATATCTTTCAACTGTCCCTGATCATGAGCGATATCCTTCATTTTACCCCTGAAAATTGTTCTGTCTTTCACTTATCCCTCATGGAAAAGGTACTGCCCACACAGAGAAGGTGCTATAAATTTAGGCTTGAAAGCAGAAATTCATAATATTCTTCAATGCTAAATCATAAATAAACTTTATACAATTACAGGTAATGATTTCCACAGTGCTCTGAGCTTTTATTTCTAGGTTTGAGGATGTGTCCCTCATTGCCTTTCATTTTGGGTGCCTTTGTCTCTCATTTCAGTAACAAAAGGTTCAGAGGTATGGTCTAGTATAAATTTTTCTTTAGGCGACACCTCAAAGACTGTGACGACTGAAGTAATCACCCTACTTTGTAAGCTTTATGATATGTATACCTGTAATGTACTGATTCATTCTTTGCATATGTCTGTAACTCTGATAACTCAAAAAAACTTTAAATGATAAAAAAAATGTGCATAAAATGCTATGGTACAAACAAGTTTCATGAATAACTCCTCTGTAGGTAAGGATTTCTGTTGTTTGAAAACTAAGTTGCTGAGTATGAGAAAAAAACAGGAGGGAAGACTTGCTAGGAAGGAATCATCCACTGAAAACAGGAGAGTTTACATGTTTCTCTTACAAAATGTATGTTGTGTTTCAGTGTCTCAGTTCCCAGGATATCCTCAGCCCTGGCAACATGCCCTCTCAGCCGAAGTCAGTAGGACAGCTGTTCATCCTCCTACAGTATCAGACTCTGGCAAATCGAATCAAGGTGATGGTTCGCAAGGCAGAAGACCTGGCGAAATTAACCCGCATGCCTGGATCCCCGGGTACGTACATTAACCTCAATACAGATCAAAAAACCTGACCCTGAAAGCTAGGCAGTGTGCCTTAAAGGTCATGTTTGTTTGTTTTCATTTTGGTATTTGGGCAAGTGCACTGGAGCCAAAATTCCTTTTTCAAGTATGACTCTGTGTACAAAATACATTTATACAAACAAGAGACATAGCACATAATACAATAAACATATGGAATAAACATTTATGTAGTAGGTTTGGATTCTAGAGCCATTGAATAAATCTGCTTATCTACACAGTCATTGAATAAATAAAATTTATGCACATAAATTTAATTAATTGAGTAGCTCCGCCACTCGTGAGGTTACCCGAGGTCACTCTTGGCTCATTCAGATTAATCGGTTAGTCAACAGCTGGCCATCACGTATCCCCTACATATATACAGTATGTATACCTTTTTCCCACTTTAATCTATATATTAGGGGACATTAGTTTAATTGTAGATATCCCTAAGCATAAGAAAATATGAGTGCTAACATGTGCGTTAGCATATAAAAGACTAATCCTTCAGTACTGGAAGGATAAAAATCATCCCAGCATTCAACAATGGTTAAATAATTTATTGATGATTGAAAACAATGAAAAAAATATGCTACTCTCTTTTGAACAAGACTGATGTTTTTGAGGATATATGGAGCCCATTTATAACCCTTTGCACATAGTAGAATCATTTATATCACCAAGTCTAATGTACTGAGACTTTATAGATTGGTATATATAGTATATACGTTACTTAAGAGTGATGTGATGTATTATAGAGCATTTCTAGTCATGTACTGGATTGCTATAGAAGTATTTTATGTTGTAGTGTTATCCATTGGATTCTGAATCTTTTGATAAGCATTACTGGTTTAAGATTGTATTATATTTACTGTATGTTGTTTATTTTGGAAAATCAATAAACTTTAAATTGAAAAAAAGTATCCCCTGTATATCATAAAAATCTAAGCAAAACATGGGAAAACATCACACTAAAAAAAACAACTTTTTAAAGCTGTAGAGAAGGCATAAATGGTTGGTAGCATCCTTATGATTACTGATAACCAGTAACCCTTCAGGGCATAAATAATGTAGACCCCACTGAACTTTTAAGGACCAGTGAAAATAAAAACACAGGAAGAAACCGTTACAAAAAACAGGCCGGGGGCAGGTTCATGAAGGAGGCCAGGAGGCACTTCTTCAGGGTGAGAGTGGTGGATGTGGTGATCAGACTACCAGAAGATGTGATAGCGAGAAATCTGTGGATGGCTTCAAAAGAGGGTGGGTTAAAGTTAAGGGGAGAGTAAGAGTATCCAGGGAGGGGCGAAGCAGCATGTAACACAGGGTATCTGGGCTCCACACCCAGCAGACTTGATAGACTCTAAGGCCTTTTTCTGCTCACATAATTCTTATGTTCTGACTTTTGCTATGTAGAGACTGCATGATAAAACCAAAAGATTTTTGACCCATATTTATGCGTATCAAGGGCAGTTGCAAAAGGTGATTTCTAGCTGAGCGTGTGTTAAAACTAATTTCATAAAATTTTAGTGAATGTACCAAGCATTGGGGTTCGTTTCTTTGGAACAGTCTGAAGACACAATTAGATATTATAAATTCAGCCCAAGATTCCAAAGGGAACCAGTTTAATTGGCTCTAAATAGAACAGTGATGTGTTCTGTCAGGCATGCATACTGTATCTCAACTTTTAATCACTCAAATCTGGGACATCATCTCTCAAGGTAAGGGGTTAAATTGGGTAGGAGCCCCATCCTCTTTCTCTACTGACTACTATAGGAGAGTTCCACCACCTAGAAATGACATTTCCAACACCTAAAATTCTAGATGTGACAGTTCCCCATCCTTCACATTACCAGTTGACCACTAGTCAAGGTAAGAATAACCCAACCCAGCTCTTCCACCCTGTAAGCATGCTGATTATTCCAACCTGTCTTCCATTTCGAGAGTGTTGTCACAAGAAAACATGGCAAGTTTGGCAAATTCTTCTTGGACAGTGTCCCCCATCAGGGTGGGTATTGTTTTGGGTGCTCTGTTAGGAGACAAGAGGGCTCTTGAAGAGAGGCATGAGGGCACTCCAAGGGTCTGGAGCCAGATCCAGACAATTTCTGTGAGTGGTGTTCTCGTGGTAGTCTCAAGTCTGCATCCTACATGATGTAAGTCAGACCCAGGGTCAACGCAGCTGTTGGTGGACTCCCACAAGACCCTGGGCCTGTTGTTCGCAGGCATTGTCCACTGTCCCCTCTCAGAGGGTTGTTTCCCAGGGTTCTGAAAAAGGCCTCAGTAAGTCTCCTGAAGAAACCATCTTTGGATCCGGAGGGGTTAGTGAACTGCAGACCTGTCTCGAACCTTCCCTTTCTAGGGAAGGTAGTCAAAAAGGTTGTAGTCATGCAGCTTGAAGCACATCTTGAGAAATTTGACATCTACAAGCGATTCCAGTCAGGCATCTGGCCTCACCTCAGCATGGAGACTGTACTCATAAAGGTGTTTAATGACCTACTCCTGGCAAGAAATAGGGGCAAATGATTGATCCTCGTTCTCCTTGATCTTTTGTCAGTATCTGACACCGTGAATCATGGAGTGTTGGTAGAATGCCTTGGTGAATATGGGGGACTCATTGGAATAACTGAAGTGGTTTGAGTCTTTCCTGATCATAAAAGATTGCGTTGGGAACTTTTTCCTCACAGCTGAAGGTGGTCAGCTGTGGGGTTCCTCAAGGGTTGGTTCTGTTACCCATGTTATTCACTGTGTATGTGCTACTATTGGCTGTTTAACTTGTCCTTGGTCACAGGGGTGGTGCCAATGGACTGGAAGAGGGCAGAGGTGGTCACACTACATGGGGGGGTGGAACGATGAAGTCAAAAACTACCATCCCATTAGTCTTACCTCGGTGGTGAGGAAGATAATGGAAACACTACTTAAGATCAGGTTGATAGAACACTTGGAGATGAATGGCATGCAGGATGACAGGCAGCATGGCTTCACCAGGGGAAGGTCCTGTCAGACTAACCTGATAGAGTTTTTCGATGGGGTGACACAGATAGTGGACCAGGGAGGAGCGGTGGATGTGGCCTATCTGGATTTCAATAAGGCCTTCGACACCATTCCGCATGGTGGAATGATACATAAGCTGGATAGACTAGGGGTGGACCTCAGGATCACCAGGTGGGTGGAAAACTGGTTGAAGGGAAGGAGTCAGACAGTGGTGGTAAATGAGACACATTCTAGGGAACGGGTGGTGACCAGTGGGGTGACACAGGGGTCAGAGCTAGGACCAATACTTTTTAACATCTATGTTAGTGACCTAGCAGAGGGTCTGGAGGGATGGGTGTGCCTGTTCGCAGACAATACAAAGGTCTGCAATAGGGTGGATTCATCTAGTGGGGTGCAAGCCATGAGGCGGGACCTGGCAAGGCTGGAGAGGTGGTCTGACACCTGGAAATTGAAGTTTAATGCTCAAAAGTGCTCGCTGATGCACCTGGGGAGGAGGAGGAATAGGAGGGAAACTTACTGCCTTGGGGGGGGTGGTGATTAAGGAGAAGGAAACGGAAAGAGACCTGGGGATTATGGTATCACGTGACCTCAAGGTGGGCAGCCAGTGTAGCAGGGCGGTGGGAAAGACAAATGGAATGTTGGCCTGCATTGCGAGGGGTTTTAATAGCAGGAAGAGGGAGGTGCTAATGCCGTTATACAGAACCATGGTCAGGCCGCATCTAGAGTATGGGGTGCAGTTCTGGAGGCCTCACCTATGAAGAGATGTTGAGTTGATGGAAAAGGTACAGAGAAGGGCAACCAAAATGGTATGAGGGATGCAGGATGTACCCTATGGAAGAAGATTGAGAGGGTTGAATTTGTACCCTCTGCAGACTAGGAGGGAGCGAGGGGACATGATTGATATCTTTAAGTATCTGAAGGGAATAAATAAGGTGGAGGGTGATAGCTTGTTCAAATTGAAGAAGGGAACAAACACAAGGGGATATAGCCTCAAACTGGAAGGTGGGCAATACAGAGGTAATGTCAGGGGGCGGTTTTTCCTGGAGAGGGTGGTGGAGGCCTGGAACAAGCTGCCGGAGGAGGTAGTGGCAGCTGAAACAGTGGAGGGGTTCAAGAGGGCTTGGGATAAATTGAAGGGGTTGGGAAAAGAGGGTGGAAGCATAACAGAAGGGGGGAGGTACTGTAGGTTGTTGGGCAGACTAGATGTGCCATGGGGCCTTTCTCTGCTGTCACATTTCTGTGTATCACATTTCTGTGTGTATTGGCTGTGTCATTAGATGGTACAGTGTTAGTTTTCACTGTTATACAGATGATACTCTGCTGTACCTGTCCTTTACACTTTCTCTGGCTTGCGTCTTCTGACCCCTTGGAAACTGAACCTGAAAGGGGTATTGTACCTTATCCCAGGACTGAAGTACTGGCACCACTCCAGGCCCAGTAGGTACCCTCGGCCCAGTGCATCTAGAGTCCTGGTTCCAGCCTGAAGGCTAGGACAACTAATCTCTGCTACACAGTCCTTCTAAATCTTTCCAGAGTAAACAGAACCTTCTTATGGTTCCGACTCTACTCTCCTAGCAAAAAGGCAGTAACAGGACTACTAGGGGGAACAGCAGCAAACTAGTGAGTGGTAAAGTCAAGACAGTCGCTAGAAAATGTAGGTTACCCAACTGTAACTGTAGTTCTGCTAGTGGTATACAGTTCACATCCACACTCTGGCAGTTCTGCTGGAGACAGCTAAGTCATCAATAGTCTTCAAGCTAAGCTACTCCCACCACCCAGATGGTACATCCTGTCTCTGCCTTGTGAAGTCAGATCTTTTGTACGCTGGAAGCAGGGATCCGGATGCCACTTGCTGAGGAAGATCGGGGGGATTGTGTGGATGTGACCTGTATACCACTAGTAGAATTATGGCAACAGATGAGTAGCCTGTATTTCTAACAATGAGGATACAATTCTTTATCCACACTCCAGCAGACTCCTAGCAGTCCTCCAGGTTGAGGGGGACAAGGCACGCACCACTATTTGGCAAACGGAGACTAGAGGACCAAGGACCCAAAAACAGCATCCCAATGAACTATTATGTAAATGCTGTAATGGGAAATTACGGTGTGCGCTTTACTCCAGGTTGCTGCCCTGCATATCTCTGCTATGGGAATACCCCTGGAAGCAGCCACTGAGGCAGCGGTATGTCTGGTGTAATGAGCCTTAAGGCCCTTGAGCAACTCCCTACCAGCCAACCTATAGCAGAGGTCAATGCAAGATGTGACAATCATCTGCTTTGCTGTCAGTCTGCCAGGTGCAGCTTCACTGTATGTCACAAACACCTGGTGAGCCTCAACCTGAACTCCAGCCGTATGCTCCTCATAGTAAAAGAGCACCCTCTGCAGGTCCAGGGTATGGAGACTGGCCTCCAAGGTTGGGTTTTTAAAGTATACCGGTAAGTTAATCACCTAGTTAAGATGAAATCTGATACAATCTTCAGGAGGAACTTCAGGTGGGGGCAGCACTCACCAACCATTCTGGATGATATGATGGCCACCAAGAAGGCAGTCTTCCATGGTGCATTGGCTAAAATGGCCTGCCTATGAGAAATGCCAAAAGCAGAAGTAGGTCCCATGGAGGTGGAGGTACTGTACATGCATGAAAAAGAACAAGTGGTCCAGGCCTTTGAAAAAATGCCCAATCACCTCCTTAAACACTGTCAGAATACCTGCCCACATCATGTATTCAGAAATGACTGCTAGGTGCACCTTAAGGGTCGTCACTCACAGGTCCGACTGAGAGAAGGGCTAAAGGCAGTCAAGGATACATGCCATGGTGCAGGTAAGAGGTTCAGGCTTCTTACCCTGGCACTAGATCGAGAACCTCTTAAACTTAAATTCATTGCGTTTACGAATAAACTCCTTATAGGATGCCTCCACAATGTGGAGGACGTCTTCCAAAGGCTCATAGCCTGGAGCTCTAACTGCTCAGGAACCACGCTGAGAGGTGCAGGGAGTGAATGTCTGAGTGCAGGACCTTGCCTTCTTGTCTGATCAGCAGATCTGTGTGGAGAGGCACCCTCCACAGAGACCTGTTGCTGAGGCTGAGGAGATCCAGATACCAGAATTGACTGGGTCATTCTGGGGCTATCAGTATCATCAACGCCTTGTCCTTCCAGGCCTTGACCATAACCTTATGGACCAAGGGGAAAGGAGGGAAGGTACACAGGAGACCCAAGGTCCAGGGACTTACAAAAGCATCCTCCAACTGTGTCCTGGACTGTGTCGGGGGGGGTGGACACAGAACAGCCTCAATTTTCTGTTCCCTGCCCCACCAAGAGAACAGGTGGTTTGCCACCTGCTGATGCAAGGACCACTTGTATGATGACTATCTGACCCAGCTGAGAGCA
Source organism: Neoceratodus forsteri (assembly GCA_016271365.2). Taxonomy (NCBI): domain Eukaryota; kingdom Metazoa; phylum Chordata; order Ceratodontiformes; family Ceratodontidae; genus Neoceratodus; species Neoceratodus forsteri. Next base: position 1,503,047,762 of record CM028129.1, read on the forward strand.
TCCACCAGCTGATTGCTTTCTCCTGCAGCATGGATCACCAGGAGATCTGCAACTAGGCTGCATATGATTGTGCAGGTACAGAGAGTCTCCTGACACAACAGAAAGGAGTGCATCCCACCCTGTCTGTTCAGGTAAAACATGTTGGTCTTGTTGCTGTCTGGACCTGAACAACCTAACCCAAATCAGCGGAGCAAATTATGACAGAGCCAGATGCACTGCACAATGCTCCAGCAGGTTGTCAAGTCTCCCGGGGTGACCAGAACCATTGGGCTCTGTGGTCTCCCAGGTGTGCTCTTTGCCCTACCAGAGACCCATCTGTCATGAGCATGATGAATGATAATAATAATAATAATGATAGCTTTATTTATAAAGTGCCTTTCTTCAATCAATTGATGGCTCTGGGCAGATAAATGGGATTCCCTCTGCTAGATATTATGGGGACAGCCACCACTGGATGGCATCCCACATTGGCTCGGTCTCCTTGACTGGCTGGTTCAGGTGACCTAGGCTTGCTGGTCCATCTCCCAGTGCAGCTGGTGCATCCACCAGTAAGCCCAACAGATCATGCTGGTGGAGGATGCCATGTACTCCAGCAGCCACAGGAAGTCCAAGGCAGAGTGCAAGTACCCAGCCTGATATGATCGAGCAAAGGAGGTGAGATCTGATGCCAGTTCTAAAGGGAGGTCAGCATTGGCCTGCAGGGAGTGTAGTTCTGACCCAATGAATTTAATCATTTGTGAGTGGACCAGCTTTGACTTGGCTGGGTTGACCAGAAGGCCCAAGTACTGACAGGTCTGGAGAACCAGATCCCTGGACCTCTCCATAGCCTTTTTGGACAATCCAGCTATGAGTCAGCCATTCAGGCAGGGATACACCCTGAGGTCCTTGTGCCGCAGGAAAGCCGCTACTATTGCCATATGCTTGGAGAAGACCCTGGGCATGGATGAGAGGCCGACGTGCATGGCCTGCAACTGGTACAAGATCCCCTCTACACAGAACCAAAGGTACCAGATATGAGACAGATGGACTGGGATGTTGAAGAGCATGTCCTCAAGGTCCAGGGAGTAAAATCACATTTTCTGCTGCAGAGATAGTATTATCTGATTCAATGTGACCATCAAAAACTTGTGCTTCCACATGAACTGGTTCAGAACATGCAGATCCAGTACTGGGCACCACCAGCCCCCATCCATTTCAGAACCAAAAAGCACCTGGATACATATCCCTAAGTGGCCAGGGCATCTGGAACATGGGCTATCATCCCGCACTCTTGGAGCTAAGTGATGTTGGCTTGTAGAATGGGCAACGTATCCTTTGTCACCCTGGACTCTCATGGTGCTCAGAGTCAGTGTGGTGGGAGTGCCTCAAAATCCAGAGACAACCCTCTGTCCATCACTTCTGGAATCCACTTGTCCAAACTAATGATGAACCATTGTGGCAAGAAGTGGCGCAACCAACCTCTGACTGGGAGCTTGTACAGGGACTGTACAGGAGGGTAATGACAAACCACAACCCATCACTGCATAGCCTTGCAGGGGGCTTCAGCTGCAGGCCTGTGGAGGTACCATCACCTCTGCACCTCCACTTTTTTGCCCCGGCCACCAAACATAGGTTTTGAATGCCAGCACTGAACCTGAGGTTGCTGTGGCTAAAAAGACTGGGACTGAAAGGCCTTCTTTTTAAGCTTTTGGGCCATATGGTCCTTCTGGGATGAAGCCACAGAATCTAAGGTGGTGCTGGACTTCTCAGTCCACATGAGATGTCCTTACATGCCAGGACTGAAGAGGTTGGTGCTCAAGAAGGGGACATCAGCCAGCTTATATTGAGATTCTGCTATGAAGGTGGAATGCCTCGACAAGGTCCTACAATGCTTGTTGATGGACATTGCCATGGCATGGGCAGAGGAGCCACCCATGTCCAAAGCCACCTGAAGCTTGTGTCTAGCTAACGCCTTACCTTGGTCTCCGATCATTTTAACTGGAAGCTGTTTGTCAGCTGGAAGATGGGAGAAAATTACCCCTAAGACCCCAAACAGGGAACGGCCAAAATCTGCCATAATGGCAATGTAGCTGACCTAACTGAGACCCGGTGATGCAGCAGCATACACCTCTTTAGCTGTGGGGTCAATCTTCTTGGACTCTTCATCTGGAGCAGCCAAGTGGTGGTCAGAAAACACAGAAAGAGAACCCATTAGGTTGCTGGATGCTGACAAACCTCCAGGGCCTGTCCTAAGATGGCCTCAGTCATAGGAAAAGCAACCCCCAAGGAATCATCTCTAGTCAATATGTCAGTAAATGGATACTTAGCTAGTCTCTGAACTGGCTCTAAGGGAACTTCCATGGAATCTGACAAAAGTTGAACTAGAGCACCAAATAGCACTGGTCCATGGTTGGTGTTCAGCTCTTCGACAGATTCCCAGTGGAAAGTATGAGTCCTGATCAAGGCCATCAAAAATTCACCTTTGGATTCAGAGGATTCCTCTGAGATGTCTCTCAACCATTTTCCACTGTGACCACCTGGTATCCTCATCCTGGGTGATCTCCAGTGAGAGGCAGCCTGGCAAGCCATTTGTAGGGTATGACTCCTTGGTCAGGGCTCCAAACAGTGGCTGTGGTGGTGGGGAGCTCTACCTGAGGAGGTGGAGAAGCAGATGCAGGGGACTGCTGAGAAGCATGGACTAGCATGGGAATGACCAGCAAAGACCAAGGTACTGAAGATCCAGGGGACAGAGATCTACCCCTCCCAGCAATGGTCCACTGTTACTAGAGGAGCTCCTTGTAACACTGACTCATTTTTTTGTCAATGCCTCTCCTAGCCCAAGGATGAGGAGATCAAGGAGCATCGACAGTGTCACCTCCAGGTCGAACAGGCTTGAGAGTACATACAGGATCTTGACCTCGCCATTGATGGATGTCCTCTAGAAGGTTTGTATACACCACCTGCCTCAGCAGGTTAATCATGATAGGCTTCAGAGGCAAGTTGGTTGACAGGCTAGAGAAAAATCTTGACCACCTTCTCAGCTGGTGTCAATGTGGAAAGGCCCGATGGGGTTACTGTGGAGCCCTCGACCAACCCCTCGACTGTTGGTAGCTCAACCAAGGCTGAGCAGTCAGGGGAGTCAAGGGAGTGGGAAGAGTGTGATCTTTGCCAATCTCACAACCTGTGACTTATTTTGTATTTTCTGCTACGGTGAGAAGGGCTCTCCCCCAAAGGTCTGGGGGACCAAACATATTTCTCTGAACTCGCCACACTGGCCCAGCCAACAACAGCACAGATACTGACAAGGAACTCAGTGCAATCGCTGCCACCTCTTCTTCCATGACTGCAAGCTGAACTGATGACCCGGTCCCCATCGAGGTCTTCTTACAGTCCTTAGGTCGACCAAGTGTTAGTCAAGCCTTTTTGCCTTTGATGGAGGCTAGCAGCATGGCCTGGCACAAACTGCATCCCTTGATGCCATGTTGATCATCTAGGCAGTATAGGCACGTGTCGTGCAGATCCATGGTCAACATTTTCTGCCTACACCAAGTGCAGAACTTAAAACCAAGTAGTGTGCTGTTCTTCACCTATCATGATCATGAAATTGATCTGGAAGACGTAGGTGCAACTTTAATGAAGAAAGTGGATTCGAACAATCAAAGATTCCCCTGAAAAGCTTTTGAAATACTAGAATCCTTCAACACTTTGGAACTGAGAAGGAGGAGACCTGTCCCTTTCAGCAGAAAGAAAGATCTGATGTCACAGGGTGGAGGCAGAAGATATACCACCCGAGTGGTGGGGGAAGCTTAGCTTGAAGACTTTCAATGACTCAGCAGGTTCCAGCAGAAGTGCCATAGTGTGGATAGTGAACTGTAGCCACGTTGTTAGACATACTATTTTAGAGAGGGGTGGAACTAGCTTCCTGATGCACTGTTCAGTACAAAAACAGTGAAGAGTTTCAAGAGATGGTTGGAAAAACACAAGAGGCTGGTGCACAGTGCAAGGTGGGGAAGTGGGGAGGATGGGCATGAATCCCTAGAGGACATGTACCACCACACAGGGTAGATGGACCATAAGGCCTTTTTCTGCCAGCAGCTTTCTATGTTTCTATGTTTCCTCATTTCCCGTGGCTGTGCCCTCCGTGCTCCTATTACAAAGGGCAACTCTAACAGATATAATCTTTAACCCTTTGATTCTGAAGCCTTTTGAGTAACCCCAATTTTGGCACAGGGGATACAGTACATGGGTATAGACACTCCTGTGGGCAGGAGAGGCAGACTAGATTGACTCTTAAGTCCCTTCTGTCACCACTATATTGCTACTATGTTACTGAGAAGCATAAAAGCTATTAGTGTAGAATACAGGACAGCACCTTGTCAATCTGGAAGAGGAGAGAACTTCTGAGCGGCAAAAGGAGGAACTGTCCCTCATATTGTGGGACAGTTCATAGCTAAGTTGCACACCTTATGCACCTTCAGTGCATAACAAATGTTGCTATTGCATTCTTCTTTTTTAATTATTATTCAATTGATGTTCATTGCCTGACACCCAAAGCTCCTCTCCATCAAACCTTTCCTCATGGACACTTCCTGTTATCTGCAAGGCTCACTGCCCACTACCAGTGCTGTCTTATGGAGACAGGTTTCCTTGTTCTGATTGGTCCTTCCCCTCCTCCCTGTTCTGTGCATGGGCAACCAGTGGAACATCCAATAGTATGTGGTCACCCACACTGCCAAGAACATCTCCACCACTCTGCCACTAGGAGCTGTTGTTGTGGTGGCACACCCCACACCACCTTCCCAGGTGAAGATCATTGGCAATCACACTCTGAGCCAGCTGGCCTGGTGGCATGAAGGGCTGAGGCACTGGACGCCTTACCTCCTGCCATGCCGGTGACCCAATTTCAGGAGCATGCTTGGATTGCCAGATTCGGCTGGGTGGGAGAGGATTGAGTGTCTAAAGTACTACTCTCCTCTCCTATGGTGGGAAGGCTTGTTGGCTTGGCTTTAGATTGCCACCAGGTGGAAGCCTGGTGGTGGTGCAGCTTGAGCGGCATGTAAGGAGGGGCCACAAGTGTGTAATGTATGTGTGCCTCCACATGCATACATATACACTGCAGCAGGGATGGGGAAGAAAATGATAAATAATGTCAGGGGCTTAATAAGTGTCAACGGGGACATCCTCACAGGCATCGGCAAAGAATTCATCACCACGGCCATTTTTATAGATCTAGCAAAGGCGTTTGATACCGTCTCCCACTACCTACTCATCGCCAAACTTACTAATGCAGGGATAGCTCACCCTGCTATAAATTGGTTCCAAGACTATCTAGTGGGTAGGGAAGCGGTCAGATTGCCTCTCACGTCTCAAACCCCTCTCCAGTCACTTCAGGTGTCCCCCAAGGATCTGTTCTTGGTCCAATTCTTTTCTCCATTTTTCTAAACGACCTCCCCTCTGCATGCTCCTACTCCTCCATCCAAATGTATGCTGACGACACAGTTTTGTATGCATCCGGCCCCTCAGCTAGCAGTGTGGCCTCTCTTCTACAGGAGGATTTCTCAGCCGTCCAGCACTGGCTCCTGATAAATCAACTATCCCTAAACCCAAAAAAAACTGTGTCACTTACATTTGGCTCCCAACAAAGACTCTCCTGCCAAACCCCCTGTCCCCCGTTCCATACCCTTGATGGGGCTTACCTTGAGCAATGCTCTAGCTTTAGATATCTAGGCATCTGGCTTGATCAGCACCTAGACTTCACCTCTCACATAGACTCCTGCACAAAGGCTGCTAACAAACTGGGGCACTCATCGAAACAAAACCTGCCTTCCCACGCAAAACGAGGCACACCATAGTTCAAAAAATGATACTCTCTGTTCTGGATTATACATATAGTATACTGTATAGCCCCCATGCCCACCCTGGCAAATCTAGACACCCTATTCCACTCTTCTGTCGTTTCATCCTCGACTCCCCTCAATCCACCCACCACTGTACGTTATACAGCTCCCTAGCCCTGCCTTCTCTACATGACCGGAGATTAATAAACTGTGCTAGGTTTGCTGCTAAATTTTGGACCCTCTCCCTCCCTCCCTACCTAGAATCTACCTTATCCCAACAACCTCCCCCTGTGTACTCCTTAAGAGGCACAGACTCCAGACTTCTGCATGTCCCACTAATGCGCACTGCCAAAGGCCAGTCAGCCTTTAAATTCAGAATCCCACAGCTCTGGAACACCCTTCCCGCCCCTATCAAACACGCACAAAATCCCGGTGTACGCACCAGACTACTCCAGGCACACTTCTCCTCCAGCTGCTCATGCTAAATTTATAATTTTAGTGCTCTACATTCAAATAATGTACAGAAGTACTCCTGTTATGTGTAAATCTGTCTGTAAATTCTTGTACTCTATGTAATTTGTACTCTAAACTGTTTTATTTCTTGTTGTATTCATATGCTATGTTCCTTATCTCCAATTCTGTACTTAAATGTTCCTCTATAAGCTATGTACTGGGCCCAGGCCCCAAGGTCACATCTGGAATCGAGCATGTTGCTCAGTATGCCTTTCTGGTAAATCTCGTAAATAAATAAATAAATAAATGCCCTACATACCTGTCTCTGACCTGTGCTGCCACCTGGGTCCCTGGCATGCACTGGATTATTGTCTGGGGGGAGGATGTCCCTCCTTCCTCTGGGTCCACTGCGGGTGAAGCCATGGGGGGAACTCATCAGACCAGGTGATTCTCCAGGGTAAGCAGTAACTGGTCGAGGGAGGTGGGGAGAGGAGTAAACAGCCATAGGGAGAAAAACCTCTACACATTCTGAGCCCCTACTGTAGGTCTCTGCTCCTCGTGTGATGGGCTTGAGGTTCAAACCTGGGTTACCAGCATGTCAGAGCAGCCCCCCCCCCCCCATTACTCTGCACTATGGAGCTGGCCACTCATTCTTCTGTTGTTTTTTTTTATAGCAGCAGTGCATAATAACAATAACAATTATTGACCTATACTTTTTATTTTGTTTTAGATTGCCACTAGGGCTGTAAGTTCAGTTCCAAAAAAGAATCGAACACCTAAAACTTTGGGTGCTCGATTCCTTTAGGCTGTAGCAAACGTTTAGGGGAAGTAGGCAGACTTTTGGTTTGATTGGTTCACCCTGGTCCGAATGGTGCAGACCAGGCGAATCAGTCGAACTATGAACCGTAATTTGCACTTGAAACAGTTAACTAGGGCAGTGTGTGTATCACAGCCTCATTTTGGAGTTAGACTCAGCTCAATGACCTGAACCAGCAGGACAGCTCACTTGTGTGCTTGTCCTCGGGCTGCTAGGTAGCTCAGGCAGGGCTGTGGTTCACTTCCTCTTAGATTAGCCAGGAAATTCTTCAAAAAGCAAGAGAAAACCTTCAGAAGTTCGACCTACACTAGTCTGCATCAGCAGGGCTGTTGAAGGGAGACATTTAGGAGGAAAATGAAGGAAAAAAAATGAAAAGTCAGGCTGAGCAGTGTTGTAGTGGTCCTCAGGGACCAGGGGCTTGTCTGAGAGCTGAGAGGGGACTCATTCTACTGGGCAGCAAGTGTCGGCCAGCTGGCAGTGTGCCGGGCCCTGGTAGCTGGCCCCTTGGTTGTATTCCATAAAAAAAGTAAACAAAAAGATTTCTCCACATTCCCTCACATTGCTGAAGTTCCTTCCTCCTCCTCCTCCTCCTCCTCCTTCTCCTCCTGGGCCCTGAAGCAGCCTGTGTGTATGTCATCCTGAGCTGTGCTGCTACAGTGTGATCTGGGAAGTGGGCAGCAAGTGTATGCCAGCTGGTAGTAAGTCAGTGCTTGGCCTCAGGTGGTACTTGGTGGCATCCCATTGATAAAAGAAAAATAAATACATAAAACTAAAATAAAAAATAAATATGTAAATGTAAATAAGTAAATGTTATACTATTGTTCTATCAAGTATTTTCATTTTATGTAACGTTCTTCATCAGTGTACTTGTCTCAGGACCTCCTTTTGAATGAGCTTGCTCAATGGAGTTTTCCTGCAATAAACTTGAACTTGAACTAAATAACAAATAAAAAAATTAAAAGAATTAAAAAATTTAAATAAAGTCTCACTCTTTATCATTCATCACCCAAGTAACTGCGTCCTGTAGCAAGCATTAGGAAACGGAGAAACAGAGAGGCCTAGGAGATGGTTTCGTAGGATCATGCAGTTACATCAAAGAAAAACCAAAAGCAGAGTGGGTTTGATCATAGACCCTCTGCCTCAGTGGGAACTACAAGTGTAGAGGAAGATGGCAGTAGTGGTTGAACAATTCATAAATGATCACACATTGTAAGATCCATTCGCAGTGGTACTGTAAGTGTTGCAACACGAGCAATTATTGTAGAAAAAAGAAATAAGAAAGGAGTGCGTTCGTTAGTGACACAGGCAGAGGAGGAGGAGGAGCAAAGTGATTTGGTGAAGCTTGGGGACAGACATATAGACTGTGATTATTTACCCGATAAAAGTGGCAGCAGCAGCTCTGGGGAAGAGGAGGAGGTGGAATAGGTGGGAGTTTGACTTGGGGCAGGTGCACATAAGAGATCAAAAAAGATCAAAAGTGGTGGTAAAAAAGAAATGCTACAAAACTACAAGGGAAACACAACAACAAACACGGTGAAATGACAGCAGCTAAAGAAGACACAGGCAAAACTAGTGGCACAGGAAATATGGCAGAGGAAAAAAAACATTCCCTGACCCTGAAGAAGTGGTGGAAGAAGAGGAGGGGGAGGGTGATGATGTGGAAGCAGCCCACAGTAACCCACCCATTAGACAACAGCTGAGAGTGCCAGGAGGAAAGGCCAAACTGGTGATGTCAGTGGTGTAGGATTTCTTTCGAATTGACAAAGAATCACAGGCACATCTAGTGTGTCTTTTATGTAATGAAAAAGCATTTGCTGAAAACCCACCGATCTCAGTATGAGAAAGCATGCCAATGTATGGTATCAGCAGCAGCACCACCAGGCAGTGAATCTGATGATGATAATGATGATGGCCAGGGGGAGGACATTAGGAGACCAGGAAGAGAGGAAGAGGAACAAAGACTTCCAAGCGGTAGCCAATGCACATGTAACCCCCTTGTTCCCCGGGGTTACTAGAATCCCAGTTAGAATCAGTGGCAGGCAGGGAAGGCAGCTTGTGAAATGCCAGGTAAATGGGTTTCACACTGTCACACTCTGTCTTCAGTCTCAGCTGAGCTGGAGTGATGATGTAATCATAGAACTCTCACAGCAGCACAAGCCACAGTGTTCAGCTGGCTTTAGAGTGAATTGGAATGTTCAGTTAGAGAGAGTAGAGTGGAGTTCAAGGAGGAGGCTGCAGCTGCTAGGCAGCTCCTCAGATTAGATCTGACAAAGAGCTACCCACTTTTTGTTTTGAGGTAGTTTGTTCTCACCCTAGAAGAAGAACAAAGAAGACAGTTGTCTGAAGTGGTAGAGACCTGTGCCAGAAGGTTTTCCTTCCCCTGTCCCAGGAGGGACAGGGGTGAACTCCAGGATTCGGGGGCAATCCCCTTGATCCATTTTGTTTGGTGAAGCTGCCTTGTACATCTTCATTGGATGTTAGTACAAATCTTTTCTGTGTAAGCCCAGGGGCATCTGTAATACCTTGGCGTGAATTTCTCTGACAATGGGACCAGTCACCCAGTACTAAGTAAAGTTTCTGCCTATGTTGGAGTCCAAGAATGTGACTAAGCACAGAACTTTTAACTTTGACACCCAGAGGTGTGTCAGTAGTTCGTTAAGTATGAGAAACGTTTTAAAATAACTACAAGTTCATCTGTGAGGGTGTTATTAACCAGATGAATGGCCAAGTATAAGCTTGGGAGCAAAAGGTGGGAGACCCCCCCCCCATCTCGAGTAACCAGTTTATCTCTCCGGGTTCAGTTTGGGCACCAGTACATTTTCATTTAGTGCATCTGGCCAATGTCTAATGGAAGTAATTACCCTGAGATGTGGGTTTGGAATTTCTGTTTCTTCAGTTTACCCCAGTATAGTGGGTGCTGGAAGAGTTCAGCCTGGATGTGCTCAGTGTGGTCATGGGTACCACCGTTAATCTCTGTGGAAAATGGGAACAGTACTAGTCTGGCCATGTGTGCCAACCTCCAGTTTCAGAACCAGAGTATTCACTGTTTTTGTATTTCTTCACCCTATGCTAAATGGGAATTTCAGGAATTTCTGTACTCTGGAGAATCTGCAATACCACTATGTGTAGCCCCATGGGGGTCCATCTTCGCTTTGTGTATTATTCCTACTTTGTTACGTGAATAAAAGCCACACTCTAGAATCCCAACCTGGTTTGGACAGTATTGTTATTGCTTCCATGTGTTTGGATTTTTTGGGTGCCCCTGTCCAGAAGTGCAAACCTAGCATAATTGTGAGCAAACATTTTCTCCCAGGGACCTGGGTTGCTGACCATGGTAAATGGTCCCACCAGGTGTGTGCCAGGTAGTTGCCACACTTGATCGACTGTTTTTGTGTAACAGTCAGGTCCACCTAGCCTAATGGTGGCCACCTTCTCTGTTTTTCTCTATGTCTTTTTAGTATATAAACCCCCACCCCTCTCTGTTGCCCCTAGACATTTTGTGGTGAGAGGAGAAGCCCTGCTGGTTAAACAAGGGGGGTCGATGGGGAGGGTTACACACAACTCCAACATCTTCCATTCATCAGTTCTTTAGCCCAGTGATTCCCACACCTCCAAGGGTCTGCAAATCCCGAGCCATTTCCACCCTCAGGGATTGCACAAATAGGATCCATCTGTCACGTCTAGGGAATATAAGCACTCATCTCTCATGGGTCGAGTCCCTTGAAATGGGCCAGAAATGTATAGCCAATACACCAGAAGCAAGGCAAGCCAAGGCAATTTTATTTGTAGGGCACCCAATCCAGAAGGCCCTGGGCACCTAACAGAAATGATAACAAAATATAGTAAAAAACAGCATAAAACATAAGGCAGTAACAATGCATAAATACAAGTATAACAAATTAAAATTAATTAAAAAGGCTTTCAGCCTGTCACAACAAGGGACTAGCACAGAATGAACCCAGAAATCTGGAAAGGCCAGGACAAGAAGGTGGGCCTTTAGCCTCCACTTGAACACCTTAACCGAGGAGGCCTCCCAGATGAAAGATGGTAATGAATTTCACAGGGTTGGCCCAGAGATGCTAAATGCACAATCTCCTGAAGTCTTCAGCTGAACCCTGGGAACATCCAGGATGCCCCTCGAAGAGGAGCAGAGGGAGCGAGCAGAGGACACCTGTGTCAGGAGCTCCGACAGGTAGCCAGGACCCAGTCCATATAGGGCCTTAAAAGTGAGAAGACCCACCTTGAAAAGGACCCTCCACCTGACCGGCAGCCAGTGCAGAGCCCACAGGACTGGGGTCACATGACTGGACCTCGAAAGGCCCATCAGTAATCGGGCTGCCTGGTATAAAAGTTAAGAAGAACAATTGTGGGAATGCTAGCCACTGGCTTGCTGCCATACTCCTTCGTGAGCAATGCATATTTTCTATCGCTAATGCAAGTTGAGGTGCCAAGGTAACAAGTGCCCAGTCATACCTACTTTTCCACAGTGGCTCTTCTGGATTTGTATCATAGTGTCAACAAGACTGTGTCACTTGCCCTGAAATCATCATTTATTCCAGCCATTCACATCACTACTGACATGTGGATCAGTGGTCAGACTTCTGATTTCATGGCAGTGACTTCCCACTGGGTTAGTTTCCACTCTTCTTTCCCCTCCTTTTCTTCCTCTTCCTCTTCCTCTGAGTTAAGTGCCAGCTGCAGTAGTAACAGTAGCCGCAAGTCACTGGGACCCTCTACCTTCGCAAGCAGGCAGCTTTATGCATTGCTGGCTTTGACAATGACCATCATGGATACACTTCTTTCAACAGAAGTTTGATGAGGGGCAGACGCCACACTCTTTAACGCCAGGTTTTATAGTATCAGATAATGCAAAGAACATTGTGAAAGCAGCTGACGATGGGGATTATAGTCGTTCCGTGTTTTGCTCACTGTAAATCTGGTAGCTCAGTGATTCCTAGATGAGGCAGGCACAACTGTGCAGACTTGTTTAGGTCTGGTCTAAAAGGTTTGTGGTCATTTTAGCCATCCTCTAAAAGCACGGAAGCTATTATGAAACATTCAGCAGTGGAACCACCTTCCCCTTCACCACCTAAAACAAGATGTGTCAACAAGATGGAATGCCACCTATTACATGATGGAACAGCTGCTAGAACAACAAAAGGCTGTCCACCAGTATGACGTTGACCATGGCATTGGCAAGGGAGAGGTAAACATCAGCCCAAATCAGTGTCATCTGATGAAGACCCTCTGCGCTTTGCTGAAGCCCTTTGAGGAGGCCACAAGGGTGGTAAATGCTGATGCGGCTAGTCTAAGCCAGGTACTCCCCCTCATTGCCCTCATTAACCTGTGACTTCTTCATATGAAAACTCAAAATGAGGAAAAGAAGGATACCACTGCTCTCAAGTTAATAGAAAGGACAAGATTGTGTTTATGGAATGACACATGTATTTCAAAAATGCATACAAATGACCACTACATCATGGCCACTCTCTTGTACCCTTGGTTCAAAGACACATTTGATACATTCTTTGATGCACAAGAATGCTGTAAGGATCAGTAGTCCTATAAAGCCTGACTTATCCATCTGGTCTCTGTATATATGGTGCAAAACAAGAACAGGAACATGAATAAAGCAGAAGAACAGCACTCATCATCATCCCTTGCAATCGTCCTGACAGGCCAGGTGGAGGAGAGAGAAGAAGGAGGATCCCAATCTGTTTCCACTACTACTACTGAACAACACAGAAGTCACTCATTTTTGTCACCAAGTCAACCTGCTACAACTGCTGCAGCACCACCACCCAGAAAGACAGTCATTGATGACAAACCACTATGGGAACAACTGTCTGACCATGGCTTGGTGAAAAAGCATGGCAAGTCACTGTCTGACAGAGTGGTGCCTGAGATGCTAGCAAACAAAATGGTGCCGGACTATGTGGATGAGAACATGCCATTAGCAGGAGATGAGACTCTATTGTACTGGTACCAAAAAATACCCAAAACATTTGGCCCTTTTAGACACAGGTAGCTGTTGACGTCATCAGTTGCCCACCTGCAAGTACATACTCAGAGAGAATTTTCAGTGTTGTAAGCAATATTGTCACCAACAGTAGAACATGCCTTTCAACCCAAAATATAGAAATGCTCACTTTTTTAAAAAATGGACCTGCCCCATTTTCCAAAGCCCTTTTTGCCGTGGTTTATGGATGATGAATCTCCTATAATTCAAGCTGGGCTAAAGACAAAGGATGAGGAAGGCGGACAGGGAGGGCTTCTGTGTCCCTTAGTTATTTTAGAACCACTAGCCTACATACACTGTCAGATGCTGCACTGTTGTCTTCACTCAGTCTTCTTCAAATTAATGTTTTCTGAATTTTTGCCAGGTTTACACAGGCCAAATGAATAATTTTGGGGGCTACATTGCCCATAAAACCAGTGTGCACAACACTTATCCATGGCATAACCAGAAGCCTTGTCCATGTGTGACACTTTCCCAGTGGGCACACAATTTTTGGAACCAGAAGCCCACACTGTGGGATGCTGCATTGTTGTCTTCACTCAGTCTTCTTTAGATTAATGTTTTCTGAATTTTTGTCAGGCCTATACAGGTCAAATAAACCATTTTTGGGGCAATGTTGCCCATGAAACCAGTGTGTAAAAAAAAAACTTATCCATGGCATAACAGGAAGCCTTGTCCATGTGTGGCTCTGTCCCAAATCAATGGGCATACAGTTTCTGGAACCAGCAGCCCACACTGTGGGATACTGCACTGTTGTTTTCTTTCACTCTTCTTTAGATTAGCTGTCTGTGAATTTTTGGCAGGTCTACACAGCCTGAATAAATAATGTTTGGGGCAACGTTGCCCATGAAACCAGTATATACAGTACTTATCCATGGCATAACCAGAAGCCTTGCCAATGTGTAGCACTGTCCCAATGGACATGCAATTTTGGAACCTGTAGCCCACACTGTGGGATGCTGTACTGTTGCCTCCACTCAGTCTTCTTCAGATTAATGTTTAAGGGATTTTTGGCAGGCCTACACAGGCCGATTAAATAATTTTTGGGGCAACATTGCCTACGAAACCAGTGTGTACAACACTAATCCATGGCATAACGGGAAGCTTTGTCCATGTGGGGCACTGTTCCAAATTAATGGGCACACAATTTTTGGAACCAGTAGCCCACACTGTGGGATGCTGCACTATTGTTGTCTTTCTGTCTTCTTCAGATTAATGTTTTGTGAATTTTTGCCAGGCCTACACAGGCCAAATAAGTAATTTTTGAGTCAATGTTGCCCATAAAACCAGTTATAAAACACTTGTCTATAGCACAATGGGAGGCCTTGTCCATGTGTGGCACTGTTCCAATGGATGCACAATTTTTGGAACCAGTGGCCTACACTGTTTTGTACGAAACAGAACTGTGAGCTGAATGTTTCATATTTATTTCATCAGCTGAGCTGAGTTGTTATGCCTTCTTAATGACAAGTTTTTCAGAGTTACATGCTGCTCGTTTCTAATTTCTGCCTGTTATGTTTTTTCTTACTGCCATATACTGATGCCTTAACATGGTCAACGTGGCACTGACCATGTGGCTTGGACTGTTACAGGAGTGGGGTCTCTACTTTCTGGAGAAACAGGGTAGAGAACATGGTCCCAGAGGATCTGGATTTGAATTTTAATGGATGGACAAGTGGCCAGTACCATCGAGGGGTTTATCTTGTACATTAGTATTTCACAAGGATCACCTCGACTTGGGAAGCAAAACTATGTTTAAAAATGATTTGCATTTTTTCATATCATCTGCAGATTGTTTAAAGAGACCAGATGCATAAGGTTGGCTGTCTGCTGTTAGCACTAATGTTCTGAGTATTTTCTTATGCTGTTTGCAAATGTTCTGTTATGATTGAGGGAGAGAGGGAGGGAGGAGGGACTGGGAGCCATTTGTGATTATCGAAAGGGAGTCATTCTGCTGAGTTACATTTTTGTATCATGGACCCAGGGCAAGTTTATGTTCTATAAAGAAAAGCCCAGTTTCATTGAATAGCTTCCTTCTCTGTTCACTGATGTTCAAACATTTCTGGTTGTCCATGGCTCTGCTCTACAAGGCCCAAGTTGAAAACTTTGAACTTTCATTTATAGACAATTTAGCAATCCCCCAAAATGTTGTAACAATGAAAAGAGGAGATACGAATTACCTACTGTTATATTGCTATTGTGATATATCATAATCTCTGAATCAAGTGCCTATTCTTGTTACCTGTTAATTTTTCTTTTAAAATGAATAAAACCAAAATTAAAAAAAAAGTAGCCTATACTATGGGATTCTGTATTGATATTTTGTGGGCATACATAGGTCTTACAATTACAAGCCCTTTTATTTTGATCATTGTTTGCCACATACTCTTGTTTACTACTAGCATTGTCCCTGTTTGGCACTGACTGAACGGACACAGTTTTTGGAACCAGTACCCCTCAATGCGGCCCACTGCATCATCTTGTTGTTCTGGGTGCTTCATTGGCCCAATGCATACTGCAATTTCATTTTATCCCATTTCCTTATGCTTTTAATGGCTAAACCACTGCAAACTAGTCCACCAGTAAGAGAACTTTGGTGAACAGTGAACCAGAAAGGACCGCTCAATCAGGCGTCGTGGTGCAGGCAGTAATTGTCATCACTGAAGATGGGGAAATCGACGTACAAATACTCACGCAACTGTTCAGTTACAATTCATGTAACTCCCACAGGACACAAAAGGCTACTGTGCTGGAGGTTCTATTACATAGTATAGCATACAGAATGACCACCATCCGTGCAGCAAACTCTCCAACATTTTACACTTGTGCACTTTGTCCAAGCATGAAACATTAGAGGGTTTGCTACATAGATGGTGCTCACTCTCTATGCTGTACTAACTATGTAACAAAGCCTCCAGCACCGTAGTCTTTTGTGTCCTGTAGTATTTAAGGTTTCCCAGAACTTTGCCAAACTTTACCTGGCTTGACATTCAAAGTTCACATGGTCAAACTTTGGGAGGTTTGCAGAGCCTAATTACCATCTATCTCCTGACTTGTGTGATATCCTTTTTCCACATTTTGAGTCTATTTTACCACTTTTTGGTTTTACAATTGAAATAATAAAAGAAGCACTGCTTTTAATATGGCTAAGATAAGGTGTTCTTTTTTTTTTTTTTTTTTTCCATAGAGGTATTTTTCCACCTTGGCAGGACCGGCGCTGCATCAGCCCTTATTTCCATTTTCCACAGCCATTTCCAGCCACCTCCAAAGTCAGGGGTTAAATCTCCAGTGGTTACCTCCCTCATGGCAGGGCCAGGAAAGTAGGGCCATCTCCCCTCCCCCCTCCCAGCAATGCATCTAGACATGCCCCAGACACAGAGTGGCAGAACAGGCTTGCAACTGGAAGGACAGGGCTTCATGAAGCCTGCCCCAACTCTTTCTACCAATTTCTCCCCGACCAATCACGAACATGCAATCAGCCCATTATACAAGCTCTGCCTCTGCCTCTGCCTCTGCGGAGACACCACCAGTGCTCTGGACATGGGTCCTTCCCACTTGATATAACCCGCATGCACCTCCAACTGGATTTCTTCAGGTGGTGGTCGAGCAGCAGGCCACAGAACCCTCCTTCCCGAGATAGGAGAGCTGTCCTCTGGATGCTTGATCCTCCCTCCTCTGGTTGACCCTTGGCAAACCGTGTCCATTCCCGATCATGGATCACTAGCATGGCAGAAGGTTAGGTGTTTACAGTGCCTCAGTCCTCCACGCCACTGGGCCGTACCTTTGGACCAGGTTTTCATCAGTACTCTCTGTTGTTTTTGAATGCTTACATTGTTTAGGATGACTTTTATTGTCACTATAATGAACTAGCATGCAGCAGACACAGCTGACCCTATGGGACAGCCAGTATACAAAAAACTGCTTAGAATACTGATGAAAATCTGGTTTGAGCCAAGGAGTGCTCCTTTATTATTTCAAATGTGAAAAAAGTGCTAAAGCAGACTTAAAATAGGGAAAGAAGGGTACCATACAAGTCAAGAAATAAGGGGTCAATCTACAATAGAACAAAAAACTATAGTTCACAGTTTTCACCACCATAATGCACCGCTGCTCTAATAGAAACTTTGTACTTCTCTGTTCTACATTCATACCACTTATCTGCCCGTCTTTATTACCTTGTCTCCTGTTGTGAGATTAAGCAGTCCTGGGCTGACCAGCATACCGCATGAGCCACTGCTGGACTGACCCCTTCAGTGGTAGAGCCCTGACCAGTTGAGATCACAGCTGGCCAAGGAGTGCTGAAATCCAGAACTGTGGATGGGGGGAGCTGGGGTGCACACATAGGGCATGCAGTGTGGGTGGGGCTAGCCAAAGTCATTATGCTGTCAGGATTTTTAACTTTCTAGGCTCACCCTTCTCCAACAGCATTCTGCAGGTCCCGGTTGCCATGTCCTCTGATAGGCAGGGAGCAGCCCGTGTTGTCCAGTTACTAGTGTCATCAATGCTGTTTCCAACTCCACAATAAGAGGCACTGATAGAGCAGCTGGAGAAAACACACACACCCTGGAGTTTGAGAGTACTGCCCCCAGGGTGTTCCCAGCAGTTCACCAGTTTTGTAGTACAGATTTATTTATTTAGCTTTTGTTTACCGGGTAAGTACACTAGACAAGTATTATGCCTATTTTCAGGAACGACCCGGGAGAGCACAACATGTAGAATACATACAAGGCAACAATAGGGGTGGAACAGCATATTACATGAAATAATAAACGTGTGGAAAAGAAGATACACAATCAACAATTACACAACGTATAGAAGGTACATAATTGACAATGGGGCGGCTTGATTCAATTTGATTCATTTCTCTAAGGGGGGCTTGGGGCAGTCACACACCGTTGTTTGTTTCAGATGAAACCACAGGGAGGTGCGAAAATTCCCATGGGAGGGGACGAACGGACATGATCAGGGAGAGAGTTCCAGAGTCTGGGCGCATACGCAGCAAAGTCACGGTCTCCCATAAGAGTACAGGTGGGGGGGGACTTTAAGCAACCCAGTATTCTGGGACCTAAGGTGGTAGGGCGTGGGGTCCATTTTTGGAAGAAGTTGAGCCAGTCCCTGTGGAATGCCACAAGTAACCACCTTCCCGGAGAAGCTTCCAACACCAAATTCCAGGTATTTAGCTGGGGGGAGCCAGCAGAGTTTGTTGTAAAGCTCACAACGGTGGGTGAGTTTGGGGGCAGCTAATGCGAAATGACAGATGTTATTATATGCCGTGTTCCACCGAGTGAGATGAGTTTGGGGGGATCGAGCAAATAAGTGAAGTCCATAGCTGAGGGAGGGAAGAAGCACTCCTCTCACAAGGGCGAGTCTAGCCCCCGGGAGTTAAGTTGTATTTGGCCCTATAGGCCAAGCCAAGCTTACAATTTGTTGTCCTACAGATGTTTAGGATATGACTCCCCATGTCAAGTTGGGGGTCAAGAGTAACACCAAGATATTTGATTGAGGTCACTGTTGGCAGCGAGGGACCACCCTCACTAGTTATGTTGAGCAAGGCTGATGAGGCTTTGATCTTGGCCGTGGAACCAAAGAGCATGGCCTGTGTTTTTTTTAGGTTCAGAACCAGTTTGTGGTTAGTAACCAGGACAAGACTTTGTTGAAATTATCAGACAAGCTCTGGTTTAGGGCGGTGGCATTGTGAGAATGAGCCACTGTCACCAGGTCATCCGCGTATAAGGTGGCTTGACTTTGGGAGATCGCCAAGGGCAGTTGGTTAATAACGAGCGAGAATAGGAGAGGGCCTAGCACCTTTTCTAAATTTTCTACTGTTTATTGTTTATTTTTTTTCATATAGCTTTTTTGCCACCTGCTCCTTCCCTCAGGCAATGACCTGACAATGTCCTAGCACCATCTGCTGCTTGCTTCACCATAGAGGCTGATGGAGAGCAACAGTGTGGGGCTTAACAGTACCAGACCATCATTATGGTGGCAGAGAGACATCGTTTTTTGATTTTCCTCCCTCCCTCCCTGAAGCTGTGAATAGTTCTCTGGTGAGTCTGTGCATGCATGCAATGATGCCCTGCGGAGGAGACAAGCTCCCTCAGCCCAGTGCAGGGGTCACTGCGGCTGAATGTGCAGTGCCTCCCTACCCAGCTGGAATTGCTGCAGTAGTCCTCTGACCAATTCATTTGATACCCTGAGTCTGCTCCCGAACCCAGATCGCCAGTGTGGAAACATATAGTGCTCCGCTGGTCCATTAGGTGGCCCATTGTTTATTGTAATGATTGTATAGGATGCCAAAGTACATTTTTATCTCAGCTAGTTATCCTTAATAACATGAAATGAACAAAATCAAATGGTAAAGGCATTCATGTTTACAATGCAACACAGCAATACCCACAGTGCCACTGGGCCACACTTACCACTGCATTGTTCGCAGCTAGACCAGATACCAGACCAGATGAGAGGTTTGATTATTAGCACTAGTCTGACCAAGGCTTGCAGCTCTGGGGGCAGTGAGTGTCTAGACTTATTCGACAATTTCGTCCATCATTCAAACTTAACTCAAGGGGTCTGTACCAGAGTGTCATAGTGGCATGATGTTGTTCTGCCAGGGGGCATGCTTAAGCTCCAGAATCCCTTTCCCAATGCTGCTGGGGGCCAAGCATGGTGCAGAGATGAGATGCTCAGCTCAGGGGTAGGGCATGGGCCAGTACTGCTGAGAATCACAGAGCCATGCTACCATTCGAGCAAAGGGAAGCACCTGACTTAACATACAATTCTTTTTACTGTGAAGGCCACTGTACATGCCAAGGGGTACTACTACCCCCTTAACATGTGCAGTGGTCTGTAAAGTTTAAGAAATGTATGTTTATTTAGGGACTGCTCAAACTGCATGCGATTGCACTCTCACCCATTAACAGCCCTGCAGCCCTGATTGCACTCTCACCCATTAACAACCCTGCAGCCCTCATTGCACTCTCACCCATTAACAGCCCTGATGCCCCGATTGCACTCTCACCTATTAACAGCCCTGACGCCCCGATTGCACTCTCACCCATTAACAGCCCTGCAGCCCCGATTGCACTCTCACCCATTAACAGCCCTGCAGCCCCGATTGCACTCTCACCCATTAACAGCCCTGCAGCCCTGATTGCACTCTTACCCGTTAACAGCCCTGCAGCCCCATTCCCTACTTATCATCATCAGAGTGCTTTAGTTGGGAGCTGACGGATACTGTCAATGGCAAAATCTCAGAAGTTGCAAGCTGGGCAGAGTGACTGAGTTAAATATTTAATTGGTCCTTAGCAGGCAAAATTAAAAACTATGGATTAATTAGCTTCTCCAACAGGATGCATACCTCTCAACTTTTTGTCCCCCAAATGTGGAACATTGCCTCTCAAAACGTGGAACACTTAATCAAATCTTTACCCAAGAAGCTCAGAACACCGTTAAAATGTTTGCATTTATATTCAGAAAGTCTGTTATTAATTGAATAATATATTTTTTGCATCATTTACTACAGATTTTTGATTTAAAATGTTAACACTTAATGTGGAACAAGTCCTCACAATGTGGAACAGGGAGCTTTTGTGAAGTAAAATGAGAAACATTCCTTGTAATGTGGTAAAGTTTGAGAGGTATGAAAGGATGCACCTCAGATTGAGTAGCCTGCTGGAAGAACATGTATTGTCTACTGCTCTTTGAAGTGAGTTTGTCACTTTTGGAAAATATCTGAAAAACATAAAAACTGTTCAGCTTATATCATGTGTTTTCTGTACTTCTATTCCATTTATTCTTCATTGCTACTCTCATTTACATGGAAACACGACCCTTGTCCTCTACAGCTGATCTTCATTTGCTGTTTAAAGGATAGACCAGCACTAGAGGTCACAACCTCAAGCGGAGAACATAAGAATGCCATTGTGCTGCCCCCTGTAAATAAATATTAATGGGGTTCTTGGGGGTGTGTATATTTTTAATGTTTGTTAGTATGTGTTTGCATTCTTAGAGGTTATTTATTCTTTTTTGGTTGTTTTTCATTTTTAATACCTAATAGTTTTATGTCCTACATATTCTGATCTCCTCAAAAACAGTATTTGAGCAGGACTTTGTGCTCTTGATTGTTCATCATTAAAACTAATTTTTAATCACCACATATTTTTTCAGCAATAATGTTTTTCTGGCAAAAATATCAAGATACCCATTTTTCTTTGCATTTTTTTTTCATTCTTCAACCAAGATACAAGATTTGGAAGTTTTTGAAAGTTCCCGTTCCCACTCCCTTGCCATACCCGCTATGAAAAAATTAAACATCTTGGTGCAGTGCTGTACTGTTTGCCGTCAGAGATGTAGTAACACCATTGTAACATCCACAGTATGAATCTAGTATGCACATTCAACAAGTATCTTCAGTGGTAGAGATTTTTTAAAAGTTGTGAGGGTGCTCCATCTTTAATGACGTGAGTAATTAATTACACAATTAGCTGTAAATGTTGTTTTAAAAATATCTGAGAGAACTAAAAATACACTGAGGATGACTCTAAGGATGTCAGAAATACATTTTTGCTAAGAAACTATATGATGACATTTTTTGCTAAGAAATACTGCTGTTGTAATTGTTGCTTTTTGTGTGAGGGTTTTTTCCTTTCGTTATTTTAATTGAAGTGTGTGTTAAGTAAGCAATAACACACGACAGGATGTGGTTTATTCTGGATAAACGTATGTTTAGGGGTGTAGTGAGGCATGAGGCCCCAGGCTGAGTGCCCTACTGTCCCTAGAAGTGCATTTATCCAGAATAAACCACACCCCGGAGTGTGTTATTGCACTTATAAAATGGGTATATGTTGAGAAACTGTAGTGTTTATTTAAAAAAATGGTGAGATTTAAAAAAAATACTGATATTTTATTTAAAATAGTCCCTCCGCACTCCCTCTGAGTGCTGTTGCACTTGCTGGTGTCACTAGGGATGCTGTGGTGTGCTGTAGATCGCTGGCATGGGGCCCCAGCAGGACTGAGGTTTCCTGGCTGCCTTGCCAGCAGCACACTATCATCTGCGGTAGTGCTGTTCACAAAAGTCCCACTGGTCTCTCTCTCCTTGTAGGGCGGGAGAGAGTTTAAAACATTTGTGATACCTGGGGCTGAGGATGGGATAGGAACAGCTCAGGTGGTACAGAAGGAGGATTTCCATACTGGAAACAACAATTTTTAAAGTGTTGTGAGTGTTATTGTTTATTTTTGTGGATTCTGAGTTCACTCTCAAAACTAAAAACAAATGATAGTGAAATCGGGTTTGAGGTGGCATCGGAGGGATCTGTACAGGACTCAGGGACAGGTAGGGGCACTTATTATTTTTTGTGGTATAATATAAAAAATGAGCATAGCAGGCAAGGGCTGTCAGCCAGTCATATTCTGTTACTGTCTCTACCCATCTAATAAATATTTACAATTGGTTTAATAAAGACAATGGAGTATGGATTTAATGACAATGTATTGTCTAAAAAAACTGCCACATAAGGACAGGGCTAAAAAAAAGACACAAGTTCTATTTCTTTTGTGTTTATTTCCTCATCAGCCAGTCCCCATCTACATTGACCTCCTCGGCCTTGCACCTGCCTTATCTCTGAACTTACCTACCTCTCTTTCTGTGTGCTATGCCCCCTGACAGGGATTTGAAGTCAAGGCAGTTAGGGCCCACAGTGTACAGATCCCTGTGGTCAGGAGGTGGAGCGTCGAAGCCAGTGGTGCAGAGCCTGTGAGGTGTCAGGTTTCGCCCCACTTGGCCAGTGTGGATTTTTCTTCTGTGTATTCTAAGAGCCAGCGGCATGCAATGATGCCACCTGCATCTGACCCGCCCCTCCCCCCATCTGAGTGCCTCCTGCTGCTCTGCCACTCTACTTCAGCCTGTGGTGGTCAAGCAGTGGACTGCACTGCATGCCCTTCCTAAAGGGGGGGAGAACAGTCCCTCGGACACTCACTCCTCCTTCACCAACCAGCCCCAGAGGACTGAAATCCACTCCCAAACTCGAGTCACCAGCATGGTGAGCAGTAACACCACAGCCACACTATTGGGCTGGCCCCAAGGACACAAGTGCTTACATGATGATTTAAAAAGGCAGCTAAGTCAGTCAGCTATTTTTATGAGTGGAAAATATGTGCGCCGAGGTTGCAGAGGAGGTGGTGGAAAAAAATTCTTTAACCAAACACTCAAAAGGAATTAGAATAGCTGTGAGAATGGAATGATCTTTTGGTGCAAATGTTTTTTTTTACTTTTTATTGATAGATTTTATGATCATACAGTAGATACCATAGTACAGAACATGGAAGGGATGAAGTATGCAGACCTCCCAACTGGATGCACAGGGTATAAATTGTGGAGAATAATATTTTAGCATACAAGGTCCACATGTCCATGCCATGTAGAGAACTGCCAGCTATTAAGCAAAGAAGTAAAGTCGAATCTGCTTATAATGAAAAACCATTTCACTCTCACCAGCACGCTATGAAGAACAGGACAAGTACATCAGTATAACAGATCCCATGCAGAATTAGAGTCCGGGGAGGGCAGAAATGTTAGTGCGACTAGTCAGGATATAATAATGATGACCTGGGGTCAGTTAAGTTGTTTTACTTCCCCACAGCTCAAGGCAAGGCAACCTGCCCTGTGGGTTAAGAGATGCTTTTAAAAGAAACTAGTTAACGTTCATAAACTGAAAGGTGTACTTATGCACCAACCTTTATACTTACTATAACACTAAACAAACATTTTAGCCTTTGACAGTGCTATTGAATGGAGCAGCAATCATGGCCAGACATAACCAGCAAATGATATTATCCTGAGCTGTATGTATGCATCAAAAACTCGAGTGAAGTCTGGTTTTCAATGGGAACCATGCAACAGAACAGATCACTGATCCGGAAATGTGCAATGGGCCATCACCAGATTAAAGATATTTAAGATAAAACAACTTAAATCTTGTCCCCATTACCAATCTCAACAATTAATGTCAACCAGGTAAGACAATACTTCATCCTTCTTCATCCTAAACAACCTCCGTAGGGTTCAGCTGGCCAATACGTTTTGTCGCATAGACAGCAGCTAAGTCTGGTTCCACAAAAATGTGGATTTTAGAGTTGTGGCGCACTTGCAGCCTAGCTGGATAGTTGAGCTGTACCTCAATCCCATGTTGTAGGAGTTCCTTCTTGGTCACTCGCAGCTCTTTCTTCCTGGCTTGAGTTTGGGCCAATAGGTCTGGGAAGAAGGCCAGCTGACTACCCTCCCAGATGATGTCTCCTCTAGCTCAAGCAGCTTGCAGTAGAGGGATCCTAGCCACTGGAGATGATAGAGTGACTATTGCAGTCAGTGGTCACTGTGTGAGGTCACCTCTTGGTCTGGGCTGCTGAGGTATGGCAAATACTTTTATAGCTTTTATATTGGAATCAGGTGGCAGCAATTGTAGGTCCTGAAAGATCAATCTACTGACCGCTTGTAAAAGTTCTGATTTTGCTGCAGCTTGGGGTGGAAAACCCATGATCCTGAAATTGGCCTGTCGCTGCATGTTTTCCAGGCTATCAATTTTAGCTTTAAGGAATGTAAGGTCCCACACATAGGCGGCATTAGAGTCTGTTTGCTGGGCATTTGCTTCCTGTAGATCTTTAATCGCTGTCAAATTTTCTGTAATTTTATGATCATTCTCATTTAGCTTCTATGACAGCTAACCTTTTATTGGTCTTATCCCTGGTGGCCTAGATTTTGGTAAGCATCGCAGGTATCTGTGCCGATGGTAGTTCAGGCACCAGCATACCACTAGCAGCAATTGGCCCCAAGCTTTTGAGGAACTGGATGAGGATAAGAAGACGTCCAAACTTTGTGTAGCATATTTGGCGTCTTTTTTCGGGCCCATCTTTTGCCAGGGTGCTTCAGACAGATGTCAGGAGCAGTTAAGCTTAGATTAGTTGAAAATTAGAGGTATTTCAGCTTACTTTTAGTTTACAATACTCAGAGCTATTCAGATTGTGGCCATCATGTTTCTACTCCACAGCACCCCCCTTTTGGTGCAAATGTTATTGTAAAGGGTACATTCTGAAAAACATAATTCAAATCAGGTCTCAAGCATTTACTTTGCCAACCTTTCTGTGAACAAACATGACATCACTGGTATTCAGACATGGAAGAACTCTCAGTTGTGGTCAGTCAGAAAATGGCTGATATACTAGCAATAATGGAAACTTGGTGTTCTAAAAATATCCCTGACTTCATTACATTTAGGTGGATTTTAAGAGTTATAGGACGGACAGAACAGGGAAAAGTGAACATAACTTTAGTTGCTATGCGGAAAATCTGTATCCAGTTGAAAGCATAGAGACCAAACCATTAAGGTATGAAACCATGTGGTTACAGATAAATTTGCAGAGTTCCAAGAGGCTATAATCCCCTATTCCCCTTATTTGCAGTGTTGTGTATCATCCACCTTCAAACAACATGAAAATGGTTGAACACCTGACTTTCTCACTGGATAAGATTAAATCAAAATATCTGTTCTGGAATTAGCCTTTTGGGTGATCTTAGTAAGATGCCCATATTATCCTTTAAAGTGTCACATGCTTTGATTCAGACAGTGAATCAGTTATCTAAGAATGATGCTGTTCTTGACTTTATGCTAACTAATGTGTGTGAACACTACTGCTTAACAAAAGTGTCCAAACCTGTGAGTCTATCTGATCACAATGTGTTGACATGTTCCTGTCTGTCTAGGATGTGGCAACCAGGTAAAGGGATGGTGTTGAAATGTATTAGTAACCCAAATAAACAGGCAGTGATTACTTTCCTTAATTCAGGATTTAATGGACAAAGTAGAAGAACAGATATACTATGGTATCCCTAAACTCAGTATCTCAGAAATACAATTTCAGGCATCTGATTGAAAATTACAAAATGCAAGTCGGGGGGGCTTCGCCCCGAACCACTCATGTGGGGTTTCTGCTCCACTCTCTTCGCAACTAAAATAACTAATTCCCGGGGGGAGTGGACCTTGGAGTTACAAAAAATTAGTTATAGGGGTATAACATTTTAAAATGGTACCGGACACTCCCAGAGCACACTGGCCAAGCAGCCAGTGGTTCAGCCCTCAACACCACCTGGGCAGCTCGGCCAGCCTCCCGATTCCTGCAGTTTTTCAATCACATCAACAGGGGTAAGGTAGCAAGCCATCACATCCTCTACCTTACCACTGTAAACGTCCATCGGGTTTCCTACTGCCGGGCTGCTCACTGTCTGGATGCTGAACCTGTCAGGTGATACTGCCCGGGCAGGTCAGTTGCGGGATAGTGAGTCTCGGCATACCATAAGGGTACTAGAAGAACAAAGGTACAAATTACAGGAGAGGATTAAAAAAGCATTAGGCACTAACTGTAGATGTTGTAGTGTTTGGGTTTTTCCTTCAGATAAGTCATGGTTAACAGTAAGATATAAACAGTTGTACTCCCCCCCCCCTTAGGAATCTATAATCCGATCACAGAATAAGCAGCTTCAAGTACTGATTGTGCACTGCTGTGCAGTGTACCCTTGGGACTCCCAGACTGTGGACAGACTGGTCTATCTGTGCAATCAGGGTACAGGAAGACTGACTTCTTTTGGACAAGTTGAATGCAAGCGAGGGAACAGTGAAGCAGACATAACTATGTTTGTACGTAACCAGTCTATCTCTTCATTCAGCTCGAGGCAGGTTTCTAGGAAAACACAAAAATGGTTAGCCTGAGACATGTTCTCTAGTGGGCCCCAACTTCAAGACAGGGTGTCTGGAGTTTTGTGCTTGGAACTTCCTGACTCTGCCAGAAGTGGAAAATTCAGGCAGGAATAGTCATGGCCCAGCCCTTCCCCTTTTACCCTATAAGAGGGGAAGGCAAGCTGAGAGTCCAAGGGATTTGGGGGCAGGACAGAGAACCAGCAGAGAGTCCAGCCTCTCCAGCTACAAACAAGCTGAAAGGGGTCTGCAGGCTCAGAGATGGTGGCAGGTCCC
Organism: Neoceratodus forsteri; assembly: GCA_016271365.2. NCBI lineage: Eukaryota > Metazoa > Chordata > Ceratodontiformes > Ceratodontidae > Neoceratodus > Neoceratodus forsteri. The sequence continues at coordinate 1,503,074,882 of CM028129.1, forward strand.
TTGGTCCAGAGTGGCACTGGTCCCTCTGGTAAGTCATCCAGAGGTTTGGAATCTATTTGCGGTTCCAGAGCAGAAGCCCCTGTAGGACATCAGATGGCAGACAGAGAACCTGGAAGAAGTCTTGCCTGTGAGGAAGAAAGATCAAGAAACCAGATGGCACAATGGGAGTAGTGAGGGTGCCCCCCCCCCCAAAGGAGGTCACCAAGCTCTGTGATGATTCAATCCCATCATCTATACTAAAGGGAGAGAGCAGATATGTAAGTTAACCTTCATAGATTTGTTCTTGGGAAATTAAAGACCTTGGAAGTAATTGTGCTTATGTAACTCCCCCCTTGAGAGGTGCTTCAAATGAAGGCTGTCAGGTGGCGGGGGCCTGATAAGAGTTGGGACTGGTAGGTCCCCGGGGTGCACTCCAGGAGTGTGTGTAATGTGGGGATATCACTTCTTGAGTGCTGAATGCACTCAGCCTGCAGCCTTGTGCTTCAACCATCCAAGACATGACATTATCCCAGCACAAAACACTTCCCTGTCATGCATTATTGCTTAAGTGATGGTAGTTCCCCTTTTAAACTCTAAGGTAAGCAATCCTGGCAAATAAAATAGGATGTGTAGTATAGTGGGCATTAGATATGCCGATGGGTAAACAGACACACCGTGAATGAAAGGACAGCAGTCAAAATCTCATTAAATGAAAGGGAATAAGATCTGGGAACATGATTGTGACAGTGTAAGATACTGGGGGCCCGATTCATGAAGCTTGATACAGGGCTTACGTCAAGCCCTGCAGCAAACCCATTTTTTGGTGCAGCTGTGCCAAACACATTGCTGCAACTTACACCTGATTCAAGAAGATCGGGTGCTGTTGCAACACTTTTCCCACTTTACGACAGCTTCCACCAAATATTTGGCGCAAACCCCTGTAAAAAGGGTTCCAAGACTGCCGCAAGTTACACCAGCAACAAGCTGGTCTAACATGTGGCAGTGGGCGCACGGGATCAAGACTCCTGATTGCTAACCGGGAATGACGCAAGCCCCATGCGCCATATCTTCGGTGCACCCAGGGATCGCGGCATTCCTGACATGTTTGTGAGCCGAGCGCTGGGTGTTTAGGAGCCCATAGTAATGGAATGTGATTGTTGATGATGATGGCTGCTGATGAAGAACTCAAGAAGGCGAGGGTAATGCCCGCCAAAGTTGTGTTGCACTGTTACAGCTTAATAAAATGCATCCCGCTTGATCCCAGCTCTCAGTATAGACATTCAGTTTGTGTGCAACTCCCCTAGTTTGTGGTGCACCAGAAATGTGCATTGGTTGCCCTGGTCCCCATTCACCCTGATTCATGGTGGCAGAGCTAAAGGAAAACAGACAGTATTTCATGGCATAAGGTGGGTGCTATTCTGAATAGGAATTGCCATCATATGCCTCTAGACATGGGGGTCCCGACTCTTGCACATGCTTGACATTTGGTTAATCACTGCAGGTGGAAATGAAGTGAGCAACTAAACACTGCATAACAGAAGGGGGGCAGCAAATGGGACTGAGATCCCACCAATCTGCAAAAAGTATTTCAGCCAACTGGGCTGTGGACAAGAACACCGGTCAGGGGGGCCTGAGAATGGACAAATGACAGAGGTTTATTCATCGGCAGGGGATGAGTCCTACTGATGTACACGCGACAGTCACCTCACTTGCAGAGAGTGCGAAAACCATTATCTAATCTGTCGTCAAGAATAAGTCTGCTAACTAGGCAAAGGAAGGATTGGCAGAGTGAGACAGCGAATGAACAACAGGGTCTGGGCATGCATAAAAAGGTATCGACAGAGCCCTCGGGTGTGGCTGTACTGAGTTGTGTTGTGGAATGGAGAGCATGCGGTGGGAATCGGAATACATCTGAGGAGAGTGGCAGACTGGGAACCGAGAAGCAACATTGGAGCCCTTGGGTCGTGTGCATCAGTGCAATGGGATGAACCCCCAAGTACATGTACCGACTGCCCAGTTTGCCATGTTATCCCTAGAGGCAAGTCAGTGAACCCTGTCAGTTTAACTGAAAGCAATCGGACCAGCCACTGCTGACATCTGGGAAACTGAAATTGAGGCAAGTTATTGGCCTGAATAATCTGCAACCAAGCCACAAGTATTTTAAAGTGTTAAACATGATAAAATGCAGGAGCACTAGGTGTGGAGTGCAGTCATTCGGTGGGACACAGGTGTTGCCACAGGCTAGGGCTTCTGCTTCACTGTCTGTGTCATTCATGTGCAAAGTGATAGCTGTTTGTAGAACTGAAATATCAGTTGTGGGCCCTTTAGCATATTTGCAGGCTGCTCTTAAAGCAGACAGTATGTCCCCTTTCATTTATTTATGTATTTAAAAGGACATTTACCAAGAAAGTCATACTGAGTCATAAAGCTTGTTTCCAGATGTGTCCTGGGGGAAGGGGGGAAGGGATAATTACATAGTAACAAGAAAAAGCACAGTAAAATGATAATGTAATAGGCACAGCAATGTATAGTAACACACAATAACATACTGGCATAATTAATAACAATACAAATTGTTTACATCAGGAGTGGGAGGAACCAGTCACTCCCAGGCTGTAAAGTCAGCAGTAGGACAGGGTATGAAGAGTCAGTTAAACAGGAGGAGCGTCAGTCAGGGTTCCCTCACCTTGTAACATTGCAGCCCAAGTAGTTTGCAGTGTCAGCAACATGATTATGCCCTCAGCGAGAGAACCATTACCCAGTAGTTGCTGCGCAGATCTCTACAGCTGTTCCTGCATTTTGGTGCTCTCGGTCTAACCATATTCATTAACGCCACAATACCAAATTAAAACCCAGGACTTAGCCGTAATATTACCCTATAAATAAATCTGGTTCCAAAAGGTCTAGGGCTAATGGGTTGTATGTGAATACTGTGCACTCCTTATAGCTACTGCCCTGTTTATATGCATACACTGCCAGTATCTCATTCATCCTCCTGCAGAGCACTTGAAGATACTGTGTGTACAAAAGGTGCTTTACAGAACTGTGTGCTCTCATACTATCTAGCCTTTGCTTGATAGTTGGTTAAAGCCACTTCATGAGGCTAAACCTTGTTTCTATCCCAAATGAATCAGAATCACCAAACCGACCATCTTAGTATTACAAGTTGTTTGTATATTGCTGGCATAGGTGTCGACTCCACAAGCACTGAGGTGCTCAAACATCCCCAGTGTTGACTCCAACACCCTCATTGTTGACTCAAGCATCCACAGTGTTTACTCAAGCATCCCCCAATATTGGCTCAAGAAGCCCCATTGTTGCCTCAAGCACCCCCGTGGTAACCCAAGCACCCCCAACATTGACTCAAGCACCCCACATGTTAAATTGAGCCTTAAGCACCCACAATGTTTTGCCAGTAGGCTGAGAAAGTTCTATTATCCAATAATCCAAGACAAGCCAACAAAATCTCATTAGCAGGGAGCACCCTTACTTTCTTTTTTTGCATTTTCCTGTTTTTTTGTCCCCCCTTTCAACGACAGAGCCCTCCAAGTGTGGGACACCCCTCAATGCCCCTCCTTTCTGGCTACTTCACTTTCATTGCTCCTTGCCACCGTCTAATGCTAGGAGAGTAGCAGTACAACAGGATCAGGACACCCACTCCTCTGGGAAGGGTAGCCTCAGCTCCTGATGTCCAGGTCTCAGCTACAAATCCAGGTTGCCAGTGTACCTGGTGATTCCCGACCACTGGGGCACATGTAGCCAGTCTAGGGACTTCATAAGACACTGGCACCTCTGGGTGGTTTATTATCCAAGGCCAAAGGCAGAAGCATTTAATGAACCACAGACACCAGTTATTCACAAGTATACTCAGGCCAAAGGAACGTTATTACTATACCACTAGGTGTTTTGAAACCAGGATATTTAAAGACTCTGTGGTAGCTGAACAATGTCATTGATGCCTTTTTTGTTGCTCTCATGGGCATGTCTTAAATATTTATAAACTATCATGGGTGTGTCTTAAACGTGTTTATAAAATGTGTAGTTTTCTACATCTTAATTGGCCAGGACACATGTCCTTACAGGACAACAACCCTGAAGGTGACACGTTTTTGGGCAAGCTGGACGCAGTGTTGCCCATATATCCATGCCTGTCTGAAACTTTTGAAAAACATTTCTAGCAGCCATGTTAGTACAGGAACACCCACTACATGCCCTAGACCATTACTTAATTTTTAGTTTTCCATACAGCTTTTCCCCTGCTGGTTGGCATGGGCAGGCTCACAACCCTGTCCCCGCCTCCTCTCACCCAGCACCTGTCTCTCCCGGTCTCCAAGCCCCAGATCCCCAATGAATTGTCCCCCGTGGTGGGGCTGTGAAGGGGAGAGCTGTCCTCCCCCCACCCAGAAACTCTCATCCAGATTGTGGGCCAGAGACCGGATGATGGCATGGGGATGGAGGTAGGTGGGCAGGGCTTCATGTAGCCCGCACCAACAAATTTCCCATTTTCTCCATGTAGTCCCTCCTCAGCCACAGCATCATGTAAGTGCATACACATGGCTGTGCACACACACTACAGAACCACAGCCCTTCCTACGTGCTACTCAAGCTACTTGCGCTACACCAGGCCTCCACACGGGGGTGGCCAGGGGCCGAGCTGACAAGCCGCTCCATCCCAGGAGAGGAGAGCTGTCCTCCAGATGCTCAATACTCCTCCCCTCCTGGCCAAACCCTGGTGACCTGAGCTCGTTCCCGACCCTGAGTCACCAGCATGGTAAGAGATAAGGCGTTAGATGCCTCAACCCACTATGCCACGGGGCCAGCTACATTAATTACATTTTCAAACATTAAAATATTACCTTTCCCCACATCACACCTAAGAAATATAACAAAAATACATAAATCATTTTTAAATGGAAAGTCCCCTCACTCTTTTATTCTGTTTTCCTGTGTACTTTTTAGGCATGCACAATGATTGCCTCTATTACACCCTCCTAATTTCATCAGGACTTATATGTAAATGAAGGTACTTAGGTCTGGTGTGAAAAGCTGCTTGTCTCCATTGCAAAAGTCACAACCTGACTCATGCAAGGTGTCCTGGAATTTTACGATGTTTTGGTGCTAAAGCCTGCAGTAGTTACATTGTTTAAGTCAGTGTTGTTGCTGTCCTCTGCAGTCCCTGTGTTATTGCCTTATGCTGGCCATGAAACTTTGTAAGGCATAGTAAGTGCCCTGCTGTTTTCTGTAGTTTATAAAGCGTACCTGACTTAGAAAAAAAGTGCTTTTAGAGAATACAGGGACTTCACAAGACAGGTGACAGAACTGAATGAGAGTATAACTTCTGGTGGTTTGAGCATGTATGCATCATCAACTCCCATGATGCCTTGCATGAGTGGTGTCAGAGCCTTTGGAATGGCGATATACAGGTTTTCACACCAGTGCAAAACAGAATAAAGCAACCTCATTTATATGTAAATTAGAATGACATTAGGGGAATGCAAGAGAGGGAATCATTGTTCATGCCTACAGACTACTCAGGTATACAGAAAATAAGCTGAGGGGACTTTCCCTTTAAGCAAGTCCTGACCTGTTTTTACATTTTTTAATATTTCTTTTTACAGGCCTCTGATCCTCGGTGTGCCAGCAGTTATTGGATTCAAGCCAAGTATCCTGGTGGTCAGTTGTACACGACCGGCAGACCCGCCCACCCCCGCCAACCACATCTCTCACAGTAAAGGTCTGCTTGCCCCAACTAGCAGAAGGCAGTTTTTCTTCTTAAGTAATAGTGATCACACATGCAGCTTTGGAGCAGAGCCCTGCAATTTCTTTGTGAAGTGGAGTGCTGATGTTTCATACAGTCCATTTTTCACAAAGCAGCTGACAGAAACCTTGGAACCCACTGCAAGACTGGACATCGTCGCTCGGCAGTTAGCTGTAAACATGGTTGCTCAGTAGTTGACTGTAATAGCGTTCCTCACCCATCCAGGCAGAATTGAAATGTACAGCACAAAGGCAACATACCTAAAAAATAGAGACTGCAGCTACAAAAACAAGCATTTGTCAATGCCGAATGTTTGCTTGCTGGCATTGGCAGTGGTAGTGTAGAAGTTACAGAGCTGCGTAATAGGAATGGCAGTGAAGTATTGAACTGAAGCCAACCCCACCACCACCCTGCAGAGAGTGACAGGCATTGAGGTGTGCCTTTGGGTCATCAGGCATAACGGCCATGCCATTTCACCACACCCCACCCTGCAGACACTGACAAGTGTCACGGTGTGCCTTGGGGTCTTTTGGCTTGAGGCGCACTTATTCCATCAGGAAATACGGTGGAGATGGGTGCGGTATAGAGAATGGAGGAACTTTGGGGTCAAGAGTCCAAGGCATACCGATGCCCCTCACTGGCTGCAGGTGTGGTATGGTATGAGCATTACAAGCAAGAATCCCAAGTCACACCCCTGATGCCTGTCATTCTCTACAGGGTTGGGCGTTATGGTTGGAAACCCTAATACCTCAGGCATTCGTTGGTATTTTCACTCAAATTTTCAACATGGTTTTTTGTGACCCCACCTCGCATGAACAGTGGCAATATCAGTTGTTAATGAAAAGCTGCTTATGCACAGCGACTACGGCATTTAGCACCACAGGTGCAAAAACATTCCGAACAGGATGCAAAAAATGACAGCTGTACTGTTCATGGGGAGGTGTAAAAAATGGCAATATCGCAAATCTACAGTAAAAATATTAAAAAAACTGGTGAAGTCACGAGCATGCACAGAAACTGTGCAATGCACACCCGTAATGTAATTAGTTTGGGGATTTTTTACAGTAGATTGTCAACACAGGCATTTTGGGACCTCCAATCGTGAACAGTATCACTGTGATTTTCTTTATCTGTCCCGAACAATGATTTCCCACAGCGACCATGCATCTCTGCACTGAAAGTGTGAAAACACATTTCGGCCATGTTGTGAAAAATGACAGCTGTACTGTTCATAAGGAAGTGTGGAAAAATGCCACTGGTGAAAATCCGGGCTGAAAATATTACAAAGTCATGAACTTACGAGGGTGCGTGGAAACTGCACAATGCTCACTCATAACACAGTCATTTTATTGACTTTTGTCACCAAATTTTCAACATAGCCATTTTAAGACCTCTGCTCATGAACAGTATAACTGTGATTTTCTTAATCTGTCCCAAACATTGCTTTCGCACACCAACTGCACCATTGTGCACTACATGTGCGAAAATGTATTTTGGGCACATGAAAAATGGTAGCTGTACTGTTCATAAGGAAGTGTAATAAAATGGCAATGTTGAAAATCTGGAGTGAAAATATTAGTACCGTGAACTTACGTAGCTATGAGGAACTGCTAATGCACGCCACAGAAAACAGTCATTTTAGATTTCACACTAAATTTTCAACATAGCCATTTTAAGATCTCTGTTCATGAACAGTGTCACTGTGATTTTCTTAATTTGTCCCATACATTGATTTCGCACACCGACTGCGCCATTGTGCGCTATATGGGCGGAAACACATTTTGGGTGAGATATGAAAAATGACAGCTGTACTACTCATAAGAAGGTGTGGTAAAATGGCAATATTGAAAATCTGGAGTGAAAATATTGAAAATTCGCGAACCTACAAGCCTGCGTAGGAACTGCACAATGCACGCTCATAAAACCGTCATTTTTTGGAATTTTTGCACCAAATTTTCAAAGTAGGCCTCTTAAGAGCCCACCTTATGAACACTGGCAGTGTCGTTTCATTAATCAGTCCCAAAAGGTGATTTCACGCAGTGACTGCTAAATCACCCTTCGAGCCTGAATAACGTCATGACAGTGAGAGCAATCATGAGAAGGGGTCCCAAAAACCCTATGTTGAAAATTTGGTGCAAAAATTCCAAAAAATGCCTGAGATATGCTGCAAAATTGAAAAAACCCTATCTATCCTATAATACAGCTTACCGGCATTTCCTCAGTTCGCGGTCGGCTTTGAAGAGTGCAGACGTGTTCCCGGTCCACCGAAGATTGTCGCGCCGAGGTCCGGGAGGCATGGGGGTGAGGGGGTGGGGAGGCAGGGTGCTCAGTGGGTGGGTGCGGTTGTGGAGGGGCAGGGAGAAGCGCCGAGGACAGTTTTTATTTGCAGGTTTTTTAAATGGCGATGTGGGGCGTTGCCCCGCGCTGGGTGGGCTCCCAGCGTGGCATAGGACGGCTGGTTGGGGGCGGGAGCCAACGGGGATTGGGCACCCCATTGGCCATTGTATCTGCCACGCTGGGGTGGGCTCCCAGTGGCACCCTGTACTCGGGGAGGACAGTGGAGCCGACGGGGATTGGGCACCCCGTCGGCTATCGATGAGTTACCACGCTGGGGTGGGCACCCAGCGTGGCATGTGGAAGGCTTTTGGGGGGGTGCAGCACAGCTGACAGGGGATTGGGCCCCCCCGGCTATACAGTGTGTGCGTGGGGGGGGCAGCACGCAGTATGCGTGCGTGTGTGTGTATGTGTGTGTATGGGGAGGCGCATGAGCAGGCGATATCTTATCGCTGCTCACTGAAGCGTAGCTCCCCCTTTCAACTGTACTCCACTGCATTTTGGAGCTGTCATAGACAGCTCCAACAGGCATTGGAGAACTGCGGCCGCGCCTGCAAACACACTGCCTGAATTGAAAGAGGGCTGCCACACCTCTGAAAACTCGGATGATGGATGATGGCACTATGTTTCTTGCACATGCGTGCAAGCAAACAAAAAAATGAAAGAAATTATCCATCATGGGGGACTACACATCAAACTGCTGATAATCTCGCAGACACACCTGCACTCTAGTGGCTTCAAACACCATCTGCACTAGTACCTACATTATTTTTCATTCGATAGCAAACTATGTTACTTGAAAAACAAACTAAAACCCAAATCTTTAAATGTTCTTGCATCTTTTTTGTCAATTTTTTCATTTATTTATGGGATCCATTTTATAAGTACAATAAGGCACTCCGAGGTATGGTTTATTGCCTGATAAAAGTACTTCCCAGGTGCTGAAGGTATTCGGCGCAAGTGCTGCATGCCTCATAATGTAGCTGGGCATGCTCTTATCATGTAATAAGCCACACCTCATCATGTCTTATTGCTTACATAAACTAATGTGGGTGTGTCTTAAGTAAGCAATAGTTCATGATGGGGTCTGAGTTAGTCTAGATAAATGCATGCTATGGGGCATATTGAGGCATGAGGCTGCAGGTGTTGCCGCGTGCTTCATTTTCTGAGGCATGTCATTATTCCACAGTAATACACACCCTGTCATGCCTTATTACTTAAATAATTGACCAAGGGAGTGAGTGTAGTATTTTGTGGGGTATTAGTAAATGACAGTTTTCCTCTATTCTTACAATAGATTCCTGTTGTATAAGTAAGCAGTAGCACATGACGGGATGTGGGTTATTCTCTGATAAAGGCATGCCTGGGGGCATAGTGAGGTATGAGGTCACAGGCCGAGTGCCTTACTGCCCCTAGAAGTGCATTTATCAGAGCATAACCCACACCCTGGAGTGCAGTATTGTGCTTATAAAATGGGTATATGGTGAGAAATCCTGTAGCTTCTCAAAAAATGTAAAATATGAAAAGGTGTTTTTGTGTGCAAAATAGTCCCTCCACTTTATTCTGTCTGTAAGGGTGCTGGAGAGCAAGAGTATTAGGGTGGGAGCGAGTGAGTCTGGAATTACCTGCACAGTTACAAGAAGTATATGCATAATCAGAAAAAGTACCTGCAGTTACTGTTAATATGTTTTCTGTCCCCTTCAGCCCCAAGCCCAACTTCTCCAGCTTGTTTTCATGCAGTTGCTTTGACTCTGCCCACTCCTCCATGTTGTAAACACTGCACAGTCTTTTTTTTTAAATGAAACTTGCTTTTTTTTTTTTTTATACAACTGTAGATCTTTACATTAGAAGAGAGCTGACATCATGGTAAAGCGTGACTGCACAATGTCGCTAGACTGCCAGCGAGACCGCGATTTCCTAATGGTCTTTATTTTTATTCATTTTATTTAGTTTTTGTTAACCGGGTAGGTACACTAGCCATAAAATGACTATTTTCAGGCATGACCCGGGACAGTACAACAAAAGGAGAACAGTTGAACAACAGCAACATGGGTACAATAGTACAAAATAGAGGAACAGTACAGCAGTGCTACAAAAATACAATGGGTAGAAACAACAAAAAATAATGGCAAGCATTATACAGATAATGGCAGTAAGATATATAATAAGTGCAGAAACCATGGACCCGACCTGTGGCGGAAAGGGTTAATAAGATAGTAAGGTTATATAGAGAGAAATGAGGAATGTTCAAATATAACAAGAAAGACTGACAGAAGGAAGGTCAGGGGTGGTAATTGGCAAAACAACAGTGGATGGTCAGCAACAAGGTTCAAGAAGGAAGAGAGCTAGTAGTCAAGAAGTTATTTACAAAGAGAGGGAAAAATATGGGGAGCAGAAGAGGAGACAGTCTTGGAGCTGGATTAGAGCAGGGGTGACATTACTGGTAAGTCTCAGGAGCTTCAGGTTGGGTCAAAGCATGTACAAGCATCAGCTAAGGATAGATAATGACGATATTCACTTTTAAATCCAAAGTGAGACTGAGACAGCCAGAGGTTGAGTGGAAGAGCATTCCATAGCCTGTTGCCAGCAACAGGCTGCCATCTGTGGTTGGGAGTGTCATAAAACTACTGCCAGTCTCACTCTGCGGGTCCTCTGGGAGAGTAAGAGACTGTGGGTAGCTCAACTACAGAAAATGAATGTTTATGGAACAGGAGGGAGAACAATTATGCCAGTGTATCTTCTGTGAACTGGGAGGTAGGAGGGAGTCAGAGAGGGAGAAAGAGAGAGGCTGTGGTTTTCACAATTTCATGCCATTCAAGGAATTAAAGTTGGCAGATGGGAAGGTAAATCAACGGGTGGCACAAGGATATCCTAGGTTACTGGGTCACTGGATGGGGGCACTTGCTTATTGTGCGGTATAAGCTAAAAAAAAAGACATAGCTGGCAAGAGTTGTCAGATAGTCAGATTAAACAATTTCTCTACCCATTTTACAATTTGTTTTAAGCACCTCCAGACTGCTATGTGGGATATTAACAAGACTTTTCAATAGAACAGAACTTTTAATTTACTAAAATAGCTCTGATATACACATTTATAGTTTCTATTTAACTAACACTAGCAACACCATCTGGTGTCTGCGTGACATGGGGGGAGCGGGGATTGCCACTGAAACTGGGGCAGCGATAATTATGCAGTAATGCCAGTGGCATGAAATTGAACTGCCAGTATTCACAAGATTAGTAAACAAATTCAGCGTATTAAACAAAAGGTGCTAAAGGTCACTGTTGTGGCTACAGGTTTCTCCTCATATGTATAAATACGCACTGCTTAACTCAGTTTAAAGCATTGTGTGTTGGGGGTATTACTTGTTAGTTGGGAGTCAATGGCTTTATAGACCCCATTTCCTCATGTTTAATTTGTTTAGATTTTGCAAGTGAAATGTGACACATGCTTTAGATGTGCTTCTTTCCATGAAACAAATTGTCTTGAGTCTGACTCTGGTCATTGTCCCCAAAATTCTGATTTACTCTGATTTGCCAAAAACTTTAATTGTGTTAACTGGAAATGAGACAGTCACAGATCCAGGCCAGGTCGAATGATAGAATTACGTTGCCTGCACATCACCTTAATAAACTTTTTCTTCGTGTCATTTAAATTTTAAAATTCTTTTATGGGTCTCTTTTTTTATCAGTTTGTTCTTTTTTAACAGGAATAAAGCTCAAAAATCACCTACCTTATCAAACTTTTTATTTTTATTTATTTAGCTTTTGTTGACCGGGTAAGTGCACTAGACAAATCCTGCCTATTTTCAGGCACGACCCGGGGGAAGGGGATACAGATGAATGCCAACTGACCTTGAACCAGATTAAGCTGTTGGTGGTATTTTTAGTGAGTAAACTGAACCTGGTCTACTGAACAGACTGGGTCAGATCAGAACCGAGTCATAAATGACTGTGATTTCCTGAGTTGAGTCAAGAAAAGGTCCTGGTCGGGAGAGGGGAAGGTGCTGATCTGCTACAGAGCTGTCCACCAGTCCTTAGTCACAAATGCTATTCCATTCTTTTTCCCCACAGTGTTTCAGTCTGGACTGATGAACAGTGCATAAATAGGGTGGGATGGCAAATAGACCTCTTTACTGACCCAGCACGGGCTATGTAAGCTGGAACTCGATTGCCACCAGTCTGGTTAGGGTTTGGAATTAAAATTGCACATGGCTCTCCCCGCTGCACTGCACAGGCTCATACTACTACACATATACAGCTTCTGGTATTGCCTAGGAATGGCCACTAAATCTATCAAGGTTCCCCACTGCACATTGGGTGGATGTTTTGAGGCTTCTTCTCATCTTGTCAGAAAATAAGGATTATGCATTAAACCGTGCTGTCTTGTTTGTGCCTTTCCAGATCATTACGTCATTATCCACTTCTACTACAATGGTAAAATAACAGCCACCAAAGAAACCAAGTCAGCCAGTGGGTGCAACCCTGTGTGGAATGCTCCGTTTCTCTTTGATCTCCCTCCAGGTAACATCCAGGACTTGCAGCTCTCTCTGGAGTTCATAGTAATGCAGGTAAGGAGACCAGTGGCTCAGAGCCAGTGACTTCGCTGCTTGGGTGACACCTGCTTTCAGATGCCACCAGACACCATGCAGATTTTCTTACCTCTACCTCTTATCTATATGGCACTATGTACAGTTACCAGTCTTTTCTACTGCTGTTTTTTTGTCATTATCTTAATCTCTCCTCCCCCACCTCCTCTCCCCTGTTCCTCTAGGTTGGGGTTGTTAACAATATTGTTTGCTTTCTTTATCCTGCTCACCTGGTTTAAATAAATGATATATAACTAACACAATAACCACAGGATACTTAACTTTCACCTCCCTGTACTCCACTCCACTCAGCTGTAAAACTGGGTAGAGACAGGACCCAATTAAAAATGAAACTTTGAGGCCGGCCCGGTGGCACTGAGGGTTGAGGCGCTGAACGCCACACCTTGCGCAACTCCAGCGGCCTGGGTTCGGGAATGAGCCTGGGTGCTGGGGGTCGGCAGGGAAGGAGTAGGTTTGAGCATCCGGAGGACAGCTCTCCTCTCCCTGGGGTGAGATCCAGGGGCATCCCGGCACAATAGTGACCTCTGGTGAAGACCGGCAGCACTACCAATGCTGGAAGCACATCAGGAACGTGCATGGCTGACGTCTACTGAACTCTCCATGCTGACGTCATTGCATGGACACGCTGGCGTAACTAGCATGAAAAAACACCTAGGTGTGCTACATGAGGCCGGCCTGCGGCGCGCCTGGCTTCAGACTCTGGATGCCCTGATCTGGACCCTCGGCTTCTGTGGTGGTGGTTTCATACCCGCTGTGAGAGAGAAGGACCGCTGTGCAGGACCGGAGGAAGAGGTAGAACTTGGGGCTTGGGGTTGAGTGGGGCTGTGAGGTCATAAGCTGGACCGGAGGGAAACACAGGTAATAACCCCCCAGCCGCAGAGGTAATATAAAAGTATAACTAAAAAAAATAATACAGTAAAATGAAACACATCTCAGTTGGATTGTCCTGGGTAAATAAACTGGAAAAAGATACAGATTTGTAAACAAAGGAATCATTTAAAACCTTGTTTCTTTTTTATTGCGTTATTCTGCTTCATCCAAGGTAATAGCTCTCCTTTGAACATCTGACCGCTGCCCTTTCCCACTTGAGGGTGAACTTCTGGTTGTTCTGCCTGAAGTTGGACTCCCATCCATGGGCCCCTGCAAATCTCCCCTCCCAGTGAAGCATCCCCAGACACAGCTGTAATTAGTGGAACCCTATAGATCTGATGGTGGTGTAGGGACAAGGATCTGGGCAGATCCTTATCCTCTTGGCCAACCAACTATGGTGGGATGTGGGTATCATTCACCAAATGCTCTGCCCCATTTCCCTACAGGCTAGCTTCGCAAACGTTGGCCACAAAGATGCAGTGACGTGTGTGTGTGTGTGTGTGTGTGTGTGTGTGTGTGTGTGTGTGTGTGCATAAGATAGCACCCGACATGCTTGGTAAGCAGCATCACCTTTCCTCAAGTACTCCAGCTGTACTGCCACCTGCAGCCACCCAAATAGTTGTACTTCTGTGGGAGTCACTGCCCTCCCTCCTGGATGAGGTGAGTGTCCCATGGGATGTATGATCCTCCACCTGCCAACTGGTATTTACTTGAGAGTAACCTAAATGCAAATCCCAGGCTGGAAGATCTGTATCTATACATTAAAGATTTGGTTGGTGTGAGAAGAAATAATCGCCATAAATTGCCCTTTGGCGTATGTAGTCTGGTTGTATTTGTTCTGGTGCCTATACATAAGGTTTAAGAGACAGAAAAAGACCAAGTGGTCCATTCAATTCAGAGATAACAAACTTCCACATACCTCAGTAATGCAAAGCATCAGGGGACATACATGGAAATCACCATGAAAACATTTAGATAGGTTCTATTATAAGCAAGAGTGTATGGTGCCAAATAGCATCTCATACAGTGTGCAAAGACCAATAACATAAGACACAGACATGTGTTTCATACTTCTCAGATCTCATCAGTGTGCCTCACTGGTATCTCAGCACAGGGGAAAGGGGAACCAGCCTGTTCTAATGGGTTTGGGTCAGGGTGAGCCCAAAATAGGAAAGCAATCTAATCTAAAAGACAAATGTAACCCAGCCGCCGTGGGTGTTGAGGTTACTACCCCTGCCTTGTGAGCTCAAACAAGGTTGAGTGGCCTGGGTTTGGATTTTCCTGATTGGGGGGGTTCAAGTCCAGAGCTTTTAAGTTTAGTGCAGTGCCTCTACTCAGAGTAAAATTTAAGTGGACCTGATGTCAGAGCTATAGAACCCCCTGGGATGCAGTACCCATCCACCTCCCCACAGTGTCCCCCTACACAGCCAAAATCACAGTACAACCTTAAATTCAACATAAATGCAATCAGCGACATACGCTAATAATATGCTTACAAAATACAATGTGAAAAATCAACAAAATATTAATTGGGGTATATTCACAAGGGATGGGGAATGCAAAGCAAAATTGGTTTTAAAAGAATCTCATAAACTTTTACGGCAGGGCCAAAGTTAGGTGCCTGCCTAGACTTGGCCAGTAAAACACTTTAAAACAGTAACAGTGCACCCCCCCAGCAGCAGCAAATAAGACTATAAAACCTTTTACATTACTAGCCCACCTGAACTGGGTGCACTACCCACTGGTAGCAGCTTTAACCCTTAAACCCTAAAGGGAGCTCCCAGTGCCTCACTAGGTACTCAGCCATAGGAATGTTGCAGGCCCAGTAACG
The DNA here is from genome assembly GCA_016271365.2 of Neoceratodus forsteri. Taxonomy (NCBI): domain Eukaryota; kingdom Metazoa; phylum Chordata; order Ceratodontiformes; family Ceratodontidae; genus Neoceratodus; species Neoceratodus forsteri. The sequence continues at coordinate 1,503,090,264 of CM028129.1, forward strand.
TTGCAGCGAGCTGGCTGGTGGTGATGCACTTTAAAACAGTCAGACCTGTTAAACCCAAAACCCACAGGCCATGCAATGGCACAAATAGCAAAACCTCCAAATGAGGTACTTGTAACTCCTGGCCCTTTGGCCAAATCTGTATATTTGGTGCAACTTTGTACAAACTTTCCCAGTTGCAGGGCAGACCCTGAGAGTACTTACAGTTCAGGTGTGTCAGCTTTCTGGTCAACAGGGCTCCTCCTCCTGCCTGCAAGTGCAAGCCCTCTTAGGCTGTTAGTTCATTTGGTGAAGTTGAGGAGGGCATCTTGAAGATGCTTCAGGAGTCAGGTGTTTCTGGATGTAGCTCAGGCTCTCTATGTGCACTGTTGCCTGGACCTCTTGGCTCTTCCCTCTTTCTCCTCTGCAGTACAAACCAGTCTAAGGAGCAGGGACCACACACACCTCACACCCACGTCTCAGCTTCTGTACCCTAGTGTGGAAGCTTAGCTAGTACCTGGCAATAGTACTAACTAGCCTTATCCGTGTCTGTGGGATTGATGCAAGGTTTCTCTCACAGTTGCATTCAAGCAGCCTTGCACCGGTACCCACAGGCTAGCTGCTGTGGCAAGCATTTACCTCCTATTCTCTCAAGGCAAGTCACACTCTCTTTCACAGGAAAAAAATGTCATCCTGATGTAACCCCCCTACAAATGGGGGTTCCCAAAAAGTCTTCCTTGAGCTTGCCTAAATGCTCACTGCCAGGCTGGTGTCCTGCATTTTAGCAGTTTAAATGTGATTACCAGAGCTTGTATAGCCTCTGTGTACTGTCTCTTTAAGAGCTGCCTAATTGCAGTTTAAGTAATCTGAGAGGGAGGTCTGTTGAAAGATGTAACTATTTACTGAAAATCATTTAGAGTGATAATGATACTGTAGTTTGTCTAACCTGCTTTTTTTGTAGCAAGGACTGTTTTGTTTGTCTCCACTATCTTGTCCTGGACTGCAAATTGGACCAAATAGTACTGGTGGGACCTAAAAATGTAGCTGGACTACAGGAGCTGTCTGAATTCAAAATCTGTAGGAACTTTAGTTTGGAGCTTTTTTGCACCTTTTTTGCAACTGAAGGAGGAGCTCTTGCTTTGACTGACAGCCAAATCAGCCAACCAAATCTTTTGGATCTTGGGGAAGTCCCGGGCTGCTTGCATTTTTCAGTAAGAACTAAGCTGGAAACTGAGCAAGAAGGAGCTGAAGAGTTTCTGAGCAGCAATCCTGAATGGATTCGCATGGGAGAACTCTGAAAAAGGCTAAGTTTTTGGCCTGCATGCCGGTATGCTGCTCCTGACAGGGAGAGAAGAGAATTATTTTGGACTAAATTCAAGTTTGTGTGACTACAGTAAGTTACTGAAGTGGGCCAGGCTCAACCTGAGGAAGACCGAATATTTTTGCTGAATGTGATCAGCCTGTCAGGAGTTCCAGCTACCCCATAGCTCCCGGTGTGTGCAGAGACTTTGCAATTGTGCTCGGGGAGCGCTTTGTCTGGTACAGTAGAATTCCCGTACATGTAAATGTGCTATGAGCTGCCAATGGGTTGTTAGTTCCCCACTGTGTGAACTGTGTTCTGCTTGCTGGAAGCTGTATCCAGCCGAAAACGGACTGCTTCCGAACTTGTCTCCATGGGGTCTAGGCTTTGCCAGACTGGCCCAGCCAGACTACCCACTGCACAGAGAAGCCATCGACAAGAGACCTGCCTGGGAATCAGCCCCCTGCTCCACGCTTCAACAGGAATGATGCCTCTGTGACTTGTGTGGGCCCTGCTTCTCCTGGCATTCCAGATCAACCATCTGCAGTCTCGATTTTCGTCCAGCCTGTGTCCAGTCTTGGGTATCGTGAATAAATACCAGGGTAGCTCCCTACAACAACAGCTTAATCTGAGTGTGTCATCTGATTGTCTTGTTGTTTTGTTTTCTTTATGAACTGAGCCCTCTGGCTCCGGATTATAAATATTATGTACTGTGCATGTTGTGTTTTCCCTCACAGGGCCCCAACCAGTTGCAACCCTGGGCAACTGTCCTGGCTAGCCCATCTCTTCTCTACCTGGGTACCCAGAGGTGGACTGTGTGGAGGGACTCAAAGCGCATGCGTGACTGCTTGATTGATATAACCTTTAAGCTAATTAACCTGATTTTGCACCTCCCTTGTTCAAGTCCCCTAAATAAATCAGATCTAACTTTTTCTGCATGTAATCTGACTGTGGTTCCAGTTTGTGCTCAAAGTACTATACTGTTGCTAATTGCTGTGCTTAACTTTGTTTTACAGGGGGTCCCCAGGGTCGAGTCAGAGGAACCAGCCCTGGTGGTAAGTGCAAACAGTGTGGGTACTTGTGTGGTGTACCAGGGGTATTGTGAAAGTGATTACTGTACAGTGTTCAGGCCACTAGAGGGGAAGGAGGGGGGTTACAGTGTCCCAGAGGGCTGTGCCCAGGTTAACTTGACCACTACCAACCCTGACCTCCAGGTGGAGGCACCCATGTCAGAACTCAGGTCCCTTAACCTGCTACTAGCCAAGCAGGCAGGGGTAGTAGCCCTTGGGATAGCGCCACCTAGAGGTTGCATCTTGGAGGCTCACCGCTGGGATTTTGTGTCTTCTAGTGGCTGAAACTATGATTATTTTCAAACATAAATGGCAACCCCAACAGAAGTGGCTGTACACCAGTTGGTGGGGTGGTGTACTGGGCAGGAGATCGACCCCCAAAATGCTATACTTATCCTGGATATTTCCCTGGGTTCCAATAAGAACATTGTAGAGGGAGTACTTTCCAAGGTTGAATGTTTACAAAACCCTGTGATGGTGGGTCGACAGGCTAATCTGCTTGCACAAAGTTTCATAGCATTAGTAGAGTGTAAGAACCCAGTAGACAGTTCCAAAGTGCCACAGACTATCACCCCTGAAGGAGCCCTCACTGCCTGGACAGTAATAACTAAAGACAGTAAAGACCCTGGGGAGAATGAGCCCCTCCCCCCCACTATCTGAGACTTTTGAGGAGAAATTTGCTAAGTTGTTGCTGGAGGAAGGGAAAACTGTGGAGGACTTAAAGAAACTATTCCTGCCACCTGGGGGTGTTCCTCCCCCAACACCCCCTCCTGCTCCAGCACCCATTATTGCCCCTCTTTCTGTGCCCGTGCCAATGGTGACTTCTGTGTCTGTATCTGCCATTAGTCACGACTCTTACCGAAGGTTGAGAATCTTCTCCAGTACCCTCCCCACCCCCCAAGGGGAGGATGATTGGGAGACCTGGATAGATTGTGTTGCCCCTTTGATACCTGTGCAGAGGCTGAGAAATGGAAAAGGATCATGGAAAGTTTGAGGGGTCCTGCGCTAGAGGTCATTAAATTTCTGAAGTCCACAAACCCTGAAGCATCTGCCCAGAAGTACCTCTCTGCACTTGAAGGCAATTTTGGGAGTATTGAGTCAGGGGAGAACTTGATGTGGAAATTTCGAGGTACAAAACAATGGCCAGGGGAAAGTCTGTCTTCATATGTTACTTGTCTGGAAAGAGTGCTGCAAAAGGCTTACCGGAAAGGTGGGGTAGCCTCCAGTGACTTAAACCATGTGAGGTTGGGGCACATACTGCAACATGCAAAACATTCTAAATTGCTGCTTCTTCATTTAAGGCTCCCAGATAGAAGAAGTAACCCACTGGACTATTGTGACTTGATAAAAGAACTCCGGGAGGTTGAAGATGGAGAGGGGGATTGTAATTCTAGGGTGAGCGCAGCCCAAGTGATCATGGCATCGGAAGGCCCTTTCGAAATGGGGACCAATGAGGGTGTGCCACCATGGGATGAACTGCTGAGGGAGTTCAGGGAAACAAAAAACAGTCTCTTTGTGAAGAACGCTCCTGCAAGTACAGGCACCGACCCTTATCCAACTGCATCTGCTATGGGGGTGGGGGTGTCCACCCAGGCATCTCCTGCTGACAGCAGCTCAAAACTCGATGCCTTGACTATGGAAGTAAGAGAATTGATGAGATGTCTCCAAATGTTCACCACACAGCAGACAGAGATGGCACCAAGGTTTTCAGTTGGTAGTACCACTGCCCCAGCTCCCAGTGTGATGTCTCGGCCACCCCAAATCCCAGAAAACATATTTTTCCATAATTGTGGGAAGGATGGGCACATGAAGAGAGAATACCGGTCCACAAAAGACCTAGATAAAGTTGTATACAGGCTTCAAGGAGAGCTTCGGAGAACGAATCAGCGGTCAAGGAGTACCCACAATGACCACAGTGAGGGTTCAAGAAGTAGTAACTCAAATCCTTATGTAGCTAAATCATCTCTCCAGGCCCCTGCAACTGTCCCTCCAGACTGGTCCAAAATAGTGGGCCCTTCAATGGAGACTACGGTCGCTGTGAATGGTATTCCTACTCGGGCTGTGCTGGACAGTGGGTCGCAAGTGACCATTGTATTTAAGGACTGGCATGACAAACACTTACTTATCTGCTGTCCCCTTACAATCCTTGGAAGGCCTACATGTGTGGGGGCTGAGTGACAAGTCTTATCCCTGCCAAGGATATGTCCACCTCTGGTTGTCATTTCCTGCAGCTGTAACTGGTGTAAAGGAGCAAGTTGAGACACTGGCCTTAGTGTGTCCCCCTACTGGATTGTACGATGGGGTTCCCCTGTTAACTGGGACCAATGCCCATATGTTTGGGAGACTGGCACAACTCTGTCACGAGAAACAAGGGTGACGGACTGGGACGGCCCTAAGAATTCCTGCTCTGATCAAGAGGGCCTATGATTTGCAACAGAACCCCAAGAGAGTGGACCAGGATGAACTGGTAGGGGTCATGTAGAAGAAGGATCCCAATTCAATGGTACTGACCCCCAACACCCAGTGTACAGTTCAAGGGGAGGTCCGAGTCCACAAAGATGTCAAGAACAAAATACTGATGTTGGACGTCCCAGACAATGGAAAGTGCTGGAAGGATTATTGGTTAAGCCCAGCATCTTGCCAGCTCGTGCTCATGCCTATGCACAATGAGTGATGGTCCAGATTCATAATGTGTCAGATCGAGAGATCCGGGTGAACAGAGGATGCACCCTAGCTACGGTACACTGTGCAGACACTGCAGTGTTGCCCAGCAACAAGCACCCTGGCAAGACAGATAGAGTGACTCCCGACTTGTTTGATTTTGGTGACTCCCCTTTCCCAGCTGAATGGAAGACTAGAATTAGCCAGAAATTTGTCCACAGAGATGAAGTGTTTTCATTGAAGGAATGACGTAGGATGTGCCCAGGGTGTGGAGCATCACATACCCCTGCGTTATGAACGGCCATTTCGAGAGAGGTCTCGATGCCTAGCCCCTGCAGACATAGACAATGTGAGAAGACACTTGCAGGAAATGCTCGCGGCTGGTGTGATACAAGAATCCAGGAGCCCATATGCTTCTCCCATTGTGGCTGTGCGTAAGAAGAACAGATCTGTGAGAATGTGTGTTGATTATTGAACTCTGAATTGGTGGACCATCCCCGATCAATACACCATGCCCCGTATACAAGATGCTCTGGATTGTTTGAATGGGAGCAAATGGTTCTCTGTGTTGGATCTTCGCAGTGGATATTTCCAGATTCAGATGGCTCCAAAGGACTGTGAGAAGACAGCTTTCATCTGTCCTGTGGGGTTCTATGAATTCCTGAGAATGCCACAGGGGATATCGGGTGCCCCAGCCACCTTCCAGCGACTGATGGAACCAGCGGTGGGAGACATGAATTTGCTGGAATGCCTGGTGTACTTGGACAATATCATTGTGTTTGGGAGCTCCCTAGAGGAACATGAGAGGTGACTGTTCAAAGTACTAGACCGACTGGAAGATTTCAGCCTCAAGCTGTCCATTGACAAGTGCCAGTTTTTCCAAACCTCTGTGAAGTATGCGGGGCACATAGTGTCTACAGAGGGGGATAGAGACTGATCCTAGTAAATTTGAAGCCTTGACTACTTGGCCCCAGCTCCACAATTTGAAAGAACTACAATGTTTCCTGGGATTCTGTGGCTACTACCGCCAATTCATAAAGGACTATTCCAAAGTGATTCGGCCACTCTTGAATCTTACCCAGGGTTACCCTCCTACCAATTGGAAATACAAAAAAGGGTCCATCAAAGAACCAGACAAAGCACATTTCCACCCAGGTGAACTTTTCGGGTCCCGTTGAATGTCTGACTGTGAAGCAACTTTCCCCGAAGTCATATACCAGCTCACCCCGCCCCATCTTCGCTTATGCTGATCCCACCAAACCCTATGTGCTGCATACTGATGCCAGTCTGCAGGGTCTAGGAGCTGTACTGTATCAAGACCATGAGGATGGTTTCAGACCAGTGGCATTTGCCAGTAGGAGCTTGACCCCGTCAGAGTGAAACTACCCTGTGCACAAGTTGGAGTTCCTTGCATTAAAATGGGCAATTGTCGACCAGTTTCATGATTACCTCTATGGGACAAAAATATTGGTGAGGACTGACAATAACCCATTGACCTATGTACAGACTTCAGCTAAGTTAGACACCAAGGGGCACCTGTGGCTTTCTGCATTGTCAACATATGATTATGCTGTCGAATACAGACCAGGCCTGAATCATATTGATGCTGACACCCCATCTCGGAGGCCTATTTCCAAGAGCAACTGGGTTAGGCTGTCTGAACCTGACATCCAAGCATAGTGCCAAAAGTTTGATAGAAATGAACAGCTGTCTACGGACACAGCGGACTGCTTAGTAGATTGCTTGGGCCCCTCTGACACCTGCATACCAGCTGCATATTGCCACTTCTCTGCTCTAGATATTAGTGCATTACCTCAGTTTGACAATGACAGCATTCAGTGGGCTCAATCCCAAGATCCTATGATTCAGCTAGCACTTGACGCCCTTCGTGCAGGAAAAGATGTGTCCAAGTTGCGTTCCTCTGATCTGAGAACCACTTTATTGTTTAAAGAAAGCCCCAGGCTGAAGCTGCTTAATCAGTTGTTGTATAGAGAGACTGTAGATTGGGGTGGCCAAATAGACAAACAACAATTGGTCCTGCCCACAGCCTTCAAAGATTTGGTACTGAGGTCCCTCCACAATCATGCGGGCCACCTCAGTATCGACCGGACCCTTGACCTAGTACGATCTCAATTCTACTGGCCCAAGATGGGGGCCGATGTTGAGCACCATGTAAGGACTTGCAGTTGCTGCCTGCAGAGAAAAGCCCTGCCTCAGAGGGCTGCCCCCCCTTGTCAACGTTACTACCAGCACACAAATGGAACTAGTCATTTAAGTAAAAAAAAAAATGTTTTTTCTGAGGAAGGGGGCAATATCAGCTTAATTTACTGAGAGCAGAGAGTGAATCTAATTGGGGTGTGGCTTAGCAGCTTAGGTGTACAAAAGCAGTTTTCTCCAATTACAGCTTCCAGCTGTTTCTGGCAGAAGAGAACTGGTTGCAGAGCAAGAAACAGAAGTGCAGAACTACAGATTTTTACTAAATAATCACTTCTGTCTCAGCAGGAGTAGTACCTGTTTGAATTAAGCAAACAGATACTTTATTAGGAGAAGGGGTCTCATTTAAGGAAAAAAAGTGTTTTTTCTGAGGAAGGGGCAGTATCAGCTTAATTTACTGAGAGCAGAGAGTGAATCTAATTGGGGTATGGCTTAGCAGCTTAGGTGTACAAAAGCAGCTGTCTCCAATTACAGCTTCCAGCTGTTTCTGGAAGAAGAGAACTGGTTGCAGAGCAAGAAACAGAAGTCCAGAACTACAGATTTTTTACTAATTAATCACTTCTGTCTCAGCAGGAGTAGTACTTGTTTGGATTAAGCAAACAGATACTTTATTAGAAGAAGAGGGTCTCATTTAAGTAAAAAAAAGGTTTTTTTTCTGAGGAAGGGGCAGTATCAGCTTAATTTACTGAGAGCAGAGAGTGAATCTAATTGGGGTGTGGCTTTGCAGCTTAGGTATACAAAAGCAGTTGTCTCCAATTACAGCTTCCGGCTGTTTCTGGCAGAAGAGAACTGGTTGCAGAGCAAGAAACAGAAGTGCAGAACTACAGATTTTTTACTAATTAATCACTTCTGTCTCAGCAGGAGTAGTACTTGTTTGAATTAAGCAAACAGATACTTTATTAGGAGAAGGGGGGCTCATTTAAGGAAAAAAAAGTGTTTTTTTCTGAGGAAGGGGGCAGTATCAGCTTAAGTTACTGAGAGCAGAGAGTGAATCTAATTGGGGGTATGGCTTAGCAGCTTAGGTGTACAAAAGCAGCTGTCTCCAATTAAAGCTTCCAACTGTTTCTGGAAGAAGAGAACTGGTTGCAGAGCAAGAAACAGAAGTCCAGAACTACAGATTTGTTACTAATTAATCACTTCTGTCTCAGCAGGAGTAGTACCTGTTTGGATTAAGCAAACAGATACTTTATTAGAAGAAGGGGGTCTCATTTAAGTAAAAAAAAAGGTTTTTTTCTGAGGAAGGGGGGCAGTATCAGCTTAATTTACTGAGAGCAGAGAGTGAATCTAATTGGGGGTATGGCTTAGCAGCTTAGGTGTACAAAAGCAGCTGTTTCCAATTACAGCTTCCAGCTGTTTCTGGCAGTTGAGAACTGGCTGCAGAGCAAGAAACAGAAGTCCAGAACTACAGATTTGTTACTAATTGCCCTCCTTCCCACCCAAAGCCAGTTCTAGTTTTATAGCCACTGAATTTGACTGACAACAGGAACTTCCTGTTTGGCAGTAGGAAGGGAAGGATCACTGAGACACATTAGTTTCAGCAACCTTGAAGGAACCTTAAAAAAAAAAACTCTTTATCCCCCCCCCCCCCGGCTGCTGGAGGTCTGAATCCAAGCACGGAGGAAGGAGACTACTGAAGACTACAGGAAGTTCCTGTCCCAGAACAGGAAGGGTGAGAGTTGCAAGGGCACATAGGCAGTAGGAAAGTAAGTGTAAAAATACATAGAGGGAGGAGACAATAAGCATACAAATCAACAGGAGAGGGGATACAAAATAAGTCAAGATGGGAGTGGTGTAGTGCAATAGCTGTGGAGCAGCAGTGTTCTGGGAGACATTCTGGAGGCTGCGATGTTGCCCTGTTTGCAGGCACCTCTCTGGTCTGAGGGAGGAGGTTGCCCGTTTCCAGGCTGACCTGGCTAGGATCCGTGAAACCTCTTCCCCCACCCAGGGACCACCAGGGCCACCACTGTTACCTCAGAGGTTGCCAAGAAAGAGAAGCGGTTGGACCAAGGTGGGCTCAGGGAGGGAGAGGGTGGTGGAACAGAGGTGCATCCCTCCAGTTGTAGCTCTCCACAATTCATATGCTGTTCTGGCAAAGAGTGGTTCCTTTATGGAGGCAGCTGCAGTGAAGACCAAGGAGGATGCTAGGAACCTCCAAAAAGAAAACCCACAGGAAGGTGGCATGAGACCCCACAGGGGAAGGAAACAACTCCTGGTGGGGGACTCAATCATTGGGGTGGTAGACGCGGGAGAAAGGGGATAGGGAGGTAAGGTGCCTGCCTGGCACCACGGCTTGGAGGGACAGGAAGCAAATCCTCAGGATTGCGGGAGCAACTGCACGAGGGAGGGAACTGGATGTCATTGTCCACCTAGGGACAAATGACCTGGCTGTAAATGGGATCAGAGCAGTGCAAGAGGAGTTTGCGGAGTTGGGGAGGGGCCTTAGACAAGTAGTATGTACAGTAACATTCTTGGAGGTGCTGCCTGTCTATGGCAAGGGTGATGCTAGGGTATTCTGCACCATGGGATTCAATGAATGGTTGAAAAACTGGTGTGGAGCTCAGGGTTTTGGCTTCACTGGGGACTGGGGAGCCACCTGGAGGGATGCAGGCTTATACTGGCGCGATGGTCTGCACCTGTCCAGGGGGGATCCAGCATCCTAGGTGACAGGTTTAAATGCTTCACTGGCAAGCATTTAAACTAGCCAAGGGGGGAGGCACTGAAAAGGAGCAGGGAAATATCAGCCTCCCCCCACAAAGCACAGTAGTTAGAGAGGTAAACATCAAGGCAGAGAAGTCAGTAGGGAGCAGGACAGGGATAAATGCAGAAAAAGGTGTTAAGGACAGGGATGGGGCTAAAAGGGGTAATGCCATAAAAAAATAAATGGAAGGTGACGAATACCAATGCCCACAGTCTGTGCAACAAGCTCCCTGAACTAGTGGCCTTGATGGAAGAGGGATGCCTGGATATTGTGGCAGTCACTGAAACATGGTACACAGAGAACCATGAGTGGGAAGTCAACAAACCAGGATACACAGTCTACAGGAGGGACAGGGTGGGTTAAAGAAGAGGAGGACTAGCTCTCTATACAAGGGAAGGGATTAAATCAACAGAACTAAAGAGTAAACAGGAAGTTGATGAGTCACTATGGGTCACCCTGGAGATGGGAAATGGCACCACAGTCTGAATGGGGATTGTGTACAGACCCCATCTCAGGGGGAGGAAATGGACAAGGAAATGATAGAAGGCATCCTTAAAATGGCAGAAAAAGGAGAGATATTGTTGATGGGGGACCTGAATATGCCAGATGTTAACTGGAAAACATTTGCTGCAGGCACATCCAAGAGCAGGGTCATTCTTGATGCCCTACAGGGGGCATGCCTCAGACAGCTAGTGTTGGAACCCACTTGGGAGGGAACAATCTTAGACCTAGTACTCTCAAATGGGGAAGGAGAAAGGATCTCAGATTTAGAAGTGGGTAGCCATCTAGGAACAAGTGACCACCAAACAGTGTGGTTCACAATAAACACAGCCATACAAAAACAAAAGTATTGGACTTTAGGAAGGCTGACTTTGGGAAAATGAGAGAGTGCCTTAGAAAAGCACTAGCAAATGGGCAAGAAGGAGGGGTGGAGGAACAATGGGGAATTATCAAAACAGCCATCACAGAGGCAACAAGCCTTTGTGTGAAGCAAATCAATAAAACAAAATGAAGGAAAAAACCACTATGGTTCTCAAAAGAGGTGGCAGGGACGGTTAAGGAGACAAGGATAGCATTCAGGAAATATAAGGAAACACAGAAGGAGCAGGACAGAGAACCTTATCAGTTAAAGCAGAAGGAGGCAGGGAAGGCAGTAAGACTAGCAAAGGCACAAACTGAGGAAAAGATAGCCAACTCTGTTAAGAAGGGGGATAAAACCTTTTATATGTACATTAGGGAGTGAAGAAAGACCATGGGAGGGATACAGAGACTTAATAAAGGGGAGGGAATGTGGGCAGGTGGTAACAGCGAAAAATCAGGGATACTGAACGAATATTTCTGCTCAGTATTCACAACAGATGAGGAGGGGGAGGTGCCCAAACCAAACAAGGGAGAAACTCTGAAAAGGGGGGTCGATACCAGTCCATTCACAGAAGAAAGGGTTTTGAAAGAACTCTTGAAACTGAGGATGGACAATGCAATGGGGCCTGATGGGATTCACCCAAGAATACTAAAAGAACTATGGGTAGAACTAGTAACACCACTGACTACTCTCTTTAACAAATCATGGGAGGATGGAGTGGTACCTGAGGACTGGAGGACGGCAAATGTGATTCCACTTCACAAAAGAGGGAGCAGAGCAGAGGAAGGAAACTACAGACCAGTTAGTTTGACTTCAGTGGTAGGGAAAATGATGGAATCACTTCTGAAGGAAATAATTGTTGAGTACCTAGAGGCCAGTGGGGCACAGGACTCATGGCAGCATGGTTTCACAGCAAGAAGGTCATATCAGACGAACCTAATAGATTTCTTTGACTGGGTGACCAAAGTAGTAGACCAGGGAGGGGCTGTGGATATAGCCTACCTAGATTTTAGCAAGGCATTTGACACAGTCTCACACAAAAGATTAATATACAAGTTAGCCAGCCTTGGAGTGGGTACCAAGGTGGTAGCCTGGATAAAAAAATAGCTGGACAACAGGACGCAAAGGGTAATAGTAAATGGAGTCCACAGTGAAGAAGGGAGGGTAACTAGCAGGGTACCACAGGGTTCGGTACTGGGACCGGTCCTCTTTAATATCTTTATAAGTGACATTGGAGAGCACCTGGAAGGAAAGGTATGCCTCTTTGCAGATGACACAAAGATCTGCAGCAGGGTTGATACACAAAGTGGGGTGGAAAGAATGAAAAGGGACTTGGCAAGGTTGGAGGAATGGTCAAATATGTGGCAGCTCAGATTCAATGCAAATAAGTGCAAGGTAATGCATCTGGGAAACGAAAACCCAGGGGAAGAGTACACAATGGGGAGTGAGTTAATAACAACAACAAAAATCGAAAGAGACCTAGGAGTAATTATATCAGATGACCTAAAGGTGGGCAAGCAATGTGAGAAGGCAGTAAGGAGGGCTGTGGGGATACTGGGATGCATAGGAAGAAGCATCAACAGTAGAAAACAGGAAGTTGTTATCCCTCTCTACAGACAGTTAGTGAGACCCCATCTGGAGTACTGCGTGCAATTCTGGAGACCCCATCTCCACAAAGACATAGACAGAGTGGAGGCTGTTCAGAGGAGGGTAACCAAAATGGTGCAAGGTCTGCACCAGAAGACATACGAGGAGAGACTAAAGCAGCTTAATATGTATACCCTTGAGGAAAGGAGGGAGAGGGGGGACATGATAGAAACTTTCAAGTATCTCAAGGGAATTAACAAGGTACAAGAGGGTAGTATCTTTCAGAAGAAGAGATGTGCAAGAACAAGGGGGCACAATTTGAAGATAGAGGGGGTACGGCTCAGAGGTAATGTTAGAAAGTATTTTTTCACAGAGAGAGTTGTGGATGCATGGAACAGCCTTCCTGAGGAGGTTGTGGAGTCAGGAACAGTGGGATAATTCAAGAACGCATGGGACAGGCATAAGGCAATTCTAGTGGGGGGCAGGAGGAAGTAAGCTGTTGATTAACTAGAATCTGCAGCTTATCCATCAGGTAGGGAAATGGGCAGACTGGGTGGGACAAGCTGTCCTTATCTGCCGTCAAATTCTATGTTTCTATGTTTATAGTCTGCATGGACTTCTTGAGTTTAGAGCCTGATCAGCGAAACATTGGTAATGTGTTAGTGGTTACGGACCATTTCACATGGTAGGCACAATCTTTTCCCACCAAAGATCAAAAAGCATCTACTGTGGCCAAGGTGCTAGTGGAAAATTTCTTCATCCACTATGATGCCTCCCAGTGAATTCACTCTGATCAGGGCCGGGACTTTGAGAGTCAGCTAATCAAAGAAATGCTCTTTCTAGGGGGGTGTGAAAATCAAGAACCACCCCTTATCACTCACAGGGGGATCCTCAATCTGAACGCTTTAACCTCACCCTACTAGACATGCTAGGCACCCTCCACCCAAAAGATAAGCATAAATGGAGCCAGCAGATTAGCACCTTGGTACACGCATACAATTGCACAAAAAATGATGCTACCGGGTTCTCTCCCTACCGCCTCATGTTCAGGAGAGAGGCCTGGCTGCCTGTTGATGTCTGTTTTGGGGTTTCTCCCGATGGGGTCCGAGCCAACGATTACCTGCAATATGTACAAAAACTTAAAGCTCAATTGAACCATGCCTATCAACTGGCCCAGACAATAGCCGCCAAAATAAATCTAGCCAACAAAGAGAGACATGATAGAAAAGTAAAGGCTCAAGAGCTTAGGCCTGGAGACCGTGTGTTGTTGCGAAATTTAGGATTGCATGGTAAACACAAAATTGCTGATCAATGGCACCATCTTCCCCATGTCATAGCTGGAAAGCTGGATGATTTGCCAGTATACAAAGTGCGCCCAGAGAATAACTCCAAAGCTGTCAAGACCATGCACCGTAACCACGTGCTACCTATTGGTCAAGTTATAATTGAGGCTGAACCCATCGAGATTGATTCCCCTTGACCAGTGACTTGTGCTGCTGCAAGAAAGAAACAGAGTCAGCCTGCCCCCGTGGTTGCCGATTTAAGACTTTCCCCACAGCAGGCCCAGAATGATAGTGACTGCCAGACTAACTCGGATGACCGTGAGTGTGATAATGCCTATTACCCCTCATATGAACTGAGTCAGTTGTTTCATGGAAATCCTAGGTGGAATTATGGGGATGAAGCTGGGTCTTCTGGACTACCTAATGCCCCGGAATCATCCTTGGAGCCAATACTCCCTGAAGGTGAAGTGCAAAGTATCACGTCTGAGGATGCTGAGTCTTTGTGTATCATGGAACTATATGATTTGCCTGAAGGAGAGGCTGATGGTATGAGTCTTTCTGGTGACATGCCAGAACCTGAGGAACACTATGAGAGTGCTGACAACCCCCACCCCCACCCCCAGTGCCAGAGTGTCTTCAAAATGAGCCAAGTGTTGTAGAAACACAGACTACAGAGCAAGGGGCTGACAGTGCTCCCAGCTTGGACATTCCCCTTCATGCAGAGGCACCCCTCACAAGTGATGAAAGCTCCAAGACCATTACTGAAAGTACAGAGACTGTGGTTGTTCACCCCAGAAAGACTGGCCAAGCTGTCAAGCCAGTGATGCACTTGAATTACGATTCCACCGGGAGGCCAGTGGATTTGCCTCTCAATGTAGTCCACAAAGGTGTTTGTGTCTCTCAGAGCTCACTGCCCAAACTGAGCTTGATGGCCCATTCCAGGTTACTTGTTCTGCCCTCTCACCATGGTGCCCCTGCCCCATCCAGCCCCAAGTTAGCTGATAGGGAAGGGCCCCCTCTTGCATTGTTTAGAGTACAAGAAGTTATTACATGATTCTGTATAGTAATGTTCAATTTACCTGTGTGAAATATGCATAATGTATTGTCAGAATGGAAATTATATAGTTGAGTACATTGAAATGTATAGTAAAATGACATGTATGCCAATTGATGAATCAGATAGTACTTGTATAGCATGCTAATGGTATAAATATCTTGTATATATTGCACTTTCAATGTTATGATGGTACAGACTTGACACGAATGCCAAGTTTTCCCAGGCAGGGAAGGGTGTAACCCTCCTACAAATGGGGGTTCCCAAAAAGTCTTCCTTGAGCTTGCCTAAATGCTCACTGCCAGACTGGTGTCCTGCATTTTAGCAGTTTAAATGTGATTACCAGAGCTTGTATAGCCTCTGTGTACTGTCTCTTTAAGAGCTGCCTAATTGCAGCTTAAGTAATCTGAGAGGGAGCTCTTTTGAAAGATGTAACTATTTACTGAAAATCATTTAGAGTGATAATGATAATGTAGTTTGTCTAACCTGCTTTCTTTGTAGCAAGGACTATTTTGTTTGTCTCCACTATCTTGGTCCTGGACTGCAAATTGGACCAAACAGTACTGGTGGGACCTAAAATGTAGCTGGACTACAGGAGCTGTCTGAATTCAAAATCTGTATAAACTTTAGTTTGGAGCTTTTTTGTGCCTTTTTTGCAACTGAAGGGGGAGCTCTTACTTTGACTGACAGCCAAATCAGCCAACCAAATCTTTTGGATTTTGGGGAAGTCCCGGGCTGCTTGCAGTTTTCAGTTAGAATTAAGCTGGAAGCTGAGCAAGAAGGAGCTGAAGTGTTTCTGAGCAGCAATCCTGAGTGGATTTGCATGGGAGAACTCTGAAAAGGCTAAGTTTTTGGCCTGCATGCCGGTGTGCTGCTCCTGAGAGGGAGAGAAGAGAATTATTTTGGACTAAATCCAAGTTTGTGTGGCTAAAGTAAGCTATTGAAGTGGGCCAGGCTCAACCTGAAGAAGAACAAATATTTTTGCTGAATGTGATCAGCCTGTCAGGAGTTCCAGCTACCCCTATGATCCCGGTGTGTGCAGAGACTTTGTGATTGAGCCCGGGGAGCGCTTTGCCTTGTACAGTAGAATGCTAGTACATGTAAATGTGCTATGAGCTGCTAGTGGGTTGTGAGTTAGTTCCCCACTGTGTGAACTGTGTTCTGCTTGCTGGAAGCTGTATCTAGCCCAAAATGGACTGCTTCTGAACTTGGCTCCATACGGTCTGGGCTTTGCCAGACTGGCCCAGCCGGACTACCCACTGCTCAGAGAAGCCATCAACGAGAGACCTGCCTGGGGATCAGCCCCCTGCTCCATGCTTGAACAGGAACGATGCCTCTGCGACTTGTGTGGGCCCTGCTTCTCCTGGCATTCCAGATCAACCACCTGCAGTCTCGTTTTTTGTCCAGCCTGTGTCCAGTCTCGGGTATTGTAAGTAAATACCAGGGTAGCTCCCTACAACAACAGATTAATCTGAGTGTGTCATCTGATTGTCTTGTTGTTTTGTTTCTTTTATGAACTGAGCCCTCTGGCTACGGATTACAAATATTGTGTACTGTGCATGTTGTGTTTTCCATCACAGGACCCCAACCAGCTGCAACCCCTGGCAACTGTCCTGGCTAGCCCATCTCTTCTCTACCTGGGTACCCAGAGGTGGACTGTGGGGGGGGACTCAAAGCGCATGCATAACTGCTTGATTGATATAACCTTTAAGCTAATTAACCTGATTTTGCCCCTCCCTTGTTCAAGTCCCCTGAATAAATCAGATCTAACTTTTTCTGCATGTTGTCTGACTGTGGTTCCAGTTTGTGCTCAAAGTACTGTACTGTTGCTATTTGGTGTGCTTAACCTTGTTTTACAGGGGGTCTCCAGGGTCAAGCCAGAGGAACCAGCACTGGTGGTAAGTGCAAACAGTGTGGGTACTTGTGTGATGTACCAGGGGTATTGTGAAAGTGATTATTGTACAGTGTTCAGGCCACTAAATGGGAAAGGGGGGGGTTACAGTGTCCCGGAGAGCTGTGCCCAGGTTAGCTTGACCACTACCAATCCTGACCTACGGGTAGAGGCACCCGTTTCAGAACTCAGGCCCCTTAACCTGCTACTAGCCAACCAGGCAGGGGTAGTAGCCCTTGGGATAGCACCACCTAGGAGTTACACTGACACTTTCAGTAGACAGAGTTCAATCTTTGTATACACAGGTTGTTGAAACCTTTGAAGTCACTCTCTGATGGTTGTCTGTGGAAGGCCAGGCAGGCTTCCCTGGATGACTCTGGCTAGCAGCACTAGCCCTCTTCTCTCTCTCTCTAAGAGCTAACTGCTGACTCCCCACTTCCGGAACTGCCCTCAACATTTTCAGGGGGAAGGCAGCTTCTGAGTGACACACAGGACTGTCAGTCTGCAGAATTAGTATGCAGAGCATTCACTCAATGCCCTATAGGTTGGCAGAAAGGGCACCAAGCATACAGCACAGGGCACCAGGTCAAAATGCCGAAAGCAAAACTTGACTGCACTGCACGGACACATGAAAACGGGCACAATCAAAAAACACTCCACTATATATAAACCAACTCTGAAATCACACACGCTGTTATGATGGCGTAGTTTTTGACCACACCGTTTTTGCTTTCAGCGTTTTGACCAGATACCCAGAACAGTCACTCTCACAGAAGACTCTTGTGGTCATGTGCTGAGGCAAGGCAAAGCAAATTTTATTTTTATGGCGCTCAGTCCCAGAGGCTCTGGGAGCCATACAGTAGTACAAATAAATTACTACAAATAACATTAAAAATAAAATTAAATAAAACAGACTTATCATGACAATATTACCATAAGAATCAAGAATAAAATACTTCGGTAAATAAATAATAGTCAGGGTAGATCACATTGTATCATCAGGAACACAAGGTGGAAGAAATGAACCTTAAGACCCCGCTTAAACTGTTCGACTGACAGGGCCTCCCAGACTGCAGCTGGTAAAGTGTTCCACAGAGTTAGCCATGTGACACTAAATGCTCTGTCACTCAATGTCTTGAGCCAAATCCTGGGAACGTCCAGGAGGCCCTAGGTCAAAGAGCAGAGGGAACGGACTGCGCTGGTCGGTGTCAGGAGCTCAGTTGGATAGCCAGGACCCAGTCCGTATAAGGCCTTATAGGTGAGCAAGGCCACCTTGAGGAGGACCCTCCACCTGAAAGGCAGCCAGTGCAGAGCTTGCAGGACTGGGGTTACATGACTGACCCTGGGCAGGCCCATCAGCAACTGGGCCACTGCATTCCGCACTAGCTGCAACTGGTGGAGGTTCCCCTCCAGTGACCCTGAAGTAGAGGGAGTTACAGTAATCGAACCTCAAGGTAACAAAGGCATGTATCACTGTTGGCAGGTCATCGGGTGGAACGAGGAGCTTAATCCTAGCAGTGTACCTCAAGATGAGATCCCTGACCTCTGATCATCTGCAGTGAGGTCAGGGATGGTAAGATGGTAGCTGTCTCACAATAAGAACTGTTGCTTTACTTTAAGTTCTTTTGGTAAGGCAACTGCTCAGCTTTAATTGTGGCTGACTCCCCCCCACCAGTTCAATAGCACACTCTTTGCTCTATTGTCCAGTTATGCTTGTGTGGCCAACTGGGCTTTTGTTGCCCTGTTCGATGCTCTGTGAGTCCACTCCCCCCCCAGCAGAGCAGTCTCTGAGCCACGCTGTACATAAAGGCACCTCTGAGCACCAAACTCGTGTTTTCCTCTGTCTCTCCCCTTCCTAGTGTCTCTGTGCCCCCTGATGGCTGCTGGTGTCTCTGGGGCTGTGACACACTAGCGGGAGGTGTCTTGTGTTGGCCACAGGTGCAGCACTGAAAATCAGTGTGACGTGTTGGGTGCTGTCTGCACCACTGAAACCGCTGAGCTGCTCTGAGGCAGCTCATATGTTCAAGCAGGCAGCTGCTCCAATGTGTGCACATTCTATGCTGCTGTGTGACTGTCTGTGAACCACTGAGCAGGCAGCTGATCAGTGATCATGTGCTCCTCTGGTTCTCCACCAAGCTGCAGTCCTGGGGACCAAAATGAACAGAAGATGATAGTAGGCAATTTCAAGAGGTGCAGCAGGAGTCCAGGTAAGACCCACCATTTGGGAAGGGGGGGTTACACAAAGAATGTCATCGCAAAAATCACTAAGGCAAGGGTTCCCAGTGCCTTTCCTGGGTAAACCTTGCCTAAGTGTATCTGTACTGAGATTCTTTGTCTTTTCGATTGCTCATCTACTGTGGGTCTAGTCCATCCCCTCCCCCTGCCATCTCAGCTGATGTACTCATCATGTGACTTGCTATAGCTGTAATGTGCTTGTGTACACCATAATGCTTTATTCACTTCTGATGCTATTGCAGGCAAAGCCTGTGACAGCAAGGAAGAGTAAGGATGGTGCTACGAAGATCAAAAGTTTATGATGCTATTAAACAGGCTGAATTGCATATAAATGCCTAAAAAAAGAGCTAAAACTTAATTTAATAATTTGTTGTGTATCCCAGATTCCTTAGCTATTTAAATAACATTTTAAAAAACTTCTTTTTTTAAAAGTCATGTTTTATTTTTCAACATCAGCTGAGAGCATGTTGAACTGATTCCACTGCATTCATTTGAAAAAATTAAGTGCCTAGCCTTGATGGATCCAAAGTTAAAAATGTTCAAAGAAACTATCTTTAGAAAGGGCTAATTTGCCAGCAAAATGGCACAGAGTGGTGTAGGTCCATTCTGTTGTGCTGGTAACTTGGGTTCGGGCCCAAGCCCTGGGACGCAAGGAGAGGAGACAGGCATGGAGGAGTAAAGAGCATCACTCTTCTCCTGGGAGGGTGGGTTGCACTGCATCACTGTAGTAGCGGCTCACTCGGGCCAAAGAACACCAGCGAGCGGGTATGGCGAACAGTGGATGCAGCTACTGTAAGTGCATGCTTTGTTGGGGACATTTTATTTGTTTCTATTTCTGCTAGGCTGTAATGCTGTGGCTGTGACAGGAATACTGTGGCTTGGGAAGTGGGAGGTACACAGCAGAGGGAGGTATGAGGGTGGGATTGAGTGAGGGACAGATGGAACCACTGGAAGGGAAGCAGGGCCATATGGCTTGAATCAGCCAATTGGGTGCTTGCTTACCCCATAAATTACCCATAGGTCTAAGCAACCCCTCACGTGAATGACCCCGAAGCATGAGTACCACGAAGCAGGAGTATGGTGTCGTGACTAAGTGGAGTCTGGCGAGTCAGCAGAGCATCCGCATGGAGGACCGCAGGCTGCAGGCCATGCTGCACAGGGCAACTGAGGCAACTGTGCTACAGGAGGAGTTAAACATTGGGTAGAACACAATAGTTCGGACTGTGAGAGATGGGACAGGTCTGAAGGCAGGGGCTAGGGTCACCAGATCCATAAAACAAATTTAAAGGGAGGAGGATGTGGGGATCTAGCAGCTGGTACAGAGAAAGAGGAATCAGGGAGGGGTGGAGGAGGAGGGAAACAGGAGGATACTGGTGGCAGGAGGGGAGAGGGAGGGTAGTTCAATGCAATGGATGTGGAGTGACAGTTTTCCTAGAAATAATGTGGAGAGTGGGAGGATGCTTGGTGTGCAGGCACCTGGGGCAGCTAAAGGCAGAGTTAAACTGGTTAAGACGGGAATTTGAGAGAGTGGGGGAATGGAGGAGGGAACAATGGAATGAGGAACAGATTAGGACTGTTATGGGCCAGGTGGATGGCAAAATAAGGGGGGGGGGCAGGGGGGTTGCCAGGGCATTCAGGGATGCCATCTACAATTCTACACATAGACCAGGTGGTACTGGAATAGGGGAGTGGCAGGAGGTAAGGAGAAATGGAAGGTGAGGAGGGAAAGCGGCACAAGGAGGCAGAGGAAAGGTGAGGGAAGGAAATGCTAAGGTAAGTGCAGAACTAGGGGGACCAGCATCAAACAGGTTTACAGTACTGGCAGTTCTGAAGGACCAGGAGCACATGGGAGGATCAGGCTCTAAAAACCATAGAGGAAAAGGTTAGCAGTATGGAAACCGGAGGGGAAAGTAGCTTGAGGCGGAAGGAGGTACACCTAAGGGTGCGGGGGAGGGTGGAATAGTGGGAGAAAAAGGAAGGAGGGAGACTGCAGTGGATAGTGGACACCAGGGAGGATATGGAAGTAAGGGGGCAGGGGACGAGATAGGGGAAAGCAATGGGGGTACAGGAACAGCAGGTTAAACAGGGAACAAGTAAAGGGGGAGGAGGCTGGCCCACCTGAGGCAAATAGGGGGGGCCAAAGGAAAGAGTGGGGGGGGAAGGTGTTGGTCATTGGAGATTCCATTATCAAGAGTATACACAGGCTAAGGAAATGGGACCCAAACTGGAGAAGGAATGTCAAATGTGTGCTAGGGATAGAAGTGGGGTGGGCAGTGTCTAGGATCAAAGAAATGATAAGGAAGGGGGTGAGGGGGCCAACCTCACTTGATCATTCACCTACGGACAAATGACTTGGCAGGAAATGAGGTAGGAGTGGTGCAACAATGATTTAAAGAGCTAGCAAGGTGCTGCAGGGGGTCAGTGCAGTCAATGGTATTATCTCAGGTAATCCAGGTCCCCAGTGCCAGTACAGGCAGAAAAGTAAGAATAGAAGAGTCCGAGTGGCTAAGGGACTGGTACACATCAGAGGGGTTCATTTGCATTGGAGGATGGGGGGACAAGTGGAAGGATGAAGGACTATATGCAAAGGACAGGCTGCACCTCGGCAATGAGGGGTCTAGAGAGCTTAGAGGTAAATTGGTAGATTGCATGAATTTAAACTGCTTAAGGGGAACTATGAGGCTAGGGAAGACATGGAGGTCTGGGAGGGTGGAGAATTAGCTGCCACTCCTCCGAAAATGTGGGTATGGAATAGAAAAGTGGATGGAGGGAAATGGAGGGAGGGAGATTTGGAGGGCCATGTGTGCAAACACTCACAGTCTGGGCAACAAGATTACAGACCTAGATGCCACCAAGGCAGGGGAGGACCTGGATCTAGTTGCCATCACTGAGACCGGATGCAATGAAAGCCAGGACTGGGATATGGCAGTACCTGGATTCACTCTGTTCAGAAGGGACAGTATAGGAAGAAAGGGGGGAGGAGTAGCTTTTTATGTAAGGGACAGCATAAAGGCTACATAAATACAAGGGGAATGGGACAGCAGAGGTACTGTGGGTCACTCTGGAGAAGAGGAATGGGACTATTATCCATACATGAGTGATATACAGACCTCCAGCACAGACAGAAGAAGTGGATGGGGAAATGCTGGACGCAATCCAAAGACTGGCTTGCAATGGAGAGTTGTTGCTAGTGGGGGACTTCAACCTACCTAACGTGGGCTGGAGACTCCCAGCAGTGTCAACTTCCAGGAGCAGGGACATCCTGGACTTTTTGCAGGGGGCATTCCTCAGGCAACTAGTAGAGGAACCGACTTGTGGGGAGCATTGCTGGACCTAGTGCTGATGAATGGGGTCAGTGTTGCTGATGTCACAGTGGCAAACCACCTGGGGACCAGTGATCACTGGACAGTGTGGTTTGGTGTAAAAACTGAGTTTGAACTGAGCCACACAAGGATGAGGACCATGAACTTTAGGAGGGTCGATTTGAAGATAATGGGAGAATGCCTCAGGGACACCCTGGCAGAGATAGGGATGCTAGGAGGAGTTGAGGACCAGTGGGCAAAAGTAAAAGAAGGCATTGAAGGAACTACAAATCTCTGTGTCAGGCAGGTCTGCAAGGGCAAGAGGAAAAGGAAACCACTATGGTTCTCTAGAGAGCTAGTGGAAACAGAGAGAAAAAATAGCATTTAAAAAGTACAAAAATATACAGAAAGAGGAGAATAGGATAAATTACCAGGAAAAACAAAGGGAGACAGGGAAGGCAGTGAGGATAGCAAAGGCTCAAATGAAGGGGAATACCACCCACTCAATAAACAATCATTTTGCAATGCCGAATGTTGCTTGCTTGTATGTGCTGTGTAGGTATTTGGAAGTCAGTGGAGTGCAAATATTGAAAATTTGCAAACTTATGAGCGTGCGTAGGAACTGCGCAACGCACGCTCATAAAACAGTAATTTTTAGGAAGTTTGTCACCAGATTTTCAACATAGCCATTGTAAGACCTCTGCTCATGAACAGTATCACTGTGATTTTCTTAATGTGTCCCATACAGTGATTTCAAGACAACCAACCGCGCCCATTGTGCTTACATGGGTGGAAACACGCTTTGGGCAAGATGAAACATGACAGCTATACTGCTCATAAGAAGGTGTGGTAAAATGACAATGTTGAAAATCTGGAGTGAAAATATTGAAAATTGCGAATCTCATGAAAGCGGCAGTGAGGAACATGAATGCACACTCAGAAACAGTCATTTTTAGTTATTTTTCCACCAATTTTCAACATAGGTTTTTGAGAGCCCACCTTATGAACACTGGCAGGCCATTTCATTAATTGGTGCTGAAAGGTGATTTCGCGCAGTTATTGTGAAATCACCCTTTGGGCCTGATTAACGCCATGACAGTGAGAGCATTCATGAGAAGGGGTCCCAAAAACCCCATGTGGAAAATCTGGTGCAAAAATTCCAAAAAATGCCTGAGATATGCAGCAAAGTTGAAAAAACCCTATTTATTACATTATACAGCTTACCGGCATTTCCTCAGTTCGCGGTCGGCTTTGAAGAGTGCAGACGTGTTCCGGGTCCACCGAAGATCATCGTGCCAGAGTCCAGAGGTAAGTATGGGGTGAGGGGTGTGGGGAGGCAGGGTGTGCAGTGGGTGGGCGCGTGTGAGGGACAAGCCAGAGGACCGTTTTTGGGGTTCAGGGTTTTTTTTTAAAAAAAGGACGGCATGACATGGACGCTTTCTGCCACGCCTGGGGTGGGCTCCCAGCGTGGCACAAGGATGGCTGTTTGGGGGGCATGGAGCCAACGGGAGATTGGGCACTCTGCCGGCGATAAGATCTGTTGCCACACTGGGGTGGGCTCCCAGCGTGGCACCCTGTACTCTCGGGGACAGTGGAGCCGATGGGAGATTGGCGCACTCTCATCGGCTATACAGTGTGTGTGTGTGTGGGGGGCTAGCAGCAGCATGCATGCGGAATGTGTGCGTGTGTGGGGAGCGCGATGAGCAGGCGATATCTTATCACTGCTCACTGAAGCGTAGCTCCCCGTTTCAACTGTACTCCACTGCATTTTCAACTGGTGTCATAGACAGCTCCAGCAGCCATTGGAGAACTGCAGCAGCGCCTGCAAACACACTGACTGAATTGGAAGAGGGCTGCCACACCTCCGAAAACTTGGATGACGGCACTATGTTTCTTGCACATGCGTGCAAGCAACATAAAAAGGGGATAAACCTTTAGATATATTAGTGAGAAGAGGAAGACCAATAGGGGGATAACAAGGATATGAAGCGAAGGGGGGGGGCTGTGAGGAAGGGGACCAAGGGAAGGCAGACATATTAAAGAGATACTTTTGTTCCGTATTTACAATAGAAGGGGTAGGTGAAGGGCCAAAGAAAAAGAACAGGGGCAGAATTGGTAGGGAGGTGAGCATTACTGTAGTCCTTTTGCTGAGGAGGACATCCTCAGGGTACTAATGAAATCAAAAGTTGACAAGGCAATGGGACTGGATGGGGTTCACCCTAGGATACTGAAGGAGCCCAGAGAGGTGCTGGCTGCAGCCCTGACAATTTTGTTCAACTTTGCTGGAAACAGGGGTGGTTCCAAGGGACTGGAGAAGGGCAGGCGTGGTCCCACTTCACAAAAGTGTGAATAGGGAGGAGGCAGGAAATTACAGACCTGTCAGCCTGACTTTGGTAGCAGGCAAGGTTATGGAATCACTGTTGAAGGAAAGGATGTGGAATATCTTGAAACAAGTGAGTTGCAATATCAAAGGAAACATGGTTTCACAGTGTGGAGGTCTTGCCAGACAAACCTGATCAAGTTCTTCGACTGGGTAACCAGGGAAGTAGATCAGTTTGGAGCAGTACATGTGGCATACTTGGATTTCAGGAAGGCCTTCAACACTGTTCCACATAGAAGACTGGTGAACAAGCTGGCCTGTCTAGGAGTGGGACAGAAAGTAGTAAACTGGGTAAGAAGTTAGTTGAGCAACAGGAGTCAGAGGGTGGCGGTAAATGGGGTATTACGTCGCAACAGCGACGGGAATACAGCGAACACCATCACAGCGACATTTTTTTTTTTACTTTACTTTTTCTCCCCTGGGTGACCAGTCTGCCTACCTTTATCATGTTCAGGCTACCTCAGGGTTCCGGCCACCATCTCGAGGATCCCTCGGCTCGGCCTGCGGCATACTCCCGCGGATTACCCCCCGTGGCAGGGAGGCAGAGAGTCCCCCAAAACTCATCCACCCAGACCGGATCCAGTGCCACGTTCCTTGCCCAAGCAATCCCCCATGAAGATGGCCATCATGCCGCCTCAACTGGAGCCCAATTTTCCCTTGTTCTCCCCTTGCGCGTGGTGTGCAATGATGCCAATGGACAGGAGCATGCACGCTACTGCATGCACTCCTTCCCAACGTCGACCACAGCAGGTCCC
Source organism: Neoceratodus forsteri (assembly GCA_016271365.2). Lineage (NCBI taxonomy): Eukaryota > Metazoa > Chordata > Ceratodontiformes > Ceratodontidae > Neoceratodus > Neoceratodus forsteri. The sequence continues at coordinate 1,503,115,532 of CM028129.1, forward strand.
TCCATTTGTCTGCCAGTGCCCTGCAATGTCCCCAGCCATTGCTAGATACCGCTAAGGCACCGAGGCAGAATAACCCCCTTCCCGGAGACAGAGAGCAGTCCAACAGACACTCAATCCATCTCCTCCCCTGCCAACCCCTGATGACCCTGGCTCATTCCTGAACCCGGGTCACCAGCGTGGAACGAGGTGTGGTATCCAGCACCTCAACCCTCAATGCCACCAGGTCGGCCCTGTCACAGCGACATTTTTAGCAGTTCACTGTGATGGTCCGCTAGGTTCCCGATGCTGCTGCCTCTAGGCATTTGCCCCCACCCCGAACCAACTCTGACTCAGAGTTGGTCATTTTAAGTGCGGGGGGGCAGAGTCCCCTACAGAAAACACACTTTTCTCCAGCAACAGCACAACAATTGGTGGTGTTGTGCCATCACTGTACTGATGGTCAGTGAATTCCGTGTCACTGCGGCATGGTGGAACTGGTAAATGGAGTCTGCTTGGGACAAGGCAGGGTGACCAGCAGGGTGCCTCACAGGTCAATACTAGGCCCAGTCCTCTTCAATGTCTTTATTGGTGACATTGCAGAAGGGCTAGTAGGGAAAGTCTGCCTGTTTGCAGACGACACAAAAATCTGCAACAGGGTGGCTGCACTAGGGTGGGCGGGAAAAATTAGGAATGTTTTGAAGAAGTTAGAAGAATGGTCAAGTGGCTGGCAGTTGATATTCAATGCCAAAAAGTGCAAAATCATGCACTTGGGGCACAGAAATCTGGGGGCTATGTTCCAATTGGAAGGGGAGGTACTGGCAACCACCAAACAGGAAAGGGACCTGGGGGTAATCATTTTTGATGACTTGAAGGTAGCCAAGCACAGTAAAAAGGCAGTAGGAAAGGGTAGTAGAATGCTGGGATGCATAGGGAAGGATGTCAGCAATAGGAAGAAGGAGGAGGTAATATTACCCCGTACAGGTCACTGGTAAGACTACACCTCAAGTACTGTGTCCAGTACTGGAGGCATCATCTCTGGAAGGATATAGATAGGGTGGAGGCAGTGCAGAAGCAGGCAGCCAAGATGGTGCAGGGACTGCATCAAAAGTCCTACAAGAAAAGACTAAGAGAACTGAATATGCACTTGCTGGAGGAAAGAAGGGAAAGGGGGGGGGATATGACAGAAATATCAAGTACATAACAGGTGTTAATAAGTTACAGGAAGGTAGCATTTTCTGCAGAAAAATGAACTCAAGGACAAGGGGTCACACTATGAAGCCAGAGGGGGGAAGGCTAAGAAGGGATGCGAGAAAGTATTTCTTCAGAGAGATGGTGATGGAGGCCTACAGCAGCCTCCCAGAAAAGGTGGTAGGTGCCAAAACAGTCACAGAATTAAAGCATGCATGGGACAGATACAAGGGGACCTTGGAAGGAACACAGGGGGTGGGGATGACAGGAGATTTACAAGGGCTGTGGTTGCACAGTAGACAGAGAAAATGGGCAGATTGGATGGGCCAAAGGGGTCTTTATCTGCCGACAACTTCTATGTGCCTATGTCTCTAGGTTGTTGGTGGCTTGGTGGCATGTGTGACTACACACTACTGGACACCCTCTCAGGTCACTTCTATATGCGTGCACTACTTGAGAGGTGAGTAGGCCCAGTGAAACACAGAAAAGAAGTCTCTCTGTCAATCTGACTGCATGGAAATCCTTCCCATGATACACTTCCCCATAGTGTGTCAGCTCCATGCCCCTTAGGTGACGTTTCTGAGACGGCTGTCACTGCTTCTCTGTGGTAGTAGCTGGGAGCCCCTACCTGCAGTGATGCAACAAACCTCATGGGGCATCGGTAGATTTGACAGTGCCTGGATGTGGAATCTGCTAGCAGATGGTGAACTTAGCGGGCAGTGGGAATCGTCCCTGGGCAGCCTGACGGAGTGGACTGGCAGCAGCAGGGTAGGAGAATAAATGCATAAAAAAACAATATGGAACATGCCACAGGTTCTGCTGCTTCACAAAGCCAACTGGCTGTAAAATCCAAACAAAGAAAGGACAAGCAGGTGTATGTAACAAGGACACTTGATGTTTTGTGGTGTTCTGATGCTTCCTCAGGTAGGGTTTTCTTTGCTTGGCATCTGCTTGTTCACTTGGATAGTGGTTCCATAAATGGAATTTGCTTCCTGCCACAGGCTACCATTACTCTTCTTTTGGGGGATATGGAGTATGTTACACTTTTTTTACTTGTTAGGGGCATAAATATAAACAGAAAAAAATGATAACTTTGGAACCGTGACTGAAAGCTTAGAATCAGGTCAACACAACTATTGACACCATGAGCATGTTAACATTACCGGAGAACATGCCAGTATCACTTTTTTATGTTGACTGGGAGTGAGATTATTCTGACTATACAGTCATACTTGGACCGTTTTGTTACAAAAAAAAAAATTCCTAATCATCTCCACTTTTTAATGAACACATTTCCCACCTACTAAATCCTCTTCACCCCATCCCTATATTTTAGATGTGAACCAGGAGACCTTACTTAATCCTACCATCACCACTTTCTGTCATCGAGACACAGGCCAGGAAGCATAGGAAAACCAGGAGCAGTTTCAAAATTCACAAATAGCATTTTATTTTTCTTAATAACAGCAAAATAAAAATTATTCAGTATAACTATTTACAAAGGCAGTACAAACACAGAAAACAAAGTCCTTCATCTGAAGATATCTCTTAATTCCAAGTTTCAGTCTCTCTGTCTCGCTCTCCTTGTCTCTCTAGCAAAAGCATTGCTGCTTTTTTTCATATCTTTGTCTGGGAACTCTTTAAGACAGCCTGCTTCTCACAGAATGTTCTTGTAAGTTTACAGAATGTTCTTGCTAGTTTTGATGCAGGTGCAGCAAAAAGAGCATAGTGACCCAGAACTGACCTCTTGTTTACAGCTCTGCAAAAGGCTTAAAAACTTCATCTCAGGTTAACCCCTTGAGTTCCAAGTAGCTATGCAGTCATTTCAACAGTATAACTATATACAGTTTTAAACAAAGGAATCCCAGTATCAGTGACATTAGCCTGCTGCTAGCTTTTGGCAGATAGAAATCTTGCTTTCAGTGCAAGGAACAGCTGACTAAAAAGCTAGAACCTTTCTTTCTAAAAGAACACTTCTATCTCAGCAGGAGTCAGTCCCTATTGGGATTAAGCAAACAAATACTTTATTAGAAGTGGGGGGTCTCATTTAGGGTAAAAAAAAAGAAAGAAAGTGTGTTTTTCTGTGTTGGGGAAAGGGGACTGTATCAACGTCTTAGTTTACTAAGTCGGGAGGGGAGGAGAGAAGTTAATTTGGGGTGTAGCTTAGGCAGTAGAAAACCAGATGTCTTCAATTCCAGTTCCCTGCTGCTAGCTTTTGGCACACATAAATCTTGCTTTCAGAGCAAGGAGCAGCTGACTAAAAAGCTAAAATGTTTCTTACTAATAGAACACTTCTGTCTCAGCAGGAGTCAGTGGCTGTTGGGATTAAGCAAACAGATACTTTATTAGAAGTGGGGAGATCTCATTTAGGGTAAAAAAAATAAAGTCAGTGTGTTTTTCTGTGTTGGGAAAGGGGACTGTATCAACGTCTTAGTTTGCTAAGTCAGAAGGGGAGGAGAGAAGTTAATTGGGGTGTGGCTTAGGCAGTAGAAAACCAGGTGTCTCCAATTACAGTTCCCTGCTGCTAGCTTTTGGCAGACAGGAATCTTGCTTTCAGAGCAAGAAGCAGCTGACTAAAAAGCTAGAACTTTTCTTACTAATAGAACACTTCTATCTCAGCAGGAGTCAGTGCCTATTGGGATTAAGCAAACAGATACTTTATTAGAAGTGTGGGGGAGGGGTTCATTTAGGTTAAAAAATAAAGTTAGTGTGTTTTTCTGTGTTGGTGAAAGGGGACTGTATCAACGTCTTAGTTTGCTAAGGAGGGGAAGAGAGATGTTAATTAGGGGTGTGGCTGAGGCAGTAGAAGACCAGGTGTCTCCAATTACAGATCCCTGCTGCTAGCTTTTGGCAGACAGGAATCTTGCTTTCAGAGCAAGGAGCAGCTGACTAAAAAGCTAGACTGTTTCTTACTAATAGAAAACTTCTATCTCAGCAGGAGTCAATGACTGTTGGGATTAAGCAAACAGATACTTTATTAGAAGTGGGAGTCTCATTTAGGGTAAAAAAAAGAAAGTCAGTGTGTTTTTCTGTATTGGGGAAAGGGGACTGTATCAATGTCTTAGTTTGCTAAGGCAGGAGGGGAAGAGAGAAGTTAATTGGGGGTGTGGCTTAGGCAGTAGAAAACCAGGTGCCTCCAATTACAGTTCCCTGCTGCTAGCTTTTGGCAGACAGGAATCTTGCTTTCAGAGCAAGGAGCAGCTGACTAAAAAGCTAGAACTTTTCTTATTAATTGCCCTCCTTCCCTTCCCTCCCTGCCACCCTCCCACCCTTAGCCAGTTCCACTTTATAGGCACTGGATTTGACTGACAAAAGGAACTCCCTGTTTGGCAGTAGGAAGGGAAGGATCACTGAGACACATACGTTGTATCATCCTTGAAGGAAAAGAGCAGCTCTCCCCCTTCCCCTTGCTGCTGGAGGTCTGACTCTGAGCAAGGAAGCAGGAGACTACCGAAGAATATAGGAAGTTCCTGTCCCAGAACAGGAAGGGCAAGAGCTGTAAGGGCACATAGGCAGTAGGTGGAAAAATAAATAGAGGGAGAAGAGAGTAAGCATATAAAGCAACAGGAGAGGGGCCACAAAATAAGACATGATGGGAGTGGTGCAGTGCAATGGCTGTGGGGTGGCAGTCTTCCGGGAGACATTCTGAAGGCTGCGATGCTGCCCTATTTGTAGGCACCTCTCTGGTCTGAGGGAGGAGGTTGTCCATCTCCAGGCTGACCTAACTAGGATTCGAGAAACCTCCTCCCCCACCCAGGGACCACCAGAACCACCACCACTATCTCAGAGGTTGCCAAGAAAGAGGAGTGGTTGGACCAAGGTGGGCTCAGGAAGGAGGGTGGTGGTGAACAGAGGTGCATCCCTCCAACTGTGGCCTTCCACACCATATCGCCAGGTTGGCGGAGAGTGGTTCCTCTATGGAGGCACCTGCAGTGGAAACCAAGGAGGATGCTGGGAACCTCCACAAAGGAGGCCCACAGGAGGGTAGCATGGGACCCCATAGAGGAAGGAAACAACTCCTGGTGGGGGACTCAATCATTATAGGGTAGAACTGGGGAAGGAGGGGGAGAGGGAGGTAAGGTGCTTGCCTGGCACCATGGCTTGGAGGGACAGGGAGCAAATCCTCAGGATCGCGGGAGCAACTGCACGAGGGAGGGAGCTGGATGTCATTGTCCACCTAGGGACAAATGACCTGGCTGTAAATGGGATCAGAGCAGTGCAAGAGGAGTTTGAAGAGTTAGGAAGGGGCCTTAGACAAGTAGCACGTACAGTAACCTTCTCGGAGGTGCTGCCTATCTATGGCAAAGGTTTAGCTAGGGTACTCTGCACCATGGGATTCAATGAATGGTTGAAAAACTGCTGCAGAGCTCAGGGTTTTGGCTTTATTGGGGACTGGGGATCCACCTAGAGAGATGAAGGCCTATACTGGCGTGATGGTCTGCATCTGTCCGGGAGGGGAACCAGGATCCTAGGTGATAGGTTTAAATGTTTCATTGACAAGCATTTAAACTAGCCAAGGGGGGAGGCACTGAAAAGGAACAGGGAACTCCCAGCTTTCCCCCCACAAAACACAGCAATTAGCAAGGTAAACACCAAGGTACAGAAGTCAATAGGGAGCAGGACAGGGGTAAATGCAGAAAAAGGCAAAGGCAGCAAGGGCAGGGGTGGGGCTAAAAGGGGGTAAGGCCATCAAAAAATGGAGGGTGATGAGTACCAATGCCCATAGTCTGTGTAACAAGCTCCTTGAACTAGTGGCCTTGATGGAAGAGGGACACCTGGATATCGTGGCAGTCACAGAAACATGGTACACAGAAAACCATGACTGGGATGTCAACATACCAGGGTACACAAGTTACAGGAGGGACAGGAAGGGTAAAAGAGGAGGAGGAGTAGCATTCTATGTAAGGGAAGGGATCAAAGCAACGGAACTTAAGGGCAAACAGGGAGCAGAGGAGGCACTGTGGGTCACCTTGGAGACAGAAAATGGCACCACAATCCACATGGGGGTTGTATACAGACCCCCATCTCAGGGGGAGGCAATGGACAAGGAAATGATAGAAGGCATCCTTAGAATGGCAGAAAAAGGGGAGATATAGTTGATGAGGGACCTGAATATGCCAGATGTTAACTGGAGCACCTTTGCTGCAGCCACATCCAAAAGCTGGATTATTCTCGATGCCCTACAGGGGGCATGCCTCAGACAGCTAGTGTTGGAACCCACTCAGGAGGGAGCAGTCTTAGACCTGGTACTCTCAAATGGGGACAGAGAAAGGATCTCAGATTTAGAAGTGGGTAGCCATCTAGGAACAAGCGACCACCAAACAGTGTGGTTCATTATAAACACATCCATAGAGTCAAGCCAAACAAAAGCAAGCGTATTGGACTTTAGGAGGGCTGACTTTGGGAAAATGGGAGCGTGCCTCAGAAAAGCACTAGCAAATGGGCAAGAAGGAAGGGTGGAGGAACAATGGGGGAAAATCAAAACAGCCATCACAGAGGCAACAAGCCTTTGTGTGAAGCAAATCAACAAAACAAAATGAAGGAAAAAAAACACTATGGTTCTCAAAAGAGGTGGCGGGGAAAGTTAAGGGGAAAAAGATAGCATTCAGGAAGTATATGGAAATGCAGAAGGAGCAGGACAGAGAACTGTACCTGTTAAAGCATAAGGAAGTGGGGAAGGCAGTCAGAATAGCAAAGGCCCAAACTAAGGAAAAGATAGCCAACTCAGTTAAGAAGGGGGCTGACAGTATAGCCTAGAGGTTACAGTAACAAGCTGTGAATGAGCTTGGTACATCCAGCAGGCCAGACCTTGGTTTGATTCTCACAACCTCCACTTGCATACTGTGTGACTCTGAGCAAGTCACTTAACCGCCAGTGCTCCCCGGTCACATCTGAAAACAGGCACATGTGCCTAGCGGGCCTTACCAACCTTACCAAAGACTAAAATAAAAAAAAAAACTTTTATAGGTATATTAGGGAGCAAAGAAAGACCAAGGGAGGGATAGTGAGGCTTAATAAAGGGAAGGGAGAGTGGACAGAGGGTGACAGTGAAAAAGGAGGGATACTGAATGAATACTTCTGCTCAGTACTCACAAAAGAAGAGGACAGGGAGGTACCTAAATCAAAAGATAAGCACTGGATGGGGGGGTCGATACCAGTCCATTCACAGAAGAAAGGGTTCTGAAAGAACTCTTAAAACTGAAGGTGAACAAAGCAATGGGGCCTGACAGGATTCACCCAAGAATTCTAAAAGAACTAAGGTAGAACTAGTGACACCACTGACTACCCTCCTTAACAAATCATGGGAGGATGGTGTGGTACCTGAGGACTGGAGGAGGATGGATCTGATTCCCCTTCACAAAAGTGGGAGCAAGACAGAGGCAGGAAACTACAGACCTGTTAGTTTGACCTAAGTGGTACGGAAAATGATGGAATCACTTCTGAAGGAAAGATTTGTTGAGTTCCTAGAAGCCAGTGGGGTACAGGACCCAAGGCACCATGGATTCACAGCAGGAAGGTCATGTAAGATGAATCTAATAGATTTCTTTGACTGGGTGACCAAAGTAGTAGACCAGGGAGGGGCTGTTGACATGGGCCACCTAGACTTTAGCAAGGTATTTGACACAGTCTCACACAAAAGATTAATATACAAGTTAGCCAGCCTTGGAGTGGGTCCCAAGGTGGTAGCCTGGGTAAAAAATTGGCCGGACAACAGGACACACAGGGTAATAGTAAACGAAGTCCACGCTGAAGAAAGGGGGGTTACTAGCAATGTACCACAGGGTTCAGTATTGAGACTGGTCCTCTTTAATGTCTTTATAAGTGACATTGCAGAGGGACTGTAGGGAAAAGTATGTCTCTTTGCAGATGGCACAAAGATCTGCAACAGGGTTGATACAGAAGGTGGGGTGGAAAGGATGAGAAGGGACTTGGCAAGGTTGGAGGAATGGTCAAATGTATGGCAGGTTAGATTCAACGCAAAGAAGTGCAAAGTAATGCACCTGGGAAACAAAAACCCAGGGGAAGAGTATAGAATGAGGGGGTGAGATACTAACAACAACAAAAATGAGAAGGGACCTGTCTGTAGTCATATCAGATGACCTAAAGGTGGGCAAGCAATGTGAGAAGGCAGTAAGGAGGGCTGGCGGGATACTGGGATGCACAAGGAGTGGCATCACCAGTAGAAAACAGGAGGTTGTTATCCCTCTGTACAGACAGTTGGTGAGACCCCATCTAGAGTACTGCGTGCAGTTCTGGAGACCTGATCTCTGCAAGGTATAGACAGGATGGAGGCTGTTCAGAGAAGGGCAACTAAAATGGTGCAGGGTCTGCACCAGAAGACATACGAAGAGAGATTACAGGAGCTTAATATGTATACCCTCAAGAAAAGGAGGGAGAGGTGGTACATGATAGAAACTTTCAAGTACCTCAGGGGAATCAACAAAGTCGAAGAGGGTAGCATCTTTCAGAAAAAAGAGATGTGCAAGAACAAGGGGGCACAATTTGAAGATAGAGGGGGGGAGGATGGCTCAAAGGTAATGTGAGGAAGTATTTTTTCATGGAGAGGGTTGTGGATACATGGAATGGCGTTCCTGAGGAGATAGTGGAGTCAAAAACAGTGGGGGAATTCAAGAATGCATGGGACAGACATAAGGTAATTCTAGTGGGGGTAGGAGGAAGTAGGATGTTGGTTAACTAGGATCTGCAGCTTATCCATCAGGTAGAGAAATGGGCAGACTGGGTGGGCCAAGCGGTCCTTATCTACCGTCAAATTCTATGTTTCTATGTTTCTATTTCCACATAAAGATTCACATATATTTTTATACCCACAGGTATGCAAGAGGGAAGAAAAGACAGAAATAGCAAGGGAGGGCAGAGAGCTAGCGAGAGGTGGAGAATTGCGAAACTGTCAGAGTGATCAGTTCCTAGGTCTTGCAAGAAAATTTGGTTGTGCAACCAGACAGACAAGAGACAGAAAAGGGAGAGGATAGAACAGAATAGAACAGATCCTTGTGTTTAACTCATTCTGCATAACAAATGGGACAGGGTCTTATGCAACCCTGTCACATGTACCCCCGTGTGACTCTGTGCAAAGAGTGTTACCATATTTGCTTAGCCTGTTTACAGTGTCTCTCTAATCTAGATCTGTGCAGTTTGAATCTGGCTGTGTACCTAATGGCAGCATTCTGGACTAGGAAGACACTGAGGGTGTTCAGTAAAGGAGGGTCACAGCTTTTTTCTAGTTTTTATTGTGTTTCATATATAGCTCTTTAATTGTGTGATGTCTGTTAAAGCAGCAGTGCAATTAAATTTGGCTAAAAAATTTGACCCTGCCCTTTTCCCCTGCAAAAGATTCCATGCATCTTCCGGTTTTGCTTGGTGGTAACATTTTCTTGTTCCACAAAAATCTGAATATTTTATAAATGTTTTAAACTAGATTGTTTTCAAGAAAACAAAGATGGCACCATATTTGGCTTAGAAATACCATTGTAGACACTGGCAAGGGTTAGATTGAGAAAAACAAAACTCCTGGTGCTCAGCCTAGGAGACGCTTCACTGAATTCAAAAATAGACTAGACAGCCACCTTAAATGGAAGGAGATTAACACCGACTAAGATGCCCACTAGGAGTGAGAGAAGTGAGAGATATGCATAGTGGGCTAATGCCTTCCAGTGTCTTATCCAACCGAGTAAACCTAGAAAAGTAAATTTGACAGGTAAGATAATATTTTTATTCATTGTACCTCAAGCTAGCTTTTCAGAAAAAAAATAAACATTTTTTGTTGCATTGCTGCTTTTAGAGAATGGATATCTATAAACAAAGTATTTTTCTTCTTGAAATAGGGGCGACTCTATACTCGGAGCAGTGTGCTGGGTCACGTACTGATTGGTGCAAATGCTCCAGAGACAGGGCTTGTGCATTGGAAGGAAATGTGTAATCGAGGCCATGTGGAATCTGCTCGATGGCATGCCATCCAACGACAGGCATTTTAAGCATCCACACTCTGCGGTAGTATTCACGGAAGGACTTCACAGCACAAAAGGATGGGGAACCTGTCCATAGTCAGAAAAATACAATCCAGCTTCTCTTCATTGCCACAGACTGGTTAATTGAATGAAGTTTCACTTGAGCTCTGGACAAGTAACTAGAGATGGGGTTGACAGCTTCTCCATTTTTCTCTCTGTACCAGCCCCTTTACGAATAGTTCTGGATGAGATGTGCAGCAAGAACAGAAAGAAGGGACTACTGCCCAACATTACAGATTTTTCACCACAGAATATCATTGTTGCACCATGATAAAACCCCTAGAGTACCATGGTTCTGGCTGTTACAAGACTTGGATGTTAAGGGTAATTATTGCACCTAAAAAAACAGGATAGTTCACATTAGCACCTATCCATGCACCTCTATAAATATCCAGTGTGACGTTTTGATCGGAGTCACTGGGCTCCCAGGTCCACAGGGATCTCTGTATTTTACAGGAAACTAGAGCATGCTACTTGAAAATTGTTATTATAGATGTGTATGGTTTATATGGGGTGAACAGAGAAATTCCATTGGAAATACTGTAATGGAAAATCACCCCGTAGTTACAGGAAAACCTTCAAAATGATTTGAGCACATAAGTGCTACTGTAGCAAGGTAACCAGCACATTCAAAAGCAAGGTAAAAGGCTACCACAACAGCCCAGTGGTAGTGCATTGCACTACTATACCAGTGACCTAGGTTTGGGAGTGAGCATGAGTCACTGTAGTCATGCTGCCCCCATGGACAGAAGTGCTGCCGATGGCACTGCTTCTTGGCTGGGGGAGAGGCATCCCTGCTCCCATCTCTGCAGCAACCCCTGTGGTGGGCAGTGGAGGTGATTTTACACTCCCTCCATGGATGTGGGAGGTGCTGCATTGTGGGCATGGCTGCAAGATGGCACATGAGAAGAAGGTGGAGGGGCAAAAATGGGGAGAACAATCCCCACCACCATCTGAATGACAGCTGTCAGCACTCTTGGCACCATACCACAATTGCAGCTTAGTCATGGCTGTTGGGACTGCCAAGTCACTGGTTGAAACCTAAGGGAGCAATACAGTGGTGGAAGGGGTTTAAAAACCTTCATCAAAATAAAACAAGATAAAGCTGGCCTGCTTAGTGGAGTGTGGTAGTAGCATGTCAGGAGGCCACCTGGGAGACTGAGGTTTTCGTGCAAGCCCTCAGTTTCCTACTGAGGCAGGCTGGAAACTGGATGCATTGCAGAGCCAAGAGGTTTGTTCTCTGGGGGGAGGGATAGCATGGGTGGCCCAATATCTGTGCATTCCCTGTTGGATGATCATGGAATGGAACCAACATCTTCTGCAAAGGCAGCCACTTGCTCACCTGTCAGCCCATTCACCTCTCAGCCAGAGAAAGAGTGCAGCCACATTGACCCTAAATGCTGGTATGGGGGACAGGTGGATTCAGAGGATAAAATGAGGAAAAGAACATGACAAAAGTAAGATAAAGATGTATTCTGAATATATTTTATATACAATAAAGGACAGAAAAGAGTTGTGTACAAGGAAAAAATACTACTGAGGGGGCCGAAGTACTCATAGACCACAAATCCAAAGGACGAGCGGCTGTATGTGTTCTTCAGTCCCCAAAATGGTATTATTTCCCTTATACACAATACTTTTCTACTGTTTGCTTTATATAACACATTAGGTTAGTCAAAATGTTTTGATGTTAAAAATGTTTCACAAGTATGTCATACGGATTCAGAGGTATGCGATATAGAGAAATAATGCATATTTTTTTCTAGAGGGTAAAAGGCACTCACCCTTTGGATTTGTAGTTTATGAGCTCTTCAACCCCCTCTGAGGTTTTATTTCCTTGTACATTATATACTTTTAAAAATGGAAGTGTACAGTGCTTCTGAATTGTTGTAGTGGACATATTAAGAATTCTATACAATGGTGTGGTAATGGTTAGAGAGCAACACGGCACTTCAGCATGTACTTTTACAAATATAATGCTTCAGCTATTGCAGTTTACTAAGAATACATTTTCCAAGGTCATAGCATACCTTGATAGTCTACCCAAAAAGGCTGTAGAAAAAGCATTTGCCTCTCCCCAGTTAATCTCACAGTGCTTTTGTTTATGACATCATAGTGCTCACCATGGCAATAGACTGTGAGGTCACAAATTGCAATTGTGAGGTTAAAAGGGAGTCAGATAAATTCTGAAAGAGTGAAATAAATACTGCATTATCTGCAATATTTAATAGACCAACAGCAGAGAAAGGGGAAAAAAAAAGTACTAGAAAATACTAAAGTTAAAACCATCATTTATATAAATCTAGTGGTTTTAAGCCTTTTATTATAGTAGAGAGTTGCTCTTCAACTGTTATAAGCAACACATACTTTATTAACGTTAGAGTGCCTGAACAAAAACAGTTAACTGGCTTCTATTCCCTGAATTTTCTTTCCTTTCTTCCATCTGTAATTTGGGCTCCAATACTTACATTCACAGCAACACCCTCTGATTAGGGGTGATGTTACAAATACTGCAAAGAGCAGCTTTGTAATTGGGCACAACTTCTGCCATCAACCATGGAGGGTGCAGCAGTGCAAGATAGCGTGACCATCCATGTTGATGCATGATGCAACTGGTAGAGGAAATGAGCACCCTGGCTAATGACTCAGTGGTGGAAATGGAAAGAAAATTGGTTGGGGGAGCTCTACCTTTTTTGATGTAGCATCAAATGTCTTTGGCCGGGGTCTGGGAGCATGTTTCCTCATTAAATGCTGCATTTGTGACTTTATTTGTTGCACTTTTATGTTTTTGGGGTACAGTTTACATACAGTAGTAGTAGCCCTTTCCCCTTTTGGTCCTGGAACTGAGTCCAGCTTAGGGACAAGCATTCTGGAGATCGCCATATCTAAATCATCCATATATTACATCGAGGAAGTGGCCATATCAAGGAATCTTGAGATAGGAAACTAGGTCACAGTTGGATTTAACTGAGTTCCTGTGGGTTCCCACCCCCAAATTTCCACCACCGCTAGGGATCTCTCACTAGCTCAGTTAGGGGAGTAGCTCCTTTGGCTTGATGGTAGAGCCCCGGGCTGAATCATAGAATTGCAAGTTTAAACCCTGAGTCCCTGTTTGGAAATGAGGCTGCAGTACTAGGGAGTGCCCAACAGGTGGCCGCAGTGATAGAGTCATCACAGGTATGTTTCCTTTAAAGGGCAAGGTAAGTGTGACATGTTCCTCTTAAGTCTGAAAGCCAATGAAAAACTCTTTAAAGTGAGGTATTCGACTCACATTTAGGGATAAGCAGTCCAGAGATATCCATATCTAAATCACCCCTACATTACATTAAATATGTAGCTATACCATAGCCTACACTCTAACTCTGCAACCCTCCCTTGATCGTCTCTGAGCCCTCAGAGGTTGCCACTGCTTTCAACTTTCATTTCCCCTCCTGTGGCCTCCCTACTCCTCCTTTTTATGTTGTCTTGCTCGCGCAGCGCAAGCAACATTTTGCAGCAGCTTGCTGGAGTAGCAGGTTGTGGAGGTGCGGCAGTGTTGAGGCCAGTGGTGCCACTGCATTTTTGGGCTGGTCTCTGTGGCACCAATGAATAAGCACGCTGTCTATGACATCAGTTGAGAAGCATGCCACCAACTTGAAAGAATTTCACCGCCGCAATGAGGGAGTGTCCCGCCGTTGCAGGGCGTGCCTTGCCTGCTGAAACATTTCAATAAACATGGTGGTGGCTACTTCCATCCGCCTCTCACAGTAACTAGAAAGCCAATGTCCAGGGTGTCCAATCCCCCTGTTGGCATGCCCTCTCCCCAGTTCATTTGCCGATGGGGTAGCCCAATCCCCGTCAGCATAATATTCCCCTTGTTTTATTTGTCTGCCAAGTGGGGTGCTCAAAAGCCCTCGGCATCATGTCCCCCCAAACACAGACCCATGATGTCTTTGTTGATGGGGGGTCCAATCCTCGTCAGCTTCAGTTCCCTGTCCCAAAAAAACACAGGTGGCACACTGGGAGCCCACCCCACTGTGCCCAAAGAAAACCTGTAAAAAAAAACCTTCCCACGACGTCCTTTCCCCCCCGGAACACAGAAAACAGCCCCTCATGGTTGCAACGCCCCCTTCCCCAATCCGCACCCACCCTCTGCTCACCTCCCCGCACCCCGCACCCCATACTTACCTCCAGAGCCCAGCGCGACGATCTTCAGTGGAGCAAGAGACGTCAGAACTCTTCAAAAGCTGACTGCAAACTGAAGAAAATCACGGTAAGCTGTATAATGGCATCAATGGGGGGGCTTCAACTTAGGTGGATATCTGGGCCATTTTTGTGACTTTTGGCTCCAAATTTTCAACATGGGGTTCTTGGGACCCCACCTCATGAACTCAGTCACTGCCATTTCGTTATTTGGTCCCGAAAGGTGATTTCACGGCCACTGCACAGAATCACTTTTTGGGACCAATTAATGAAATGACAGTGTCACTGTTCATGAGGTGGGCTCCCAAAAAGCCTATGTTGCAAATTTGGTGAAGAAATTCCACAAAATGACTGTGTTATCAGCGTGCATTGCGCAGTTTCCACGCACGCTCATAACTTTGAGAATTTTTAATATTTTCACTCCAGATTTTCAACATTGCCATTTCTTCACACCTCCTTATGAGTGGTACAGCTGTCATTTTTCACATCCTGCCCAAAATGTGTTTTCGCACATTTGGTGTAGAACAGCATGGTCACTGTGGGAAAGCAACGTTTGAGACAGATTAACAAAATCACAGAGCCACGGTTCATGAGCAGAGGTCACAAATGCTTTCATGAGGTGGGGTCACAAAAAGCCCATGCTGAAAATCTGTAGTGCAAATACCAACAAACGCCCATGCGTGTGTGTTTTGGAGGTGTGGATGGCTAGCTGGGGCACAGCAGGTACGGGGTTCATGACTGGCAAGCAAATACATTTTGCCGCAGCTATAAGCTGCAGCACTTAATTTTTTACAACATCTGGATTTTTGCTCCCTCCTTGACATGCACCCCCCTTGAGTTGATAATCAATTCGGGGAATACGGGGACACAGCCCCCCTCCCCACAAAAACACTTTTTAAAATCCAGATTCAGGTTGCTTTTATGTGTATATCGCCAATGTACTTTTTGCTGATATACACTCGCCAGAAGAGCGATCGCTCTTATGACATGGAACCGAGTGAGTGTACTGACTTCAGGATCCTACCTGAGGCCTGAAGGTTAGAGAGGATATCCTGAACATCTAAGCCAAATAATTTATATCCTCTAAAAGGGGCATTGAGAAGGGACTGTTGTACATCATTCACAGACCCTGCCACCCTAAGTCAGGAGTACCTTAGACATATTCTGAGGCAGCAGCCGTGGCCAAGGCATTGGAAATATCATAGGCCATGTGAAGCAGGTGCTTTCTTACATCATCCCCAGCTGTAAGAGCTCTTAGAAGCTATTATTTGGGGGTACCCTCTGGCAAAGCTTGTGCAGCTGCCTTGGCCATTCTCCAGACTGTATTCTGGTACTTGACCATGTGGGCCTGACAGTTAGCAATGCTAAGGCCCAGGGAGGCTGAGGCAAAAGTCCTCTTACCTAGCACATCCAACATCCTGGATTCTTTAACAGGAGGAAGGAAGCTTAGGTGTTTTGGTGCCCGTGGCCCATCATGGGCAGCATTGATGACTACAGAGTCTGCCTCAGGTTGGCTAGCAAAAAAAGGTCTCCCGTAGGAAGCCATATACATTTTGGGCCCGATTCTAGAAGCATGGTGCAAGTCACCGCCAAACGTGACTTACACCAAACACAGCTGCGACACTGACCCTGCACCCTATTCTAGAAAGGGGGAAGGGTATCCGCATCTAAGTCCTGCGACTTGCGACATACAGTCAGGTATGCCAAACAGAGGGTGTACCTGGTGAGGATGTCACAAGCTACAACCGCAAGACCGCAAGTTCCCCCTTCCCATTGCCTGTTCACTGCCAGAGCCCTGCAGGGCTAAAGGCCCCCTACCCACTGTCGTGCCACCATGGTGTCCCCAACCCCATCTGCTGCACCATGGCCAGTGTACTGCTAAGTATGTACAGTAGATGCATACGTCCGTCATCCTCATAGTTGTTTGATAGTTCAGTGGCTCTCACTGCAGTTGTATTTCATAGTACCTTACTCTGTTTCTTGTTGAAAGTATTGGTATTACCCCTTCTTCTCATTATTATGGTTAGTTGCCACCGAGCTCCTTCTGACCGCTTACTGTACAGACGCATTCAAAACTAAATGAGTACATTCATTTCTGTGCACATCTCTACAGTAAGTGCTCAGATGGAGCTCAGTCGGTGGCTGGCCTTGGTGGTGAGAGAGGGTTGTGCCAGTCACTGGCTGGGGATGGATGGGGGTGCTGGGTGGCGTGGCACTGCTGAGTGGGGGCCACTAGATTACCAGGATATTGCGCAGTTCTGTTTGTGGTACTGTCTCGGGTCTGGGCATGGGTGGGGGTTGACAGCACCGCCCTGTGGGGCCTCTAGTGGTGGGGGTTTGGGGGCATGGGGTGTATGGGCAGCCCTGTGGGGCTTTAACTGTTTGGGGGTATGGGGGGCATATACAGTACAGGGGATCGGGACGGGGGTGTGAGATACCCATTGGGGCAACAACGGAGGTGTTCTGGGCATGGGGGGAGGGCACATGGACTGGGTGCTGGGCTGCTGGCAGTTCTACAGGACCCTCAGAGGACATATTTACAGTTACATCAGCTAAATGCTGGTGTAACTTACATTGCCAGTTCTCCTCCGGGGGGTTCTTGCAGAATCCCGACATTGGGGACTTTGTTGCTGCACTACTGGAATAGGGCGCAACAGCTGCCATAAACCCTCTAGTGCCATGTCGCAGGGGGTTTATGGTGCAACTGCTGGTGTAACTGCTCTTAGGCCCAAGTGGCCTGCAACATGTCGCAGGCCACATTGTAGAATTGCGCATGTCGCAACTGCTGGCGTAAGCTGCTACTTGTGCCATTCTACTTGACACAAGTGCTGTTATGCCTGGCATAACGCTTCTAGAATCGGGCCCTTTCTCTGCATTTTTTTGGTATGGTAGGAATGTCATTGGTCTATGCCAGGCAGCAAAGGTGGCATCCTCTAGAGCAGGGAGAAGAGGCTGTACCACAACAGGAAAGCATCAGGTAACTCCAAGAAATCTATCAGATTTTTCTTGGTGGTATCCTGCTCCTCTAAGTCAAAATCCATGGCAGCCTGTCACTGCTGCATCATGGTCAGGAAAGTTTGGTACTCTGTGGGGGGCCTCAGGGTGTGGACCACCAAATCCTCACTGCAGGTGGACACAGTGGAACTAGTTCCTCTCTCATAGGGGCTTCCCACAGTCTTCAGGTCCCTCCTCTTCATCCTGCATTATTAGGTCAGAATTATATTCAAAGTCATCATCAGCGTGGTCGACGGGTCTGAGTGAGCCCACCAGTGAGGCTGTCGGTGCTCAAAGAGGCACTACTGAAACCCTTGCAAATCAGGTGGCTTGTACATTGTGGTCTGGCCCAAGGCAACAGATGCAGATGTGAGAATCACCAGTGTAAATCTTCTCACCGCATTCACAATATCAGAACAGCTTTGATGGTTCCTTTGATGACATACATGCCATTGAAAATCACTTATTTATTTATTTAGGAAATTGGAATTACAACCCTTTGAGTCATAGATTCTTTTCCATTGGCTCCACGTCAGAATAAAACATAGACATTCATACAGTACATACATAGAATAAATGTGGGTAAGCAATCATACAGAGTAGAAGTACAATGAGCACTGGTTAATGCCTATACATTTGGTAGCTAAAAACAGGGCAGAGCAATCGACATATTTACCTAATGAGCAGTTAAGACCTATACAATTGGTAGCTAAAACAATGCATGATATGAGTTGGTAGTAAGCCGCCTCAGGGAGGCCTTGTCTTATACATAATACAATGCATTCATAGTCCAGTGCAACTATATGGCAACCAAGGGAGGTGAGAAGCCTGTAGGCTAGAAATAGTGAGGGCTCTCCACTGCCAGGCAAAGTGCGTTAAAGTAATTCCTTTATTATACAGAAAAAATAAAGTGGTGGCAATCGCAGCAGTGCTTGCATACGCGAGCTGACGAATATGGTCGACAACTGGAAAAAGAACTGAAGTGGGAAGGGACCACTCTCATTTATGTAGCAGCCAATGTCTGATGTCATCATGATCAGTCCCTGGTGGACTTCTTGCAAAAGTTTTCATGTGATCCTAGCACCTGGTGGCTATAAGTTCCATAGCTGTGGCCTGATGAAAGAGATATCTTCAAAGAAGATCAGATATTACCGTAGTCTCTTTGCTTCATTAAAAGTTGTGTTCTAAGCAATAATGTGTTTGTTTAAAAAAATTACCCTGACAGCTAAGAAATGCAAGCTCTGGTTGTAGTGATGGTCTTATAGGGCCAACCATATAGAACTTTTGTGCTGCTATCTTTTAAGGTTTTGAAGAAAAAAAAACACACTGAGAATGTTAATATTATGGAAAGAACCCACATACAATACATTTAGAACAAAGTATTTAGTTTTATTTAAAAATGTAAAACATCAGAACTTACAAAAACTTTATAAAGATTTTCAGTTAATAAAAAGGATCAAATGTTGATTTACCAAAAATACTGCCACAATTTATCAACAGTTCTTATTATGAAATATATAATAAATATGTGTGCTCACAGCAACCTCTGTATAAATGTAAAAACACACAACAAAAGTGTAAAAATGCTGTAACAATAGGCACAGGATTGCTTCTTTGATCTTATATTCCTGAAGGTTTCATACACACACACTACGTTAGGAAAACAGCTAGTGCACAGCCTGAAATTAAAAAAGAAGTCTGCTGTATTTTCTTACTATCGGAAGTACTTTTTTGCACTGTTTGCTAATTTGGAAATGTTCTACCTGACCGTAAAGCACTAGTGCGATGTGTGAAGCAGTATTCTACCTGGAGGCTAACACATCTAATTGTATTCCCCTATATACCTCACCTGAATTTTTTTCAGTTCTCCATTTTCCCCCATTTTATTGGTGATAAAAGACCACTGAGCATAAGCTTGTTTACAAGGGTGTCCTGGTAAAATGTACAGACTTCTGAAATTAAACAAAAATGAGCAGTAACATAAACGAAACAACAGAGATTACATCACAACTACACGATACAATAACCAAATGAAGGACAAGACTTATTCTTAGGAACTGAATCATTAGACCATCTTGTAATAGCTATCATAGCGAGGAGGGAATGGCGGGTTTGACAAAAATAGGAAGGCAAGACATTTCATGCAGAAGGACATCTATAACTGAAGGATGGCATTGAAGGGTTGTTAGAAAAAGGAAAATTCCTCACTGTAGTAATGTTGTTTCTTCTCAGGGATTCATCAGTAAACCTTACAAATGGCACCTGTCTGCAGGAGTGTGCTGCCCTAGAGATAGAACTTTATGCTAACTGTAAAATTTAGATTACAAGTTCAGACTGTGCACTGTGGTCATGCTCACCCTGTTGTTCTATTGTCTGATTTGTCTCTATAGCTAGGGGAGCAGTGACCACTAAAACTTTCTAAATGGCTACTAAATATTTCTAAAACATTTTCTTTAAAATTTTTGAAAAATGCAACCAAATTGAAGCAGACAAATATGAAACATTAAACGATCACATTTTAACAACTGTTTTGAAACAAGTAATGCTAAAGCAACCTCAAGATAAGATCCTCACTGAAGCAGGCAAGCTCAGCTTCCCAGTCTCCATTCACTACACAATCCACAGCAATGTTGTGTCAGAATAACAATCTTTATTGTAAAAACCAGCAGCAAGACTCACCAGAGACCCTCCCACAAACCAGCCGAAATTAATGTTTTTGCACATTACTTGCGCGTTATCAAGCCTTGACAAAGAGCAAGTAATGCATGAAAACAGAGAGTAACTGTACTCTGGATTTCTGCACTGCTATTAAAGCATTAAAAGCAGCTGTCCAGACTCACTTGTATGCTTTAACATAACAGTTACTTACTCCAAAGAGCAGTGAGTGGGGCAACACTTTCTGTTCCTTACCTTTTCTACTGCTTTTTCCTGCAACACTTACTTTATTTCTAGTTTCAGCAGAATCCTCACTGTTGGTGAGTGGGCTGGGAAGAGGTTTTGGTCTCTGCAGTTTGGGAAACTTTTGGAATGGCAGGGAAAATCCCAGACTCACTACTTCTAGGACCACTTATGTGTGGTACTTTCTCTACTCTTGGAGGTAGGGGGCCAGCCTCTCTCCCATTAGCAATGTCTGACTAGAGACCTGGGTAAAATAATCAGGGGTTTTGCATTGCCTTTGGGGCTGGTGTTGCAGCACACCTGGCGCCCTGCCTCTATCTCTTTGGGGCTGTAACTCATAGGCAGTGTAGAGTCTTGTATAGTAACCCCTACCCTGACTTCCCTTCCATAAGTTCTACAGGAATTGGAAGTCTTTTTATCAGTGTTACTTTTAAAACTGGACTTGTATTCATCCACTTTTTCATGTACCCCTCTGTTTTGTTACCAAACAAGGAATTTACCTCAAATGAGAAATCAATGGGTTTTGCCTGAGTGTCCTGGATGAGGAAGGTGGCCCTTAACCAGGCAAACCTCCTCAATGCCACTGCATGAGCCAAGACTCTTTAAGAAGAGACATTAGTGTCTACAGCCACATGGAACTGATATTTAGTAGCATCCAGGGCTGACTTTGCTGTGGTAGCCAGGTCTTGTGCCACCATACCATCCACTTTGTCACTCAGGGCCAGCACTGCATTCCACAGTGCTTTCTGGTACTGGGCTGTGTATGCCAAATAAGCTCCTGCCTTAGAAGCAAGAAGGCTGTTGTATACACTTTTTTGGCCATAGTGTCCAGTTTCCTGGAATCCTTTTCAGGAGGCTGAGCATAGAGAAGCACTTTAACCTTCTCACAAGCAGCTGCTGGTAGCACTCCTTCACTGTCAGGGTTAACATACAGGTATCCCACCCCCTATCTGTTCACCTGATACTTTTTCCCACTCTTTTTTATCAATGCCAGAAGCTGAATTGGGTGCTAACATGACTTCTGATGCATTTTTGGGAGGGATTTGCGAATGTGGACTGGTAGTCTCTGTGTTGGAGCAAGTCCCATCATATCTGTGAATTCCATTTCCTCTTCATCCTCAGTTTCACGAGCGAGGATACTGAGGGTGCTCACCATCTGCTTGATGAATGTGGAATAAGGTGTAATCCTCTGTAGGCCTAGGTGGGGAGCCAAACTCCTGGTCAGGTGAACTATTATGTTCTATCGGCTCACCTTCCTCTTCCTAGTATACATCTCACTCCTCTACAGACAAGTGGTCTGGAACTGGAGCCTGGGGAGAGGGGGTTGGCACATTGAATAGATTTCCCATTACCTGAAATGCCTGGAAAAAATGCCATATCTGAGACATGTGTTCTGTTGAGGGCATTATCTCCATTCCACGACCTTCTCCTTTACAAGATGAGTGGCAGGGACTGCTTTTCTTTTTGATTTTTTCCTGTTCTGATGCTCTTGTGTTTGTATTTTTTGTCATCAATGGAATCAAGGTTCACCTTGATGTCTTTTCCATCCTTTCCATGCCTAATGGCTGAACAGCTTTATCTTTTCTATCTGTGCCCTTTGACAGGAACAGCTGCTGCTTGTGAGGAGAACGCTCTGATGCATGCTTTCCACCATCATTAGGACCTCCCTCTGAGCCTATATTGTGCTTTGGTGAAATACAGACAGACTGAGAAGTTCTACATTCTTTTCTTTTTAAAATCCTTTTCTTCTGTGTTTTAGGGCAAAACGTTTTACAAAGTTTACAATTAATAAAATTGTGATCTGGATCCAAGCACGTTAAACAAATCTCATGGCAGTCTACCTTTGCCAGGAGCTGAAAGCACATGATTTTTAAAACTTGCGGGCCCCCTTCTCCATTTTGGTTTGTCAGTCATGCAAAACACTGATAGAACCTGTAATTTTTGATTAAATGGTTCCCAGTCAAAAGCGATAGTCAGAAGTGTTTTTATAACCCAAATCAGTAAAACTGCTTTTAATTTTAGTAACAAAATTTAAGAGATTTAAATTTAAAAGGCAAAATGCGGTTGGTTCCCCTCAGACAGGAACCACATTATAAAGAGGCCTTTCTCTGTTTCCTGGGAACAGATCGGGAACCGGAGAAACAAAAAAATATCAACCAATTATATAAATCACCCTAATTAACACAAAGTTACTCAAACTACTAACTAGTGAACTAAATCAATAAACGTTGCAAGGTAAACTGTAAAAGAGTTGACCAGAAGACTGGAGCTGACTTTGGGGTGACTGCTCTCTTTAGTGAAGAAACAAATCTAATATTAGAACAACAGGGGGGTGCAGAGTTTGAACTTGTTTTCTAAATTTCACAATTAGCATAATGTTCTATCTTGGGGCAGCACACTCTTGCAGACTGATGCCATTTGTAAGTCCTCTCACTGATGGATTCCTGTTGTTTGAAGCATTAGGAACTGTCAGCTGTAACTACTCACCAGAGCATAGACCCTATGTAATTGTCCTTTCTTTTGTTGCATGAAGTGAGATAGTCAGGGAAAGAGCCTTTAATGCATTTTAAGGAGAATAAAATAAGGTATAGCTTTCTCCTGTTAAAGGGAATCTATACTTAGGACATCAACTTTACAGAAATAAGACCTTTATCTCCAGTCTGTAAAGTTAATGTCCTAGGTACAGATTCCATTTAAGGGCCAATCAGTTTAATTTTTCATACGTAATGCAATGATTCACTTCATGAGGTCTGTTTCTGCTGGCAAATTTGCATGTTCGTATAAGGGCAGTCTACAATAAGCCTTGCCAGACTATTAAAAAGTACATCTAGTTTTACCAAAACATTAGAAGCATGGTCATAGCACAAATAAAGGAAGAATCATGGACTTAATTGCCTTCCATTTGCTATCATGAGTCAGCAAGTTTTTTATTTCTGAACAGAAACCCTATTCTGGACTAAGGTTTCTAACTACATCGTGTGTGTGTGTTGCTGGAACCTAAGGGGAGGGTTAGAGGGTCAATCCATTATACCAAGTACCTGTATGTCTCAACAATTTCAAATACTCTTCCAGATGAAAGGTAAATCTTGAGAGAGTTTGAACCTATAGCCTTTTCAACTTTGGTGTTGATCCCCAAACCATGATTTTGGTTATATCTGTGTTAAAGACCCAAAAAGATGCATTAAGATTGTGTTTAGTGTTTAGAACAGGCGAAACCAAGCTGAAGCAGTTGCTTATCTTAAGCATATTGGAGGAGTACAACACAGTATCTTCAGCGGAGAGCTGATACTCTGTGCCTCTGAGATTCGACCCCAGTTCCATAGGTACAATGAAAATAACCATGTACCCAGCACAACCCCTGAGCAATTCCTTTCTCAACTGGTGACAAGTCAGAAGTAAAACCATTCAGTGTAACCCACTTCACTCCTAAACCAAGTCAAAATATTGTTACTTATAATAAGTTCTAGCAGCTTGTCAAAGAGTATTCTGTAATCCACCACGTTAAAGGCTCGAAAGTGTAAAAAAACAAGCATTTGTCAATGCCGAATGTTTGCTTGCTGGGATTGGCATTGATAGTGTAGAAGTTACAGAACTGCATAATAGGAATGGCAGTGAAGTATTGAACTGAAGCCAACCCCACCACCACCCTGCAGAGAGTGACAGGCATTGGGGTGTGCCTTTGGGTCGTCAGGCATAACGGCCACGCCATTTCACCACACCCTACCCTGCAGACACTGACAAGTGTCACGGTGTGCTTTGGGGTCTTTGGCCCTAATGCGCACCCCATTCCATCAGGAAATATTGTGAGATGGGTGTGGTATAGGAGCATGGGGTGAACTTTGGGGCCAAAGAGTCTGAGGCACACCTTGATGCCTCTCACTGGCTGTAGGGTGTGGGTGGGGGTGCAATGGTATGAGCATGACAGGCAAGAATCCCAAGTCACACCCTGATGCCTGTCATTCTCTGCAAGGTTGGCGCGGTGAATGGAAACCCTAGCCCAAGCATTCATTGGTATTTTCACTCAAATTTTCAACATGTTTTTTGTGACCCCCACCTCATGAACAGTGGTAATATCAGTTTGTTAGGCTAAACTGCTTTTGCACAGCGATTATGGCATTTGGCACCACAGGTGCAAAACACATTCGAACAGGATGTGAAAAATGACAGCGGTACTGTTCATGGGAGGTGTAAAAAATGGCAATGTTGAAAATCTGCTGTGAAAATCTTAAAAAAACTGGTGAAGTCAAGAGTGTGCGTAGAAACTGTGCAACGCACACCCGTAATGTAACTAGTTTGGGGATTTTTTACAGCAGATTGTTAACACAAGCATTTTGGGACCTCCGATCATAAACAGTGTCAGTGTGATTTTCTTTATCTGTCCCGAACAATGATTTCCCACAGCGACCACGCATTTCTGTGCTGAAAGTGTGAAAACACATTTCGCCCATGTTGTGGAAAATGACAGCTGTACTGTTCATAAGGAGGTGTGGAAAAATGCCACTGGTGAAAATCTGGACTGAAAATATTACAAATTCATGAACTTACGAGGGTGCGTGGAAACTGCGCAATGCTCACTCGTAACACAGTCATTTTATGGAGTTTTGTCACCAAATTTTCAACATAGCCATTTTAAGACCTCTGCTCATGACCAGTGTCACTGTGATTTTCTTAATCTGTCCCAAACATTGTTTTCGCACACCGACTGTACCATTCTGCACTACATGTGCGGAAACACATTTTGGGCGAGATGTGAAAAATGGTAGCTGTACTGCTCATAAGGAAGTGCGGTAAAATGGCACTGTTGAAAATCTGGTGTGCAAATATTACAAATTCGCAAACTTGCCAGCGTGCGTAAACAGTCATTTTTGGGAATTTTTTCACCAAATTTTCAACATAGCCATTTTAACACCTCTGCTCATGACCAGTGTCACTGTGACTTTCTTACCGTGTCCCATACATTGATTTCGCACACCGACTGTGCCATTGTGCGCTACATGGGCAGAAACACGTTGTGGGCGAGATGTGAAAAATGACAACTGTACTGCACATAAGGAGGTGTGGTAAAATGGCAATGTTGAAAATCTGGAGCGAAAATATTGAAAATTGGCGAACTTACGAGCGTGCGTAGGAACTCTGCAACGCACGCTCGTAAAACAGTCATTTTTAAGAATTTTTTCACCAAATTTTCAACATAGCCATTTTAAGACCTCTGCTCATGAACAGTGTCACTGTGATTTTCTTAATGTGTCCCGTACATTGATTTCACACACCGACTGCGCCATTGTGCACTACATCGGTGGAAACACGTTTTGGGTGAGATGTGAAAACATGACAGCTGTACTGCTCATAAAGAGGTGTGGTAAAATGGCAATGTTGAAAATCTGGAGTGAAAATAGTGAAAATTCGCGAACTTAAGAGTGTGCATAGGAACTGCGCAACGCACGCTCGTAAAATAGTAATTTTTAAGAATTTTTCCACCAAATTTTCAAAATAGGCTTTTTGAGAGCCCACCTTACGAACACTGGCAGTGTCTTTTCCTTAATCATTCCAGAAAGGTGATTTCACACAGTGGCTGTGAAATCACCCTTCGGGCCCGAGTAACGCCAAGACAGTGCAAGAATTCATGAGGAGGGGTCCCAAAAACCCATGTTGAAAATTTGGTGCAAAAATTCCAAAAAATGCCTGAGATATTCAACAAAGTTGAAAAAACTGTATCTATCCCATTATACAGCTTACCGGCATTTCCTCAGTTTGCGGTCGGCTTTGAAGAGTACAGACGTGTTCGGTCCACGAAGATGCGTCACTCGGACTCCGGAGGTAAGTATGGGTGTGAGGGTGTGGGGAGGCAGGGTGCGCAGTGGGTGGGTCTTGAGTTGTGGGGGGCAGGGAGACTACGAGGGACCGTTTTTTCTTTACAGGTTTTTTTTGTTTTAAAAGACGACATGGGACATTTGCCATGCGTGAGCTCCCAGCATGGCAGAAGGACGGCTGGGGGGACGTGGAGCTGACGGGGGATTGGGCACCCCCATCGGCCATGGCATCTGTTGCCACGCTGGGGTGGGCTCCCGGCGTGGCACCCTGTACTGGACGGGGGAGACATAGTGAAGATGACAGGGGATTGGGCACCCCCGTCAGCTATACAATGTAGCCACGTTGGGGTGGGCACCCAGCGTGGCATATGAAACTGTGTTTCGGGGGGGATGCGCAGCACAGCTGACGGGATTGGGCACCCCTGGCCGCTATACAGTGTATGCTAGGGGCAGCAGCATGCGCGTAGTGTGCAGGGGGAGCTGCCGCATGAGCAGGCGATATCTGATCGCTGTTCACTGAAGCGTAGCTCCCCCTTTCAACTGTATGCCACTGCATTTTGCAGCTGTCATAGACAGCTGCAGCAGGCATTGGAGAACTGCGGCCGCGCCTGCAAGCACACTGACTGAATTAGAAGAGGGCTGACACACCTCCGAAAACTCCGATGATGGCACTATGTTTCTTGCACATGTGTGCACGCAAACATAAACAGGGAAGTTACATACTGCAACTACAAATACTCAAGAATATCTTATCCATCAAGCCACATTCTTTGGTCTTGGACTGGGGGAGCAAAACATTTAGTCAGGGCTTCAGCAATAATGATGAAACATGCAACAACTTGTGCTGGAGTCAGCGTCAGTAACTATTGACAACACCCTAAATGCCTCAGTTCTGTTAGTAAGGAAAGTGAAAAACAAGCACTGTACTTGTGAGAAGAAACAAAGAAAAGGATTTTACAGAATTAAGAAACAACCAAAAACAAATGACTACCGACCTCAAGGAAATGACAGAAAGAGCTTCCCTTCTTTAGAGCCATCTGCCACCATTATAAAGGGGGATAGGCCAGTAGGCTTCATGGTCAAAACTAGGAGACCCCAAGCCAGGGCTAAGTCCATGTGGCCCATGGTGGGGCAAAATCGTAGAAAAGGCACTCCCCATACTCTTAAAGCAGAGTATAATGTGTAAGAATAAGGAACTCTCCAGTCCGAGCAAGCATGAGGTGACCTGTGTGTAAGGAGGTATAAAGCATTTAGAAACAGGTACTGCATCCCATGGATATGGGACGTTCAGATGTTACAGGACCAGAGTATGTACTTAAATGAGTCTGGTTTCTGTAATCTTCACAGAACAGGGAAAGGGGATACGTAAAAAGAATCTTACTAGTTGAGATACTGAAAGAAAAGAGTAAATGCTATCAAGAGGAGGACTGGTAGTAGTACAGGCTGGGGCAGCACATAAGGGGTGGGGGACTGCCAGTTTGGCACAGTGCATGTGTGCCCCCACACAGCGGCACTACTGCCTGTTCATGGCAGGGATAGGTGAGACCAAAAAAAAGTGGAAAAGATGTTTGGCTAATGAAACCCTGCATGCTCATCATCAACCCATGTCCCCACCCAGGAATACCAGGACTGGCATCTGGATTTGTGTACTTGGGCTGGGTGGCCCCCTCTCATGCCCTACCACAAGGTGGGGGCAATCTGGGAGGAGGGGACCCCGGCCTGGTGATTTCCCAGGGGAGGTGGTATCCAGTCAGGGAGAGTGGGTGATAAATCTGCCTGCATGTTATCCAGACAGAAAAAGCTATATAGAAGAAAAAGAGAAAGGGAGGGGGGGGGACAGTGAGAATGGCCCTATGGAGAAAATACTCTTGAAAATCTATATTTGTGGTACAGAACTTTCCTATCTTCTAAGCATCAACTGTCTCCATACAGCCCCAGGCTTTGGTCGAGTAACAGGCTTCCTAGCAATTAGGGAGGAGCTGGCTCAACTTTGGAGAAATGCAGGAATTAGCACTCAGTGGGAGGGGAGAGAGGCTGAGGAGTGGGGACACATGGGTAATCTTAATCCATGGGCAGTACAGGTAATAGTGGCTGGTCCAGGGGACCAGAGGGATAGCTAGCTTAGATAGTTGCTTCACCAACTGTTGGGGGGGGGGGGAGGAATTTGGAAAATGCATCCAGGGCTTTGCAGTGAGGAAGTGGGCCTAGTCGCAACAGGCGTAAACATAACATCCATCTTTGGCAGATAGCAGATATTGTAGAGCGCGAAGCCACTTCTGAGGTATTGTACTTCCTTGTCTGGTGCTGAGCTGTCTCCATGGCCATTGCAACTACAGCATAATCAACCGTCACCTTGTTACTTGCAAGCATGTCAGATAACAGAACATGCATCTGAGACCACAGACATATCTCGTGAGCCACCATGTGTGTATGGCATGATGCCACGGACAGGGAAGACTTGGCTGAAGTGAACATTTTCCTCCCCAGAGCATTCATCTGTCTGGAATCGGATGATGGGGTGAATGGCTTGGTCTGAGAGATGCCAAACTACTTGTTTGGAGACCACTCAGAGCAGGGGAATGGAGAAGGAATGTCTCCAGAGCACCAAAATAACCTCTCCCAGGGTTCTTTCCCTGGGAGGGGTCACCACAGTGTCCTGACTGTGAAATGTCAAGAAGCCCAGCGGCACAGCACTGGTGTCCTCACTCATTAGGTAGGGACAGGTCATAACCTTCTGCATCTCCCTCAAAATCCACTGGAAAAGAATATTTTTGCCAGTGGACTGGACAAGGACAGAGGGTTTGCTGTTCTCCAGGGTTAACATCGAGGGATAGGACGTCAGAACACCACCAAAGGCTGGAGCTGGGGGAGGTGCTGAAAATAGTGCTGAGTTGATCTCCTTAAACCGGCACTGTACAGTCTCCATTCTCTGGTAGAACTGCTACAAAGACAGTTGGTTCGTAGGCCTAGTGGTCTCAGCCACCATATCAAACACAGGCTGAGTCGCATAAGGTGGCAGCCTTAAGGAGACATCAGTAGTACAGGAATCCACCCTACCTCTGCTCACTCCTGGAACCTATGATTTATTCAACGTCCTCACCTGAAAGGAGGAGCAATCAGAATATCCCAACCCAGAAGAGCCAACTCTGGCAGTGGTTTGTGAGTGGGTGTCCAACGGGAGTGCCTCTGGTCAGATTAACAAGTAGCCATTCACCAGAAGACCCTGTTGCAGGGATCGCTCTATTATTCTATACTCTGTCACAATCCTAGTGGATAGGGGAAGGGATAGCGCAGAACCTCAAATGGCTCTGAAGAGCAGTGAGGGAACCAAGGGGAACATCCCAGCAACCTACCTTGAGACCACCTCCTCTGACACCTGCCCCTTAAATCCTGGACTGGCAGTCCCAGTTTCAGGGCTCACAACTCCAGTGCCTAGGAATCAAATGCAATGCAGACACTGCAGGCCTCCATAGTATGATCAGGTCCAAGGCAGGAGAAACAAAGATAAGTGCTGGTCTGTGTGGGCAATATTTTTTTCACATCTGTAATTCTGGAAAAGTGGCCCCAAAGGTTTCAGTTTACATTTTTGTGACCCAGGCATAATTTCAGAAAGAAATAAATTTACTAGAGTAGACAAAGAACTGAGGACTTGGTGGTTCAGCTCCCATAGTATGTGCGTGACAGTAGAAAAAACAGAACTGAGGACATTTGGGTGTTGTCAACGGCTACTGGCTCTGGCATGTGGGGTTGCCCATGCACCAGTTCCATCACTGTTGCCTGCACCCTGACTATTTTGTTACACAAGGTCCTAGTGCCCCCAGTCCTAAGATCAAAGAGAGAGGCTCTATGGAGAAGACTGATTCTTATCTCACTGACTGTGGCAGCACAGCTGGCAAAGAAGAACCACTCACCCGCTGCCAGACTGCTCAGCAGTGGTGTCAGAATCAGCAAGGTCACAACGCTGAAAAGGTACAAAGAGGAACAGAACTATGGTAGGTGCCAGTCTCCTGGTCAAGTACTGCTCTTCATATCACGCCTAATACTATCAGGTAGAGGAACCTTCTAAAATAAAATGGAAAACGAAAACCACGTCCCAAGTAAACAGTAACTGGCTAGATTTAAAAGCTTATAGCATTTTTGTCTTCTATTTTTTGAGCTACAAGCTCTTTAAATGGCAAAAAATGAGTCCTTACTTCCGACTGTATGTCGGAGACTTTTGGCCGTTAATTGATACCAATACAACATCATGGGTAAATATCAATCAGGTTTCCCAGGCTGATCGATAACACTCTGAGCACAATATTAAGCTTTCTGCCTAGCCTGCCATGCTCTTAACATGTAAATGTTCTCTTTTCCATCCAGTGCTCACATGGCCATCTTTTCCACCTTACTGACAACCGACTCTTGAATGAGTCAGGTTGGTCAGGATGGGGGAGTAACAATAACAATATAGAAGGGGTCTCAGATATTCTGTCATGTAAAGCCTTATCACCATGGTGCATGAAGTCCTTTGAAACAAAGTAGCAACATTCCTTCCTCTGGCACTGCTGAACGACTGTAAAGATGCATTCTGACATTCAGAACCAGCATTCCTAGGCTGATGACGGATGAACTAGTTTATTAGCAATCTCACTCTCTGAGGAAAACATGCAAAAGGCCCACTTTTAAAACTTTTCTTTATTTTTTTAAAGTAACAGGAAAGTACAGTTACGTAAGAACTTACCGTAACAGTAGATCTTCGAGAACAGCTCTTGCAGCAGGTTACACCATTAGGACTGAAGCCGGCAGGCGCCAGGACCCCGGAGACTTTTCTAGCTAGCTATCTTCAGCTGGGACCACCCCCGACGTCGGCCCGCCTCCGACATCAGGCATGGTATAAGAGGGGGCGGTCCCGCCAGAATCCCCAGTTCTCCCGCCGGAGACTCCCGGCCAGAGGTTGCAATAGCGGGGGAGACCGAGGATCCACCGTCAGAAGGCAAAAAGGAGTATGAAAACCCTGAGTAGAGAGAAGGGAATTTCTCCTACAAGTGAAAACTGACTCCTGCGCTCGCCCAGCCATGCGGAAAAAGCAACATCCTGCTGTCTGATCATTCAGACTGGCTGGCTGAAATATTCACCATCCTTTCTTCCCTCACTCCTCCGTCCCAGAGGAGCAACTGCGAGCAAGACCTCCTCCAAGGGGATATGGTGGGAGGAGGATTTGCTGCAAGAGCTGTTCTCGAAGATCTACTGTTACGGTAAGTTCTACGTGAACTGTACTATCTTACTGAGATACAGCTCTTGCAGCAGGTTACACCATTAGACTGATTCCCAAGCAGTAAAGCTTGACCCCATCACACCGGGAGGAGGAAAAAGGAAGAAGAAACCGAGGAGCGGCCGCCCAACCTCGATTCAGGACAGGAGGCCCTGCAGCATGGCCTGGCCAAAACCAGCCCTTCGCCTAGAGGCGATATCCAGACTGTAATGCCTGATAAAGGTATGCACAGAGTTCCAAGTAGCTGCAGCGCAAATAGTTGAGGTTGAGACATTCTTGAGAGCTGCAAAAGAAGTGGCTACACCCCTAGTAGAATGGCCCCGGACGGAACCCAGGAGGGGCTTTTGTTTGGATTGGTAGCAATGAGAGATGCATTGCACAAGCCAGCGGGATAAGGATTGCTTAGACACTGGCCGACCTCTCATTCTCTGTGCGAAGGACACAAAAAGTTGCTCCGAAGCCCTAAAGGACTTAGTTCTAGTGAGGTAATACCTCAGGCTGCGGTGAACATCAAGAGTATGGAGCAAAGCCTCTCCTCTATTGGAATAGTTCGGGAAGTAGACCGGAAGGTCAATATCCTGATTTAAGGTCAGAGCTGAAACCACCTTAGGCAAAAACTTAGGATTCGTTCTCAGAGACACTCTGTCTCGGTGAAAAACCAAATAAGACTCCTTACACATCAGGGCATGAAGCTCAGAAATCCTTCTGGCTGAAGTAACTGCAACTAAAAACAACGTCTTCCAAGACAGAAAACGTAGCTCGCAATCCGCGGCTGGTTCAAAGGGAGGGAGCGTGAGTTGCTCCAAAACAAAAAGGAGATCCCATGGAGGAATCGGATCTTTAATAGGAGGCCTAAGGTGCAGCACCCCTCTCAGGAACTCCCGAGAAGCGTCCAGTTGAGCAATGGTGCGGTGGCCCACCGGCTGGTGATAGGCCGAAATAGCACAAAGGTGTACTTTAATAGAGGAGTAGGCTAACCCCGAGTGAAAAAGGGAGAGGAGGTAGTCCAAGACTGCCCCCACAGGGCAACCTAAAGGAGAAAGGTCACGAGCCCGTGACCAAAGACAGAATCTGCGCCATTTCATGGCGTAAGTAGCGTGAGTAGCCGGCTTTCTGGCTGCAGAGAGTACCTCTGCAACCTCCTGCGAGACCCGTCGCGCATGATGGCTACGTCTCTAGGAGCCAAGCCGCAGAGGTTCAAAGACCGCAGATCCGGATGTAATAACGAACCTTGCTCCTGAGACAGAAGGTGAGAACTGCGCGGCAGTGGGAGTGGAGGTTCCCGAGACAGCTGCGCCAGCAATGGGAACCAGATTTGTCTGGGCCAGAATGGGGCCACCAGAATCAAACGTGCCCGCTCCCTGCGCAGTTTGAGCAGAACTCTCTGGATCAACGGGAAAGGAGGGAAGGCATAGAGGAACCTGTTCTCCCAGGAGATGGACAACGCGTCTCGCCAGAAAACTCCAGGCCCTGGATCTAGCGAGCAGAAATTGGGCAGTTTTGCATTGGATGGGGATGTGAATAAGTCTAACTCTGGAGTTCCCATCGAGGGAACAGATCCTCCGCGACCTCCTGAAGAAGTTCCCACTGTGGACTCTGGCCTGGGAGCGACTCAGGCCGTCATGCATCGTGTTGTCCACGCCGGGAACGTGTACCGCGACTAGATTTGGCGCCGCGTCCGACAGCCCAATCTCACACTCTCATGGCCTCCCTGCAAAGGGGGTAAGAGTGTGCGCCTCCTTGTTTGTTGAGGTAGTACATCACCGCCGTGTTGTCCATCTGAAGCAGGATGGTACAAGGTGGGATTAAGGACTGGAAAGCCTGGAGAGCGTAGAGTACCGCTCTCATCTCCAGAACATTTATGTGCAGATGAACTTCCAGCGGACTCCATACGCCCTGAGACTTCACCCCATCCAGGTGAGCTCCCCACCCAAGACCTGAAGCATCCGTGGTGAGGGTAATCTCTGGGGACGGCGCTGCGAAAGGGACGCCCTTGGAGAGCGACCCGGGGGCTAACCACCATTGCCAATCCTGAATCACTCGTTTTGTGATTCTGACCGGGTGCTGCAGATGGTCTTGCCTCTGGTCCCACTGCGCCTTGAGCATCCACTGCGCACGCCATGTGGAGCCGCGAGAGGGACCGTGAATGGCCGCAGCCATGTGACCCGAGCAAGCAAAGGACCAACCTGGCTGGAGCGGTCTGATTCGCTGATAGGTCCTCTATAATGGACCTGATGCGTTCCGGCCTGTCGCCTGGGAGGAAGACCCTCCCCTGGACCGTGTCCAGCACTGCGCCTATGAACTGCAGGTTCTGCGACGGTACCAAGACTGACTTCTCCTGGTTTATCAAAATCCCGAGTGATCCGAACAGGATCTGAGTGTCCTGGATCGCTTGCAGAAGCGCCTCTCTGGAGGCGGCCATGAGAAGCCAATCGTCGAGGTACGGGAACACATAGTGGCCCTTTCTCCTTAGAGCAGCTGCCACGACCGCCATGCACTTGGTGAAAACCCTTGGAGCGGATGACAGTCCGAAGGGAAGAGCTCGGAATTGGTAATGGTGGCCTAAGAACTCGAAGCGCAGGAACCTCTGATGCGCCTGAGCTATGGGGATGTGCAGGTAGGCATCCTGCATGTCTAAGGATGCTAAATAGGCGCCTTGTTTTAGCATGGGAATGAGACCCGGAAGGGCCACCATGCGAAACCTTTGTAAGTGAACGACAGGTTGAGGTCACTTAAGTCCAGAATTGGACTGAGGTCCCCTGTCTTTTTGGGAACCAGGAAGAAGTGAGAATAATATCCCCTTCCTCTCTGGTCCCCTGGGACAGATTGAATCGCTCTCTTGTCCAAGACAGCAATCACCTCTTGCCAAATCAAGTCACGGTGCTGACCCGAGTATCGGGAGAGCAGAGGAGGCCTTGAGGGTGGACGTTCTTCGGATTCTAAAAAGTGGCCTTTGCTGACCAATTGAAGAACCCACCTGTCGGTGGTTATTGCTTGCCAACCCGATAGGAAGCGGGCAATGCGACCCCCGACCGAAACGTCCCATTGATCCTGAGGGGCGGGGGGCCGGAAAGGAGTCATGCTGTGGCGGCTGAGGGGCCCGCCGGCTGGGTAGCCTTGGAAGGACGTTGACCTCTGCCAGCGGGCTGCTTCCCCTGGGATCTGCGGAAGCCAGAGCCCCTATGCTGTGTGGCGGAACGGGGCTGTTGCCTCTGAGTCCGCCCACGAAAACGGCCTTGGCTCCTACGAAAGGATCCAGGCCTCGGCCGGTACATCGCCTGGACTGTCCGGACCGCCTTCCCAGCCCTCTTGCAGTTTGGTAATTATACGTTCTGACGGATTACCAAACAACACCTCACCTTCAAAGGTAGCGTCCAAAATGTTCTTCTGGACGTCTGGGGTGAAACCAGAGACACGAAGCCATGAGTGTCTCCGAAGGCACACGCCTGAAGCAGCCGCCCTGGCTGACGAGTCCGCAGAATCATACGCGGCTCTGAGTACCTGGGTTCCCACGTCTGAACCCGTCCGGAAGAGCTGAAGCATCTCCTCCTTCTGCTCAACTTCCAGCAGCTTCTCAGCCACCTCCAGCCCCTGTTCCCACAGAGCATTCTGGAACTGAACCATGTGGGTGAGATAGTTCAGGGACCTGATAGCGCAAGTCACGGAAGCGTAAGTGCACCTCCCCAGAGCGTCCAGCTGTTTGGATTCTGGGTCCGGTGGCAGAGCACTCAAATGCTGTGGTCTCTGAGACCGATCATGAGAGGCAGTAATGACCAGGGAGTCAGCCAGAGGTTGTTGAGATAGGTACTGGTCCCCCCTTGGGGCCCTGTACAGCCTATCCGCCTTCTCCGGCACTGCTGGGAGCGAATGAGGACGCTTCCACGCCGCCTTGGTGATGTCCACAAAAGTGTCCACCAAGGGTGGCACCACCACAGGCTTAGGGTCCTTCTGCCGAAGATACTTTGCCAGGCGTAGTCTTTCAGGGTCAAGTTCCTCTGCTTCCCAACCCATATTCTCCTGGATATGTCTAAGGATATCCATGAAGGATGGATCATCCGGAGGAGACCTTGGAGTCTCACGTGGGTCTGGAGAGGCGAGACCGAGATGGAGATCTAGAAGAAAATAAGAAGATCCCAGCAGCCTCCGACGGCGACCGGCGTCGCCTCCTGGATCTCTTGGGACTGGGCGACCCGGAGGACGACGATCTGGATGGAGGTCTCCTTCTAGAATGCCTGCCCCTGGGAGGAGTCACAGGCTCCCTGGTGACGGAATGGCCAGCCGACCTCACAGGTGAAGGTGGGGCCGGGGCCGAAACCACAGGAGGAGGAGGAGGTGGAGGAGGAAGGACTGGGGGTACCACATTCTTCCTGATAGTAGACCACCAGTAAGTGAACAGGTCCTTCACCTCGGCCAAGGACAGTCCCGACGTCGGCTCCGAGGACGAGGGCCGGACGTCAGGTCCCGGCGACGGCACCACGGGGACCTCGGGCGGTGGCGAGGGACCCCGGGGAGACTCCTCGTGGCCGGGAATGCCCGCCTGGACATCGGGCAAGACCGAATCCTCCTCGATGGGGGACTCCTGTCTGACTGACGTCGGAGGCGCAGGAGCCCCCTGCTCAGGCGTCGCGGACGTCGGTCCCCCCACCGACGTCCGATGCGATGAAGAGGCCGACGACAGCTGACCGACCAATGTCGGCTCAGAGGAACACTGGCGTAAGACCGACGGTGGTCTGGCCGACGCCGGATCCACCGGCTTCCTCAGCGGGGTGAGCTCTAAAGTCTTCCGGGGGGGAAGAGAGGAAGACTGGGCGTCGGGGCCCGAGGGGCGGGAGCCCGACTTGTGGTGGTGATGGTGGCATTCCCCCGACTTCGCCAAGGCCTTCTGGGCTGAAGAGGAAGATGACGGCCTGGTGGTGGAGGCCTGAGCAGGGTGTGCAGCGGGGCCCGCAGCCGGGAGCGACGAAGGCCTGGCAGGCGAGCAGTCTGAGCGCGACCCGGAGCTCCGGGACTTGGAGGCCCGAACCGGCGACCGGGCAGAATCCCTGGACCCTTCTTCTTTCCGCATGCTGAAAGGTAATCTTCCTTGGAGGCCATCGTCAAGTTGTTCCTCTAAAAGAAAGGCTTGAAGGGCCTTCTTCATGGATCCTGGTGCGGCTATTGAACCCCTGGCAGAGGAGCAGGCCTTGGTATGCGTGGTCCGGGCCTAGACACCTGGCATGCGTGGGTGCGGGTCCTTAAAAGGTATTTGCTTGCCGCAAGCACACTTGGAAGAATGCCCGGTCGGAGAGGACATCAGACGTTGATCTTGATAGAAGAAAGAAATCTTCCTCAGAAGAGTCGAAAAACTCGAAAATGTTTGAAAATTTTTGAAAACCACGCGACGCGTAGCAAGAACTTTACCGGAGGTCGAAGCATGCACTGTCGACGGTGGGAAAGAACTGGGGATTCTGGCGGGACCGCCCCCTCTTATACCACACCTGACGTCGGAGGCGGGCCGACGTCGGGGGCGGTCCCCGCTGAAGATAGCTAGCTAGAAAAGTCTCCGGGGTCCTGGCGCCTGCCGGCTTCAGTCCTAATGGTGTAACCTGCTGCAAGAGCTGTATCTCGAAATAAGATCTCCCAGTGGTTAGATCAACAGCTTGTCAATCTCTAGGGGGACATGTGGCACTCGACTACACTTCACGCCACAAAACACCACTAGGGTGTAATTAACAGACTGTTAATCTAACCCCTAGTTATGCCTTACTACTTAAAAATAAAGCATGGAGACTCTGAAGGGTTAGGGATGAAGGCACAAAGTACTGACAAATGGGGGGCGATGAACGAAGAACACACATCATTACACACTATAAAAAAAAATAAGAACCAGATACAAAGTCGCAAGGGACTGTAGAAAAAGTTGTATAAAATTACCACTTAGTGACAGACCATTAATTTGTGTTCTGTTGTTCCAGCCACAATGAGGTTGCAAGCCAATCCTTGCCGTGTCACTAAACACATCCAGCAATACCAGGGAGCAGGCGGGGAGGGGAGGGGGGGAGTCACTTTGCAAGTGGCCCACAGGGCCAGTCACAAAGCTTGTGAGCCTTCACAGAGGTAGTTATGTCGTTCTGTGACATGTACAACTACTAAACTTCGATTAAATGCCCCCCTCCCTCTGGACATCTGGCTAGCTCCTACACACAATGCTTTTAAAAATGTCCCCCGCCAGCATCTCAGCTCCACCAACCAATTCTCCTGTTTCAAACCTCCTTAGTCCTCTGGTTATCCTGCCTATCCCACATCTCTTACCTTTTCTCCACAATACTCCCCTTATGGTGCAGCCTATCCCAGCTCTCTCTCCCTGACACTAGCCCCCTGCAGCCATCCCTGTCTTGCTTTGCCAGCTCCTATCCTATACCCTGCCTTTCCTTATCCTGACCTGCTATCATCCCTACTGTTCACAGTCTTGCCATTCCCCTGCCCATTATCCCCCTGCACTTGTCAGTATTTGACCACATTTTTATTTAACTATTTTTGTTGTACTTTCTAAATCATATTTTCAGGACTACTACTACTGCAATACTCTTGCTACTGTATGTTTTTTGTCATGCTATGATTGTAAAAATCTCTATGATCCTACCAGGACCACCCTGTGTACTACCTGTAATGCTAAGCTTATTGTTAAATGTTTTTCGAAATACCCTGTATACTACCTGTGCCACTTAGCCTATTGTTTAATGTTTCACAACACCTTGTTTATGTATCTCGATGTATTCTACTGTTTGTTATACCTGCAGTGTCTGCCTTGTAACCTCCTGGGTCATGCCTGAAAACAGTCATCTTCATGGCTAGCGCACCCACCTGGTAAACAAAAATGTAATAAATAAATGTTGGCCCAGAGGCAGGCCTAATGTGAGGATCAGGCGAGTTGGGAAAAGACTACACTGATAATGACATTTGCACAGGGTTCTATTCATGACACAGCACCATGTGGCTGTTGCAAGCCGGCATGTTAGCAAGTGTAAGCCCCACTGGCACCCACCAACATCTGGCAAAGTAATTTGCATTATGATATGACTAAGCTAGCCGACTGTGTACAGCAGATTTGAGTGACAGCATAACAAAGAACCTTCTTGTACTGCAAACTTCTGCCAGCATCAACTGCATCTGAGAACCAGGTCTATGATGTTTACAGCTAACCTTCATGGGGGTTTAAAAAAAAAACTCAAGGAAAGGTCACAAGCCCAGAAAATGCCTATAGGACTCATCTCGTTTCTAAGAATCGCAGCTGTGCATCAACTTTGCTGACTGCCACAAAACCCATTACAATTTGTAGTAAATGAAAGCTGTGGATATCTTAAAGCAGACACCACAGTGTCCACCACCCCGGCTAAGGTTTTTGCAAAGTATAACTTTTTTACAATATTATGCTGAAATCCATGTAAAAGTACATACATCATAGCTTCCTGCTCCCCTGATGGCGGCAACATGTCATTCACTCAAATTCCACCAACAGCTTAACTGCATCACCCCCCCCCCCACCACCCACACAGGATGAGCCTGAAAACAGGCAGCATTGTCTAGCCCTCCTTCCTGGTCATAAAAACAATAAATACAATTAAACAATGGCAAGAAAAAATCCTGGACTCTGATTGGTCAGTCTTTGGCTGGACCCGTGATGTTATCCCAGTACAACATCACGGGTCTAGTCTCAGTCTCACTGTGAACCAATGCAGATGATGATATGGACATAGAGCTTGCTCCTTTGTTTTGCATCTCCTCTTAAGAAACAAAAATATTTTTCCACACTAAAAAACATTCTTTAAAATTATTTTTTAATTTATATATAACAACGAGCCATTGTATAATAGCAATAATGCCCTCCAGGGTGTGTGTCGTTTGGGATAACGTCACGCCTCAGTTGTTGGATGCACTTGGCCTGCGGCCTTGAGCCCAACCACCTGAGGCGTGACGTTATCCCAGCACGACACACAACCTGTTGGGCATTATTGCTTAAATACTGTGTGAGCTTCAGTTGCTCTCAATATGCTAATGAGGTGCATCCAGTATTGGACCCCAGGCCACACCTCATTAGCAGACTGAGAGCCAGTGAATCCTGCATGACTTGCTGCCTGTGTCTCGGGAGCCTAAAGCTGCAATCTATTTTTTACTTTTATGGATTCTGGCATCATGCTGTGGTAAAAAAGTTTTATACTTTGCAAAATCCTTAGTTGGG
Source organism: Neoceratodus forsteri (assembly GCA_016271365.2). NCBI lineage: Eukaryota > Metazoa > Chordata > Ceratodontiformes > Ceratodontidae > Neoceratodus > Neoceratodus forsteri. Next base: position 1,503,155,081 of record CM028129.1, read on the forward strand.
GAAGGAAGCTCTGTGGTGTCTGTGCTAATACAGCCACAATTTTCCTTTAAGCTGCATTCAAACATCTCCAGGACTTGAAACCTTGTCTTCTTTGCTGCGTTTTCTTACAGAGGTACTGGAACAGTTTCTAACTCAACATTAAATTTCTTTGCTTAGAAGCTCAGTGCATTAAGGCTTTCACCAACTAGTTCCTCCCAAAGGTGGCCTCAAAGAGTCCCAAAAGTGATCACTAAGAGCAAAGCTTTGGCAAAACATGTAACATTGTCACGTAATATCTACACTGATGTACTGTATTGGTACTTGGTGTACTGAATATATGATGTAATAGCTAGGAAGTGGAGAAAGTGCACACTAGGACACTGGTGCACAGAAAAATTCAATATTCAAACTCAAAAGTTCAGGCATGCACCAGCCTCTATAGAGTGATGCCAGAAATTAGATATCAAGTAAAAATGATTATTTTATTGGAAGCACACGCCTTGGCTGACACATTTCGGACTCCTTGTGGTCCTTTCAAGGACCACAAAGAGTCCGAAACACGTCAGGCAGGACACGTACTTCCAATAAAATATGAATGTTTAACTGATATCTGATTTCTGGCATCCCTCTATAGAGGTTAGTGTGTGCCTGAACTTTGAGTTTGAATGATGTAATTGCTACATCGATGTATTGGCACTCGATGTATTGAGTACATCAATGTGGCATATACACTGATATATTGTACTAGTACATCGATGCCTGGAGTACATCAATACATTGTATTGGTACACTGATATATTGCATACATTGATGCATTGTACTGAGATCATCAATGTACTAGGTACATGACATGGTTCCAAACTTAACCCATTTTAAAGATAATGTGCCCCATATTCAAAAGTGACAGGCTGCTTCGCGCAAGTGATTGTGCCGCGCAACTCAACTGCGCTGGCACAAAATAATGGTATATTCAGAAGCTGCACCATAATAAGTGATCGCGCATGTGTGGCTGAATATCCTGGACATGTACAATCGTGCAGTGGGAGATGCGCAGTGCGGCAGGTGCCCAGAGCCCAGTGCAGAGCATACAAAAGTGCACAATGCAAAGCCACTTGAGCAGCATGCAGATTTGCAATATTCGGCCAGGATATGCACATGTCCTCAATGCAGTCAGCACCCAAACAGCACATTTGCGTCTCATTACTGTAATGTATTCAGGCCATTTGCATACCATTGGCATGTGCAGTTCCAGCATTACAGGGCAGCACCACCACTCCACAAAGGTGATCAGGAGGTACTGCAGCCTAGCAGGCAGGTGAGAATGCATGTTTGTTTGTGGGTGGACTGCAGTGGCCTGAGTACAGTGCAACATGCCCTCAACCCGTCAGCACCTAAATGTGTTCCAAGGTGTGTGACAACTGGTCAGAATGTGTGACACAGCAGCAAACATGACAGTCCAAGCTCAAAAGACTGTGGAAATAATTGCACCAATGTTGCTACTGTGTGCTGATACCTAGCATCTCATATTCTCATACAATTCTGCATAAATGTCCTAGTGGATGGTGTGTAATGTCACCCACTCTATGTGGGTCAGAGGGTGTCTGAGTGATAACATGAGTGGCGTACCCCATACTGTGTGATAGTTGAGAGGTTTGTAGTGCTACTATCCATGGCCACATCTGTGCCATAGGTGGCCACACGTACAACACTGGAAGAGTCCAGTGCCCTTGGGGCATGCCCCTTCTGCCTCCAGGTCGCAGGTGGTGCTACCCCTGCCCCATTCTGCTGACAGCTGTGCACTGTCCACCACCAGTACACCACAGTGACCCAAACCCAGAGCCCCTGTAGCATTGTCACACTGCAGGGATGGCATTGGTGACGTGTATGTGGTTCCTGGTGGCATGGGTGTGCTGTGTGCACCTATGGTGTTCCACCGTGGGTAGGTGCCACTGGGTTGTCCCTGACCCATGCCATGCAACCACCATTACTGCCATGCATCCTGCTCACCACTGTCCCACCACCGGGTGGCACTGCGTGCCTCCACTGGGTGGCACTGTGATGGCCACATGGGTGCAGGCCATGGCACCTGGTATATGTGCTGCATTATAGCTGTCTGCTCCACTGGTGTGCTGGGGGGGCGCCTGACTAGTATGTGGCAGTTGGGCATCCCCGACCTGGGTGTGGTGAGGGGGGTGACTGACCGGGCAGTGCCAGTGGTGTCACTCAGTGGCACCCAGCAGATGCCCCACAAGCTGGCACAGTGTGGCTGTGGCTTTGGGTACTATCATCCTGGCATGACTGCTGTGTGTGGGTGCCTGGAACACATCCTGGTGCACCTCCGAGGACTGTCTCAGGGTCACCTGTCTGCAGTTCTGCAGCCTGCCTGTGGGTAGCTGGCTGATTTAGGCCATCCCCTCACATACCTAACTTTGTGTGGCACAGTTTTGTGATGCTTGACACATGTGCTGCACATTTTGGCTGAATATATACTTGCATGGCATATTCAGGTGCCTGCCCCCTTTTTATGTGCCGCATACATTATTTCTGTGCAATTGTGCATTTGGAAATGTGCGATGCATCTCTCCCTCTCGAATATCACGCTTCCGCACATTTTCTGGAATGCACCACACATCTCCATTTTGGGCCATGCATCTTCTTTGAATATGTGGGCCAATTTCTTTGAAAAGAGCTATCGTTGGAGCCATTTGGGCTAGGAGCTTCTTATCTGTTAAACTGAAAGCTTGGAGTGAAGCCAACATAGAGGGGCCAATTCATTTTTCATGCATCAAATGCCGAAATGAATTTGAAAGTTATATTTTTCCAAAGATTCCCCTAGGACATCAGATGTTTTTTGAAGTATAACACTGCAGGTATATTTTGATGTTTGATGTTTCACTGGGGTAAAGGTCTCAGTGGCCGCACAATATCATGTAAGTGACCACACTGAAGTACTGTAATACTGGCCTAGGTTTTTATGCAGTAGTGCAGCTGCAGAAAAGCCCCCGAAGGTCCACACCAGGGCTTGTAACTTTGTCAAATGTTTGCCCAGTACTACCAACATTTAGATGACAGAGAAGTAAGAGCGTGCAAATCATGGCTCATTTATCAATCAGGTCCATAATATGTAATCTGGGTACAAAAAATGTGGCAATAATTCATCAGATTGGTTCATTACTTAAACAATGGTTGATTCCCCCCTCACAGCACGGAGCTGTAAAACCCATGAATCAAACTGGAAACATTTGCAAGGCCGTGAAATGCTGGAAACTAGTCTGAAGTGTGGACGGACTAGGTTAAACCATTTCGAGCCAAAGGGCCAATTTGTATTTTTGACATGTCAGGCTGATCAATAACCAGTGAGCCTTAACCTTGAACCCACTCTGCTGCCCGCCCCTCAAAGTAATCTCTAACAGTTTGATTGATCTTTAGTGACTGAACTTTAGGAAAGGTTTTGGTTTCTGGGGTTTATAAGGCCTTGGAGAGAGCAACGCTGAACATTTGCTTGCAGATGAGGTGGAGGATTCTGGGGACCACTCTCTCTCCATTGGGCTTTTCGAGATTAAAGTCGAGAGTTCGGGAGTTGAGTTACTGAAGCCCCTTCTCAGTGAAGAAACTGAAGAGAGGTCACTTGGTCTGAAAGGATAAGGAGTACGGATGTTTACTGGTGTTGCAGGCCTAGAATTTACAGGTGTTGGTTTTGCAGAGCTTCCACTTGACAACACCTCCTGCCCAGTCCAGTCAGATCTAGGGCTTGTCCAGCCTGAAGAATCAGCATCATGCAGGTCAAAACCTTGTTCCTTATCTTCCATTTTGGATGATTCTACCCGTGTGGCTAAGTTGAGGTTGTCTCTGTTGGCTGAAGAAGGGTCTTCACTTCCATCTTTAGAGGTCTGGGATTTTTGAGAAGAGCACTTTGAGGACAAAGGCGATGGCAGTCCACTAGAAAAACCAGGAACAGTCACCCTGGAGTCGCTTTCTTTACTTTTTTGCGGAAGACTTCTAATGGCTTGAATCTGCTGTTGAAACCTCAGCTTGGCTGTAGGGTAGAAGTTATCACACATAGTTATAACTAAAATCAAAGCCTTGACTAACTTAGTTGGCATTTGAAATGAACAGTCTTCCTACGGTACCTGGTGTAGTGGAAGCTAACACTTACATTGGAGTGCACATTTTGTTTGACAGTTTTTAAATAACGTTAGCGTGCATTAAACAAGTAACGTGTCTAGGGAGACAGACCAGTGCAGGCATAACTTGGGATAACAAAGTTCCTTTCATGCAAAAGTAACTCAAAGCACTTTATAAAGCAATGTGCTAAAATACTGGTAGTGTTGGGTCTGTATATAGACAAATGCCGCAGCCATTATGCATGCAGTGACATCCCACATGTAGTCAAGGACTCCTACATTCGAACCCAATTTTTTTAAACTCTGTTTTTCCCCACTGCCATCTGCCAGGGCCTCATTCCATGGCCACCACTGCCACCTACCCAACCTTTGGAACTGTACCCCTCGGATTCCTGCAGGACTCCAGGCCACACCATGATGGGCCCCCTCAGTTTCTCACCCAAGGCAGATGCAGGCTTCTGCTTCGTGGCAGTGAATTAATTTTTTTATTTATTAAAAACTGGTAACCAGGAAACTCACACTGAGTCAAGGCTCATTTCCAATTGCTCCTGGCGGGGGGTGAGGGATGGGGAGAAAAATACATTCAATGGTAAAGTGCTCTCAATGTAAACAGTATTCAGGCATGTATATGGCAACAGCACTGGGAAATTAGGAGGCAAGCAAAAATAAAAAAATTCCCCTCTAAACATAGAGTTTGAGAGGATACTTGCCTACTGTGGTTGTGGTGGGTAGTGGGGCTTCATCTGCCCACCAGGCACAGCTTATCTCCTTTTTCATCCCTCCCACTGAGACATCCCTGGAACAGCTGTACTCAATTGCGATGTGCCTCTTACACACTTGATGTTCGCCAAGTACATGCTGCTGCTGGATGAGGTCATAAGAAGGTATGGCGTGTGGAGTTTCACTACTGTGCTGATGATACCCAGTTACACCAGTCGTGTTCACCTGATGGGGTTGATGCAGCTGTCTGCTGTGTCGCTGTCTAAACAAGATCAATGACCGGATGCCCTCCAGCTGGCTGAGTCTCAACCCATGCAAGACACCCAAGGGGAGGGAGGACATCTCTGGACATTAGTGGGACAGCATGCACCTGCCATGACCTCCCTCCTGAGGCATCCTGAGGGCAGGTAGGAAAAACAGAGGTACATCCACAGTGCAGTGGCAGAATGGTGGCTTCTGTGGCACACACGGGCCCTGTTTCTCTCCTGTGTACTCTTGACCTGGAAAATCGGTGTAGTTTCTCCTGCTGTCTGTCACATCCTGGAGTAAAAAAAGATAAGATGACAGAGCTGCAGCAGGTAGGAAGGTGTCAGGCTGGGTGATGGCTGAGAATGGGGGTTGATTTTGGCTTGGTTGGAGTTCAGAGCAGAAAAAGAAAATTAAGAAGAAAAATTCTCTGCTGTTGTGACAGTACTGGCTCTTTAAGGTTCTACAGTAGATGGTGCGGAGGGCCTTACACATTCATGTCACAGTCCTCATGGAAAGGCCAGAATATGAGGGCCTTATTACTATTATAAACTCTTTTTTTTTAATTTTAAATTGTGTAAGTGTTAAAACTGTTTAAAATGCTGCTAGGTACCAGTGGTGACCATACCAACTGATGGAAGGATGTTTATTGGAGAATTCTCTGTGAATGTACTCGCTGCTAAAATTAGGCAATAAGGCATCACAGAGTGTGTGTTAAGTAAGAAATAAGAAATAAGGTGTAACAGAGGGTAAATTATGTTATGCTAAGGTACTGAGGAGTCCCGAGCCTGAAGGGCAAAGGATGTTGACCACCTTGAGGTACATTAACTAGCATAATCCCACTCATGGAATTCTTATTCTACTTATAAAATGGGTGTCTCTCTGCTGTCTCTGTGACTTCATGTGTCTGTCTGGGGGAAGAGGCAGGGAGGACAATTTACAGCAGGAGGGCAGTTCATATTACTGAACAGCATTGTAGTCTCTCTGTCGACTAGCAGTGTACTTACAGTTGTGCTGGGAGCGGTTGGATTTTGCTGGCAAATGGCTGTGGTTGTATTAGGAGGGACTATGTCTTTCTCCTTTTGGTTGGCTTCCGGGTGCTGGAAGCGATTAGGTCATGCTGGCAAGCAGTCATGGTCATGTTGGTGAACAAGCAGTTGGGTTATGCTGACGAGCAACCGACTGTGTCATGTTGGTGAGTGGTCGCGGTTATGCTGGTGAGCGGTCGCAGTTATGCTGCTGAACGACTGGCTGGGTCATGCTGGTGAGCAGTCATGGTTGTGCTGGTGAGTGACCATGTCTTTCACATGCTGGCCAGCATGTGCTACCATTGGCAGGTAGGGCAGTGCATCACAGGGAGGCAGTGGGTTTGGTTGCGCTTTTAGCTGAGCACTAGTCACATGTGGTTGAAGGCACAGTAATCATGGCCTGAAGACTTGAGGCAGTGGTTCTATTGCGAGTATAGTAACCTTTTGACTCCCACAGGCTGTGTTCTCAATTAATGCACCCCTGTTGTGTTCTGCAGCAGGAGTATGTGCTATTTTAATGTAGTTCCATGTGATGGGGTCCTGACCAATGGAGACCCAGAATTGAGCAGTACTCATTTTATAAGCTTGGATAATGTCACACCTTGGGTACGTTGAGAGGCACAAGAAGTGACTGAGTGCCTTTAACTACCTGAGAAGGAATGTTAGCAAGCATAACACACACCCTGGAGTGCCTTACAGCGATTTGTTTTCTTTATAGTAGTTTCAGATTGGAATGTTGTAGTAATATAACATCCCAGATGGAACTGCCTCTAGACCAATCAGCTTTCAGGATTTTTTCTATCCATTTTATACCATGGCCTTACCAATCAGCACCCAGCTTTTAGTAGATGATGCTGGAAAAAAAAGTTTGTAATTCAAAATATACCTGTTGGCTATACAAGAAAGTCACATCGCAGTCTTCACACAAACTGTATTAACCTCTCAAATCATCTGAAAAGTAGTAACAAACTGTTACCCAACACAGTACAAAAGGTCGAAACACATGCTGCAGTACCTTTCATCAGGTTTTCATTTTTATCCTTCAATGCCTTGATTTCATTAGACATGGCAAACATCTAAAACACAGAAAAAGATGATATTCAAACTTAAAGAACACCAAATAGATTAACTAGCATGTACAAGAGGGAAGGAAGCGTTATCCAAGCCAGGTATAGATTGTTTGGTTTTCTACAGTTTCCAGAACTTCCAATCAGAATGTGCAGTCTGTGGCACTGAGGGTTGAGGTGCTGGTCGCTACACCTCATGCCATACCCGAGACCCAAGTTTGGAGGTGAGCTTGGGCCACCGGAGGTCAGCCTGTGGCGGGTGGGGGGCTAGGAGATGATTGAAGCAGCAGCTGGGCTGCTCTCATCTCCCGGATTGGGGAAGTACAGTTCCTCGCTCTCGACCAACACCCGGTGGAGGCCAGATGTCAGAGCAGAGTCAGGGGCTGACGTAACATCAGGGAGGGCGGAAGGAGCATTCTGTTTCTAGGAGTGCATGCGCACCTCCATGTACACATATTTACCGTGTTCGCTGTTGTTCCAGGGGAAGAGAAACCACAGAAAAATCCCACATCTCTCCATGGTCATGTGAGGCGGCCCCTGCTCCTTGAAGGTATTACTATAGTGTGGCGACACCTTTCTCGCCCACATCCCCGACAGCGACAGACACAATGCTGAATGTCGGCATTGTACTGTCAGGGATGACACCCCTGGTCTCTAGATATACAACTCCGAGTTGGGGTTGTCACGGGGAGGAGGTGAAACACCAGAAGATGCAGTACCGGTGCCAGTGGGGACCATCACAGTGACCCAGAGCTTTTCATCGAATTCTGTCACTGTGAAGGTCTTCGCTGTGGTGGTGTTGACATGCAGTCGGTACATCCTCCTGGTGGATCCCCATCGGTAAGACAGTGGGGGGAGAGGCTGACAGGGTTGGAAGCAGAAGAGGGGCCCAAAGACAGGAGCAGGTGGCCACAGAGGAGCAAAAAGCAATGGGCAAAATCAACAGTAAAGCTTTTAAATGCTCTGAGTAAGGGATAATACATGACAGGGTATAGGGTCATAATGAAACCAGCATGGCCCACGGCCGGAATTGAGCAAAAGGCGCAATCAAGTGCCCATAACCCCTGCTCCAAAATGCATGTATTCTTTTACAACCTACAGTGTCACCATGCTTATAAAATGGATGCCAAACAGTTTTAGCAATAAGAAAGAACAAAATAAAAAACAATACATTTGACGCATAGGGTTGTAGAGAATTATTTACATACTATGTGATATTTATGAAGAGGGGGATGAATTCCTCCAAAACAGCAGCTGTGTGCACAGGTGCAGACCCCATGCAAAACTTTAGACTGCACAACTTGGTTTTGGGTGCAAAAAGTTACTTTTCCCCTAATTTATAATCCTTGCCGTCCTCAGCAAGGGCTTCAGACACACCTGACAGCTCTTCCAGGTCTCGTACCTGCTTTTCCACAGGCAGAACCTCTAGAATTATGCTTTAGCCATCGCACTTACCCACGGGTGGGATAAACATAACCTGGCATCCCACGCTTAACCAAGCAGTAGCTCCATGGTATAGCGGTAATTATACCATGGACATAAGTGAACAGTCAATGAAATCATCAGACTAGCAGTTTACCACCGGTGTAAATCCTCTGATAATCAATGGCTGTTGATGAGACTATCCAATAAATGATCTGCAGCACAGGAATAAATAGAATAAAAATAAAAAAAAACAAAGCAACCTCATTAATATTTGTATTTTATTATAGTAAAAACAAGCATTTGTCAATGCCGAATGTTTGTTTGCTGGCATTGGCATTGGTAGTGTAGGAGTTAGAGAGCTGCATAACAGGAATGGCAGTGAAGTATTAAACTGAAGCCAACCCCACCACCACCCTGCAGAGACTGACAGGCATTTGGGTGTGCCTTTGGTTTGTCAGGCATAACAGCCACGCCATTTCACCACACTGTACCCTGCAGACACTGACAAGTGTCACGGTATCCCTTGGGGTCTTTGGCCCTTATGCTCACCCCATTCCATCAGGAAATATGGTGAGATGGGTCCTGTATAGGAGAATGGGGTGAACTTTGGGGCCAAACAGTCCAAGGCACACCTTGATGCCTCTCACTGGCTGCAGGGTGTGAAATGGTGTGAGCATTACAGGTGAGAATCCCAAGTCACACCCCGATGCCTATCAATCTCTACAGGGTGGGGCGTTATGGTCGGAAACCCTAATGCCTCAGGCATTCATTGGGATTTTCACTCCAAATTTTCAACATGGGTTTTTTGTGACCCCCACCTTATGAACAGTGGCAATATCAGTTTGTTAGCCGAAAGCTGATTTCGCACAGCAACTACACCATTTGGCACCACAAGTGCGAAAACACATTTTGAACAGGGTGTGAAAAATGACAGCTGTACTGTTCATGGGGAGGTGCAAAAAATGGCACTGTTGAAAATCTGCAGTGAAAATATTAAAAAAACTGGTGGTCATGAGTGTGCGTAGAAAATGGGCAATGCACACCCATAATGCAATTAGTTTGGGGATTTTTTACAGCAGATTGTCAACACAGGGATTTCTGAACCTCTGCTCATGAATAGTGTCACTGCGATTTTCTTAATCTGTCCCGAACAGTGATTTCCCACAGCGACCACGCATTTCTGCGCTGGAAGTGCGAAAACACATTTCAGCCACGGTGTGAAAATGACAGCTGTACTGTTCATAAGGAAGTGTGGAAAAATGCCAGTGGTAAAAATCTGGACTGAAAATATTAGAAATCCATGAACTTACAAGGGTGTGTGGAAACTGCGCAATGGTCGCTCGTAAACAGTCATTTTATGGACTTTTTTCACCAAATTTTAACATAGCCATTATAACACCTCTGCTCATGAACAGTGTCACTGTGATTTTCTTAATCTGTCCTGAACATTGATTTTCACACCGACTGTGCCATTTTATGCTACATAGGTGGAAACACATTTTAGGCGAGATGTGAAAATGACAGCGTAATGCATGCTCGTAAAACAGTCATTTTGGGAATTTTTCACCAAATTTTTAACATAGCCATTTTAATACCTCTGCTCATGAACAGTGTCACTGTGATTTTCTTAATCTGTCCCGAACATTGATTTCGCACACCGACTGCGCCATTCTGTGCTACGTGCGCATAAACACATTTTGGTCGAGATGTGAGAAATGACAGCTGTACTGCTCATAAGGAGGTGTGGTAAAATGGCAATGCTGAAAATCTGGAGTGAACATTCTGAAAATTCTCGAACTTACGAGTGTGTGTAGGAACAGCGTAACGCATGCTCGTGAAACAGTCATTTTTGGGAATTTTTTCACCAAATTTTCAACATAAGGTTTTTGGGGGCCTACCTCATGAACTGTGACACTGTCATTAAGTAAATCGGCCCTGAAAGGTGGTTCCACGCAGTGACCGCAAAATCACCTTTTGGGCCTGATTAACAAAATGACAGTGACAGAATTCATGAGGTGGGGTCCCAAAAACCCCATGTTGAAAATTTTGTGAAAAATTCCCAAAATGCCCGAGATATGCACCAAAGTTGAAAAACCCTATTTATTACATTATACAGCTTACGGCATTTCCTCAGTTCACGGTCGGCTTTGAAGAGTGCAGACGTGTTCCCGGTCCACCAAGATCGTTGCGCCCGCCGGAGGTAAGTATGGGGTGAGGTGGGTGGGGAGGCAGGATGCGCGAGGGTGGGCGCGGGTGGGGGAGTGGGGTCAGGTCAGCGAGGGAAGGTTTTTCTTTCAGGTTTTTTTTTTCTTGGACGACTCGGGACATTTGCCACGCTGGGGGGGTCTCATGGCAGCTGGAAAGCTGTTTTGGGGTAGTGGAGCCGGCGGGATTGGGCACCCCTGTCAGCCCTATGAACTGTTGCCACGCTGGGTGGGCTCCAGCGTGGCACCTGATAGTCTCTTGGGGGCAGTGGAGCCAGCGGAGGATCGGGCACCCGTCGGCCACACACAGACTGCTGCCCACGCTGGGGGGCTCCAAGCGTGGCACCTGAACTCTGTTGGGAGTGCAGCACACCGTCGGCTACACTGTGTGCGTCGAGGGCTACATGAGCACGCAATATGCGTGTGTGTGTGGGGGGAAGCGCGCATGAGCACGCGATATCTTATCGCTGCTCACTGAAGCGTAGCTCTCCCTTTGAACTGTACGGCACTGCACTTTCAACTGCTGTCATAGACAGCTGCAGCATTCACTGGGGAACTGTGACTGCGCCTGCAAACACACTGACTGCATTGGAAGACAGGGTGCCACACCTCTGAAAACTCGGATGATGGCACTATGTTTCTTGCACATGCGTGCAAGCAAACATAAAAATGAACCTTGGTATAATTGCAATAAGCCACTTGGAGGATGTGGGTTATTGGCGTATTTACCACGGCTGGTGAGGATTTACCCACTCGGTTGCTCCTCGTAGGCAAACCACTCCAGTAGTGGTAAAACCCCTGATATCCCACACACCCTCATGGCTTATTGCTTAACAATGCACTGTAGCCTTTGCAGATGGCTATGGATTCCAGCCATACATCCCTCAACAATACCTAAGCACATAAGGGGCAACCCTAACACACTTTACTAAACCATCTGTACACATTTTTATTATCCTTTTTGACTCATAGGGAGCTACTGCTTCTGGAATAAAAATGTATATACCTATAGCTTTATATAGTAAATACTAGTATACTAAACAATTTTGTTTAACCTTTACTGGGTTGCTCCTGGAAACGAGCCTCGGCTCATGGTGCTTTTCCCGGTTACCAACTTTTAAATAAATAAAATTTTGTGGTCTGCTCCTGGGGCCACACATCCTGTAAAGAAATACACTAGGCATACTAAAACATTTTCTTTACTCTTGTTGGGCCCGGCCAGGCCATTGAATCCTGTAAAGAAAGCGCGCCTATCACATTTTACACTATTTACGCTAACACTCTGTAGATAAAAATTGCTTCAACTTGCAAAATCAGTGCATATATGCACATTATTAAAAGGGTCTGAGAAATAGAGCTTTCTGATTGGTTGTAAACATTCTATCAGCCCTATGTTAATCTTTGATTAACATACATGTACAGATTAATCATATGCTGAACAAGGTTTAACACTAATTAAAAAAACATTTTTATTATAATAGCAGTAAGGCACTCCCAGGGGTTATGTTAATGGTCAATCACCCTCTAGGGGCATGTAGCACTTGGCTATGCCTCATGCCACATTACACCCCTTGTGCCACATTACACCCCTAGAGAGTGATTAACAGACTACTTGACTAAAAACTTTTTTGTAAATCAGTTTCATTTTATGCTTTTTTATTAAACTTGTACTTTTTTATGTTTTCAAAACACAACTGGGGAGGGGGCCCTAAGTGTTCATCTAAGGATGCAAATGTCTTTGACACAATAAAAATGTCTTTAAAATACTTCAAAGTCTCACGGACCCAGAAGGCTGCTGGTAGTGTCCAGTGTCTTTTAACTAGGCTATGTATAAAAAGGAAGAGAAGCCCTGCACACGTGCAGGCCACCTCACAATTTAATGTCTTCTGGATCAGGTCTATCTGGCATCAGCGAGCACCTCCTTGTCAGGCCAGTGCAGCTGGTCTCCCTTAGGAACCATCACCTTTGGACCACTGTTTGGGAGGGATGCTGTCTGGACCAGGACTGGCAGAAAGCGAATACCTTTCTTCTTCAGATTAGCACAAGCTGCCATGCCTCTTCATCAGATGTTGTAATGTGCCTCCCCCTGTTCAGAAGCAGGTGTGGCTTGCATTGTGCCACCCCATGTCTGAAGGCAGGCGTAGAGATGTGTCACCCCCTCTCCAAGGGCAGATGTCACTTGCTTCTGTCTTGGGCTTGAACTTTGGCCCAAACAAGGGCAACAGGAACAAAACAGGTTCAGAGTCCAACTGGCCTAGCAGTAAAGGAAAGGGTCAGGTTTGAATACTTTGGTGCCATCCAGGGCAGTATCGGAGTAACTGTAAGCCCTGAGGACTCCATCCCAGGAGGTGAATATCACTGCTCTTTTTCCCACCTCCCAGTCCTGAATGATGCTGGAGGGTACTCCTTCTGCCTCTCTTTGTGGCACTCATCTAAAGAATCAAAAGTCTCTGCCATTTAGTTTTCTTTTTAAAGTCCCCTGCTTATCCATTTCAACCTATTGGCCCCACCTCATCCCATTGCTGTCCAGTGAGGTAGGGCCACTCCACACTGAACCGGCTCACTGCAGTCCTTCTGATCACTCGTTCAGCCTGACTTACATGGGGTAATATTTTTAATTTGTCTTGGATCCTGCTGGGTAAGGTCCCCATGCCAGTTTCGTAGAACACTCTGTTTCTCTTGAAGAATGCTTCTGCCTCTTTACCAGTTTGGGAGTCAAAGCTGGGCTTGCTGTCACCCCCCCCCCCGGCCTCCCTATTTGGCAGTCTTTTTTGGGAGGACATCTTGGGTGGGGGGTTTGTTCTTAAAAGGCTGAGAATGCCTTTTTATCCAGGGCTCTGTGTCTCCTCTTTGAATGGAGATGGTAATCTAGAAAATTACACCCCATGTTCCAAAGGCAGCTTGAAGGATTTGAAAGTTCATGGGGCTCGCACTGGGGGTATTCTCAAAATGTTTCGGGGCTGAGGTGCAATAAGTGGCGATATTGATAGGGCTGGTCTAGGGAATTGGTACACAGTCTTTTCCTCTATGATAACATTGTGCCCTCCCTCAGAAGCAACAAACAGTTTTTTGAATTCCTCTACCGGTGGTGCCATAAATGCTGAGGGTGACTAATGCTTCGGTTTTGGAGCTGGTGGATGCATTGGCTCAGATGGTGCTGACAGTCTCCACCCCCTGGTTGATGACTTCTGGTGGCTGCCTGCCGGCAGAAGCAACAGGGGTTCCTATTGTATCATCATCTTCAGGACTGCTGCTTGGTTCTGGAGGGGGATGAACTCCTTGGCCAGCTTCCTACACCCTGGGCACAGATGAAACAAGCAGTGGTGACAGAGAGAGTTCAGCCCAAGAAGCAAGCCTTGCTGGAAATGGGTGGGGCAGGCTCCCAGGACTGAGGCCTACTGTGTGGCAGCATGGCACACAGAGTCACATGGCACAAACCTCACACTCCTACACAGGTACTGGTAACACTCAGGCAGGAGCCACCCCTCTATCAAATGTGTTGGGCCCTTCCCAAACACTGACACACTTGGAAAAACATAGAAACATAGACAATGACAGCAGAAAAAGACCAAAAGTCCATCCAGTTTGCCCGAGTTCCCTATTTAGCCCTGAGGCCTGTGACAGGGAGCTACTCTTGAGGACCGACCTTTTCTTAAATCTGTTGCAACAGTTCTTCTATTCCTTAGCCTAATCTATCCGTTATAATTTCTAGTCCATAAGGTTGGCCACCTATGGGCACCCCCTTCCCTTTCTTGACTATGCTATAGTGTCCTCTTTAATTTTCCTTTTCCCTCTCAGGTCCTCATGCAGGAAGGTTATTGTTGTGACCTCCGAGCTGATTTAAAACAGGCTGTGTTCCTCGTTGTTGGATTTAGTATGCAATGGCACTGTCATAAAATACTTTACTGTGTATACCTTATGTGTATAAAACCTGTAAATGTTGAAAATACCATGGGACTAGGTGTTTTTGATAAAGGTAAAAAGTACTAGGTGACTGTATATTATAGAAATTAAGCTAGTTGTACTATTTAAAATGCATGTAAATTGCTGTAAGTTGAACAAGTCTGAAATGTCTTGGTGATTTACATTTATCCCATGATGCTTTGCATTATGGAAGTATGTGTGATGTTGTGTTTCTTTGAAACTTGGCTTATTGTCAATGCCCTTTGGGGTAATCCATGTTTCAGTGCTTCTGCACTGAGATTCTTTGTAGCTTGTTTTTTTTTCTTTTTCTTTTTGAGCCCCCACCATCCAAGCAAACAAGGAAACCTTAGGGATGAAGGGTTTTCACTAAAAATGTTTAGATCAGAAATCAGTGAGTCAGTAGGTGCTGGTTAAGTACAGAGAAAGGACATACATAGTCTGTTACTGTAAACTGATGTACTGAAGAAGGACTATGCCATTGCTTAAGGTTATCTCCTGCATTTTGAATTAACATCACACAAAGATGGTGTGTTGAACTTGAAGTTCGGTGTCTGGTCCATCTGTTATCCCACAACCCTTCCACAGGGCCTACTGTTCCTCTAGGGTCCTAGCCCTCCCCCCCCCTCCATTCTTCTCCCCAATTCTGATGCCCTGAGCAACCACTATATCCTTCATTCTGTCCCAGCCATGCTTAAAACCATTAATGTTTTTTGCAATTACCACCTTGGCTGGCAGCCTGTTCTATGGCTCCACCACCCTTTCTGTAAAACAGTACTTCCTCATGTCTCTCCTGAACCCCCTTCCTGTCAGCTTCCATTCATGACCACATGACTACAAGCTGGTAAATATTTCCCCACAGTTCACCCTGTTAATTCCTTCTATGAATTTGAACGTCTTTATCATATCTCCCCTCTCCCTTCTGGTCTCCAGTGAGTGCATGTTCAGTACCTTTAGGCGTTCCTCATAGGACATGCCCTGCTGGCCCTGAATCATTTTTGTTACCCTGCACTGCACCCTCCTGAGCCTATCCCTATCCTTCCTGAGGTGAGGACCCCAGAATTGGGCACAATACTCCAGGTGTGGCCTCACAAAGGATCTATACAGGGGAAGTATTACCTCCCTTTTTCTGCTATTAATACGCCTCCCAATACATCCAAGCATCCTTCTTGCCTTGCTATAAGCTTTGTTGCACTGACTCAATTGCTTTAGGGAGTCACTGATGATAACTTCAAGGTCTCCTTCCTCAGCTGTGGTACTGAGTCTCACCCCACCCATCCAGTACTCTGTCCTGGGTTTCTTTTCCTTAGGTGCATCACCTTGCACTTTTTGGCATTGAATTTCAACTACCAAACCCTTGACTACCCCACCAGCTTTTGCAAGTCTCTCTGAATTTTCTTTATTCCCTCACTATCCACCCTCCCACAAAGCTTACTGTCATCTGTGAAGAGACACAGCCTGCCCTGGATCCCCACACCAATGTTGCTGATGAACATGCTGAAGAGGACAAGACCCAGGACAGATCCCTGTGGAACTCCGCTCATGATCTCCCTATTCGGATTTAACCCCATTGACTACTATCCTCTGCTGCCTCCCCTTTAGCCAGTTACCTACCCAGTTTACTATGACCTTAGCTGCACCCAGATCCTCCATCTTCTTTAGAAAGCATCTGTGAGGTACCGAGTTGAAAGCTTTGCCGAAGTCGAGCAAATCCACAGCGTGGCCCCTATCCAATTCCCTCATCACCCAGTCACAGAAAACTATCAGGTTAGTCTGACAAGACCTTCCTGCCATGAATCCATGCTGATTATTAACCTGGAGATCATTGCTCTACAAGTAGTCCAAGGGATCCTCTTTAACTAGTGACTCCATCAATTTTCCTTCAACAGTGGTAAGACTGACAGGTCTGTAGTTCCCTGCTTGCTCCTTGTCCCCCCCCCACCACTATGGAGTGGAACTATGTCTGTCACCCTCCAGTCCCTTGGAACCACCGCTGTCCTTAGCTGTTGAATAGACCTACTAGGGGATCAGCCACTTCTGCTGCCAGTTCTCTGGATTTCTGGATGGCAGAGAGCTCCTGCAGCTTCCAGAGCAACTTCTCGCCGTAATGAGCCGCCCATTCAGCTGTGTATGCTTCCATCCCTCCCTCCTTCCTTTAAATGGATGTGACACTTTTTCCTTTAAGGCACTTTTCTAAAGGTCTGCTGTTTTCTGCTAGGGTTTGAGCTTGCAGTGGCATTTACCTGGATTTGGGGTTAACAAGTCTTAGGTCCCAGAGACTGCGTTCCTCCTAGTTGCAAGGCAGATCCAGATATACCTCACTACCTGTGTTCCCCAACTATGCCCCAGCAGACACACTACAGTTGCACAGTCACTAAAGACTTTCCTCTTTTTTTGAAATAGCTGCTTTTTCACACAGTATACACAAGGGCATTAGCCTACCTTGCTCACTTCTGGTCCTCTCTCTTCGATGCCACACCATTTTTTGACACATTCTGCACCTCTTTTCAAAATTACTGCTGATCTGGCTTTATTTTTTAATGTCCTTTTATTACTCAGATTTTTTTTCTTTTTTTACATTCAAAATTTTATTCAAAAGTGATTTGCAGTTTTACAATACAGCAAAACATCAACATACAATGTGGAGAATCAGATGTGAAAATACAAAGGTTAGAATATCAGAGGTTTACAGTGTGTATGTAAGCTTAAAACATTTAAATTTCATAGTTTACTGCAATTTCCCCTTAACAGACTCGTCTCTCCCAGGCAACTGCAGGTCTTCATGAAAAATAAATTTCCCACATAAAAACCTGAGAGAGAGATCCCTTCCTATGCTCCTTACCCTTCAACCCCCATGGCAAAGTTATGGAACAAATTCTGAGTCCACCACCATCTGATACAGTACCCATCTCCTCCAGAATTCATAATTCTTAGTTTGTTTACCCTGTATGGAGGCTGTCAGGGTTTCCCTTCTGTATATATTAGTAACCACTGCCATCCAGTGTGATTTCAGTGGAGGATTTTTCTGTAACCACATTCTAGTAATCACTTTCTTAGCTGCTAAACTCAATTTTAAAATGAATTTCAATACTTGTCCTCTGACTCCACTCAGCAGGATCAAAAGAAGAACCAGTGAAGGAGTACGCCCTGCTCTGCAAAAATTTTATTGAAGATGTCCTGCTAATAAGATGCAAGGGTAGGACAAGTCCAAATAAAATATGGATATGGTTAGCGTTCTTTTCACCATACCCCCTCCAACACTTGCCCATGTGAGGGCCCATGTATGTGGCCAGAACTGCCGGCATCTGAAAATATTGCATACAACATTTCCAGGCAAATCTCTCCATTGTGTTGAGGACGTTAACCTATAGTTAGCTGAGGCATATTTATTTCAAGCCTCAATACAGCAAGCTAGTTGCAGTTCTGTAGTCCACCTCTTCGGAACTGATACCGTTGAGAGAGGTGATATGTCTATCAAACTCCTATATAAGTTACCAATTAGGTGGGATCACAGTGTGCCCTGTTGGTGGTCCCTGAGAAGACCATATACAGTAGGGAGCCTCTCTGGAAGTTGTTTATATTGAGGACCCAACCCCGTAAGGTATGACCTGATTTGTAAATATCTCAAATGTGTCAATCTAGGAAGATCATATTCTCTTTGCAAGCCTAGAAATGGGCAAAAGCCTTGCGACATATAAAATTGGTGTACATATCTCAGTCCTTTCAACCTCCAGGTGTTAAGAGCACACGTTGTGGAAGAACTTTATAACAACGCTGTCTTCAATGTTTTATGGGGGTGGCCATGAATCTCGTAAACTGAGAAAGTGGGATCTCAGATAAGGGGTAAGTCAAATATTGATCAATCTCAAAAAGGTCATTTAAAGTAAATTCTATTATTTTGCAATGTGCCATATAATTTGAAGCAAGCCAACAACAGATAATCCTCAGTTGAGCTGCTATGGAGTAAAGACATAAGTTGGGTAAATTGAGGCCCCCCCCCCTTTTGGTAATTGTAAAATATGATATCTAATGCGGGGATGGCTCCCTTCCTTCAAAAATCTCAATACGGATTTATTCCAATACTAAAAGTACAACTTGTCAGGGACCACCAAAATGGTCTGAAAATAATACAGCAGTCTAGGCAGAATGTTCGGTCGTATAGCTTCTACTTTTGCCAATAAGGACAGAGGTAAAAGCTGCCAAATTTGTAAATCTTTAGCTATCTGTTGAGTGAAGGGTGTGTAATTTATCAATTTGAGGTAGAATGTCCTTGTATTCCTCAGCTTTTGCAACCTAACAAGTCATAACACAATTCTTACTGTATGTTGAGTCCTGTAGCTACTGAAATTACTCTCCCACACTCCTTGCAGCAGTACACAGTTTCTTTGTGTATCTCAAAGTCAAATAGCACCTTAAAATACTTTTACTCAGTTCTGATTTAGCATGGGGTGCTTTACTGATGGAGTCTAAGCACAAGCAGCTTAGTGTGACTGCCCTTCTACCCCCAGCACTCAGCAATCGATTTGCACACACAAAGTCCAGTGCTGTGCATTTCAGTTTTTAAACACACATTTTTTTTTTATTTCAGGGAGCCAATCAGGCAGGCAAGTTGCTCCCCTGCAGCCACAGGGGCCGCATTTCCTTCTCCTCCTCCCTCCGATTCATCCCTGCTCTCCCCTGTGTCTGATTCAAACAGTCTCTTTTTTCGGGTACATGACATTTCGCTCCCAACTTTTCGCTCCCCGTATTCTCGCTCCCGACATTACGCCACCATTCAAACTCGCTCCTATGTGAACACGCTCCCACCCAAATCGTTCCCGTAGTGTAACATTCAAGATTACTATGTGTCATTCAGGGGAAGGGTTGCAATTTCTATGGCTATTCAGTGTAAGGGGCAGAAAGGAAATATTTAATTAAAGCAATTAATCAATTTACTTGCTTTGGCCAACCACAACTACTGGCACTCGGAAGTTATAAATAATTTCACTATAGCCCACTTCCACCAGTAGGTTTGCTTCTTACAATGGCTTGTCGCTTCGTCCTCTCGTCTCGGTGCAAGAAAAAACTGGTGGATGACCATAACTACCTGTACACCTTTCATAAACGTGGTCACAATTAGGAAGCGATATAGCAGTGTAAGCATGCAGTTAAAAAAATCAAGGTTTGCAATGCCAGAATACACACTGTATCATACGATGACCCTACCATAATTTTTGCAGTTTTCTCAGCATACCCACGCACCAGACCCCTGTGCAGTAGACAAACACAATGCAGTAAACAACGCAAAGGAGAGGGCATGCTCCATGCTTCATGCAGGATACCACAGCTCAAGTCATGCTGCATGCTAAACAAGAGGTGTCACTGGCTACACAGGGAAAAATCAGCGATAAAAATTTAAAATGAACCATTCAAAGCGTTTGAGTACATGGTGCTCCTCCTAACCCCAGAGACCTATGCCAGCTGCGAATACCAGACTGCTATACTATGTACCAACCAGACGCTGCCAGTGAGCTTGGTGAAAAGTTTTTGCTCTTTGATAGTGGACCAGGGCAAAACTGTATTTTAATGTTTGGTACTGAAAGCAATCTAAAATTCTTAGAGCTCTGTAAGTTGTGGCATGCAGATGGTACTTTCAGTGTTGCACAACCACTGTTTATGCAATTATACATCATAATGGGTGAAAGGTTTGGGAATGTGCAGCCAGCTGTTTTTGTGCTTTTGCCTGGCAAAAGTAGGGAGTGTTATCAAAGAATGCTCACCGTTTTGAAGGACCTTAATCCCAATCTCGGATAGTAACAGAAGCGTCATGACGTCATGTGTTACTATGGGCTGCATTAGTTGCTATGGTTTCCATCACTGCCTACACTATGCCATGGTTTCCTGCACTGCCAAGAGCTGGTAAGAGATTTTAAAATTGCATTTATGTGACTGGGGGAGCGAGGTTGGGAGCGAAGTGCTACGGCGTGTAATGTCGTAGGCATAAAATGACGCTGGAGCGAACTGTCGGGAGCGAGAAGTCGGGAGTGAAAAGACGGGAGCGAATTGTCGTGCTCCCTCTTTTTTCCAACAGTCTGGCTCCTTTTTATTTTGAAATGCGTTGTACTCAGTGCGACTGGCAACAACTGGTAGAAACTTCTTCTAACTCCACATTTTGCTTGGCAATCAAGAGAAACATTGCTCAGACACTCTGCCTCTCTCTCACTTAGCACAACAAGCTGAAGCCACATCCGCCCCTGATTTATAAACAAGAGTCCATGAGGCAGGGCTTAGCATCAGCTGACCAACCACACAATGCCATGCAAATGAGCTTTAAGGGGGAGCTTCACATTCTCTCTCTCTCTCTCTAATAGGCTAGAGCACATGCCAAGTCTGAATTTAAACAGTAAACGAGTCATTGTTAGCTGTGGCTGCTGGCTTGCACCAATGTTTTTAACGAGATGAGGGGATTTCAGGGGTGTCACTGCCGAGCCCATTGCAGTTCGCAAAAGCAAGTGCTCAGCATTCTACACTAATGACCACAGGCTGTGATTCTGACATCACTCTCTGCTTGGTGGGCTGAAACTTTGTGTATTTCCAAGGAAGGAAGCCGCTCCAATCAGAGAGGGCTTCGGTCCTTTGATCTGCATGAAGCCATCAGCAAACAGCCGAGTGGCTTTCAAATGAGCCTGTCAGTCTTTAGTCTAGAAAAAAAACAACACGTCCATCAATGTCTGTTTCTGCCCCCCCCATAACTGCCCTCCCACCTGACCCTCCCTTTCAGTACCCACCACCCCCCCAAACATAACACTTACACTGGGGGTGCCCAATCCCCCAAGTGTCACCACCTTGTAGTTTTTTCTTTTCTTTTTTAAATGCATATATTGCCTGTACTAAGAAAACCGCCCCTCAATGTCTATAGCTGGCACCCCTCTAACTGCTCCCCCCACCTGACCCTCCTCTGGAGCACCCTCCCAACAAACATAACACTGACACTGGAGGTGCCCAATTCCCCAGTGTCATCCCTCATAGTTTTTTATTTTTTAATTTTTGTAACTGTTCCCACCCCACCCAACCCTCCCTCTCAGCACTCACCACCCCACATCCTCTATAAAGGTAACACTGAGGATGGGGGTGCCCAATCCCCCGGTGCCATCATCTGAAATAGAGAAAACCATCTCTCGTCATTTTGTTGTTGTTGTTTTTACCCTGTAAAACAGAAAAACATCCATTGTTGTCTTTTGTGCCGTTAGTCACCCCACCCGACCCTCTCATCAGCACCCCCCCCAAGTCCTTACTTACCCACCAGGGGCCCGACGCTGTGATCTTCTCTGGACTGCTGAGGTGTCTTCACTCTTCACTGCCAAACCGTGAACTGAGGAAATCAGGTATGCCATTCAATGTATTTCAACGGAGTTTTAAACTTAGTAGCATAGCAGATGTAGTCCCCTTATACAAAAGTGGGAACAAAGAGGAAGCGGGGAACTACAGACCAGTCAGCCTCACCTCGGTAGTGGGGAAGATCATGGAAGCACTACTGAAGGAGAGATTGGTGGAACATCTGGTTGTCAATGGACTACAGGACCCAAGGCAGCATGGTTTCACCAGGGGGAGGTCATGTCAGACCAACTTCATTGAATTTTTGACTGGGTGACTAGGAGGTGGATCAGGGAGGGCAGTGGACATGGCCTATCTGGACTTCAGCAAGGCCTTTGACACTGTGCCACATAGAAGACTATTACACAAACTGGGAATATGGGTGTGGGCAGGACAGTAGTGTGGTGGGTAGGTAACTGGCTGGGTGGCAGGACACAGAAGGTGGTGGTAAATGGCTGTCACTCCACAAAGGAAGAGTGACCAGTGGGGTACCACAGGGATCAGTGCTGGGACGGTCCTATTCAACATCTTCATCAGTGACATGCAGGACCTAGAAGGCAGAATTTCACTGTTCGCTGATGACACAAAGCTCTGTAACAGAGTAGACACCCCAGAGGGTGTAGACAGAATGAGAAGGGACCTGCAGAAACTTGAAGAATGGTCAGGGGTTTGGCAGTTGAAATTCAATGCAAAGAAGTGCAAGATAATGCATATGGTGCACAAAAACCCTGGCACAATATATCAGTTGGGGGTGAGGATATAGCATGCACCAAGCAGGAAAGGGATCTTGGGGTTATCATCTCTGATTACCTCAAGGTAGGGAAACAGTGTGACAAGGCAGCAGGTAAAGCAAATAGGATGCTGGGATGCATAGGCAGGGGCATCACCAGCAGGAAAAGGGAGGTCATAATTCCACTATATAAGACACTAGTGAGGCCACACCTGGAGTACAGTGTACAGTTCTGGAGACCTTACCTACGTAAGGACATAGACAGGGTAGAGAAGGTTCAGAGGAGGGCAACTAAGATGGTACATGGATTGCATCACAAGTCCTATGAGGACAGGTTGAAGGGCCTGAATATGTACTCCCTGGAGGAGAGGAGAGAGAGAGAGGGGATATAATAGAGACATACAAGTATCTTACAGGGAGGAACAGGGTGCAGGAATACACTATTTTTAAGCGAAAAAGATGTTCCAGGACTAGAGGGCATGGGATGAAGTTGGAGGAAGGACGATTCAGAGGAAACATGAGGAAGAATTTCTTCACAGAATGGGTGGTGGATAAGTGGAACACCCTACCAGAGGAAGTGGTGGGGGCTGAAACAATCACGGGATTTAAGAATGTATGGGATAGACATAAAGGAATTCTGGAGGTCAGGGGTAAGGGGCAACAGACTTCTAGGAAAACATAAACTGAACTTACAAGCTCAAATGGGCAAACAGGGTGGGCCATAGGCCCTTATCTGCCGACACTGTCTATGTATCTATGTATCTATGTATAACTTGGGCATTTTTAAATATTTTTGCCCCAAATTTTCAACATGCCTTTTTTGGGACACCACTTCATGACCACTGCAGGTTAGGTTAGGTAAATCTGTCCTGAAAGATGATTTTTGCAGTCGCTGCGTGAAATCACCTTTCGGGCAGGAGCTGAACATTTTCTCCACCACTGTTCAAGCGGTAGGGTCATAAGATGTTGAAAATTTGGTGTAAAAATATTGAAAAACAACGAAGTTATGAGCCTACGTTGAAGTTTGTGAATGCAGGCTCGTAGTTTTGGTAATTTTCAATATTTTGACTTCAAATTTTCAAAACAGCCATTTCTTCACAGCACTTCATGAATGCAACAGCTGTCATTTTTCAAATCCTGGCCAAAATGTGTTTTCGCATCCGAAAGGTGATTTCGCAGTTGCTGCAAAAAATCACCTTTCGAGCAGGAATTGAACATATTCCCCACTACTAGTCATGAGATGGGGTCATAAGAAGGCTATGTTGAAGCCAGCCTGGTGGCGCTGAGGGTTGAGGCGCTGGACACCACACCTAGCGCCACGCCGGTGACCCGGGTTCAGGAGTGGACCCGGACTGCTGGGGGTCAGCAGAGGAGAAAGAGGATCGAGCATCTGGAGGACTGCTCTCCTCTCTCAGGGAGGGATCCAGGGGTAGCCCAGTGTAGCAGCGGGCCCCAGTGGAGACCGGTGGCACTGCGACGCAAAGGGACTTGCAAGGGATGAAAAAGATGTCGGGCAGCTGCCTTCTGGATGTGGGTGGGAGCATCCATGTCATGGGCTAGGTGGCATTGCACGCCCCACGTCTGGGGCACAATGTAAGAAAAATCTTCTCCAGCCTGGCTCCCAGTGCCAGCTGCCACATGCCCAGTACTGGATCTCTGCCTCCATCCCCTTTGATTTCCTCATGGGCCCTGGCCGGAGAGGGTCCACCGAGGAGAAAGTAACACCCTTGAGGAGGTGGGCTCACGGTGGGCGGTAGAAGCAGCCGGTCGCTGGGTAGCCAGAGAGAGTTCCAGGGGTTTGGAGTGCCACAAATAGAGCTGTAAAAAAAAAAAAACAGAAGGCTATGTTGGAAATTTGGTGTAAAAATATTAAAAAAACAACAAAGTTATGACCCTACATTGAAGTTTGTGAATGCAGCCTTGTAACTTTGTTACTTTTCAATATTTTTTCCCCAAACTTTTAACATAACCATTTTTTCGCAGAACCTCACGAACGTGACAGTTGTCATTATTCAAATCCTGGCCAAAATGTGTTTTCATACCTGCGGCACAAAATGACATTTTGTCGGGGATTAGAACATTTTCACCTACTGCGTTCATTAGGTGGGCTAATATAGGAAGGTTATGCTGAACATTTGGTGTACAAATATGATAAAATGCCCAGGTTATGATTGAACATTACACCATTTCAATGTTCACTCATAACTTCACTCAGTTTCAATATTATGACTCCAACCTTTCAACATAGCCATTTTTTCATATCACCTCATAAAATGTGATGTGTCATTTTTAAAATTATAATGAGATGTGCTTTCGCACCTCTGGTGTAAAATGACATTTTGGCCAATATACTGTAAATGGCACATGTCATGTCTATAAGGCAAATCCTAAAACAAGTATCTTCAAAATCTGGGGTCAGAATGGCAAATAAAGAAATTGTTTAACAAGCAGCCAACATTTGGTATTGACAAATGCTTGTTTTTTTTTCATTTTAACTATGGTTTTCAAACTATGACTTGCAATGACAAAAATCGGGGCCCCCCATATCACAGATCCAACCAGCACCATGTCTCTGTGTTCAGGTGCTATTTGCAAGCCGAACAACCCCCAGTGGCAGGACAAAGTTGGGAGCCCTCCACCAAGTTGGGGTGGGGTCAGGGTTTTTGTAAGATGTTTTTGGTGGTTTTGGGACCACAGCTGGAAGGCTGGATGGGCACTTTTGACACAGTAAACAGTGAACAATTGGAATGTCCATCCTGAATTTTATTATGTTGCCTGGTACCAATTAATTTGTTTTTACTTGCTTTATGTGCTAACTGTATTTATACTATTTTATATTTATGTTTTTAATGTGTATTTTATTATACTGTGAGGTGCCCAGAGCCCCTGTGATTGGGTGCCATACAATTAAATTTGCCTTGCCTCGCCTAATGGTAGCGTCATGACATTTATTTAAACACAAATCCAACAGACGTCTCCTTTCATTGTAGCATCAGATCCTATTAAGTGTATTACCATACTCAAGTTCTTATCCTTTGTGCTTACCCCATATTTACAAATTTACAATGATCCTTCTATTTCTTTATCTGTCCTGTACCTACCAACCAACCTCTGGCCAGGAGTGGGGTAAAAATCCGTTTGCAGGGATCTCCGGTGAACACACAAAAACTCCTGGGGTCTTCCATACTCATACCTCTATCTCACAGCTTACTGCCTGTAACAATTTATCTTTTTTGAGGGGGGGGGGGTCTGCCATGGGGGAGATCGCTTTCACTAGCAAATGTCTAGAACTGTAATTTTTCCTCACAGTAGCCCACCAGGGCAGCTGGTATTTAAGAGGCTTCAACCACACAACTTCCATTCTGGTGTTACCAGGGCAAACACTTGATTACGCTCTAAGCAGGGACCCTTGCATCCTACCCTCAGTCCCAGCTCACAGTAGGGCAAACTTTCTTGGACGTCCCCTCAGCACACATGTTTGACCTCCAGCTGGAGGAACTTGACAGCTTGCTGAAGGATTTCTCCTTGACTACTCCTTCACTGGTCGACTACCTAGGGTACTACCTCCACCTCCCATGAATCTGCAAGCAACATTTTTTAGGGCTTACCTGGGGAGAGGATGTTGAGGATCGGGGGTCCTCACAGTTTTGAATATTTTAAGATCTCCTCCCACACAGTTCAGTCACTTTTGTCTCACTGGAGACACTACAGAGGCACTGCAACTCTCCCACAGCTAACATGTCCCAATTACTCACACACCAGCTGCTAGATGCTGTGCCCTGCTGTACCCCAGCAGGAGGGGTTCTATTTAGGGTGGCCTCTGCCACTTCACTGAAGGTTATGGGTTGTTTTTCTCTTGGGAGAAATCTGGGATACTGTACTTCTCACTCAGCAGTCTAAGGCCCTGTCCACACAGAGCACAGTTTTTGAAAACATTTTAGAAACAATGTGGACGCAAAACTTTTAAACCAGTTTAACAGCATTAAAATAGTTTAAAAGTCCCAGTGTGGACAGGACCTAACTGGAACTTACTCACAGATCAAACTGAACTGCCAGCTCACAGCACAGGTTTACCAAATGCACACGCTGCAACATTCCAAGGTGGCTTATGCTGCTGCATAAAATTCTAAACATTACATCACTGACACCCTAGCTCACACAAGCTAAGAAAACCTGCAGGCTTTACCCAAGGATGCCCTATGGCACTTGCAGTTCAACAATAAACGGACATGTGCCTATTAAGGTGAACTGCGGCTCTTTGAAAATGAACTGAAGTACTGCTGTGACTGTGATGCATTACTTGATTGTGGTCAGATGTTATTTACACTATGTGGTGTGTTAGGGTCAATTAAAGCAGTAGTATTTATTAGTAGGCTAAAGGTTTCATCATGTAGGCTTTAGGCACTATTGGGACCAGTATATACCACAAAAGTCATGTACCAGGTCATCCAGCT
Source organism: Neoceratodus forsteri (assembly GCA_016271365.2). Lineage (NCBI taxonomy): Eukaryota > Metazoa > Chordata > Ceratodontiformes > Ceratodontidae > Neoceratodus > Neoceratodus forsteri. The sequence continues at coordinate 1,503,182,332 of CM028129.1, forward strand.
GCATGCTGCACACCTGACCTCAGAGCAATGCATGGGCCAGCACTCACTACCTCTTGGCAGTCCCTCCCCTTAACACAGCAGCAGTGCGGAGGCGAAGAGGATGGCCAATGGAGTTGGTCCAGTCTGGCTGTGCAGTGGATCCTCTATGCCATGGTAGTAGAGGATCATGGGATACAGCAGCCTATACATTGACTGCCATACCCCTTAAGGGAGTATTCTGTGTTTTTTTTTTTTAAATAAACTACCGACTGCATACTGATTTTGCTGTCCCTAGCCCTCCACGTCAAGGAGGAAGTCTGATGTAGGTAGTAGCCGGTATCAATCAGGGCCACAGAACTGCTGTCAGGGTGTGGATGCAATGGTTATGGCAGCCAAACTGGACCAGAGAGCGTAAACAGCTTAATGCATGCCGTGCTCCTTCCAGTCCAGCCCCCAACACAACCTCTCTCTACCATCCAGCCCTCACCGACAACACAACTGCATATGGTTAAGGGCAATCATGGCCTGAAAGGTGAGAGTCACATGGGAGGGCTATTAGTGTATCTATGGGTGTCCTATGGACACTTGGCATGCATACAACTTAGCCCCACATGCTGCATGTCATGGCGCATAGGGCCGAGTTTGCTTGGTGTATACAGCTCATAATTCTTTTTAGCAAGAATGCATTTCTGATATCCGTTGATTCATCATCAGTATTTTCAATTACTTCAAATATTTTTAAACAACTTTTAGAACTAATTTTGTAATAAATTACTCAAGCAAATAAAGATGACCACCACTAGCAAGTTTTAAACATCTCCCTCCTTGAAGTTACTTTTTGACTGTGCATACTAGATTCATACTCTGGATTTATGTGAATGGTGCTTGCCCACATTTCTTTTTTTTTTTCTTCCAGTCTTGTTTTTTCCTCTCAATCTCGAGTCCTGCGCCTGGGGGTGCCCCCCCCGCCCCATCACCAACCTTCTCACTTGAATTCTATGGCGTAACCCAGAGCCAGAATTTCCAGTGCCCACCCATATGATGTTATTTGGGCCCATCACTGGTAAACATTCTGAAGTCATCTACCAAGGGAAGGGGCATAGATGGGCCCACGTACCCTCATTGCAAAGATCTGCCTCTCCTGCCTGAACCTCCATTGCATCTGCAAACAAAGATACCCCTGTTACTGTTGCCCTTGAAACCAGAGCAAACTCTTCTGTTTCTCTAGTTGCTGAAGTTCAGAAAGGGCTAAAAAATGAAAATTATATACTTGCCATAATTCTTGATCTTCTAGGAATATCGTCACCATTGATTCACACCAATGGGTTTTGAGCTGGAGCTGCTAGGGCCCTGCGGGAGCCAAAACTTTTCACGAGGTTTGGCGCTGAGGTAAGCTGTGCAAATGCATGGCACCGAAAGACTGGCTCATGCTGCATGGCTTAGCTTGGCACCAGCCCTCAACCACCTCAGCACCTTTTTCACCGAAGCGGTGCAGCATCACCTAAGCACTTATGCATTTAACCTAAGGGCATAAGATAGCCCTGGTGACCTGTAAAAGAAGGGTCAACAAACCAGTAACATAGTGTCTTCACAGCCCAAACCAAGAACAAGGGGTGAAGATCAATAAACAGACTGGAGTGAGCCTGGGAGATGGCAGGAGGCCGTGTGAATCAATGGTGAAGATACCCCTAGAAGATCAAGAATTATGGTGAGTATGTAATGTTCATATCTTCCAGGAATCAATTGTCACTACTAATGCACACTAATGGGTCAGAGTACCAAGCTCAGACAAAAACATCCCCTAGGGTGGTAGGAGCCAAGGCTCACACAGGACAGAAGTCCATTCAGGATAGTCTTGCCAAAGGAGGCGTCATGCGTAATGAAAGTGTGAACTGTGCTCCAAGTTGCTGCTCTGCAAATATCACCGAAAGGTACAGAGCAAATCTCTGCTAGGGATGTGGCAACTAATCTGGTAGAGTGGGCACATACCTGACCTTCCAGCTTGACTTCTGCCATGGCATAGCAGTGGCAGAGACAGCTCACAATCAAGGTAGAAATGCACTTGATTGTAACAGGCTGTGCCTTCTGATTAGTATCAAAGGAGACAAAGAAGGGTTTGAATTGTCTGAAGTCCTTAGTTCTGTCTAAGTAAAACTTAAGGACTCTCCTAAAATCCAGAGAATGGAGAGTGTGATGTCCTTTATTCTGGAAATTGGCAAAGTAGGTAGGCAGCACTAGTGAATGATTCAGATGGAACGCCAACACCACTTTCAGCAGGAACTTAGTGTCCGTGCTGAGAACTACCTTGTTCTTTTGAAAAACAGTATACGGGGGATCTGTGACCAAGACATGAATTTCAGATACTCTGAGCAGAAGTGATGGGCACTAGAAAAACTGCTTTCCAAGTTAAGAACTTTAGCTCACAAGTTACAAGAGGCTTGAAGGGCCTGCAGGTAAACAGGTCCAACAGAAGGCTGATATCCCAGGTAGCTACCAGCTTCCGTATGGGGGCCTTGTATGTATAATGCCCTTAAGGAACCTCTTCAAGAGTGGCAGTTGAGCCACTTAATGGGTACAATGGGCTCATGGTATAACTGACTTGCCTGTCTGTAGGAGGACTGTTTTGTGGCTGACAAGATCCACTGGGGGATCGGAAGCCATACAACACAGCCCTCATTTTCAGCACACTGATGTGGAGATGAGTCTCTGAGAGGTTCCAGACACCTTGTGTTTTGAGGTCTGACAGTGGGCACCCCATCCCATCAGGGAAGCATCCATGGCGAGAGTCACCTAAGGCCTTGGCTGGGAAAATGGAAAACCCTGGAGGAGATGGTCCTCCTCTGTCCACCATGTAGTTGACCGAACTAGGGGCTTGGTCACTAGAATGGGATAAGTTTGAGGATGTGATGTTTGTGACCACTGTGCACTGAGCATTTACTGGGTTGTTCTCATGTACAACCATGCCAGGGGCACTGTGAACACTGAGGAGGCTATCGGACCTAGCATGCGTTGCAGGAGTGAGCTTGCACAGATTTGCACTCCATTATGTAGCATGCCATCTGCAAGATTGCCTGCCTTCTGCTCTCTGGAAGGCACAGGACTTGATAGTATCCAGAAGAGCTCCTATGAACAGCAGCTTCTGCGAAAGTTGAAGCGCGACTTCTCTAAGTTCAGCAGAACCTTCATGGAGGTCAAAAATTGAGAGACTGTGGGCACTGCTTGTTCATCTCCTCCTTGGATAAGCTGGTTGTCAGTCAGTTGACCAGTAAAGGGTAAGCCTGGAGTCCTAGTTTTCTCAGATGTGTTGTGAGTACAGCGAAGGACTTTGTAAAAACTCAAGATGCCCAGGATAGCCCAAAGGGCAGGACTCTGAACTGATAATGTTGGCCTAGCACAATGAATCGAAGGTATCTGTGGTGGGGGGGGGGTGTAGTAGGATATGCTGGTAAGCATCCTCCATACCCAGGGAGGCGGACCAATCCTGATGCTTCTGCGCTTGCTACTCTTCAATGGGACAGTAGAACCTAGGTAACTGCTTTACCTAGAATCATGTCATCGGGGTTCTATGCTAAGGTTGCAGCTTTTGGGCTGTACCACTACCCTAGTGGTGGAACACTTTACTTACGTGTAATAATTCCCCATTGATGTGGTGTGATACAGAAAAATCTCATTATGACTCTGATTCTATAAATGCAATAACACATTCCAGGGTGTACACATTTCTCTGGGTGTTTAAAGGCTCTACAAGACCCATAGATGGATGTATAGTCCTCAACGACTGCACATCCTGCCGTGAATTACTGCTTACTTACTGACATGTACAGCTACAGCATAGAACATGTAACCCCCCTACAAATGGGGGTTCCCGAAAAGTCTTCCTTGAGCTTGCCTAAATGCTCACTGCCAGGCTGGTGTTCTGCATTTTAACACTTTAAATGTGATTGCCAGAGAGTGTCTGTATAGCCTCTGTGTACTGTCTCTTTAAGAGCTGACTGGATTGCAGTCATAAGTAATCTGAGAGGGAGCTCTGTTGAAAGATGTAACTATTTGCTGAAAATCATTTAGAATGACAATGATAATGTAGTTTGTCTAACCTGCCTTCTTTGCAGCATGGACTGTTTTGTTTATCCCCACCACTTTGGCCTGGGACTACCGAATTGGACCAATCAGTACTGGTGGGACCTAAAATGGAGTTAGACTACTGGAGCTGTCTGGAGTCAGAATCTGTAGGAATTGTAGTTTTGGGCTTTTGGGGCCTTTTTGCACCTGAAGGGGGAGCTCCTGTTGTGACTGACAGATGAATCAGCCAACCGAACCTTTTGGATCTTGGGGAAATTTCCAGGCTTGCTGGCAGTTGAATCAGATCTAAGTTGGAAGCTGAAGAAGCAACAACAACTTGAGACAGTCAAGCAGCCGTCTGAGTAGTTTCGCACAGGAGAACTGTGGAAAGGCCTGAGTTGTGGCCTGCATGTCTGCCTGCTGCCCCTGAGAGGGTGAGGAGAGAATTATTTCGAAGTAAATCCAAGTTTGTGAGAACAAAGTAAGCCACTGATTTTTTACCAGGCTCATACCTGAAGAAGACTGAAGATTTTGCTGAATACGATCGGCCTGTCAGGATTTCCAGCTGCTTTTGAATCCCTGGTTTGTGCAGAGACTTTGCGATCGTGACCAGAGAGCGGTTTGCCTGGTACAGTAGAATTTCCTTACATGTAAATGTGCTGTGTATTGAAAGTGGGTCGTGATTTGGTTCCCCACTGTGTGAACTGTGTTCTGTATGCTTGAAGTTTTATCCAGACTAATCGGACTGAATCCACGTTCATCTCCATTCGGCCTGGACCATGCCACGCTGGCCCTGTCAGATTACCCCACTGCACAGAGAAAGCCATCAATGAGAGACCTGCCTAGGGATCAGCCCCCTGCTCCACACTTGAACAGGAACAACGCCTCGGCGAATCGTGTGGGCCCTGCTTCTCCTTACACTCCATATCAACCACATGCTGTCTTGATTTTCATCCCACCTGTGTCCAGTCTTGGGTATTGTGAGTAAATATCAGGGTAGCTCCCTGCAGCAACAGCCTAATCTAAAAGTGTGTCATCTGATTGTCTTGTTGTTTTCTTTTCGCAAACTGAGCCCTCCGGCTCCGAATTACAATTAGTATGTGTGATGCATGTTTTCTTCCATCACAGGGCCACAACCAGCTGCGACATTCCTGGCTAGCCCACCGTTCTCCATCTGGGTACCCAGAGTGTGTGACTGTTTATGAACCCTGAAGTGCACGCATAACTGTTGATTGCTAGTCTTTAAGCAAATTAACCTGATTACACACCTCCCTTGTTCAAGTCCCTTAAATAAAACAGATCTAACTCTTTTTTGCATTTACCCTGACTGTGGTTCCAGTTTGTGCAAGAGTACTGTACTGTTGTTATTTGCTGTGTATAACCTTGTTTTACAGGGTTCCCCAGGGTCGAGCCAGAGGAAAGCCCTGGTGGTAAGAGCAAACAGTGTGGGTACTTGTGTGGTGTATAAGGGGTATTGTGAAAGTGATTATTGTGTATTGTTCCGGCCGCTAGTAAGGAAAGAGGGGGGGGGGTTACAGTGTACCGGAGGGCTGCCCAGGTTAACTTGACCACTACCAACCCTGACCTCCGGGTGAAGGCACCCATTTCAGAACTCAGGCCCCTTAACCTGCTACTTGCCAAGCAGGCAGGGATAGTAGCTCTTGGGATGGCGCCACCTAGGGGTTACATTTTGGAGGCTCACAGCTGGGATTTTGTGCCTTCTAGTGGCCAAAAATTATGAATTATTGTTAAAGATTAATGACTACCCCAGTAGAAATGGCTGTACACCAGTTGGTGGGGTGGTGTACTGGGCAGGAGATCGACCCCCAAAATGCTCTGCGTATACTGGATATTCCCCTGGGTACCAGTAAGGACACTGTAGAGGGAGCACTCTCCAAAGCTGAATGTTTAAAAAACCCTGGGGTGGTGGGTCGACAGGCTGATTTGATCGCCCAAACTTTCATAACCTTGGTAGAGTGTAGTGACCTCGTGGACAGCTCTAAAGTGCCACAGACTAATGCCTCAGAAGGGGTCCCAGCCACCTGGAGAGAGTTAACAAAAGACAGTACAGACCCTGGGGAGGATGAGCTCCCACCATTATCTGAGACTTTTGAGGAGAAATTTGCTAAGTTGTTGCTGGAGGAGGGGAAAACCGTAGAGAACTTTAAGAAACTATTCCTGCTACCTGGGGTTGTTCTTTTCCCAACACCCCCTCCCACTCCAGCACCTGTTACTGCCCTGTCTTCTGTGCCCGTGCCAATGCTGGCCCCTATATCTGTACCTGCCATTAGTCATGAATCCTACCGAAGGCTGAGAATCTTCTCGGGCACCTCCCCACCCCCCAGGGGGAGGATGACTGGGAGACCTGGATAGACTATGTTTCCCCCTTGGTACCCGAGTGGCTGTGTGCGAAGGCTGAGAAGCGGAAAAGAATCATAGAAGGTTTGAGGGGTTCCACCCTCAAAGCCATTACATTTTTGAGGTCCACAAACCCTGATGCATCTGCTCAGAAGTACCTATCTTCACTCGAAGGCAATTTTGGGAGCATTGAGTTAGGGGAGAATTTGATGTGGAAATTCCGAGGTACCAAACAATGGAAAGGGGAAAGTTTGTCTGTTTATGTTACTCACCTAGAAAGAGCTCTGCAGAAAGCTTACTGGAAAGGTGGGGTAGCCGCTAATGATTTGAACCATGTGAGATTGGGGCACATACTGCAACATGCCAAGCATTCTAAACTGCAGATCATCCAGTTAAGGCTCCAGGATAGGAGAGGTAACCCACCTGACTACTGTAACTTGATAAAAGAACTCCGGGAGGTAGAAGGTGAAGAGGGAGATTGTAATTATGGGGTGAGTGCAGCCCAAGTGATTATGGCACCGGAAGGCCCTTCCAAAATGGAGACCACTAAGAGTGTCCCGACGTGGGCTAAACGGTGGAGGGAGGAGTTGCTGAAGGAAGTCAGAAAAGCACAACCAGGTGCATTCGCTGAGGTATCCCCTGCTGACAGAGACCCTGGTCCCTGTCAGAATGTAACTGTTAGGTGGGTGGGGTTGCACCCTCAGGCATCCTCTACTGGGAGTGGCTTCTCGGCTGAGCTCCAAGGAATTGACTGCCACCCTAAAGGAACATTTGAAACATGGTACACTACCCGCAGAAGTCAGATCACAATCTCCCGTTGATGCTCCAGCATCCCCTGCTATGTTTTCCCCAAGGATGCCCCGAGAGCGTGTCATTTGTCACAATTGAGGCAAAGATGGCCATATGAAGAGGGAATGCGAGTCTCAGAAGGTCTTAGAGAAAGTGGTGAACCAGCTTCAAGGAGAGCTTCGGAAAACGAGTCAGTGATCAAGGGGTGCAAGAAATGACCACAGTAAAAGCTTCGGCCATCCTAACTCAAACCCCTCTGTGGCTAAATCGTCTGTCCAGGCCCCTGCTGTTGTCTCTCCAGACTGGTCCAAGATAGTGGGCCCTTCAATGGAGAATAATGTGGCTGTGAATGGTATTCCTACTCGGGCTGTGCTTGACAGTGGGTCGCAAGTGACCATTGTGTTTCAGAACTGGTATGACAAACACTTCTCTGATGTGCCCTTACAATCCCTGGAAGGCCTACATGTGTGGGGGCTGAGCGACAAGTCTTATTCATATCTAGGATATGCCCACCTCTGGTTGTCTTTTCCTGCAACTGTCACTGGCATAGAGGAGCAAATAGAGACACTGGCCCTAGTGTGTCCCCTCACCGGACTGTATGATGGGGTCCCCCTGTTAATTGGGACAAATGCCCATATGTTTGGGAGACTGGCGCAACTCTGTCATGAGAAACAAGGGCAATGGGCTGGGAGGGCCCTGAGAATTCTGGCTCTGATCAAGAGGGCCTATGATTTGCAACAAAAATCTGAGAAAGTAGACCAGGATGAATGGGTGGTGGGGATTGTGTGGAAGAAGGATCCCGATTCAATGGTACTGGCCCCTAATGCCCAGTGTACCATTCAAGGGGAGGTCTGCCTCTGGAAAGATGTCAAGAATAAAATACTGATATTGGATGCGCCAGGCAATGGAAAATTGCCAGAAGGATTATTGGTCAAGCCCAGCATCTTGCCTGCTCGTGCCCATGCCTATGCATGACGAGTGATGGTCCAGATTCACAATGTGTCAGATTGGGAGATCTGAGTGAACAGAGGGTGCACCCTAGCTATGGTATACTGCATAGACACTGCAGTATTGCCCAGCAACAAGCACCCTGGTAAGAAGGACAGAGTGACCCCAGACTTGTTTGACTTTGGTGACTCCCTGTTGCCAGCTGAACGGAAGGCTAGAATTAGCAAGAGACTTGCCCAGAGAGACCAAGTGTTTTCGTTGAAGGAATGGGATGTGGGATGTGTCCAAGGTGCAGAGCATCACATACGCCTGCATGATGAGCAGCCATTTCGAGAGAGGTCCTGACACCTAGCCCCAGCAAACACAGATGATGTGAGAAGACACCTGCAGGAAATTCTCGCTGCTGGCATGATGCAAGAATCCAGGAGCCCATACACCTCTCTCATTGTGGTTGTGCATAAGAAGAATGGGTCTGTGAGGATGTGTGTTGATTATCGAACCCTGAACAGGCGGACCATCCCAGACCAATACGCTATGCCTCGTATACAAGATGCCCTGGACTGCTTGAATGGGAGCAAATGGTTCTCGGTGTTGGATCTTCACAGCAGATACTACCAGATCCTGATGGCCCCGGAAGACCATGAGAAAACAGCCTTCATCTTTCCATTGGGGTTCTACGAGTTTCTTAGGATGCCACAGGGGATATTGGGCGCCCCGGCCACCTTTCAGCGACTGATGGAACGTGCGGTGGGAGATATGAATTTTGCTGTAAAGCCTGGTGTACTTGGACGATGGCATTGTGTTTGGGAGCACCTTAGAGGAGCATGAGAACCGACTGTTTAAAGTCCTAGACCGACTGGAAGACTTCGGCCTCAAGCTATCCATTGACAAGTGCCAGTTTTTCCAAACTGCTGTGAAGTATGTGGGGCACATAGTATCTACAAAAGGGATAGAGACTGATCCCAGTAAGGTTGAAGCACTGACTACTTGGCCCCAGCCCCATAATCTGAAAGAACTACAATGTTTCCTGGGGTTCTGTGGCTACTACCGCAGGTTCATAAAAGACTATTCCGAGGTGATTCGCCCACTCTTGAACCTTACCCAGGGTTACCCTCCTACCAATCGTAAATACAAAAAAGGGGCAGTTAAAGAACCAGAAAAAGTATACATCCACCCAGGTGAACTCTTCGGGCCCCGCTGGACGCCCGACTGTGAAGCAGCCTTCCATGAGATCATATACCAGCTCACCCATGCCCCCATCCTCGCCTATGCTGACCCCACCAAACCCTATGTGCTGCATATGGATGCTAGTCTACAGGGTCTAGGAGCGGTGCCATATCAAGACCATGAAGAAGGCCTGAGACCAGTAGCTTTCGCCAGTAGGAGCTTGACCCTGTTCGAACGAAACTAACCTGTGCATAAGTTGGAGTTCCTTGAGCTAAAATGGGCCATCATTGACCAGTTTCATGAATACCTCTATGGGGCAAAGATATTGGTGGAGACTGACAATAACCCGTTGACCTATGTACAGACTTCAGCTAAGTTAGATGCCACTGGGCACCGGTGGCTTTCTGCATTATCAACCTATGATTATGCTGTCGAATACAGACTGGGCCTGAACCATATTGATGCTGACACCCTATCATGAAAGCCCACTTCCAAGAGTAATTGGGTCAGGCTGTCTGAACCTGACATTCGAGCATTGTGCCAAAAGTTTGATAGAGATGAACAGATGTCTGCAGACACAGTGAACTGTTTAGTAGATTGCTTGGGCCCTTCTGACACCTGCATACCAGCTGCTTATTGCCACTTCTCTGCTCTAGATATTAGTGCACTACCTCAATTTGACAATGACAGCATTCAGTGGGCTCAATCCCAAGATCCTATGATTCAGCCAGCACTTGATGTCCTGCGTGTGGGGAAAGATTTGTCTAAGTTACGTTCCACTAACTTGCGAACTGCTTTATTGTTTAAAGAAGGCTCCAGATTGAAGTTGCTCAATCAGTTGTTGTATAGAGAGACAGTAGATCGTAGTGGCAAAGTAGACAAGTAACAATTGGTCCTGCCCATGGCCTTTAAAGATTTGGTACTGAGGTCCCTCCACAATCACATGGGGCACCTCAGTATTGACAGAACTCTTGACCTGGTAAGATCTTCCTTCTACTGGCCCAAAATAGGGGCTGATGTTGAGCACCATGTAAAGACTTGTAGTCACTGCCTGCAAAGAAAAGCCCTGCCTCAGAGGACTGACCCCCTTGTTAATATTACTACCAGCACCCCCATGGAACTAGTCTGCACAGACTTCTTGTGTTTAGAACCTGATCAGCGGAACATTGGCAATGTGTTAGTGGTTACGGATCATTTCACATGGTATGCACAAGCTTTCCCCACCAAAGATCAAAAGGCATCTACCACGGCCAAGGTGCTAGTGGAAAATGTCTTCGTCCACTATGGTGCCCCCCAGCGGATTCATTCTGATCAAGGCAGAGACTTTGAGAGCCAGCTAATCAAAGAAATTCTCTCTCTATGGGGGGGTGCGAAAGTCAAGAACCACCCCTTATCACCCGCAGGGGGACCCTCAACCAGAACGCTTTAACCACACCCTGCTAGACATGCTAGGCACCCTCCACCCAAAAGACAAGCATAAATGGAGCCAGCAGATTAGCACCTTTGTACACGCATACAACTGCACGAAAAATGATGCTACCGGGTTCTCTCCCTACCGCCTCATGTTCGAGAGAGAGGCCCAGCTGCCTGTTGATGTCTGTTTTGGGGTCTCTCCGGATGGGGTCTGAGTCAAAAACTACTTGCAATATGTACAAAAACTGAAAGCTCAATTGAACCATGCATATCAACTGGCCCAGACAATGGCCGCCAAGAGAAATCTAGCCAACAAAGAGGGGCATGATAAAAAAGTAAAGGCTCAAGAGCTTCAACCTGGAGACCGTGTGTTGTTACGCAACTTGGGACTGCATGGTAAACACAAAATTGCTGATCGATGGCACAATCTTCCCTATGTAGTAGTTGATTTACCAGTGTACCGAGTGCACCCAGAGAATAACTCCAAAGCTGTGAAGACCATGCACCGTAACCACTTGCTACCTATCGGCCAAGTCATAATTGAGGCTGAACCCTCAGAGATTGATTCCCTTGGGCCGGTAACTCGTGCTGCTGCAAGAAAGAGACAGAGTCGACCTACCCCAGTGGTTACAAGTTCAAGGTTTCCCCCGCAGCAGGTCCGGAATCATAGTGACTGTCAGTCCACCTCAGACGAAAGTGAATGTAACAATGCCTATTACCCCTCTTATGAACTGAGTCAGCTGTTTCGAGGTAACCCTATGACTAACTGTGGTGATGAAGCTGGGCCTTCTAGACTGCCTTACCCCCTAGCTTCATCCTTGGAGCCAATGCTCCCAGAAAGTGAAGTGCAAAGTATCACGTCTGAAGATACTGATTCCCTGTGTATTGTGGAACTGTATGATTTGCCTGAAGGAGGGGCTGATGGTTTGAGTCTTTCTGGTGACATACCAGAACTAGAAGAACACTATGAGAGTGCTGACAACCCCCCCTTCAGTGCCTCAAAGTTTGATTGTGCCTGAGCCGTCGTAAAATGAGTCAAGTGTTGTAGAAACAGAGCCTGCAGAGTAAGGAGCCAACAGTGCCTCAAGTTTGGACGTTCCCATCCAGGCAGAGGCACCCCTCACAAGTGACGAGAGTCCCCAGACCAGTGCTGAGAATACAGAGACTGTAGTTGTCCCCCTCAGAAAGACTGGCGAAGCTGTCAAGCCAGTAGTATGCTTCAGTTATGATTCTCCCAGGAGGCCAGTGGATTTGCCTCTCAATGTGGTCCACAAGGGGGTTTATGTTTCTCAGAGCTCACTGTCTAAACTGAGCCTAAGTGCCAATTCCAGGTTGATTGTTCTGCCTCCTAGGTATGGTGCCCCTGCCCCATCTAGCCCCAAGTTAGCTGATAGGGAAGGGCCCTCTCTTACATTGTTCAATGTACAAGAAGTTATTACATGATTCCGCATAGTAATGTGTAAATTACCTGTGTGAAATATGCATGATGTATTGTCAGAATAGATATAGTATTGTGAAGTGTAGAGAATATGTATAGTAAAGGTATACGTTTACGTTGACTGATGCATCAGATGTCACTTGCATAACATGCTAATGGTATAAATGTCTCGTATAGTTTGCATTTGTAATATTGTGATGGTACAGACTTGACACGGACGCCAAGTTTTCTCCAGGCATGGAAGGGTGTAACCCCCCCTACAAATGAGGGTTCCCGAAAAGTCTTCCTTGAGCTTGCCTAAATGCTCACTGCCAGGCTGGTGTCCTGCGTTTTAGCAGTTTAAATGTGATTGCCAGAGAGTGCCAGTATAGCCTCTGTGTACTGTCTCTTTAAGAGCTGCCTGGATTACAGTCATAAGTAATCTGAGAGGGAGTTCTGTTGAAAGATGTAACTATTTGCGGAAAATCATTTAGAGTGATAATGATGATGAAGTTTGTCTAACTTCCTTCTTTGCAGGAAGGACTGTTTTGTTTATCCCCACCACTTTGGCCCGGGACTGCCGAATTGGACCAATCAGTACTGGTAGGACCATCTACAGAAGCTGTCTGGAGTCAGAATCTGTAGGAATTGTAGTTTTGGGCTTTTGGCGCCTTTTTGTACCTGAAGGGGGAGCTCCTGTTGTGACTGACAGATGAATCAGCCAACCGAACCTTTTGGATCTTGGGGAAATTCCCAGGCTTGCTGGCAGTTGAGTCAGATCTATGTTGGGAGCTGAAGAAGCAACAACAGCTTGAGACAGTCAAGCAGCCGTCTGAGTAGTTTCGCGTGGGAGAACTGTGGAAAGGCCTGAGTTGTGGCCTGCATGTTCGCCTGCTGCCCCTGAGAGGGAGAGAAGAGAATTATTTCGGAGTAAATCCAAGTTTGTGAGAACAAAGTAAGCCACTGATTTTTTACCAGGCTCATACCTGAAGAAGATCGAAGATTTTGCTGAATGTGATCGGCCTGTCAGGATTTCCAGCTGCTTTTGAATCCTCGGGTTGTGCAGAGACTTTGCGATCATGACCAGAGAGCGGTTTGCCGGGTACAGTAGAATTTCCTTACAGGTAAATGTGCTGTGTATTGAAAATGGGTCGTGATTTGGTTCCCCACTGTGTGAATTGTGTTCCACTTGCTGGTACTATAGAATCCTTTACATGTAAATGTGCTGTGTATTGAAAGTGGGTCAAGATTTGGTTCCCCACTGTGTGAACTGTGTTCTGCTTGCTGGAAGCTTTATCCAGCCTAATTGGACTGAATCCACGTACATCTCCATTCGGCCTGGGCCATGCAACGCTGGCCCTGCCAGACTACCCCACTGCACTGAGAAAGCCACTGACGAGAGACCTGCCTGGGGATCAGCCCCCTGCTCCATGCTTGAAGAGGAACAACGCCTCGGCGAATCGTGTAGGCCCTGCTTCTCCTGGTACTCCAGATCAACCACCTGCTGTCTCAATTTTCATCCTGCCTGTGTCCATTCTTGGGTATTGTGAGTAAATATCAGGGTAGCTCCCTGCAACAACAGCCTAATCTAAAAGTGTGTCATCTGATTGTCTTGTTGTTTTCTTTTCGCAAACTGAGCCCTCCGGCTCCGGATTACAATTAGTATGTGTGGTGCATGTTGTTTTCTTCCATCACAGGGCCCCAACCAGCTGCAATGTTCCTGGCTAGCCCACAGTTCTCCATCTGGGTACCCAGAGTGTGTGACTGTTTATGGACCCTGAAGTGCACGCATAACTGTTTGATTGATACAGTCTTTAAGCAAATTAACCTGATTACGCCCCTCCCTTGTTTAAGTCCCTTAAATAAATAAATCAGATCTCTTTTTTGCATTTACCCTGACTGTGGTTCCAGTTTGTGCAAGAGAACTGTACTGCTGTTATTTGCTGTGTATAACCTTGTTTTACAGGGGGTCCCCAGGGTCGAGCCAGAGGAAAGCCCTGGTGGTAAGTGCAAACAGTGTGGGTACTTGTGTGGTGTATCAGGGGTATTGTGAAAGTGATTATTGTGTATTGTTCCGGCCACTAGTAAGGAAAGAGGGGGGTTACAGTGTCCCGGAGGGCTGTGCCCAGGTTAGCTTGACCACTACCAACCTGACCTCCGGGTGGAGGCACTCATTTCAGAACTCAGGCCCCTTATTCTGCTACTAGCCAAGCAGGCAGGGGTAATAGCCCTTGGGATAGTGCCACCTAGGGGTTACAAACAGAATTTGCATTTTCAGTTATATGGTACATTTCATACACACCATATTGTGACAAAGATACTGTTATTGCAGCAAAGTATACAGACCAAAGGAATACCCTTTATATGCCTGACAATGTCCCACACACAGTCATGGGCAGCTTATAACGTGCTTCATATAGCTGTGCAGAATAAGAAAAATTGAAACAGAGAAACTGTCAGCAGTAGAAGGCCTTGCAGTCTATCCAGTCTGCTTGTGACGTTGGAAGTGGCATCCTAGGGGATCATGACTGACCTCTTCCCCCTCCCCAGAAACCACGATCCCTTGATCAGCCCTTTGTGCCTATCCCACCCCTCTTAAACCTCTCCACCATTTTTGCCCTGACCAGTGTTTCAAATAGCTTGTTAAACCCCCTCCACCATACTGCCTGTGAAGTGGTAATTCCTCACGTCCTTTCTGAACCTCCCCACACCATTTTCTTATTATTTTCCCAGTATTTGTTTTGCCGTTAGTCATGAACAGCCCTCTGAGGTCCACTTCGTTAATACCCTACATGTAATCAAACGTTTTAATCATGCCCCCCCGGCCCTTTCCCTTCTGACCTGCAGTGAGTATATGTTAAGGCACTCCAGTCTCTGCATGTCCAAACCTGCTGCCCCAAATCATTTTGGTTGTTTGTCTCTGTACTCTCTCTAACTCTTGTTAGTGTCCTTTTTCAGGTGCATTTTCCAGAATTCTATGCAGTACTCTAGGTGCAGTCATGGAGACATAGAATTTGTTGGCAGGAAAGGACCGCTTGGCCCACCCAGTCTGCCCAAATGTCCCCTGATCTATCTTGTCTCTGGCGACCCTCCAGCCTCCCTGCCTCTTTTCAAATGCGCCCCTCTGTCTACCAGTTGCAATAGCGTCCTGTACTGGGCATTATGACCTCATTTTTTTGCCATTGAATCCACTGCCAGTACATCCCAGTATTCTGTCTGCCTTCCCAATTGCCTTATGGCATTGTGTTGATAATCTGAGGCTGATGAAGACCACCATCCTCAGATCCCTTTCCTTCTCTGTCACAGTAACTTCCATCCCATAACCTATATTCTGCCTCTGGGTTTTTGTTTCCAATGTACATAATCTTGCACTTTTTGGCACTGAAGCCCAGCTGCCAGATTTTTGACCACCTCTCAAGTTTCCCAAGGTTCTCCCTTAATTCACAGATACCTTCTTCCATGTCAACACTGCCACAGAGCTTGGTATCATCTGCAAATAGGAAGATTTTTCTTTTGATACCTTCACCTATGTCACTAATATAATTATTAGTATTCTTTTGTTTTCCGTAGAGGTCTTTGTACTCCACAGTCCAACTCTGTCCTCTTCTAGTCAGCCCCATCCCCCACCACACCAGGTACTTACGCCAACCTTTCTGGGTACTCCTTCAGAGATCCATATTTGGTGGTGGAGGGTGCCTGGTTGGTGGTGCAGGGCCAGTGAGGAGTTGTCATCCTGTGGTGGTAGAGATTTTTCCTCTGATTGGCAGGCCGCATCACCCTTCCTTTCTGAGTGTCGTCTGCTGCACTGTTAACCAAATACACCCAGGTAGCAGTAGCACTGCAGAGAACACTACCCACCCTCCTGGGAGGAGGACAGCGTTGGCTGGGAAACTTGATCCTCTATCCCCAAGCTCATTCTTGAACCCGGGTCACTAGCATTGTTTCCTCTACCGCTTTGCAACAGGCTGGATTGGTACTACTTTAACTGTATTACTATGACGGGAGGGCTAGGAAATATTTTCCAATGTTCAGCCTCGTTCTGAAAGGAAGGGTACAAAAAGTACTGACTGATATCAAACCAGGTTACTCGGTTGGTGGATTAGTAAATGGGAGAAAGTTCCCTTCTGTTTTTGAGAAGTGCCGTGGGATCTTTGATTTCTGTAGAGCAGTTTGCACTCTGGACTGCCACTTTCATCTGTCTTCGGGCCAGTGTCCAGTGACCTCCCAGACCAATCAGCTGCTCTCCCTACCATCCAGCCTAGTCAGGACCCATGCAGAATGGGGCATGAGAGTAACACGTCTGTCATACAGCTGGCCAAAGGAGGCATGGAGTTTTTACTTGTTTTTAGTTCCCATCTCCTAGTCCCTTCCACCTCCCACTGACACTAGGTAGCACTCTCCCAGGCCTCCCATGCATGCAGCACCACATCTGTGAAGGAGGCACACTCCCCAGCTCACCACAGGGGTTACTGTGGCAGAGTTACCACAATGTCATCGCTTTCTGGCTGGGAGTACACCCCAGTCGCCTGGCAACCCGACCCAGCTCTCCAACTCCGCTCCCAAACCCATGATGCTGGCACTGATGTGAAACGTCCTATCTACTGGGTCATCTGGTAGACCTATGTCATTGGATCTTTAATATACACCACAAAAATATTTTTAAGCGAAAAAGATGTTTCAGGACTAGAGGGCATGGGATGAAGTTGGAGGGAGGACGATTCAGAGGAAACATGAGAAAGAATTTCTTCACTGAACGGGTGGTGGACAAGTGGAACACCCTGCCAGAGGAAGTGGTGGGGGCTGAAACAATCACGGGATTTAAGAATGCATGGGATAGACATAAAGGAATTCTAGAGGTCAGGGGTAAGGGGAAATAGACTTCTAGGAAAACAAACTGAACTTACAAGCTCAAATGGGCAGACTAGGTGGGCCATAGGCCCTTATCTGCCGACACTGTCTATGTATCTATGTATCTATGTAACAAGCAGCAGGCAGACCTTGGTTTAATGTCTCATACAAAAAATGGCACCTCAGAATAGCAAAGTGTCTTCCAAACACCATTCTGGGACATCGGTATGGTTGCTTATAACTAAAGTGGAGAGTGCCCTTTGCAGAGCTACCAACACCATTTCCTGAAGTAACTGGTGGTTGCTGGAGGTCTCCCACCCAGGTACAGATCAGGCTTGACCCTGCTTAGTTTCTAAGATAGAAAAGTTACGTATTTACAATAACTGGATATCTTAGATACGAACATACAAACCTGTCAGAAGATAAAGGCCTTACAGTCTATCTAGTCTGCTCGAGTGTGCAGTTCCCAATGTGTTTACAGACAGAACTGCCCCCCCTTCCTGTTTCCCTCATGCCCTTCCTCAACCACCCCCTTCCCCCACTCCTAGCTCCCCCTCTGCCTGCAACTTTCCCCTTCACCCTGTCCCATCCTCTCTTGAAGCTGTCCACTGTTTTTAGGGATACGACATCCTCTGGCAGCTCATGCCACATGGCCACCACCCTTTCTGTGAAAAAATGCCTCCTGATCTCCATCCTGAACCTTCCCACCACCAAGTTTAGGTTGTGCCCATTAGTGGTCTTGTTCCTATTAAGACCTGAAGAGGCACCTAGTGCTCACCTTCTTTATACCCTTCAGATATTTGAAGGTCTCAATAATGTCCCTCCTCTCCCTTCTTTCCTCAAGAGGGTATATGTTGAGCTCCCTTCGCCTCTCCTCATAGGTACTGCCCTGATGTCCCTGGATCATCTTGGTTAGCCTTCTCTGCACAGTTTCCAGTAAGTTGATATCCTTCTTAAGGGGAGCCCTTTGTAATCCCGAAACTCACTTTCCTGGCTTATAATAGACTGATACCGACTGCCTGACACTCACTCACCCAACATTAGAAATTTACCCGCAGTGGAGGTGATTATAAGTTTGGGGGTGTGGGGGGCAAAGCCCCCTGAAACATAAAATTACCTCAGCGGAGGGCAAATTTCTAGTGTTGGGCAAGTGAGTGTCGGGCTATTGGTGTCAGTCTATTGTAAGTCAGAAAAGTGAGTTTTGGGATCCCTTCTTAAGATATGGGCACCAGTACTACACACTGTACTCTAAGTGTGGTCTTACCAGCGACCTGTACAGTGCAGAATTACCTCCACCTTCCTGCTGGTAATTCCTCTGGCTAAGCAGCCCAGCATCTGATTTGCTTTGACTGTTGCTCTCCTGCAGTGTGCCGAGAGTTTCAGGTCACTCGTGATAATTACACCCAGGCCCTTTTCTTCCTCTGATCTGGCTACCTGCACATCACCCAACCACTATTTGATCCCTGGGTTCTTTGGCCCCAAGTGCATAGCTTTACACTTTTTAGCATTGAACCCCAGTTGCTAAACGCCAGACCCCTTTTGTAGCCTAGCCAAGTCCTCCCTGAGTTCCTGTCTCCCCTCCTCAGTGTCCACCCTCCCACAGAGCTTGGTGCTGTCTGCAAACAGGTAGATTGTACCCTTGATCCCATCCATGATGTCACTTATGAAGATGTTAAACAGCACTAGACTGAGCACCGAGCCTTGTGGGATCCCATTGGTCATATGCCTAGCTTCTGAAAATTCCCCCCACTGACAACCACCTTTTGGCTTCTGTCCTGCAACCAGCTCCTGACCCATCCCACGAGCTTAGTCCCCACCCCAGGTCTTCCAGCTTTCTGACCAATCTTCTACAAGGCACAGAGTCGAAGGCTTGCTGTAGTCCAGATACAGGACATCAACCACTTGACCCTTGTCCACTGTCCTAGTGACAAGTCAAAGAAGTCAACTAAGTTTGCTTGGCAGGACCTCCTCGACACAAAACCATACTGCCTCACATCCTGGAGCCCATTTTCTTCCAGAAAGCTCACCAGTCTCTCTTTTGGGATGGTCTCCATCAGTTTGCCCACTATTGAGGTCAGGCTGACTGGCCTGTAGTTCCCTGGTTCATCCCTCAGACTGCTTTTATGGAGAGACACCACATGTGCAGTTCACCAGTCCTGTGGCATGATCCCCGACTCCAGAGAGGTGTTAAACGTGTCTGCCAGGGGACCCGCCAGAACTTCTGCCAGTTCTCTAGGACTCTTGGATGCACACCATCAGGCCCTGGTGATCTGTCCACCTTAGAACCCTTCGGTGCACATCATCATGTCCTGGTGATTTGTCCATTTTTATGGCCTTTAGGCAAGTACCCTGTCAGTATATATTCGCTGTCTGTGAAATCCCTCCCAGTCCCCACCCCTGTCCCTGTGCTGCACTGGACCATCCTTCTAAGTGAAGCTGGAACAGAAATACTTAAGTAGCTCCGCTTTTCTTCACTACTCTCTGCCCAACCCCCTCCTTTTAATCTGAGAGTCTCATCCTTTATGCCCCTCTTCTCACTTATATATCAGAAAAAGGCCCCCTGAGTTAACTGTACATCCCTTATAGCCTTTGCCTCTCTAACCACTCTGCTCGTTGCCCTTGATTTAGCAGAGTAGTCCACCCTATCCACCTCCTTTTGCATACGTCTGTACTTTTGGAAGGCTGCCCTCTTATCCCCTACTGTTTTTGTCACCTCCTTGCCAAACCAGCTGGGCTTTTTGGCCTTAGCTTTCTTACTTCTGATTTTGGCACACTCACTAGTGGCCTTCATCAGTCCCATCTTTATTAAGGACCATTTCTGTTACACATCCATCCCCATTCTGATCCCAGCAAGGTGTGCCTTCAGAACTTCTCCTATACTACCAAAGTCAGGGCTTTAAAAGTCCAAGATCCTCAATCTTGGTTCTGACCTTCACTCTGCCCATGTCCAGGTGGTACCATACCATGTGGTGGTCATTACCTGCAAGTGGCGCTTCCACCCTCACATCTTGGGACATGTGCACGGTTGGATAGGACCAGGTCCAGGATGCCCCTCTCCCTAGTGGGCTCCATAATACTCTGCATCAGGAAACCATTCTGGAATGCAATCAACAGTACTTGCTCCCTTGTATAAGAGGTAGCAGAGATTTTCCAGTCCACCCCAGGAAGACTGAAATCCCCCATTATTACTATCCCCCCTTGCTAGACATATCCATGATTTGGGACCCTTGTACCCTCTCCTACTCCTCATCCTGGGAAGGTGGTCTGTAGACCACCCCCATCCTTAGTCTCCTCCCCTTAGTGGGTTGTACCCATTCCCACAATGCTTCAGTCTTACCCTCTGCCTCTTTCTTTCTGGCTCAAGTTATCCCCTCCTTCACGTACAGGACTGCTCTCCCCCTTCCTGTCCCCCTTTGCTTTCTGAACATTCTATACCCAGGAACTGCGAGGTCCCAGTCGTGGATTGGTGTGGCCCAAGACTGTGATGGCGGCTACACTGACTTCACCCTTGGCCAACGGTGACTGTAGTTCCACCATCTTATTTCTCAGACTCCTGATGTTAGGAGATACCACCATCCACTGCGACTCAGGACCCTCTTTACTCCTGACCTGCCACCTAACAACCCCCTCTTCCATTGGTCCCTCCTTACTTCTGCCACCCCTCCCATGTAGCTCATCTTCATGTTATCCTGATTGGGAGGAGGCTTACCAGCCTCCTTCATCAGGTGACTAAGTGTGATATGCACCCTGCTCCCCCCCCCCCATGTTAGTTTAAATTAAGATTCTTAACCATAACATCCTCTAGCTTACCCTTCAGGACCCTTGTGCCCTTTTTACTTAGATGTAATCTAGCCGGTGCATACAGGTCTATGTCATCCCATGTCCCTCCCCAGCCAACAATGAACTCATACCATTCTGCCTCACACCACCGTCTAAGCCATCCACTGAACCCCATAATCGTTACCTTTCTTGCTGTACTAGCTCTCTGGACTGGAAGCACCTCAGAAAATGCTACCGACTTCCCTGTCTCCCTGCAAATTCTCCCCACCTCCCTAAAACTCTCTTGCACCACTCCTACCTCACATCCTGCATGGTCATTTGTACTCAGATGCACTATAATGCCAGGTTTTCCTCCCCCCCATCCCCCCGGCCCACACACTGTGCTACAACAGAAAATGGAAATTACGTACCTACCTTAATTCTTGATCTTCTTGGGATGAAGTCTTCACCATTCATTCACACTAGTGGGACTATTCTGGAGGCACTAGGACCCAGCGGGAGGCAAAAATCTTCAGGAGGGCCGGCGGCGAGGTAGGACCATGCATGCACGGTATAGGCTATCTCAGCATCGACCCTCCAATTGCCTCAGTACCTTTTTGACCAAGGAGGTGCAGCATAAACTAACCTAGGAAAACCTAACCTAATCAGGCATAAGATAGCCCGGATGACCCATGTAAGAAGGGTCAACAGAACAACGTCTTCACAGCCCAACCAACAAGGAAGTGAAGATCAAAAACAGAGTGAGCGAGCTCGGATGATGGTGGGTTGGCGTGTGAATGAATGGTGAAGACTTCGTCCAAGAAGATCAAGAATTACAGTAGGTACGTAATTTCCATATCTTCCTGGACTAAAAGTTTTCACCATTCATTCACACTAGTGGGAGAGTACTGATCTAAAAAACCAATCCCCCAAGCAGGGCGGCAGGAGATCGAGCTCACTCAAGACAAAATTCCATTAAGGATTGATCTGCTAAAGGATGTGTGCGGTCTGGCATGAATGTCAAGAGCATAGTGCTTTACGAAAGTGCGTAGTGAACTCCAAGTAGCCGCAGTGCAGATGTCTGCAATGGGTACGATATGAATCTCTGCCAGGGAAGCCGCTGCTACTCTAGTAGAGTGGGCGTAAACCTGGCCTTCCAACTTGACCTGCGCCATCGAGTAGCAGTGTCAGAAACAGGCTACTAGCCACGCAGAGATACATCAGATGGAGACAGGCTGACCCAGCCGGGTCACACTGAAGGATACAAAGAGCTGTTTAGATTGGCAGATCTCCTAAGTCCTGCCAGTGTAGAACTGCAAAGCTCTCTTCACATCCAGAGAGTGAAGGGTGCATTCCCCTTCATTCTGGAAGTTGGCAAAGTAAGTTGGAAGCACCAAAGTTTGGTTAAGATGGAATTCTGAAACCACCTTTGGAAGAAACTTAGGATGTGTGCGAAGAACCACCTTATCCTTGTTAAACACCGTGTATGGAGAGTCTGTAGCCAACGCGTGGATCTAGACCCTAAGCGTGTAAGCAATGGCCACCAGGAAGGCAGCCGTCCAGGTCAGAAACTTCAATCACAAGTGGCTAGAGGTTCAAATGGCTTGCGAGTGAGCATGTCTCGCATGAGGTTAATATCCCATGCAGCCACTGGTCTTCTGACCGGGGGTCTGGTGAGCACGAACCAGAGGAAGCTGAGCTAGCACCAGGTTATGCACTAGCTCATGATAGGCGGAAATTGCTCAGAGGTGCACCTTTACTGCGGAATATTGCAGTCCTGCATTTGACAGGTCTAGAAGGTACTCCAACACCTTGTTTGGTGGGCAACAGAATGGATCCAGGTAGGACTTCGCACACCAAATCGAGAAACGCTTCTACTTTGCTGTGTAAGTCTTCCTAGTGGATTTTTTTTTTTTTTTACCAGGAGAGACACACTAAGCTGAAAACTTGTTTACAGGTGTGACCTGGGAACACAAGGAAGTTAAGTGCCTCCTTATTTGCTTGTTTGCTTGCTGCTAACAGGATTTCCGAGATCTACTGGGAAACCTTGAATCTACTCACTCTGTCTTCTCAGGAGTCAGGCATGGAGATGGAGTGAGTGCAGGCTGGAATGGACCAGGGGTCCCTGTGTCAGGAGGTCAGTTTGTAGGGGCAGTTGCTTTGGATGAAGCTCTGACAATCTGTTGATCAGTGGGAACCATATCTGTCGAGGCCAAAATGGGGCGATTAGAATCATTCTGCCCCCTTGCGCCTCCAATTTGAGAAGCACCCTCTGAACCAACGGAAGAGGAGGAAATGCGTATAGAAAGCGTCTTGTTCACCGCAGTCTGAATGCATCCTGACTGAAATGCCATGTTCTGGATTTCTGGAGCAGAATTGAGGCAGTTCAGCATTGAGTGAGGATGCAAAAAGGTCCAGGACCGGAGTGCCCCACTTGTCGTACTGCAATTGCACAATATCTACTGCGAGCGACCATTCATGAGGATCCACCTCTGTTCTGCTGAGGTGGTCCACCAGGTTGTTCTGGACTCCTGGGAGGTAAATTGCCTGGATGGATGCCTCATTCTCGAGACACCATTCCCACACTCTCATCACTTCCCTGCACAGGGGATAGGAGTGTGGTCCACCCTGCTTGTTGATGTAATACATCACAGCCTTGTCATCTGTCTGAAGCATAATTACTTTCCAACAGAGAACATCCCTCAGGACTCGGACAGCATACAGGACCGCCCTCATCTCCAGAACATTTATGTGAAGGAGGGACTCATCCTGACTCCACACTCCCTGAGTACAAAGGTCCTGACAGTGAGCCCCCCCAACCTGCCAAGGAAGCTTCCGCAGTGACAGTGATCTGCGGCTCCGGTGGGGCAAAGGGAGGACCCTGTTGCAGGTTGACTTCCTGCATCTACCATAGGAGGGACCGTACCAGAGGCTGTGTCACTCTTATGTGGAAGGACTGTGGGTTTGTGGTTGGAGACCACTATGTACTTAGCATCCATAGAGAGGTCCTCATGTGCAATCGTGCCGGGGTACCGTGAAAACGGACGATTCCATGAGGCCCAACATCCACTACATCGCAATGGCTCAAACTGACGTGTTCTCCCTGATGAAGCGGGCCATCTGGAGAATAGAGTCCTTCCTGTCCTCTGGGAGGAAGGCCCTTGCCTGGGTGGTATCCAGTAGAGCTCCAAAGAAAAGGATCTGCTGAGAAGGCTTAAGTTGAGACTTCTCTAGGTTCAAGAGGACTCCCATGGATGAGAGGAACTGGGAGGCTTTGGCCACTGCTTTTCTTTTCCCTTCTTCCGAGGGGCTTGCTAGGAGCCAGTCGTCCAGATAGGAGAAGACTTGAATACTAGCTTTCTGAGGTGCGGGGTGAGCACTGTGAAGCACTTTGTAAGACTCAAAGGAAAACCCTCACCCTGGAGGTATCCAGGAGGGCTCCTATGAAGAGGAGCTGCTAGGAAGGTGAAACTGGCACCTTCCCCGAATCAGAACCCCCCTCCCCGGAGTGAGCAACTGAGAAGCTGTGGCGATTGTTTCCTGTGTCTCCTGCCCACATGGGCTGGCTAGAACCTGAACAGATACTTGTTTAACCTTCCAAGGTCGAGAACTGGGTGCATGTTGCCTGTTATCTTGGAACCTGAAGTAATGGAAATAGAAACCTATGCTCCAGTCTGCCATGGAACAACGTCTACTGCCCTGTTCCTGCAGAGGCCCCGTATCTCAGAAATAAGAAGGTCTGACTGAGAGGCGAACAGACTGAGCTGCTGTCTGGGTGGAAGGTCTGGGGAAATCTCTGCAGATTTGGATGAGTATCCCTCTTGGACAATCCTGATGACCCATACATCCACTGTAATGGACTTCCACTTGTTGTAAAACCGAGTCAGACGCTCCTCCTACTGCTGAGAGGTGTTCACCTCAGACAGCTGAGGTGGGACCTGGGCCGGAGCCTCAGAGATTGATACAGGGCACTTTCAGGCCTTGTGCCCTCTGCTGCGTTTTGATGTTCTGGGCCAGGAGAGTCACCCTAGAGGCAGTGTTGTAGGCATCCATATAAGCTTTCAGCTGATTATTTTTGTTTTCCAATTGCTTAACCAGGTGAGACACACTAAGCTGAAAGCTTATTTACAGGTGCAATCTGGGAGCACAGGGAAGTTAAGTGACTTGCTCAGGGTCACACAGTATGTAACTGGGGGCTATGGGATTCAAACCCAGGTCTCCAGATTTGCAACTCAGAGAGTTAAACTGCTGCTCTATATTGCACTATACTGCCTTCCTATTATTATGATGATTGGACTATATGCCCCTGATAATGGAGCATTAGATTCTGGGAGGCTCTCAACCATAGATTTGAGCATGTTCCACAGGGTGTACTCTGTTATCCATGGTCCAGCACCCCTAATTGGGCCCCCTACTTCGTGGACAGCAACATATATGAAAGCACATGTACTAACCTTAGGGCGAAGACACTTATCGTATAAGCACAAGTGTCAGGATCTGTGTTAAATTATGTTTTACTAATGCATATGATGATCCATTATGTTCTACTGAGTTATATTAGCTATAAGAGATGCTTTTTGCCCTACTTTTACTGTATTTTCCATGAGTAAGCCAATAGTGCCATCTTTAGTAATTGTACTGCTACTATAACCTTGGAATTACAAGAACCTAATTGTTCTACATTTCTGCAAGCTATGCAACTTCTCATATTAGTTAGGATAGTTACTCAGGCCACCTACTTTTGTCCAGTTATATTCACTTTATGTATCTTCCTTAGTTGTTGCTATAGTTTTTATCAGGGTATAAGACCCTTTTTTTAACACATAGCTCTTAGAGAATTTGCTATACCTAGGTATTGGGAAAACCTGCTTCTCCCAGTGCCTGCACTGTAAGGTTTGTAATTGTTTTCTTTTGTAATAAATTTGTTTATTACATGATTTGCCACTGTCTGTCATTCCTTCCACGTGTTTATCTCTAACAAGAACCTGATGGGGGTGTCCTTTCCTCCTTACATATATGGCAACCGTAAAAAGGTAGAGGTTAAACAAGGGAAGCTTCACTTTCAATTCATTCTGAATGTCGAGCAGTGCAGTGCGATCTTCATTTCACCTACTTGGACCTGCTCGTACTTACAGTGGACTGCCTTTGTTCTTGGGTGTGGCAGACCCACACCGAGTCACAGCAAACCTCCCGTGACGACTGATTGCCTACTGGGGACCGGAAAGCGGTAGGTGATGGCGCCGGGCAAATTTTTCAGGTTTCCCACACGTGCTTGCTTCTATGTTGTTTGTCAGTATGTCTACTCCCTACAGAGGTTTAATCAGCCTTGTGGCGGACACAAGGTCATTAAGAAACCTTGTACTCAGCATTTCTGCCAGTGCTCTACATATGCTGCTCTACCAGCATCAGAGGTAAGTCATCACTTGCTTGCCATGCAAAAATCTTTTCTAACAAAAAGACTGGACTTGCAGGCATGAGAGATGCCTCAGAATGAGTATGAGCTGCAAACAGACATCCACTCCTCATGCAGCACAAACAACATTTTGGCTATGCAGGCTATTCAAACACCTGAGATATTGCGATCAGACTTACTGCCTGTTGTTCAATTTGTGGCCAAACAATCTGAGATTTTGGAATGGAAAACTGTCCCTATTGATCCTGTGGGGCAAGCAGCCATTTCTTCTCAACTTGATATCTGGTAAGTGTTTTTACAGTTCACTTGCTATTTTATTTATTTATTTATTAAAGTCTCGGATAACACCACTTGAGCTCAGAGCTCTTTACATAGGTTCCACATCATGATCACAATACAAACAGAGTAGTACAATATTACAGTCGAAGTAGATACAACAGATATACAGAGTAGTACATGTTACACAGGAGGTTAGGATAGGGGAAATGGGGCCTAACTAACACAATTAAGGGTATAAGATGCCTGACAGTGAAAACCAGTCATTTGTCTGTAGGAAAACAGGGTTTGAGGGGTGGAATAGAACAAGATGTTGAGAGGAGGAGCCCCAAGTGCCAAAAAATGATGAGCAATATTGCGACAAAGTAAGCTGAGGGGGAGAGGAAGTATGAGGGCAGCAGGTGGGGGGAAGGCCAGGGGAGAGAGGTGGAAGGGTTAGGGGAAGGGCATGGGAGTAGGGGCAAAGAGAGGGGTGGCGAAGCTATGGATGATAGTCACAACGGGCGTCATTTAGCAGGCATTGCTTGAGTTGTACTTTAAAAGCACCCAACGTAGGCATACACACCAGGTCTTCCTGAAAGGAGTTGAACCAAAGCGAGACACGGTGCACAAAAGACCTTTGGTCTTGGGAAGTATGACATCTGGGTGTAATGAAGGTCTGACATTCGGAGTTAAGTGTGTGCCGCGGGTTAGTGCAAGGCATCAGGAGTTGACTAACCCCAGGCGGGAGTGTTCCAAGGCTGACTTTTTTGCCAGAAGGCAGGTTTGGAATTTAAGTCGACCATTAAGCGGGAGCAATTGTGCAGTGGTATACAGGTCACAGGTGTGAGTCAGCCTAGATGCCCCAACGGTTAGCCGGCAGGCTTTGTTTAAGGCAGTTTTTAAATGCCATTGGGCAGTGTCAGTGGCAGAGCCATATATAGGCAGGCTATAGTCAACGAGGGAGCCCACAGAGCTGTGGACAGCAGCTACTTTAAGGGCTTCGGGGGTCAGACTGTGCCTATGATGATAAAGCAGCCCAATATGTTTATTGATTGCTTTAGCCGTGTTGTCGATATGGAGAGTGTAGGACAACAAGTTGTCAATAGTGATCCCGAGGTATTTAAAATGTTGGACCAGATCAAGGGGGGCCCCTGCAAGATTGCGTATTGATAGGGGGTAGCTACAATGCTTGTTAAGGTGGCTGGAGAACAACATAGATTTAGTTTTTTTTATAGTTCATGATTAGTTTATGATCTAGGAACCACTTCTCAAGACTAGCAAAGTCACTTTGAAGTTGCTGCTCAAGTTCAACTGGATTTGAGCCATGCGTGAAGACAACTGCATCACTGACATAGAGTAGAATGCGGCACTGGCTGGCTTGAGGGAGACTATTCAGGAATAAGCTGAATAGGAGAGGACCCAGTATGGACCCCTGTGGGACACCCGAGCAGACAGGCTTTCTGTCCGAGAAGGTTGAGCCAATTCTGACTTGCTGGGATCTGCAGTCCAGGTAGCTACAAAACCACAAAACTGCCTCTGGAGCCAGGCCCATTGTGGCAAGTTGCTCAGTTAGGAGGGCATGATTAACAGTATTGAATGTTTTAGTCAGATCGATAAAGATTGCCCTGGAGAGTTGTCCACGAACAAGAGATTTGTGAATCTGACCTGTGAACTCTAGTAGAGTTGTGGTGGTGCTATGCCCAGTTCTAAAGCCATGCTGCTTGGGGCACAGGAGTTTGTATTTGTCAAGGTATTCGACCAGTTGGTCCGCAGCTATTCATTCAAGGGCTTTCAACAGTGGCAGAAGCAAGGAGATGGGTCTATAGTTCTCTGTAAGAGCACGGTCCCCACTCTTATGTACAGGAGTGATTATCATGGCTTTCCATTTTTGAGGGAACACCACAGTCTAAGTGACAAGTTAAGGATGTGGGTGAGTGGAGACAGGACTTCTTCCAAGGAGAGTGCGATTAATTTCAGATCAAGGGAGTCCCCACTGAATCTCCCCTTACTGAGCACCTTTGAAAGGTATTTCCTTGCATCCCCTATGGAGATGGCCTTGAACCAAAAGAGGGGATATGCAGAGGATTGAGGGCCTGCAACAGGGTTGCCCGGGTGGAAGAAGTCGGGGGGGAGGACATGACTGAGGTCCGTGAAGGCTAGGTTGAAGATGTCGGCTATTGTTTTCGGGACCGACTCCTTTTTTTTTATGGTTCAAGAACCACTGTTTACCTTGGGTAAATGTTTAAAGCTGTTCTAATGTCATTTGCAACAGTTTGGGTGTGATATATATATATATCTATATATATATATATATCTATATATCTATATATGTTTACTCAATTGTTATTGCTTTTCTCTTTAGGATGCATTCAGACTCAATGGTATATACTACGGTTGTTCTGTGCTCCGTGCCTAATTATGGTTTTGGTTCTGCAAGATTAAATAGCTGCTCCATGTTTCAGGGTCATTGCTAGCCAGTTGTTTTCACTATCTGTGATATAGGGGACTCTTATACAAAGTTTTCATTATGGTTAGAATCCTGTTGTCTCAGCTGATTCCATAGGCATAGTTGTTCAGATGGGCATGGCATGTTGTTGATGGTTTGTGTAGGTGAAGATGGACGGTGTTTGGGAAAATTGATGAGACATAATGGTGTATTGAGAATTCTTTGTTTGGAAAGATTAGCAAAGTTGAATAAGTGCTTACAAGGATCTTGATTAGAAAGGGTACTGGATTTCAAAACTGTTTGAATGGTCAATGTTTTAGTTTAGACTCAGCGTACAACGGTTTGCTGTTTTAACATTTCATTAAAAAAACTCTCATTTTGAGTTCACTTGTAAAAAGAAACTGCTGCTCACATACCCACATGTGTCCTTGGACTTATGCCAATTTCTCTGTGCTGACGGCCACATTACTTAACCCTATTCATGACAGGATTCAAACTTCTAAAGTCACATTTTCGCTTTAGCCCTAAACATATGTATATCCATTTTTCTTTGCTCCTGGTGTCATTGCGATGTCACCATTGTACTGTGCTTCATGAAAAAGGTAATTCCTATCACCCATTTCTATAATGAGCCATTCTATAATGCACTGCATTTTTAATTGCCATCTGTTTAATGTTACAATAAATACATGTGTTAACTGTTGTTCTCACACAAGAGGCACGCACCGTAGTGCAGCCCAGTGCTTAACTGTACTACTGTTTCAAATCTAAATGGCTGTGTTTGACTCCCAACAACCACCACTTTCATACTATGTGACCTTTGGCAAGTCACTTGACCCCCTTGTGTGTCTGAACCATTATTACCTTTCAGCTCAGAGTTCATAGGTTTTCCTGAGCAATTGATCATTTTCCATATGAATGCTACTTTTGAACAGGGAAATACGTGAACTGTGATTTTTCAGATTTCACTTTTTTTTTTTTGCTCTGTACTGAGCCTGGGGACAGCAGCCATGTTCCTCTGGGTTCCCAGCCAGACCTTGCTGGCATAAAGTTAACTTCACCCACTATCATTACATCTGTGTTCCTTACGGAGGCTTAATTATAACACAGCTTCTTTGTTCATGAGCAATATCACGTGATTCCCATATTACACAAGGCGCTCAAGAGGGGAGTATTTGTTTTTTTTACAGTACACTGTTAAAAAAAATATTACAGCTGTTTTGAGAGAGTTTACCAGGCTTGAATCTTAACACCTTTTTTTGTGTTACCATCTTTTATGAATGCATTCTGAGATATATGTACATATGGTCTTACAATCAATCCGGATCTTTTATGAACTCGGCTGACATTTTGTAATGTTTAGGGCAAGGTAACTCAAGGATGCTTGGCTCCTCTTGCCCTATACAATAATCTCATTTTAATTTTAGGTTGTGCATTTTGTTTTTGTTCCTTTTTCTTTCTCTTAGGGAAAAGGAAGTTCCCCACTTTCTAGTAAGGTATGAAATGATACTTACTAAACTAATTGCAATATAATTTTGTTATAATTTGAAAAGTATATTTATTGGGGATGGCAATGGGGCTACCCCATTACCACCTATCCAGTGTACACCTTTTTAAGTTGCTGACCGACTGGCTACTAAAATTGCCAGACCATTTGTGGTTCAGCATCCACATCACCACCCACAGCTCAACCCTTTTATTGCTACAGTGCTCGAACTGCCTTTTTTACCACAGTAGGAGCTTGGGGGGGGGATCATACCCTTCCTTCCAGTGCAACGCCCACAGAGGTTGCAAAGTCCATCACTGTCTGGGGTAAATAAAAAGAAATGTGTCATTGCTAATAACCATTTGTTGGTTACAGGCTTAAAAAAGACCCAATGTATTCTAACAGTATAACCCAGCTCAGCCCCTCGGCTTTTTCTAGTGCAAATAGCTAAATGTACAAAACATATTATTGGTGCAAGGGCTACTGCCCTCAACAAGTAATCAGCTGAGCTGGAGGGGGGTTGTGTATGTATTTCCACATATTCATATCTTTAGATTGTCTTTTCAGCTTTCTTATCCTGTTTAGAAAAATACAAAACAACTTTCCATCACCTACTAGGGCAATGGGCGCAAACATCTGCTTTCTACAAGCACAAGCAAGTTTCTGTAATTTCAAAGTTCCAAAGCATTGCATATCCTGAAAAAGTCTTACAAGTTATAAGTGCCATGCCTGGCTAACAATGCAACAGCCAGGCCTTCTTTTCAAGTTAACAAAACAGAGTGGTGGGTTGCTCAAATAATTCTGTCAACCAAAACTAAGCAATTTTTACAAACCTAGGACTGCAACCCACGAACCTAAACTGCACTCCACCCTCTGCAACTTATTCCACTGTTGTGCTCAATACAAGCGGATTCACAATACTCCAAGATTCCTGGACTCTAAATTAAACTTTCAGTCTACAGATCCCGGCAGGGGGTCATGAGCTCTGTTACTGAAGTGGCTACTGCTCTTGTGGAATGGGCAAGAACTTGCCCCCGACCATGGTATGGCAGTGGTGGAGGCAATTTACAATCCATCCAGGCAGGTATTTGATAGTGACAGGGAGACCCCTTTGATTGGTATCAAAAAAATGAACAGTTGTTTTACCTGTCTGTAGTGTTTAGTTCTAACAAGGTAGAATCTATTCATTTGACATCAAGGGCATGTAGTGTCCTTTCCACCTTGCTCTGAGGGTTGGAAAAATAAGAAAGCAGAACCAGGAGCCTGAAACTGTTTCAGGTGGATCTCAGACAGTACCTTAGGGAAACATCTGGGGTGTGCACGCAAGACCACATTATCCTTATGAAAGGATATACAGAGGACCTGTGACTAGGGCATGTACTTTGGACATTCAGCATGCCGAGGTAATAGCCACTAGGAATACGGCTTTCCAAGCCAGGAATTTCATGTCACAAGTCGCAATATGTTCAGAATGCTTGCGTGTGAGCATGTCGAGCACAAAACTGAGATCCCAAGGAGTAAATGGTTTCTGTACTGGGGGTCTCAGGCGCAGGATTCCTCCAAGGAATCTGTTGAACAGTGGCAACTGAGCTATGGTCAGGATGCCTACAGGTTCATAGTATACTGAAACAACAGACAAATGGACCTTAACTGTGGGGAGCTGCAGTCCTGAGTATGACAGCTCCAATAAGTAGCCCAAAACCTTTTCAGGAGGACACTTAAAAGGGTCCATGGGGATTCTGGAACACCACATAGAAAAATGCTTCCATTTAGCTGGTACGTTTTCTGGATGGAAGGATTACAAGCAGCAAGTAGTGCCTTAGAGACCCACTGAGAAATACTGAACCTGTTGACTTCTATTTCTTCAGAAGCCAAGCCTAGAGACGGAGGGAGTGCATGGACTAGATGGCCCTGAGCCTGAGTTAACAAGTCCATTCTGAAAGGCAGAGTCATCAGTTTGCTGACTGACACCTGAGTCAGACATGGACACCAGATCTGCTGTGACCAGCAGTGGGCTATCAGAATCAACTTGCCCCCCCCACCTCTAGATTGAATAGCACTCTCTGAATGAAAGGAATTGGAGGGAAGGCATAGAGAAGCTAACATTTCCACTACAGCCTGAACGTATTCTGAGAAAAAGTACCAAACTGTGGATTTTTGGAGCAGAACTGCAGCAGTTTGGTGTTGATGGGGAGGACACAAAAAGAACTGCATGACATCATCTGGTAGAAACCACTCATGAGGATTTGCTACTATTTTACTGAGATTGTCTGCCAGAGTGTTCAGGACTTTGGGTAGATGTATTGCTTGAAGCAGGGTCCCCTGCTCCAGACATCATTCCTGCACTCTCACTGCCTCCCAGCAGAAAGGAAAGAATGGGCTCCTCTCTGCTTATTGACATAGTACATGACACATCTGTTGTCTGTCTGGAGGGTTAATGTCTTTTGACTGACCAGGTCCAATAAAGCCTGTAGGCCTTAAAGGACTGCCCACATCTCATGCACACTGACGCTGAGATGAATTTCTGAGTTGTTTCAGACTCCTTGTATCTGGAGCTTTTGAAAGTGGGCTCCCCACCTTGCTAAAGAGGCATCTGTGGTGAAAGTGATCTCTGGCTCCAGCAAGGAGAAGGGAAAGCCCTGGAGAAGAGTTTCCTTTATTGACCACTACAGGAGGGATTGCACCAGTGATCTGGTCACCTGTATTGGGTAGTTTTGAGGGTGTGATCTTGTGACCACTAGGTGAGTGGCATCCATTGAGCTGTCCTCATGTGCCCATGAGGCCTAACGTGCTGCACGGAATGTGCCGGCACTGACAGGCATTGCATGATACAACATGCCTGTCACAGATAGGTTTCCCCAGAACTCAGTGTACCCTGTGCTACCAATTTTCACAACCCTTCAGATGCCTGAATGGTAACCTTGATATATTGCCACCACCCAGCTTGACTTTCACTCATGATATCTTTAGGTCAGAGTCCCATCATAGAGGCCCGGTGGCCCTGAGGGTTCAGGCGCTGGACGCCTTACCTCACTCCATGCCGGCGACCCGTGTTCGGGAGCAAGCATGGGTTGCTGGGGCCGGGCCGGGAGGGAGGATGGGATGGAGCCCCACAGCAGCTCTCCTTCCTGGGGGATTACTGAACACTCTCTACATAATACCACCACTCAGGGAACCCGGTGGAAGGTG
This sequence comes from Neoceratodus forsteri, assembly GCA_016271365.2. Lineage (NCBI taxonomy): Eukaryota > Metazoa > Chordata > Ceratodontiformes > Ceratodontidae > Neoceratodus > Neoceratodus forsteri. Next base: position 1,503,215,861 of record CM028129.1, read on the forward strand.
CGGTAGGATGGAGGCAGCAGCAAGAACACTGGGTAGAAGTCAGCAGGGGCGGAACAGGAGGCATGTCTCTGTGCGCCTCCTAGCTCATTGGCCCCCATCACATGCTGACATCTGGGGAGGACATAAAAAGAAGGAAAAAACCCTTGCTCTCTCCTAGGCGATGACACCTCACGGTGCATTCCAGATGGCTGCAGCAGACTCCGCTGTGCTGGCACCATGACAAGAGAAAGGATTGGTTTGGAGGAGGACTAGGGAGGTCCCTCCTCACCCACCCGGGGGGCTACCAGGTACCTAGGATTAGTGGACCATGCACTCTAGGGGCAGACTGTGACCGGATCGGGAAGCAGTAGCAAGGATGTCTGAGAGAGTGGAGAGAGGAGGGAAGATGGAGCATAAATACAGCGGGAAAAAAATCCCATTTCAGCCACTGTTCACACAGTACAGCAGCCCTTTCCTAAAGGATGAACAACCCACCCCTTTAGCCACAGCTAAGAACACTTTTCTTTGGGTAGTTTAGTAGCCTGTCTCTTTGGAAACGGATCACAGATTTGCCAGCTACCCCAGGTTATCTATACCTTTTAACTAGAGGACAGCAAAAGTTTAAAATTCCATGTTCCTGTACATCCCAAACCTGCTAAATTATTTTGCAAACAAAATAGATAATAATAAAAAAAAAAACATTGGCTTTGTGTCACAATGCCTTCTGGACTACAGAGTTTGCTCTGCTGTTTGGGAGAAAAGCTCAGACTCGAGTTGTATGCAGGACAGCACCTATGAACAGGAGCTTCTGGAACAGTACTAACCAAGAACTAAGAACAACCTCTACTGTCTGTTCTGTTTCCTGTCTAGTTGGAATTTTTAGTACCTGGTTGTCCAGATAGGAAAGACTTGGAGTCCAAGCTTTCTGAGGTGTGCTGTGATAACTACAAAACACTTTCTAAAAACTCATGGCACTGAAGAAAGCCCAAAGGAGGAACTCTGAACTGGAAATGTTTGGGGTTTACCAGAATATGGTGATATGCATCCTGCATATCCAGTGATGCTTACTAATCCTGGGGATTCAGGTATGGAAGCAGAGACCCCAAGCAGACCATCTTGAACTTTTCTTGATCCATGTACTTGTTTAGTTTTCTGAAGTCAAGAATGGGGAGCATGCCTCTGGATTTCTTGTGTATAAGGAAGTATCTGGAGTAGAATCCTTTTTTTGTTCTGACTTCATTACTACCTCACTGCCCTGTTGAGCAACAAGCCCACTATCCCCCTGAGTTAACAGCTCTGACATCTGGGCTGAGAGTGAGAACTGCTGTCTGGAGGGTTGTCCGACAATTCTATGGAGCATCCCTCTCAGATAATCCTTAACACCCATTTGTCTGTCATGACAGATTCCCATTGACAACAGAACTGCATGGAGTCACCAGAGAGGAGTGATCCATCTCGAGCAGCTGAGGTGGACATGGGGCCAGCAACTCATAGCAATGCGTGCCTTAGGTGCCTGCACCTTTGGTTGGGCATTCTGCTGCGGCAAAGCAGACTGAGCTTTGCGCTACCGGTAGCCAACTGGGCCTTTATCACGAAAGGACTGTTTGTTGTGGCAAAAGCCACGACCTCTCCCTTTGTGGAGAGTGGACTGAATTACCCTGCAATCTTTAAGGGTTGTTTTCTTTCATTGGAATCCTTAAGGGCCTAGTCTACGTGCAGTCCAAAGAGATAAGTGCCATCTAATGTTACATTCATTATCTGCTGTAGGACATCAGAAGCAAAGCCAGCAGTATGCACCAGGAGAGTCTCCAGATGCAAATCCCTGTAGTTGCAGAGCAAACTGCTGTATTATAGGAATCTATGGACGCTTTTAACTGGCGACTATTAAATTTGATACCTGAAGTGACAGTCACCAAGAGCTCTTGCTTGGAGGAAGAGTTAGGCAAGCTCTCTGCAATGGATTTGAGCTTGGTCCATAAACTGGTACTCATCCTTCGAAATCTGAGACTTGTAAGCTGTTATTCTCAGACCCAAGGTGGACAAAGCAAATATCCTTTTCCCCCTAATGACTAGTTTATGTGACTCCTTGTTAGTGGATTGCACAGTGGCCTCTTTTGGGGCTATAGCTCCGACTTTATTAGCCATAATCACAACTGCATCCGCTATAGGCTGGGTGTAATATACTGGTTTCATCCTAGGAGCCAAATTCTTCTTGTTCAACTGTCTACAGACAGCAGGAATAGAAGCCGGCCTACTCCTGGCACCTCTGTGAGGATTTTAATAGCAGGCTGGACTGGCAGAACCATGAACAGTGGCACAACAGGCATTTCAAAAATTCTAACTGAATTTGCCTAACTTGATCAATAGGCTCTGTCTCAAAATGTAAAGCACTACGTGAATTTTTGAGCAGTGCTCGAATTAACTCCTCCAGGGGAACCTTAACACAGGCCGGCTCAGGCTCCAAAGGTACCAGAGAATCCTTATCACTACAGCAGGTATCCAGAAATAGATGTAGATCTTGCTCATCCTCATCTGTATGAGAGGAGAGAGGCACAAACTGCAGTCCCAGAGTGCCCTGCGCCATGGGCGGCACTAACAACAGTTCTGGGGTGAAGGTCTTGGCAACATATGTGGCACTGTATATGACACCAGAGCACCGACAGCGTCACCAAAGGCATCACCAATTGAGGACTCAGAGCCATCAGTGATTCTGAAAGCCTTGGCACCAGAGCTGGAGTCTATGCCATCAAAGACAATGGCACTGAAGGCTCAGATGTCACGGGAGCCACTCAGGCCAAAGCAGACACTGTCAATGATGCTGCCACACTTAGCATGCACTGAAACTTCTGCTTCATAAGGGCAGCCAAATGATCAGACAACTCACCCGAAGGCTCCCCAGAGGACAGTGGGAGGCTCCGGGATGGATACATGGGCCTGCATGCCTCAGCAAGTTCATGTCCTTGACAGGGATGATTGAGGAGATTCTGGGCCTATAGGTGTTGAATGCTTCAGTACAGAGAGGCGTGAGCCCAGCCTCAATCAGTGCCTTCTCTTCTCTTATCAGAAGGTTTAGTGTGCTCTATAAATGATCTGGTTAGGGACAGGCCAGGTCTTGAGGTAGACAGAGTCCTAGGCAGACTTTCTTGTGATGAGGGGAGGCGGGACTTCTTCTTCCCGGGCTCTCCCTTTCTTTTTCTCTCAATACCTATTCACCACCCAGTTGAGGAGGGGCAGCCTGCTGATGGAGCCCAGTGAGATGTCAGGAATATGTCGGCAGCATGCCAATCCACCCCAAATGTCAATCTCATATGCATATTATACTGCATCATATGTCAAGTGTTATTCCACAGCCAAAATGGTTCTTTTGCTGACAACACGTCAGCCAAATCAGTTCTTTGCCTTTGTAAAATTGACCCTCCCATTAAACACTTACTGCTCCCCTCCATCCTCTCTACCACTTGTAAAATAATGTTCCCTGATCTTTAGTGGGACACTTTCCTACCCCATCCTGTATGTGGGAAGGGGGTTGGTATGACTGGTTTTTAAATTAACAAAAAAATAAATAAAAATCTCACTCTACGCAAATTCTCTGGGGCCAACACACAATTAGGGGCATAGGAACAAATAAAATAAAGACTTTTGAAGCATAAGACTCCTTCAGGACATGGCTGCACCATCTTTGTTGTCCTCTGACCTTAGCAGTCAACCTATCAGATTGCTAGAAAGCAAAACAAAAAGCAAAGACTTGTGGGACAGTGGGACACCAGGTACCTCCTCAATGTTCCTGGCAGACACTGGGGAGCCTATCAGAGGAAAGGACAGGACAAAAGGACAGATGGACAACCCTGTGCAGCCAATTAGATGCTGAATCTGAGAAAGAAGTTTCTGAGCTCTCTAGGACCTTGTGGGAGTCTGGAGGAGACACTGAAGAGAGCAGACCTGCTGCCATTGTGAGAGAGCTGGAAGCCTAGCCAGGCTTGATCCTGTGAGCCCTCCCCTGGCCTTTTCCTTCCAAAATCTGACCTGCTGTGAAATTGGGCTTGAAGGGCACCTGCTGAACGAAGTTCCTGAAAGTCTGTGCCTGTGGTGAATTTCTGCAGTTGAAGTTGTTGTGAGAGAAATCCGGGTGAGAAATCCACGTCAAGAAAAGCTGCTGAGCTGTCAGATTGGAGAAGGAGATCTTCATCCAGTATAGACTACTGTGCAGCCAGGTAGGAGGCCTGTTAGCCCTTCTCAAGCAGGATGAATCAAGGAACGGGGAGTCACAGGGTGCATGCCCTGAGTACTCTAATACTTCTACTTGGAAGGGAGTCAGACTGTGGGGGGCCCTCCCTCAGCATGGGCTCCTTGGGAATTGTGAAGCTGCTGTGTAGTGTTTCTGTGACCATGTGACAGCTGAGCCAACAATAACCTGTTTACATTGTTTACTGGTGAAGGTAACAGCTGTCTCATTGGTCCCCAGTGGGCGGTGCAGTATAGTGTAAGAAGGGGGAAAGGTACTGCATCCCAGGAGGTGGTACTGCACACTACATCTGGCCCACTTATTCACTCTGGGTGGAGGAACCACACTATTTCCTATTCTTTCTGGGATGAACCCCTCCCCCACTGCAGGAGAAAGAGCAAACCTTCCAGACCCCCTCCTCTCCCTCCCTTCCCCCTTTAACCTCTTGTAATCACCCACCACTTCTGGACCCCTCCCCCTTCTGTTGTCACCTACCCTCAGGCTTTCTCCAACCATCCTTACTGTTTCCACATCCCACCCCCCATGTTTCTGTTCTGACAAAGTCTTTCTATCAGACTGCTAACCTTTCCCTTCACCTCTACTCCTTTTCTCCTTGCAGACCACACCTCATACCCCTCCTCTCCCCCATCTTCTTGTAATCACCCATCACCATTGGCCCCCTACCCTCATGCTTTCTCCAACCTAAACGCACCTGTGATCACTCGACTGGTCTCCAACTGATGATGCTCTGGACGTGGACTCAGCCCTAGAATACTTTATCACTACCTTTAACGCAGCATGTGATGTTCATGCTCTATACAAGAAATGAAATATTAGAGGATCAATGAGCCCATGGGTGACTCATGACCTTCTAGAACTGATGAAATCCTGTGACCAACTATGGTACTGTGCTAAAGCATCTAACACCCTAAGGAATACTCAGGCCTACAAATCAGCACGGAATGCTTGCACAAGAGCTATCCGCCAGGCGAAAGCTTCCTACTATAGGAATGCCCTTGCAAACACCTGGAATGATGGGAGAAAGTTCTGGGACAACCTCTCCAAGGTAATTGGAAAAAAAAAGTTTCCCCCACAATGCTCAACATTGATGGAACTATCACCCTGGATAAAGTAACCATTGCTAACGCTTTCAATTCAACATTTTGTGACCTCAGTCATGTGCTCCCACCTAACTTCTTCGATCCCACACCAACAGTAACCCATCCCACCATCCCTCAGACAGCCCAGCTGCACCCCCCATTTTATTTTAAGGCCATCATTGAAGGGTTAGCCAGGAAACATCTACTCAAAGTACTCGGGAAGTCTAGGCATAGTGCTGACTCCCTTGATTTGAAACTCATCATCCTCAACTTTGATGAAGTTCTACCACCCCTTACAAAAATTCTCAACCGCTCTCTTATGCTCTCACAATTCCCAACCAAATGGAAGTCTGCTGTGGTGACTCCTATCCACAAAAGTGGAGACAAGACTCTCACAAGTAACTACAGGCCTATATCCATCCTTCCCCAACTCTCCAAGGCTTTGGAAAGGATAGTTGCTGAATAACTCATAGACTACCTGGAAAAATATAACCTCCAATATTCCTAGCAACATGGCTTTTGAAAAAGTCACAGCACCACCACTGCACTACTAGACTTCACCTCCTTCATCCACCAGGCACTAGACCACAACCAATTGGCCGGTGCCACCTTTATTGATCTGACTAAGCCATTTGATACAGTTAACCACTCCCTACTAACTGGAGAACTATCTCATCTTGGCCTTTCACCGGATGTCACTCGCTGGTTCCAAAGCTACCTTAGTGACCGCTCTCAGCATGTCAGAATTAAAGACACCATCTCGACCCCCCTTCCAGTCTGTTCAGGTGTACCACAAGGTTCCATCGTTGGCCCCCTACTCTTCAGCATCTTCATGAATGACCTGCCTGCCACTTGCCATGCCCGAGTTCTACTCTATGCAAATGATGCAGTCATTTTCTCTAGCCACTCCGAACCCCATGACCTCCAGCAATGGCTACAGCATAGTTTCTCAGAAGTAGAAACCTGGTTCAGGTCACGTAAACTCATCCTAAACTACTCAAAAACCAAATCAATGCTGTTTCATGGTACTCACAACAAACACAAACTCCAACAACTGCTAATCTACAATAGTGGTGGCACTGTGCTGAAACAGGTAGACCAGTTCAAATACCTGGGAGTGACCCTTGACTTCACTCTTTCATACTCCATGCATATACTGTAAATAACCTAGCTAAAGCTGTGAATACATGCATAGGCCTGCTATATAGGCATAGACACTGTCTGACAGACGAAGCATTAAAACTTGCCATCCAGAGCTCAATCACCTCTTTAATTGATTATGGCCTTATAGTTTATGGATCAGCTACTGACACTGCCCTCCTGCGTATAGCCATAGCCTTAAACAAGGCCTGCCGGCTCCTCACCACAGCCTCTAGACTCACACACACATGTGAGCTCTATGAACAGGCTAACCGGCTACAACGTCAAGGTAGAATTAAGTATCAGACCTGCTTATTTGCTAAGAAGACAGTGCTAGGCCTCCTTCCACCAGGGGTTCAATCTATACTTTCCCCTCACTATGCCACCTGCCTTACCAGGAGTTCTGGAACACTAGTCTTCACAGTTCCCCACTGCCGGACGACTCAAGGGCAGCGCTCCTACAAAGTTAGGGCCTCTAACTGGTTCAACACACCCCCAGTGGATATCACCAATGCACCGAATCTCAGCTCCTTTAAACACAAACTACGACAGCACTTGGTGGTCAGTGCCTACTGTGACTGCTACACTTAAATTTCCTGCTCGCCCTCCTGGCCTTTCCATTACTTATGCACTCTCACCACACCCCGCTTCCTCCTTATTAACTCCTTCCAATATCTCACGTCAGCCACTTCAGCCTTCTCCCTTGGCCCCCCAGATTTCACTCCTCCCTCTCTCCATTCTCTCTCACATCCTTGTCCCTCCCCTCACCTATTACCCCCTGCACCTCCTAGCTTTTATATTCTCTCTCTTTCCTTTCTCCCCTAGCCCTCTTTAACTCCCTTCTAGTTCTCATTTCTCTCTCCCTTCTCCTCCATGCCCATACTAACTCTTCTCTCCTTCTCACACCCATCCTGTTACCCCCACTTACATTTCCCATCCCTTCTCCCCTTCCCTCAATCACCACCTACTCCTCTCTTTCACCACCTACCGTATCCCTCCAATCCCCACCTCCTCAGTTCTTGCCTGTCCCCTACTACCTTATCCTCTCACCAACTATCTCTGGCCCTCTCATGCACTTGTTAGATCACCTGACAAAGCCTTTGGCAGCTCATGCATTCTGTAATGTTTTACCTGTTACTAATTCTTTTGTCTTATCTTGACAAAGCCACTGGCAACTCAGGTACTGTAATTGTATTAACTTATCTACCTGCATGTTCTTGTCTATTCTTGTCCATTGTCCAAGACGTGGAACCTTTGTAAAAAACCACTGTTTGCTCAAAGGTGTTATCTGAAATTGTCTTAAATAAATAAATAAATAAACCTTCCCCACTGTTTCACATCCCACCCCCCTCTACTTTCTTTTTTGACAACGTTTTCTACCAGACTGCTAGCCTTTCCCCTTACCTCTACCCCTCTCCTCCAACCTGCCCCTGGTTCTCCCTTGAACCCGTCTACTTTCCTCACTGCCAAGGATCAACTGTCTCCTTAACTATCTCCCTTTGTAAATTGTTACTGCTGCACCTCGGTGAACTGTTTACTTGTTTATTATCATGTGCTGTATATTACGTATTTTCAACTATTTGTTTTTGTTCTCTGACAGGGAACCTTTGTAAAAGAGCTTCTGCTCAAAGGTTGTTTCTGAATAATTAATAAATAAATAAATACAATAAAAATAAACCCAGTCCCTCAGCCAGGTGGGCCCTGTACAGTCACCAGACGGGGGATGTAAACCCAGACACAGTGACTCGAGGGTCACATGCTGATACAGAGCCTGTCTGGCTTTCTCCCACCATCAGTGTCTATGGTCACCCAGCTGACAGTATGGTAGTGGAGGCAGCAATCCCAAAGAAGGAAAGTGTCCACTGGGATGCACAGCCCTGCTTCTGTTGTCAACCCGCCAGCATCCAGGCTCGTTCCTGAACCCGGGTTGTTAGTGTCAGATTGATGCTGTGCTGCCAGGCTGGTTTGCCCTCCTCTTTCTGATATTTTACTAAATGGTTTCCTCCTTGTCTCTCTCCCCAGGCCTTCCCCTTCAAGTGTCTTCTCAGCTCTGACACCCTTTGCCTTCTGGCAGCTATTCCCATAACTTTTTCCCCATGATAGAACCCTCAGGCTGAGTGGGGCAATCCAGAGCCATTCATCCATCCAATGCTGCTAAAAGATGGGTGCAGAGGCCACCCTGATGGCCTAGCAGCAGTGAATCATGCTGCCATACAGACAACCTGGGTTTAGGAATCAAAATGGTGCATCGTGCTGAGGGAAGGGAAGGTCTGGCTTGCCTTGGGGAAGTGCTGGCGGCAGCTTCTGCCACCCCAGAGGTCCCTGTGGCTAGGCCAGCGATATTGCTCATGTGGCAATGGGAATTGGTACACAGTGAGGCTGACATAGGCATCGCCCATACCTGTGGTGGAAGGCAGAAAAACCTGGCTACTGGTTCCTCGACTTGACCAGGGTATATCCTTGTGAACAGGTACATCCCTGCAGGATGGACAGCCACCTGGGAAATAAAATGTATTCAGTAAGAAAGGGGTGCAGGTCCCTGAGGTGCCTTGCTGTTATCCCAAGACTTGGCATCCCTTGTGGATTTCCTAACCTCACCCACCCACTGGGACGCTGACACGGATGGTCCCAAGAATGCACAGGCACACAATGGTATGCTGACTCTGAACCAGCTGCTGTCCCTCCCTCCCACTAGTGGCTCCTTGACTTGTGTTCTGCCCCCTGAGCCACCAGGAGGGGGGCAAAGCCCCAGGAAGACTCTTTCTTCCTTCCCAGAGTCTGAGAGTGTCTGAACGAAAGTTAACTCCGCCTCTTGCCAGATCACACCTGTATCCCTGTTTTGGAGTAAGAAGAAGGGGCATCAGCATGTTAAAGTCTTCCCCAGCTTTGCACTAATTTTTGTTTAATGCGTTGAGATCTACTTCATGCCACAGCCATCAACAAGACACCGCTGTCACTGCTATACTTCATGAAGACTGCTTTTCCATTTAAATGTGGGAATCAGTTAATGTGCTTCCCAGGATAACTTTTAAAAATATAATATTTAGCCACAATTTAGCATTCATTAACATTAATTTCTTTTATGTATCGCCCCATATTCTTTATTATGGAAGATATCTGCATGAAAACGGGTTCTCTGTGTCTGAGATTTCATCTCAATCTCCTGCTTTGTCCTCTGCTGAAGTCATACAGCACTTCTGTTTGTGATATGACAATCTGTTGCTGTGGAAATGGCCATGGTCTTACAGCAGATTATGATTTCAGTGGAGAGAGAAACAAGAGGATAAGATGAAGTTGAAGACACAGAGATTTCTTTTCATGAAAATGTCCTCAGTAATAAAGGATGAGAAGACAAAGAAAATTAACAACACATAAGCTGAACAGTGTCTGAATAAGTGGAGGCCACTTAAATGAATACCTGATAATAGAATAGGCCTGTTAAATGAATACCTCTACTACATGCAGATTAATTTATCCCTAACCCTAATTTAGATACAGGGGAAGTCCTCTTAAATGAATACCCGATACAGGAATGAACCTGTTAAAAGAATAAAAGAGTGCTTGTCCAGAAAGTTACAGCATAATACTTTTCCGTTCCCGATAAAAGAACAGACCTGTTAAATTAACAGTTTTGCTGTGCCCAGTTTTTGCCAATGCAACAATTCTCTGAAGGCCTCTTAAATGAATATCTGATAAAACAAAGAATTCTGATAAAGGAATACATTTGTCCTGCATTAAGGCTATGCATATAACAGGGCTCCATTGCATACAGTTTTAAATGCTGCTAGATATTGAAAAATTGCTTGACATTGTCCATGAAGAACCTTGAAAAGCAAACTGAATCTATTGATAAACTTGTTCACCTCTACAATTTTGTGGTTTTAAATTAAGTACCAACAGGATAGATCGCTGATGCCACACTTTTCTAACTACTCTAATACATTTTATGGCTTCCAAGGGATCAGCAGCGACAAAACAGTTAATTTTTTTGGGGGGGTGGGGTCTGTACCATGTTTGCTTTTTTATTGAGCTCCTGTTTCAGATACTGCGGGTCATCCTCCATTTTCTGATGTTCTCTATAGCCTGGATCCTCTCTCAGTCTGCAGTTCTCCTCATCAAGGCATTCCTGGCTCTTCTCATAGGATTTAATCGTTCCCATCACATTCTGAAATTAGAAGAGAGTTAAGAACTTATTAAATTTGGCAGAACAAATATGTGTTGAAAAAAGAAAGAGTAAGGTTAATTGTAATTAGGACTGTGTTCGATCTAAAGTATGAAACAAAAGCATGCCTATTAATCTTTCATTAAAAATGTTTTGACCTGCGCATCTTAACCTTTCATCAACCAAAATGTACTGTGATGTCCCGTACCCCTCAGCTTTTCATCACCCAAAATGTACTGGCCCATATCTCTCAACAATTCATTTCCCAAACTCTAGTGTCCCATAACTCTCAACTTTTTGTCACTCAAAATGTAGTGCTCTGTACCTTTCAACATTTTATCACCCAAAATCAAGTGCCCCGTACGTTTCAAAGTTTCATCATGCAAAATGTAGTGTCCTGTACTTCTTATACTTTTGGCACCCAAAAAGTATTGTCCTGTACCTCTCAACCTCTTGTCATCACAAATTTATGGTCTTGTACCTCATAACCTTTTGATGCCCAAAATGTATTGTCCTGTACCTCTCAGCTTTTTGTCACCCAAAATGCAGTGTCCCACAACCTGTCAACTTTTCACTGAATGTATTTTCTGATATTTGTTAGTCTTTCATCGACCAAAATGTATTGCTGTACCACTCAACATTTCGTCATCCAGACTTTATTGTTGTGTACTTCTTAACCTGTTGTCTGGATTGGCTGTGGTAATTTTCACTATGATCCCATCCTTAAGGAGGACTCCTGGGGCAAAGATATTCAAAAAAGTGCAAAATGGAGTACAAACATTTGCACTCCATCTTGCAATAACGCTGGTGGGCAAATATGCTATATTTAGAGGAATGGCGCAGGGTGCTGTTTGTCTGAATATAGGGCCATTGTTGCCCAGCGCTAAGCCACTTAGCCCCCACCCAAACAGTGCCCCAGAATAGGGCCCCTGCAATGGTTAGCACTGGGGCTAAATTTGCAATATTCAAAAGTCCCCATGCAAATGAAGCCATTGAGCATGCAAGGCGCTAAGGGGTCATTTGCATGCCTATTATGGATTCATCTGCATGGGGCTGCAGATCCTTTAGCGCTTGACAATTGCCCGCCCCATGAGCTGTCCCTGGTGCCAACGGCTTCCACCCTCCCTCTGATCCCAGTTCACCATAACCAGTAAAACATTCCTGGTGTCTAGTGCCCCCCCTCACCGATCGCCACCCGATAATGAATATATCAGATACCACTGGTGTCCAGTAGTCCCTCCCCTTCCTCGTTCTCCAATCACCGTCCGCATATAAAATAATATATTCCCTGGAAGTCCAGTGGTCCCTTCCACCTCCTGCATTCTTTGATAACCGTCCCTGTATAAACTAATATATTCCCTGGTAGTCCAGTGGTCCCACCCCATTCCCCCATTCTCCAATCGCTGTCCCGTATAAACAAATATGTTCTCTGGTAGTCCAGTGGTCCCTCCCCTCTCCCCTGTTCTCCAGTCATCACCACCACCGTATAAAATAATAGATTCCCTGGTAGTCTAGTAGTCTCCCCCCCCCCCCAAATCACCATTGTGTTATTTAATTTCTTAACATTTCCCTGGTAGTGTAGTGGTCCCTGCCTGTCCCTGATCACCATCCCGTTAAATACTAAGTAATATATCCCTGGTGGTCTCGTACACCCCCCCCTGGCAGGTAGTGACCCACCACACCGCTCTCCCCATCTCGATCCCCAGCTAGTGACCAGCACAGCCCTCCTCTCTACACCATGGCCAGCCACCGACTGAGCTGTCACTGAGTGCGTACTGTATAAAGTACGCGCTCACTGATTGGCAGCTGTCGTGCTAGCTGGGCTTTCGAATATGGCACTTCCATGCATAACCCGGTTTGCTTGGGCAAACTGGGTTTTGTGCCCGGGCAAAGTTTTGAATATCTGGCCCCTGGTGTGAGATCTCTGCATCAGAGTTTTCAGCTGCTTTTGTTTCCCTACTGATTGACAGTATATTTTCTTTGGACTCCAGGGGATGTATTTTGTATTGTTACTGGATGTGTGTGACCGAAGGGGAGCTTCCATTTTGTCTAGCAGGTGTGCTGTAAGTTACAGTCAGGGTAGGCAAGTCATTAGTAACACCATTGCAACAGTTGTGCTCTTTGAGGGCTGCATGCTACATCATGAAGGGAGGGTGTGGCAATAGTGTCAGTTGTTTGGCATTTCAAAGAGGAACTTGAAGAGAAGCTCCCAAAGTACAAAGGGTGGGATGGTGAGAGTACTGGAGGGCACTGGTCGTGGAGAGCTGGGCAATGCATTTCTAGAGCTGAAATTTTAGGATAATGCAGCCCATCTCCTCTAGCGGTCATTAATAAGCTATAGTCAGAGATGGTCCCACTGGGTTTCTTCATGATTCACAACACGAGATTGAAAGAAAGGGAAGGCCTTAGTACACTGGTTCTTTCTGACGATGTTGTATCTGTGCTAAGTAAAGGGAGTCAGTAGATAAACTCAAAAGAGGAAGCAAAATATTTAATGTCCATGAAGCAATGGAAAATGTTGGCAATTACAATGCACTGTATGTAGACTCTACAACTCTTTAAGGGGAACACTCAATGCTAAGAGACCCACAACCCCAGTGTGGGTTGGGTCCCAATCTGCACTTTGTGTACAAAAACACTTTTTTGTACTTGTTTACTGCAGTACAGCACATGGCACCAGACTGATTCTGCTGACTTCCAAGCTGACATTTTCTGGAACTATAAATCCCAGAATCCCCTGCAGCTGACATCAGAGCAGAGCTGCAGTAATGGGAGATTCAAAAGTCTGCAGAGCATGTACTCACCTTCTATGATAATATTAGTAATGCCTTTCATGGGTCAAATCAGTGACTATCATGTACCTTTACTACTGCAGAGCCATCAATAAGGTACACATGTAAACTTGGTAACTATATTGATCACATTTAACATCGATGTCAAAACTGCTGACTGGATGAAAAGTTGGATTACTAACAGGATTCAAAAAGTGTGTATTAATAGATGCCTTCAGAAATGGGGAGAGTCATCAGGTGTGTGCTGCAGGCATCTGTTTTGAGACCTGCGCTGTTTTCTGTTTTTTAAATTTTTGTTTCTGCTTCTAAGCACCCAATGTGTCCTCGACCCCTTCTCACACCTTTCCATGCCTCCATTCACATCACCATGCCTTTTCTAAGGGCTTACCTCATGTTCCCTCATGGTACACCCTGGCTTCCCACCACTAAAGGCAGGGCCCCCAGGTTGGGCCAGGACCCTCAGAAGATTCTCTCAGCCAGTATTCTTTGGAAAGAGTGCCTATGTCAGAGGGTGAGACCTGCAGGCTGAAAGGACATCATTTTGCATGTCTAGGGATTTATCTCCTTGTTTCCACTCTTGAGGACACCATATGCTTGGATGACATGGTGTGCACCCATCAGTAGCACCCTCCTCACCCTGTGGCCATGAGCTGTACCTCCACCTGACAGTACCTAGGCAGCTTCTTGCACTGAGGCACCAATGCTCTCTCTACTTGGAAGAGAGAAGTGGCTGTTGGGATGCTCAAGTCTTCTCCATCCCCCCACCTCACCTGGCCCCCAATGACCCAGGCTCACTCCTGAAACAGGGTTGCTGAAGTTACGAGTGGCAGTTCTACCTCTGCGTGGATGGACTGCCCCTGTTTGCAATTTATATTAGTGATATAGCAAGAGCTGTTAAAGGGTGGATCAATAAATTTGCAGATGGACCAAACTAGGTGGACTGGCAGACAACAGTACCAACAGAGGTTCAATATAATCTAATCTAGATATTAATGCCAACTGAGTAAAGCATAGTGGTGTGACATTCGGTGCTGACAAATGTGCTGTGGTGTACCTAAGGTCTAAAAATGAACATGCAAATGAATATGAAAATGCAAATGAATGGAGTTCCTGGAGGTAACAAGTCTGCATGATGTCCGGCAACATGGGTTCATTAAGGGAAGATCTTGTCAGACTAACCTAGTCAAATTTTTTGACTGGGTGACAAGATCATTGCATGTTGGGCCCCCGGTTGACATCCAGTATCTGGGCTTCAGCAAGGCATTTGACTCGGTACCATAGGTGCATAGGAGACCGTTAGGAAAACTGAGGAACTTAGGGGTGGGGGTAAAGATGGTAAATTGGATTGGGAACTGACTGAGGAATAGATAGCAGTGGGTGGTGGAGGTGGTAAGGGTTTCACTACCCAGAGGTGTCATTAGTGGGGTTCCGCAGGGGTCTGTCTTGGGTCCACTCCTGTTTAATGCATTCATAGCAGACATTGCAGGGGGAGTCAGGAGCAAAATGTGCTTGTTTGCTGACGACTCCAAACTAGGAGCAGTGGTGAATAGTGAGAAGGGGAGTAGGACTCTCCAAGAGGAACTGGAAATACTGGAATGGTGGTCTCACACATGGCAGCTGGGGTTTAATGCTAGGAAGTGTAGTATACTGCATTTAGAGGCTAGGAACCCAGAGTACAGTTACCATCTGGGGAAGGGGCATACAGCTAACATTTTCGAAGGTGGAAAGGGATATGGGTATGGTGATCGATGCCAAAATGAATCACTCAGAGCAATGCAGAGGAGTGGCGGCAAAGGCAAACAGAATGATGGGGGTGCATCACCTGGGGATGACTTCAAGGAGGAAGGAGGTTATCCTGCCTTTTTAAAATTGCTTGGTTAGACCACACTTGGAGTACTGTGTACAGTTCTGGCATCCTTACTTTCTTCCTATTTAGCTTTTTGTTCCTGTCGCCTCCTGGGCGGCGAGGATTATCCGTATTTTCTGATTTTCTTCCTAACCCCGGGTCTCATGTAGGCCCGCTTTGCACCCCGTGGTAGCCAGCTCAGCCCCTTCCACCTCCCAATACTTTGCTGCCCCCTCTCCGCCTACGCTACCCACCGGACCTCCACCCAGTGGGAGCGGAACTACGGAGGGGCGCCAACCCACCCTCACCACCCTCAGGAGAGGAGAGGAGAGCTGCATACTGGCATGCTCAATCTTGCTCTGCCCTCCCCCCGCACACCGGCACCCCGATGATCCGAGGTCTTTCCCAAACTCAGGTCACTGGCATAGCACGAGGTAAGGCATCTAGCGCCTCAACCCTCTGCGCCACTGGACCAGCATTGGCATCCTTACTTAAAGAGAGATGTCATACTCCTGGAGAAAATTCAGAGGAGGGCATCCAAGATGATCCACATCATGGGGGAAAGGTCCTACGAGGAGAGACCTAGGGAGCTGAACATTTACTCCTTGGAGGACAGCAGGGATAGAGGGAATATGATAAGAGACCTTTAAATACTTGAAGGTGATCAATAGAGTGAATACAAAGGGGTTGTTCAGATTAAAGGGGGGAGGGTCCATGAGAGGGCACAGCCTGAAGCTGATAGGAGGAAGGTGCAGAAGGGAACAGAGAAAACACTACTTCACGGAAAGGGTGGTGTCCCCCTGGAAAGAGTTACCAGAGGATCTGATTGCCTTGGAATCAGTGCGAAGCTTCAAGAAATGATGGGATAGGTACAGGCAGTGGTGCCGGAATGGTTTGAAAAGTAGTAGGGCCAAGGACGTAAGGGGTAAATTTTCCCCTATTAAATATATTATCATGATAGCAAAAAGTGATTGGGCCACTTATGAAAGTGGTAGGGCCATGGCCCTAGTGGCCCCCCCCGTTCCGGCACCTATGGGTACAGGTGGGGGGGGGGATAGAACAGTAGGGGAAATGAGGGTGGGACACCTTCAGGCGTGGGAAGGATAAGGGGAGAAGGGGTAGCTGCAGCGACTGTAATGTTAGCTGCACATGAACAGACGTGATAGACCATTTGGCCTAATCTGCCAGCATCTTCATATGTTCATGTTTCTAAATGGTATTGTCCTAAAAAGTGATGATTCCAAAAAAAGATCTAGGTCTGATTATAATGTAGATAGATTTCAAAAGTCACACACACACATACACTCTTTCTCTCTCTCTGTCTCTCTCTCTCTCTCTCTCAAGCAATAAGGTATGACCAGGGGTTTGATTAACAGTCTCTTAATCACCTTCTTGGGGTGTAATATGGCATGAGGTGCAGCTGAGTGCCATATTGCCCCAAGCGGGTGATTAACTGGTCATACCTTAAAAATCATTGTGTTATCATCTGTTTTGAAATAATAATAACTATCTTGTGTGTAACCCCCCTGCAAATGGGGGTTCCCAAAAGACTTCCAGGAGCTTGCTTGAATGCTCCAAGCCTGAATGGTGTTTGGCATTTAAGCCATTTATCAGTGAGTGTTTTTAGAGCCTCTGGTACTGTCTCTTTAAGAGCTGTCTGCTTGCAGACATAATTAGTTTGTATGGGGGGACTGTGTGCTTCTCTGAGTACCACTTAGCTGCTGACAATTAACTTCATTTTTGCAGTCACTAGGAGTGCAAAGGGAACCTATCTGAAAGATGTAACTGTTTACCAGAAATTATTTAGAGTAATAATGAAATTACAGTTTGTCTAACCTGCTTTCTTTGCAGTCAGAACTGTGTCTGCTAGTTCCCCATTCTAGTTTTGAACTGCTGAACTGGACCAATCAGTGTGGGGTAAGCTAGCTCTAAAATGGTGCCTTGGACGAATCAGAACTTGGACTCATAATCTGAGCCAGCCACAAGAGGATTGTATGGGCAGTGACTCTGGGAGATGTAGTTTAGACTTCAGTGCCTTTTGGACCAACAGCAGCAGTCTATTGTGAGTGACAGCCAATCCAGTCAAGAACTGGGAGGAACTCAAAGGAAGTGCCCGGTTTTGTCGGTTGGAGTTCAGTTGAGCTTTGGCAGAAGAAGGAAGGAGCCTGTACTTTTCAGTGTGCAGTTTTAGTCAAAAAGCGTGTATAAGGCCCAGAGTTCCGGTCTGCAGCTTGTTAGGACTGAACTGGCCTGTGAAAAGAATCAAAGGATCTCTGAAGAGTAGAAACCAGGCTCACCCTGTAGAAGACTGGAAGAATTGCTGAAAATTGCACTCGGTCTGTCAGGAACTGAATCTGCTGTGTGTTCTCCCGGTATTGTGCAGTAATTGCGATCGGGATACAGATGCAGCCTGCCTGGTATAGTGTCTCTTTTATATGGATGTGTGAAGAGGTTTGTGTACCTCAAGTGAGCCCTGCTGACATTGAAGGACCCTATCTTATTTGGAGGTCGTGAGTACTAATTCAGGGTTGCTCCTCTGTTGAATTGCCACATTAAATCAAATGGAATTACTGTACTGCTGACTGTTTAATTCTCCTTTTCTCTGTGAAAGGGCCCCACCAGCTGCCACGGTTTGGACTAGCCATCAGGGCTTGGGTACCCAGGGACAGTAATTGATAGGGATAGGCCTGTGCACAGAGCCATAGGTAGATTATTAGAGTGATAAGCTAATTAACCTGATTTCCCCTGTCCTTGTTATATCCCCCAAATAAATCAGAGCTACTTGTTTCAGCAAAGTTGTACTGCCTGGAGGTATTTGTCTATGTTAAAGTACTGTACTGTGATTGTTGCACTGTATCTCATTTCACAGGAGGTCCCAGTGACGGAACCAGACCTGGGGGTAAGTGTATACTGTGAAGGTAATTCTGATATATTGTGTGGGCCACTAGTGGGAAGAAAGGGTGGTTGCAGTGTCCCAGAGGGCTGTGACCAAGTTAGTTTAACTATTGCAAACCCTGACCTCTGGGTGGAGGCACCCGCCATTGGATCCAGGCCCCTCAACCTGTTAGTGGCAAATCAGGCAGGGGTAGTAGCCCCTGGGATAGCGCCATCTAGGGGTTACATGTGTTTTTACTAAAATAGTGCTTCTGCAATTGTTCTGCAAATGCTGGAATGCAGAGCTATCATAACATAGGAACATAGGAATATGATGGCAGAAAAGGACCGCCAGGCCTATCCAGTCTGCCCAGAGTGCCTAGGATTCCCCTAGGCCTTTGTTCAAGTCCTTCCCCCATTTCAGCAATCCTCTGTGGCTATCCCAGGCCCTCTTGACCACCCCTACTGTCATCTCTCCCACCACCTCCCTTGGCAACCCATTCTAATTGTCCACCACCTTCTCAGTGAAGAAATACTTCCTAAAGTTATCCCTAAATCCCCTTCCCGATCTGATATTTATGTCCCCTTGTCCAAGGTCTCTCCTTCAACTGGAAAGGGTTCTCCACAGGCACCTTATTGATACCCCGGAAGTATTTAAAAGTCTCAATCATGTCTCCCCTCTCCCTTCTTTGTTCCAGGGAGTACATGCCCAGCTCATTCAGTCTCCCCTCATATGTTAAATGTGCTAGGTCCTTCACCATCCTCGTCGCCCTTCTCTGAACCCGCTCCACCCTCTCCACATTGTTCCTGAGGTAGGGCCTCCAGAACTGAACCCCATACTCCAGGTGTGGTCTGACCAGTTGTGTGTAAAGGGGTACTATGACCTCCCTCCTTCTGCTTGAGAGCCCCCTCCCTATGCACCCCAACATTCTGCTTGATCTTGCCACTGCCCCCTCACACTGCTTTCCTACCTTCAGATCATGTGAAATGGTGATGCCCAAGTCCTTCTCTTCCTCTGTTACCTGCAAGGGGCTACCTCCCAGTGAGTACTCTGCCCAATAACAATGCAGGTTGCCGAGTGGTATCCATGGTAGCCTACTCTCTTTCCTCCCGACCACCTTCATGCCAACTTTACAATGCACCATGTACTAAATATGGGTTCTGAGGCTACACTATCTGTACAGTTGTATGTAATTTGATTTACAAAATGAGTAGCCTGAGTGTCAGTTTTAAATATTTTTAAATTCAGGACACTGACTACGGACCTGTGCGGAGTGCTGTCTGGTCCACATGCAAGCTGTCTCCAGTGCGCATGTCCATTGTTAATGTTCTCATTATTAAAATGGTTAACAATGACATTTACACTACTTGTTTTGTAAATCAAATTATGTACAGTTGTACAGATGAGTATGTAGCTTCCGAATGTATAATAAATACATACTGCCTTATAACATCTGAACTCGTCAGTTGTTATTAGGATGCATAAGGAAAGCCTTTAGGAGTAAAGCAGGAGATGTGGTCCATCTCTGTACAAGGCACATGTCCCACCACACCTCCACTGCTCAAAAGCCGGAATCCATATCATAGGGGTTACATAGGGTGATTGGAGAGGATTCAGAAAGGAGCCACTAGAGTAGATCATGGACTCAGAAATAGGACATAGAATGACAGACTGGGCCACTTAAACCTTTACATTCTAGAGAAAATACCTAACAGGAGACTTGTTATTAATGAATAAAGTAGTAAGGGGTAGCCCACTACTTGCTGAACTTAACATGGCCTTTGAAAATACGCCACACAATACATGCAACCATGACTTTCAGATGCTAGCAAAGCTCTTTAAAACCAAAGCACTCACATTTTTATATACCCAAAAGATAGTGGAATCTGGAATACATTGCCAAAAGAGATAACCAGTTCTAGAACACAGGAGGCCTTTAAAAACAATTTGGAACCATAAATGAATTTGGGGTTACATAGAATTTGTCAGCAGGTAAGGACAGCTAGGCCCACCTAGTCTGATCCCTCTTTTCCCTGCCTATTCTGCCACTGCAAGCCCTACCTGGTCTCTAGCCACCTCCTCCCCCACTGCTTTGATATCAGTTTTCCTTTATACCTATCCATGCCTGCTTGAAGCCCACCACAGTTTTCACCTCACCACCCCTACTGGAAGACTGCTGCAGGCATCCACCACCCTCTCAGTGAAGAAATACTTCCTCACAACCCTCCTAAACTCCCCCCAGCTTCACCGCATGCCCCTAGTTCTTGTACACCCTCCTTTCTGAACCAGCTCTAGTCAGAGTCAATACGGCTGCATGCAGCTGCTCATGGAGTTCTGGGAGCTGAATGAAAACTCTGTGAAGACTGAGCTCATGGCACAAAACAGTCCCGTGCTCTAGATGGCCGCTGTACTTTTGCGCATGTGCAATGAAGCATGGCGGCCATCTTGAATATGGTGGCAGTTGTCGCACTGTGCTCTGCGTGCATGTGCGAAAACATGCATGTGCACAACATACTCCGGAAATCAAAGAGAAAAATAGTGCACGTGGTGGGGGGGCAGCTGACCGCTCCATGGAGGGGGGGAGGATGAGACACCACACAGCACCAATGATGTGAGCTGTGTGGACTGCAGGAGAAGACGGAGACCATTTCTGATCACGGTCCCCTCTCTCTCTCTTACAGTGATCCCAAAACTCCTGCAAGGCTCCACCAATGCAACCATAAAAATGCTCCCTTCCTGTACCTTTATTCACCACTGTGAGGCATTTCAAGGTCTCTGTCATGTCCATCCTCTCTTCCAGGGTGTACATGTTTACATCCCTCACTCTCTCCTCATAGGCCGCTTTGGTGCGGCCCCTGTACCATTTTGTTGCCCTTATTTGGATTGCCTCTACCCTATGTCCTTTCCTTTTTTTTTTAATCAAGATTTTTATCCTCCTCCTTCCTGGGGCTGGCAAGCGGCTACAGCCCCTCCCTCAGAAGGACCCGTTCTCTGGTCCCTGACTTCCCACATTCATCCCTCCTGGCAGGTCCCCCACGGGCTCCCCCCCAGGGCTGAGGGCGTCAACTGTCCCCCCCAAGAAGCCAACATCTAGACTCTCAGGGGCCAGTGCGAGTGCTCAGGGTCATCATGGAGCCTGACAGCTCCACTTTTCCATGTTTTCTCCCCTCCCATTGCCATGGTTGCCCAGGTGCATGTGGAGGCACGCGAACGCAGCGATCCGTGGCACCCTCCCTGTTCTATCCGCTCCCCAGCTGCACTACCCTTGGGCCTTCACGCAGGGCCAGTTCTGTAGTGGAAGCAACTGGGTCCTCACCGGAGAGGAGAGCTGACTTGGCCGCTCAATCGGCTCCCAGCCTCCCCCAGCTGACCCTAGGCTTGTTCCCAAACCGGGTCGCCGGCATGTCACGCAGTGAGGCATCCAGCGCCTCAACCCTCAGTGCCACCTGGCCAAACCCTATGTCCTTTCTGAAGTGCTGTCTTCAGAACTGGACACAGCACTCCAGGTGTGGTCTCACCAGTTACAAATACAGTGGCAACACCACCTCTGTCTTTCTGCTGGTGGTACCCCTTCCTATGCACCCCAGCATCCTACTGGCTTTCCTACTGCTTTGTCACATTGCCTTGCCACCTGAGTGGGGGATGGTGGGAGGCCTTGTGAATGAATGGTAAAGATATTCTGGAAGATCAACAATTACGGTGAGTATGTATTTTTCATATCTTTCAGGAATCAAT
Organism: Neoceratodus forsteri; assembly: GCA_016271365.2. Taxonomy (NCBI): domain Eukaryota; kingdom Metazoa; phylum Chordata; order Ceratodontiformes; family Ceratodontidae; genus Neoceratodus; species Neoceratodus forsteri. The sequence goes on from CM028129.1 coordinate 1,503,237,712, forward strand.
TTTCACTATACATTCACACTAATGGGTCAGAGTACCAAGCATCTCCAAAACAGGGGAGGAGCTGGCTCACCCTTAGGGAAGATATCTCTTAGCCCTCTGTGTGGGGGAGAACCAGCTGAAGGCAGGGACTCCTCATGGGTCTGGTGGGACCTGAGACTGGTAACAAAACAAAGGCCCACACATGTTGTGGGGAGGTCAGCACCAATTGTTAAACACTACAGACCAGCAGTCTCATGGGCAAAAAACAGCTTTATTTAATGTGTAGAATAAATATGTAAATGTAAAAGCAGCTCACCCACATGGAGGCAGTTCTGTATGTGGCATAAGTGCTTGGTAGGTCTTTTGCTCAACTATTTCGTCACTTCACTAGCATAAAGTGCAAGTTAGTTTCTCCGGAGCTGGAAAGACGAGGCTGTACCAAAGCCGAAAATTAAGCATCACTCAAAATTGCAATTTCAAAGAAAATCAAACAGCCTGTACAGCTAAAACAACAAAGCAGTGACCCACATCGCCCAGCAGACATGCTGTCAGTGAGACTGGTCGGAGCAGGTGGAAGCTCCTGTGGCCTGAGAGCAGGAAGGCACCACAACAACTCACATCTGACCCTGCAGGAAAATAAATAAGTCCCCTAGAAATGCAAGATAAGCACCCTACATTGGGCCAGGACTGCCAACTGGGAAAGGTGAAGCCATGCCGTTCACCAAATGCAGACAACTGCTTCTACCAACCTGGAAGCTAGACCGCTGGCGTCTGACAATGCCCTTGACTGGTGCCTTGCAGACTCCAGGCCATGGGCAGAAAGGTGAATGACTTGGCTGGTTATCTCATGGTCAGGCATTGAAGCTAGGACCTAGTCTAGTTTCAACCACAGGCACTTGTTATAAGCTGCCTGCTGTGTCCGATGTGCAGCAATGTACATCACTGTGCATGCCACGGTAAAAACCCTCCTCCCCAGGCATCCACTTCAGCAGAATCAGCTTTGGGAGGGTGGCCAGGCACAGGGAATTTAGGCCCAGTGGAGGTTTGTAGTACCAAAGAGGTAAAGCTCCTGCAGACCTTGTGGGAGTGCACTACCTGTGCTGGAAATCCTTATGGTCTAGAAAAGGGACTTAAGGACAGAGCCAGATATTCCTGGATGCCTCCTCAAAAGCTCGAGGCCAAGGAGGGATGATGAAAGAGTCATCACTGAAATCCCCAAGGGATCTCAGAAGGAATCTCAGAGAAGGGTAGCAGGATTCAGCATCTCCATCAGGACCCACCAGTACACTCAGTGTACTCAGTATCCACAGACATCTGAATGGAAAAGTCCTCTTCCTCAGAGGAGAAGGAAGCAGAAGAGGAGAAGCTGAACTCAGAGAACAGTGGTGCTGGGGCCATGGGCCTGAATTGGGCCTGGTCAGACTGAAAATGGTATTGGTGGAAGATACTGGCCATTCTTCCATATTGATGCCAGGTCATGGGCCCAAAAGGGCCCACAATACCTGGCAGTACAAGAAAGGGAGGCAGAGGACTGGGAAGGATATAGAAGCCAGTGGCTCCAGGTTCTGTACCAGGGCTGCAAGAGTACTAAGTGGACCTCTCCCGGGGGGAGAACCTGGCAAACTTACCCAAATGAAGCTGGCCAGTCACAGAGGTCTGACCTAGATGGTGCTCTGGGGGGGAGACCTCCAGGTGGCAGGGGCATAGCTACAAGGGTGCAGGAAGTGCAGTGGCACCTGGGCCCATGAGGTTTGAAGGGCCAAAATCATAATTTTGATGTTTATTCAAAACTGGGGAAGGGCCCTGTAACATCGCCTTACACCCAGGCCCTCTGGGAATTTGATATGATACTGACAGGTGGAGAAAGCAGGGCCACACACATCCCATAGGGCAGCCCTGATCCCCACCAGTTGCAGTGTCAGCCAGTTCCATGAAGAAATGAGTCACCAAACTAATATTGGAACCCTGACTAGTGCTACCTCCAACACCGGTCACAGACAGTGCAGGACCAGTGCCAAAACTATTTCCCTCACCAGGACTGGCACTGGCCCCTGAGCCAAGCTTTCTGCCACATCCAGACTCACCCCCAGAACTGCCACTGTACCTGGCACTGTGAATGGTCCTGGTCCTGGAGCCCACATCGAGGATGGCACTGGGCCCTGAACTGACACCATTGGCAGCACCAGAATTGGTCTTGGTGCCACCCCCAGGACCAGGCCTAGAGACGACGCTAGGGGTGGCACCATAACCAACATCAGGCTGAGAACTGGGCCCATGGTCAGTTCCATCATCACCACCACCACCCCTGTCTGCAAGTCCAATGTCAATGTCCTCATCCTCCCCAAGGCCACTAAGGTGCTCAGGAGAGGAGATGACCACCACCACCTCAGGTTCTGAGTCAGGGTTGACTCCTGAAGAAATCCAATTTCGGTACCGCGAGTGGTATCAGAAGGGGACACGGTCTTACAGTTGGCACCACCCTGCTCACTGGGACTGGGGGTGGTACCAGTATCCAGGAGGCACCAGGCTGCAACATCGAGATGCCCACCTGTGTAGACCGAGCGCATGGCTTTGACCTTACCACTGAGGGTGTCCACGACTAGGATGGTGCTCAGTTGGCCTCCTGGAGGAAGCTGACTGTCCAGCAGATCCCCCCCGGACCTCCAACATCTCAGCAAGGCAAGCACCGAGGGGATCCTGGTCTTCCTCAGTACCACACATACTGGGAAAGGACCTAGGGGAAAGGCCCAGAGACCTTACATTGACATCGCAGGTGCAATGTCTGCCTCCAAAAGGGGGGGGGCGAATGACCCCACTTCATCATGTGGAACTCCAGGACACACCTGTCCATGGAGAAGCAGGCATCACATCAGTCCATATCAGGGCTAAGGCAGGCGTGGCACTTTGGATACCATTTCCCTGCTGCCATTAGGCCCCAACAGGGGCACCAATGCATTGGGGGGTTGCAGTCTTTCTTCTTCTTTTGCTCATTCGAAAGCAGAATTCCATGACCAAAATAATAAAAATGAGAAGAAAAGGGATTCAGTACCAAATAAGAGAGAAAAAATGGCACTATAAGTAAAAATCATGCCATTAACAGTGCCAGAAGGTGTTCAGTGTTGAAAAACAGAAAGCAGTGTTGAACTGAGCAGATTAACGCTGATGGTGCTGTTAAAAATCAACTCCAGTTGCACCCTTAGTGCACACTCGACAGCAGGAAAACAGAACTGGGGGGGCTGGCTTCAGTTACTGGCTGGCTAACATGCGCAACATCACTGCGTCAGCCTCATGGGCGGTGCCAGCATCGGTGTTGGTCCCCTCTCTTAGTTGCAAAAGAGTGTGCTCCTACGGGATCCTAGCACCTCTGGCTAAGACCTATCAGTGTGAATGAATAGTGAAGACTGATTACTGGAAGAAGAGAAGATAAAATACTGATTTATTAAAAAATTATGGTGTTATCAGCATACATGTGAATGCTACAGGTGTCAAGTTACCTCAGGAGATCACTGATGAATACTGAAAACAGTAGGGGCCTCAGGACAAAATCTTGTGGGACACCAAGGATGACTGGGAGTGAGAAGGAGAGGGCAGGCTCCAACTGAACCAACTGTGATCTGTCATACAGGTGTGACTTAAACCAGCAGAGGGCTGTATCCGATAGATCCAAGGATGTTAATTTAGATACAAGCAGGGGGTAGCTCACAGTATTAAATGTCTTGGCCAAACTGATGAAGACTGCCCCAGTACCAAGGCCAGAATCCACCGGCGTATGTATGTGATTGGAGCTCCAGATAAGGGAGGTGATGGTGGAGTGATCTGGAAGGTAGCTGGATTGGAAGGGGGTCAGGAAGTCAGTCTTGGAGTAGAAGCTGGAAAGTTGCTTACTGACTGCCTTATCCATTACTTTGGACAGGACAGGCAGTAGGGAGATGGGGCAGTAATAATACTGATTTAATAAAAAAAATGATGGTGTTATCAGCATACATGTGAATGCTACAGGTGTCAAGTTACCTCAGGAGATCATTGATGAATACTGAAAACAGTAGGGGCCTCAGGACAAAATCTTGTGGGCTACCCCCTGCTTGTATCTAAATTAACATCCTTGGATCTATCAGATACAGCCCTCTGCTGGTTTAAGTCATACCTGTCTGACAGAGGAACCATGTCCTCTAAGGTGGCCAAGGAGCAGAGGCTGCTGGATGGCTTCCAGGATGTGTTCTTAACACAGCATGTGATGGAACCCACAAGGGAGGGGCATGTCCTGGATGTGGTTCTGGCAGATGGGGATCTGGTAAGGGACCTGGCTGTAGAGGATCCCCAGACTGGGAGCGACCACAATACTGTCTGCTTTCAAATAAGCATGGGTGGGGGGGAGATCAAGGACACTGGCAGTGGACTTCAGGGGGGCAGACTTTGTGGGCATGGGAAATATTCTCAAGGATCACTTGAAGGGGATTACATCAATGACAAATGCGGAAAATAGATGGGAGGTCATAAAACGGGGACTTCATGAGGCTGTCAGGACCTGTGCTAAGGTGAAACATAAGGGAGCAAGGTCACATAAACCATGCTGGTGGTCCAGTGAGGTTCAGGTAGCAGTCAGAGAAAAGAAGGCGGCCTACAAAAAATATAAAACAACAAGAGGAGATAGGGATAAGGAAATGTACCATCTTGCATCTAGAAAAGTCACCTGGATGGTGACGGGGGCAAAGTCAGTAAAAGAGCAGCGGCTGGCACAGGGGATACATGGAGGAAAGGGTTCTTCAGTACATTGGGGAGCGGAGAAAAACTAAGGCCATCTCAGCAGATTGAGATCAGAAGGAGGGTGGGTGGAAGAGGCGAGGACCAGGCAGAGGTATTAAGCAGTACTTCGGCTTCTGTGTTCACTAGGGAGGGGATGGGATATCTACAAAGCAAGGAACGATGGGGATAGAAGCAGCAGTGAGTGGGATCAGGGGAGCAACAGAAATGGAGCAAGAGGGAGGGAGAGGTACCCCAGGGGTGTCACATCAGGATAAGGATAAAAAGGCCAGTAAGGTGGAGGGGACGGATGATATCTCCACTGAAAGGGTGTGGTTAGCCCTCAAAGCCCTAAAGAAAGACAAATCTCCTGGGTCAGATGGCATTTATCCGAGAGTACTATGGGAATTGGCGGACATACTGGCTGCACCCCTGGTGGAGCTCTTCAACTGGTCAGTTGAGACAGGGAGGGTACTTAGGGATGGCGAGAGGCACATGTGGTGCCAATCCATAAAGGGGGGTCGAGGGAAGTACCAGGTAACTATAGACCCACCAGTTTGACTTCAGTGGTGGGAAAATTAATGGAGAGTATACTAAAGGAACAATTGGGGTGTACTTGGAGGAGGTGGGAGGTCTGGATAGTCGACAACATGGGTTTGTGCCAGGTAGATCATGTCAAACCAATCTTGTAGAGTTCTACGAATGGGTAACATCAGAACTGAACAGGGAAAGCCTGTGGATGTATTATTCTTGGACTTCAGCAAGGCGTTTGACTCTGTCCCCCACAATGGTCTGGTGGAGAAACTGATAGGGTTGGGAGTAGGCCCTTTGATGGTCAGATGGATTGAAAACTGGCTAGCTGGAAGCACCCAGAGAGTAGTGGTCGGTGGGGAGCTCTCAAACCCTAGAGAGGTCGGTAGTGGGGTACCGCAGGGCTCGGTCCTGGGTCCGATCCTGTTTAATGCGTACATATTGGACATCAGGGAGGGTATAGGGTGTGAAATGAGTCTCTTCATTGATGACTCCAAGATGGGAGCAGTAGTTGAGGGGGAAGAGGGGAGGTTGGCCCTGCAATGGGACCTGGACACCCTGGAAAGCTGGGCTCACACATGGAAATTAAATTTCAATATCACCAAGTGCAAGGTGTTACATCTTGGGCAGGCAAACCCTAAACACAGGTACACCCTGGGAGGGGAGGCGCTGGAGGCCTCAACCGGGGAAAAAGACCTAGAGGTCATGGTGGATGCATGTATGAATAACTCTGAGCACTGCAGGAGAGTGGCTAGCAAGGTAAACAGGATGTTGGGATGCATCGTAAGGGGGATCACCTCTAGGAGCAGGGAAGTGATTCTGCCGCTGTACAATGGACTGGTTAGACCACACCTTGAGTACTGTGTACAGCACTGGAGACCACACTTGAAGAGGGACATATAGCTCCTGGAGAGGGTACAGAGGAGGTCAACTAAGATGATACGAGGACTAGGGGATTTGACGATGAGGACAGACTTGAGGAGCTCTGCCTGTTTTATTGGAGGAGAGGAGAGAGTGGGGGACATGGTTGAGGCTCCCAAGTACCTCAAGGAATAAATAGGGTAAACATGGAGGGATCTTTAGATTAAAGCAGGGAGGTATCACCAGAGGCATGGTTTGAAGTTGGAAGGTGGAAAGGTGAGGGGAAAAGAGGAGGAGGTTTTCACTGAGAGGGTGGGGACCCTTGGAATGCACTGCCTGGCGAGCTGGTTCAGAGATCCACAGTGGAGGCTTCAAGAGAGGTGGGACAGACACAGAAAGTGGAAGTATCAGATGATGGCCTGGCCCGGGGGGGGGGATGGATGATAGGGGTTTCTGGAACACAAGGGGGGGAGGGCCTCAGCACCCAACTAGGGATCTGAGGTTCGAGCAGACTTGATAGACCGTAAGGCCTAATCTTCTGGCAATTAGTATGTTAGTATGTACTTCCCAGGGATGTCAGCAGCACTACTACTTTTGTAAAGGTGTATGACTGTAGATTGTTTCCAGGAGGAGGTAAAAAGTGCTGTGGCAAGGGACTGATTAGGGATGTGGGTAAGCAGTTTGGCAATAGCTGGAGCTACTAAGGAGAGGAATTTAGGGGAGATGCCATCAGGACTACTGCTAGAGTGCACATTCAGTGTGCATAATTCTTTAAAGATAGCTGACAAATATAATAGAGAATACAAAGTCACCTGAGCTGGACGGACACTTTAGGTGGGTAGAAGAGAGCCAGTGAGAGGGCTAATAAGGGTTTTAGGACCTTCATTAAAGTACTGGTATACAGTATCAGCAGACAGGGGGGTTGCCAGTTGGCTGGGGACCAGTAGAGGCAGGAGGGCAAGTAGAGGAGTTTAATAGGTTGTGAATGTCTCGACAGAACCTGGACGGCCTCTGTACCTGTGGAGAGGAATGTGTCTGGAAAGAAGGCAACCTTTGCCTTCCTAATGGTTTTGGCACTGAGGTTGCGGAGTATGTTGTAGTGCAGTCTGTCAGAGGGGTACCTAGTGTTTTTATGATGGTTCCAGACAGCATCTCTCATGTGGAAGAGGTCAGTAAGGTCAGAGAAGACCCAGGGAAGGTGGGAGCCCCAGACCCTGTGTTTCTTGAGGGGAGCATGTCTGTTTGATTAGAAATTACCTAAGTGAGTGTCTAGGTCTTGGGATGTCTCAATGAGGGACCAGTAAGCTGAAGACAGGTGTCGTCGAGGCACAGGTCAGGAAGCATAGGAAAAACCAGAAGCAGTTGTAGAATTCGCAAAAAGTGTTTATTAGTATTAGCAGTAACATAAACAATAATCTTGTCCAGTATAACTATTTACAAAGGCAGAATAAACAGAGAAGATCCATCTGAGTTTTCCTTTAATCTCTATGTGTCTCTCAAAACATTGCAGCTCTGTTTTTATAAGTCTTTGCAACCCCCTCCTTAACAAGCATCCTATTTTTTTCTAAAATGTTCTTGTCAATTTCATGCAGGTGCAGCAAGAACACAATGTCCCAGAACTGAGGCCCCTTCTCCACAGCTTCTGAAAAAGGGCTTAAAAACTGCTCTCAGGTTAACTCCTTGAGTTCCCAATAGCATTTTGCAATCATCTCAAACTATAATTATATACATTTCAACAGTGACACTATATAAATTCTAAACAAAGGGATCCCAATATCAGTTACATTTCCACATAATGATTTGCATATATTTTTATACAAGCAGATATACAAGGGAGGAAAAGACAGAACAGCAAGTGAGGGTAGAGAGACAGTGAGAGGCAGAGAATTGCAAGACTGTTGGGTGATCAAATCCTAGGTCTCACAGGAAAATTTGGTTGCGCAGCCAGACAGACAAGAGACAGGAAAGGAAAGAACAGAACAGATCCTTGCATTCAAATGCTCCATAACAACTGGCACAGGGTCCTATTTAACCCTCTCACAACAGGTCAAGTAGGAAAGCCTCTGGACAAAGTTTGAGAAGGATCTCTTCAACAGTGTGCCAAAGCTGACCTTCGTGCTTTTGGTTTTCCTCATACAAGGTTACACAATGATCACTAAAGATGTCCAGTAAGGTGCCTGATAGATATTTACTAGTCAGACGTTACATATCCGAGAAACAACCTTTAGAGAGGCAGTTTAAAAAGAGCAGTAGGTAGGATGCATAAACAACACAAAAAAACAGGATTTCCAAATGTGTCTGTTTTTTATAAATCTCTCCACGTCAGAAGCATTTATTCTAAAGCCTAAAACCCAGTGTAAAGCATAATATGTATACACATTTGGAGGGAGGGTAAATTCAAAAGGAAATGCCTCAGCTGGTACTACATTTTGCTTAACATATCACTACTCTCACCAAAGCCAATCCATGCACATTAAACCTAACCGAAATCTTTTTAAAATGCATAGAATAACACGCATGACAACAAAAGGCTTTTCAAGCTGCGCTAAAAGCCTAAAAAAATAAATCTGCTTGGGTGGGGGAACCTATACTTATAAGGAAAACAGAAACAGCAGCGTCAAAATAAATCAGCCTAAAACTACTAGATACGTGTGAAAACATTTACATAGCACCAACCACTGCTTGTAAGGGAACAGCAGTCTCTTGAGATAACTGGAACAGAATCTAGGGGTGGTGCTGTCCTCATACATATTTAGTAGTTTACAACTGATTAGCCACGCAGCAGCTGGTGCATTGATTTGTGCAGGAAACTGCACTTTCACTTTCCTGGTTAACAGCTTCTTTGTCTCCAGCACCAGATTATACAGCAACATCAAGTTTCTGCTGCCTATATGTACACAGACTGCTTAACGTGTACACTATTAAACCTTATCTAAAGCACTGGGTGGAAGCACACAAAAGTAGCCCATCATTCACTTGCTAATTTTCCTATTTTCTTCCTGAAGACCAAATCTGAAGTGCTCACAAGGTGCCTGCTGGCTATGCCAAGCAGCCTAAAAAAAAAAAGAGAGAGAGAGAGAAGAACTGTGTGTCAGCCCAGTTTACTGCCTGCTGCAACAGCCTGTGGTAGAACCATACCTACCTTAATGACTTGTGACTTGGGTAACCACTCCTGTACAGGGGTCTCCCCTTTCTGATCTTGTGACAGCTGATTATAAGTCTTTGCCATCTGCTCTCGCTCTTTGAACAAGTTCTTCAACTGCAGAGACAGCAAAATTATTAATAAACACAATAAATGACAATTCTACAATTTCTATTCCCACTGAATTCTACAACAGGACAAAGATGCATCTTTTGTTACTCAGCAGGGTACTGAACTTACCACAAATGAAGGCAGACGTCTTCATGATGACATGAAGTCTGGTAATGCAATCATTAGAAGTGGCCACAGGAGGTGGCTGCCAATGGCAATGGCGGTAGTGAATTGTGCTCCCAAGGGAGAGACCCAACTTTGAATCCTGGACATGAGATCTCTGTGAAAGGCTGGCAAGGAACACTGCATCCGAAAGGATGCTCTCCTGCTCCAGGGAGTGTGGCTTAAGGAAGTGCATGGGTGACCACGGAGGGCAAAGGGATGCAGTGTGGCAGCTGCACAATTCAAATGGCTGGGCGGGAGTTCAGTGGTGCACGCCTGCTGCACTCCTATGGGTTTCTGTCCTGTGAGAGCAGTGCACAGGGTCAGGGGCAACATACAAGTACTTCCAAGACTTGAATGATGGATCCGAGATTTGCACGATGGTCTGGGTCCATCCTGAACTTCACTCATCTCAGCTCTGGTGTATATGATTCCCCACTGGTGGTGGCTACCTTTTGGAAATGCACCACAAGTGAAAAACTCTGGATTACCAGAGGAAAGTGAATTGTGTGGAACCTGGGCTAGTCGGGGAGGTCAAAGGGCAGAACATTCAAAAGGGACATATGTCCAGACATTAGACCATCTATTAAACAGTCTAGCTGCATCCAAATTCATGTTAAAAAAAAAGGCTGCACAAATTGAAGTAAATTGCATTTGCGTCACTTTGTTGCCGTAAATTGTGACTTTTTGCTGCAAATGAATGCATCTTTTGAAAAGCAGGGTTGCTTGAATCTATTCATGTAGATGCAGGGGCAACATCCATTTGAGTCCATAGCTGCCCTTGTGAAAATCCTGCCCAGACCTCTGAAGAAGTGGGCTTAGGAGGCAATGAGTCCAAGACAGGTGAAGCTGCATGTTTTCCAATTGAAACGATGAAAGAGGTAATCTGCCGTCAAAGCGTTCCGGAACTTTGAAGTACCAATAACGGTTTAACTGTATAGTAGTGGTGGTGGAGATGAATATGCACAATTATGCCTTCATCAACTATGATTCACTGAAAAGTGGAGCTCTCTGTGCACACCCAGTGGTTAAACAATGTCCCAGTCTATTAAAGGTATTATATACAGTCAAGCCACATACTGATCCCTCCTTTATTTTGTTTCAATGGAAATACAACTTTGCATCCAATATTAAATTTTTTTAGTGTGCGCTGCTTTAAATAATGTGCCCCTGTAAGTGCAGAGTGTATTGCGACAGGCCTGGAAAGATAACATTACTTGTAACCATAGTTCTATGACTAGCAATCAGTTCACATCCACACTTAAGCAGTCTTCCACTAAGCATGCTCAGTCACCGGAGCACTCTTCAAGTCTGACTCCTCCTATGACCCAACCATGTGGTCCTCCAGCTCTTCCCTCCTTGTACTCAGATCTGCATGCTGGAACAGTAATCTGAAGCAAGCTTTGACAGGATAGGTTGGGTGGATCGTGTGGATGTGAACTGAAGACTAGTAGTAAAACTACAGTATTGTTACAAGTAAGTAAACGATTTCTAACTATCTAGAATTAGTTCAGTATCCACACTTAGACAAATGCTCAGCAGTCTTTAGGAGGAGGGGAAAGGCATGCACACCAAACTAGCTGACTAGAGACTGGAGGAGTGAGGATCCAAAGTGGTATCGTGATGACTAAGCGTATCGATCCTGGAAAGGGAAATGAATGTGTGAGCCTGCGACCAGGTAGCAGCCATACATATCTCAGAAATGGGGATTTGCCTGGCAGCAGCACCAGGGACAGCAGTATGACTGGAGGAGTGAGCAGCAGCTCTGAAGGAGGAAACCTTTTTCTTTCAGCAGAAGAATAGAACTGAGTGCAAAGAGATGGAGCACCACGTGGTTGGGTGGTCAGGGAAGTCGAGCTCGAAGACTGTTCTGGTGACTGAGCGTACTCCTGCAGCACTTTACTATATGCGGATAACCTCATTCTTTTTTTTTTTGTAATTAATATTTTTATTGAATCAACAATAACAACAACAACAATAATAACAACATATAGAACAAAATAAAATTCAGTAACCGAAGTAGTTATGTTCCCATAAAAACATCACTAAATAGCATTAATAACTCTCCACCTATATAAAACATATCCAGCTACTAGAAATATAACAAGGACATGCTTCCTTTAAATGCTTCATAATAGTGTCTACTGGGTGCATAGCCAGGGAGCATTCTTAAGGCATACAGAATTCAACCACAAGTTATTAAGCATCCTAACACTATCCTGTCATTCATCTCTTACACTAGCACATATTAAGAAGAAAAGACCACTAAATAACATATATAAAGTGAACAACCAGAAAAAGAAGATAGATAGACTATGTAACTGGATATTATTAACTTAACAATAACCATAATGTCATCACTAATATAAACCGTACTATGATATTACCAGTATTATAATTCAAAACATTAACAATAATGTTAACAATATTAACAATTAATATAAACACATTAACTATATAAATAGTGTAAATGCATAAATGCACCACTGGGAGAAAAAAAGGATAAAGGAGAACAGGAAGGGACAGACTGCAACCCAAACTTCCATCTTAATGATCCTATACTTGTCAAAAGTCACTCAGGAGCTCCATGGACCCCTGTAAAGTCAGGTGCTGGGAGACAAAATTAGCTTACCAGATTGGAGGGATGCCCCACTAAAAGTGGGGAAGTCATGCCAAATTTGCTCAAACCGTCCATGGTTCCCAACAACCACATATGACACCTCTCATTATTAGCCAAGTGGAGCATTCCCTCCACCCAATCATCGTAAGTAGAGGGAACCGATGAACACCACTTATGCAGAAGAAGTCTCTTGGATGACCTCATTGTGTACCATAGTGACAAGTCCCTAATCAACCTCTCCTCTATGCTCTCCACCAGCTACTGCAGTGCCTAAAACCAGTTCCTTACTAATAGGCTACTGGTTAATGCCAAAAAGACAAAGGCCGTGCTCTTTGGCTCCAAGCCCAGACTAACTAAGCTAGCTCATGCCCCTGACACTCTTACTATCCTCTCTCCTAATGGCTCACCCCTAGAGACAATCAACTCCTTTAAATACCTTAGCATCACCCTCGACCCCGCCCTAACCTTCTCTGACCACATCGAGACAACTACCTGTCACATAAATCAGAAACTGGGGATCGGTTACCAGCTAGTCAACTACCTTACCCCTGAAGCCCGGCTCGCCATAGCCCAATGCAACCTCCTCCTCCTCTCCAATGGATCATGACTTCCCCCGTTTATTCTCAAACCTCTTCCATTGGTCTACCTAAGTTAAACACTACCTATAATAACATCTGGAGATTTGCCCTCCTTGCAACCTATGCCACCTATCACTGCTCCCTCTATCAGGCCCTAGGATGGCTCCCCCCTCCAGGCCAGACATGTCTACCTCCTTCGTTGTACTATTATAAGGCTGTTAGAGAACATGATGCCTCCTCCCTCTCCTCCCTGCTCTGACCCAAGACATGTTGCCACGATCTCTGTCACTCCACTAGTCTCTTGCTGGATTGCCCACAAGTCTCCACGTGTATGGGTCAAAAGGCCTTCTCTTCTGTTGCCCCTACCCTGTGGCATAGCCTGCTGACCTCCCTGAGGGCCCTAGACTCCCACCAGCAATTCAGCTCCCTCCTCAAGACGCACCTAATGGTCATGATAAACTGCTCCTGCTCCCCTTGGTGACTGTCACGGATTGGTTTCAGTATGTAACCTTATGATATATTGTAACAATCGTATTGCACTTTATGATATATTGCATCCCATGTATTAAGTTTGCTGCCCTTTCTTGATTGTATTATAATTTCACTTGTCTTTCTAAGATGCATTACAACTCACTTGTCTCATGTATGCGTGCAAATTTGTACTTATCTCTGTATTTGCGGGGTGTAATATCCTCACCCTATTTCCTTGTACGCTGTTTACACTATTGCACAGTGCCCTGTATTGTATTCAAAGTATTGTTCTGTCTCTCCTGTGCCAACTTCATGGCCCAGGTCGTGCCTGAAAACGGTCCTTGGATCTGTGCACCTACCCGGTTAACAAATGCATAAATACATAAATAAATAAATACTCAGTGGAAGACTGGCTAAGTGCGTATAGTGAATTGAATCTAGGTAGTAGAACTGTACACAATACTCTAGGTGGGGTCTCTCTAGTGAGCACTACAGTGGCAACACCACCTCCCTTCTCCTGTTAGAAATCCCCCTTCCTTATGCACCCCAGCATTCCACTAGCCTTGCTAACTGCCTTGTTGTTCCTGCCCTGCCACCCTGAGCTCATCAGATAGGATTACCCAAGATCACTCTCTTGCTTGGTGACTGTAAGTAGCCCTACCCATCTTATACACAGCCCTCAGTTTTCTCCAACCCAGGTGCATGACTTTGCACTTTTTGGCACTTAAACCCAGCTGCCACCTCCAGACCACTCCTCTAGTTTCCCCAGATCCCTTTCTTCCTCGGTGTCCACTCTGTTGCAGATTTTTGTGTCATCTGCAAAGAGACACACCTTCCCCTCCAATTCCTCAGCAATCTCACTTATGAAGACATTGAAGAGGACAGGATGTGGTACCAATCCCTGTGACACTCAACTGATCTCTCTCCTGTCCCTCAAGAGATTTCCATTAATTACCACCCTCTGCCTCCTGTCCTTCAACCAGGTAGACACCCAGTTTACCACCTTCTCTCCAAACCTCAGGTCACTAAGTTTCTTTATTAGCCTCCAGTGTGGCACAGAGTCAAAAGCCTTACTGAAGTCCAGATAGGCTACATCCACCGCCTTCCCCAATCCACCTCCCTAGTCACCCAGTAAAAGAAATCGATGAGATTTGTTTGACATGACCTCCCACTGCGAAACTGTGCTGCCCATGGTCCTGCAGCCCATTTGCCTCTAGGTACTCCATCAACTTCTCCTTCAGCAGGGTCTCCATTAATTTCCCAACCACTGATGTGAAACTGCCTGGCCTGTGATTGCTAGTCTCTTTGCTGCTGTCGCACTTGTGCAGAGGGGCAAAGTCGGCCTTCCTTCAGTTGTCTGGAACTACCCCCGTCTTCAATGAGGTGCTGAATAGTGTTGCCATAGGGCTGGCTAGCACCAAACTCAGTTCTTTTAGTAACTTTGGGTGAATCCCAGCTGGCCCCATTGCCTTATTTTCCTTTAAGGCTTCAATCCACTTCAGTCTCTCTCCTCTGAGAAGGAACTTGTGTCCACTCCCTGCATCCACTGCCCTCGGTGACTGCTGATATATATTGGTCCATCCCCTTCCCCCTCCACTGTGAATAGAGAGAAGAAGTACTCATTTAGAATGTTAGCATTTTCTTGATCTTCTACACAGTCCCCCCCCACACTCTCCTGATCCTCGCTATCCCTCCCCATGCTTTCCTCTTTTCACTCACGCACCCGAAGAAAGTCGTATCCCCTTTTTTTTGACCTCCTTGGTGATCTCCTCTGATTGTGCCTTTGGAGCCCTCATCCTCCTTCCTGCGTCCCTGTGTTTACCTAGGTATACTCCCTGTCTGCCTCTGTCTGAGCCATCTTGTACTTTCTAAAAACTATTTTTTTCTCCCATATCATCTTAGCCACCTTCTTCAAAAACCACAGTGGCCTCTTTCTCCTCCTATCCTTACTTACTTCCTTCAGGCAGCGTGCCGTTTCCTTTGTTATTCCCTTCTTGATCCTTTTCCATTGTGCCTCCACCCCACCACCCCCAGCCATTCCCCACTTCAAGGTACTTTCTGAGGCATTCACCAATTTCTTTAAAATTTGCCCTCCTGAAGCCAAGGATCCTCATCCTAGTGTGGATTTTCTCTTGTCCAATCCGTGTGCCAAACCACACCATACAGTGATCGCTTGTACCTAGGAGGCTACCTACTGTGACATCTGCATTGTGGTCCCTGTTTAAGTACCAGGTCCAGCACTGCTCGGTCTCTAGTGGGTTGCGTAACCAGCTGCCTGAGAAATGCCCCTAAAGGTAGTCAAGGACGGCCCTGCTTTCTGATGTAGCTGTGGCCAGAGTGCTCCAATCTACATCCAGTCAATTAAAATTCCCCCATATTCAGTACCTCCCCTTTGCATGCCATTCTGCCAGTGGTCTCCCCCAAAACCTCGTCTAACTCCTCCCCCTGTGTTGGTTGTCTGTACACCACCCCCACACAGATAAAGGCTCTGTACTCTGTCTCTAAGTCGACCCAAAGAACCTCCAGCCCTTTTTCTCTCTTTGGTGTCCCTGTATCTCCATGGCCTTAATGCCTTCCCTCACATATAAAACAACCCTACCCCTTTCCTCCCTCACCTGTCCTTCTGGAAGATGGTGTATCCTGGAATGGCCATATCCCAGCTGTGGTTGTTGGTGCACCATGATTCTGTTATGGTCACCAGATCCAGGTTTGCCTCCACAATGGTTGCCTAAAGGTCAGGAATTTTATTTCCTAGGCTCCCTGTCTTGGCACACATGGCTCTCCATTCCTTTTGTCCCACCCTCCACCTACATTGCCCTCCCCTCCCTATTCCATCCTGTGCTCTTCCCTTGTCCCTGGTACTGTTCCCCCACTTTTCATCCTCCTTCTGCCCAACCTCTTTAACTTTGCTCTCAGCCTTAGACTCACCTCCCAACTCTCCTGTCCTTTCCTCCCTCTAGTTCCTACGCCCCTCTACTGCTGGGGAATTTATTTCTTTTGGGATTCTCCTCTCTGCTACTCCATTTTCTGGGGGGGGCACTTAAATGCCTCTCTTGTTTTTTCTACCTCCCCCAGGCTAGTTTAAATCCCTGTTGAAGTAGCATTTAAACCTTCCAACCAGGACTGCCGTTCCCCTCCTGGATGGATGGAGGCCATCTCCCCTGTATAAGCCTTTATCCTCCCAAGTAGGACCCCACTCCCCATTGTAGCCAAAACCCTCCTCCCTGTACCATGCCTTCAACCAGTCGTTAAAGGCTCTGGTTCCATGTTCCCTAACCTTCCCCCAGCCGTATGCAGGTACAAAAAGTGCCAAAAGTGATGCAGGAGGGGCATAAATGCGGCAGCATATCCCGTGGTGCTCAGTTTGAAAACCCAACCCACTGTGTTCTGCTATTATTGCTCATTAGAGAACTCGCTGTAAAATGTCACATGTCTGTCTCCAGTTTGGCAGTAGGTTTTTGCCAACTTACCCATCATGTCTGAAAAAACATCTTCATCAGTATTTTACTGACATCATAGTCAGGGGTAGACCTTTCCATTGTTTTAATTGTCTGGGAGAGTGCAAATTGCCTAGTACTAGTGCATTTTTTATCCTTAACATAGAAACATAGACTTTGATGGCAGATAAGGAGCGCTTGGCCCACCCAGTCTGCCCATTTCCCTACCTATTGGATAAGCTGCAGATCCTAGTTAACCAACAACCTACTTCCTCCTACCCCCCACTAGAATTGCCTTATGTCTGTCCCATGTATTCTTGAATTCCCCCCACTGTTTTTGACCCCACTACTGCCTCTGGAAGGCTGTTCCATGTGTCCACCACCCTCTCTGTGAAAAAATACTTCCTTACGTTGCCCCTGAGCCACCCCCCCATCTTCAAATTGTGCCCCCTTGTTCTTGCACATCTCTTTTTCTGAAAGATGCTACCCTCTTGGACTTTGTTGATTCCCATGAGGTACTTGAATGTTCTGTCATGTCCACCCTCTCCCTCCTTTCCTCGAGGGTATACATATTAAGCTCCTTTAGTCTCTCTTCATATGGCTTCTGGTGCAGACACTGCACCATTTTAATTGCCCTCCTCTGGACTGCCTCCATCCTGTCTATGTCCCTGCAGAGATGGGGTCTCCGGAACTGCACACAGTACTCCAGATGGGGTCTCACCAACTGTCTGTACAGAGGGATGACAACTTCCTGTTTTCTATTGGTGATGGCTCTCTTTATGTATCCCAGTATCCCCCAGCCCTCCTTACTGCCTTCTCACATTGCTTGCCTACCTTTAGGTCATCTGATATGACTACCCCCAGGTTCCGTTCCATTTCTGTTGTTGTTAGTACCCCACCCCATTGTGCACTCTTCCCCTGGGTTTTTGTTTCCCAGGTGCATTACTTTGCACTTCTTTGCATTGAACCTAGCTGCCATACTTTTGACCATTCCTCCAACCTTGCCAATTCCCTTCTCATCCTTTCCACCTCCCCTTGTGTATCAACCATGTTGCAGATCTTTGTGTCATCTGCAAATATGCGTACTTTTCCTTCCAGCCCTTCCACAATGTCACCTATAAAGATATTAAAGAGGACCAGTCCCAGTACTGAACCCTGTGGTACCCCACTAGTAACCCTCCTCTTCTTGGAGTGGAGGCTGTTTACTATTACCTTCTGCATCCTGTTGGCTAGCAAATTTTTACCTAGGTTACCACCCTGGGACCCACTCCCAAGCTGGCTAAGTTGTTTATTAATCTTTTGTGTGGGACTGTGTCAAGTGCTTTGCTAAAGTCTAGGTAGGCCATGTCCACAACCCCTCCCTGATCTACTACTTTGGTCACCCAGTCAAAGAAATCTATTAGATTTGTCTGACATGACCTTCCTGCTGTGAATCCATGCTGCCTTGGGTCCTGTGCCCCGCTGACCTCTAGGTACTCAACAATTCTTTCTTTCAGAAGTGATTCCATAATTTCCCCTACCACTGAGGTCAAACTAACAAGTCTATAGTTTCCTGCCTCTGCCTTGCTTCTTTTGTGGAAGGGAATAATATCTGCCTTCCTCCAGTCCTCAGGTACCACACCATCCTCCCATGATTTGTTAAAAAGGGTAGTCAGTGGTGTCACTAGCTCTCCCCTTAGTTCTTTTAGAATTCTGGGGTAAATCCCGTCAGGCCCCATTGCTTTGTCCACCTTGAGTTTTAGGAGTTCTTTCAGGACCCTTTCTTCTGTGAATGGACTGGTATTGACTCCCCTATTCAGGGTGCTTCTATTGTTTGGTTTAGGTGCCTACCCCTCCTCTTTTTTGTGAATACTGAGCAAAAGTATTCATTTAGTATCTCTGCCTTTTCACTGTCACCCTCAGCCCACCTCCCCTTCCCTTCATTAAGCCTCACTATCCCTCCCTTGGTCTTTCTTTGCTCCCTAATGTACCTATAAAAGGTTTTATCCCCCTTCTTAACTGAGATGGCTATATTTTCCTCAGTTTGGGCATTTGCAATTCTGACTGCCTTCCCTGTCCTGCTCCTTCTGTGATTCCTTATACTTCCTGAATGCTATCTTTTTCTCCCTACCCTTCCCCATCACCTCTTTTGAGAACCATAGTGTTTTTTTCTTTCATTTTGTTTCACACAAAGGTTTGTTGCTTCCGTGATGGCAGTTTTGATTTTTCCCCATTGTTCCTCCACCTCTCCTTCCTGCCCATTTGCTAGTGCATTCCTTATGCACTCTCCCAATTTGCCAAAGGCAGCCCTCCTGAAGTCCAGTACCCTCACTTTTGTAGGGCTTGACTCTATGGCTGTGTTTATCGTGAACCACACAGTTTGGTGGTCACTTGTTCCCAGATGGCTATCCACTTCTAAATCTGAGATCCTCTCTTTGTCCCCGTTTGAGAGTACCAGGTCTAAGACTGCTCCCTCCTGAGTGGGTTCCAACGCTAGCTGTCTGAGGGATGCCCCCTGTAGGGCATCGAGAAGGACCCTGCTCTTGGATGTGGCTGCAGAAAATCTGCTCCAGCTAACATCTGGCATATTCAGGCCCCCCATCAACAATACCTCCCATTTTTCTGCCATTCTAAGGATGTCTTCTATCATTTTCTTGTCCATTTCCTCCTCCTGAGACATGGGTCTGTATACAACCCCCTGTGCGGACCGTGGTGCCATTTCCGGTCTCCAGGGTGACCCACAGTGCCTCCTCTCCTCCCTGTTTACCCTTTACGCTTTAATTCCATTGCTCTGATCCCTTCCCTTATGTAGAGAGCTACTCCTCCTCCCCTTCTACCCTCCCTGTCCCTCCTGTAGATTGTGTACCCTGGTATGTAGACATCCCAGTCATGGTTCTCTGTGTACCATGTTTCTGTGATTGCTACACTGGATGGACCACTGGTTCCTTTTACACTGAATGTTGCTGCACACTTTATATTTGATACCTGCTGCTTGATGACTACACTATTTCATTGTATCACTGCCTTTTTTCCTTAATGTCTGTAAATTTGTAACTTACAACAATATTGCTCTAACTTTTGTTACTGTTTTTGCTACATGTCATTTGTTCCTGCTGTCAGTCTGTAATTCTCCCAGGCCATGCTTGAAATTAGGCACATGTATGCTTAGTGTATTTTACCTGGAATCAAAAACAAACAAATACGTACATTAATAAACTAGCATTCTACTTGTCTGTAATGACTAGTGCAGGTTCTGCATAGCTGTTGAAGTACATAAGCAGGCTACAGTCCTCGTGCTAATCTCCCTCAGTGTTTCAGATTGCCAAGTGTGATTAACAGCTAATTCAGAGCTACAATTGTCAGGCTGGGCAAGATGATGACCTAACAAAAGTAAAAGTCTAAATGTGAAACATTATATGATAAAAAAATGTATATCTCACACAAACATAGATAGTGCCAGCAGAGAAAGACCAGTGGTCCATCCAGTCTGCCCCCTACCGCACCCCTATGAATTAATGCCTTGATGGGGTTTCTCTGTTGTTGCTTTGGGACTAGTTCCTCTGGGCTCACGATGGGGTAGTGTTTAAAAAATGCAGTTATTGTTGGGGAAGAGCATCTTAAAGGGAAGGTCTCATATCCTGGTACAGCACCGATGTCACAGTACAGTCTGTTAGCATGGTGTTGAACTGGGTAACAAAAAGGTATGCACTATGCCTGAATCTGCCAATCATGGCAGTACATGAATATGTGTAGAGGCGGAACACAGCAGGTATGTGCCGATTCGTAACTTTTCATGGTGGGCTTAAAGCTTTCACAGCCTCTTTAACCAGGGTTTGCTCCACTCCTTTTACAGTACGTAGTGCGCACAGATGGCACTGTGATATCAGTGAAGTGGGACTCTGGGAAGACCAGTGAATTAAATGTAAAATGGGCTGCATATTGTTTAATCAGACAAAATAAAAGATGTCAAGCAAGCCGGCAAGTTTGAAATCATGCCAGAAACTGCTACAGCAGTCTGGGGTCGTACCTCAGAATGCTGAGTGTAGTATAAGCCCCACTAGCGGCTCTAGCCACAAATGGTTACCAGGGCACAGCTGGGGCACAACAGATGGCAGCCAGGGCACTGATATAGTGTTACTATGGGGGAAGCTCTGCACCATATGGGGCACCAACTGGGGCACAGCATTTTTACCGGGGCACGTGCCCTGGCGGGCCCTGGTGTAGAGCCGCCACTTAAGCCCTTCACTTTAAAGTCAATACTTATGTGCCAGGTATGGTACATATCAATATAAATGTCACAAAATGTCCCTGTCCACAGCCCCCCAGGACTGCCTTCACACAAGTGGTGTAGATAGGAAAATGCAAGCCAGAACTGTTTGGTGCCTTTTTGATGCCACCCCCATTGTAGACATTTATTTTATTTTTATTTAAAATGTTGGTACTGGTTAGGCCCACTGAGACCATTACAGACCCTTTTTCAGGCTGACCCGGGATTAATTACAGGCTACAGGAGAATAAACAGCGGGAACAACTCAAGGCAAATAGAGTAATACAGACATTACAATCAGGACATGTACGATTCACAGCAGGTTAGGTACAATTGAAGATTATCATGAGGAGTAAAACAGTTTCACAAGAATGACAGTCACACATTGTTCATTGAAATGGAACAGTTTCACAAAAATTACAGTTACAAGTGGCTCATCAAACGGTAAAGGTCCCAATATGGGAGTAAAAGGCATGCCAGGCGGCTGATAGTAGTTACAGAGGTAGCCCTAAGGAGTGTTCCAATCCTCAGTGGTAGCACGCACAGAGGCTTAGCCCCAACAGGTAGGTCTTGAGGCCTTTTTTAAAGCTGCCAAGGGAGCTGCAGTCATGGAGATTATTAGGAAGGCTATTCCAAAGGGGCGGAATGTAAGCCACGAAAGACCGAAGACCTTGACCTGTCTGGACACTGGGGACATGGCACTATTTCTTACCCAAACCCCTTGTACATCCCATATTGTACTTCAGAAACAGCATAATAAGAAACTAAGAGTAAAAAAAAAAAATCTGCAGTACTTAGTGTTATGTGTTTAGCATTGTGTTTAACTCAATGGCAGGGCACAGAATGCTGCCAACCCCTCCAACCAACTTGTAAGCTGTGTTTTACATGGCGTATGCCTTCCTTCATCCATGCTGCACCCCAACCCACCTTTTTAATAACAAATCTAAGCTCTTACCCTGGCTAATATTATGCACCAAGAACACTTCCAGAAGTGCAAGTCTCTAGTTTGGTCACAGGGTGGAGACCAAATGTGCTTCCCTCCATTTGACTGTTCAGTGCCCAAGGGATGGGGTGAGACTGTGGTGAGGTGCATGATGATGTCAGCTATTGTGTGTACAGAGCCAAGGCTGCTTGACCGAAGACCTGCTCCCATGGTTTCATCTGAGTTGGAGGAAGGGCATAGAGAAAGGAAGACAAGGAGCAGTGACAGAAAACAGTGGGGGCAGTCTGTGTGCTTGCAAGGCATGCTTGTTTTGCGTATGACAAGAGCCAATAAAGAAGCATGGAATATTAAAGGAATAATGCCTGATAGGGGGAGTGTTATGCTGGGATAACATCCTGCCTCGGGTGGTTGGGCCCAAGGCCACAGGCTGAGGGCATCCAACACCCAAGAAGGGATGTTATCCCAGCATAACACCCATCCTGGAAGGCATTATTCCTATCATACAATGGCTCGGTTGCATTTAGAGTTACAAAAATAATAAACTTCTTTTATTTATTTTTGGGGTAGTTTGTTTATTGTGGAAGCTTACTGTTTTAAAAAAATAGTTATTTGCTGTTTGTCCAGTAGGTGGAGCTATTCTGTATGTGCATCTGTAATGTGACTGTGTCATGGCTGTCTCCCCCCCCACCCAAATCCTCTGTGTTTGATGAATCAGGTTGGGTTCCCATTTCAGCTGTTTCATGGTTTTGGTGTTATTTTTGGTATGTTTTAAGGAAAAGAAGTTTTACAACTGTTGGGGCACCAGCACTGTCAAGGAACTCCCACCATGTCACCCATGCTTCTGATCGCCCAGGGTCCCCACTATTAAGAACTGTAGGAAGGATGTCTACACAAGGTAAGGAGGTGGAGGGAGAAGTGCTTTTCAGATTTTTTTGTGTTATGTTAAAAAATGTGGAGAAGGAAGTAACCGGAACAGCAAGCAAGCATCATCAAAGTGGTTGTGTGCTGACATAAATAGACATGCTTGCTCGCTATTTGAAATGCCATTTAATATGACGGCTTTTGCCATTTTAAGGTTTTTCTGTTTGTTTGGGGGAATGCTGTGTGGGGGGACCAGGTTGGTAGCGAGTTCTGGAGAATGGCGCGGGTTTCCCTGTATGTTGTTCGAGGCAGGAAGTCGGGGAGATGGGCTGGATGACTGCAGAATGAGAGCGGACATTATTGCAGCGAGCAGCATGTACTGATATTTGAAGACTTGCTGCGCTCATCTCTGTTCTGGGACTAGAGCCAGGATGTTATGCTAGGATAACAACCCGGCTCCAGTCCCAGTGTGACCAATCAGGAAGCAGCATTCTTTCTTGCCATTGTATAATGCTTGATTTATAGTTGTTTGCTTCACAGAAACATAGAAAAACAGAACTTGATGGCAGGTAAGGACTACTTGGCCCACCTATTCTGCACATTTGTCCCTGCCTATACTATCCCCACAAACCCTACGTGATCTTTTCCTCTGAAAAATACTCCCCTCCTGTATCTTGTTCAATCCTGTGAGGTATTTATAGGTCTCTATAATGCCCCCCTCTACCTCCTCTTTTCCAGGGTATACATATTGAGATTCCCCAGTCTCTCCTCACATGACCTCTGATGCAGCCCCAGAACCATTTTAGTTGCCCTCTTCTGGACAGCCTCCACCTTGTTTATGTCCTTCCTGAGATGTGGTCTCCAGAACTGGACTCAGTACTCCAGGTGAGGTCTCACCAATGATCAATACAGTGGCAACACCACCTCCCTCCTTCTGCTGGTGATACCCCTCCCTATGAACCTCAGCATCCCACCGGCCCCACCTACTGCCTTGTCACACTGCCTTGCAACCTTGAAGTCATCAGATATGATTACTCCAGGGTCCCTCTCCTGTTTGATGACCATTAGTACCTCTTTCCACAATTTATACCCTGGGTTTTGGTGCCCTAGGTGCATGATTTTGCGCTTTTTTGCACTGAAACTGAGCTGCCATACCCTTGACCACTCCTCAAGGTTTCTCAAGTCACTGCACATTCTCTCCATACCCTCTGGAGTGTCCACCCTATTTCAGACTTTGGGGTAATCTGCAAAGAGGCATACCTTCCCTTCCAGCCTGTCTGCAATGCCACTTATAAAGACATTAAAGAGGACTGGACCCAGTACTGAGCCCCGAGGTACCCCACTGGTCACTCTCCCTTCCCCCAAGTGAATTTCGTACAACTAAACAGAGTTCTGCATTATAACTGTTGAGTATGCAATCTTCTGTGGACTAGTGCACTTTTGAGTCAAACAGTCCTGTTGGTTAGTACAACAAAAAGTTCAAGCCAACCCCTGCTCATTGTGTACTTATGACATCCTAGCACTCACCATGGCAACAAACTGTGACGTCACAAGCACAGGAACTGTGAGATCAGCTGAGGTCAGTCAGGTGTTTTGAGACAGACAGTGGAATAAGTGCTTGCTAAAGAGCTAGTGGAACCAAAACAGGCAGACAGGAAAACGATACAAATTTTATGAAGTAGTCATAACTTTTTATTTCTGAAGTATGTTTCTTTTTTCTTTTGTCCATTAGAAAGTTTTCTCTGTAATAATATTGTGCCGGATGTGCGGACTAGCTCGCAGACTGGCAGCTGACATATCTTGTTATATTCCCCTCCCACTACATCTTCAGTACTGTGACCTCACTGACAATGACATCACAGGTGACTGACCTGGTAGCTGCTTACTCGTGCTTCCTGAGCAGCAGTGACATCACATACAGTGAGATCACAATGTTGATGCTGTAATGGGGGGAACAGAGCTAGATATGTCAGCTGCCAGACAGAGTGCTGTTTCACACATCACACCTATTAACTTCAGGTAAACAATCTTCTAATTAACCAAAGTGGAACTGAAAGATATGTCTGATATAAAAGGTAATGGTTGACTGCTTTTAAAAATAATATTAGTTTTAGGCAGTGCACTAGCTCTTTGACAGACTGATAATGGACCACGGCCAAAGAAACATGAGGGTTGGGCGAAATCAACTCGCTCAGTTTCGTGAAGATTCTTGCAAAATGCCAAGACTTTGCACAAATCACCACTTTCAGGCAAAAATCTCATCTTTGCATTGTTGTTTTAGTTTGAAAAGTAATTCCTGTTTTGTTACTTTCTTTATGCTTGGGTTCTGTGTACCTCAATTCTTAGCTGCATCAGCCCCTGCTTACCCGACATGCCTAGGTCTCCTGGATGTACACTGGTTTATCCTCCGTGACTTGGATCCCCTCTTCCTTTTAACTCAGCCATGGTGTAGTAAAACGGAGTTATTATACACAGTATGTCTACCCAGTATAGTAGTTACCTGGATTTTCAAAGGACAGGATGATAATATACAGACCTGTGTTGTGCTCCATTAGCATTCTCGTAGGTAAGCAAATGTTCAAACTCTATATTTTCAGATGCACAAGTTTTTATGCCAGTTGAGTGTTCTCAAGCATTTTTATATATGAAGCTGGGTAGACTTTATAATACTTAAGACAGAAAAAACTCAGAACGACTACATGACTGTGTTTTACAGATTAAACTGAGGCAAATACTTCTGCACAGTTCTGCTGTCATGAACAGAATACTGCATGAGATTGCTGAAGTTTTGTTACATCAAATAGGTCATGATATGCAGTTATGGTCAGGATTTTAAATGTTATGTAAAAAGTACCATATAGGAACACTCCCCTGTAGAAGCCTTTAAATCAGGTAAAACGTTGGGGCCTTTGTGGAACAATAAAGGAAAAGAAACTGGCCCATGCTCTCTTGTTTGTGGCTTACTTTGACAGAGCAGCTCACCTCATTTAAATGCAGCAATTGTCTATGGCCTGTCCTCACCTTTTTCACACTGTGGATTGGCTACACGTGGTAATTCACCAGAAAAGGGAGGAAAGGGGATGTGTTGTGACAGGATGCACAAAATCTCAAATGTGTGTTATCAGCAGAAGGGCAGAAAAATAGTCATCAGCTAACTTCGGGCACTATCCTCGTCTCCAGCGCATGCTACTGACCAATCCTTGGGCGCTGCTGTACAAGCTAAGTCATGGGGTACCGGATTGTTTCTGGTTTGAGGTAGGGCAGAGGAGCACTACAGTAAGCCTGAGGGCATGTCTAGTAGGAATTTTGTCTACAGAAAATAATGATGTGTGGAATTTTAAGGTTGCATTTAGAATCTTGTGATCCAAGAAAGTCAGAGCTCAGTTACAAAAGCAATACTCAGAGAAACAAGGACGTGTACTGGACTCGCAAATGGATTTTGGTAATCTGTAACATAAGAAAGGGATAACAAATGAGGAGTGTACAGTTATAAGGGGATAATGCATGCCTTGGGTGGTTGCTAGGCACAAGGCGTAGCTGAGTGCCACAACCACTTGAGAAGTGCAGTATTCCATTACGACCGCCTATCCTGGAGTATGTTATCCCACTTATAAAATTGGCTTTTATTTGTAAAAAAAATATGTAGTTCAAGTCAGGTGTGTGGCTGTCAGAAAAAATAAACAGCCATGTGACATGTTTCGACAAGCAAGGTAACAGGATTTTCATGGCCCACTTTTTAAACCCCCAAATAATCTTACACAAAAAATTAGTGGTTATAGTAAATTAAGAAAAATCGACAGGGCCTAAGTAAAGTAAGTGCTTTTCCAGTACCCAGAAAATCTTTTTTAAGATGTAATATTCAGACAGATTTTAGGTTCTCTTTCATTAGTTGTCTGTGTTGATCTCCGCATTTTCTTTAATTACTTAGGATAGCTGCATGGAAACAGGATCTTTGTGTCCCAGACTTCACTCTTCCCTACACTGAAGTCAGAATTCTGTGTATGTCTTCGTAATTTGTTACCGTGGAAATTATTATGATGTTACAGAGGATTATGACTTCAGTAAAGAGAAAAACAGGAGAGAGGGATACAGTCTAGGGCTCTCGTTTTTCATGCAGCTGTCCTTAGCAATACAGCACAGGAGGAGATAAAATACCCCTCCACTCCAGTAGGGAGAAAGGTGCTGCTGCTAGTCTCCAGAGAGCTAAAGGGAGCACTTTGTTGGTGGGATGATGGGCAGGGAAAGGGAAATGCCAGAATCCACCAGATTCTGGAAAAGGGAAGGGGTAGGAGTTTTGTTTACAGCTGCAGTATTTCTCAGTTGGCAAAACATTTCATCACATAGCTTTTTTTTAGCACAAATGTATTTCTAAAACCCTTAGAGTCACTTTCAGTATCTTATTAATTTCCGAAGACATTTAGAAAAACAGCTTTTATAACTATGTTTGTAATTATTGGATCGACTCAATAAAGAAGATCATCACCTGCATCTCTTCTGTAGAGGGTCCTTTTTATTGTAAATACTGGATTTATACTGTAGATGTATTATGATGGTACTCACACATTACTGGTGGTAAACAACACCACATCACACCAAGATGTTTAATTTTTTCATTGTAGGCATAGTAAAGAAGCAAGAACTTTTAAAATCTTCAAAATCATGTATCTTATTTCAGGAATTGAAAAAACAAACAGAAAAACTAGTATAGTGATATTTTATCAGAAATACATTATTACTAAATGTAAACAACATAAACAATATAACTGCTTTAAGGGGTAGCTTAGGGACCATAAGGGAGAGGCCTAGTGGCAGGATAAGGAGATTCGCAGGACATCTGGAGGAGTACCAAGGGAAGGTCTCTACCTATGGGGGGCCCCTGATGGCTTTAGAGCCTGGGATAGGGTACCTGATGAGGTCTGAGGATGCCAAAGAAATGGATCAGAGAGAACTCAGTATGGGCTCCTTCAACACAAAGCCCACTGGAGGAGGTAGGGAGCATCCAACACAAGGAGTGTGGGGGATGGGACTAAGGGCATCATAGTCCCGTTGGGCCTTAGGGCTGGAACCTCAGTGACAGCAACCATTGTGAGAGGAAAAGGGTTGGGCTGTTAATTCCTAGCTGGTGGGAGAGCAGAGTGTGGGGCACTGGGGGATGCTAAGATGAAGGGCAGTGAAAACCTGTGATACTCTGCCATAACCTAGCATGCAGCACAACATCTGAGAGCTGTAATAACATCAGGTAAGAAATAAACAGTCCCTTGAGTGGGGACATCAGTAAAACTAGCTGCACTTCTGCAAGTCTGATGTGTCTTTGCTGCATGACTGAGAGAAAAGTGGTTTGGTGGAACCTGCTGGGTGGGTGTGGTAGGCCCCATGATCCCCATATCTCCGTAGCCACAGCTCCTTCAGGGGGACAGCATTCCTGTGTGCAGATTGTTTACTGTAAGGGAGCACCACAGTTAGAACTAGCAAACAACAGTAGGGCTCACTCCAATTGCAGAAGAGTCTTAATGTTTTTCTTTTTTTAACCAGCCACACAGTTGACCAGTCGGGCTATGTTTTGAGGCAAGCACGCCACTTCATCTGGCACTAATAAGGTGTTCACTTTGTGATTCACTCTTTTTATTAGAATACCTAATAAGTCCTTTTCTTGGTCTACTTTCCTTCAAATATATTCTGCTTTTCAGAGCTCCATGCTATAGCGGTTAATTGCTGTATTGCGGAGTGTTTGTGAAGCACATTGTGACAGCCATCTCCCACAGCACTAGGAAGCTTCCTAATGCAGTTGCGAAAGAAAAATAGGCAAAGAAAGGGACTTATGGAGAAATGTAACCCAACTCCCCCCAAACCCAAGTAAATCACAAAGCAAACACTGTATCAGTGCCTAACAATGTGGCCTGTCTTCCACAAAATGTCACCCAACTGGTCAACTGCGTGGCTGATTAAAATAAAGAAAAATATGAAGACTCTTGTGCAGTTGGATTGAGTACCATCATTGCTGTTTGCTAGTTTCTACTGGTTAGCAGGGGCTTCCACAAGACAGAGACTACCTTTCTTACAAGACAGAAGATGGCAACCTGGATTTACAAGGACTGGTGTAGTACAACAGGTGGAGTCACCGCACTAAAGAAACCTTTCACCAAGTGTATTCATACACAAGAACCCAGGCCAGCCGCCCCTTGGTGTAAAGGGATGTATCCCCAAATGTGTCCATCAAGGGCACTGGAGTGGCTACTTACATAAATACAGAAAAATTAATGAAACAGAAGCTAAATTGTTTTAAAATATTATATTTTAAAAATGTTAGACATATTTATTTTTCTTTACAAGTAAAGCACAAGGTTGCCCCGATGGCACAGTGTGGCATGCTCATGGCACTGACAATTCAGGTTAGTGCCCCGAGCCTGGATAATTGGATGGGCAGGGGAGGCAAACAGAGAGTCCCAAAGGACACTGTCCTCTGCCAGGCTGATGGTTACAGATCTCACAGCAAGGCGGCTCCCATGCAGAAGAAACCATAAAACATTTAGGTAATCAGGGTGATGCACGCAGGTCCTTTGGGCTCTGCTCCCCTATGAGCCCTCCCCAAATGACAGCTTTTGTACAACAGTCTCCTCCCCAAGCCCTGTCATGGGGAGAAGTCATGAGGAAACATGGGTAGCCTCTGGTAAGAGGGGGTGCTGGTAGCTAGAAGACCTACATCACAAGGGCAGCTGGGGGATGGCTGGTGAACTGGGAGTGTAACTAGAGGAACAAAAAAAGAAAAAAGTAAAGTCAGTAAATGGAACATTACTATCTCTGCTTACACTACCTAAGTTCAGTTCTCTTCAGGATTAGAATGTAAAATGCATGTAAGACAATATTTTTTATTCAGCAGACCCATCAGCACTCATTTCTAACAATGCAGAGAAAAGTCGCCTAAAATGAAAACTGATAAACTGAAGAGACACTGTCAACTGGACATCTATGACAAAGTCATTTTCCCCTTCGATGTCTATATGGGGTAGAAATTTAAAGATGCATTATTTTGAGCAGAAGCCAGTGGTGGTTTTCCAAATATTAAACTGCTAATGATTAATTTACTTTGGGCTCTTTGCCCCGATCTACGTTGAGACTGTCTCTCCGTCTACAAAAATACACTGAAGATTAATTTCATGCAAGATTTTATAATGATAAATATGTTTCGTGTTGTGGTAGAGCAAAATAATAATTTTAAAAAAGAGGTCCAAGGGGATACTCAAGAGAAAGGCAGATATGTTTACTACTCCATGGGGGGGGGGCACAGAGGGACCCAGGGAACTACAGACCTGTGAGTTTCACCTCTATAGTAAGTAAATTGTTTGAGACTATCTTGAGAGAACAGGTAGTGGAGTTCCTGGAAGACAATGGCCTGCAGGATGTGCAGTAACCTGGCCTCCTGAATGGAAGATCTTGCCAGACAAACATTCAATGTAGTGACACAGACAGTGAATATGGGATGGTCCATTGCACTTTAGCAAGGCATTTGATTCAGTGCTGCACAATAGGTTGGTTAAAAAAAAAACCCTGGAGACCTGGGGTTGGGGCAGACATAACCCAATTGATTGGGCATTAGCTGGGAACTGATGGACCCAGAGAGTGGTGGTGAAGGAGCAACACTCGGAGGAGAAGGCTGTCACCAGTGGCGTGCTTCAGGGATCAGTGTTTGGGCCAGTTCTATTTAACATGTTCATCTCAGACATACTGTAGGTGAAGGGGATATTGGGCAAGATCAGCTAGTCTGTAGATGACATTAAGTTGTGTGGGAGGGTCAACACCAAGGAGGGTGTTAAAGATATAAAGAGAGAACTGAGTAGGCTAGAGCAGCATTCGGGATCTGTCAGTTCACGTTCAATGCCGAAAAATGCAAAGTTATGCTTATCGGCAAGAATAGTCCAGGATTCGAGTACTGGTTTGGCGATGTCAGACTAGTTCAGACCTCAGATGAAAGAGACTTGGGAGTGATCATAGCAGATAGCTTAAAAGTCACAGCATAGTGCTCTAAGACATTTAGTAACGGCTAACAGAATGCTTGGATGCATTGGAGAGGGCTCTTTAGCAGGAGCAAGAGAGCAATACTGCCTCTGTACAGATCACCGGTGCAAACGAAACATAGAAACATAGAATTTGACGGCAGATAAGGACCGCTTGGCCCACCCAGTCTGCCCATTTCCCTACCTACTGGATAAGCTGCAGATCCTAGTTAACCAGCAGCCTACTTCTTCTTACCCCCACCCCCCAGAATTGCCTTATGACTGTCCCATGCATGCTTGAATTCCACCACTGATTTTGACTCACAACTCTCCTCCGGAAGGCCGCCCATGCATCCACAACCCTCTCTGTGAAAAAATACTTCTTAAATTACCTCTGAGCCGCCCCCATCTTCAAATTGTGCCTCTTGTTCTTGCACACCTCTTTTTTGAAAGATGCTACCCTCTTGGACTTTGTTGATTCCCTTGAGGTACTTGAAAGTTTCTATCATGTCCCCCTCCCTCCTTTCCTCGAGGCTATACATATTAAGCTCCTTAAGTCTCTCTTCATATGTCTTCGGTGCAGACCCTGCACCATTTAGTTGCTCCTCCTCTGGACAGCTTCCATCCTGTCTATGTCTTTAGCGGAGATTGGGTCTCCAGAACTGCATACAGTACTCCAGATGGGGTCTCACCAGCTGTCTGTACAGAGGATAATAACTTCCTGTTTTCTATTGGTGATGCCTCCCTATGCATCCCAGTAACCCCCAGCCCTCTTGCTGCCCTCTCACATTGCTTGCCCACCTTTAGGTCATCTGATATGACTACCCCAGGTCCCTTTCCATTTTGTTGTTGTTAGTATCTCACCCCATTGTGTACTCTTCCCTGGGTTTTGTTTCCCAGGTGCATTACCTTGCACTTCTTAGCATTGAATCTAAGCTGCCATACATTTGACCATTCCTCTAACCTTGCCAAGTCCCTTCTCATCCTTTCCACCCCACCCTGTGCATCAACTCTGTTGCAGATCTTAGTGTCATCTGCAAAGAGACATACTTTCCTTCCAGTCCTTCCATAATGTCACTTATAAAGACATTGAAGAGGACCGTCCTAATACTGAACCCTGCGTATCCCACTAGTAACCCTCCTTTCTTCTGAGTGGACTCATTTACTATTATTCTCTGTGTCCTATTCTCCAGCCAATTCTTTACCCAGGCTGTCATCTTGGGACCCACTCCCAGGCTGGCTAACTTGTATATTAATCTTTGTGTGGGACTGTGTCAAATGCCTTGCTAAAGTCTAGGTAGGCCATGTCCACAGCCCCTCCTGATCTACTACTTTGGTCACCTAGTCAAAGAAATCTATTAGATTTGTCTGGCATGACCTTCCGCTGTGAATCCATGCTGCCTAGGGTCCTGTAGCCCTCTGGCCTCTAGATACTCGACAATTCTTTCCTTCAGAAGTGATTCCATCATTTTCCTATCACTGAGGTTAAACTAACAGGTCTGTAGTTTCCTGCTTCTGCCTTGCTCCCACTTTTGTGAAGGGAATCACATCTGCCCTCCTCCAGTCCTCGGTACCACCCCATCCTCCCATGATTTGTTAAAGGGTAGTCAGTGGTGTCACTAGTTCTACCCTTAGCTCTTTAAAATTCTGGGATGAATCCCATCAGCCCCATTTCTTTGTCCACCTTCAGTTTTAAGAGTTCTTTCAGAACCCTTTCTTCTGTAAATGGGCTGGTATCAACTTCTGTATCCAGAGTGTTACTACTGTTTGTTTTATGTACCTCCCATTTCATTTGTAAATACTGAGCAAAATATTTGTTTAGTATCTCTGCCTTTCACAGTCTCCCTCTGCCCACCCTCCTCCCCTTTATTAAGCCTCACTATCCCTCCCTTGGTCTTCCTTTGCTCCTGATGTACCTATAAAAGGTTTTATCCCTTCTTAACTGAGTTGGCTATCTTTTCCTCGGTTTGGGCCTTTGCTGTTCTGACTGCCTTCCCAGCCTCCTTTTGCTTTAACTGATACAGTTCTCTGTCCTGCTCCTTCTGCGATTCCTTGTACTTCCTGAATGTTTTCTTTTTCTCTTGAACCTTCACTGCCACTTCCTTTGAGAACCATAGTGGTTTCTTACATCGTCTTGTTTTGTTTATTTGCTTCATACAAAGGCTCGTTACCTCTGTGATGGCAGTTTTTATTATTCCCCATTGTTCTTCCACCCCTCCTTCCTGCCCATTTGCTAGTGCATTCCTTAGGCACTCACCCATTTTGGCAAAGTCAGCCCTCCTAAAGTCCAGTACTTTTGTCTTTGTATGGCTTGACTCTATTGCTGTGTTTATTGTGAACCATACTGTTCGATGGTCGCTAGTTCCCAGATGGCTACCCACTTCTACATCTGTGATCCTCTCTCCATCTCCATTTGAGAGAATCAAGTCTAATATTGCTCCCTCTCGAGTGGGCTCCAGTGCTAGTTGTCTAAGGCATGCCCCCTGTAGGGCATCTAGAATAACTGCACTCTTCGAAGTGGCAGCAGCAACTGCACTCCAGTTAACATCTGGCATATTCAGATCATCCATCAGCAATATCTCCCCTTTTTCTGCCATTCTAAGTATACTTTCTATCATTTCCCATCCATTTCCTCCCCCTGAGAAGGGGGTCTGTATACAACCCCTGTGCGTATTGTGGTGCCATTGCCTGTCTCCAAATTTACCCACAGTGCTTCTTCTCCTTACCCACAGTGCTTCTTCTCCTCCCTGTTTACCCTTTTGTTCTGTTGCTTTTATTCCTTCCCTTATGTAAAGAACTACTCCTCCTCCTCTTTTACCCTCCCTGTCCCTCCTGTAGACAGTGTATCCTGGTATGTTTATGTCCCAGTCATGGTTTTGTGTGTACCATGTTTCTGTGACTGCCACGATATCCAGATGTTCCTCCTCCATCAAGGCCACTAATTCAGGAAGCTTGTTACCCAGACTACGGGCATTAGTACTCATTGCTCTCCATTTTTGATGGCTTTACCTTCTGTTGCAGCATCCCCACTGACTGTTCTACCTCAGTCTTTTCTCATTTAGTACCCTGTTTTGTAGGAGGCTGGGATTTTCCTGCTGCTTGTCAGTGCCTCCCCTGACTAGTTTAAAAGCTTGCCAATGAAGCATTTAAACCGATTGCTCAAAAGACTTGTTCCCTTCCTGGACAGATGCAGACCATCCTGCCAGTATAGGCTGGTGTCCCTCCAGGTGGAACCCCAGTCCCCAATGAAGCCAAACCCCTGTGCTCCGCACCATTTTTTCAACCATTCATTAAACTGCATGGTGCCAATTACCCTCGCCTCCCCCATGCATCTGAAGTTCACAGTTCTGGAACCTGCACCCAAAGGACAAGGATAGGCTCATGTCCATGCAGCATAGAATGACTAAGACAAATCAGAGGACGCAGGGGAGATCCGACAAGGAACACTTGGATAGCCTGAATATGTACTTACTTGAGACATGGAGGGAGCAGGGTGACGTGACATTACTGTGTTTTTGATCAAGATCAGCTCTTGAAAGCTGTTTCTCCTTTTGTCCCATGCAATACTGTGCTCCTACTAGCCTGTTCCAGGAGAAATTTATCCTATTCTTATTGCCTTCCTCGGTGGCTATGTTGTAGGCATTGCCTATACTACTAAACATAGCCAGCACCCTAGCAGGGGTAGGCCTGTTTTCTAGTTAGCAAATTGTCAATAGTATCTCCTCATGGTGCACCTCCTGGTTCGCTGTGCAGTTAGTACTGCTACACTTCCTAGCACAGTTCTGTCTAATGTGTCCTTTCCCTCTCCTGGGTAATAGTGAACATCAGACCTAGGTGGTACATAAGTTGGGCCGTGTCTCCAAAGAGCATACAGCCTGCTTTGCTAGCACTGCAGTCGCACTCCCTCAACACAAACTGCTGGACCTCCCCTCACACAGCCACAATATCCTTCCCTGCTTCCTAGATTCTTTTTTTTTTTAGTTGATTTATTTACTTTCCTCAACTGGGGGGAGGTTACATCTTTGGTTCCTCTCCCCAGTCAACCAGTCTGGCTGCTTTCCCAGTCGCAGACAGAGCTCTGACCTCCCTGTCACTACCCTCCCTTACCCCACCACCGCAGAGACAAGGAGGGTTTTACCCAGGAGGGAGCTGACTTGCGTGCGACCACAGCGGCGCCGGGGAGCAGCCTTCATGCTGCTGAGAATTTTTCTGTAGTGGTTCCCCCTGAAGGAAGGGGCATGCAGTGACACCAATGGAAGGCGTGCGCATGCTTCCGCACATGCTCTTTCGGGCATCTGCCCTCTCCCGTGCCCATTTCTTGAGCGTCAGTGGTGCTGCCCCTCAGTCTCCACCTAGGCGCAGCCACGTGCTGGCTGCTGATGTCCCCCCTCCCTGGAGAAGGAGAGCAGTC
Source organism: Neoceratodus forsteri (assembly GCA_016271365.2). Classification (NCBI taxonomy): domain Eukaryota; kingdom Metazoa; phylum Chordata; order Ceratodontiformes; family Ceratodontidae; genus Neoceratodus; species Neoceratodus forsteri. The sequence continues at coordinate 1,503,272,796 of CM028129.1, forward strand.
GTCCGGATGCTCGATCCATCTCCAACCCTGCCAACCCCTGGCAGCTCAGCCCCATGCTCGTTCCTGAACACGGGTCGCTGGCGTAGCTTGAGGTAAGGCATCCAGCACCTCAGCCCTCAGCGCCACCGGGCCAGCTTACCTGCTTCCTAGATTCACTGGGCTATGGCCTGTAAGGGTATAGCTATAGCTATAGCAGCAATATATATATTATATGTTCTACCTGCATGGACTACTTTGTTATTGGGCTGCTAACCCCAAGATACACTCACTTATTGAATCTCTCACAGCCTGCTACAGAGGCATTTTATGACGACAGGGACCATGTTCCATCTGTACTTATCTTACATGTCCTACACAGAAACAAGTACTGCTTTAAGTTATTTTGGGGCCTATGACAGTACTATATGCAAAGCTGTTCTACATCCCCCCCCAATCCCTAATCCCCAGGCTTCAGTCTATTTTACTCCTACTAATAGCGGGTGATGTTAAAACCAATCCAGGTCACACACCTGCCAACCACAGAGTGTCCTCACCCAGCGACCCCCGCTGGTGCAACACTAAAGGTCTTAAAATAGCTCATCTGAATGCTACCAGTCTGAGGCCCAAAATTCATGAGCTTGAAGCCTGGTCCAACCTGTACTGCCCAGACATAATAGGGATATCTGAGACTTGGCTTAAGCCCTCTGTACTGTCTCATGAAATAGACCTCCAAGGGTACGCATCTGCCACAAAGATAGGATAGGTAAAAAAGGGGGTGGGTTCCTCCTTTATTTCGGGTCTTCCCTTGCAGCCACTGAAGTGGCTGCACCTGCCTTTGATAATTCTCCCTGTAAAGCCATCTTCATGACCATTGTCTTGGGAGGAGGTGCTAAAAGCCTATACATTGGCTGCATTTACAATCCCCCTAATGTGGCGCAAACTGCCCTATCCTCCCTGATCAGCTGCATAACTGACAACCCTTTGAGTGAATTAATATTAATGGGAGATTTCAATATCAACTGGATGCTTAATTGTCACTCTAGGAGTAAATCAGCTCTGGCTAACATAAACCTATCTCTGCTAATTGTTGAACCCACCAGGATAAATAACAGAACAGGTAACCACTCACTCCTAGACTGGATTTTACTTAGTAGACCAGACAGGATCCATGCAGCTGGTATCCTACCAGACTCACTTAGTGACCACTCCCCCGTGTTCTGCATCTGGAAAAATAATGTCCCCAACTCACCCCCCAGGACTACTGACCTCTCAAACTTTGAAGTGACCTCCTTTCCCTCTAGCCTAAATGAAGTCAATTGGAGGTCAACGGCTGATCTGCCAGATGTAGACAGTGCCTGGACGTCTTAATACACAGTGTTGCTAGAGTTTTAAATAAACACACCCCAATCAAACTACGCAGAGCAAAAGGTCACTGCTCAAGGTGGCTGACTAGTGAACTTTGAGCTGCTATAAGACAACAACACAGAGCTTGGGAGAAATACAAAAAATATGGCTCAAAGTCGGATTGGCAGTCCTATCAGATGGAACCAAATACCTGCAAAACTAATCTTAAACATGCCAAGCATAACTATCTGCAGAATCTCCAGGTCAAAAACCTATCCAACACCAAAAACTTCTGGGCCCAGATTAACCTACGTTTAAGAGGTCGGCCTAACTCCCCAGACATTCCCACAGAGTGGCCTCCTCTTTCAATAAATATTTTACTGACTTGGAGATTTAAAGACCCCATTCAGGCTAACTCCCAGTGCCCTCCTACCCCATCCACTACTGTGGTCCAACTGCACTAACCCAGTTTCCATTTTAGACTAGTCACAGAAAAAGGAAGTCTGCATGCAGCTAGGGCAGATCAATATGGACAGCCCCCCTGGATATGACACGCTAGATCCCCGATTCCTAAGAATGATGGCCCCGGCCATTGTCACACCCCTTACACTCCTAATAAACAAATCACTTCTAATGGGAGTCATCTCAGAAAAGTGGACAACAGTTGTGGTAGTCCACATCCATAAAGGGGGCCAACATGAACCCACTGAAAATTATAGACCCATCTCTCTAGTTTGTACCCTAGCAGACATACAGAAAAAACTAGTGTCCCAACAACTGATTGAATACCTTGAGACTCGCCATATTCTTGGTCATTGCCAACATGGATTTAGAAAACACCACAGCACTGACACTACCCTGGTTACATTAACAATTGACCTACTTCAGGCAACCGAACTTGGCATGGCAACAGGTAAAATTTTCATAGATCTCACCAAGGCCTCTGACCTTGTGAACCATTCCTACTAACAGAAAAACTTAGAACCATTGGTCTGGATGAGCTGTCCCTCCGCTGGTTCAGACATTACCTATCCAACCGCAAGCAACTGGTTAAGTGGCCAGGCTGTCTCTCTGAACAAAGACACATCTCAGATGGGATGCTTCAAGGCTCAATCCCGGGTCCCCTACTGTTTTCCTTATTTATAAATGATACGCCTGACCACTGTGGTGGAGCCTCTCTCCAACTTTATGCAAATGATGCTGTCTTGTACAGGTCCTCTACCAACAACAAATAGATTAGTCTAGAAGCTGGAAATGACTTCAAACAGCTCGAAGCCTGGCTCCAGTGAAATAATCTGGTTCTAAATGTCAAAAAAACAAAACAAAAGCCATGCTCTTTGGCCCCAAAAGGCTAGTTGCCAGTAGAATGACTCAACTTAAGTTAGCCACTATGGTTGGTTCTCACTTCGAGGTAGTGAGCTCCCTGAAATACCTCAGGGTAACACTTGACCTTGAGCTGACTTTTGCTAGCCATGTAGAGGTTGTGTCCAAGTCACTCCATCAAAAGCTGGGACTAACGTACAGGCTATTTCAGTACTGGTCTAATTCTGCTCGCTTTGCCATTGCCAACAGTACTTTTTTACCTACCTTGAAATATGGCACTCCTGTCGTACTTTCCTTGCGGGCTGCTGATTACAATAAATGTAATCTTTTTTTTTTTTTGTTATCACTTTCTTTTGGCATACCTGGTTTGTTCCTGTGTATTCTGGCAACCCCTTTTTGGGACTCCGTCCGCTGTCCGACAACCCCGCACTCCTTCAGGGTCCTCGCCTGTTTCCCCTGCGGCTTACCCCCCACAGCAGGGTGTTGGGGATCCCCCAACTCACCCACCCTGTCTGGATCCAGATTCCCAGAGCTGGAGTTCTGTTGGATGGCCATCAAGCCTCTCGACCAGGATGCCATCTATTTTCCGCTTTTCACCCTCTTAGGCAGCAGAGTGTGCAATGCCATCAGGGGATGTACCGCACATGTGACCACCCACAGTATGTCCAATGGCTGCTCCTCTGCCTCTCCTTTGTAGACACAGCATTGGTGTGCCAGAGCTGCCGCTAGGGGCCAGGCAAGCACTGACTGCTGGGAGACCCCCCACCCCAGAGAAGGAGAGCTGTCCGCAGATGCTCCATCCTTCTCTGCCAATGCCAACCCCCGGCAACCCACACTTGCTCCCGAACATGGGTTGTCAGCATGGCGTGAGGTGTGGTGACAAGCACTTCAGCCCTCAGCACCACTGGGCTGGTCTATAAGCTTAACTTTTTGTGCAACAAAATTGGTCACTTCGCTGCTGGTGCCCCCTCACCACTGTGATGCATTAACTTCCCTGGGTTAGCCCCCTTTTGCTGCACGTTTATAGCTCCCCCTGCTCTGCCTTGCCTTCAAGTTGGTAAAAGGTCCCACCTCAGCCCCCCCCGCCTTGAAGGGATCCTCAAGTTCAAGTGGCATTCCAGACCTCTTCAGTCCTCCTCCAAATCCCTATTCGAAATTCCCAGAGTTCACTACCCCCTCCCTCTGGAACACTCCTCCAAATATGATTATATCCTGTGACTCATTGGCTACTTTCAAGAACAAACTAAAGGTCAACACAATCGCAGTGGCAAACTGCAGTTGTAATTGGGCAATGACTAATAAATGGCTTCCCTGATACTCCCATTTATTTTTAAATTCTGTCCAGGCTATCTTAGCAGAAGGGCATTGTCAAAGGGAAAGGTAGAGTGGAAAAACTGAGTTGCTGCCAATTGTGCCAGGTAGCGTAGGAAAGCGGAAGAGAGTGGGTGTAGAGGGGTAACTGGGAGGGAAGTAGAGGACAGGTGGGTGGGAGGCAAGGATCGGGGAACAAGTGCAACATTGGGTGGGGTGAGCAGATTAGAAAAGGGAGAGAGGAAGGGAGTTGAAGGAGGGTAAGAGAGGAAGGTGGTGCCTAAGTTGGTGAGTTCGCTGCCCAGGGAGTTAAACAACTTAGGGGCTCTACCTGCAAAAGACCGCTGGCCTTGGGTGGTGCAACAGCGGGGAACAGCCAGAGAACAGTTATCAGAGCTTCTTGTGTAACGGGGGTAGTTGGCTGGGCTTAAGAGAGACTGAACCCCAAGGGGCATGAGTCCCATCAATTACTTTTTTGCTAGTAGGCAGGTTTGGAAAGTAATCCTTCCCTGAAGTTGCAGCCAGTTTGACTCTTCGTAGAGGTCACAGTTATGCGTGTGGTGGGCAGCACCAGTAAGCAGTCTGCAGGCCCTATTCAGCCCTGTAAGAATTTGCTGTAGTGCTGTAGCTGTGGCTGCTCCGTAGATAACAAGCCCATAATCAATTATGGAGACAATAGAGCTGTGTATTGCTAGCTTAAGGGTGTCAGGCAGTGTCTATGTTTATAAAGAAGGCCTATACGGATATTTACAGATTTTGCAACTGAAATCGATATGGCTGGAGAAGAACAGAGTACGGTCCAGGGTTATACCAAGGTATTTGCAAGTCCATGTCTGGTCCAGGGTCACACCTGAGCTGTTTTTGATTGCCAACTGTTGGTGCTTATGTTTGTTATGTGTGCCATGGAACAGCATAGTCTTTGTTTTCTTGTAATTTAGCACTAGTTTCTGTGAGACGAACCAGACCTCAACTTGCTTGAAACTTTCCTGCAGTTGTTTCTCTGAGAGGGAGGGGTCAGAATTCTTAGAGAAAATCACTGCGTCATCAGCATACAGAATAATATTTTCATCACAGGCAGAAGGGAAATTGTTCAGGAAGATGCTGAAAAGAAGGGGTCCCAATAGTGACCCTTGGGGAACACCAGCCCGGACAAGTAGTCTAGAGGAGAAAGAGTCACCAATCTTAACTTGTTGTGACTGGTTGGAGATATAACTGTTGAACCACTGTAAAGTGTCATGAGAAAGCCCTATGTCACCAAGCTGTTCCAGTAGTAATGGATGGTTGACTGTATCGAAAGCCTTCGAGAGGTCTATAAAGGTGGCACCAGCAAGTTGTCCTTGGTCTAGTGCTAGATGAATGTGGCCTGTAAATTCGAGGAGGGCAGAGGTGGTGCTATGTCCTTTGCGAAAGCCATGTTGCTGTGGTCATTGCAAGCTGTATTTCTCCAAGTACTCCTCCAATTGGTCTGCGATGATTTTTTCAAGAGCTTTGGATAAAGGTTGTAGGATGGAGATAACTGTAACTGTAACTTTACTTAACTGTAGTTACAGTGTAATATCCTATCCCCAGACTTGTGTATTGGGGTCACCAGGGCAGACTTCCACTTGAGTGGGAACTGGGAGAGCATTAGGGACCGGTTAATAATCTTGGTAAGAGGGTGCAGGACATCGTCAAGGGTGAGGGGCGATGAGCTTCAAGTCAAGTGTGTCCCACGTGATCTGGATTTTCCGAGCACCTTGAGGAGGTATTTTTTGGCATCCCTTTCGGTAACTGCCTTGAAATAGAAATGTGGATGATTTGTATCCTGAGTCCATTGATATTGGGAGGCCGTGGTTTGGTTGGTGTCAAAGACGTTAGAGGGAAGCACATGGCTAAGGTCAGTGAATGCCAGATTGAAAGTATTGGCAATTGTGGTGGGGGTCCAATGTGTTGCTGCCATAAACCTTTAGCATATTAGGAGTTTCTTTGGATTTTTTCTCCCTATTACTTCAGAGAGACTTTGCCAGAATTTCCTTCCATCTGATAATGAGTTTGATAGGGTGCTCCTGTAGTAGCTGGCATTTTCAGTGTGGATAGCTCTGGTACAGGCATTCCTGGTGGCCCTGTATGTCTTATCAACACCAGGTCGCCCCTGAAAAAGGGACACGCTGTCTCAGTGGGCTTACCCGTTATCAAAATTCAATAAATAAATAAACAAACAAACAAACATGATATTGGTCAGCATCGGTGTGGGGTACTGCTTGCTCATGCACACTAAACTGTGAACAATAAAGTCATATTTATTATACCGCAGCCAGCTTTGCGGTTCAAGGTGTCCTTGACTATGTAGCTCAACTTGATTTAGTACTGTGTGGTGTTACAGCACGCTGTGGCTCTGGTTTTACCAGACTTGAGCAGCCTCTATGATAGAAACTTTCAAGTTTCTCAGGGAATGAATAGGGTTGATAGCCAGCAACTTTACAAGCATTGTGAGGGGTCTGCCACTAGGGCACATGGGTATAAGTTGATGGGAGGCAGGATCCAGAAGGATCTGGGGAAGTACTTCTTTATGGAGAGAATAGTGGACAAATGGAACTGTTTTCCTATGGAAGTGATATAAATGGAGTCTGTGGCATGTTTTGGGGGGTGGAACAGCCATATGGGGCTAATCAGAGATATGATGTGAATGGTGGGAGAAGGATGGAGCTACCACTAGGGAGCTCAGTGGTGCACGCAGCACTAGGCTGGTGGAGCCGAGCTAGGCAGGGAAATAGCAGACATGATGACCTCTGGTCTTTTTCATTAGTAAAATTTCGATATTTCTAAGAAGCATGGAGTTTCATGTTTAATTACATTGGGAGTGCGCTGGACCTAAAAGCCAATGAGGATGGCTATTACATACGTGGCCAGTTCTTTATTTTCAGGATGGTCCACTGTCTTGCTGATTCTGCACTCACATGTATAACAGACTTTACTGTTTCAAGTTGTTAACAGAAAGCCTCCACATGTATATAACAAACTGAGATGGTGGGTGGTGTATCCTATTATAAGATTACTTACTGCTGTCTGCATGTTCCATGCTTGTTGTTTGTTTAACAAATGTGAACTGCTTACAATTGAAAAGCAATAAAATATAAGTACTGGCTCCACAGTACTAAGTGATGAGGAACCGCTCTGGCATGCTGACAACCCAGGTTGGCGCTCCACCCCAGGATGTCAGGAGTGGTGGCTGACAGAGATGGCTCAGAGTATCCACAGTATGCTCTCTTTCTGGGGGAAGGAGCTTGTATTACCACTCTCTCTGGAGGACTCGGCGTCAGCCTAGAGGGTGACCACCATGTGATGGCCAGCGTGGATGCCGAGGTCGACTTCAGACCAGCCAGCACCAACTGTTGCCACATAAGATCCTCATAGCGTCGATGCAACTTGCGCTGAAGCCTGTCCTCTTCTGAAGAGGATGAGGATGAATAGTAGCAGCGTCGCTTTTTGGAATGCCCAGAGTGGCATTTGTCAGTTCTCTTTTATACCTGTTGGTTGAAGTTGATCAAGACCTGGACCTCGACTCTCAGGGGGAATGACAGGGTGCTCAGAAGGAGCCTGGGAGACCCGTGGCTCCTCCAGGTCAGGGACAGGGACTGTGAAGAGGTTCCTAGCAGGCTGGGTCTCCTCCTTAGTAGGTCCAGTCAGGACCGGAGTCCTGAACAAGGAATTGTTGGCATAATCTAGCAACAATGAGTCAATGGGGTCGATAATGATTTCGACCCAGTCGTCATCCCGCGTCTTAGCCGGCTTGCCTGACAGGAGCACCTTGAAGCCACCAGCCGAGGCCGTAATTTTAACCAAAGCTGAAACTGGAGATTCCTGGGAATGAGACCGTGCTCGATCCCAAGAATGATGTAGACGAGACTTCTCCTTCTTTATCAACTACCTGGAATCCTTTTTACGGGAACTGGAGCTGTGTGAAGCCAATGGGCCCTCCCCCTTGGTCAGGAGAGACTGGCACAACTCCTTGAAGGAGCTTGTAAAGGTAGAGCCCAGTTTGAACGGTATGAAGACAGATGCTGAAGAGAACTGACTGTCGGCCCAAGCCACCTCCTCCTCTAAAGCCTTCATTTGCTTGAGCTGTTCAGCGGACCCTGCAGCCACGGAGACCACCCAACAGACCTCTTTAGATTTGACCGGCGGGTTCTGTTTTTCCAGTCAGCCAACCTGTAATCATGCGAGGCGATCGTCTAATACATTCGGCTGGAATGAGCGACAAAAACTGCAAGCCTGGGTATCGTGATCGTGGCCCAGGCGATAGATATACGTGTTTTGTGGGTCAGTGTGAGACATCTTCTGCCCGCAGGGGCATTGGTGGAACCGGGGCAAGGACTTATCCTCCATCACGGTCGCGATTGGAGATCAATGCGGTGAAACTCTAATGAGTTTAAGTTTAAGTTTTGGTAAGTAATCCGAAGATTTAAGTGCCAGGGCCTGCTCAACGTGATTGAGATAAGGAGGGAACCTGAATCTTCCGGCGGAAAGGAAGATCTGGCATTAAGGGGCGGAGCTGAGGGATATACCACCCGGGTGGGTGGGAGGAGCCAGCTTAAAGACTTCCGGCAAGATATTTAAAGGGAAAGGACATGCCAATATGTGTGGATTGAACAACATATCTACATCCCTAGAAAGTGGACTTTTTAAAGGAACCCAAAATATTGGTTGTAGTAGTGTGCAAGCCAGGAATTTTTTACCTAGAGTCAAGCAAGGGTTCTGGCTTGACTCTACAAGCTTAAACACGAGCCGAGCCCTGGATAGTGAAGGCTTATCTCTACATAGGAGCTGAATGATTCAGACACCACACTAACTGCTCAGGCTGACAAAAATACTTACTTTGACCACAACTAGCTTGGCTTAATCTTGCCTCTCAACTGCATATAGAGGTCGAGCTAAGCTGAGCCAGGCACCAGCTTCGAGCCAGGCTCGAGCCTGCCCTGGCTTGCCCACCTCTAATTGGTTGTAAGAAGTCTGTGGACAAGAGTACATATTTCTTGCTTTAACTGGCAGCATAGACAGTAGTGTAAACCCTAGGTGGCGCTATCCCAAGGGCTACTACCCCCTGCCTGCTTGGCTAGCAGCACGTTAAGGGGCCTGAGTTCTGAAGCGGATGCCTCCACCCGGAGGTCAGGGTTGGAAGTGGTCAAGCTAACCTGGGCACAGCCCTCCGGGACACTGTGACCCCCCTCTTTCCTTACTAGTGGCCAGAACAATACACAATAATCACTTTCACAATACTCCGATACACCACACAATTACCCACACTGCACTTACCACCAGGGCTTTCCTCAGGCTCGGCCATGGGGACCCCCTGTAAAACATGGTTATACACAGCAAATAACAGCAGTACAGTACTCTTGCACAAACTGGAACCAAAGTCAGGGTAAATGCAAAAAAGAGTTAGATCTGATTTATTTAAGGGACTTGAAAAAGGGAGGGTGTAATCAGGTTAATTTGCTTAAAGACTGTATCAATCAAACAGTTATGCATGCACTTCAGGGTCCATAAACCATCACACACTCTGGGTACCCAGATGGAGAACGGTGGACTAGCCAGGAACGTTGCAGCTGGTTGGGGCCCTGTGATGGAAGAAGACAACATGCACAACACACACTATTTGTAATCCAGAGCCGGAGAGTTCAGTTCATGAAAAGAAAACAACAAGACAATCAGATGACACACTTTTAGATTAGGCTGTTGTTGCAGGGAGCTACCCTGATGATTACTCACAATAGCCAAGACTGGACACAGGCTGGATGAAAATCGAGACAGCAGGTGGTTAATCTGGAGTGCCAGGAGAAGCAGGGCCCACACGATTCGCCGAGGCGTCATTCCTGTTCAAGCGTGAAGCAGGGGGCTGATCCCCAGGCAGGTCTCTCGTCGGTGGCTTTCTCTGTGCAGTGGGGTAGTCTGGCAGGGCCAACGTGGCATGGCCCAGGCTGAATGAAGATGAATGTGGATTCAGTCCGATTAGGCTGGATAAAGCTTCCAGCAAGCAGTACACAGTTCACACAGTGGGGAACCAAATCACGACCCACTTTCAATACAAAGCATATTTACATGTAAAGGATTCTACGGTACCAGCACGCAGAACACAGTTCACACAGTGGGGAACCAAATCACGACCCACTTTCAATACACAGCACATTTTCATGTAAGGAAATTCTACTGTACCAGGCAAATCGCTCTCAGGTCCTGATCACAAAGTCTCTGCACAAACCGGAGATTCAGGAGCAGCTGGAGATCCTGACAGGCCGATCGCATTCAGCAAAATCTTCGGTCTTCTTCAGGTATGAGCCTCATAAAAAATCAGTGGCTTACTTCGTTCTCACAAACTTGGATTTAGTCCGAAATAATTTTCTTCTCTCCCTCTCAGTGGCAGAAGGCAGACATGCAGGCCACAACTCAGGCCTTTCCACAGTTCTCCAGCGTGAAACTACTCGGACGGCTGCTTGACTGTCTCAAGCTTTTGTTTCTTCAGCTTCCAACCAAGATCTGACTCAACTGCCAGCAAGCCAGGGACTTTCCCCAGAATCCAAAAGGTTTGGTTGGCTGATCTGTTAGTCATAACAAAGGCTCCCCCTTCAGGTGCAAAAAGGGGCCAAAAGCCCAAAACTACAATTCCTACAGATTTTGACTCCAGACAGCTCCTGTAGTCCGACTCCATTTTAGGTCCCACCAGAACTGATTGGTTCAATTCGGCAGTCCAGGGCCAAGATAGTGGAGATAAACAAAACAGTCCTTACTGCAATGAAGGCAGGTTAGACAAACTACATTATCATTATCAGCCTAAAGGATTTTCAGCAAATAGTTACATCTGTCAACAGTGCTCCCTCTCAGATTACTTATGACTGCAATCCAGGCAGCTCTTAAAGAGACAGAGCACAGAGGCTGTACAGGCACTCTCTGGCAATCACATTTAAACTGCTAAAACGCAGGACACCAGCCTGGCAGTGAGCATTTAGGAAAGCTCAAGGAAGACTTTTCGTGAACCCCCATTTGTAGGGGGGTTACAGTAGAATATTGTGCTGCCATGCAGAGAACCTGGATTCATGTTGGGATCCCTACTTTCAGCCCTCAGCTGACAAAGTCTCAGGTACACTGCAGAGACAGCCTGATAAGACTCTGCAGTAAGGTGCAGTACGTCCCACAATCTGAGCATTACTGCAGTTAACTGACTGTAGCAGACACTGGCATGGTTGATCACATGTTGTCCACTATCCAACCACGATCATCAAGTTGTTGGTGGCATCAGATATCGATTAATACTTTGGGTTTTTTTTGCAGGTTGGAAAGTACATTATTTTATTCGCCCATTAAAGTCCCTTGAGATTCAGCTTCTCATTTACATAGGGGGGTGTCCCAGGGAACAGCAACGCCATCAGTCACCATTTGTTCCCATTATTTTACATAGCTCTTGTATTGTTGTGATGTCTTCACTCCTCTAGAACTTTCTCCCTTACCCTGTACCGTAATCATTTTTTGTAGCCTGTAAGCTGTATTAGTATATTATGACATATTGGCCGGGATATTCAAAGGGGTTGCGCCTGGCACAACAGAGTTGCACCGGCGCAGACCGCATTCGCCTCAGCGGGATATTGAGAAGGCTGCCAGGTGCACCAATCCCGATGCACTGGGGCCATGTCATAAGTATCTGGCGATGCAGATGCAGGGGCGTGCCATGCATATGCCGCGACATCCTGATATTCAGCCCGGGATGTGCAGCGCATGTGCCAGCACACCCCTGCATTGCACCGCATAGGGTTCTCAAAGTTGAGCCCGTGAAACAGTGGAACAACTCCCGGCCACCCACAGGGGGGCTGCTGTATTGCAAGGTACAACACAGTAGCCACCAGCAGTGGGTGGCCGCCCGCTCACCCAGAACACTGTAATGAAGCACCCACATAAGCTGGTAGTCTAGTGGTACCCCCCATCCTCCCATGTCCCCGATTGGCAGTAAACGTTGCTTTCATTAAGCCCTGGTAGTCTAGTGGTACCCACCTGCCCATTGCCACGATCGCTCCATAAAACACATCCCTGGTGATCCAGTGGTGATCCAGTGGCACCCCCCCAACCCTCTCACCCACACAGAACCCCATGCCCAACCTGCTCCCCCCCATCATCAGCAGGCAGCTGCAACCTGCCCGCATACCGCCTGGCCACCCACCGAATGACAGGTACAGTTTGGACTGTAAGCCCATTGGTCCACAGTGTGGGCCAATGGACATGCAGGGCACACTGTACTAGACAGACCCAAATATGTGAATGACTTCATTCACATATATGGGACTGTCTAGTACAGTACGCCCTGCAAGCTCATACTGTACCTGTCATTCAGCGGGCAGCCGGGCAGTATGTAAGCGGGTAACAGCCGCCCACCAATGACGGTGGGAGAAGCAGGGTGGGCATGGGGTTCTGTGCAGGTGGGAGGTGTGGAGGGTGCTGCTGGATCACCAGGGATCTGTTTTACAGAGCGATCGCGGCACGGGCAGGGGGGGATTCCACTAGACTACCAGGGCTTAATGAACTCAACGTCTACCGCCGATCGGAGACATGGGAGGGAGGGGGGTATCACTAGACTACCAGGGCTCATTTAATCTACATTAACTGCTGATCGGGCACACGGGAGGGAGGAGGGTCCACTATACTACCACGGCGGTGTTGTACTGCAGTTTTACCATGATCGCGGCTATGGGGGCAGGGGATGCCCTGGGACCCCCACTGTGCACAGGTCATTCTGTGCAGGGTGCCAGGTGCACTTTGTTGGGCTGCCCGGCGCAAGGCATGCAAATGGGGCCATAATGACATGCAAATGGACCCTGTTGTGCCTTGCATATATTATGGCCTCATTTGCATGCCCTCTGCTGAATATCGTGGGTGATGCGCCCAGCGCAACTGCGTTTGCGCTGGCGCATCCCCGTGCTCCCTATCTGTGGCTTGCGCTGGTGCAATGCCACTGCGCCATGCACAGTATGTGCACTGACCTTGCCATATTCAATGGTGCTGTGCCATGCTGTATCACCGTTGAATATCGCCTGGTCCTGGCCCCGGCGCAGCCCAGTTGCGCTGCGCCCAGGCTTGTGCCACTGCCCGGCGTAGTCTGAATATCTGGGCCATAATGTTTTTCTTCCTTATTGTTCCATTGTATATTGTATATTTTTATCCCATGCTCCCTGTCCCCCAGGTCATGCCTGGAAATGAGCCTTGGCTCAGTGTGCCTTTCCCAGTCACCAAATGTTTAAATAAAATGTAAAAAAAATACATATGTCCAAGCCACACTAAAAAAAAAACAAAATAATAACTGGTTATTGTTTTTTCCCATAGGGAAAACCTGTGTGTAATTTGCTATTATAAAGGAGTGTTTATAACGGCAAACATGCCAGGTTTCCCCCAGTCCTGCACATGCGCCAGCGTGCGCGCTTCTCTTCCTCACTGCCAGACACACTGACTTACCACCGGAGCTTAAACGGCTACTTGGACTCAGCGGTAAGTCAATTTAAAAAAAACACGTGCAGGGAAAAAAACTGAGGTACTTAAAAAAAGGAAAATTGGAAAAAGGTTGTCTTCAAAAGCTGCGCCTCACCGTGGACCCCGCTGAAACCCGGTCAGACTGCGGCATGGCTTCACAGAGATGTCTTCTAATTTAATACAATTGCTGTGGTGAAAAAAACAATATCCAGCAATTATATAAAATAAAACATGAGGTGATGTGTAAAACTCAAATTTTACACACACCCTTACTGTTGGATGCTTAGATGAACCACGCGAGCGTTTATGTAGCAGCCAACACCTTGGGTGTGTGTAAAATTATTTTTACACACCCCACTCTATATATTATTCTATATATAATTTATGTTTATATAATGCTTTTTATACATGTATCCCAGAGCCTGGTAATGATGTGACTGTGACTGTAAACGTGTAGTAACAGCCATTCTGCTCAGCACCCACACAATGCCATGGGCATTCGCCTGAACTGATTTTATGGAAAGGGTAAATCCCCCCCCCCACCACCACCACCACTCATTCAGTCCCTGCCCTCTCACGTGAGACTGCCAACGAGGGTGCCAATATGTGCCAACTGTTTCCTATATCCTAATTTGAATGGAGGAGGCAGCATCAAAGGAATGAGGCCATTTTAAATGTTTCCATCTGCAAGATGCAACAACCCCTTACATAGGATCACAGAAAATGTGAGATAAAAGAAGACCATTGGTCCATCGTGTTCATCTCTTGCCATGCAGGCAGCTGCAGTGTTCAATATTATGAGAAATACCCGCAGCCAGTGTTTAATCAGAAGTGCTACTAGTAAACTGCTTGGCATTTGTCATGATGGTGAGGAAAACTATTAGTGCCAATGAAGCAGTTTGGCCTAGTCGTTAGAGTACAGATCTTTGAACCTGGGGGCCCAGGTTTGAATCCCACTTCTGATGCTTGCTCACTGTAACCCTAAGCAAGTCACTTAATATCACTGTGATAAATTTCTCTCTCTCTCTCTCTCTCTCTCTCTCTCTAATTTATTTATATTTTTGGCTGAGAAAGGCATACTGAGTGAAAGGTTGTTTCTAGGTGCTTCCCTGGAGCACAGGGAGGTTAAGTAATTTGCTCAGGGTCACACAGTATGCAAGTGGAGGTTGTGGGACTCAAACCCATGTCTGCTGGATGTACCAAGCTCATTCACAACTCATTGCTGTAACCTCTACTGTATTTGCACTTATTCATTTTACCAGAAAAGGCTACACTGAGCTGTGCTCATTTACAAAGAGGTCCTGGTTAGGACAGCAAAAAATCAAAAATTCACAGTGGTGCATATACAAAATAAATTATAGGAAACAATATGATACACAGAGCAGTTGAATAATATACTGTGAAGAAGAGGCAGAGTAAAAAATAAATAAAATCGTAATACATAATCTGACAGAAGATTGTACTTACACAATTTATGAAAAGCATAGCTTGGCAGTACCTTAAGCCAGAGGATATATGGAATATTGCATGGTGGGTATGTGCATGATACAATTTCATGGTCTCATATGCTATTCAAGGGGCTTTTCTGCTGTTACACTTTAGGCTATACTGCCTGCTCTTATTTCTCTCTAAACCTCTCTCTGTATTCAATGAATTGCTAGGTGGGCTGAAAACAGCAGCAACATTCTCTCCCCTCTCTTTCCTGGCTAAGAAAGCACTCTGGGATACAGTCTGTAAGAAAGACGCTATACAAAACCAAGCTCTTTTCTTTTTCTAGTGGCAGAAGCCACTGAGAATCTGAGGCTGAGTATCCCTTCTGTTCCACACAAGCATACTACTTTTGCTATCAGGTGTGCTCTCTGTGAAATTCAGGAGTGACACCAGGATGACCTCTGTCTTAAAAGGACTAGAAATTGTTCTTGCACAGAAGGGCTGCCACTCAGAACCACAGCCAAATAACCAAAGGAAATGAAGGCTGCTCAATCTCGGTGTCATTTAATCAGTCTTCTTTATTTCTTTATACTGGACACCCAGATGCAATGTTTCACCGTGACTGGCTTAATAATGAAAAGTGGTCCAGTCTCTGAAATATTTGTGTTGCATATTTCTGTTCATTTCAGACAGTAGGGATATGCAGTCTGCAAATTCAGGCTCTTGAGATGCTGGCCTCTGGCTAAAGGACATGTAAAGAAAATAGCAGAGCATCTGCCAGTTTAAATCAGCATCAGGAGAGTGCCTCACTGACCTTACTAGGAGTCTTTTTGTTTTAAGTCATCTAACTGCATCAGACAACAGCATATCAGGAGGCACTGGTGCATCTAAATCAATGAGTGCATCCGCTGAACAGTTCAGTTCAGAGTTAGTGACCTTCAAAATTTAATTTTAACACAAAGTGAAGTCTGTTATTTTATGCAAACTATTCACCGAAACTTTGACAAAGAAGGCGTTTTAGACAGGAGTGAGTCTGCAGACTTCCCTGAAGAGCTACTGACAACTTGTGGAAAGATTTTGTATTTAGACACAATTCAGCTAATTGTTTTTATATTTTCTGTATTTTATCTTCCCCTCTACTTTATTGCTCCAGACAATTAAGCAATATGACATGACAAGATGTGTATCATTGTAGACTAATGGCACGTTTCTGGAAGCGAGGCACAAGGTGAAGCACAGTACCTTATGCAGTGGAGAAGAGCCATTATGCCACAATTACTGTTCACATACCCTGGAGTGCCTTACTGAGATTAGAAAAAGGCTTCCCAATTTAATTTTAAAACCATGTAATGAAGTTCAGACAGGTAAGCATTTGTGATCTCTGCTGTTGTGCTTGAATAACGTACAGTCATGTGATCAGATTCACCCAATCACAGCACAGAATTTTCTTAACCCGTTGTAAAATTTTTATTATAAAATGGGTAGCGTTTGTAACGAAACATGATATGACTGCCAACCATTGCCAGCCATGCTTTTTATGTTCATTATACCACAGTGAATAATAAGTTCCAAAACACAGCAACTGACTTACGAACAGTATCATTGTGCCACCATGCTTTCAGAACTCCAAATCTGCCATGTTGGTTGCTGCTTAATCTGAGAAAAGGAATGTGACCAGTGGGGTGCCACAGGGATCAGTTCTGGGGCTAGTCCTATTTAATGTCTTCATAAGTGACATTGCGAAGGGACTGGAAGGAAAGGTATGCCTCTTTGCAGATGACACTAAGATCTGCAATAGGGTGGACACCCCAGGAGGGGTGGAAAAAACTGAAGAGGGACTTGGGTAAACTTGAGGAATGGTCAAGAGTGTGGCAGCTAAGATTCAATGCAAAGAAGTGCAAAATCATGCATTTTGGGCACAGGAACCCAGGGGAGGCTTATATGATGGGGGGGGGGGATACTGACGGCCACCAAATAGGAAAGAGATCTGGGGGTAATCATATCAGATGACCTAAAGGTGGCCGAACAATGTGTCAAAGCTATGGAGACAGCCAGTGGGGTACTGGGGTGCATAGGGAGAGGTATCACCATCAGAAGAAAGGAGGTGGTGATGCCACTGCACAAATCATTAGTGAGACCCCATCTGGAATACTGTGTCCAGTTCTGGAGGTGGCATCTCTGTAAGGACATAAATAGGGTAAGGCAGTTCAGAGAAGGACAATAAAATGGTGCAGGGTCTGCACCCACAGTCATATGAGGAGAGACTGGAGGACCTCAATATGTATACCCTCGAGGGGAAGAGAGACAGTGGGGATATGATAGAGACCTTCAAATATCTTAAGGGCATAAATAAGGTACAGGAGGGTGGCATCTTTCAGAAAATGAGATGTTCTAGAACAAGGGGACATGACATGAGGCTGGAAGGGGGTAGACTAAGGGGTAACATGAGGAAGTATTTATTCACGGAAAGGGTGGTACATGCATGAAACAGCCTCCCAGCGGAGGTGGTGGGGGCTAACTCAGTAGGAGAATTCAAAAATGCATGAGATAGGCATGGGGAACCCTAATGATAGGAAAGAGAATAAAGCCGAAGATTAAGTAGGGTCTGTGGTAGGGGTGGGCGAAAGTTGTGGATTCCGCTTTCGCAGAATTTCCACGAAATTCTCTTAACTTCGTGGAAAACTGCAGAACTCTTTTGCCATTGGCAAACTGGGATTTTCTGTGGATTTTCGCCAAGTTCTGCAGACTTTTTTTGTAAACTGCAGAAAAATACATTTAAACTGCTGAATTTATTCTATCCACAGTCTAATGAACTGTCAGTGAATGAGTGCCTGCTTGTACAACCATGCAGTCATTCACTGACAATTCAGTGGTGCCACTGGTAGTGGAGACGAGAGGAGTCTGCACTGGTGGCCCGCTCAGGGGCAAGGTGGGGAGGGAAGTGGGGTGGTGGCAGATGAACTGTCAGGGTGGTGGTTGGGGGGTCCAATAGACACCAGGGAATTGGGATTATTTTTTTAATAAGAGATCAGGGATGGGGAGGTCCACTAGACACCAGGGAATACTGGGAATAGAGGGGGATGAGTTGGTGGACTGCCAGCTGTTTATTTGTGGATTAAGGAATCCAGGATAGGGAGGGTGGTCCGCTAGACATCAGGGAAACAAAATGTTTTGGGGGACATGATCAGTGGGTGGGGGGGGCCAACAGAGACCACGAGGGTCCATGGAAGGGATTGAGGGTATTTACTGGGACCCCTGATCAGTGGGGGGGTGGATTAATTAATTAAACTGCAGTTAAAAAAAGCCTCAGAACTGACCACTGGCAGTGATCCTTTCTGTGGATTTTTTTCTGCAGTTTAATAAATTAACCCACAGTTT
Organism: Neoceratodus forsteri; assembly: GCA_016271365.2. Lineage (NCBI taxonomy): Eukaryota > Metazoa > Chordata > Ceratodontiformes > Ceratodontidae > Neoceratodus > Neoceratodus forsteri. The sequence continues at coordinate 1,503,291,048 of CM028129.1, forward strand.
GTATATAATTTTTCCACAGTTTTAAGGTGGAATTTCTGCGAAAGTTCCAAAAATGATTTCCAAACTTTCACTAAAGCGAAATTCCGCACTTTCACTGAAATTCCGCCAGCAGAAATTTTTTTTTTTGCACATCCCTAATCTGTGTTTTTTGCAGCAGGTAGGGAAAATGGACAGACTGGGTGGGCCTAGCAGTCCTTATCTGCCATCAATTTCTATGTTTCTATGCTTAGAAAAAGTCAGAAATGGCCATGGAAACTGAATGAAACTGTGAGCCATAAAATTAATTAAACACAGTGACAACACTTTAAAAAGTGTTGTTTTAGCTTGCAAATCCTCCTGCTGTCCCTCCTGAGCTTCTCCCTTCCCATCCTTACCCGCAGTTATTACAGACTTTCTGAACTCCTGCAGAGTCGCAACCAAAGTGAGACCGGCGGGAGTTTCATGAAAGTTGCCACTGCAGATGGCAGTGTGCTACCGGTAAGATCAAAGGAAAATCGTGGTCTTGCCAGCAGGCTGACACAGCAACTCCACGGCTCTCTTCAGCATCTCTAGTGACACCAGTGTAATGCCCCCTATTGACACCAATTTATTTATGTATTTATTTATTTAAGCGTTTTACCAGGAAGGCATACTGAGCAGAGTACTGCTCGATTACAGATGCGTCCTGGGGGAGGGGAGAACATAGGAAAACAGTTTTACACAGTATAGACAAGAAAATACATAGTGGGAGAAATACTAACATTTGGATCTGATTACATGTCAGTAGTAGCTTGAGAGAGACAACTTGGTAACCACAGTACGTACAGTATGAGAAAACACTTGAAGTCAGGATTGACAAGTGAATACATTGTGGAAGATCACTAACATTTGGTTCAGAAACCACTTCATACAGGATTGAGTGTGCCAGTTGGTAACACAGTTACATACAGCAAGTGTACAACAAAATTAAGTTTTGAGTCATACGAGAGACAGTATAAGGCGAGAGGACAATAGTTAGATACTGATGAATTACAAATTTGCTGAGTGCTGACATTCCCAGAGAGATTGCCTAGTAGTTGGTAGGTGCCTAGACACGAGCACAGGTAGGGACGAAATGATCTTGGAGCATGGAGTTTAGGTGCGAAAGGGAGGTGAAGCGACAAATGTTAGCTGGGAGGGAGTTCCATAGCGAGAGAATGCGGTAGCTGAACCCCGATTGCCCTGTGGAGGTAGACCGGTATGAGACAGCTAGGGACCTAGAATCTGAGTTTCTGAGTGTGTATGCTTGTGCGTTAGGGTTTGTTAAGATGCCGGAAAGGTAGGAAGGGAGCCGCTGAGACCATGCTTGGCTGTAATTTTTGCTCAGTGAGTTAGCCTGCGATAGTCAAGTGAGGTGAGGTTCATTGTTTAACAGCGTTCTTAGCAACTTATGGCAAGTGGAGGGACTGTTTGACATGAAACCAATTAAAATTTTTTTTTTTTTTTAAAGGTACAGTTTATCAAAATAAATCCATTTAATAAGTGCAATAACACACTCCAGGGTGTGGGTGATGCTCTGATAAACACACTTCTAGGGGCAGTAAGGCACTCGACTGTGACTTTGTGCATCACTATGCCTCCAGGCATGCGCTTATCACAGCAAACTTCAAACTTTCAAACTTTATTGGATTTCAAATTGAGATTAAATTATCTTTTTTGCAATTGAATCCACATTTAACATAACATCACATAAACAAACATACATACATCATTTTAGTTTCAATATAATATTGATTAATTTTAGTTATACACAAACCCAAATATCAATAATTTATCCATAACAATTACAGTGTTTGCTATATAAAGTCATTAAAAAAGATTTAAAACGATTAAATGGTAACAATACTGTGCATTTCCACCTTTTGGATATTAGTTACCAAGTTTTAGGCACTAAATTTGAAATTGTTTTATCACCAAATTTTGTTCTGGTTCTAGATCTAATAAAACCTTTCCGGACAGAAGATCTTAAATTATATTGACTCTGTATTCTTACTTGCAATATATTTAACAAAAAATAGGCAATGACCGTTGTACAAACTTATACACAAGTAAATTCCAATGAACCTACACCCTGTCGTGTTATTGCTTACTTATTTTTTTTTTAACCCTGTGCTTGATCCCATGGTTCCCCTCATCCCCCATCCCCATGATTGTGGGCTGCCATGGCTACACCATTCTTCCAGTTGGAGGGGCAGAAGAGCCACTGCTTTGACAGCTGATGTCACTGCTGCTGCTTGGTTGGCTGACAGACAGGGGTGGGGGCATATATAAATGCCTTGTGGTGTGTCAGCCCACTGGCACAGCAGAAGGACTTCTGCTCGTGATGCTGGCAATCCGGGTTCAGAAGTGGACTTGGGTCACCAGAGGGCCAGCTGGGGAAGGTGAATTGAGTGGCCATGCACACCCCATCTCTGGGGGGGGGGTTGTGTCCCTATAATGAGAGATCCTGGGTGACCACAGGTTGCCTGTTACTGGGGACCCCAGCTTGTGCTGATCTTTGAACAGGGGTGCTCGACATTGGCGTTCATGCCACAAGTGTCATTGCATGTCACACCCCTCCTACAGTCAGGAAACTCCTCCGTTCCCAATGAGCTTCATGGTGCTCTTAACCCACCGCTGCGTAGCTGCCCAGGGCTCCCCACTGAATATATGATAGAGATCCGACGGGGTAGCAGGGGACCCCCAGAGCCCCCGGCCTTGGGGGTAATCCAGGGGTCACTTTGGTTGGGACAGCTTCCGGCTGCTTGGATGGTGGCGTGGGTGGAAGGGCTGATTGGGGAACCACAGCCACTGGAGGACAAGAAAAGCATAATAAGTTAAAAAAAATAATAAATGCTTTGTGGCCCATAACCTATCTCGCCATGTGCAGACTACTTATAGCAATTCACCTGGACCACCAGTCGGTCAGTGTGAGATTCCAGGGCTCCCTCCCATGCATCCCCTGCTCCTGCATTACCACCATTATTCAAAACATCTGCTTTCCTCTTTCCTTCTGTGGCAGTCATTCTGAATTCAAGTTTCACAATGGAGTGCTTGGATCTGTACACGTATGGAGAAAATGAGCCAAGACAAATACTGTTTTCAAGTTAGAGCAAAACATGGTGGTGCATGCTCATGCAGACTAGGCTCACTACCATACCGATGAACATGATGCCCTCTGTAAGGCTCATGGGGGCCATCCACTAATGGATGGTGTCCAGGATCAGCTGAGTCACCCAGACTGGTTGGTTCAGAGCAGCATGTGACTGGGAACACTGGCACCCCAATTCCTACTGAGGGGGATGGAGTTCCAAAATAACTGTTATATAGGGAAAATAGGGCAGACTAGATGGGCCTACTGGTCCATTTCTATGGACACAGTCTACAGTATGTTTCTAACATGTCTCAGGGCCAGCGGGCCTATTGTACCATGGCTGTGACAGAGACCATAAAGCTCAAAAGCTGGAAGAAATCCCAGCTCAGGCATGAATGTCTAGACCAAAATGATCGGGCAAAGGAGGAGTCCTCCACAATGTCTGGAAGATGTACTCTGGCTTGGAGGGAATCCAACTCTGTTCCAAACAAATGGAATCATCTGCTTTGGGGTGAGCTCGGATTTTGCCAGGTTTACAAACAGGCCGAGGTCCCAGAATGACTGAAGGGTCAGGTCCCACACTGAGCTCCCCATGTCATCGAGTTAGAGAAAGATCATGATGCCTCTGCACCCGAGGCAGGTCGTTAAAACTGACAGGTACTCGGTGAACACCTTGGGTGCCGATGATAGGTTGAATGGCATGGCTTGGAACTGAAGCAGGATTCTGTTGACCTGAAAGTGAAGGAATCGTCTGTGCAATGAACAGATGGGGATGTGAATGTACATACACATTATAGATGCCCTGGGAGCAAATCCAAGCACCTGGCTCCATGGACACGATGATCTGGTTCTAGGTTACCATGCAAAACTTCCAACTGAGAATGAATTTGTTCTGGATTTGCAGGTTGAGGATGGAGAGCCATAACCCTGCCTTCTTGGAAACCAGAAAGTACTCTCTCATGAACCCCTGCAGAGCTCAGGTTTCTGGGACAGGGTCTACTGCTTGCCACTCAAGGAGCTGATGAATTTCACTCTTTAATGCTGGACATGACTCCAACAAAAGCATGTCCTCCAAACGGCCCTCAGGATCAACAAAGGGGTAAGGTCTCAAAGTCCAGAGACAACCTCAATCCCACCACTTCCAGAACCTAATTGATCAAAGTAATAGTGGACCAATGTGGCAGCAAATGGGAGAGTCACCCATTGACCAGGAGCTGCAGCAAAATGATGGAGAGGGGATGAGCACCTCATCTTGCCACTTCTTGCCCTTGTGGACAACCCCCCCCCCCAAGGACAAGCTTCAGAAGGAACTCCTCCACCACTGACCTCCAGATTTACTTCAACTTCCCCCCCCCAAACTGACATAGTTATTGAGAATTTTGAAGTAGGTCATGATGCTGATCAAGTGGGAGGGGGACCATAGTGCATTTCTGTTTTTACTGGATACATGGCACCACAGATGCAGGGGGGGTGCAATTCACGGAGCCAAACCTAGCACCTCACAAGTTAATGAGGCCATAATGGGATGCAAATGACCTTGTAGTGCGTTGCATGGGGACCTTCGAATATGTATCAAGAACACACAACCAGCATGTGGTTATTGGGTAATTAGCGAATGCCCCCCAACTTCGTGGATTAGGAAGTGCAGTAATTACCCAATAACTGCAAACCCTGAAGTGTGTTTTTGCACTTATAAAATGGCACTAAATAATAAACAGAAACTACATAAATCTTTAAACAAGTAAGCAGTAAGACATGACAGGGTGTGCATTATGGTGAAATAATTGCACGCCACAGATGCATTAAATGCACCTGAGAATTGACAGCTAGGCTTGTCATCATCAGAGGTCCAACTGGTGGGCAGGTAAGTCACTCATGTTGTTAGCCGAACATTTTTTTTGGTTTTCCCCAACTGTCACAGTTACTGAGAATTCAGAAGCTGTGCAGTTCCAAGACTTGAAAGGCACTTTCCAGACCCACATGGTGTTTTTCTATGCCAAAAGGAGGTGATCCTGTCAGGTTACAGGAACTCAACATGTACTCCCTGGAACAATGCAGGGATAGAGGGGACATGATTGAGACATCCAAGTTTCTGAAGGGTATAAACAGAGTCTCCACCCAGGAGCTCTTTATGGTGAATAGCACCAGTAGGATAAGAGGACATAAGATGAAATTGAGGGGAGGAAGCTTCAGGGGCAACATGCAAAGGTTTTTCTTCACACAGGGAATGGTTGATCCATGGAATCGTCTACTGGCTGTAGTCACTGACTCCAAAACAGTAGGGGAATTCAAAGCAGCTTGGGACAGACACAAGGGGATTGTCTCACAGAAATCCCAAAGAGCCGGGTAGGGCTCAGGGCAGACTAGATGGATCTTTGGTCCCCATCTGCCGTCAATTTCTATGTTTCTACGTAAAACACCCAAGGGATATTGAACAGTTTTACCCATATGTATCTCAGCTTAAGAAGTATGTTCATTTATCTGAAGAACTGTAATTTCAGTGCAATTGAATACTGTAATTGTATAAAGTTAATGTCCTGTGCTTCTGACCATGGGCACCTTTGAAAATAGGCAATATTTGTCCAAATGCCTTTGTTTAAATCAAATAAAGTGAAATGAAAATTCATTGAAGGGCTTGGCTTGGAGGTGTTGCTGGAGCTGTCACCTCTTTTGCTGCTGCTGGCCTTGTGAGTGTGACAGGGTTGAAAAAGGCCCTGTCCCATTTATTATGCAGAAGACTTTAAATGCAAGGGTCTGTTCTATCCTCTCCTTTTCTGTCTTTTGTCTGTCTGGTTGTGCAACCAAATTTTCTTGTAGGACTTAGGAACTGATCACTCCGACAGTCTGACAATTCTCCACCTCTCGCTAGCAAGCTGCCTTCCCTTGCTATTTCTATCTTTTCTTCCCCCTTACCTGCAGTGCTAAAAAGATATGTGAATCTCTGTGTAAATCTGTATGTGAAACTGGGATCCCTTTGTTTTAAACTGTATATTGTTATAATGTTGAAATGATTGCAAAAAGCTATTTGGAACTCAATGGGTTAACCTGAGATGTAGTTTTTAAGCTCTTTGCAGAGCTGTGAATAAGAGGTCAGTTCTGGGACACCATGTACTTTTTTGTTGCACCTGCAAGGAATAAAACTTACAAGAACATTCTGAGAGAAGCAGGCTCTCTTAATGAGTTCCCAGAAAAAGACTTTTAAAAAGAGCAGCAATGCTTTTGCTGGAGAGACAAGTAGAGTGAGAGAACAAGGCAGAAGCTTGGAATTAGAGATATTCTCAGATGAAGGACTTTGTTTCCTGTGTTTGTACTGCCTTTGTAAATAGTTATACTGATTAATTTTTATTTTTTATTTTGCTGTTATTGAGAAAACTAAAACGCTATTTGCAAATTTTGAAACTGCTCCTGGTTTTCCTATGCTTCCTGACCTGTGCCTTGATGACAGATGGTGTCAGCCTAAGTTGGATTTACACCGTGCATACTCTAAGCCAGTTGTTTTGTGCATTTATACTAGACCTGTTACCATGGAATCATAGAAGAAAGGTATGGATTCTGCCGCAGCAAGTCCAGGAGTGATTACCAGAAGAATGGCAGCCAAATTTGAAGCAGAGAAAGAGTCCAAACTGAGACTGTACAGCCAGCACCAGTCATGGAAAAACAGAGCAGGCAGTGCCAGAACCTGAAAGCCTGTCTGCCTTCTTCAAATGGTGGGCTATACAAAAAAGCGACAGAGAAGCAGAGAAAAGAAGAGATTCAGCGACAGGAGCAGCAGAGAAAAGAAGAGATGCAGTGATAGGAGCAGCAGAGAAAAGAAGAGATTCAGCGACAGGAGCAGCAGAGAAAAGAAGAGATGCAGTGACAGGAGCAGCAGAGGAGATGCATGACAGGAGCAGCAGAGAAGAGAAGAGAAGAGATTCAGTGACTGGAGCAGCAATGGCTGGATGTCTTGCAAGCTGCCAAAGCTGGAGGATCTGGCACAGGTCCAGCACAGCAACAAAACACCAGCAAGTTAAAAAACTTAAACTTACAAAGTCGTGTCCCTCAGATGATATCGAAGCATACCTGACAACTTTTGAAAGGGTTGCAGCAGCCTGCCATAGGCCAAAGCAGAAATGGGCAATCAGGCTGGCACGTTACCTGACAGGTAAAGCTCAAGTTGCCTACAGCAATTTGAATACTATAAAGTCAGAAAACTATGACCTGGTGAAAAGAGAGATCCTTAAAGATCAGATGCCAATGTTTTACAGATTTACAATAAAAACATGACTTCAAGTCCTCGTGTCATGATTAGTGTTTCCTGAAAATAACATGCTGTTTGGTTTTGTGGTTTTCTTTAAATCAGCATGTTAATGTGCTCTGCAGTAACTGAAAACAGTCAAGATTTTACTGTCTCTAGCGGTGAGTGATGACATCATTCCTGTCCAGCCTGTTGCTGCAGCAATTAAATCCTTGATTGCCTGAAGTACTGTATCTGTTGCACTTCCCAGTCAGAGTAATCTGTAGGGCTAATTGTCTTTACTCCAAGTGTGTTACTAACCCATCTGGTTTGTGTTTAGATAGATTAGTTTACAATCTATCATTCTGGTCTCATAAAAAGTTGGTCATTTGTGTTTCAGTGGTTAAATGAAGTGGTACAAATGAATGTTTTTGAGAAATCTCCTGTCTGTATCACAACTGAGATCTTTCACATCAAAACTCTGCATTGTTTTTGGGCTATATAAACACAGGGTTGATTGATGGACATAAAATAAATCTAAAATGTTTTAAATCATAAAAGTAGTGTGTCTTTGATGTAGCCTCTATACATATATTCAAGTTAGTACAATATTGTTTTTCTGTCAGATTGACAAACAGGTGTCTGCCACACTTTGCTATTTCAGGAACCTGTACTGTATGAACTCACAAAATTCAGTTCTCTGAGGGATTCTGTGTGGAAATACGTCATGTATGTGTATAACTAGACATACTATATGTCATCCTGATGCACCTATCTCTTGCCCCTCAGTCAAGGGCTGCTGCACCTTGCTTCCCTCGGGTTAGGGTCTAAATCCCGACCATTAATATCCCGACTGTCGAATGCCCGTTTTTTTTTTTCCCCGTAATTCAAAATACTGACGAACAGAGAATACTGAATGACAGAATCCCGACATGAACTGTTCTGTTACGGGCACTGCCGTATTGCAAGTTAAATAAATGGACACATTTAGGGCTGCTGTATTGCTAGTTACACCCTTTCAAAGCAGCATTTCTAGTGAAAGCAAACAATGTAAAGAAATGGACACATTTAGGGCTGCCATGGAGTCAGTATCAGGGATCTGTTTCCCTCTCTCCACTCTGCTTTATCTTGCCCCTCCAGAAGTGTCCATCTCAGTATGTGGTAAAGTGCAGCCACTTCTCATGTCAAAGGAGCCTGTCATATGTTACGCTACCCCCCAATGATGTACATGATAGAGTTACGCTACCCCCCAATGATGTACACGACAGAGTTACAGTCCCACAACTGCATAAAACAGACGGTGAGACACAGGACAGAGGGTTCCATCCTGCAGAAGTGGGTGATGCAGTCCTGCAAGTTGTCCTGAACTGTGGCCGGTGGTCCTGACAGTGTGCCCTTGGTTGGCTCCCCCACCCCCACCCACGATGTGTGCTTCCCGTGCTCCACTCCTCTCAGAGCACTGTGTGTGGTCCTTCCCCCGTCCTTTGTTGGGGACAAAGTAGAGCGAGAGAGACACTGACAAGTAGAAACACACACTGTCCTGTCCGTCTCTGTGTGCAGCCATGCAATCATTGAAGATGTTCCTGTCTGTGCTGTAGTTTCCACACTGCTGACCATGAACACAGCAGAGAAGAGAGACAGTGTTGGCTTTTTGGCTTACAGTCAGCTGATTTGTTGGCTTTTCGGCTTGCGGGATTTTTTTATTTGGGCATTCAGTCTAGTCAGGATTTTAGTGTCGGGAACGTTATTGACGGGCATTCGGATATTGGGATTTAGTACGGAGCCCCTTTCCTCTGCCCCCCCCCCACAGGCAGGGCCAATGCCACCTATTGCCCCCTGTTCCAGTCTCCACAGACAGGACTGCTGTGCTTTTCTAAGCCCTACCGTCCCAGGGCCTCTGCCTCCACAGTTGGAGCTGCTGCACCATGCTGACCAAGGCCACCAAAGGTGGGGATTTTGCTGCACCCTACACTGCCCCAAATGGGCAGGGCAGCTGCAAACACATGCACCTTGTATCACAGTCAGGGCTGCTGTACCCTGATGCCCCACTGTGTCCTGCCCCACAGTCAAAACGTCTGCACCACGCTGTCCTCTGCCCCCTGCCACCACTGTGCCCTGCTGCACCATAGAGCCTCCTACTACCACAGTTAGAGTTGTTGCACCATGCTGCTCCATGCCACCAGAGTCAGATCCTTTGGTACACTACCCAAGCTGCTCGAAAGAAAAAACAAACACTTTCATCTTGTGCTATAGGGTGGGGACTGAGGGTTGAAGGGTGCAGCAGCCCTACCTGTGGAGGCATGGGTCTCTAGGGAACAGCCGGCCACAGCAGCCTTGACTGTGTCAACATGGTTGCAGGGTGCAGCAGCCTTGGATGTGGTGGCAGAGACAGAGGACATCACGGTGCAGATGTCTCGATCATGTGGCAGGACAAAAGGTGGCTTCAGGGTACAGCAGCCCTGACTGTGAGACAGAGTGCACATAATGCAGAGGCTCTGCCCATTTGGGGGCAGTGGAAGTGGGCAGCAGTGTGCAGCAAAAGCCCCACCTTTGGTGGCCTTGGTCAGCATGGTGCAGCAGTCCCAACTGTGGAGACAGAGGCCCTGGGACTCTAGGGCTTAGCAGAGCACAGCAGTCCTGTCTGTGGGGACTGGAACAGGGGGCAACAGGTGGCACTGGCCTTGATTGGGGGGGCAGAGGGAAGCAGGGTGTAGTAGCCTCGACTGAGGGGAAAGAGACAGGTGCATCGGGATGACATATAGTATGTCTAGTTACACACATATATGATGCATTTCCACACAGAATCCCTCAGAGAACTGAATTCTGTGAGTTCATACAGTACATGTTCCTGAAATAGCAACGTGTGGCAGACACCTGTTTGTCAATCTGACATAAAAGCAATATTGTTCTCACATGAACATACTGTATGTATGGAGGCTACATCAAGGGCACAATACTTCTATGACTTAAACTTTAGATTTATTTTATATCCATTAAACAACCCTGTGTTTATATAGCCAAAAAACAATGCAGAGTTTTGATTTGAAAGAACTCAGCTGTGATACAGACAGGGGATTTCTCACAAACATTCATTTATACCACTTCAGTTAGCTGGACAGGAGTGACGTCATCACTCACTGATAGAGACAGAAAAATCTTGACTGTTTTCAGTTACTGCAGAATACATTAACAGATGCTGATTTAAAGAAAACCACAAAAACCAAACAGCATGATATTTTAAGGAAACACTAATCATGACACAGGGACTTGAATTCCTGTGTTTATTGGAAATCTGTAAAACACTGGCATTTGATCTTTAAAAGATATGACATCTCAGGAGAGACCTACAGGCAGAGATTTCGGTCTCTGAAGTACCACTCAGTCGACAATCCTTGAGAAGCCTTCACCCGACTCAGAGAACTCCTTATGAAATGGCTCCAACCAGAGGGAAAAACACTCCCATAGATCATCAAAACATTTGTAATGGAGCAGTTTGTCAACATTCTATCCACAGACATACAGCTTTGGGTAAAAACACCGACCAGAAAGTGGGGAAAAAGCTGCTTCTTTGGCTAAAGACTATCAAATGGCCTGACAGATGCCACAGCAATGAGGTATCAACCCAGCTCTTTTTTCCCATTTAAACTCCAAGTCTGATAAGAACTCTGGTGGGGCTAACAAATCTGCACCCAAGGACTTTATTTGCTATAACGGTAACAAGCCAGGTAATATTGCAAGAAATTGCCATAGTAAGAAGAGTGGCACTGCAGCAGATTTGTCCTTGGCAAATTGGGGTAAGTACTTAACAGATGTCAAGGTGAGAGATAAGACTGTGAAGGGACTTGTAGGTTCAGGAAGCAGACAGACCCTAGTGCATATTGAAGTGCTGGGAAAACATTGTCCAAAAGGACCAGGTATTGGTGTCATCTGCATCCATGGGGACACTTGATACTATCCCACCAGCCAAGTGACTCTGACTATTAATGGGGTGTCACACCAAATAAAAGTGGGGTTAGTACCTAAGTTACCTGTACCTGAGATTATTGGAAATGACTTTCCAGGATTTACTGAGTTAATCAAAGAGGGAGTAAATCCTGACGTTTCAGCAGCTGTGGTGACAAGAGCTCAGGCAAAGAAAATCTCAGGTGGTGGGGACTCTTTTCCTTTTTCTGATTTTTATTCAGACTTGTTTGAAAACAGCTCCAAGATCCAGAAGTCCAGGAAAGAAAGACGACGCCTGAAGAAACAGTGGCAACAAAAGACTGATGGAAATAAGGACTTAACATATGAAAATGCTGAAACTAAACTGATCACTAATTGTGATTTTGTTTCAGAACATGCTAACAATGTTTCTCTCCAGGGTTATTTTAAGCAGCTGGGGGTGAAACCAAAACAGAGTGAACCTATGTTTAAAAAATGTAATGGGCTACTGTACAGAGTCTGGGTTAAACCTCAGACACAGGACCAGATAGAACAATTGGTTATACCACAAAAGTATAGCTCTGAATTGTTATAGATAGCACATGATAGATAGTCCTGTGGCTGGTCACTCAGGCAGGGATTGCACCCTTGCCAGATTGCTTTACAGATTTTACTGGCCTGGAATTCATAAAGATGTTGCTACCTATTGCAGTTCTTGTGCCGAGTGTCAGAAAGTAGTCCCAGTGACAGAAAAAAGACAAGGTGCCCCTACCCTTGATAGATGTGCCTTTTGATGGATGTGGTTGACCCCTTAGACAGAAGTAAAATGGGTAGTTGATTCATTTTGGTAGTATGTGACTAGGCTACTCGATACCCAGAGGCAGTTCCAATGTGTACTGTCACAGCCTCAAAAGTGGCAGCAGAGCTTGCCAAACATTTCAGCAGCATACCTAAAGAGATTATTACTGATCAGGGTACTAATTTTGGTGCTACATTACTGAAAGAGCTGTACCAACTACTAGGTATCACTGCCATAAGAACCTCCTCTTATCACCCTCAGACAGACAATCTTGTTGAGCATTTTAATCAAACCCTAAAATGCATGTTAAAAAGGTTTATAAAAGGGGAAGGGAAAGACTGGGATCAATGCTTACTTTACCTGCTTTTTGCTTACACAGAAGTGCCACAGGCATCAACAGATTTTTCACCATTTAAAATGCTGTGTCATAGACAACCTAGAGGGCCACTAGATGTAATAAAAGAAACATGGGACAATAACCCCCATCAGAAACAATCTAGTACATCTTATATGTGTGCCCTGAGAAAGAAGCTGACAAAATATATTGAAATCTCCCACAGTAATCGCGAAGAAGCCCCAAACCAGCAGAAGGTTTATTATGACCATGGGGTAAAAGAAAAAGTTTTTGAGCCAGGTGAGAAGGTCTTGCTACTGTTACCATTACAGAAAACAAACTGGTAATGAAGTGGCAAGGGCTTTATAAAGTGCTTAGACGTACTGGCACAGTTAACTATGAGACTTGACACCTCCGATAGGAAAAATCCTAACAAGATATACCTTGTTAACCTCCTCAAGAAATGGGTTGAAAAAACACCAAAAGCTGTTTTGCTGGTTTTACCAGAAACTGATAAAGAAGATATTGATATTGCTTATGACAGACTGGAACAAACTGTAACTGCTGCTGCTGCTGTAAAGGTGAATGTTTCCTTAATGTCTGAACAAACCGCAGAAATCTGTAATTTGCTAAAGACATTTAACAGTACTTTTACCACAGTGCCAGGCAAAGCAAAAGGGGTCAAGTACGTAATAGTGACAAGGAATGCTCACCCTATTAGACAAAAGACATACAGATTACCAGAGCAGCTAAGAGCAGACATGGTTAAGGAAATACAAAAAATGCAAGAACTGTGTGTTATAGAAGAGTCGAGAAGTGCTTGGTCATCACCAATGGTGACTGTAAACAAAAAAGAAGGGGGTGTAAGAATCTGCCTTGATTTTAGGAAACTTAATCAAGTGTCAGAATTTTTTATTTTTTTTGTATTTGCCCGGCTCCTCTGCTTCAGAGGGGGTCTCGTACCCCCTCCTACTCCATCTGCCAGGTCCTGCCGCCAGGATTCCCCTGGTCTCATATTGCTTATTTTGGCCGGGGGTGTATACATGTTCTCCCTATCCTCTGAGGACGCCAGTGCAGAGGGCATTCATCCAGACGAATGACGTGCTGTGCTAATGCACACCATTGTCAAGCGCCCAACAGTGTCCTTCCTCCCCTGACTCTGGAGAGCTGTGTGCCTCTACTGCCCATGCTTCCACAGGTAGAGGAGCTATGGGTGTTTTGTGCTACCTGGTAACCCACCCCTTGAGAAGGACAGCATCCATTGGGATGCTCAATCCTCCTCCTCCCACCATCCGACCCCTGGCAGCCTGAGTCCATTCCCGAACCCATGCTGCCGGCATAGCATGAGGTGTGAAGTCCAGCGCCTCAGCCCTTAGCGCCACCGGGCCAGCTCAAGTCTCAGAATATGATAGTTATCCTATGCCCAGAATAGATGATTCGGTGGACAGACTGGGGAGTGCCAAGTATATCTGTACCCTCAATCTCACCAAGGGTTACTGGCAAATACTCCTAGCTAAAGAATGTAGAGACAAAACTGCAATTGCCACTCATATAGGATTCTATCAGTTCACCACCATGCCGTTTGGTCTACATAGCACACCTGCTACATTCCAATGGTACATGGATGTAATTTTATCCCCTCACACTGGTTATTGTGCTGTGTACCTGGATGATGCAATGAAAAGCCAACTGGAACATCTACAAGCAGTTATCCAATCGATCAAAAAGGCAGGTCTGACAATGAATCCTACTAAATGTGCATTGGGCATGCAGGAAACCAGATATTTGGGATATGTTTTGGGAACTGGAGAAGTAAAGCCAGAGATTTCTAAGATAGAATCTGTAGCTAACAGCTTTGTCCCCAAAACAAAGAAACATATCAGGTCATTTTAAGGGCTGACTGGTTATTATCAGAGATTTGCTCCCAGCTTCGTGAGTTAGTTACTCCCTTCACTGAACTCACAAAGAAACAGTTCCAGAATAATGTGAAATGGATCCCAGAGTGTGACAAGGCTTGTAGGGCTATTAAGGGTGCATTATGTTCAGTCCCTGTCTTAAGAAGCCCAGACTTTGAGGAACAGTTTTTGTTAGAGACAGATGGAGGTAGGCCTAGGTGCGGTCTTGAGTCAAAATATATATGGGATGGAACATCCCATTTTGTACATCAGTAGGAACTTGCACGACAGAGAGAAGAGGTACTCCACCATTGAAAAAGAATGCCTTGCAGCAAAGTGGGCCATGGATTCCTTAATGTTTTACTTACTAGGAGCTAACTTTGTACTTGTAACAGACCACAATCCTCTCTGTTGACTTAAACAAATGAAGGATAACAATTCTAGAATAACACAGTTGTACCTGGTACTACAGTCATTTAAATTTAAAGTGATGCACAAATCTGGGAAAGAGAATGTCAATGCTGATTTTCTGTTAAGCTATGGATCAGGAATTGAGAATTCCAAAAGTTGAAAAAACACAAATGTGTGAGTTTAAATTTCTCTGTTTGCTATACTGCATATGCAGTGAATTGTAAAGGTTATAAGCTACTGTTTGACAAGAATTAATGGAAAGTTGTGGAAACTTGTTTTTTAAAACAGGTTCCCTCTTAAAGAGGGGGGTATATGACAGGGTTGAATAAGACCCTGCCCCATCTGTTATGCAGAAAGAGTTTAAACACAAGGGTCTGTTCTATCCTCTCCTTTTCTGTCTCGTCTGTCTGGTTGTGCAACCAAATTTTCTTGTGAGACTTAGGAACTGATCACTCTGATGGTCTCACAATTCTCCGCCTCTTGCCATCTCTCTGCCTTCCCTTGCTATTTCTGTCTTTTCTTCTTCCTTGCATATCTGCAATGATAAAAAGATATGTGAACCTCGGTGTAAATCTGTATGTGAAACTGGGATCCCTTTGTTTAAAACTGTATATAGTTATACTGTTGAAATGATTACAAAAAGTTATTTGGAACTCAAGGGGTTAACTGGAGATTCAGTTTGTATGCCCTTTGCAAAGCTGTGAACAAGAGGTCAGTTCTGGTACACCATGTACTGTTTTGTTGCACCTGAAGGGAATGAAACTTACAAGAACATTCTATAAATTTACAAGAACATTCTGTTCCCAAAGACTTATAAAAAGAGCAGCAATGCTTTTGCTGGAGAGACAAGGACAGTGAGAGAGCAAGACTGAAACTTGGAATTAGAGATATCCTCAGATGAAGGACTTTATTTTCTGTGTTTGTACTGCTTATGTAAATAGTTATACTGAATAATTTTTATTTTGCTGTTATTGAGAAACATAAAACACTATCTGAGAATTTTGAAATTGCTCCTGGATTCCTATGTTTCCTGACCTGTGTCTCAATGACAGAGAGCCCCGACAGGGGCAACAAAAGGAGCCAAAGGCTTGTGGTCTGGGTTTGGACTGCTGCTTTGGATTAGAGACTGAAGTCACAGAATCCACAGTTACACTGGACTTCTCAATACAGTACATGTGAGATGGTCCACGGCCCTTGGCCCAAAAGGATCAGTCCTTATAAAGGAAAAGTCCACCACCTGTTACTGGATTTCCTGAGTGAAGAATGAAATCCATAACCAGCTTGGGGGTAGGGAAGGCTACTTCTCGTGAAGAGTCTCATTTCAGGATGTTCATCAGTGCATATGCATCCCTCTTCTGGACCTCCCCCAATAAAGAGTCCAGAGCCACAAATGTGTATTCAGGAGAGTAGCCAGTGATGACTGGTCCCACAAAGGGGCCTATCGGTCAGCTGGCTACCATACTGATGACGTGGAATTGAGGATCGGAAAACATATTCAAGTCTTAGTTTGAATAGAGCAGTGTTGACCACTGCCAAGGGGTATGGATGACACCTTTGTCAGGGCAACCAGCACCAACAGGAGATGAGAAACTCTGAACTCTGGTTTAGAGTCCTTGGATAAAGTGTCCTCAGGTTGGGCCTCCACCTGTAATGGTTACTGCAGCATGAATGGCAAAGCCAGAAATGGGGCTGCAGGGTGCATAACTGAAGTAGGCACTGGGAGTGGTAGCCAAGGCCAGGTTGGGCCTACTAACACTGCTGGTTGACCTTGACCCTAGGCGAGTGCTCCATACGCCCAATGCTGCCAGGCTGGCCACTCCCATCAGTGACAGGCTGTGAGCTGATGGTGGGAGCCAGATGACGATGAGGAACTAGATAGATAGATAGATAGACGGTCGGTCACAGGTCAGGAAAGCAGATTAGCTAGAGCCTGGCACAACAGAGAGAGCACTACTGTACTGTAATAGTGCTGTCAGTAACTTACTTGCTGTTGTTTTTAGTGTGGTGGGTGGGGCGCCAAGTCTTTGTGGTGGGCAGGGTGTGGGCGGCTGCTTAAAGAGAGGGACATGGCTGTGATTTGGTCATGGGACGAGTCGGGATGGGATCAGCTGACTGGCAGTGCAGCGCATTTTGCACTCAGCCACTGCAGGAACATACAGGCAAGAAAAGGGCAGGCAGGGGTCCTTCAATGAGCTGCACCACATGACAAGCTGGCTGACACCTGATTGGAAAGGGGTACTGTCAATCTGTCTGGGGTAGGCAGAGCTAGTACTTGTACTGTCTGTGCAGCGAGGCTGAGGCAAAAGTGAGCTTTAATTGGTCACCATTGTGGGTGTGAGTATAGAGGCTAGACAGAATAGTTGTTGGCTTGCTTTTTTGGCATGCAAAAATGAAAAAATAATTGAATTTAAGAAAAAAATTGATTAAACTAAGACAAGTGTAGTGTGGGCAGCTGGCAGCAAGCAGCACAAGCCGGTCTGGCTGAGAGTGAATCACTGAACTAAAGACTCTGCACAGCTGCAGCTGCACAGTTGACGCAGCAGCCTTGATCTCAGCCGCCAGGGGCCAGCAGTGCTTGCACCTACTGCCTGAACTAACTCTAATACTCCTCCTCCTCCTCCTCTGTGCGTGGGGAGCTGACTGCAGCCGTACAGACAGTGTAGCAGTTCAGAATCAGAAGGCAGGCAGGTCACAGGGGTCTGTGTGTGACTGACTCCTCATCCTCTGACTACCTGTTTGTTTGTCTTCAGCCAGGGTCCAGCCTCCTGTCTTGGCTTGCTCGCTCTCGCTCAGTCAGAACCGAACCTCCTTGCATCTCTTTGTGACTTCCCTCTCTCTCTCTCTCTCTCTCTCTCTCTCTCTCTCTCTGACTACTTGACTGTTTGTTGTTTGTCTTTGTCTCCAGCCTCCTCTGTCTGACTTGCTTGCTCAGATCCATCCTCCTCATCAGCTCATCCCTCAGAGGCAGTCAGAATGAGGCTTAAAGGCTAGAGAAAGAGCACAGGATTTCCGTGACAATTTTACAGTATTAAAAAGTGCTGCAGCAGTTTGCATGCAGCAGCTGTGTCCGTGTGTGTGCAGATAACTGTAAAAAAAATGTTTTGTATTGTTGGTAAATAATAAGTAAAAAAAAAAAGCAACCAAAAAAAACCCCAACGTAATCATCCAGGGACTGACCCCTCCCCCCCCATAAAAATACACACACTAATACCATACATATAAGGGTGTTTAGTGGTGGTGGGGGGGAACAATAGCAGATTATGTCAAGGGATTACAAAGTAATTAACTAAAGACTGTGACAATCAGAGACGCTGACAGACAAATCAGAGTGGTGTGGAGGAGGAACAACAGCAGCAGAGTCATCATCAGGCAGGCACCAATTACTCAGGAACAGGCTGGGAGGAGAAAAGATTGCAGTGGGGAGGGGGATAAGCCAGGAAAGATCCAGGAATAAGGACAAGGACTGAGGGCAGCAGTGTGTTCTGTGTTGTTGCTGAGGCGAATTAAAAAAAAATTGAATTTAACAAAAAACTTAGCAAAGCAAACGTGAGTCTGCAGACTGGGCAAATGCCAAGTGGACTGAGAAGAGATAAAGGTAGAAGAGAGAGCACCTCCTGCACGATGCACCTCGCCCTGTTTGCCATTGCTCCCTGCTTGAAGTGAAGCAGGCAAGCAAACAAAAAGTAAATCTACATATCAAATTAAAAAGTCCACTGCAAAGGCAGTGGTGGGGACTAGTGGGCATTGGGCCAGGGGGACTGAGCATTGAGCCAAGGGGGAAAAAAAAAAGGAGCACCTCCTGACCTGCACCCCTCTCTGTTTGCCATTACTCCCTGAAGCAAATCAAAAAAATTTAACTAGTTAAACTTTTGCAGTTTAAAGGCAGTGGTGGGGCTGGGGACTAGTGGACAAGTTGGCATTAGTGAATAAGGAGGGTAGATAAACATAAAAGTGCACCTGCACCTCTCCCTGTTGACCAATACTGCAACCTGAAGCAAACAAAACTAACTACTTCGGTAAATACATAAATACAGTCTTGCAAAGGTAGTGGTGAGATCAAACCAACAACTTCTAGAAGGCAACTGGTGGGGTACTGAGGATCTTGGGTGTTGGCCGTGGTAGCTCAATTCGGTTGTGCAGTTCAAAGGAGCCTGAGGTACAAGTTCAAGATACATGGTGGCAGTTAAGTGGAGGATAATTTTATCTTGTGATTTACAATGCTGTATATTGTAAATACGGTACTGTATTATAACTACAGTGTACTGTTAGATTCAAAAGATGCCTCCAAAATACAAAAGTAGTGCACAAAAGCATAAACAGAAGAAGGAAGAATTGCTGTTGGCTGCTCAGCTTCCTAAAATTAGTGTTTTTTTCCAAAGCATGACTGAGCCTGACAATGCACCTGATAAGACCAAAACTTGTGAAAGTGACACAGACACAGAGAAAGACAGTGGACCTAGTACTGTGGTCGAGATGGTCTGTGCTGATCATGCTATTGCTAAAACTAGCTTTGCTAAACAATCAGAAAAAGAATCAGACACCAAAAGCATATTGGAGAAAGAGCTTGGCAAAACAAGTGCTGCCTTAAACAGCGAAGAAGAAGAACCTGCTTTTCCAAGTTTTCCTCCCGCTGATGACAAAAACCTCACAGACAGAGGTCATTTTCCTTTAGATATTAAGGAGAGCCAAGTAAAAACATATACCATATCGCAAGATTCGTGTAAACACGATGGATCATTTCCACAATACAAAAATCAAGATGGGCACTGTTGCTTCAGAAGCTATTATTATATTATGACAAAGACAGGAGTTACATTACCACGTATTTGGCTTTGTTACTCCCCCAAATTAGACTGTGCATATTGTGAGCCGTGTTGGTTGTTTGCTTACTGTAGTGCACCAGTATATAATGTTGCATGGGTTAAAGGAGTTCAAGACTGACGTCACCAAAGCAACAAAACTGAATATCATGAAATATCAACAATTCATTTAGAATCTTGCTTAGTATATGAGCAGTGGCGATTACATGGAACAATCAATGAAGATTTTGAAACTGAAATACAAAAGCAGAAAAACTTCTGGAGACAAGTTTTGGATCATCTCATCAATGTGACTCTTACATTAGCTATGTAGCCCCTAGGTGGTGCTATCCCAAGGGCTACTATCCCTGCCTGCTTGACTAGTAGAAGGTTAAAGGGTCTGAGTTCTGAAACGGGTGCCTCCACCCGGAGGTCAGGGTTGGTAGTGGTCAAGCTAACCTAGGCACAGCCCTCCGGGACATTGTAACCCCCCCTCTTTCCTTACTAGTGGCCGGAACAATACACAATAATCACTTTCACAATACCCCTGATACACCACACAAGTACCCACACTGTTTGCACTTACCACCAGGACTTTGCTCTGGCTCGGCCATGGGGACTCCCTGTAAAACAAGGTTATACACAGCAAATAACAGCACTACAGTACTCTTGCACAAACTAGAACCACAGTCAGGGTAAATGCAAAAAAGAGTTAGATCTGATTTATTTAAGGGACTTGAACAAGGGAGGGGCGTAATCAGGTTAATTTGCTTAAAGGCTCTATCAATCAAACAGTTATGCATGCACTTCAGGGTCCATAAACAGTTACACACTCCGGGTACCCAGATGGAGAATGGTGGAATAGCCAGAAACGTTGCAGCTGGTTGGGGCCCTGTGATGGAAGAAAACAACATGCACAACACACCCTATTTGTAATCTGGAGCCGGAGGGCTCAGTTCACGAAAAGAAAACAACAAGACAATCAGATGACACACTTTTAGATTAGGCTGTTGCTGCAGGGAGCTATCCTGATGATTACTCACAATACCCAAGACTGGACACAGGCTGGACGAAAATCGAGACAGCAGGTGGTTAATCTGGAGTGCCAGGAGAAGCAGGGCCCACATGATTCGCCGAGGCGTCATTCCTGTTGAAGTGTGGAGCAGGGGGCTGATCCCCAGGCATGTCTCTCGTCGGTGGCTTTCTCTGTGCAGTGGGGTAGTCTGGCACAGCCAGCGTGGCATGGCCCAGGCCGAATGGAGATGAACGCGGATTCAGTCTGAATGGGCTAGATAAAGCTTCCAGCAAGCAGAACACAGTTTACGCAGTGAGGAACCAAATCATGACCAACTTTCAATACACAGCACATTTACATGTAAGAAAATTCTACTGTACCAGGCACACCGCTCTCTGGTCATGATCGCAAAGTCTCTGCACAAACCGGGGATTCAAAAGCAGCTGGAAATCCTGACAGGCCGATCGCTTAGGAAAATCTTCGGTCTTCTTCAGGTATGAGCCTGGTAAAAAATCAGTGGATTACTTTGTTCTCACAAACTTGGATTTAGTCCGAAATAATTCTCTTCTTTCCCTCTCAGGAGCAGCAGGCAGACATGCAGGCCACAACTCAGGCCTCGCCACAGTTCTCCCGTGAGAAACCACTCAGATGGCTGCTTGACTGTCCCAAGCATGTGGCTTCTTCAGCTTCCAATTTAGATCTGACTCAAACTGCAACAAGCCTGGGAATTTCCCCAAGATCCAAAAGGTTTGGTTGGCTGATTCATCTGTCATTCACAACAGAAGCTCCCCCTTTAGGTGCAAAAAGTCCAAAACTACAATTTCTACAGATTTTGACTCCAGACAGCTCCTGTAGTCCGGCTCCATTTTAGGTCCCACCAGAACTGATTGGTCCAATTCGCAGTCCAGGACCAAGATAGTGGAAATAAACAAACAGTCCTTGCTGCAAAGAAGGCAGGTTAGACAAACTACATTATCATTATCACTCTAAATGATTTTCAGCAAATAGTTACATCTTTCAACAGAGCTCCCTCTCAAATTACTTATGACTGCAATCCAGGCAGCTCTTAAAGAGACAGTACACAGAGGCTATACAGGCACTCTCTGGCAATCACATTTAAACTGCTAAAATGCAGGACACCAGCCTGGCAGTGAGCATTTAGGCAAGCTTGAGGATGACTTTTTGGGAACCCCCATTTGTAGTGGGGGTTACAGATATGTGCAATTTAGCTTTCAGGGGGCACAGAGAGGTTTTAGGGCAAGGTAACAGTGGGAATTTTCTTTTGATCGTGGAACTGTTAGCTAAGTATGATCTCATGTTGAATCAACTTGTTTCCATGCTCAGTGGATCGATTTGCTATCTTAGTTATATTATACAGGACAAACTCATTGAAGTTTTGTCGAAGCATATTGAGCGAGATATTATTGAAGAAATAAAGGCTGTGCCTTTTTCTCTGTAATTATGGATACCACCCAAGATATTGCAAAGACTGACCAACTGAGTCAAATTTTTCAGTAAGGAACAATTGAAAGGGATGAAGGGGATGTGGCAACTGAAGTGAAAATCAACAAATCTTTCCTGGGTTTTCAGGAAATTTGTCATCAGTCTGCCAGTGGACTTGAGAAGATAATAATCAGCTGCATTGAACAGAAAGGTCTAGATTTATCTAAATGTTGTGGTCAGGGGTATGATGGGGCCTCTAATGCGAGTGGTGCGTACTTCGGTATGCAAGCAACAATATCCCGGAAGGAACCAAATGCTGCATATGTACACTGTGCCACTCATAATTTAAATCTTACACTGAATGATTCTATCAGAGGAATACAAGAAGTGAAGAATTTTTATGATGTCATTAAAAGACTATACACTTTTTTCGGCCACAGCATAAAATGCTGGGCCACGTTATCTTCATTTGTTTCCACTTCAGAGTGTTCCAGCAATATTACTTTAAAAAACTTTGCCCTAACGATAGTCATCTTGGTATGAAACACTCCTTGCTCTGAGGTTTCGGTATTTAGATATTATGAAGGCACTCACAAAAATAGTTCTTCAGAACAAAAATGCTGATGGTGCAACAAGGCTTCAGCGTTAATGAAATTATTGGAATATTTTAGTTTTGTTTTTCTTGTTGTGCTCCAAGCAAAGATTCTGGAAACAGTAAATGCTGTGTCAAAACTGCTACAGTCTAAAGACACATACCTTTACAAAGCAGCAAACTTACTTCGCAAAGCCAATGAAGATCTATTTACGTTTCAAAATGAGTTCAATGAAGCCAAAAATACAGCAATTACACTATCAGAAAAATGGGGTGTACAAGTCAAATTTGAAGAAAAGTGCATGAGAAAGGTCAAATGACATTTTTATGAGCTATGTGAAGATAAAGACTTGCCGACTCATAAAATGTTTTCAAAGTGAATGTGTTTAACAGGTACCTCGATATCATAAATTCACAGCATTCAAATCGATTTCAAAGCTTACAGGCAATTGCTGATAGATTCAGCATAATTCAGTCAAGTATACTTATTTCTGCAAGTGATGATGATCGGTATAAAGGAGTTGAAAAACCTGTCAATCATTTCAACACAGACATTTCTCCTGCTTTTCCTGGACAGTTGCTTTCATTCAGATTTTGTTTGAAATCTGAAATCTTGAAACAATTGTCAGTGAGAGCTTTGGCAAAAGTGTTAATTGCTGATAACAGTGCATTAGCATCCAGTTTTCCAGAAATCTGTACTGTACGTTGCTGTTTCTCACCATCCCAGTAACAGTAGCCAGTGCTGAATTCTCATTTTCAAAATTTAAACTTATAAAGAACTACTTAGGCAGTAGTATGGCACAAGAGAGACTTCGTGGATTGGGAATGTTATCTACTAAAAACAAACGAGCCAGAAAAATTAACCTACAACAGATCATTTTTTAGTTTGCATAACGAAAGGCGTGCAAAAGGCGATTCAAATAGATGAGTAGAAAATATTATGTGTTGCCGTATACTATGTCACGCTCCCAGATGCTACCACTTTGATAATTAACCGTTATAAAGTATTGAACACTTGAATTGGCAATGGCATGTTTAATGTGTATAAGTAAGTGTTATATTCCTTAATATTTGAGGGAGGGTGAAGGGCGCGTAACCAGGGACTACAAAAAAACTGTCTGGGGGGGCCCACAATTACAACCTTCACTGAAGCCCATCTTTCTTTTTCTCTGCCACTTCATGTGGTTATTGGTCATTTACTGCACAGGTCTTCTGAAGCAGTGTAGTTCTAATATCTGCAAGGCACTTTATAGACCCATGTGGTTATTGATGAGTTACTGCACAGGTCTGGACAGCCACTGACCAATCAGATCACTGGATTTTTCTTGTCCATTTTATAACTGTTTGTTAAACGATGAACATCTAGAAAGGTTGCCAGCTCATGTAGCTACTATTTCATATCACAATAAACATTTTAATCTTATCCTGTTGTTTGCTCTGTTTCCTGTTCATTTGACCACAATACAAAACTGAGTGGGAAGGAGGTTAAACAAATTAAAACATACATTATACAAAATACTGTATGGGCAACCATCCATAACGAGACTGCTGTTTCTATCTTCAGCTGAGATGATATCATAGAGCTGTCCATCTTAGTGATGTCTAGGACTATGACGTCATCTCACCCTTCTATGTAAACATACATAGAATAATACATGGGGCGGTGTGTTTAATGAGAATTTTACACACACCCAAGTTGTTGGATGCTACATAAACCCCAAGAGCAAAACTCGAGGGGTTTATTTAAGCATCCAACATCAAGGGTGTGTGTGTATAATTCAAATTTTACACACCACCCCATGTTTTATTTTATATAATTGTGGGGAGGGGGTGTTTTTTCACCACAGCAATTATATAAAATAAAAAACACATCACTGTGCAGCCGCAGTCAGGTTCAGGCGTGGTCCGTGGTTGGGTTGGAGCGGCTGTTTAACGGTTTTCTTTTTTCCTCCCAAAAGTGTACTTCCCAAAAATGTCCCCAAAACTTTTTTTGTACTGTAGTTTGCGGAGTCCGATTGTGAAAGGTGGTAAATTCCCTGGCGGGATGGTGGCTGGCACATGCACAGAGCAAGGGAAACCCCACGTGTGTTCACGGTTATAACCAGCTGGTTCTAATGGTGAATTATAACTGGGTTTCTCTATGAGAAAACATTCCCCGGTTATTATATATAGAATAATGCATGAGCAATCATACACAACAAAGCTGTGCTTCTATCGAGGGGAGAGATTACATCACAGACCTTTCATGTATACATCAAACATTTAGAATTACGTGTGGGCAACCACACACACAACAAAGCTCTGGTATATGATTCAGTGTTTTGTATGGAAATCCATACACTTGTAGATACTGATGTACCACAATAATAATGTCGAAGTGCTGCTGTACCACAGTAGCTCTACAACTACTGTGGTACAGTAGCATAGAATCCTGTGCTTGCTAAGATTCCTCATGCTTACCTACATTGTGCAGTTGAAACTACTGGGCTGTAATGTGATTCTGCCTCAGCATTAGTAACTTTTGTACGACTACCACTGTGTATGCTGTTGTATCACAGAAGTGCACAATAGGTACCACAGTACAGCAACATTCTGACATAATTACTGTTGTACAACAGCATCTGGAAGTGTATGGATTTCCAAACGCAACAACACTGAACTATGTACTATAGCCTTGTGTATGGTTATCCATACATTATTTTACAATCTGACATGTGCATGAAAGGTGCAATATAAAATGGTATTCTGTTCTATGAATCAGTGAATGAATGATGTATTATACAGCACCTAAGCATTTGGTTAGATGCTGGTAACATGGGAACTGTGTGCACTGTAGTCATTTGCAGCCATTAAACCTGTGATACTGGCACACAAATATGGGCAGTAGCACTGCATCATGTATTGTGGAGAGGGGAAAGGCTAGCCAAGGCATAGGAGGTAATCCAATGTTCTTTAAACAAAATGTGCTATGGAATACATTCAACCAGAAATAAAGCAGAAGGGACATTGATTTAAAGTGTCCTCTGAAGGGTACCACCTCCAGCAAGGCAGCGCCCCCTAGTGCAGTATTGAAGCTTTGGGTACTAATGAACTCGGGTTGCAGTGCAGAATCTGAACCCACAAACTTCTGTCCCAGAGGTGGGTGTGCCACCGACTGGACCACACAGACACGACATGAGACAGCAGTTTAAGACTGTGCAGCTCTAGCTGTTACCCCCACCATCTGTCAGCGAGTTCCTTGTGTGTTGCAGCTCGACCATGAAAATGTGTCTCAGCTGCTGGCTGTGTTTTTGCAGTTGAATTACCTGCTCAGTGACCAGTCGCTGTTGCTGTTTCAGGTTGTCATTCTCCCCATGGAGATTCTTTGCAAAGCACTCTTCCAAATGTGCTCGTTCACTTAGGCCCTACAAGATAAAAGAAGTGTGATGTCAGGCTGACACTGCAGCAATTAAATTAGGCAAGTATTCTGCAGCTTGTCTGAAAGTGGGCACTGCTGTTTAGAAAATGCCAAGGCTCTTTTATCATGATCTGTCAGTGCTTTTGCAGGCATAGCTTGCAAAAGCACAGGGAAATCTGGTTTACTTAGGGAAAACAAACATGTTGTGAAACACTATTAGGCCATTTCGGAAACACGTTCTCATGCCCAAATATATGACACTACTGTTTGTTCTTCATCTATAGAGAGCAAAAACCAGAAAATAATAAAGAAGTATTTAAACTTGTTTATAAAACCAGTGTATTTGATGCTTAGACTGATGCACTGAGTACAGGATGTAATGTATACACTGAGGTGTAAGCAATGAGACCCGAGAGGGGTGGGGTATTCATGGATACCAACATATGCAGGGGCACGATGAGGCCCAACACTACAAGTGGAAGGCCTTTCTGCCTCTGGGAGCGCGGGTATTCACCAATACCCTCTTGCTATCAGAGCAAGAAGGCAGCTGACTGAGGCAGCTAGAGCATTTTATCTAGGGGTAAATAAACAGATACTAATTAGAAGTGAAGGGTATGCAAAGTAAATTGGGACCTTCAGTCAGGGTATAAAATGCGTTGTAGTTAGCAGTGTGCGGGTCTGCATTGGGGGAAGGCAGTTGACATTCATCTCTGCAGTTAGTTGGGGCAGACAGCTGTTAATTGGGGTGGGTAGCTTAAGCAGAAGTGAAGCAGTTGTCTATATTTAGAATTCCCTTAGCCTTCTAACGAGTGCACTACAAAAGACTCCCTTACCCAGCATGTCCCAGAGTGTGAGTGGAACAGAGCAGGAGTGAAACAGGTAACTGGCATCTTAGGCAATGCTAGGAATCAAACTGCAGGCAACCGCAGGCCAGCGGGGGGCTCTACCAAACTGACAGAAGCAGGTAAGGTACTCTTAAATTCAGCAAGCAGGGGGCTCTGCCGAACTGACAGGAGCAGGTAAGGTACTCTTAAACTCGGCAAGCAGGGGGCTCTGCTGAACTGACAGGAGCAGATAAGGTACTCTTAAGCTCGGCAAGCAGGGGGCTCTGCCGAACTCACAGAAGCAGGTAAGGTACCCTTAAACTCGGCAAGCAGGGGGCTCTGCCGAACTGACAGGAGCAGGTAAGGTACCCTTAAACTCTGAATATACTTACTGTTATACTATATAGGTAGCTTCAGTTGGTTGGGTAAAGGGTAACTGCTGGGGGAAAAAAAGGCAGGTAGAAGTTAAAGGTGAGAAAACAGGAGACACCCTATCTGGGGTAGAGCGATGTAGAAGTTCAGGAAGGGCAAAAGGGGAAAATTAGTTAAAAGGAAGGAAGAGGAAGGTGGTGCAGGGAGAGGTATACCTAGACTTCACTACTGTTGAAAGGGAAAACAGGTAACATCATATCTGGGTATGGTGTTAAAGAAAATCTTATACAGGGTGTAGGTGAGGAAGGAGCAACTAAAGGGAAGGAACAGTAGGGGCTAGCTACATTTAAAGCAGAAGGGACTGAACTGATATTACCAGTTGAGGGACGGGTGCAGTGCAGTGGTTGTGGAGTTGCAGTATTCTAGGAGACATTCTGGAGACTGAGGTGCTGCCCCATCTGCACGCACCTCTCTGGGTTGAGGGTGGAGGTCACTGATCTCCGTGCCAAGCTGGCTAGGATCCAGAGGACCTCTTGCCCCACCCAGGGGCCACTGAGTCTATAGCTATTGCCCCAGAGGTTGCCTAAGAAGAGGAGGGTTGGCCCGACCTTGGTGGGATTCAGAAGGGTGGGGGTGGCAGATATGGGGCACAATCCTCAGCCTATGCCACTACACAATTCCTTCACCATTCTGGCGGGGTGGGACTGTTGAGTAGAGGCACCCAAAGTGATGGCAAGGGAGGATGCAGGGAGTCCTCTGAAGGGGAGGCCCTAAGATGGGAGGTAGAGGACACCAGCAGAGGAGTAAGCAGCTTCAGGGTGGAGGACTCAGCTGTGAGGGGGATAGATTTGGGAGCAGGAACAGGTGGAGAGAGGGTGGCTAGGTGCCTACCTGGTGCCTCGGCTTTGTTAGCGGATGGTAATGATTGGTACGGAAAAAGAACAGGAAGGAGCTGGATGTCATTGCAGCTAGGGGGTCTAATGACTAACAGCGGATGGACTTGGGCAGCACATGGACAGTTCAGGGAACTGGGGAGTGACTAAGACAGGTAGCATGAATGGTGGCATTTGCTGAGCTGCTACATGTCTATGGCCAAGCAGAAGACAGAGTACTTCACATCAGGAACTTCAACATTTGATTGAAAAAATGGTACAGGAAGAAGGGGTTCCACTTCAATGGGGACTTGGGGCCAACCTGGAAGGGTATGGTCTACGCTGGGGTGATGGCCTGCATCCTTCTGGGATGGGGCCCGCACTCCTCAGTGGAAGGCTTAAATGTTACTTTGATGATGGGGAAGGGAGCAGTAATACAAATGGAGGCATAAACTGCACCCCCAAGTAGACTGAAGCAACAGAAAGAGAGTGCCCCTCCAGGGAGCATGGGGGCCTGGCTTTACTAAACGCATGAGCGCTTTCATTCATGAGAAGGAGGATGGCCGTGGAGGAGGGAAGGTTGTGCCAGTCACCTTCTCGCTATGTATCTGAGAAATGGATGCTAGTGGCTAAGAGTAGGGTCGGGTGCTGTGCCAGGGGGTGGGGACATAATTTATACCTTTTTTTAAGTGCAAATAGCTCTTTACATTAAGATAGTGGCTGGCCGTGGAGGCAAGCAGATTGAACCAGTCACCCAATGGGGGATCTAGTTTTAATGAGGGTGAATGTTCGGGGCAATCAGAAACACAAACAGTTACAGGATTGATATTGCCCAAGAGAAACTCGTGTACTGACTATGGAAACCATAGATCACTTGTATTTTATGTGTCCGTATATTACGCAATTTTGGGACTTGATTCAGAATACTGGTATTTGGAAATTTAGTTTTCCCCCTGCCTCACGACTGTTGTTTTATGGTATTGTTCCTGGATCTCAAATGTCTATTCCTCACGGTACATTGCACATGATTATGGCACATTTTTTATACTGGATATGGACTGGTCATTGTAGACTGGCACTCTAACAAATGAAGAGTTCAGGATTGGAACTTTACAACATGGTACTCACCGATTTAAAAACATTTAAATATAAGGAATCTTTATGGTTTTCTTCGAAGGTTTGGGCACAGCATTGGGAATATTTTGATCGGATCTAAATTCCTACTCCTTTATTGGAGATTATTTCTAAAGGATTGCTTCTTTAGTTGGTTATTGTTATAAATGCTCCTTGCTCATGGCTGAGAAGGCTGAGAAATATTGCTTTTTCAGTGGCTGTAATACTTTACAGGAGATGGGGGGGGGATTGGGTGTTGCTAGGAGATTTGTGCATTAGGTAGTATGGTTTTTATATTTTCTTACCATCGGTTTG
The DNA here is from genome assembly GCA_016271365.2 of Neoceratodus forsteri. Taxonomy (NCBI): domain Eukaryota; kingdom Metazoa; phylum Chordata; order Ceratodontiformes; family Ceratodontidae; genus Neoceratodus; species Neoceratodus forsteri. Next base: position 1,503,320,457 of record CM028129.1, read on the forward strand.
TTGGTCTGGGGGATATGGTTTAAGGGTTACTGTATTTGAATTTTTTCGTATCTCATTTGAGTATAGGCATAATTTTATATATGTGTGTGATTTTTTATATATTTTTCTGTTTTTTAAGGGTATATTTTCTTAGTGTTTGCAGTATGTAGCATCTCATGGATCTTATTCTAGTTACTTATTGGTGACCTGGAATTGTTTTTTTTTTTCCCTACTCTTTTGACAGGTTGGGGGATGGCAATATTTTGTTTTCTGAATTATATTTTTTTTCCTTTTCGTTTCTTTTCTGATTAGCGATTTGAATGCTCTTGTTTTATTCTTCTTTACTTCTTGATTTTTTTCTTTCACTGTTTATATGTTTTGATTTTCTTTTTTCTGTTTATGGTATGAATTAATACTTGGAGAATTTGTTTGATGTTTTCTTTGTTTTAATTTCTGTATACAGTAATGTTGATTTGTTTATTTTGTATTCTGTGATATCAATACAAAATTCCCTTACTCTTTTCGAGAAGTGCCATGGGATCTTTAACATCCACATGAACAGGCAGATAGGACCTCAGTTTTAACATCTCACCAGAAAGACGGCACCGCAGGAGTACAGCACCCCCCTCATGCTGCACTGTAGTGTCAGTATTGGGATATTAACCCAAGTGCCTGGTGTGGGGCTAGAACCCACAGCCTTCTGATCTCCCAGCTTCAGAGGCAAGTGTGCTACTTGCTGAGCCACTGACACTGCACTGTATTGGTACATCGATGTACTGAGTACATCAGTGTAATGTATACATCAATGTATTATATAGGTACATCCATGCACTAAGTATAGTTATTTATTTCAAAAGTTTTACCAAGAACGTCATACTGAGCTGGTATTGGCTCATTTCCAGATGTGTCCTGGGGGAAGGGGAAGTGAAGAGAACAGAACAGAACAGATCCAAGATGCAATTTACAAAAACAGTACAGCAATACAGAAAAAAGTAAAACAATATATGCAAGTTACAAGAAAATGCTTCAAAAATAACACTCTCATATAGTTAGTTAGCATACAGCAAGATTCAAAACTAGACCAAAGAACATTAAACAGTGAGCGACAAAACAATAACAAGGAACGAGGAGTGGTGACCGATGAGCCTGGGGAGAGCAGCTAAGTTAGTGTCAGTGTTGTGTAGAAGGTAGGTGACAGAAATCCCCCCCAATATCACTGCAGGAGTGACTAGAGAAACCACGGAGGAGAGATTTCAGAGCTGGAAAGGAAGGAGCAGAGCAAATGGAAGGGGGGGGGGAGACCCATATTTTAGGGAAGCAGAAAGAGAAGGCAGCTTGTCCAGCAGTAGATTTCATTTGAGGCAGAGCAAGCGAGTGAAAGCAAGCGTTACAAAGGGAATAAGAGGTAGAAGGGGGGATTGACGGGAGAGAAGCAAGATATGAGGGGAGACAGCCAAACCAAAATATGGGGATAAAGGAGGCATACAGGCAACTGGCATCAAGAAATTAAGCAATAATGACCTCACAGCTAGTTATTTCCTGATGATTAACGACCGGCTGGGGGGAAGGGTGGCCTAAGGCGCAGCCGAGGGCCAATCCCACCCATCCAGTTGTTAATCAAAGGAAATGACCGGCCGTGAGGTCATTATTGCGATTATAAGTCTAATTGCAATACTGACGTTTTTTTCTTGTGGTTTTTAGTACCAAAAACAGTTTCACTTTAGTGCCACTGCTGCTGTCTGCATACAGCGTGTAAGACGAGTGTCGCTGCCATGCCGGTCATTTCTTAGAGAATTCAGACCGGCACAGAAACCAATCAGTGAGCTAGTTCACCTCAGGAATAATTAATTAGACTTATAATATGATATATATAACACAGAGTATATGATGTAATGAGTACATCGATGTATTGTATTGGTACATCAGTGTATTGTTCTGATTCAGCAATGTACTGAATACATTGATATAATGTATACATCAATGTATTATTATGCTGATGTATTATTTTAAATTGTATCTCCACATGTGTACATACTAGAAGTACTGTACTGCTGTAAGCATATACAGTACTATATACAGCGGAGCCAACCACGATGCAACACAGCAAGTTACAGTAAATGACATGTCACAAAATACCGCATGCCAAAAGGGCTAAATTGCCATTGAATTACACTGTTCCCTGCAGTATAGTGCAGCATTTTTGATATACTGCAGCTCACTGTTTAATATTCTTTGGTCTGTTTCTGAATTTTGCTGTGTGGCTAACGAACTATTAGTCCCTCTTTTAAACTACGGTAGCCACATATTTAATAATAGCACAAAAATACAACTGTGCAGGTTGGATGTGACCTACCACAAAAGAGCTAGATTTGCTTTCAAATGCAGCTTCAATGTCCATCATTGTGCACTTTATCGTGATCTAGCCTGGAGTTCTCTTCAACAACAAAGAGACAATAATTGGGCCACATTGCTTTTTAGAAGCTTAAGGTCTGGAGAGCCCACTAGACTAGTAAGCTCAATAGAGTAGACAAGCCATAACTTCTCCTTGAGGGGGAAAATAATTGCGGTTAAAGATCCCTAAGGTTAGAAATAGATTTGGGGAAATGACCTTTACATACCGGACAGCGATCGCTTGGAACAGCTTTCCATGTCAATGGAGGGGCATGACTTTGTCTGTAAATACATTTAAACAATATATCAAACCAAAATTGCACGAATGCCGCTGCTATTAAGGGTATAGGTTAGTACCTTTGTATAAATATATTTGGTATTATGTTGAATGTCTTGTCTGTAAAGTACTAGCTTCTATATAGTTGTGTATTTTTTAGCTTATATCCTTGTACTGTAATTTATCATGCAAAATACAGGATTGCCTTGAAAACCGGGCTTCTTTAACCCTATGGTATATATTTGCTTGTCAAATATTAGCCTGTATAAATAAAGTTGTTTACTACTGCTACTACATTTTGTGATATACTGCAGCATTTTGTGATATACTGCAGCATTACTGCGCTGCATCCTTGCTGGTACTGCTGTATATACTGCGATATGAGGCCCTTCCAGTAGTGTATAACATGGTTTTTAACATGTAAGGAACAAAAGATATTGTCTCAGATATTCAAAAGCATCAGTTTACACTGCGCAAACCACAGTGCCGCACACAGAATAGTGCACAGCTGTCAGGGTGCTATATTAATAGTGGCATCCCACCCTGTCTGGCACATGCTGTCAGGGTGCAATATTAATAGGGGCATCCCACCCTGTCTGGCACATGCTGTCAGGGTGCAATATTAATAGGGGCATCCCACCCTGTCTGGCACATGCTGTCAGTATGAATACTGGGCCATGGTGGCACCGCAGAAGACAAAAACATGCAGGGCTACCGCAGCCCCTTGCTGGCAATAGGCACCCTAAAGCAGAGGAGGATAGTGTGTCCTGGAAGAGTTAGCACCTTTGCTCCTGGTTGCCATATTCAGTGGCTGGCATGATAATGGCCACATATGCCATGCAAGGTGCTATGGGGCCATTAACATGCCATTATGGGCCCACTGTCAGCTCTGGGTAATATTTCTGAGCACAGATGTGTGGAGACATTTGCAGAGCTTCAGTTGTGCTCACAATTGCAGATAGAGAGGCTGCTCAGAATGAGTCCTGCTAAGCCATCTCTCAAACTTCAGCATGGCATGACCCATGCTGAAAGGCCCTTCGGTCTGGAGACTGGATTTCTCCTGCCTTATACAGCAGATCTTCTCATGGCCTTCTGAAGGGTCGCTCTCACTCTCTCTCTGCCATTCTGCCATCTTCACTGGAGCCAGAACACATGTAAGTTTGTCCCCTTCACCCTCCCACCCCAAACACCAGGGTCTCCCACAGATCTTTGGAGCAATGGAATCCAGGCCAGCAGGTCATCAGAGTGCTGCCCTTGAGGGCACCCCCCCTCATTTCTCATACCCTCCTGGTGGTCCCAACTGGGATGATCAGAATTTGAGTGGGGCCCAAGGGCCACAGCTCCTAAGGGCTGCTCCCTTCTTGTCTCCCTTTCTCTAACTTCCTTCATCTGTAATTGCTCGACTGCCTCACTATCCCAGACTAAGGTAGACTCAGCTCCTCCCATTTAATCTTAACCCCTGCCAGGGGAGCACAAGTGCCAGCTGGAGCATTGGCATCCCTAGTATATCAACCTCCTCTCCCCCGGTTGTGACATTTCATACAAAAATAAAAATATTCTCTACCCCACCAGGTTCACTAGGTCTTTTAACTTTTGTTCCATCAGACTATACATATCTTCATTATTCCCAGCTCGTTCCTTAAAGAACAGCTGACACTGCACAATGGGGGCAGAAAAGCCACACCAGGGTGTTACTTGCTTCAGGGTCTAAATAAGCAGATTAAAGTGACAGATATTGTTAGCCACCACGCTGTTTTTTTTTTTTCAGCAAAAATATTTTTCTGGCAAAAACATTAATATTCCCATTTTTCTTTTTCTTTCGTTCCTGAAGGAAGATACAGGATTTAGATTTTTTTTTAAACTTCTCACCAACGTGCCATGCCTGCCATGAAAAAATTTAATATCTTGGACTAGTGCTGTGTGTTTACCATCAGAAACATGTGGTAGCCCCATCCTAATACACCCACAATATGAATCTAGCATGTACATTCAACAGGTAACCTTAGCGGAAAATATTTTTTTAAATTTACAAATATCTGAGGGAAGTAAAAATATACTTATCATGAATCTAAAGATGTGAAAAATATATTTTTGCTAAAAAAAGCTATACGATAAAACTTTTTGCCAACTAACAAATACCGTTGTTTTAAGAAACATTGCCATAGAGTAATTAGATGAAAAACCTTTGTAAAACCAGCTTGTATATAGTAAGCTTTGAAGCTGCAAGCTGTGGCTCCACCCAAACAGCATTTTGCTGATGCTTTGAGAGGGATAGGACTACAGCAAGTTGAATGTAAAGAGTAAAAGAATGGGGAGAATGGGCTGTTTTATAATAACTCTACACATTTTAGTAGGCCATCGTTCATTTGTGGAAGGAGTATATTAAACATGATACTACCCCAAAAGTATTGGTGGCCAGGGCTGGCTGAGGAGTTTACTTACCTCCCCAGCTGATGACGAAGCCGCTCCAGAGTTGGTTTCGCAAACTTCAGGCTGCCCACACCCTTCACGGTTCTCTTCATGAAACCAGTCATTTGGGGGTTGACTATTTCGATGCACTGTCTGCAGCCCTTGGAGCACAAGCTGCTGGCGTATCAGAGCAGTGCTCAGGGTCTGGTATACAAGCAGGGATACAGTCAGAACTCTTGAGTCTGGATTGCAAGAAAAGAACCGTACAGAATGCTGCACATGAAAAAACAATACAAAACACAGTTGTCACAGTCATCACCTTTTCATCCAGGTACCGTTAAATATGGAGGGGGATGCGTATAATTTCTGAAAATAGGAACCTTACAATCAGCTGCCAATTAGGCCACATTTCCTGCTTCTTTAAAGAGGCAGTATGGTGCAGTGGTTAAGGGCACTGAGCTGCAAACCTGGAGACTTGGGTTTGAATCCCATCAGCCCCCACTTACATACTGTGACCCTGATCAAGTCACTTGACTTCCTTTTGCTCCCAGGTTGCACCTGGAAATAAGCGCTGGCTTAGTGTACCTTTCCTGGTTAAGCAAGTTCCCCTCCCCCCTTTAAAATAAAGTTCAGCTCATCTGACAAACATCTTACAAACTACTGCATTATCTCTGCAACTAATTTGAACCAACAGCGTATAAAACAAATTGTATTTTTTTCAGTGCTGTGTCCTCATAACAGTTGATGAGTAAGCTCAAACTGGGGGTGGAGTAGGTGGTTTTCTGCTTGAAGAAAGATGGAGGCCTTCAGCAGAGTGCAATCATCCATGCCTGGCCTGCCTGCATGTCACTGTAAATGTCACTGCACAACATATGGGAGACAGGAGATGAGAAAGAAAACTGCTGGCCATGCTCACACTACGTAGGAGTCTGAAATAAAAGCATCTGTCACCACGTACCTCACCTTTTGAAATGTCCCTGACGTTCAGGGACATTCTGGATTTTGACTCAAAACATTCCTCAGTACCTTGAAAACTGGAAGTAGATATCTGAAGTATAACATGTTGCCAGAGAATACCACTACAGTCTTTTTCTCCTGAAAATGATTTTCACACTAAGCCCCACAATACAGCAAGCTTCTTAAGCTGGTATTTCTATTTTGTAAGACAAACAGTCCATGATTTTTGTCATTTGTTCCTAAGGTTTGTAAGCTCTGTCCCAAATTTGCAAGACAGAAGATATGCTACCAAGGTAAGGGTCTGAAACTCCTAAATGCCTGCCCACTGGGACAAACACAGGACGCAGCATGAACTCCCTTTTAAAAAAATGTTATCCTTGATTTTTCTCGTATGGCAGAACTCTCTTTATTTTTATCCTTTTTTCCTGTGTCCCCCCGTATCTCCCTCCCCCAGTGATGGGGTCACGTGGCTGCAACTGCTCCTGCAGCTGGAGAACAGATGCCATTGCTGCTCCTTTCTTAGTTGGTGGGGAAGGGGTGGGAAGGCGGGCAGCCCTGCACCCTTCCCTCCCTTCCCGGAGGGAAGCTTGTGACATTCCGGGAAGGATACCAGGTGCCCATGCCACAAAAGGCACAGCTTCCAAGCTTCCCTGTGTTATCATGGAGCAGTACTCCAAGCCCACCCATGTGTGGGAAGAAAGCATCCAAGAAGGCCCTCAGAGACATCTCTGTCAAACATGGGTGTAGGATCGCATACACCAAGTAAGCCGGGGGGTGGGGTAGGGGGCAGCATTCTAGGCCCTGACCATTAATTTTGGTTACTCCTACTGTCTCTCATCCAACACTACTCATGTTATAATATAAATGTTATGCTCTGCTTGAATTTTAAAGCAGCAGTGCAACAAAATTAGGCAGAAAAATTTGACCCTACCTTTTTTCACTATAAAAGATTCCAGGCATCTTCCTGTTTTATTTGCCGGTATAATTTTTGAATTCCACCAAAATCTGAGTGTTTTATATATGTTTTAATTTAGTTTTTTTTTCTGAAGGAAAAAAGATGGCCACCACATTTTGCATAGAAAATGCATTATAGATTTGGCAAGTGTTAGGACAGAAAAAAAAAGGGCTTATGGTGCACAGCATAGGAGGTACCTAGAAAACTACATTTAACAGACATGCTAATATTTTTTTTAATTGTAGCTGAAACTAGCTTTTTTTGAAAACATTATTTCTTTGCACTGCTGCTTTAAACATCATGCTATGCATAAAACTAAGTTCTGCTCCACCACTTGCCAGCTGCCTGCCCTAAGATTCCACTACAGTACTTGCATGTAGTACCCTCCTCTGAGCTGCACATCTCAATCTGCCCCTTGAGGTAGGGTCCCTATCCAACCAAACGAGGGTGTTCTTGGTAGAGACATGGGTCCTGCCCATAGATGGAGAGAATGGTCCACGCATATGGCTGGCACATCATGTGGCGCAGCATTTGGCTGGAAGCCATCATCCTACAGCCACTGGGGTATACCATCCGTAAGTTTTCTCCTGCTCACCTACCTGTGTAATTTGGATAAAATGTTCAGGCGGGGGGGAGATGCCAGGCAATCCACAGTCATCCATGCTGACAAAGACACTACCACCAAGCCTCTCCAAGTGTCATCTAAGAATGGTGCTTCAAGCCCAACCACCCATGCCAGGAAAGCATCCTAGTGGACCCTAAGAGCCATACCTACCAGCCTCCACTCCTACAGAGCATGAACCCAGGTCACCAGTGTGTCAGGCAGCCCTACACAAGGTTGGACTTCCATAAGGCTGTGTACCTTGCACACCGTTTCCAGAGGCTGCTTCTCAGTTCTAAAGTAGTATTTCTTGGGAATAAATGGATCCTGTGAGTCTAAAATGATGTCATAAATACAGTATACCTAGCAGAGTTACGTATTGCTAATGCTTTTAACATTCATTTCTCTGACCTCTCCAAATGCACGTCAGTTTTCCTGTCACCACCACCCATAAACAGCCATGAAACTGAGAACCACTCGCCCAAACATCCCCCTTTCTACTTTAAAGCCATCTCCAGACTTGACATCATCAAGCATTTAGGCAACATCTCAGACTACACAGGAGTTGGGTTTGATGGCCGTGAGCCAAAACTGCTCAAACTGGCGGCCCCTTCATTGCAGCAACACTAGCCAGAATTTTCACCCTGTCTCTTTGTCAAGGACATGTCCTAAGCATCTGGACAATCGCCAGCCACCCCAATTTACAAGAAAGGGGATAAAAAGGATATCTACAGCTATCGTCCCATTGCCATTCTATCAGTACTGAGCAAGATCCTTGAAAAGATTGTAGCCACCCAAATCACTAAATTCCTCTCCAACTACAATTTGCTCTCACCATATAAGCACGGTTTCCATAAAGGGCATAGCACCTCCACTGCCCTGCTCCAGCTCACAAATGACATACTTCACGCTATGGACTCTAGCCTCCTAACTGGGGCCATATTTATCAACCTCACAAAAGCTTTCGATATGGTTGACCACCCCATTCTACTGATCAATCTTATATCCCTTGGCTTCTCACAAAACTCTGTTACCTGGATAAATAGCTATCTATCCAATCGATATCAAGTTGTTAAATTCAACTCTGCAATGTCTGGTGAATCCCCTGTTAAACTCGGCGTCCCCCAAGGGTCAATTCTGGGGCCTCTCCTCTTTCCTATTTTCATAAACCATGTTGTGCTCAACATCCCTTCTTGCTCGACCATCCTCTATGCAGATGATCTTGTCCTGTATTATAGTTCCAGCTCTACACAGGACATACACTTGAAACTATCTTCTAGTTTTCTTCATGTCCAATCCTGGCTCACTAATAACAAACTTCTTCTCAATGTCTCCAAGACACAGGTCATGCTCTTTGGCTCTGCCGCCAAACTGAAAACTTGTCATGGTCAGTTTAAGATTCCTGGTCCTGATGGCTCCCTCTTGGACACTGTGAGTGCATTCAAATACCTTGGGGTACTACTCGATGAAACACAAGACTTTGATCAGCACATCCAGGCCACCTGCAAGGTTGTAAACAGCAAAATTGGGGTTGCCTACAAAACAAGTCATGTGCTCACTCCCTCCACTAGACTGGCCATTGCACGTGGTGTTCTATTACCATCACTTGCCTATGGTTCCATCACCTACATCAATACCTCTAAAGCCTCGCTTCACAAATAGGACACCACCTACAACAACATCTGCCGATATGCCTCTGCTTCCCCTCAGTTAAAACACTGCTGTCAACTCTATGATGACCTCAACTGGCCTTCCCCCTCTGCCCATCTGCTCCTCTCCCTCTGCTCTCTGGTTGACACCATAATTAGGTCCAACACCCTAATGTCACTAAACACCTTTCCAATGCCTCACTCCTCCACCCATGGCCTTTGTTCTGCTGACCTAGCCCTACTACATGTGCCCAGGTACAAAACTACAAAGGGTGGCACTGCTTTCTTTCATGCAGCCCCTAAGCACTGGAACTCCATACCCTTGGAAACTCGTATTGCACCCACACATACCATCTTCAAACACAAACTATGCAACTTCCTCGACAACCCTGAATCCTGCACCTGCTTTAAACCTCCCTGATCTTCTCAAGCTGCAACCCTATCACTTACATCCTCCTCTAAACACCCGCCTCCCTTTCCACCTGGATTATAGCCTCCCCTCCCTACTTATGCCTATCTCCTCCCCTTTCGGCTGTTACTACCACTGGGTTTACTCATAGCACTTATGATGCTATCTGTAAACAGATTCTTATGCCGTTTCGTTCTGTTTTTGCCCAGTTGGTGCTGAGTCAGTGGTGACTCATGTATATATGCTGTATAACATGGCCCTCTGCTGACAACTGTTATAGCCTTGCCTTAATTACTATGTCTGCCTATTGCTTTGTATTACTATTGTATTTTAAATCCTGCCGCACAATTTTTGTGATGTCAATTTTTATCTATGACCAAATATAATTATTAATTTGTATACCTTACCTGCTATACCATCGTATGTACTGTATTGTGTTGATGCTCCTAATCCGAAACTGTATTACTTTGATGTAACACTGGCTGTAACTTGTAACCTCCCGGGTCGTGTCTGAAAATAGTCAGAGCTTGTGTCTAGCACATCCACCCGGTTATCAAATACTAAATAAATAATGTCTTGGTGAGTTGGTAGAAGCCATTTATCATTCTGAGAAAAATACTTCACATCCTGAAATTATGATCTACTTCATTAATATGCGGAGGCCCTTCTGGGTTTTAAACAGTGCTACACTGCCCACAGTCTGATCATTAGTGAAGAGCTCTTGGCACACAGGGAACAATTAAGAGCTCTTCTCCCAGACAACATGGGTGATGCTAGCACAGCAGTGAATAACTGCTGTGGGTAGGCACAGTTGCTTTATTGACTGTATTTTTGAACAGCACAGATTAGTGTCAGGAGCTCAAAAAACATTGCCAATTAAAACATATGACAACCAGAGTTACTTGTACTGGCTGCCTTTCAGAAAGTGATAGGGGCTAGTCAGTCCAGTGGTGTGATGGGTTGAGGCACTGGCTGGCAAATGACCTGTCACACTGGCGATGTAGGTTCGGGGAAGGGCTAGGATCACTCAGAGGAAGGAGAATTGAGAGTCCACAGGCAGGTCTCCTCCTTCGGAGAGGGGGGTAGAAACAGTGTGTGTCACTGCTTGCCTATCACCTAGTGGAGGCTAGGTGGTACAGCAATGACCAGCTGTTGAGGGCAGGGCACAGGTGTGGAATATGTCCAGGGTGCGTTTATGCGTTGCAAGCCAGCATCATTGCATGCATTGCTGACCTTGGGGAACAGAAGAAAAAACAATTTCTGCCATACATAAAAGTGTGCATCAGTCATAGATGCAAATAATTTGGCTAAGTGTGGTCAGCACAAAACATGATTTGAACTTACCGATGTGCTACATTGCAGCTGCATGGCACTATGCCATACAGAAACATTGCTGGCACTGATGCTGCTGCCAGATTCATTCCACTGCCTGCCTAGCTTGTACCTGTTGGCCTGCTTCAAGGCTGGCACTGGATTTTAAGTTGTCATCCTCCCTTCTGTTCTCCACAACAGCCTTTCTCTGGGACACCCCAGGGTTATCAGACCCATGTCACCCTTGACCGAAACTGCTCACCTCCATATAGCCATGGCTTTACCCCCCCTACCATGGGGATGGGAGGGGGAACCCCGAAAACTCTTGTTGCTTCAGGCGGGTGCAGAGTCCTGGTGTACCGGAGACTGTCATCTGCTGTGGCCATTTTGTCTTCCTTTTTCTCTCAGCCCTTGGGACGTCTGCATGCAACAGGCTCAGTGAAAAAGCACAGATATTGGCGTTCTGATTGTCAGCATAGCAGATGTTGCCCCCTCCCACTGTATTCACTGCTCCTCCACTCATGATCCTCCAAATGGCAGTACTTCTGCAGAGACAGTGCCCCTCTGCTGAGGAGGAGGAGCATCTTCTAGGATGCTCAGCCCTCTTCCCTTTGGCCAGCCCCCACGTGACCCCCACTCACTCCTGAACCTAAGTCACTGGCACCATAAGTGGCAGCTGTACCATTGAGCGGACAGGCTGGCTCTCCTTAAGGTATTCCTGGTGGTCCAGGTCCTCTTACCGACACCTCAGACCCTTTCCACACCTTTGTGTTCGACACAACCCCCTTCTCTAGTTCTCTAGGCCTCTTACTGACACCCCAGCTCGTTCTGTTCCCCCATGATGACCATTCACATTACTGACCCCATAATGATCTCTATCCCCCACTGGCTCAGTGCTTCTGAGTCTATCACAGGTTTACAGCATCCCTACCACTTGTCTATAACAGTTCTACAGGCAAGGGGTGTCTCGAAACCCTGAGACAAATTTAGTAAGGGGGCACATTTGCATGACCACCTTATCTCCCTTTTCCCATGCAGTTGCAATGTGTTCAGCAACTGTGAAGGGAAGGTATGTGACTCCCATTGCCCACAGCACAATGAAGCACAAGACAATCGAATGTCACTAAGTACTACTTGTAAGCTTTTAGCAACAGTCCTTTGCAAGTGTGTATGGGGTCTCAGATTTGGGTAAAACAGTTCTGAGGGAGGCTGACTTTGGCTCTGGCAAAACTACCCAAACTGTTCCCTCTTGTGCCTGAAGTTCTATGACATTATATCTTGGCTGCCTATAATTTTGTTTTGGCAATTATATTTCTAATTTTTTTTTTTTTTTGCTTGAAATGTTCCTTCTTTTTCCAGCTTACTGAGTGACCCCCAGCTGACCAGTCCCATCACCCCCATCTCCAGGTACCTATCTGAACCTCTGGTATACTTCTGCGGCTTACGCCCCACAGACGAGGTCCCTGAGGAGCACCACTTCCCCCAAGTGGTGTGGGGTCCGGTCCAGGAGCTGGGTGCCTGGAGACTGGTGTGGGCCTGTGAGGGGGAGGGTGTCATCCTGCCCCATTTTCTACCATTTTCTCCCGAGGGGCTAGCTGCATTCAGTGACATGGTATGTGCATGCATTTTTCTGCACGAGCACGCATCGATGTCTGCAGAAGACCTCAAACTTGAAATAGTCTCTGCATGTGCAACTACCCAGAGATCCCTCCCTGAAAGAGGACAGCTGTGCAGTGGGATGTTAACCACTCCTTTCCCTGGCCAGTCTCCTGCAACTCCAGTCTATTTCTGAACCCGGTTCGCTGAAGTAGTGAGAGACACCTTGCCACTTGGCTACCTGGCTGGCCACAGATTTTTGACTGTTAGTCAAGGTGGCTACCTGAGGAAAACCTTTAACATGGAGCATTGCATCTATCCAGATATGTCTTGGAAATGCATGGAACACCTGCAATGAGCTATTGAAGAAAGACACAGATTTGTCCAGGAATGACCATTCAGGAGGCAGGACCGTGTCCTCTACTACAGAACGTGGAGGCTGAACCTTACTGTATGTATGGCTGAACCATTTATACTTTCTACTTCACTTATTTATTTATTGAAATTTGTACCTGTGCCACCCAGCTACCTGTCTACCTGCTTTGAGCCCACAGTAAATAATTACAACCTACGACTGCGGCAGAGTGAGATTCAAGCATGGACTCAGAGTTGGACAGATTACCAAAGGCAGCTGATAAAGCTCCCTAGCAAATCACTCTACACTAGAACAGAGTACGGCTCTTGGTAATGTCAAGGCATTCAAATACAGTAAACAGCTAAGACAAGGCTGCCTGACAAATCATTGCACTCAAGTGAATATTAGATTATAACTCCTCAGGCTGGCCCAGTTGCTGCCCTACCTTCCCAGATGAGAAGAGGCAGTGCATCTATGGGACACTTAGTCCTCCTCTTTCTGGCTGTCAACAGCTTCCTGGACTCAGGCTGCAAACCCAGGTCCATAGTGTGGCAGCAGCTGCCCATCATCGCTGCATGACAAGGATGGCTCAGTGAACCAGCATTTAATAAATAAATATTATTTATTGCAGATTTTGCGATATGAATTGTAGGGACTGTCCACCATGAACATGGCCAACACTGCAAAACTCCATTGATTTACAATGTAAACTCTATACAGGGGTGATTACACTGCTTTACCAGGTAACTAGTCCTGCCGATGACTAGAGACCACACAGAACCACTTCCCCCTTAAACACCAGAAGAAGATCCCCTGTGAACCTGTTTCATTCTAAAACGTTATAAACAAGTTCAGTTCAATTCATTTTATTAGGAATGACCACTGTGACTTCTCCTTGGCAATGAACCTCCTCATCTAACACGTCAAAATGCAAATGAGTCTGCCAGCTCTGCCTCCTCCCCATTCTCCTTGAAGACTCTGCTTCCAACCCAGCCTACCCATGTGTGCTCCTGCGCCAGCTCTGCTCTCTGCTCACATTACCAATAGTATCCACTGTGACGTCTGCACTGTTCCTGTTGCTCTGTATTATAATCGTGTGCTGCTCATTGTACTTGCATTTCTGCTTGCTGTTGAAATGCCTTAGTTATACTGTGCTTCCTTATGTACCCCCCACCACCACCCATCACCACCACAGGAGACTTATGGAAACAAGCTGCTTACAGCTCAGCAGACATTTCCTTGTAAAACCTTTAGTAAATAAAAATACAAATACTTAGCCTACCACAGTATACAAATCAGTAGGTTCCAATATTTTAATTTTTTTACCCAGCTTTTTCTTGCACCCCGATCTTCCTGATGGCACCCTCCTGCCCCAGCACCAACCTTCTCATGAACATACTGGGTATCCGCCACTTTCCCAGGACTACAGTAGTGGTAGGTGGGCTGCCATGTCGGCTGTGCAGGGTCTTTGGGGGGGCTGGTGCAATAGTGTGTCACGGCTTTTTCCTCTAGTTCCTGTTTTGTCTTCCCAAGGGTGCCGGTGTGTAATGATGCTCACACACGTGCCTTGTGATGTGTGTGTGTGTGTGTGTGTGTGTGCTGGCATCCAGCAGCTTCCTCTTCCCTTGCTCTGGCCCCAATGTGCTGCCTTCTTGCCTCCTGGAGGGCTAGTATATGCAGAGACCCCTTTCTGTGGGTGTGCAGTCCTCTGGGCATCCATACGCAGTTGTGCGCTACCTGCAGAGTATGTCTCCAACCCGATCTGCCTCTCTATGCAGGCAGTCGGGTAAGGTCAGGGCCTGCACTGGCACGCCAATGCAATCCTCAACATGAGATACACACTACAGAAGCAGCCAGGAGGGCACAGAGGCTACATGAGGTATACCCCAGCAAAAAGTCTCCCACCCTACCACCAGGACCAACAACTCAGGGGCCCAAATGGCTTCCCCCAATCAATTTCCTCTGCCCTGTGATGCAGCATGAAGGACTGGGCAGCCATTTATTAGGGCTTCTAAATATTGACGTTCTTTCTAACATATTCAACAATCCACTTCCCCGCACATGGTAGGGGATACACTCTCTGACAAACCTGGGCATCTGATGCCTGATGCCCACCCAAACACTTTCCCCTCTGGCACACCTCCTGTGCAGACTTCCAGTCTAGTGTATCTGGACAGCTGAGGATCATGAATTCCATCATTTGTGGAAAATGATCCAGGGGTGCAGCACCACTGGCTGGTAACACGTGATCTGTGCTGATGCCAGCCTCACTGCGGGTTGGGCCCCAAGTGAGTAAGTCACTGCCTCAAGCTTCTAGCCCAGCCCATCACCCTCATTTGGCACCCCACAGGAAATCCCTCCACCCATGAGCAAGGACCTGGTTCTAGAATTTGTCCGGCCTGGCCAGCTCCACTGGCCTACTCCATTGATCAGCTCACCTTGATCAACCTCCACTGGATAAATTTGGCTCATCGTACTTCCCCAATTTGTCAAGTCAGGAATGGGATCTGCCAGCCATTTCCTAGCTGTTTCACTTTTAGTGGCAGCCATAAAAAATTCCATGTTAATATCTGTTGGTAAAAGCAGCTTCATATTCCCTACATTTTCTTTTGTTCTTCCTGTTGTATTATTTTAATCGTGAAGCATTTTAACATACAATATGTATGAATGACAATTTGCTAATATTTTCAGAATTGATGCCTTTGAAGGTATTTTTATATGAATTTTCTATCTCTTTGGGACATTAGGTGTGTTCCCCTCCTCCCAACACACATTGTTGGTGATCACGGAGCGCATCTGTCCAAAGCTTTAAAGGGGCATTTAAAACACATCTTTTTAGCCTTGCATATAATGATTTTTAATGTTGTTGCCTGGATTAATTTTAATATTATTTTAATTATTTATTGATTTTATTGTGTTATGTATAGGCGTCTTGGTTTTGGAAAGGCGCCTTTTTACAAATAAAGTTTGATTTGATTTGATCTACATGAATGATATAATTCATGCTGTTTTTAAGTTTGCATTACTTGTTAGAATAACTAGTTAAGGCAATTTATGGAGAGAAACCCAAGCTGTAATTCTCTGTTATACACAGGTGTGACATCACATCTCTGTATAATGGAGCTCGCTTCTGCTGTGATCTGCAGTTTTTGAAAGAGCATGAAAAGATGATACAAACAGTAGTAGTACCAGGCTGTCACAAATCTTGGGTGTATAAAAAAGACTTGTCAAGACACAGTTACCCATGCATTATTCTATCCTTCATCCATGCACTGAATGTAAGGGTTTTTTGTTTGTTTTTTTTGTGTGGAAATCCAGCAACAAAATGCATATCAATAAAAATTAAAAGAAAAAAATTAAGTCAGTTATCCATAACATTATCCCATTAATTGAGAACAATAACAAACGTAACTGACATCATACAAACCATCCGCATGCTTTACTGTTTCTGCCAAACATGCATGCAGTCAGGAAAAACAAATACATGGCTCAACTGAGCTTTCTAGGCATATTCCTGGTGCGATGAACAATTCTTTTGCCCCTTTCCATCTCCAGTGCCTTTTCTTTCCAGACAATCTAGGCATAGGCTGACTCTCCCACATCTCAGTGTCTGCAAGTGCTCCTCCACGGAGCCATGATTTGTCCCTCAGGCAGGGTTGGAGTCAGAGGGGTATATATCCTTGAAAGTCTATGGTCTTGTCAGGCAGCAGCAGCAGCTTGATGGACATTCAGACCCAGATATACAGTACCAGGGTCCTTTGCCTACGGTGTCGGGGTAATTTCCTGACATTTTTCACCCCCTTCCGGTCATTGGTATGCAAGGGTCACCAGTGGGAACCGTCACCGAGGCACAGGTCAGGAAGCCCAGGATGACCAGGAGCAGTCATAAAATTTGCAGTGAGTGTTTAATTATTATTATTATTATTATTATTAATAACAGCAAAATTAAAAAACATATGTTCAATATAACTATTTACATAGGAAGTAGAAACAGAGAAAACTAAGTCCTTCTCCTGAAGGTATTTCTTAATTCCAAGTTCCAGTCTCTCAGTCTCTCACCCTCCTTGTCTCTCTAGCAAAAACATTGCTGCTCTTTTTATAAGTGTTTGGGAACTTGTTAAGAGAGCCTGCTTCTCACAGAATGTTCTTGTAAGTTTATAGAATGTTCTTATCAGTTTTGTTCCTTGCAGGTGCAGCAAAAAGAACATTGTGACTCAGAACTGACATTTTGTTTACAGCTCTGCAAAGCAGCTAAAGATAGCATCTCAGGTTAATCACTTGAGTTCCAAATAGCTTTTTGCAATCATTTCAACTGTATAACTATATACAGTTTTAAACAAAGGGATCCCAGTATCACATAAAGATTCACATATATTTTTATATCCGCAGATATGCAAGGGGGAAGAAAAGACAGAAATAGCAAGGGAAGCAGAGAGATAGCAAGAGGCAGAGAACTGTGAAACCATCGGAGTGATCAGTTCCTAGGTCTCACAAGAATATTTGGTTGTGCAATCAGACAGAGAAGAGACAGAAAAAGGGAGGATAGAACAGACTCTTGTGTTTAAACTCTTTCTGCTCAACAAATGGGGCAGGGCCTTATTCAACCCTGTCACAGGGATGTGTACAATATAGCATCCTCCATGCACCCAGCTGATGCCCTCCCTTTCCGTGCCTGCCTAGTACTGTGCTGCAACCCATGGTCACCAAAGTGGCAGCACTGCAGCAGATGTAGTGACCCTCCTGCCCCAAAGGAGAGTACCCTTAATTGTCCTTCTCCTAGCCATTTCCTGAAGACCCAGACTCATTCCCAAACCCAGGTTGTGGCGTCGTGAGCAGTAATCCTACTGCTGCATCAAAGGGCTGGCCTCTTTTTTCCTTTTCTTTCCCTCTACAGACTTACATTCAGTAAATAAGTAATCTCTATTTTTTTATAGGAGAAGACTGTTAAAGCACCAAAGGCTACATATTCAAAACTGCACATAAGCAGAGTGCAAAGGATTGTGCTGTGTTTGTGCCTGCACCTGGCACAGGGATCGTCATATTCAGTCGGATAGCAGACTGGCACTAGCTGACTAAATATTGGCCCATGTCAGTGCAGCACTAAGTCAATTTGCACTGCTCTGACATAGATCTAGGGTTCAGCCACCCCACAGAGAACTGTGTCCCCCAGACCAGATAGTACCATAAGCTGCAGTGCAATATTCAGCTGCAAAATGCAAATGAGTCCATTAGGCATGTAAGGTGCTAAAGGGCCACTGGCATGCCCGTTATGGGCCCATCTGCACTGGAAGTGGTGGCCTGGTTGTGCCTGATCCAACATCATCCCTGATGGCTGGTGGTACACCCCACAGCACCTGTCCCACCGATGTGTAACCTTTGCCCTGCTGTCTAGTGGCACCCCCCATCCTCTGACCACTCACGCTGTATAGTTCCAGGTCATCCCTGGTATCTAGTGGCGCCCCCCCCACCCTCCTGAATGCCTGTCTCCTATATACATATGTATGCTCTAGTGTCTACTGGTACCCCCACTTGCCATTCACCCATCCAGGTGAAGCCATCAATGCCCTATTGGCTAGTGATACTCCCTACCTGCTGTTTACCCATCCCAGTAATGCCAGCAATGTCCTGGTGGCTAGTGTATACCCCACCCACTAAGCACCCATCCTAGTGCTACCACAGAGGCCCTGTTGGCTAGCAGAACACCCCCCTCAGCTCCTGCCTCGCAGCCCCCACATTTCTCTGCCTCCCAGGTGTCCCGTGGCATCCCTACCCCAAACTCCTGGCCAAGGTACCTGAGCCTATCCCTGGCACCCAGCAATACCCCCCTACGACTGCTGGTTGCCACACAGACCGGCACAACAGTGGCAGTTCCACTGGCCCCTACTCACCCCTACCACACCCAGTACACCCCCACCTGTGTTGGCAGGGCCATGCAGGGGGCCTGAGACGATGACCGGCACAGACCTCCTGTCACCTCCACCAACGGCCTCTGTATGCATTGACAGTTAGCACGTATATCATACAGTATATGCATGGCCCCACCAGCACAGGTACAGGGGGTTGACTAGCTGATATGCTGGGTGTGGGCAGGGTAGGTGGGGGCCCATGGAACTGCCACTGTGTGCTAGTCCATTCGGAGGGGGGTGCTACTGGACACCAGGGAGGCAAGGAGCAATATGGGCTGGGAGACTGGAGCAGCAGGGGGTTCCGCTAGCTACCAAGGCCTCTGCAGTTTCACTAGGATGGGTGCTCGGCAGGTGGGGGATTCACTAACCACAAGGGTATTGCTTGTATCATGAGGATGGGTGCTTGGTGGGTGGGGGATCCACTTGCTACGAGGTAGCATTGGCATCACTGGGATGGCTGAGCAGCAGGTGGGAGGGTACCACTAGAATTCAGGGAATTGATAGTTTCACAAGCATGGGCGAATGGGGGAGTGGTACCACTAGACACCAAGGCATACATATATAGGGGACAGGCATTCGGAGTGGTGGAGGCATTCTACTGGACACCAGGGCCCACTTGGTACTATATGGGTCAGGCTATTGGAGGGTGGTGAGGTTTTAGTAGACACCAGGGACTACATCTGCTGTACAGGATTGGTGATCGGAGGGTGGGCGGAGGGTGCCACTGGACACCAGGGGGGCCTGCATTCCTACCAGACAAATGACCAGGGGTGCCACTGGACACCAGGGACTCTGCAGCGATCAATGGGATGGTTGTGAAAGGGGTGGAAGAGTGCCACGGGACACCAGGGATTCTGCAGTAGCACCAAGATAGGTGCTAAGCAGGTTGGGGGAGAGAAATTCCACTACCAGCAGAGCAGCGGTGGTAACACCAGGATGGGTGTGCAGTGGGGCACGGGGGTCCACTAGCCATCAGGAAGTCATTAGCATCACTGGGATTGGTGATCAGCAGATGGGGGTGCCATTGACAACCATGGACTACTGTAGGACATACCGAGACATGGGATCAGTGGGATCACCAGACACCATGGGATAATGCCACAGCACCAAGAAGGGTGATCAGTGGGTGAAAGGGTGCCACTCTCCACCAAGGAGTCATCAGCATCACTTGACGAGTGACCAGTGAGTAAGGTGGTGCCACTAGACACTAGGGACACCCTGCCTATGACTGGGATGGGTGACCAGGGCATGTGGGGTGCCAATGTACACCAGGAACTCTGTTCTGATACCATGACAGGTGCCTGGAGGGTGGGGGGGCACCAGTAGCCACCAGGATTACTGTGCTCATGTCAGGACAGGTACTCATATGGTGGGGGTGCCACTACTCAACAGGGTGTCGTCTGCCTGTCACCAGCCACATAGGCAGGGGCAGGAGGCGGCAGTACAGTCATCCTGCTGCCAGGGCTTTGCACCCAGTTAAGACTAGGTTTGCAAAGCTAGTACTGTAAATTGCACCCCTTTGGGTGCCATTTAATACCACTGCAAACCTTTGAAATTGTTGCTGCACCTGTATGCGGGGGGAGGGTGCCTCATTTGCATGGGCACATCGCTTTGTTGGCACTTGGACATTAATGGGTTCTTCCCACACTACAGGGGTCTCTGAATATAGACTCCACCCACAAACCGGGTGCCAAACCTGACTAGTGTGGGAAAACACCCCTTAGCGCCCATGCTAACTTTTGCATATCTGGTCCCAAGTGTCGAATTTAAAAAATGTCCTGCGGTTAGTTACACTTACGAAAAAAGGATACACCTTTTGTCCAGATGAAATATCAGGGTCACAAATTCCACAGCTGGCATCCCAGAGCACAACAATCTGCTGAATACTCATGACAACACACTCAAAGCAAAAATAATGTAAACATGAAATAAGGAGGCAAGCAACACAGTTCTGTGTCATTGCCCAACAACAACAAAAAAAATACAAAAAGAAACGCACACCACAAACATTTTACTGTACTGCTCTTCTGGGAAAAAACAAGGCTTCGCTATCAATTCTTCAATAACAGAACCCATAGAAACGGTTAGCTGCTCTTAACAAAGGTCTATTTGAGCCACCTACTTCAACAGTTTCTACCTGGACAAATTGCCTTATCATTCAATTATCTCAGCTGCTAACACGTGGCTTTTGATTCCTATGTAAAGAGTACTTAACCAATGTATGCCACTTTTGGTTTCTATGGTGACTATTCTTTGCTTTTGACTGCAGTAATTCAGTAGTTGAGCACAAAAGATGCTCACTCTGCATGACTGTGGTACACTTGATTGCATTTGAGGTTGGAGGTGTTCACTGTACACAATGATGCATGAGTGGGTTTGAATTAATTGGAAAATGCATGCATACCTCATCTGCACTGTCAGGCATGAGGTCAAGCTGAATGCCCTTAATTAAAGCCACCTAAGAAGTGCACTGATTTCACAAACCACTGCATGCCTTGGAGTATGCGAATGCGCTTATGAAATGCCAATACAATAGGAGCCCCACCCTTCCCTCCAAAAAAAACTGAGGAAAGATGGCTCTAGTTCCAGCAGTCTGGTCTTGGAACATTCTTTTAACCTTATTCAGGACTTTCAAAAGAATCTGTCAAAGATCAAAATCCTCCTGTATCAGCCTGGAAATGCTAGACCATTTTTCAGACAGCCTAATGTTTCCCTCCTTCCAGCCAAATTTCAGTCAAAATTCAGGCGCAAATTCAATTTGTGACTAATTTCAAATGCATATCATTGCAACACATCCTTTGAAATAGAGCAGCAATTTTGGATGCAAATTTTGATGCACTCTCAACTGAGGCACACAGTTGCATTCTCATCTACCCTTTGTGCAAATTTGACCCCTAGTAGTGAAGTGGATTGCCCCATTTACTTGCAATGTGAGCCTGTGACTTGGTGGGGTAGCAGGAGGCACACTATGCCCCCCTTATCAAGTATCTTAAATTAGGGCATGCTCCAAGCGTCCTTAGGATGCCCATTTCATTGCTCCCACCATCCTCCCCTCCTCAAGCAGCTCACCTCTCTCCTTCTGGGCTTCTTCCCCAAGTTACCTTTATCCAAATGACTTTGCATCCCGTGGCACCTCTTGGGGTTTCCTGTGCCTGTGGTACCCTAACAGGATGGTATTTCCTCAGGAACACAGAGCAAAAAAAGACACAGAGACTCCAATGCAACCACATTAGTGGCAGTACCTGGCTACCAACAAATCTTAGCAACTTTATCCATTTACTAGCACAAGCATCATACTATTTTGTACAAGCATGTACCACAACAAGCCAAGAAATCAGCTGTCCTATGTGCTGTACGTCATACTAGTTGCCCAGTGACCCAGTGAACCAAATCAATGGGAAAACAAACTGCTGGGAAGGTTTAGTTGCCTGGTGGCAATGAACTGGCATTCTACTAATGGAGACCATCGATTCGATTCTTGCCTCAGGTTCAAAAGTCTTGTTACCTAGTTGTAATACATTCTGCACTAGGCAGGTGAGTCATCAAAGGATACCAAAAGTGCACCTGAGTAACATTAGAAGGCACTTTTTCTCACATGATGAACCTGTAGAACAGCCCGCCAGTAAGGAGAGTAACTAGGAGGACAGTGCAAGCCTTCAAGCCTCGACAAATGTCAGCTTACTAAGGAAATCAATGGGTACCCTGCCTAGGTATGTGGGCAGGGAATCCCTATGCATTAGTACATGTTTGCAAAGAATACTTTTTTCTTATCAGCTTATGAAGCAGGGAGAGGACATGATGGACACAGTACCCATTCCAACCTCATGTTACTATGTTATGTTACTGTGATACAAGATGCAGGCTATATACTTGATAAGAGGTTAGATGTACTCAAACCTTGATTGGCTGAATCGGAGCCACTGATTTAGAAAACTCAACCTAACTACCAATTGACCCATCACGACTGCATCACCAAACACAAACAAAATCAGCAGAAAGCCTGCTTGGATTAGTTGTAATAGGCGAACATGTTAGGTTTTACAAACGTGCATCTTAACATCAGATGCCCACTCTTTGGAATGCTACACGTGTTCGAGCAGGATGAGTATCAACCACACTTGGGGATCGGGTTATTAATAGCCCATTTTTATTGTGGAAGCCAATAGTTGTCTTTTCCTTTTGATGTTACACCTTGTAAAGTAATTCATTTTTTAAATGGCATTTTGAGATGGTAGGAAACTTTTTTGACATCCACCACCTGAGCCAAACCGCGACCTAAACACAGAAAAATGTTGTAACAGAAAGATGTCAGGTGGACAAAATTGTCAATCCTGCATTGTGATGGTTCAGTTTTTATTGTCTGCAGGCGAAAGCTTTTTCTTTGGGGGATGAGTTGGAAATCCATCCGTCATTGCTTTCAAGACCCACACAGACCAAAAATGGTCATCAGACTATGGCTGTGTGGATACTATCTGTTCCATTTACGACAGGCTGACATAGTGTGAATTATCTAGGGTTATGGCATGAAGAGGGCAATATCTAATCCTAATCCACTGTCTGGACTAGAAGGATCAGATCCATTCTGATAGTGTGCTAGCTGAGTCAGATCACTTAGTGCACTAGCTGCACAGCCCTACTTTAAACCTAGGCTTTTATGTTTTAATGAGTGCTATATCAATTTTCCTTTTCGAAAAGCAAAATTTTCATATCTTGCATTTGCGGAATTCCCCAGGATACATTCTTTAAAGGATAACAGTCAGCACAAAACAGCTCCACACCCAAGTGTGGGCCTGGTGTCAGTTTACACTTTGTGGGCAAAAAAATGTTTTTTTTACTTACTGTTTACTGCAGTATAGTAGACTGCATCAGACTGATTCTGCTGACTTGCAAGCTGATATTTTCTGTAACTACAAATCCCAGAATCCCTTGCAGCTGACATCACTGGAGGCTGCAGCAGTGGGAGATTCGATAGTCTGCAGTGCATGTTGCAATTGTTATAAGCTCTGATCAGATGTTTTCCGGTCCCTCTGTTCTCCTGGGGCTAAGTACTGTACAGTCCTCTGTCAATGTACTTAGCCAAGGGAGGACAATGGGACCAGCAAACAAAAGATACCCTGCTATACAGAATCAAAAAACTGCAGTCACACATTGAAAGGCATCAGTTTACACTGTAGTTTGTGAGGCTTAGGATCAGGAAGCAAGGCTGTAGTAGCTGCCTTCCGACCTGCTGCTAGTTGTCCTCATTACCTCTTGTAACTGGTTCAGTGATGTCAAGGCCTGGTCCTGCTCCTGTTGAAGCTTAGCATTTTTCCTCGTTTCCTCTGTAGGAGGAAAAACATTAAACTGGAAATCAGTGAAAACAGATACACGCATTGTATATCATGCTGTTGTTACTTTTCTTGTTATGGTACTGTATTATCCCTTCTTGTAATTGCAGTAAAACACTGAAGCAAAAAGACACAAGACAGGGTGTGTGATATGGAATAACAACACACCTTGGGTACAACACACCTTGGGTGCACTGCAAAGCAGGAACCATAGTCAGAGCCTTCAACTACCCGAGAAATGCCGTATCCTAAAATGCACGTGCTAGAAGACTCACTGTGATTATAAAATTGGTTCCAAGATTTTTTTGGCTGGATAATTACACAAACATATACAGGTTACTCGCCTGTAGCCATAGTTCTAGTAGTGGCATATAGTACACATCCACACTCTGACAGTCTTACTGGAGACAGGCGAGTCATCAGAAGTCTTCAAGCTAAACTCCTCCCACTACCCAGGTGATATACCCTCCAGCTATTCCCAGTGACATCAAATCTTTGCATGCTGGAAGCAGGTATCTAGGTTCCACCTGCCAGGGGAGGTCGAGTGGGTTGTGTGGATGTGAACTGTATACCATTAGTAGAACTACTGTTACGGGTGAGTAACCTATATTTCTAACAACATGGATACAGTTCACTATCTACACTCTGGCAGACTACAAGCAGCCCTCCAGGAGGAGGGGACAAGGTGTGCACCCCTATGTGGCGAATAGAGACTGGAGGAATGAGGACCCCAAATCAGCATCTCATGATGTTGGTGTTGTAATGGGAAATGCAAGTATGTGCTTTACTCCAGGTTGCAGCGCTGCATATCTCTGCATTGGTGATGTCCCTAGAAGCAGCCACCAAGCCAGTGGTATATCTCATGGAATAAGTCTAAACCCCTCTGGGCAGCTCCCTACTGGACAACCGACAGCAGAGGTCGATGCAGGATGTAATCCATCTGGCAACTGTCCACTTCGTTGCTGGTCTGCCAGGCACTGTTTCAACATATTTTATGAGGGTCAATCAAAACATTTACAGCCTGACACAGAAAGAAATGCATTATGAACTTAGTGTTATTTTCAATGTATAGTTACACAAATATGAATAGAATATGACCCACTGGTATGATGACTAAATGTTTTCTTTTGTAGGTACTGTACATGCCGGACAAAGTTTGATAGGTGATGATCATTTGAGAATGGAGAAATCTGAGATCAGAGCAATCAAGTACCTCCATATTAAAGGAATGACTCCAATGCAAGTCTATGAGGAGTGATCCTCTGATGCACAGCATTTATGAATCAACTCCTTACAGGACACCTCCACAACGTGAAGGATGTCTTCCGGAAGGCCCAAAACCTGGAACTCTAGCTGCTCAGGAACCAGGCTGAGAGGTACATGGATTGAAGGTCCAGGTGTAGGACCTTCCCCCACTATCTAGTCAGCAGGTCTGAGAGGAAGGAGTGGCAACCTCCACTGAGGCATGCTGCTGAGGCTGAGGAGATCTGGTTACCAGAACTGTCTGGGTTAGTCTGGGGCTACTAGGATCATCTGCGTCTTACCCTTCTGGACCTTGACCACAACCCTGTGGTCCAAGGGGAAGGGAGGAAAGACCTGGAAATACAGAATCTGACAGCAGATAAGGGCCGCTTGGCCCACCCAGTCTGCCCATTTTTTCTACTTTCATTCTTTCCCGCAGACCTTACTTGATCTATAGCTCTTTATCCTCCCTCCATCCTTATCTCTAGGATTCCCTTGTGCCTATCCCAGGCATTTTTGAACCCCACCACTGTTTTTGCCCCACTACCTCTATTGGAAGACTGTTCCATGAATCCACAACCTTTTCTGTGAAGAAGTACTTCCTTACATCTCTCCTGATTCTACTCTATCCAGTTTCATAGCATGTCCCCTTGTTCTACAGCACCTTTTTTCTGAAAAAGACTCCCCTTCTACACCTTATTAACTCCCATGAGGTATTCAAAGGTCTCTATCATATCCCCCTCTCTTTTTTCTCTTCTCTTCCAAGGTGTACATATTGAGGTCCCTTAGCCTCTCCTCATCAGATGTTGATGCTGACCTTGCACCATTTTAGCTGCCCTCCTCTGGACTGCCTCCACTCTTTCTCTATATCTTTCATGAGAGGTAAGGTCCAATGCCCAGCTTACAGGGAGGTGGGCCTTAGCCCAGAGGAAGTCTAGTTCTGTCCCTATGAACTTGATCACCTACGAGGGGACCAGCTCGGACTTGATTGGGTTGACCAGAAAGCCCAAATCCCACCAGGTCTGGAGGGCCAGATTTCTGGACCTCCCTAGGGCCTCTTTGGATGACCAGGCTGTCAGCCAATCATCCAGGTAGAGATAAAACCTGACAATCTTGCATGGCAGGAAGGCAGTCACCACTGCCATGCACTTAATGAAGGCCATGGGCACAGACAACAAGCCAAACGGCATGATCTGGAACTGACATAGAATCTTCTCTGCATGGAACTGAAGATACCAGCAATGGGATGGATGGACTGGGATGTGGAAGAATGCATCCTGGAGGTCCAAGAATCAGAACCACGTGCCTTGCTTGAGAAACAGAATGCTCTGTCTCAGAGCGACCATCCAGAATTTGCACATGAACTGGTTCAGATTGTGCATATTCAGTATGGGGCACCATCCACCCATCCAATTCAAAACCACAAAGTACCTGAAAATATATCCCTGAGTAGCACAGGCATCTGGAACATGGGCTATCATCCTGCACTCCAAGAGCTGAACAATGTTGGCTCTAGGCGCGGACGTGTCCATCGACACCCTGGACTACTGAGGAACTTAGAGTTGGTAAAGCGGGAGAGCCTCGAAATCCTGAGGAAACTCTCTGCCCACCACTTCAAGAACTCACTTGTCCAAGGCAATGGCAGACCATTGTGGCAAGAAGTGGCACAACTGACCTGACAAGCTAGGCCAGGGACTGTAAGGAAGGAGGGATGACACCCCACAACCCGTCACTGTGCAGCCTTGGAGGGGGCTCCAGTCTCAGGAGCCATGGCTACACCACTACTGCTGCCCCCCCCCTTTTCTGCCCCTGGCTGCCGTATTTTGTTTAAAACACCAGCACTGACAGTGTTCCTGCTGTGCTGCCGCTGAAGCTGTTACTTGAAACTGAAAGGGCCAATACTAGAAGGCCTTCTTTTTAGGTTTCTGGTCCTTCTGGGACAAAGCCATGGCATCAAGAGTGGCATTGGACTTCCTCAATACATGTGAGATGCCCTTCCACCCCAGGACTGAAGAGGTCAGTGCCCAAGAAGGGGACATCAGCCAACTTGTACTGAGTATCTGCTGCAAAGGTGGAAAGCCTCAGCCAGGCCCTATAATGCATGGCAATGGCCACTGCCATTTCACGGACTAAGGAGCCGCCCAAGTCTAAAACCATCTGGAGTTGCTCTTTAGCCAGCAATTGACCCTGGTCTCTAACTAAGTTCACTGGCAACTGTTAGTCAGCAGAAAGTTGGGGAAGGATCTCCCCCAAAACTCCCAGCAGGGAGTGACCAAAGTTAGCTATCACGACAGCATAGCTGGCCTGGCAGAGACCCAGCAACGTAGCAGTGCACACTTATTTTTTTTTTGGTGCATAGCCAATCATCTTGGACTTCCTGTCTGGAGGCTTGTCCACATCCTGTTGGCCACCTGATTTATAGAAGGCCAAGGCCATAACCAAGCCCTCAGCAGAGGGGTGGTCAGAAAACTCAGAAAGTGAGTCCTTTGGGACTGCATACTTGTGAATCACAGGAGTGGAGGGAGGTGGGCAGGATGTTGGTTGCTGCAAAAGCTCCAGGGTCAGTGCCAAGATGGCCTCAGCCATGGGAAAGACAACCCCTGGGGAATTGTCCTTGTCCAGTGTGGCAGTAAACAAGTATTTGGCTTGCTTCTGGACTGGCTCCAAGGGCACATTCATGGGCGCTGACATACAATCAGAATACCAAAAGGCACCAGTCCATGGTCGGTGGTTAACTCCTCGACCCACTCCCAGTCGAGTGTGTGAGTCCTGAGTGAGGTCATGGATGACTCACCTTTTGAGTTGTTGGAGGATTCCTTGAAAACAGCCCTTAACTATTTGCCACCACGGACCACGCTAGTGTCCTCAGATTGAGTGATATCCACCAAAAGCTCACCTGGCAAGCCGGCCACAGCATGGGATTCCTTGGTCAAAGCCCCAAACAAAGGCTACAATGGAGTTGCCTCAACCCGAAGCAGCGGAGAAGCAGTCGAGGGAGACTGCTGATAGCATGGACCGGCATGGGAATGATCTGTAAAGGTCAAGGGACCAAATAACCAGGAGACGAACCCTACCCCTTCCAGCAATGGTTCACTGTTGCCAGAGGAGCTCCTCGTAGTGTCAACACATTTTTCGTCAATGTCTGTCCTCACCAGAGGACAAAAAGGTCGATGAGCAATGACAGTGATACCTGCCGGTCGAGCTGGATCAAAAGCATGACTGGCGTCTCGACCTTGACTATTGACCCGAAGGTCAACGTTGACTGGTGTCTGCCAGAGGGTTGTGGTAAACCACTTGTCTCAGCAGGTTATGGTTTAGAGGCTTTGGAGTCATGACTACTGGTGGAGGCTGCTCCTGAGGTGATCCAGCGGGGATACCAACTGGCCACATCCTATTGAGTCGGGATCTGGGAGGTCGATTCTTCATCAGTCTTTTCCAATAGCTGGCTGACAGGCTTAGGAAAAATCTCAACCGTCTGCTCAGCTGAAGCCAAAGTCGAAAAGTCCCATGAGGTTACCATGGAGCTACTGACCTTCCTCTTGACCATAGGGAATTGATCAGGATCAAGTGGTCGAAGGAGTTGAAGGAACAGGAAGTGCATGATCTGTTCCAGTCCCATGACCTGAGGGGATGCCATTTTTTTTTCCTGCTGTGGTGAGAAGGGCTTTTCCTGAAGGTCTCAAGGGCCAGACACAGCTCTCTGAGGCCATCAGAGAATGGTCCTCTAATGCTGGCCCCAGGAAACAGTGCCAAGATAAGGAACTTGCTGGAGCTGTTGCTGCCTCTTTGTCCATGACTGCCAAATGTGCAGCTGACCTGGCAGCCTCTGGGGTTTTCTCACAGTCTTTCTGTCAGCTGAGGATCAAAACACGCCTTCCAATTTTTGATGGAGAAGGGCAGCAAGGCCCAGCACAGAATGCATCCCTCAACATCTTGTTGATCGCTCAGGCAGTACAAACACACATCATGTAGGTCCCTGGCCAACATTTTCTGTCTGCAGTGGGTGCAGGATTTAAAACCCCATTTCCTGCTCTCCACTGTCAATCATGATCACTAGCAGAGTTGGGAGACCTGTGGAGCAACTAGAAGTTGAATATGGATTTGAACAGTGCAAGATTCACCAAGAAAGCATTTGAACAACTCCAATTCCTGCAACACGCAGAGCCGCGAAGGAGACCTGTCCCTTCCAGCAGAAAGAAAGATCTGATGTCAAGGGGCACAGCTAGAGGATATACCACCCCGGTGGTGAGAAGAGCTTAGCTAGAAGACGTGCAATAACTTACATGTCTTCAGGAAGACTGCCAGAGTGTGGATGTGAACTGTATCCACATTATTAGAAAATAAATATACAAATATTTTCTGATTTTTCTCAACAAGTTCATACACCCATATGCCCACACTAACCCTTCACCCCATTTACCTGTGCTTCCCCACCTTCTCCCCTTCTATATATAGTATCAGTCCCTACTTTCCCACCCTGTTTCTTTTTAATGTCTTTCCCCATATTCAGTAGATGACATGTTTACCACTACATATAAGAATTCAAAATTCTGCACAATTCCATTTCAGATATGCAGTGTCGATGTGGGGGACTGCAGGGTCAACCAGGCACAATATAATTAAACAAAAGGGTTAGTATAAAAGTTGGTCTTGCACACAAAGTGCAAATCAGGTGCCTGGATTCACTGTGTCATACCAAGCAGCGCGCCAAAACGTTCATCGCAGAATGCGCCTGATTTGAACATTTTATGGGCAGCTTGAACCCAATATTTGACACAAGCCCTGTAAAACGGGTACCCAAGATTGCTGCAAGCTAGACCAGAAAAAGCTGGACTAACTTGTGGCAATCATTGCACGGGATCGAGAATCCCAATTGTTGGCCGGGGAATGCCACAAGCCCCATGCGCCATACGTTCACACCCGGGGCTTGCGGCGTTCTCGGCACATCACAGAAACAGGCCCAGGGTTTCTTTATGAGAGGTCCCCCAATTAACTAAAACCATGGTCACATGACCAACAGCTAAATGCACTATTTCACCTAAGGAGGGCAACAGTACTTTAGCAAACATCTCAGAACTACTGCCCTTATACTAGTTAGTAGTCTTTCTGAGCATGAGCAAAGCATTCCCTAATTCACCTGCTCATCTTTAATGTTTTTTTATATTCAATTTTATTTAACAACTGTACAGGCACAATAAACTGAACAAACATCAACTGGTGTCCAGCATGTCACTAAGATTCACGCCACAGCACTATGCAATATTATACTGATTTAAGACGTTACTGCTGCTTAGTAAAAGAAAATGCTGCATGTTTAATGTTAAACAACGTTACTGCTCGTTAAATGCTGCTGCACATTTAACACTGTTACTGCTCTTTTGTATACAAATACTGACCGAAGGTGAGGGATATAGTATGAAAATATTGACCCCGGGTGATGAACTGTTGACTGACAACAGCTATATTGCTGAACCCCCAGGTCACACCTGGAAACAAGCCTTGGCTCAGCGTGCCTTTCCCAGTAACCAATTTTCAAATAAATAAATAAATACATTAAATGAAATTAAACTGAAGATGGTATGACTACTAGAAATAATTCATCCTGAGGGTTCAGTATATTCCCACTATTGTATAACTCAAAACAACTCCAAACTATATCCTTTCTATTAAACCTTACCTGGGTAATGTCCCCTTCCCCACTACACAGTAGTTTACCTTTGTTTTTTTTGTTTTTAGATAGGTGTTTTCCGGCTCCTCTGCATGATCCGATGGATATACCACCTTCTGGCTGAATGAACTGGATGACACAGAGAACGGGCAGAGTGGATTTACCCTTTATTCCCCTCTCCCCATATCAAGCCAGGGCTAGAGAAGGAAAGCATCTGCTGGGACAGTCAATGCCTGATGCTTTGTCTTTTTCCTCGCTGTTTAACAACGATAGTCCCATCAGTCATGTCCTGATTATTCTGTGTAATTGTTATTTTTTTATGTTAATGCTTGCACAAAGTGAACATGTTGGTATGATAGTGGATTTTGAGAGGTGTGTCAATGTCGGTCCAATGCATGGCAGTCTGTGAGGGGCCCGACAGTTTCAGACTAATCATCAGCCAGGCTGATCATGATACTCTTCTGGTCTTGCTGGGCAGATATTGCATGACGTTCAAAGAAAAAATCCACCCGAATCATAGGGTGGCTTTATCCTTTGATCTGCGTAACGCCACCCAGCAGGAACAGCTGCTTAGCATCATGATCAGCCTGCTGTGGTCCTCCCCCCCCAACAGTGTAACAACAATCCGTCCCACCCTCTGCCAAATATCCCTCACACCTCCCATTGCTTCCCCTTTCCTTCTGTATTTTCCGATACCATGGTGCCCATTCCCCGGTGTTGTCTAGTAACCCCCACCCCACTTGTTTTCACTGTGTGACACTGGGAAGACCACCCCTGGTGCCACCAAACATAACACCAACACTGGGGTGCCCAATCCCTAGTGTTGGTACCTGAAATAAAGAAAACTGTCCCTCTTAATCTTTTATTTTATTTTCTGTAATCCCACCCTCTGTCAAGTATCCCTCCCTCCTTCCTCCCTGTTGCTTTCCGTGCCCGTAGAAGTTAAGCCAACACTGGGGTGCCCAATACCCACTGTTGGTACTTGAAACAAAGAAAACTGTCCCTCATAGTCTTTTTTATTTTTATACATCCTGTAAAAAAGAAAATGGTCCATCAACGTCTGCTGCTGCTGCTGCCACCCCCCCGCCGCAGTTACCCTCCCACCACCCAGCCCCCCCACTCAGCACCCACCACCCAACACACCCCTTACTTACCTTCCAGGAGTCCAGCGCTGTAATCCTCTCTGGACTGGAGACACTTCTTCACTCTTCAATGCCAGACGGAACTCGGGTATGGAGTTCGATGCACTTCAATACGTTTTAAACTTGTATTCATAATTTGGTCGTCTTTTAATATCGCCCCAATTCTCAACATGGCCTTTTCAGGAACCCACCTCATGAATAAGGCAGTGAAATCTGACCCAAAAGGTGATTTTGCTATCACTCCATGAAATCACCTTTTGGTCGGGATTTGAAAATGTTCATCTACCAAGTTCATGAGGTGGGTCATAAGAAGTCTCTGTTGAAAGTCTGGGGGTCAAAATAGTAGACAACAACAAAATTATGAAGGTATGTTAAAAATGTTCAATGCCCGCAAATAACTTTGATAATTTTCAATATTTTGACCCCAAATTTTCAACATGACAATTTTTTCACACCGCCTGAATGTGACAGGTGTCATTTTTCAAATCCTGGCCAAAATGTGTTTTTGCACCTAGAGGTCATAAAGAGACTATGCTGAAAATTCCGGTTGAAATTTGAAAAAACAACTACATCATGAAGAATTGTTCCACCGTTTACTGGTAACTTTATTTTTGTAGAATTTGTTTAACGTATCCCTTGTGTTACCTCACCACCTGAACATGACAGGTGTCATTTTTCAAATATCCCCTGAAACATGTTTTTGCAGTCGCACTGCAAAATCACCTTTTGGACACCATATTAAAAACTCTACCTATCTTGATCATAACATCAGGTCATAAAAAGACTGTTGGAAATTTGGGGCCAAAATGGGGCTGACATTATACCCTAGAGATTTAGAGTAACATGCTGTGAATGAGCTTCTTACATCCAGCAGATCTGGGTTTGAGTCCCACAACCTCCCCTTGCATACTGGGCAAGTCACCTAACTTCTCCAGTGCTCCTGGTTTGCCCCTGAAAACAGGCACTTGTGCCCAGTGGGCCTTACACAGTTACCAAAAGAATTTAAAAAAAGTGGGAGCCCACTGAAAATTAAACATTGCCTCTCAGGTGGCCTATCCTGGGTAATTGTTCAGTAAAAATGTGTAAAAGCAGGACACAACTGAAAATGAGATAGTGCAACCATCTGGTCTATCCTGGATAAATATTTAGTAAAAATGTGTAAAAGCAGGACCCCAGTACAGTAGAATCCTCACTGAAACTGTGCATCAATGCTGCTATCCTGGGAAAAACACATTGTAATAGGTGGACTCCACTGAAAATGTAACTTGCTTTTCAGCTGGGCTATCCTGGGTAAATACATTATAAAAATGAGTGAATGCAGGGCCACATCAAAAATGAGATACTGCATCTCGGCTATGCTATCCTGGGCAAAAAAAAACAGTACAAAAATGTATCAAAGCAGTACCCCACAGAAAATGAGATACTGCATTTCAACTGGGTTATCCTGGGTAAATATATGGCAAAATTGTGTAAACACAGAATCCCCCCAGCAGACCCCCACTGAAAAGGAGATGCTGCATCTAAAACAATCTGTTCTAGAAAAATACATTATAAAAGTAGGACCATACTAAAAACGAGATATCGCATCTCACCTCTACTATCCTTGGTGACTGCTGTATAAAACTGTAAAATCAGGACCTCATGACAAATGACATATTAAATATCATCTGGTCTGTCTTGGATAAATATATAGTAAAAATGTGTACAAGCAAGACCCGGTACAACAGCAATCCATGTGGAGAACATTCGGCATTGACAAATGCTTGTTAATATATATTTCATAATAGTCTAGTGGCACCCCTCCATTTATGATTAAAAAAAATGTTTTCAGGTAGTCAAGTGGCCCACAACCCTCCCAGTCACAGTAATTACCTCCCTGTCCCCCACTCCAAACACCAAGATGGTGGTTGGTATTCATCCTTCACTCACCTCTGCCACCGACTGCCATCTTGTGCACATATACTCACTTGTGCTACTGAAATAACTTTATCAATATTTACACATGCAAGTACAATATTGATAAAGTTATTTCAATAGTGCACCTGACTATACCTGTGTAAGAGGGTGGCCAGTGGTGAAGGTGAGTGGGGGGGGAGGGAGAAAGAGAGAAGGTAGTAGCATGTACAGTTCCACCTATACAAGGCACCAGCGGCAGTGTGCCTGGTCATTAGGGCGCCACATCCCGATGTCACCGTCCTCTCCTTTTGTGGGGAGCTGCACCGCCACAACCCCCCCTTCTATATATTCTAACTCTGGGGGGGGGGAACCTCAGGGAGGGGGGGGTGAATTTCACAATGTGGCACCCTAATGACGGGTGCACTGCCGTCGGTGCACAGATGGCCAGAAAGGGGTGTGGACCAGAGGTGGTGGGTGACTGGACTACTAGGAGAAACTTAAAAAAAAAAAATCAGAAGCTGGAAAGAGGGGGGAAAGAAGAGAGATTGCACCAACATGCAGATTTGGGGAATCACTGCAATGTTTTTTTTGTTTTGTTTTTTAAAGGTGATTGTAAATGACATTTACATAATTAACTGCCTTCCCATTTTCTTTTTATTGCCATTTATGTATTCTGATATGCTTGGACCAATTCTTGATAAATTTGGGGTGTTCTCAGAGCAAAAGAGAGCTTCAGTGTGATCATCAGCTGCTGCTCTTTCTCTTCCTATTTCTAAGACATCCCATGACATCTGTTACACTGTTCTATGCTATTCGTCTAAATGACCTGGCATTGTGTGACCTTGTTTTGTCAGTGACTGTTGGGGATAACCAAAAAAAGCATACTTAAACATTGTTTTTTAACACCAGGGGCCCCTCTGACAAAGATTAGTCGAGAAGCACTTTTGGTGGGTGGTCAACATCGTTTCTGTGGGGTATAGCCCTCCTTTGCATTCTGTAAGCCACTAAATCTCTCTGCTGTTTAAAATGGTCTGCACCTTTTGTTTTGTTGTTTGCGCAATAAATACTGATATAGTTCTCTAAGTCAGAAGAGAAAAGTGTTTAGCTTAATATGCGTTTTCAACTGACAGCGGTTTGGATACTGTGATCTCTGAGTGCACTGGAATTTTTTTGCCAGGATCCTCATGCAAATTTTGGGGGTTTAGCTAACCCCTTTTAAGTGCTATATGAAATTCTAGTGCAGGAATAGCACATATTAATATGGATGCTTGGGGATGCTTCTTACAGCATAAGGATGTTATCTGGTGCTGTTTGGGCAAGAGGACCATGAAGCAAAGCTGAGCGGTTCTTTCAGACCAAACAGCACACAATATAGAGAATAATGTATGGGCAACCATACACAACAAGGCTGTGTTTCCATCGAGGGTTGAGATGACAGCATATGAACCTCGAGAGCAAAGCTCAAGAGGTCCATGCTGTCATCTCAATCCCAAGATGGAAACACATGCTGAGTTGTGTATGGTTGACCATATTTTATTTTTTATAGTATATGGTTTTTTACACTAGAGTGACAGACCCCCACAGAATTGAAAACAAAAAACCTGGCAATTTTTTTGTTCTACTTGCATATCAAAATCAAATTTCCAGACTTTTGAAAGGTAAAAGATATGACTTTGGGCACTGGGTGGTTAGTAAGTAGCTAGGTATAGAGTAAATAAGAAATTTAAAAATGTATGACCTTTGAAATGTGCATAACAACAGTTTGGAATGCGCATAACAGTTTGGAATGTACTTAACAAGGATTTTGAGCAGGCTGATTTTTATACATAACAAAGGGTAACCATATACTATAATGTTCTTATGCTGTAAGAAACACCCCTATGTATACCTTAAGGATATGCAATGGGGACGAGTAAAGCAGTTTGACTTCATGTAACCTCACAAGTGGTGTAAATCACCAGTCAGGTGTCTGAGGGCAAACTGCTCGAGTTCACATAAATCATCTATCTAACTGGTCCCCATTGCATATTCTATTTATGTAACAGGGCTGTATTTTTTGTGAGGTTTTGATTAATTCTTATTTTGTTTTGTTGCTGGGTTTTTTTTTTAGAAAAGAAAGAGGATTTTTTGTGGTTCCCTCCGTCTTATTCCACCATTCAGGGTTGGTTGTCAGGGTTGGTAGCTTGGTTGTTAGGGAAGCGACATCTCTACATTTATGGCATGCATTGCTACTGGTTGAAAGTCCCATTTGGGAGGCATTTAAAAACAAACAAACATGGCAGTCATATTTCAGGCTTAGCAAGGAGCTACTTATGAGGGGCTGTGTTACATTTTTTGTATTATTTAAAATATTACTTATCTGGTTGATCCTGCACCTACTGTGATTTGTGCATTATCTTAGCTTGTTGATCCTGTGTTTGGGCTACTGAAGGTGCAGAGAGTGAGAAAGATGTGGGCCAGAGCAGGTACAGAGCCAGCAGTAATCACAAAGTTCAAATAAAGCACTCACAAAGTCCAAATTTATGAAGTGGAACTCCAAAGTTTAATTATGACTGTCTGCCCGGGAATAACCTTCTCCCCAGTGCTTCGACCCTAACACAGGATCTTCCTCAGGGGGCGGGTCTGAGGAGTAACAATACCGGTGCCATTTATACAGAAATTCATTAAGTGAAGTTCACCCTTAAAGTGACAGTGCAAGATTACAGAAAGAAAATGAAAAATGTATCCAAAAATACAATCAAATGCTTTAAATAGACTTGAAGTACAGTACAAAAGTGATTGTAAATGTTATACATTAATGGCCAGAAAGGAGGGGTGGAAGAACAATGGAGAAAAATCAAAACTGCCATCATGGAGGCAACAAGCCTTTGTGTGAAACAAATAAAGAAAACAAAGCGGAATAAAAAACCACTATGGCTCTCAAAACAGGTGTCAGGGAAGGTTAAGGAGAAAAAGGCTGCATTCAAAAAGTATAAGGAATCACAGACGGAACACGACGGGAACTGTATCAATTAAAGCAGAAAGAAGTGGGGAAGGCAGTCAGAAAAGCAAAGGCCCAAACCGAGGAAAAGATAGCCAACTCAGTTAAGAAGGGGATAAAACCTTTTATAGGTACATTAGGGAGAATAGAAAGGTTAAGGGAGGGATAGTGAAGATTAATAAAGGAGAGGGGAGGTGGGCAGAGGGAGACAGTGAAAAGGCAGATATACTGAATGAATACTTTTGCTCAGTATTCACAAAAGAAGAAGAGGAGGAGTTACCTAAACCAAACAGTAGAAGCACTCTGGATAGTGGGGTTGACACCAGTCCATTTACAGAAGAAAGAGTACTGAAAGAACTCCTAAAACTCAAGGTGGACAAAGCAATGGGGCCTGATGAGACTCACCCTAGAATCCTAAAAGAGCTAAGGGAGGACCTAGTGACACCACTAACCACACTTTTTAACAAATCATGGGAAGATGGGGTGGTACCTGAGGACTGGAGGAGGGCAGATGTGATTCCCCTTCACAAAAGTGGGAGCAAGGCAGAAGCAGGAGACTACAGACCTGTTAGTTTGACCTCAGCGGTTGGGAATTGATGGAATCACTTCTGAAAGAAAGAACTGTTGAGTACCTAGAGGCCAGCGGGGCACAGAACCCAAAGCAACATGGATTCACAGCAGGAAGGTCATGTCAGACGAATCTAATCGATTTCTTTGACTGGGTGACTAAAGTAATAGACCAGGGAGGGACTGTGGGTATGGCCTACCTAGACTTTAGCAAGGCATTTGACACAGTCCCACAAAAGATTAATAATCAAGTTAGCCAGCTTGGGAGTGGGTCCCAGGGTGGTAGCCTGGGTAACAAACCAGTGCACAACAGGATACAGAAGGTAATAGTGAATGGAACACATTCTGAAGAAAGGAGGTTACTAGTGGAGTACCTCAGGGCTCAGTACTGGGTCCAGTCCTCTTTAACGTCTTTATAGGTGACATTGCAGAGGGTCTGGAAGGAAAGGTATGCCTCTTTGCGGATGACACAAAGATCTGTAACAGAGTTGATACACAAGGGGGGGGGTAGAAAGGATGAGAAGGGACTTGGCAAGGTTGGAGGAATGGTCAGACATATGGCAACTTAGATTCAATGCAAAGAAGTGCAAAGTAATGCACCTGGGAAATAAAAATCCAGGAGAAGAGTCTAAATCCAGGTTACTTCCTTCATTCAAAAGAGAAAACAAAATAATTTATTTTATAAATCAAAGAAAAAATTCCAACAAATTAAATGGGTTAAAGGTTACAAGGCAAGGACAAGGACATATTCTCTTTTTGTCTCATATTTAAGTGAATGTATTAGACAAAACCTCATATTTAAATCCACAAATAGGGATAAGTCAAAAAGGGGGGGGGGGGGCTACCATGCATTGAAAGAATACACTTGGAATCTGAGCGTAAGGGTATGCCTCATCCTTTTAATTATAAAAGGACTAGCACAAAGCAGAAGTAAACTAATACACTTATGTAGCTCATGCTTAAATTATTACATAACAAAATCCAAGAGAAGTTCTAAAAAGGTAAACCTTAAACTTTTTAAGGAAACAGAAAAGTGCACACTAGATTTCAACTACAGATAGGGTGTATAATCTATTTCTTCATTAAGTCCCTCTGGTATAGCAGTACCCAGATTAACAATACACTTTGTTTCTTTTTGGGACAAAGTTCTTGCCCTATTTCCACCTCTTGGATTTCTGGGTACATGTTCTAAAATAGTAAACCTAAAAGTGTCAGGTTTGCCTAGGTGGAAAAGATTGAAGTGTTCCCCAGTAGCATTATACAAATTCCCATTAATTATGGCTCTTATGTTTTCTTGTATGCATTCTTTCGCAGGCCTGTGGTTTTCCCAGTATAAAAATAATTACAGAGCCAGCAGTGCAGACAAGAGAGAGAAGGCTGTGAATGGGAGCAGTCAGGTATTGTACTGAGCGGGATGTCATGGTCAGGTGAGCGTGCAACGTCGCCATGAAGTGGGTGGCCATGGAGAGTGCAGAGTCTGGAGTGGTAAAGCTGCAGCTATGACTGGAAAATATTGAGGAGAAAGGTTATTTTTAATTTTAAAAAAGGCAGCTCTTTATTGGTGGCTCAGGTTTTGTGTGCAATGGGAAAGTAATGCTGTGGGTGGGTGGTGTGAGGGTGGGCGGTGAAACTGCATCACCGATTGTAGTGCTACGATGTAAGCGTAATATGACAGTGTTCAAAACAAATGGTGGAGTAAGAGGGGGAGGGACAGCAGGTAGGTGAAGTACTGCGTGAGGACAAAATGAGTAAGTAGTGCCAGTAGAGGAGAATGATTGCTGGAGAATAGAATAAACTTGAGTTCCTTTTGTTTATGCCCCCTCTCTCCGCATCTGTCCTCACTCTTCAGGGATCCTAAGCTGAGTTCCCTGTAGCTCTCTCCAGGTGGCAAGAGTGCCGACAGACTTACCCATCTGCTTCAGCATACCCCAAGGAGGGAGGGGACCCTGAGCTGTTCCCACCACAGTCCATGAGTGTGCATTGGAGTGGTCTAGTCAGCCCGAATGGTTGCGAGTCTGGGGCAGCAGGTCCCATCAACCAGCAGCCAATGCGGGGTTTTTCCTGCTTTTCTTGGTCTTTGCCCCTGAGGATGTCGGCGCTCCAGGGGATCCAAGGAGGCGGGGCACACAGAGATATGCCGTTGCTCCAGATCCAAGCCAATGTCCTCCCCTCCCATTCTTCTGCAGCCCCACTGCACCACCACCTGTGGTCTCCCAGGTGGCGGTAAAGCAGTGGGGCCTGCAGCCCACCCTCTCCAGAGGACAGCAGACCCTCGGGCGCTTGTTCCTCCTCCCCCCAGTTGGCCCTCCAGCAACACAAGCTCACTCCTGACCCCGAGTCACTGGCGTTGCAAGTTGTAGCACTACCGCTGTGCCAGTGGGCCAGCTTTGAGTTCTAACATTTATTTAACACCAGTGGAAATAAATTCATTTATTTAACTGATACTGTGTTCATACGTATATTAATATATTATGAAGCACTACAAGATTTTTGCATGCAGAAAAAACACACTTTTGTAGCACAATAAGCATTTAAAATGTTAGATTTTTTTTTATATACTTTTGTTCCCTCCTCTAGTTACGACAATAAATGGTGCTGTCCCATTTAGGTAGCTGTCACATGTTGGTAAATGCAAGTGCACCTACATAACTTCGCCCCCAACTCTCCTCTCCAACAACAAGTAAACAACACATTTAAAAAGAGAAACAGTGCAGGTTTATTTCATGATTCCAAACTAGTAGGCTGACCCATCAATTTCACTACATATATGGAAATCTAGATTTAGTAGTTGCCGTATTGGTCCTTGCAAGAATAGATACAGAAGCAAATGATTTGATACCTTTTAATGGACCAACATAGATGTAACAACAAGAACAAAGTGCTCTAGCTTTCGGACCAACCAGTACTTCTTCAGAAACTCATGGCAGTTGTTTAGAAAATACAATACTTATAACAGTTAGATAATGCAGAGAAAAACAGAAAAAATCCCCATTGGTTTAAAATACTTATTAAAAAAAAACAGACAGAAGATGATGTCCGAGAAGTTTAACAGTACCATACTGCCTTCAGCCAGGAGGAACCCTGGGTTAAAGGTGCTTGGTGGAACACACATACAAAGAATCCTACTGCATATAAATTTAATTGACATAAGATAACACTGCTGAAGCAGATAACTCCTAAATCAAGCTATGAGTGCCACAGACAAAGAATCCTACTGCATATAAATTTAATTGACATAAGATAACAACTGATGAAGCAGATAACTCCTAAATTAAGCTACAAGTGTCACTGTTTGTATAAGGATGTGATTACTGAAAGGCAACCCCCACCCAGATTAAAGACAAACTAAGATTGTTATAGGGCTCATGAAGTTTCAATGTCTGCATTTTTGACAATAATTTACCAGTAAAGTTGTCTTAAAAACATCAGTGCACAGTGTGTGATGTGTAAAACCTAGCTGGACCTGTCACCCAGCTGTACTCTCAAGCTAGATATAAGGCCCAAGAAATTTCAAAAACCTCAGGACTATATAAATGATAATTTAAATATAAATAAACAATATTAGTGTTAAACAAAAAACTCTAGTCGAAGAAGCTCAAGGAATTAAGACCATGTAGCCCGATATGTACTGATGTCAATATACATGAGAATGTAACAACTTGATGTACACAAGTGTCTAAGGAATCTGAAAAAGAGATAAAATATAATTTCTCTCCTCCTCTTCATACAAACAATACACTAACCCACACATCACCATAATTGGGTGGGAGATCTATAACTTTAAGGAGATGTCTCTCTCTCTCTCTCTCTTCCCCCTTCTTTTCCCCCTCTCTCCCCTCTCTCTCTCTCCCCACAGACACACACACACACTCTCCTAGTGAACCTTTATTCACTTCAGTCACTGCAATTGTTCCCCAAAGGAATTCAACTTGTCATGAAATCCTAGAAGTAAATATAAAGTATGTGTGTAAGAC
The DNA here is from genome assembly GCA_016271365.2 of Neoceratodus forsteri. Classification (NCBI taxonomy): domain Eukaryota; kingdom Metazoa; phylum Chordata; order Ceratodontiformes; family Ceratodontidae; genus Neoceratodus; species Neoceratodus forsteri. The sequence continues at coordinate 1,503,362,048 of CM028129.1, forward strand.
CAGAGGTCTAACATACCTACATATCCACAAATTACTACAATATTAGCCTAATGTAAAAAGATCTGTGCAGGACCCCCATGCAAATGAGATCATGCACCCCAATATGTACAGAGTTACAAAAATTATATGTGACAGTATATAATAACACTCCTGTATGTACAGTAGCAGGCTAGGTAATCTGAATATGGTGCAATGGAATCAATCCCACCCCCAGGCAAAGATAAAAAGTAAGGAGGAATTAATATTCATCATGTGTGTGAAGTAAGAATAGTAACACATTATAACTCCACATATTGAAATAGAGACCTACCTCAATGTGACAGCAAGCTCCACATACTGGGGTGCGTGATCTCATTTGCATGGGGGTCCTGCACAGATCTTTTTACATTAGGCTAATATTGTAGTTATTTGTGGAAATGTAGGTATGTTAGACCTCTGGTCTTACCACATACATTTACTTCTAGTTACTTATCCTGGGAGGTGGCAGGTTTATTTCATAGTAGTTCTATCCAGAATCCTTGGAAATGTTACTATGCAGATAGTAATGCCGGTTAAATAATGTCACATTTTGCTCTGTAGGTATTAGGAGACATAAGCCCTTTACTCAGGATTTCATGACTAGTTGAATTCTTAGGGGAACAATTGCAGTGACTGAAATGAATAAAGGTTCACTAGGAGAGGAGAGAGAGAGTGTGTGAGGTGTGTGTGTGTGTGTCTGTGGGGGGAGAGAGAGAGAGAGAGGAAAAAAAGGGGGGGAGGGAGAGAGAAAGAGAGAGAACATCTCCTTAAAGCTATGTATCTCCTCCACCCACATTATGGTGATGTGGGGTGGGTTAGGGTGTATTGTTTGTATGAAGAGGAGGAGGAGAGAAATTACATTTTTATCTCTTTTTCAGATTCCTTAGACACTTGTGGTACATCAAGTTGTTACATTCTCAGTGTATATTGACATCAGTACATATCAGGCTACATGGTCTTAATTCCTTGAGCTTCCTCGACTAGAGTTTTTGTTTGACACTCAATATTGTCAATTTATATTTAAATTATCATTTATATAGTCCCTGAGGTTTTTGAAATTTCTGGGCCTTATATCTAGCTTGAGAGTACAGCTGAGACAGGTCTAGCTAGGTTTTACACATCACAGAGTGAACTGATGTTTTAAGACAACTCTTACTGATAAATTCTTGTCTATAATGCAGACATTGAAACTTCATGAGCCCTATAACAATCTTAGTTTGTCTTTAATCTGGGTGGGGGTTGCCTTCCTTTCAGTAATCACATCCTTATACAAACTGTGACACTGATAGCTTGATTTAGGAGTTATCTGCTTCAGCAGTGTTATCTTATGTCAATTAAATTTATATGCAGTAGGATTCTTTGTATGTGTGTTCCACCAGGCACCTTTGACCCAGGGTTCCTCCTGGCTGAAGGCAGTATGGTACTGTTAAACTTCTCTGACATCATCTTCGTTTTTTTTTTTTTTAAATGAGTATTTTAAACCAATGGGGAGTTTTTTCTGTTTTTCTCTGCATTATCTAGCTGTTATAAGTATTGTATTTTCTAAACAACTGCCATGAGCTTCTGAAGAAGGACTGGTTGGTCCGAAAGCTAGAGCACTTTGTTCTTGTTGTTACATCTATGTTGGTCCATTAAAAGGTATCAAATCATTTGCTTATGTAACTACATATATGGGAAATGATAAGCGATTTGCGCCAAGAGCCCCAGCCCGGCCACCTAGTTGCCCACATAAACAAAGACTCGCATTGCTGCTTCCTTACAATGGCATTTAGTAGCATCAGTTGGTGGGGGGATCATTTTTTTTTATTATTTTAGATGAGGTGAGAAATTGAGAGCAAGACACCCAGGTTAGGGGCAGAGCGCAGGCTAATTGAAGCGCCAGTGGGTGAGAGCCATGAGTGTTTGGTGAACTGGTTAAGCAGTATGCACAAGGCAAGAGGTCCTGCGTTTCTGGCTCCTGATTGGTCAGAAATTTTGTAGTGATTTCTAATAGTGGGATAACCGCATGCCTCGGGTGCGCTGTGAGGCATGAGTTGAAGCCAAGTGCCTTCAGCCACTAAAGAACTAGCATTTTTTTTAATTTATTGTTAAAACAGCAATATTTGTTAGTTTACAAAAATATCATCACAAAGTTGTTTAGCATTGATATATTTCTGGCAAAAATTAAATGTACCCATTTTTCTTTCTTCTTTTTTTTTTTTTGTTAATTTCATTTCAAGCCTGAGATACGTAGTTTCAAAGTTTCTGAAAGTTCCTGCTTTCTTGCCACACCCACCATAAATAAATAAATATCTTGTTGTGGTGCTGTGTGCCGTTAGAAACGTGTGCAAGCACCAGCCTATAACAGCCTCCATCTAGTATGTATCCAATACAACCTCACTGGAAGACATTTTTAAAAACTGCTAGTGGTGGCCATATTTATTGACTTGAGTCATTAATTACAAACTTAGCAATCAAAGTGGCTTTAAAAGTATTAAAGGGAATTAAATATGCACTGATGATGATGAATCTCAAGATGTCAGAAACACATTATTGCTAAAGAAAATGATGACTTCTCTGCAAATTAAGAAGCATTGCAGTTGTAAGTTCCTTATGTAATATGTGATAGTTACTTATTACTTTGTATAACAGCAATAAGTCACGTATTACTTTTTAGAGCATTCGATAAATTGGGTAGTAAGATTTTCATTATTTTTTTAGTACGCCTGTCTATCTCTCTAATGGACTGGGAAAAAGGTGTACAGTTCGCCGGCCCGGTGATGCAGAAGGCTGAGGTGCTATGCCGTACCTCGTGTCACGTTGGCAACCTGGGTTCAGGAATGACCATGGGTCGTCAGGGAGCCAGCATGGGGGGGTAGGAGCAGGATTAAGCGGCCACTCTCCTCTTCTGGGGAGGTCGTTACCCCCCCCATAGTTCTGCTGCCACCAAGTGGAGGTCTAGTGGCTGCGTAGGCAGGAGGGGGCAGGAAGTACTGGGAGGGTGCTTTGGAACACAGTGTGCGCATGCCTCTACACGCGCGTGTGTGTCTGAGGAGGGGCAGGAGAAAACTGGGAAAACAGTCAGGGGTAAAACCAAACAAAAAATAAATTAAAAAAAAGGTTGTACAGCGAGCGTTTGGTGAAATCTGATCACATAACCATGGTATAGCCCATATACCCAATGTCAATAACTAATTTGTTTGCATTTTTTTTTCCCCTCAACGCAAACCCATTTTACAAGACTAATAACATGCTCGACTGGTTACATATACCATAGTGTCAAGTCTACAGTGCGGGTAGCAGGTGATGATGACTCATCTACAGTGAGGCTATCCCCAGCATTCCCAACCCTTCCCTCCTTCCAGGCAGCAAAATATGAGGGGGGGAAATGGGCACCAGCTCCTGGGGCAAGATCCTGGAGGCAAAAAATGAAAATTACATACTCACTGTAATTCTTGATCTTCCAAGATATCTTCGCCATTCATCACAGGTGGGTTCTGTAAGGAGGCACAGATTTCCATGGGAGTATATAGCTTTAAATTTTTAGAGGAGGGGCGCCAACATCAAGGACAGTGCTGCTCATGAGACCAACATACTATGTGGTGCTTGCGGACTGGCCAGTAACTGATGCCGACTCCCGCCCTCCTCAGTTCTGTCCACAGAAGAGGATGAAACAGGGAAAGAGACAGTTAAGGGTGGGGCAAGGTAGCCCTAGGGATAGGGAAAAAGAAAAGGATATAAAACTAAAAATAAGGCCGACCAGAAAAGAGGATGTAAAGAATTCTGGGCAAGGAACTACAGGTCAAGGGTGCAGGCCAAGGGACAGAAAAGGATAGAGAGAGAATGAGAGACAGACACACACACACACACACACACACACACACACACACACACACAGTATGCACAGACATGTCCACTCAGAGGATCCTTAGGGTTGGACATGGTTTGTGTGAGAAACTGATTTGCCCCCATCTTACGCTTGGAATGGAGGACTTGATGGGATCGTAACCTTGAGAAAAAAAAGTCAGGCCGAAGAGTGCAACTTAATGACAGATTGCAAGCAGAAGCACTCTTCCGCCCATAAAATCTTTAGAAGTTAAGCACTGAACCCAGCTGGATTGTCCAGATTACTTCTCTGTTGAGCAAGCCGGGGTAAAGTATCCTAAATAACCAACGAAGGAGGTTATTTGCCAACTTAACATAAGGACAGCCAAGGCAGCAGGAGAAGACTGACTGCAGATGCAGAAAGGGGAGGACTACTAAAACCCAGCCCGGGACCGGGGTCCTGTCAGCAAAACAATGGATAGGCGTTTTCCCTCCCCAAGATTGGTCCCCAACAGGGCGTCAATTGGAGGCTGGTGAGAAGAGCCTGTAGGCCAGAGGGACTGGCCGGTCTACAGAAGAGGAGGAAACTGCAAGAAGTTGAGGAACCCAAAAAGAAGATCCCAAGGGATAACATCCCCAACAGATCAGGTGCTCCTGTAGGTGACCCTGGAAAGGGGAGAGAGGGAAAAGACCTGATGCTAACAGCATGCCTCCTGTTGTGTGTGTGTGTGTCGCTCGCTCTCTCTCTCTCTCTCTCTCTCAGCAGTCCTCCACAAGTAGGGCTTTCTCCTGAGGGGTTAGAAATGTTTTTTGTTTGTTTGTTTTTTTTTTTTACCAGCAGTCTGGAAAAAAGTGTCTAACCACAGAAGCAGATAGACGGGCCTTGTGACTCCACAGAGCCGAAGAGTCACTCAGGATCATCCCATTACTCATCCTCCAAGCCAGAGGATGGGATCAGGAAGCTTGCCAGATTGGCCATCCCCAAGACCCTTCTTCTCCCAGTACCATAAGCAGCAACAAGAGGGACTCAGCCGTGCAGCCAGCGTCATCCCGCTCACCGGCCAAAACTAAGAGGCCAAAAGCTGAGGCAGCATGAGATTGTGATGCTGAGAAGTCACCGGCATGGGCTGGTTGTGTAGCCCCGACACCGTCACCAGGGGTGTCCGGACCCTAAAAGGGCACCGGACTGTGAAGAGTGCACAACCAACCCTCCCACCCCCCTGGTGGAGGCCAGCTGTCTCGCCAACTCTTCACTTAGGCCTCCCGTTCCCATGAGCCAAGGTACAGTGGAGGTCTGATCTCTCTCAGTACGTACAGTATAATATTGAGGAGGGGCTGGGGGGGGGGAGAGCCCAGGGACCTGGACCTGGAGTCCTATGCGCAACGGCACCCTCCCAAGGTTGGGGGGTTCCGTCCCAACCTCATCGCGCATTTTTCCAAGGTGCAGTAGTCCATGGAGAAGCATGCATTGCAGGAATCCTTGTCATGGTGTCAATCCAGGCAGGTAAAACACCAGTCGTAGTGGTCGGAGGTCGACATAATCCTTCTGCAGGGGCACCGGCACACAGGAGGAAGTCCCTCCTTTCTAGATGACTTTTTAGGCCCCAGAGCCAACAAGACCAGTGATGGGGTAAAGACAACAAAAACTAAAGAAAAAGACTTTGCGCCACACTTAAGACAACACAAAAAGAACAAAGCGATAAACGGATCATGAATACTGAAGCACGTCATCAAGTAAGCAGTCCAGAACCGCTTATGCACATGAAACTCTTCTGCTCCCATGGAGTGAAACTGCAGCTTTGATGGCAGGAAAAACAGAACTGAAGAGGTGGCGGAGCCGGTGTCGGTTACTGGCCAGTCCTTAGGCGCTACATAGTACGTCACACTTATGGGTGGTGCCATCCTCAACGCTGGCTCCCCTCCTCTAAAAATTTAAAGCTGTATGCTCCCTTGGAGTCCTGTGCCTCTGAGCAGAACCCACCTGTGATGAATGGTGAAGACTGATCTTTGGAAGATCAAAGGGTAGGAGTAAACTTGGTGGCTGAATAGTGATCAAACAAGAGGACAGCAGGACTGCAGTGGGGGAAACTCTGAGCCCTGGAGTCAAGCTAGCAATAATACCTGATAGGATTAGCAGTACTGGGCTATACTGAACCACCCCAGGGGCATAATAAGGCCCAACATTGCAGGCAGAGGGCCTTATAACCCCTGGAAGATCCAGTACAGCCCATACTGCCCACTCTGGAGGGTACTATTTCACTTAAAAAATAGGCCATACTTTAAATTTTGATGGTGTGTCTAAAAAACGTAAAAATATTTTACAATGTAGTACAAAATAATAAAAAATGCATTTTATTGTAAAGTAGCCCCTCTATTGCTGTACAGTCCAGTAGAGAGCACAGCTGTGTGTGAGACGTAGTTTTTGGTGGTAGGTAGTTGGTCTTTTAAAGCTATTTATTATGTTTACACATTTCCTGCAGCCAAATCCCCCTCACACAAAAAGATTACTACATATCCCCCTTCCATGTTCTACCCATCAGCCAACAAAATGACTAGCACTGACTCCAATGAAGAGTAACTAGCAGTGAGGTACCCGGTTAAGGAGACATACCGGGTGAGATCAAGAGAGTGACTGGGAATGGAGGAGCCAAGCTTTATGAATAGAGGGATGGTAGAGTGGTTGTATGGGAGGTGTACCGCTGAGTCACGGGACCAGCAGTACTTTCTTAGATTACAGTCCTGCAGATGGAGATACACTGCTGGGTTACGGCACTTCAATAGGCGGGTGGGCAGCTGGAGAATGGGAATGGGTTTCATCAAGCAGGTGGCAGGCTGTGCAAGGGAAGGATGCCCTTTGTGTTTTTCAGGTAGTTAAAGTAAGCAATAGCTTGTGTTTTGCTTAACTGAATTACAAGTCAGTCTGGAGGAGCCGCATCACTAACTACTGGAGCGGGTCTGAGCTCTCGGTAAGCAAGAGAAAAAAATGGTGGTTGTTCCAAATTGGATTGTTAGCTGGCACAGTGATACCAGCTGGTAATGGGGCACTTGGCAGTGGGACTTATTTCCCAGTCTTTGATGGCATATAAATGTACCCCTTGCCAGTGGACTCAGCCAATCAGAGGCCAAGAAATGTCTTGCCCATTTTCTAATGGAGTACAAAACAGCCTATGGAAAATAAAAGTCATGTAATGTACAGGACACACTTTCTGATTAACTTGCATATCAGTCAGAACTTTAACATGTCAACAGCATCCTCTTTTAGAACTTGATATAATTAGTAAAATGTTGGAAGTAAAAAAATAAGAAGGAACAAAAGGAGTTATGCTCGACCTTTAACTGCTGTGTCCACATGCTTCAGAAGGGAACTGGGCGTAAAACATCTCTCTTGTACAGCATTCTCATTCCGGGTCTCATTCTCTGTTTTGCCTCCCAAAATCTCCATTTCAGCCAGCTGTGAAAGAAAAAAGTTGACAGTTTATACACCATGGCCAACAAAGACCAAACCTTCCTTAAACCTAAGCCAAGATAAGAGGGCCTTCAGCCTAGGGCTTATTATAGTTCGAGAGATCGCAGCGCCAACCAATCAGAGCACTCCTTTCCCCCGTGAGTAAGATACTCATTCCATAAAGAGCGTTTCATGCACAGCTGCCCTGGAAATGGGCACACTTTATCTTGACCTTTCACAAATTTTGATTACTCTCGATCAGTAATATATTTATGCATCCCCCACCAGCATGTTTACAACATTAAGTGTCAGAACCCCTCATTTCTCACACCCCAGGAATGAGCATGAGACCATTCCTACAATCTTTATAGGTTGAGGAAATGCTACTGATGAACTGGGATGCTTCCTTTTGCCTGCATCTGAGATGCTCTTATTTTGTCAAGAGTGTCTCACATATAGTTGCACTGGAAACATCCATGTTCAGAAGAGTTTTTTGCTGGTATTTTTCTCTCTCTCAGACTTACCGGCTCCATTTTCTCTATGGCTTACTCCCCACCCCCCAGTAACAGACAGCCTTGCTCAACTCACCCTTTCAAGGATCTGCTGGAGACATGCTAAGGTCATCGGTACAGGGGCTGTGAGGGGTCGCTGAATAATCCTGCAAGCCAATGTGATTTTCTCCCATCCTCCCTTGCAGCAAAGCAGCGTGCTATGGCATCACTACACATGCTTCCATATGAGGTATGCTGGATGGTTGACAGCCACTCCTCCACCCACAAGTTGTGGTCCTGGCATTCTGCCCCCCCCCCGCTGCCACTAGCGACCAGGCTAATGCCAGGTGCCACCCCAACCCACCCGAGAGAAAAGCAGTCCCTAGGAAGCTTGATCCACCCCCCCCCTGAACCCGGGTCACTGGCGCCACAAGTTGGAGCTAAACACTACACTGACTGGCCCGCCTATGTTCAGGAGACAAACTTTTTTTTAACTATATTATTGATCAAACTTAATTATTATTATACTAACGTGACTGTCAAGGCCACTCTTAATGGTTTTAAGAGTGGTCTCATATTTTTAGGTTAAAATAACTGCTTGCTTTCAGTTTGCAGTCCTCTAGCCCTAAGAATGTATGTGACACTACACTTACAACCGTATGGGCTCAGCCGCTGTAATAACATATGTAAGAGTGGTGGCTGGGGATGCATAAATATGCACAAAAGGTCACTCCCTCCTAAAACAGTGTCCTGTGTTACAGCCTAATGTTCCATATGCTAATGAGTAGAACATTGGCCTGCTCGTGTTTTCTGGTGCAACTGGAGCCTGTGGAGCTCTTGCTGATATCAGCCAGCACAACTGAGGTTAGAACTACACACAGTTTTAGATATTTTAGGGGGGCAGACTTTGGGAAAACGGGGAGATGCTTGAAAGAGGCATTAAGGGGAATGGGACAGGAATCAGGGATTGAGGAACAGTGGGCAGTATTTAAAATGGGGATTATAAGAACAACAGAATTATGCATTAAGCAGGTTAGCAAGAGGAAAAGAAAGAGGAGACCATTATGGTTTTCCAAAGAGGTAGCAAAGAAAGTGAAAGCCAAAAAGATTGCATTCAGGCAATACAAAAAGACACAGGCAGAAGGGATAGGGAGAAGTACCAGGAGAAACAAAGGGAGGCAGGGAAGTCAGTAAGGGAAGCCAAAGCTCAGACAGAAGAACACATTGCAAAATCAGTGGTTAAAGGGGACAAAACCTTTACAGGTACATAAGTGAAAAAGAAGGACAAAGGAGGGATAGTGAGACTGAAGGGGAGGATGGGAGCGCGTGGAGGATGACAACAGTAAAGCTGACATATTGAACAGGTATTTCTGCTCAGTCTTTACTAAGGAAGAGGGGTAATGGGTCTGAAGGAGTACAAGGGTGAGAATGGTGCAGAAATGGACACAAGTCCCTTTACATGAGAAAGGGTCCTGAAGGAACTGGAAGCAATAAGAGCTGATAAAGCAATGAGGCCAGATGGGGTGCACCCTAGGTCCTTAAAGAACTAAGAGAGGTGGTGGCTGAACCTCTGGCTATCCTGTTCAGCCAATCACTGGAAACAGGGAGGTACCCAAAGACTGGAGGACAGCAGATGTAGTCCCCTTATACAAAAGTGGGAACAAAGAGGAAGCAGGGAACTACAGACCAGTCAGCCTCACCTCGGTAGTGGGAAAGATCATGGAAGCACTACTGAAGGAGATTGGTGCAACATCTGGTTGTCAATGGACTACAGGACCCAAGGCAGCATGGTTTCACCAGGGGAGGTCATGTCAGACCAACCTCACTGAATTTTTGACTGGGTGACTAGGAGGTGGATCAGGAGGGCAGTGGACATGGCCTATCTGGACTTCAGCAAGGCCTTTGACACTGTGCCACATAGAAGACTGTTACACAAACTGGGGAATATGGGTGTGGGCAGGACAGTAGTGTGGTGGGTAGGTAACTGGCTGGGTGGCAGGACACAGAGGGTGGTGGTAAATGGCTGTCACTCCACAGAGGAAGAGTGACCAGTGGGTACCACAGGGATCAGTGCTGGGACCGGTCCTATTCAACATCTTCATCAGTGACATTGCACAGGATATAGAAGGCAGAATTTCACTGTTCGCTGATGACACAAAGCTCTGTAACAGAGTAGACACACCAGAGGTGTAGACAGAATGAGAAGGGACCTGCAGAAACTTGAAGAATGGTCAAGGGTTTGGCAGTTGAAATTCAATGCAAAGAAGTGCAAGATAATGCATATGGGGCACAAAAACCCATGCACAATATATCAGTTGGGGGGTGAGGATATAGCATGCACCAAGCAGGAAAGGGATCTTGGGGTTGTCATCTCTGATGACCTCAAGGTAGGGAAACAGTGTGACAAGGCATCAGGTAAAGCAAATAGAATGCTGGGATGTATAGGCAGGGGCATCACCAGCAGGAAAAGGGAGGTCATAATTCCGCTATACAAGACACTAGTGAGGCCCCACCTGGAGTACAGTGTACAGTTCTGGAGACCATACCTACGTAAGGACATAGACAGGGTAGAGAAGGTTCAGAGGAGGGCAACAAAGATGGTGCATGGGTTGCATCACAAGTCCTATGAAGACAGGTTGAAGGAACTGAACATGTACTCCTGGAGGAGAGGAGGGAGAGGGATATGATAGAGACATACAAGTATCTTACAGGGAGGAACAGGGTGCAGGAAAACACTATTTTAAGCGAAAAAGATGTTTCAGGACTAGAGGGCATGGGATGAAGTTGGAGGGAGGCGATTCAGAGGAAACATGAGAAAGAATTTCTTCACAGAACGGGTGGTGGACAAGTGGAACACCCTCCCAGAGGAAGTGGTGGGGGCTGAAACAATCACAGGATTTAAGAATGCATGGGATAGACATAAAGGAATTCTAGAGGTCAGGGGTAAGGGGAAATAGACTTCTAGGAAAACAAACTGAACTTACAAGCTCAAATGGGCAGACTAGGTGGGCCATAGGCCCTTATCTGCTGACACTGTCTATGTATCTATGTATCTATGTATATTTGTTTTTGGTATGGAAGTTAAATTGATTGAATTACAAAGATTACAATCTTGCTCAGGAGGGCACTCTCTGTAGTTCTGCTGTAAAGACCCAACTCTTCTCCTTCCTTGGCTTTGTGTATAACAATGATATACAGTGTTCCTTCAATTACCTGCCAGCTTTGGTACAAGCAGAAATCTGGCAAATAATGGAAGGCAGTGAATAATTGGTAACCTGTGAAGACACTGTGCGGAAAGGCGAATGGTCACAACGGCGACAGAATTACAGTACCAACACTTTTCTGAGACTGGCGGCTCCCCCCATCCCCGAGGTGTGCCCCGGAGTTGGAATATATAATTGGGTGGTCGCAAGAAAAGATTGTTCCTAAAGTTGTCGCAATGTGGATTCAGTGCCGTAGTGATCATTCGCCTTTCTGAAGTCACTATTATGACACAGAACAGAATAATGAAGGTACACTGATCTCGGTATCACCCTCCCCCCCACCTCGGGAGCTTTATATAGTAAAAAATAAATTATTTTCCCATTAGCTGCTAAGTATAATAAACACAGAATAAATGGATATCTATGATCTTTAAAGGGGCCTTTTTCCCCATCTCAGGCAGCTAAACCCCTCGGAGCTCCAACTCTCTGACTTGCAGCACTCACAAGTGGTGGGGAATTTAAATTAAGGAGGGCAATAACATGGAATTTAATTCCAACAGAGTTGTGGGGTGCTAACAATACCATTAGAAAATGCCATCTAAAAAGGTGGTATAAAGAGCAGGGCACCAGTCCCTTGCCTTGCCTTGTTGTCTCATAGGTGTTACTTGAGAATATAGCTCATTCTATTTAAGCATGTGTTACTGGCATAGTATATAAAGGATAATGTATGGATCGCTATTGGTAACCAGCTGGTTTAACCGTCTTGAGGTTGCCATGGCTACGTAAACCTCTCGAGCTTCACTCTCGAGGTTTACAAGGTCGCCGTGGCACCCTCTCGATGGTTAATGAGCTGGTTACCGATAGCGACCCATACATTATCCTCTATATTAATTATTCATAGGACACTATGTGATTATATTTATTGAATGTATTCATTTTATGTCCTATGTGCTCATTAGTTTTATGTATTTATTAATTTATTAATGATGTGGTGTTGTATGGTAACCTGAATGAATGTATTTTGGGATCTCATTGTAAATGAGCTCTACTCAATTGAGTTAATTCCCTTTTATGGTTTATGAATAAAAGTCTACTACCACTACTATTAAATGTAGAAAACTAATTTTAAAAATAAATGTCTTTACTACTATAGTTTTTTTTTTTTTTTAGTTTTATTCCTGTTGGATTTGCATGGCTTTATACCTGACTCCATGACATGACGACACTGTGGATGACATGACCTTAAACACTGAAGGACAGCACAAACACACAGTGGGAAATTAAAAAAAATGTCTGGTGCAAAATGTTAACAAGAAATCCTTATAAAATCAAATACTCCCCCATATGAGTGTTTCAAATCTTAGTTTTTAAGGAGATTTGCGGAGTCTGCCAGAGGGGATACAGTGTGGGGGGGGGGTTCAGATTGAGGTGGTGAGAACCAGGAGGTGCCCTGGGGCGAAATGGGCCCTGGAGAGGGGTTCTCCCTGCCTGGTGCCTACACCCAGGGGCTCCACAGTTAGTGGGCAGGTGACTGGACCAGCCTCATCAACCTATCCCTCTCAGGCTGTGTTGTGCAATGCGACAGCCATTAAGAACAAGACGGCAATAATCGCTGATCTTGTTGCATCATATGATCTGACTTGCATCACCGAGACCTGACTGGATGAAAATGCTGGCCCCGGTTTGGAATCAGCTGTTCCAGACGGGTACTCGGTGGTATACTGCCCGAGGAAGGATCGTAGGGGTAGGGGTGTGGCAATATGTTTTAAAGCAGACATGAGTCTCGCAACCTTCCCGGTAAGAAGAGATGAGATCTTTCGAATGTGTTGCCATTCAAGGGCGTGCAGGTGTAGGTTGCAGGATCCTTCTCATCTACTGGCCACCAGGGGACGGGAAGGAGTTCCTGCAAGAAGTCATGGACTTCATCGTTGAGATTGTATTGTAGTCACCCAGATGGAATATTCTGGGTGACTTCAATGCCTGGATCAACGATGAACTCTCGCAGTTTGGTCAAGACTTCCTCCAACTAATGTGTTCGTTGGGCCTTACCCATATTCACGATTATTCGCTGGACCTCGTCTTCCTGCTGGGAATTGAGTTTTTTTACCTTATGGTGGAGCCGGTTGTATGGTCAGACCACTATACTGTGAGGTTCTCATTCAAACATTTCCCCCAAACAGACCCTCCCCTTCGAAGATTGTCCGGTACCACCCTTTAAGGGGTTTGACCCCACAGATTCTGATGGTAGTGCTGGATGTATCAGGTCGGATGAGTGTGTCAGAGGAGCCAGGGGAACTGGTTTTGATCTATAATAGGGTTATTGCCGAGACCCTCGATGCCATCACACCTGTCCATGTTCAACCCCCTCACCTCACACCAGAGGTCCCCTTGGTTTGATGGGACTCTCAGGGAGATGAGGAGGAGGGGTCGAAGGTTGGAGGGGCGCTGGTGGAGATCTGGTTCGGGGGAGGACAAGCTTAGATTGTTGGTCCATTATAGAGACTGTCAATCAGCAATCTCCTGTAAGAAGGCAGAGTTCCTGTCCAAGGAGATTGCTGCAGCAATCAACAGACCAGCTCAGCACTTTCGCATTGTGGACAAGTTGTGTAATCCAGTCTGTCTTTGGTCAGAGAAGGCCTTTTCACAGGCAAGATGTGACAAGTTCGCTCTATTCTTTGCTGATAAGATTGCCTCTATCAGATCGGAAATCCAGGCAACACCCTCAAATGGGCATTGCGGTGAAGAGCGTGAGGTCATAGGCACTCAGTCTGTCTGGTGTGACTTCGACCAGGTAGCAGTAGTGGATGTCATGAGGGTTGTACAGGAGCTTCGGCCAACTTACTGTAGTTTGGATCTGGGACCAACATGCCTCCTTGTGGGGTGCGTTGATGTCATCAGCCTGATACTAGCTAAGATAGTCCAGGTTCTCTAGTGTCTGGGGTCTTTCCAGGACCCTGAAGAAGGCGGTTGTAAGACTGCTCCTTAAAAAAACCTTCACTAGATGCAGACTGTCTGGCAAACTCCAGACCCATCTCTAACCTTCCCTTTGTGGGGAGGGTTATTGAGAAGGTTGTGACCGGGTAACTGGAAACCTATTTATCAGTCCACGACATCTACTAACCTCTCCAGTCTGGTTTCAGAAAAAGGCATAGTACTGAGACTGCCCTGGTTCGAGTGCTAAATGATCTCCAGGTGGCAAGGGATCGGAGGAGTTGTTCCATCCTTGTCCTCCTTGATCTCTCGGCAGCATTTGACACCATGGACTATGGGGTGCTGAAGGAGCATCTGCGGGTTTGCTGTAGACTGGCTGGTACAGTCCTCAACTGGTTTAGATCATATCTCACTGGCAGGTTGCAACATGTGGTGTCTGGGTTTTTCCCTCAGCACCTATGCCCCTGCCATGTGGGGTCCTGCAGGGCTCCGTCTTAGTCCCCCATGTTGTTCGCGGTGTATATATGCTTCCACTGGGGGACATTATAAGGCAGTATGGGTTGAGTTTTCACTGCTATGCAGATGATACTTAGCTCAACATGTCCTTTGCACCCAAGTGGCAGGAGACAGTCTCGGTATTTAACACCTGCCTGGCTGAGATCCAGGACTGGATGAGGGCGAACTGGTTGAGGTTAAATCCAGAGAAAACTGAGGTACTGGTGCTGGAATCTGGTCACCAGAGGGCAAGGATGCAATCTGGTTGCGTCTTAGGGCTTAGGCTTGGAGACTCCCAGTTGCTTACATCTGATTGGGTGAGGAACCTTGGCATTGTGTTGGACTGCGACCTGACGCTTAGATCTCAGGTGTTGGCCATGGTCAAAACCTCTTTTAATCATATGAGGAACATTGCCAGAGTGAAACACCTGATTTCCTGGGCTGATCTGCCAGCACTGGCTCATGTTTTTGTGACCTCGCACCTGGAATACTGCAATGCCCTGTACCTAGGGCTAACTGGGGGAGATCTATGCCAACTGTGGCTGGTGCAGAATGCGGCAGCCAGGTTCTTGGCTGGCCTACCCAGGACATGCCACATTACACCTGTGCTGTGCTCTCTGCACTGGCTGACGGTTAGGTGAAGGATCTCCTTCAAGGTAGGTTTGCTGACCTATAAAGCCCTACACAAACAGGGGCCCGGTTACCTAAAAGGCCTCCTGGTCCCCCACCAACCTGTCAGCTCCCTTCATTCTGCAAACATGGGTTTATTGGAAGTTCCTAGGATTTACTTAAAAACATCAGGAACTTGTGCCTTTTCTTATGCAGCCCCAATCCTATGGAACTCCCTCCCACAGTATACCCAAGATAGTCCAACAGTGGACATTTTTAAACAGGAGCTTAAGACCTTCTTGTTCAGACAGGCTTTTATGGGAAGCTAAGAAATTTTTTTTTAAATTATGTGTACTTTTATTGGTCTCTATCTATATTTTTGTACTGCACTTTTTGGAAATTGTAAGAATTGTTATTGTGAAATGCACTGAGTCACAATTGAGAAGTGCGCTATATGAAATAAAGACTGACTGAAGTCAAAATTGTTTATTTCAGTAAATCTATAGCTTTTGACAGAACTATGTAATATTTAGACTATTCCCATGGTTCAATAAGGCTGTGGGGAGCAGGCTATGCCTCCTCGTCAAGCACACCCAAGTGTCCTTAGGCCATGTATTTTCTGCTGCGGCAGCCAAGCGGTTGCAGGTTTGCATCTCTCGCTGCTTCACCGAGATTCTGCCTTTCTTGTTGCCTACCTGCTTCCTGCTGTTGCTGTCGTTCTCTTGCTCTGCTCCTCATCTTGTTGATAGTCCCACCTCTGCTGTGTTATCTCCCACTGCCTTCTGCTGTAGGCAGCTCAACTCCTATTCTGCATTGCAGACCATTTTCTGCATGTTCCACAACTGCCAGCTGCACATGTGGGTTCTGTGTTTTGACATCTGCTACAGCTTTGGGGCAACCTCTTGCTATGAGGGTCTCTGCTTTCCTGTTACTTCTGTCCTCTGCCCTTTTTGTTCCTCCTACTGCCTCTCTGGTGCTGGCCGTGCTTCTTTCAGGGCCCCTACACCATTAGCCTCTGTGCTCCTTCCAACACTTGGTGCCCAAGCCCCTCACGCCCTTCAACCTCCCCATTTTGCTGGTGGTTAGCTTGCTGTGCCCCTCTGCACTGCCTTTATTCCCACTCTGAGCCCATAGCTCTGCTGTCCCAATTGCCTTCTCTACTGCAGCTTTCTCCATTCTTTTCCATCCAGATGGTTACTGGCCATCCTCTGCTGCCACCTGTATCCCTGTACTCAAGCCCTGCATGACTCCCATGTAGAGGCTGCCTGTACTGGGTGTCTGCCTTGGCCATGCTTTGCCTTCTTGGATTTTTGGAACTTCAGTCCACTGCTTCTCACATTATGCTCATATCCACCCGCTTGCTCAGGAAGTCATCCAGTTCCTTTTCTTGGGACTCAACACTCATACATCCTACTTATTTATTATTTATTTATTATTAGATCATTGGTTTACAGACCTTTGAGTCATAGACTCATTTACAAAGGCACCTCGTCAAGAGAGCAATACATCACAGCAAACAAACAGTACATAACGCTTAGATTAAAAAAGCAACCAGTGTTACAGGCATTCACTGGTGGTACATGCTTGGTAATAGGTAGATCACAGTAGTCATAATATAGGTAAACGAGTACCATGTAAGGTAGCAACCAGAGATATTTTATTACATTAGTCAGCAGATGTTGCGTGAGGCCCCAGATATATACAGCAAAAGTAGACAGGGCAGATCCAGCCAAGGGGTGAAGGTAAGGGGCAGGTGGTGGATTATGTGCAGTTGAGCCGCGAGTGCTTGTCAGATGGCTTCTGAGGGAGAGCTTGAAAGGACCAAGCTTAGTAGAGTCAGCTATATTGGCTGGGAGGGGAATTGCACCAGGAGGAAGCCCAATAGCAAAAGGATCTCTGGGCCATAGAGGTCCTTACCCTGGGGACAATAAGGGAGGTTTTGACAGTGCTGCGGGTGGAGACTGAGGGGGAGGCATGCTGCAGGGAGGTGGTGACCCGGGGGGAGGAGCCCTAGCAGGGCCTATTTTACAAAAAGGCAGGTTTGGAAGCGGAGTCTTTCTTCAAGGTTGAGCAAGTTGGTGGTGGAGTACAGCAGGCACGTATGGGTGCGCCTAGGGGCTCCCAGCATTAGCCAGCAGGCCTTGTTTATAGAGAGCTGGATTCTTGCAAGCGCAGTGTTGTCAGCTGCAGCATAGATGGGCAGCCCATAGTTGATTAGCGACAGGACAGAGGAGGTGATTGCCAGTCTAAGGGCCTCTTGTGGTAGACAGTCCCTATGGCCAAGGCCCCTAGAATTCTGTGGCTGCAGAATTTTGCGCAGAACTTGCAATCTACCATAGAACTTCTGCGGTGCCGCAGAATTCACTCTTTTGGTGATTTTTTATTTCTGTTTATCCATAGAATCTGGTTCCCTTCCCTTCTTTTTATATCCAAAACCTCCCTATATGCTCAGAATGTGATGTTATCATTGCTATATCATACATTAGCTAATGAAACGGCTGCATTCTGCAACAGAAATGAACAGTCACTTATCTACCACAGCTCCCACTGCCAGAGGTGGTGGCACAGCACATCATGCATGGTGATATTTGCTCAACCTGCATTACAGCCTAATACAGTTTTCAGTCTTACATTATTGCACTAGGGCCAACTTAAACAAAACCTTGTCAATAGCACAGACTTGTTAAGTCCATACCTCACTTTGTACATATCCTATTTGTGCCTGTAAGGTATAGAGATGCCATCTGAAATGAATAACTGGTAAAATGAATTTAACTGTTATTTTTAAGAAAAATAAAGTAATTATGCCCAGAAAAGTGAAATATAATAATGTGTAGACCTGTTGAAAGAATAGACCTGTTAAATAAATAATTGCACTGTTAGCATTTTTGCCAGGGTTATTGATTACATATTGTCATTGGTTGATAGAATCACCTAAAAGTTATATAGAAATGTTGTGTGCAGGGACAGCTGTTGGGCCAGAGGGTAGCATGCTGTGTTTCCGTGCTGACAAATCAGGTTCAGAGATTAGCTTTGGGAGCTGGCTGGGCAGCACTAGGATTGCTAGAACACATCACTGCTTGGAGCCTGGGAAGGTATGGTGCAGTGTTCTGTCACATGGTGGACACATTGTGATGGGCTGGAGAGCTCTATCTCACAATCGGTTCACATGCATGTCATGGCCTGATGGTGTTATGCAGTGTGTCAGGAAACGCAGGTTGACATGAAAAATGAGTTTTGCAATAACTCCTCTATTCCATTTCTTTTTTTTTTTTTTTTGAACTTTGTCTATTTTATTGTAATCCATATCATTATTACATCCAGTTCCACATCACATCTTAATAAGCTCATCTATGCATTACTTACATTCTGTTCTTATTCCTTCTTTCCTATATCTTATTCTACTACTATACAAACTTTCTAATACTTAACAATTTTCAGTCTCTTGTCTCATCAGTCCATAAAGTGGAATTCTGGGCCCACGTTATCAGGCCTTAGGCCTTCAGATGATGTGATCAGTCCGCCATAACGTGGCCCATTGTAATGTCCCAGATTGACTTATGAGTCTTCTTCACTTCTTCTGTCTTGATGCTTTCTTTTCTTTCTTGGGAACTCCACTTCCACATTTATTTACACATTTTATCATATTCTCACTACTTTTTCTCTATTCCTTTAACCAACTCTATTCCATTTCCAATGGGACCTGTATGAATGAGAATGCAAGTTCACGGAAATAAAAATAAAAATATATATATATACACACACACACACACACACACACAGTATTTCTGTCTCTCACCACACACACACACATATATTTGTATGTAACAGATTGCATATAAATACATGTGATACACAGTAGGAACCTCATGAGCGGTGTAGAAAGCACATACAAATATATAAGTGATAGACAGTGGAAGCCTCATTAGTGGGATATATAGCATGCATACAGAAGTACCTTATTTGTCACATAAGCTCCCCTCTGCATATGTCATTTATGCAACAGGCTAGGACCTTAAGGGAGAGACATTTGTTTTGCCTTTTTAGGCATAAAATTATTTTTATAAGTCTGTTATTTTTTGAACTAGTGTTGCTGTGCTTTCCACCATCCTGATTGCTATAACCACTGCCATGAAAGTGAAGACAGGATGACAAGCTGACACTGTGATGTGGTAGTTTGTTAGTGCCTGAGAACTTCCATGAACAACACGCGCAGAAGTTCTGTGGCAAATGGTAGTCTTGCCACAGAACTTGGTCCCACTGTTCCGAAGAAAAGTAGGGGCCCTGCCTATGGCGGTATAATAGTCCAATCCTGACATTGGTGGCAGCAGAAAGTGCATTGATATGGGAATGGAAGGAGAGTGCCGAATCAAAGGTAATGCCCAGATATTTGTAGGAGGAAGCCTGCTCAGTGGGGTTTAGTGTGCTAGGCAGTATCATGAGAGGGGCACCACTGGATTTGCTTTGGCGATATGAGAAGAGCATAGCTTTGGTCTTTTTTAGGTTCAGAACCAGCCTTCGTGATGTGAATCAATGCTCAGCTCCATCAAAAGCATGTTGGAGGGTGGCCTGGAGTGTGTTAGGGTTGGGGTCAGCGGCAAAAAGCACAGCGTCATCCGCGTAGAGGAGTATCTTACTTGGGCAGGCCAAGGGGAGGGAGTTCAGGTAGAGACTGAAGAAGAGAGGGACTAAAATGGCGCCCCGGGGGAACCCCAGAGTGGACAGGTCGTGTGTCAGATAGGGTGCTACTGATTTTTACACACTGAGTTCTGGCAGACAGGTAGCTGGTGAACCATGCAAGGGGGCCGGGGGAGAAACCAAGGCATCTGAAGGAGTCAAACAGGAGAGGATGGCAAACCATGTCAAAGACCTTGGAGAGATCAATGAACACAGCACCAGCAGGACTTCCGGCATCAAGAGCAGAATACAGGAAGTTGGAGAATTCAAGTAGCGCAATTGTGGTGATGTGACCTGCATGAAAGCCATGCTGTTCAGGGCACAGGATATTGTGCATGGCCAGGTATTCGGCAAGTTGGTTGGCAACTACTTCTTCAAGGGCCTTAGAGAGTGGGGGAAGCATGGAGATAGGTCAATAGTTTCCCGGGGTTGCTCGATTGCTGCTGTTTAGGATGGGAGTGATGATGGGGGTTTTCCATGTGCTGGGGAACTGCCCCAGGCACAGAGAGTGGTTGAGCAGCTTGGTAAGTGGAACCAGGATAGCATCCAACGTCAGACGAAGTAGCCTAGTGTCCAGTAGGTCAGTGCTGGGGTTGTTACTACTAATGGCTTTTTGCAGAAGGGGTCTAGCCTCCAACGGGGAAATGGTACGTAGGTAGAAAGGAGGTCTCTGGAGAGTGGGCAGGGGTGCTACTGGAATGGGGTCAAAGAAGTTACTGGGCAGGAGTGAACTCAGGTCTGAGAAAGTGTGGTTTAGGCAGTCTGCAATGCCAAGGGGGTCACAGCAGACAGTTCCATTAAAGGAGAGTTGAGAGGGGGGTGGGCAGCAGGATTTCCCATTCAGCTCCTTTACATTATCCCAAAAGTTTCTAGTCGACCCCCAGGAGGAGACAAGAGAGGATTGATGGTACTGGGCTTTGGCCTGTCGAATGGCCCAAGTACACTTATTGCGCTCAGCGCTGTACACTTGCCTATCAGCTGGCTTGCTAGATTCCATGGCAATGTGCCATAGGTTGTCTCTCATTTTAAGTTTGTGAAAGAGGGAGGGGGTAACTCAGGGCATGTTTTGCTTTTTGGTGCAATTTCTAATGAAGGGGCATAGAAGTCACAGGCAGTGTTAAAAGTGCGAGTGAAAAAATCTAATGCCTCGTCTATGGATGGTGCAAGCCTGATTGGGGACCAATCCAGTTGTGAGAGGTACAGTTTAAGGCGACGCAGGCTGCCTGGGAGTAGCCAACATAGCTGGGTGGTTTGTGGTGCAGGTTTGCTGTTGGCAGCGGACCAAGAGAATACGACATGGGAGTGGTCACTAAGTGAGTTGGGAAGTACACTGATATCGAGCACCCTCTGGGGGCGGCTGGTAATGGTGATATCCAGGAGGGTGCTGGAGCCAGTAGAGGGGTTGAATCTAGTTGGGGTGGTAACAAGCTGGGACATGTCAAGGGCGGCAAAGATATCTCTTGTTTGAGAGGCCGTGGCAGAGAGCCAGTTGATATTCAGGTCACCAACAATTATCTGGGCCATTTTGGGTGGTAGGCCAGAGAGGTAGTCAGCAAGTGCCTGAATGGTGAGGTCTTGCTTTCTGGGGGGGATATAGGCGACGGTGAGAAAGAGTGAGTCCTTACCAGGGTTGGGGAGATTTTCAGTGTGAGGGCTTGCACCCCGTTATCAAGCTTGGGTGGTGGAAGTGCATGTCCAAAGAGGGAGTCACACATATAGACAGCGCAACCACCTCCACGCTTACCCACCCAATCTTCCCTGAAAATGGTGTAACCAGGGAGGGAGACGAAGGAGTCAGGGGTGGATTTGGATAACCAGGTTTCGATGAGTGCGACAATGTCCGGTTGGTGCTGAGTAACCCAGCATTGGAATGCAGCAGCCTTCTTAAGGAGGCTGCAAATATTTATAGAAGCTATGCGGAGTCCTTGAGTCTGGGCAGGCTTGTTCATAGAGTTGGGCACGGGGCCAGGGTTTGGATGAATGTTATCTGATAGAAGCAAAAGGAGGGTGATTAGGTGCACCAAAGCTTGGTGGTGATTGTGGCATCTCCCCTTGTGACTGGACACAAGGCCGGGTGCTGGAGTGCAAGGGGTGGGTAGAGTACGAAGGGTGGAAAAGGCATTGAGGAGAAGAGGCCAAGGTATGAGTGGGAAGTAAGAGGTAGCAGGGGTGGGAGTGTGGGGAGGTACCGAGGGGGAGGTGATCGAGCATCGGGGGTCTGGTAGAGGTGTTGCAGATGGGGGTACTATGCGAGAGGGTGATGGTCCTAAATAAGTTGGGGCTGGTTGAAGTAGGAGGAGGACCATAGTCAGTGTCAATGCACTTGATCCCAGATGCACTGAGAACGATAAGTTATTTGAGCACGAGAGATGATCACCCTTTAAGAAGTTACAGAAAGGAGAACTCCTTTGAGGAGCTGCTGTAATTGACTAGTGTGAGGCCTCAGGGGTGGGGATTACTGGGAAGTGTACTTAATAAAGGAGGGACGGGAAGGAAAAAATTGTCCAGACAGCAGTACAGCAAGGCAGTGGCCGAGCTGTGTTTTGAAAGCCTTGTATGCTTTCTTTCTCAATGGGGATCTGCAGCATCCAATCAGGAAGCAGCCACAGCCCCCAGGAGCCAGTCCAATTACGGGGATTGAAGCCTCACAGCTCTGAGCTAGGAGCTGACCAAACGTACCTGCTTTCTTTGGTTAGGGGGTGGCGGGCTGGATGCAGAGGTCCGGCTGCCAGCTGGTAGCAGTGCCAGGGCCACTCGGCTGAAGTGGAGAGCCTGGTTTGGGCTTGTGACTGCTTTCCTTGGTCAGGAGGTGGCAGGCTGGATGCAGAGGTCTGGTCGCCAGCAGGTAACAGCGCCAGGGCCACTCGGCTGAAGTGGAGAGCCTGGTTTGGGCTTGTGGCTGCTTTCCTTGGTCAGGGGTGGTGGGCTGGATGCAGAGGTCCTGCCGCTAGCAGGTAGCAGTGCCAGGGCCACTCGGCTGAAGTGAAGAGCCTGGTTTGGGCTTGTGGCTGCTTTCCTTGGTCAGGGGGTGGTGGGCTGGATGCAGAGGTCCAGCCGCCAGCAAGTAGCAGCACCAGGGCCACTCGGCTGAAGCGGAGAGCCTGGTTTGGGCTTGTGGCTGCTTTCCTTGGTCAGCGGTGGCGGGCTGGATGCAGAGGTCTGGCCGCCAGAAGGTAGCAGTGCCAGGGCCACTCAGCTGAAGTGCTATGCCTTCTCTCATCATACTACCATACTTTCAGCATCTGGGCACTCATAGCTACACCAGGTACTTGCTCCAATGACTCTCATGCATTTGTCCCAACCTCTACTGGGCTTTCACCCCAGTGTTAACCTGCTCCTCATGGGTTCCATGCTGTTTTGGGTTTTCACCCTTCAAGGGCCTGGCTCCAAAGGTTCCCCTTATAGGCCTTTCACTTAGAGACACAATGGATAGCCAGAACTGAAGGCAAAAATGTAAGTCTTTCCCTTCTCCTCATGGTTCATTCTGTAGCCCTGTCATTGCCTTGGCCCTGGGCAATGCACTCTGAGCAACTCTCCAGGGTTGAAGTCCTTCCATGTATGGACTCCTATGGCTGCAAGGCTGAACCCTGTGACACTTTCAGGAGTGGGGAAGGCCCCACGTAAGAAAAAAGGAGAAGATTTCATACACTCTACATGAAGCAGCGTGTCAAGGGTCACTCTTACAGGTTATTAGCAGTTAAAATATTACGCCTGAAAGGAAGGAAAACTAAGACTTTGGAAGGTTATAATAACATAATAATTCTGCCTTGAGTTGGGCCTGGATGGTAGTTGCACCTATTTCTTGTCAGCTGCATCTCTGTCAAGTATCTTGTCCATTGGTGGCTGCATTCCCTTTCTCCTAATGGGAGGTAGTGTTTTAAATGCTCTGGTTAGTGCCTTTGATTCTGCATTTTTGGGCTTCTTCCCAAAATAACTTTTGGTCTGAGGACACTTTGTCTGTCTAGCACCTCGCGGGATGGCACCCTACTTAAGAGGGATCATATGTCTTCATGGTACCTTGAAAGGGTGGTAGCCTCCATAGCAGGGAAAGAAAGTGAATGGCCAATCCTACATTGCATAAGCATTCAGACCTATCTACCATACATCCACTGTACTATATCATAACCTGGAAATATAGAAAGTTGTCAGCAGAAAAGACCTGAAGTTTATTCCCTCTGCCATGGGTCTGGCCTAGGCCAAGTGTCCTACTAGCAGTTTGAACCGTTCTCCCTTGCCCCACTGCCTCCCCCGGTGTTTGCTCATACCAACTCCTTGTAGTTGTCCCACACTCTCTTGAAACCTGTTACTGCCTTAGCATTTACCACCCTCCATAGGCAAGCTGTTTCCATCTAGCCACCACTCTTTCCATGAAGTACTTCCTCAAATCCTTCTTGAATCTTCCACCTCACCAACTCATAATTATGGCTCCTGGCTGTTGATCTCTCGTGTCACTTGAACAGATCCTGACAATCTACCATATTTACCTTCAGGAATCTTTATTACCCTTCTCGGTTTTGGCTTCCAACAAATACATGCACAGATTAGCCAGACGCCCCTTGTATATTTTTCCTGCTGTTCCTGTATCATCTTTGTAGCATATGTCTGGGCTGTCTCTATACAGTCCCTATGCCTGTTCAGGTGTGGGATCCAGAAATGGACACAGTACTCCAGGTGCAGCTTCACCAGGGATTCACAGAGGGCAAAAAGTACCTCTTTCCTCCTACTAGAGAAACCCTTCCCACTGTATCCCAGCATCCTCTTGGTGTTCCCAAATGCTCTGGCACAATACAACATTAACTTGAGATTATTACTTATGGTGACCCCAAGGTCTCTTTCTTCTGTAGTCAGCCTAATTTTTTCACCGTATTCAGTTTTCCATTTCTGGTTCCACCCCCGTGTGTGTGTGTGTGATGTGTGTGTGTGTGTGTGTGTGTGTGGCATAAAACCATGCACATTTTGGCACTGAACTTTAGCTGTCAAATCTTAGGTCACCTCTCCAGTCTTTCTAGGTGCCTTCTTGTGTTCCTTTGTTCTGGATGAAACATTCCCTTGGAATATCTGATCTGCCCCATCCGTTGCTTGCTTTAAGAGCAGATTTAAATATTGTCATTTCCAGGTTGCATTCTCGAGTTAAATAGTTAGCGTTGGCATATTGAGACCATTATCATCTAACGTACATGTTACTTTTATTGTATGTTTCATTACTCGGCTGCTTAGTGGATGCTATTTATATTGCTTTCTGTAAGGTCTATAGGTTTTGTACAGTGCTTTGCACCTTGTGGCACATTGTTTTTTAAATAAAGCTTCCTTCCTTTCTTTGTTCCTTCCTTCCTTCCTTTCCATGTGTCTGTCTGTCCATCTGTCTGTCCAGCAATGTGTCTGTCTATCTAGCTATCCATCCATCTCCATCTGTTTGTCTGTCATCTATCTTCTAAAAGTGACAGCAAAGTAGTATCAATGTAGGGTACACTTAGTCAGGATATCTCTGGACTGCTGCTAGCTACAGGTAAGCCTAAGACCTCTGTTAACTCAATTCTTCATGGGTGATCAAATTTAATGGGCGCGGTTTACAAATGTTCCCTTTTAACAGCACAGTATGGTAGTTGTAAGTGGGGTGGCAGATACAGCTAACTAAGGAAGTTAAGCAGAGAACAAAGAGAACAAAGAGAACAGAAGAAATATATGGTGCTAAGGGTGGTGGTAGATAGTCAGGGGGCAGATAACCTAGGGAGCAAAGTATATATTTCTTACTCATTATTTTGTTTCTATTTTGTCCTTGCATCTCCTGCCCCAACACATCAGACCACCACAGCGTCCTCTGTTTGGGCAATTGTTTCCCCTGCAGATGCCAAGGGTTGGGCTGGATGAGGTGTATGCCAATACCAGGCAGCTCACACACTCTTTTCTCAGATGCCAAAGCCCTCACCTCCAGGACAAGCTCTGCCTCATTGTTAGATTCTGGGGTCTGCATGTACACCCTTGCCACCCATGTGACAGCGCAGTGTGCTGTTGTTGCAACGGCTGGAACATCAGGCAGCCAGTCCCTTAGAACTGTATATGGTTTCAAAACATATTCCTACCTGGGCATCTAGTGGAAAATGGGGTGTTAGACAAACCCGCAGCACATCTACCTTTTATCCATGGGCTACATTTCCATCATTTCTTTCCTTTTTAAAATGAACCCACCCTCGCAGCCACATTAGCTTCCTGCCTCACTTCTTGGAGTTATCTGCAGGCTGTGTGCATCAGCATTCAATTAAACGTGAAGCGCTAAGGCCGCCCAATGGCCCAGCAGTGGGTCGCGGTGATAGGCAGATGACTGGAGTTTGGAAGCAGACTCTGTTCACCACCTCTGGAGGCAGGCCAGGCAGCAGGTAACAACCAGAAAGCAGCACACCTCAGCTGGGGGGAGAGGTGTAATGGCAAGTTCCACCATGCAGCAACCCCTGCAGATGGGGCATTGAGACTGCTCCTTCTGCAGGGGTGTACTGCAACATTGAGGCTGATAGGAATGGCACATGCCGGGGGGGGAGGCAACTAGGAAGAAAAACATGGGGGGGGGGAATCCCTTGCCATCCAAATCATGGCAAAACTTCTTGAAAAGTGTATATCCCTGAGGGATGGCAGGGGTTTGAATAAACAAGCGAACATAGTCCAGTGCACAAACCCTCCCATGTTAAATTTGAGAAGTTATACATTTTCTGCCTAAATTGGCAATTTTCATACCTTTATCTCCATGAAAAAGGGTTTCTCTTAGTCTTTAGATTTTAATTCCAATGTGAACAAGCCAAACCACCAGACACCATGGTTGAACCCCACGGTTTGGTCCTAACTATGAAATGCCTGCAGGTGACTACACTTTATTATAGAGTATATTGCCTAAATTGGCTCCATTAAAGTGCTTCCACCTAGGGTAATTCACAGGTGATCTCAGAGTTAACGGGGAGGAGGGTGTGTGCACTGGACTCTGTTTGTTACATGCCACAAAACCAGTCACACTCCGCATCAGAAAAGTCATTCTAACTCTGTGAATAGATACACAGAAACATAGAATTTGATGGCAGATAAGGACCGCTTGGCCCACCTAGTCTGCCCATTTCCCTACCTGAGGGATAGGCTGCAGATTCTAGTTAATCAACAGCTTACTTCCTCCTACCCCCCACTAGAATTGCCTTATGCCTGTCCCATGCATTCTGGATCCTCCTCTCCCTCTTTTCCTCAAGGGTATACATATCAAGCTGCTTTCGTCTCTCCTCGTATGTCTTCTGGTGCAGACTCTGCACCATTTTGGTTGCCCTCCTCTGAACAGCCTCCACTTTGTCTATGTCTTTGTGGAGATGGGGTCTCCAGAATTGCATGCAGTACTCCAGATGGGGTCTCACTAACTGTCTGTACAGAGGGATGACAACTTCCTGTTTTCTACTGTTGATGCCTCTCCCTATGCATCCCAGTATCCCCTCTGCCATCCTCACTGCATTCTCACATTGCTTGTCCACCTTTAGGTCATCTGATATAATTACTCCTAGGTCTCTTTCGATTTTTGTTTTTGTCATTAACGCACCCCCCATTGTGTACTCTTCCCCTGGGTTTTTGTTTCCCAGATGCATTACCTTACACTTCTTTGCACTGAATCTGAGCTGCCACATATTTGACCATTTCTCCAACCTTGACAAGTCCCTTTTCATCCTTTCCACCCCAGCTTGTGTATCAACCCTGTTGCAGATCTTTGTGTCATCTGCAAAGATAATAATGCAAGGGTACAGCATACTGGTCTTGGAAGGAGTTAGAAGAAAAACCTAATGGGGGGAAAACAAAGATGTGACCCACCCCCCGCCATTTTCACATAACATAATGCTTAGATGGTTGTAAAAAAAACTTTACCAGCTGAAGTTTTACCACCTGGGCAGCATATTTATCACTTATTTTACTTTCTGGTTCTCGTACTTATTTGGTAGGCCAGGTCCTCAAGCTGGTCCATAATCCCTTGACCTCGTGTGACTGGAGCAGTCACAACCAGCCCTAGATACCCAATGCCTCTCCCCTTATATATTGTCCCTAGATTTACCACTCTGGGTGCAGTAAGCTGAGCGGACAGTCAGATGGAAATTGCCTGAATAGAGTGGGGCATGCTCACCCTCTATACTCCTTGCTTGCCCAAGACTAGACAGATGATGTCACCACACCAGATGTTAATATTCCGCATCCTGTCAGCAGCTGGATTTCATACCCCTCCCCCAAAGTCAGGAAACGACTTCTTCCTGCCCACACAACTCCCTCCCCCTGCTGAGCCAAGAGGGACAGTAGTGTGACCGCAGAAGCCACCTACCAACCTTCAAGAAGCAGGCACCCAACACTAATGCCAAGCACTATCGCTTCTGCCCAGCGTGTGGGAACCTCAGCTGAGGACATAAAGCAAGTTCATTAGCACAGCAAGTAGCACTGTGTGACAACGAAAATCATTTCTGAACACCATGAATAATGGGAAACTTGGTACTCAGCACCAAATAGCATGAATTATACGGGATCTGGTACTTAGCAACAAACATCACAATAAATGAGGGACATGGTACTTGGGTCCAAATATCATGAATAATGGTGAATTTAGTACTCCGGACCAAAGCCCATGATAATGGGGAACTTGGTACTCGAGACCAAAGTCCATAAATAATGGGGGGTCTTGGTGCTTGGTACCAAATAGCATGAATAATGGGGAACTTGGTACTAGGGACCAAAAAAAGAAGATTAATAGGGAACATTTCATGTTATTTAGTTCTGAGTACGACGTTCTCATTATAGCCTAGGGGTTAGAGTAACAAGCTGTGAATGACCTTGGTTCAGCAGACCTGGGTTTGATTCCCCCAACCTCCACTTGCATACTGTGTGACTCTGAGCAAGTCATTTAACCAGCCTAAAGCTCCTGGGTCGCCCCAGAAAACAGGCAGTTGTTCCTAGTGGGCCTTATCCGGTTAACAAAGAATAAAAAAAAAAAAACATATTAGTCGGGACCAAGGTCCACAAATAAAGGGGCAACTAGGTACTCGGGACAAAACTCCATGACTAATAGGGAGCTTGGTACTCTACACCAAAGTCCATAAATAATGGGAAGCATGCTACTCGGGACCAAATACCATGAATAATGGGAGGACTTGGCATTTAGAACCAAATACCACAAATAATGGGGGACTTGGTACTCGGGACCAAATGCCATGAATAATAGGGAACTTGGTACTTAGAACTATATAACATGAATAATGGGGAATTTGGAACTCAAGACCAAAGTCCATGAATAATGGGAGATTTAGTACTCAGGACCAAGGTCCATAAGTAGTGAGGTACTTAATATTTGGGACCACATGTTATAATACTGGGGGACTTGGTACTCAGGATCCAATACCATGAATAAAGGTGGGAACTTGGTACTCGGGTGCAAATATCAAAATGAATGGGGGACTTGGTACTTGGCATCAAATACCGTAATTAATGGGGACTTGGTACTTGGAACTAAATACCATAATTAATGGGTACTTGGTACTTGGGACCAAATACTATAATAATGGGGACTTGATGCTTAGTACTAATTACCCTGAATAACAGGGGGATTGGTACTCTGGATCAAATAGCATGAATAATACGGGACTTGGTACTCAAGAAAATACCATGAATAAAGGGGGACTTGGTACTCAGGACCACATACCATGAATAATGGTTAACTTTTTACTGGAGACCAAATACCATAATTAATGGACAACTTTGTACTTGAGACCAAATACTATGAAGAATGGGGGACTCTGTACTCATGAGCAAATACCATGAATAATGGAGGACTTGGAACTCGAGAGACAATACCATGAATAATGGGGACTTGGTACTCGGAACTAAATAGCATGAATAATAGGGGATTTGGTATTCAGGACCAAAAACAATGAATAACTGGGTGTTTGGTACTCAGGACCAAAGTATATGAATAATGGGTAACTTGGTGCTAGGAAACAAACTTCCTCAATAATGGGGGACCTTGTACTCAGGGCCAAAGTCCATGAATAATGGGAGATTTGGTATGCATGACCAATATGCATGAATAATAGGTGACTCTGTAGTCAGGACCAAAGTCCATGAATAATCGGGAACTTGCTACTCGGGACCAAAATCTATAAGTAAAGGGGGGATATGGTAATCGGGACCAAAGTCCATGAATAATGTGGGACTTGGTACTCAGGACCAAATACCATGAATAATGGGGTGCTTGGTACTCAGAACCAAATACCACAAATAATGGGGGACTTGGTACTCGTGACCAAAGTCAATGAATAAAGGGGGCCTTGGTACTTGGGGCCAAAATCCATAAATAAAGGGAGGACACGTTACTTGGGCCCAAAGACCATAAATAATCGGGGAGTTGGTACTCTGGACCAAATAATGAATGATGGAGAGGCTGGTACTCTGGACCAAATGCCATAAATAATAGGGGACATGGTACTCAGGACCAAATACTCTGAATAATGGGGGACTTAGTACTCAGGACCAGATACCATGAAAAATGGGGGACTTGCTACTCAGGACCAAATGCCATAAATAATGGAAGTCTTGGTACTTGTGATCAAAGTTCATGACTAATGGTGGACTTGGCACTCGGGATCAAATAGCATGAATAATCAGGATCTTGATAATCAGGACAAATACCATGAATAAAGGGGGGGGGCCCACAGCAACCAGCTGAGCGCCGGGGCTTCGCTCCGCCAGTGGGCGGTCGGCGGCACCTAGCCAAACTTGGGAACCACAAGGCCGGGAGGAACAGCGAGGGAACAGTCGGGAAAGGTGCAGCCAATCGCCTGCTTCCTTCAGCCCACAGCAACCAGCTGAGTGCCGGGGCTTCGCTCTACCAGCGGGCGGTCGGTGGCACCTAGCCGAACTTGGGAACCACAAGGCCGGGAGGAACAGCGAGGGAGCAGTCGGAAAGGCGCAGCCAATCGCCTACTTCCTTCAGCCCACAGCAACCAACTGGTAGCAGGAGCTTCGCTCCGCCAATGAGCAGTCGTGACACCTAGCCCGAACTTGGGCACCACAAGGTCGGGAGGAACAGCGAGGGAGCAGTCGGGAAAGGCGCAGCCAATCACCTGCTTCCTTCAGCCCACAGCAACCAGCTGAGCGCCGGGGCTTCACTCTGCCAGCGGGCGGTCGGCGGCACCTAGCCGAACTTGGGAACCACAAGGCCAGGAGGAACAGCGAGGGAGCAGTCGGGAAAGGCGCAGCCAATCGGTAAGTGAGCGCTCCACCAGGCACAGCAGCCGATTGGCTCTCCTGCCCCATTGACTTACACTGGCTCAGTTTGCATTGCTGAAATCTGTGTGGGACTTGAAAATTTGTTTTTCTTTTTGTCTTTTACTCTTCCCCTGGTGTTCTACTGCAAGTTTCCCAGAAGAGCTGCTTCCACTCTGGTGAGACATCTATAGAGGGCAACTGCTGTTGATTCTGTTGAATTCTGCTGGACTCTGTTAGCAGCAGTGGCCAGGCAGCTGAGGCGCCACTCTCCTTCTAGTTTTATATGTGTAAATCATCAAAAAGTGCTGTTATCCACTATTGTATTGTAAGGGAAACTACTGTTTACTGCTCTTTAAAGTAATTGCTGCTCCTTGTCTGAATATGTAAGGTGGGCCAGGCGCCCGGCTAGGACCCCACAGTCCTTTGTGGTGCAGATTTGGTCAGTGGCGCTCAGAAAAGGCTTGCTACTGCCTTTATTAATTGCTGCACCCTCCTCTCTCTCTCTCCAGCCTGCTTTCTTCGGCCACAGCAACCAGCTGGCGCCGGGCTTCGCTCATGGCCAGGCGGTGGTGACACCTTGAACTTAGGAACCACAAGGCAGGAGGAACAGCGAGGAGCAACGGGAAAGGCGCAAAATTTTTGCCCATCCGCCTTCCCCTTCCTGTGTGTTAATTTATAGGCATCTTCCTCAAATCTCTTCCCACCCACAGCACTTTTCTAAACCAACAGACAGTCACACCAGCTTGCTGACCCAACCAATCAGGAACCTCGCTACTCCCTATTGCCAACTATCAATATCCCCCTCAGAATGGGAGCTTGCTACTGATACTCCTGTCACTAATAGCCATAGGGTTCCACAATGAAGATGACCCTATTATACAATCTAAAGTGGTCAACCCTCCTAGTTTCTCTGGAACATCCCCCGTGGCTGACACCCATACCCTCATATATGTCTTGCCATTGCTGCATTGACTACAGTGGTACAATCACCATAAAGTTACACACATCACCACATATATGTCTCGGACAAGGCCCCACTACTGGGTATATAGATCCCCACTAAGCCTAGTCATCAAACTGCTAATTGGTATCCCGACACACTACCTTAAATCCACAGGGAGCACTCAAAACAAAGAGTGGCAACAGAATAAAAAAAGGATGACCAAAGACAGCCCCCTCTCCCTATCACTGGCAGCCCTTATGAAATTACTGATCTTCCTATTGCTCTGTATTGGTAATGTAGAAATCAACCCTGGACCTCTTGAAAGCATCACCTCTCCTCAGACCTATCCTCAATTAAAGGCCTCAGTTTCCTGCATATTAATGTATGCAGTCTGTTGAAAAAATTTACATTGCTACAATCCTGGGTTGCCCATACCTTGCCAGACTTTCTTGTGATAACTGAGACATGGCTCAAGACCACCACAATGGACAGGGAAGTTAACCTACCTATCAGCTATTCAGAGCTGATCGCCAAACAAGAGGAGGCGGAGTAGCCATATGTAAAAGCTGGTTTAGTTGTATCCTGTACTGCTGCAACATCTATGCCCAAGGAATTTGAGTGTCTATCTCTAAAGTCTCTCTCCCCAATACAGCAGCTTTCCATTTAATTGGATGCTACAGACCCTCCTCTGCTGAACACAAGCTCTTATCCCACCTGGGAAACCTGGTCAAGTCCTGTACTGAAGAAGTCATTATCGTAGGGGACCTGAATTTCAACTGGCTCACCCAGGCAGCTACACCTCTGGTATCATTCTGTGACACCTATGGGCTCACACAGTTAATTAATGAACCAACAAGACTAAATGCAAGGAATAGTAGTAACAGTACTCTACTTGACATCATACTAGTAAGTAAACCACATCTATTCACACACGCTGGAGTGCTCTATCGACATAAGTGACCACTGCTTCATCGCAGGGGTAGATCCAACAACATTAAAACAGATCCTGCAAAATTCTCATGAGGAGATCCAAGAAAAACATCAATATTGAGGATATCTGCATGATCTAGCCTACTCTCCACACTGGCAAAAGTTCTATCTCGCACATTCTGTAGAAAAAGCTCAGCAGGTGCTAAATAGCATTATATTAACGCCCTTAACACCCATGCCCCAATCTCTAGTATCCGAATAAAAACAAATCCTGTCGCTGGTTTTCAGCTGACCTCAAAGCTGCACTGCTGGAGAGAGATAAACTTTGGAAAGTAGCAAGAAAAACTAAGAATATCATGGACTGGATGATCTTTAGGAAAGCCAGGAATAAATGCACTAGGAAAGTTAGGGATGCAAAGGCTGCCTACTACCTGGCCCAGCTCGACTCCTCCTACCATAATACTGCTAGATTTTGGGGCACCATCAAGGGTATGATGGGCCAGGATGTTAACAACCCCCTTCCAACCCATTTACACAGTAACTATGGCCCCATTACTGGCATTGGAAATCCTGGATGCATTCAACAACCACTTCACAACAGCTGGCCTTGCCTTTGACTCCTCCCCAGCTAACCTATTAAGGGATCATTCAGCTCCCACTATACTGGTGAACAAAGAGTTGACTCCTCCTTTAGTTTCAAACCTATACTGTTGGAAACAAGTTGAGGATCTATTATGGCATCTAGATACCAAAAAGTGCAGGAGCAGATCTTCTGGACCCATTCTTTCTAAAGATTGCGTGTCATGTGCTTGCAGTCCCCCTAACTCACCTCTTTAACCTTTCCCTAAACTCTGGCTCTATTCCCACGCTGTGGAAGACAGCCCAAGTGGTCCCCCTTCTAAAATCAGGGGACCCTATGGATCTTAATAACTACAGGCCCATTTCCATCCTACCTGTGTTATCCAAGATGCTGGAGAAATTAGTGAGTATTCAGTTAAGGGAATATCTGGACAATGCTAATCTATTAAATCCAGCTCAATCTGGATTCAGGGCCAAACATAGCACTATCACTGCATTAGCCAAGGTCACCAACGATTGGCAAACCGAACTGGATAAAAAGAACAATGTCTGTGCAGTATTCCTGGACCTGAGCAAAGCATCGACACTGTGGACCATGAACTGCTACTCTCATCCCTACACTCCATTGGCCTAGATCCATCCTCCCTTAAGTGGTTCAGATGCTACCTCTCCAGTAGATCACAGCAGGTAAAAGCTGAAGGTAACCTCTCCCCATTAAGACCACTGTCAAGAGGAGTCCCCCAAGGCTCTATTCTGGGTCCTATCCTTTTTGCCATTTATATAAATAAAATTGATTCAGCCCTTACCAAGTCCTCAGTACATCTCTTTGCTGATGACACTGTACTGTATGTCAGCAACCCTTCACCTAAAGTTGCTCATGAAATCCTACAAGCAGAATTCTCCCTGTTACAACATCAGCTTCTCGAGAAAAAGCTTCTGCTAAATGCAAAGAAACCAAAGCAATGATGTTCACAACCCAAAACTCCACCAACACATCCTCTTCAATCAGTCTCCCCAGATATGCACTATACTTGGAGAAAATCTGGAGTATGTTGAAAATTTCAAATACCTAGGTGTGTGGATTGACAACAGACTTGACTTTACTCAGCATCTAGAACAACTGCTGAAAAAGCTTACGCCTAAGGCTTGGCCTCCTCTACAGATTAAAACCCTTCTAATAGAAATTCAAAGATGAGATTAGTCCAGGCCATCTTTCTATCAGTCATTGACTATGCAGACTTCCTCTATAGTCACTGCTCCACTCCCTACCTTCAAAAGTTGGATACCTTATACCATAGAGCAATAAGGTTCATTACAGACCTGCCATATAATACTCACCATTGTTCTCTCTATGATTCAGTTGGATGGGTTTCCTTCATGTCAGGAGGAGCAGAAATGCAGCTCTATGGATCTACAGAGCTTTATCAAAAAACTCCCAAGCTATATCCTAGACTGCTTCAACTGACCACTCCCAGCTCCTATGCCCTAAGAAGCAACAATATCATCCTGCTCAAATTGCCCAAAGTCAACACCAAAATAGGGAGGGCAGCAATCAGCTACTCTCTAGCCATAGCATGGAACACTCTACAAAAATCCCTAAAACTGTCCATTATCATTCCATTTACATCCTTCAAGCAGCACTGTACAGCCTTCTGCACAGAGAAATGCAGTTGCTACCGCTAGAGATAGAATAGTCATCCCACAAAACCATATTCCAATCACATGGCATATTCCTTCCAGCCAGACACCGCCAGTATATAGCTTAATATTCCTTCACCATCCTTGTACTCATTATGTAGAGTGACTGTCATAGCCCTCATTGTGATATATATGTATTGTACATATTGTAGATGTTAGTTTAACTTTCTCTTGCCAAGCTTTAACATGTGAATTCTCTGTATATTATTGTGTTATAAATAACATTTTCTTGTTTCTGTATATATAACTGTCTCATAAGTATGTGATGTAATTGCTGTGCACCAACTCGAACCTTGACCTTATCAGGTCCATCTTGTAAATGAGCCTTGCTCAATGATGATCGCCTGAATAAATAAAGATTTGATTGATTGATTGATTGAATTAGTACTCAGCACCAAATATGATGAATAATAGGTAACTTATTACTTGGGACCAAATACCATAATTAATGGGTGGACTTGGCACTTGGGACCAAAGTCTATGAATAATTGGGGACCTGATACTTGGAACCATATGACAAGAATAATGGAAGACTTGGTACTCAGGACCAGAGTCCATAAATAATGGGGAACTTTGTACTCAGGACCAAAGTCCATAAACAGTGACGGACTTGGTACTCGGGACTAAATACCCTAATTAATGGGGTACTTGGGATCAAATACCCTGCATAATGGGTGACTTGGTATTCTGGATCAAACAGAATGAATAATGGGGATCTTTGTGCTCAGAACCCTTAGCATGAATAAAGGCGGGACTTGGTACTTGGGCCCAGATACCAAGAAAAATCTTTAACTTGGTACTCAAGATCAAATACAATAATTAATGGGTAACATAATACTCAGAGCAAAGACTATGAATAATTGGGGGCTTAGTACTCGGGTCCAAAGTGCATCAATAATGGGAGCTTGGTACTTGGGACCAAATACCATGAATAAAGGGGACTTGGTACTCAGGCTCAAATACCATAAATAATGGGGGACTTGGTACTCAGGACTAAGTGTACTTGGGACCAAACATCATAACTAATGGGGTCTTGGTACTTGGGACCAAATATCATAATTAATGGGGACTTGACAACTGGGACCAAACACCATAATTAATGGAGGACTTGGTACTCAAGATCAAATACCATGAATAATGTGGAGCTTGGCACTCAGGATCAAATATCATAATTAATGGGGGAGCTGGTACTTAGGACCAAATACCATGAATAATGGGGAACTTGGTACTCAGAACCAAAGTCCATGAATATTAGGGGACTTGGTACTCAAGAACAAATATCAAGAATAAAGGGGACTTGGTATTTAGGACCAAATATCATGAATAATGGGGAATTGGTACTCAGAACCAAATGCCATGAATAATAGGGTACTTGGCACTAAATATCATAATTAATGGAGGCTTTAGTGCTAGGGACTGAGTACCATGAATAATGTGGAATTTGGTACTCAGGACCAAAGTCCATGAATAATGGGGAACTGGGTACTCGGGATCAAAGTCCATGAATAAAGACGGAACTGGTACTTGGGACCAAATACCATAATTAATGTGGCACTTGGGACCAAACACCATAAATAATGGGGGACTTTCTACTCGGTACCAAATACCATGAATAGTGAGGGGCTCGATACTTGGGATCAAAGTGCATGAATAATGAGGGAACTGGTACTTGGGACCAAATACCATAATTAACAGGGGTCTTGGTACTTGGGCTCAAACACCATGAATAATGAGGGACGTGCTACTCGGTACCAAACAGCATAAATAATGGGGAACTTGCTACTTGGTACCAAATACCATAAACAATGGGGGACTAAGTACTTGGGACCTAATACCATGAGTAATGGGGTACTTGGTACTAGGGACCAAAGTCCATGAGTAACAGGTCACTTGGTACTAGGTATCAAAGTCCATGAATAATTGGGAACTTGATACTCAGGATCAAAGTCTGGGAACAACGGGGGAATTCATACTTGGGACTTCATACCATGAATAACTGGCGACTTGCTACTCACTACCAAATCCCATGAGTAATGGGGAACTTGGTACTACTTGGCATCAAGCATTTTTCAGATACCGGATGCCCAAACTGTGGAACTCCCTCCCATCTGACATCAGACATATGCCCCACTCTAAGCACTTCAGCTCTCTCAATTCCCATTTCACATCATCTTGTGCAGGCGGGTAATAATTATGTTGTCTATGTTTGCAGCAGGCAATTCAGTTTTTGGGCTTCCTGTCTCCTATGGTCACACTGTCTGCTGTTTTCTGTTTTATTCTGTATATTTCTGTATTATTTGTTTTATTTTTATTTTTCATGATTTACGTTTACCACTGCTCCTGTATTTGCTCAAAATTTGTGTAGCTTATATGCTGTCTGTATACCAGCTTCCTGTTAAGTATGTACTTTAATATCCTTGTTATTGCAAATTATTGGATGTCTCATTGCCTATGTATGTACCATTTTCCTATTCCCCTTTCCCCCAGAACGCACCTGGAATCGAGCACTACTGCTCAGTGTCCTGGTAAAACTTTTAAATAAATGAATAAATATCTTAATTAATAGGGGATTTGGTACCAGACACTAAATATCATGAAAAATGTGGAACTTGGTACACAGGACCAAATACGATAATTAATGAGGGACTTGGTACTCAGGACCAAATAACATAAATAATGGGGAATTGCTACTCAGGACCAAATAACATGAATAATGGGGGACTTGGTACTTAGGACCAAATACCGTGAATTATAGGGGAATTGCTACTCAGGACCAAATGCAATGAGTAGTGGTGTACTTGGTTCTTGGGATCATATACAATAATTTTAATGGGGGACTTGGTGCTAGGGACTGAGTACCATGAATAATGTGGAACTTGGTACTCAGGACCAAAGTTCATGAATGATGGGGATCTTGGTACATGGGATCAAAGTCCATGAATAATAGGGGGATTGGTACTTGGGACCATATTCTATGAATAATGGCTGACTTGCTACTCAGTACCAAATACCATGAATAATGGGGGACTTGGTATGCTGGACCAAATACCATGAGTAATTGGGTACTTGTTACTCGGGACACACATACCATGAGTAATGCGGTATTTCGTACTAGGGACCAAAGTTTGTGAATAATGGGGAACCTGGTATTCGGGATCAAAGTCCGTGAACAATTGGGGATTTGGTACTTGGGGCCAAGTACCATGAATAATGGGTGACTTGCTACTCAATATCTAATACAATGAATAATAGGGGACTTGCTACTTGGTACTAAATACCATGAATAATGTGGGACTTGATACTTGCGACTAAATGCCATGAATAATGGGGAGCTTCGTACTCTGGGCCAAATACCATAAATAATGGGGAACTTGGTACTACTTGGTACCAAATATCATAAATAATGGGGTATTTGGTACTAGGGACTAAATACCATGAATAATATGGAACTTGGTACTCAGGACCAAATTCGATAATTAATGCAGGAATTGGTACTCAGAACCAAAAACCATGAATAATGGGGGACTTGGTACTCAGCACCAAAGTCCATGAATAGGTTACTTAGTACTCGAAACCAAATATCTTGAATAAAGGGGACTTGCTACTTAAGGACCAAATACCATATATAATGGAGGACATGGCACTCAGGACCAAATGCTTTGAACAGTTAAGTACTTGGTACTTGGGACCAAATACCATAATTAATGGGGGACTTGATACTAGAGACCGAGTACCATGAATAATGTGGAACTTCGTACTCAGGACCAAAGTCCATGAATGATGGGGGAACTTGGTACTTGGGATCAAAGTCCACTCACAATAGGGGAACTAGTACTTGGGATAAAATAACCAAAATTAATGGGGGAATTGGTACCTGGGACCAAACATCATGAATAAAGGGGGACTTGCTACTCAGTACCAAATACCATGAATAATAGGGGACTTAGTGTGTGGGGACAAATACAATAAGTAATGGGGTACTTGGCATTTAGGACCAAAGTCCATCAATAATGGGGAACTTGGTACTCAGGATCAAAGTCCATGAATGATGAGGGAATTGGTACTTGGGACCAAACACCATGAATAATAGGTGACTTACTACTTGGTACCAAATACCATGAATAATGGGGGGACTTGGTACTCAGGACCAAATGCAATGAATAATGGGGTACTTGGTACTTTGTACTAAATATTATAATTAATGGGGTACTTGGGACCAAATACCATAATTAATGGAGGACTTGATACTGGGGACTAAACACCATAATTAATGGAGGACTTGGTACTCAGGGCAAAATACCATGAATAATGGGGAGCTTGGCACTCAGGTCCAAATATAATTAATAGGGGAGTTGGTACTCAGGACCAGCTACCATGAATAATGAGGGACTTGGTACTCAGTGCCAAAGTCCATGAATATTACGGGACTTTGTACTTGAGACCAAATATCATGAATAAAGGGGACTTGGTATTTAGAACCAAATATCAAGACTAATGGGGGACATGATACTCAGGATCAAATGCCACGAATAATAGGGTACTTGGTAGTAAATATCATAATTA
Source organism: Neoceratodus forsteri (assembly GCA_016271365.2). NCBI lineage: Eukaryota > Metazoa > Chordata > Ceratodontiformes > Ceratodontidae > Neoceratodus > Neoceratodus forsteri. The sequence goes on from CM028129.1 coordinate 1,503,401,693, forward strand.
ATGGAGTACTTGGCACTAGGGACTGAGTACATGAATAATGTGGAACTTGAAATTCAGGACCAAAGTCCATGAATAATGGGGAACAAATTGGGTACTCGTGATCAAAGTCCATGAATAATGAAGGAACTGGTACTCAAGACCAAATACCATAATTAATGGGGTACTTGGTACCAAACAACATGAATAATGGGGGACTTGCTACTCGGTACCAAATACCACAAATAGTAGGAGTGCTCGGTACTCGGGATCAAAGTCCATGAATAAAGAGGGAACTGGTACTTGGAACCAAATACCATAATTAGTGGGGGACTTGGTACTCGGGATCAAACACCATGAATAATGAGGGACTTGCTACTCGGTACCAAACACCATGAATAATGTGGGACTTGCTACTCGGTACCAAATACCATAAATAATGGGGAACTTAGTACTTGGGACCTAATACCATGAAGAATGGAGTACTTAGTACTAGGTACCAAAGCCCATGAATAATGGGGAACTTCGTACTCAGGATCAAAGTCCATGAAGAACGGGGGAACTGGTACTTGGGACTAAATACCATGAATGACTGGTGACTTGCTACTCGGTACCAAATACCATAAATAATGGGGAACTTGGTACCACTTGGCACCAAATATCATAATTAACAAAGGACTGGGTACTCAGGAGCAAATAACATGAATAAAGGGGACTTGGTACTTAGGCCCAAATACCATGAATAATGGGGGATGGTACTCAGGACCAAATGCCATGAATAGTGGTGTACTTGGTATTTGTCACCAAATACCATAATTTTAATGGAGGACTTGGTACTAGGGACTAAGTACCATGAATAATGTGGAACTTGGTACTCCGGGACCAAAGTCCATGAATGATGGGGAACTTGGTACTTGGGATCAAAGTCCATGAATAATGGGGGAATTGGTACTTGGGACCAAATGCTATGAACAATGGAGGACTTGCTACTCTGTATCAAATATCATGAATAATGGGGGACTTGGTATGTGGGACCAAATACCATGGTTGGGATATTCAAAGGGGTTGTGCCTGGTGCAACAGTGTTGCGTCGGCACAACCCCGCATTGCGCCCCAGCAGGATATTGAGAAGGCTGCCTGGCACAGCGCAAACCTCGATGCCCCGGGCACAATGCTAATATATGCAGTGCAAATGCAGGGGGTGTGCCCATGCATATGCCGCACATCCCGATATTCATCCCAGGATGTGCGGCGCATATGCTGGCACAACCCTGCATTACGCCACACAGGGGGGCTCAAAGTTGAGCCCCAGAAATGATGGCACAACTCCTGGCCACCCACAGGTGGGCTGCAGTATTGCAGGGCGCAACACAGTGGCCCAGCTGTGGGTGGCCACTCACCCACACAGAACACCATTGGCAAGCACACACATCCCTGGTAGTCCAGTGCCCCCCCCTACTGAGTCCCCGACTAATGTAATGACAGCCAGCAGCCCCACAGAAGTAATGTAATAAGACCATCCCTGGTGGTTTAGTGGACCCCCGCCCTAGCCGCGATTGCGGTAATCTACTGTATGAATAAGCCTGATGATCAGTGGCACCCCTTCACCCCTCCCACCCACACCCCTTGTCCGCCCTGCTCCCCCTCATCAGTGGCGGGCGACTGCAACTCTGCCCACCGACTGACAGGTACAGTATGGGCTGTAAACCCATTGGTCCCCTGTGTGGACCAATAGGCTTGCAGGGCATACTGTACCAGATAGTCCTAATTACAATTCACATATTTGGGACTGCCTGGTACAGTATGCTCTGCAAGCCTACTGGTCCACACTGGGGACCAATGGGCTTCAGCCCATACTGTACCTGTCAGTCGGCAGGCGGCCGGGCGGTATGTGGGTGGGTTGCAGCCACCCGCTGCTGAAGGGGGGAGAAGGGTGAGCAAGGGTGCAGTGTGGGTGGGAGGGTGGTGGGTGTCACTGAATCACCAGGGCTTATCCATATGGTGGATTACCGCGATCGTGGCTAGGGGCATAGGGGGTTCCACTAGACCACCAGGGACGGTCTTATTACATTACTCGGGGACTCAGGTGGGAGGGGGACCACTTGACTACCAGGGATGTGCTGTCATTACATTAGTCGGGGATTCGGGGACTTGGGAGGGGGGCCACTAGACTACCAGGGCTTGGTTTCGTTACATTGCAGCAATCGCGGCTTCAGGTGGGGGATTTCCCCCCGGGATCACCACTGCACACATCATGCTGTGCAGGGTGCCAGGTGCAAGTCACCAGGCTGCCCTGTGTAAGGCATGCAAATGGGGCTACAATGACATGCAAATGGCCCCATTTGCGCCTTGCATATCTTATGGCCTCATCTGCATGCTCCCTGATGAATACTGCAGGTGATGTGCCTAGCGCAACTGCACTTGTGCTGGCGCATCCCCGAGCTCCTTCTCTGTGGCTTGTGCCAGTGCAGTGCCACTGCACCATGTGCAGATTGTGTGCCGACCTTGCCATATGCAACGGTGCTGCGCCATGGCGCATCACTGTTGTATATCGCCTGGTCCTGGCCCCAGCGCAGCCTAGTTGCACTGTGCCCAGGCTTGCGCCACTGCCTGGTGCATTCTGAATATCTGGGCCCATGTGTAATGCGGTACTTGGTACTCAGGACCAAATACCATCAGTAATGGGGTATGTCATCAAGGCACAGGTCAGGAAGCATAGGACAACCAGGAGCAGTTTCAAAATTCACAAATAGCATTTTATTTTTCTCAATAACAGCAAAATAAAAAAATTAAAATTATTCCGTATAACTATTTACAAAGGCAGTACAAACAAAGAAAACTAAGTCCTTCTTCTGAGGGTATCTCTTATTTCCAAGTTTCAGTCTCTCAGTCTCCTTGTCTCTCTAGCAAAAGCATCGCTGCTCTTTTTATGTCTTTGGGAACTCGTTAAGAGAGCCTGCTTCTCAAAGAATGGTCTTGTCAGTTTCATTCCTTGCAGGTACAGGGTGGTCCTAGAATTGATCTGTTGTTGACAACTCTGCAAAGGGCTTAAAAACTGCATCTCAGGTTAACCCCTTGAGTTCCAAATAGCTTTTTGCAATCATTTCAACAGTATAACTATGTACCGTTTTAAACAAAGAGATCCCAGTATCAGTGACATTTCCACATAAAGATTCACATATATTTTTATACCCGCAGATATGCAAGAGGGAAGAAAAGACAGAAATGGTAAGGGAAGGCAGAGAGATAGCGAGAGGTGGAGAATTGCGAAAAGGAGTGATCAGTTCCTAGGTCTCACGAGAAAATTTGGTTGCGTAACCAGACGGACAAGAGACAGAAAAGGAGAGGCTAGAACAGATCCTTGCATTTAACCCTTTCTGCATAACAAATGGGACAGGGCCTTATTCAACCCTGTCACAGGGTATTTAGTACTAGGGACCAAAGTACATGAATAATGGGGAACCTGGTACTTGGGATCAAAGTCTATGAACAATGGGTGAATTGGTACTTGGGGCCAAATGCCATAAATAATGGGTGGCTTGCTACTCAGTACCAAATACCATGAATAATGGTAGACTTGCTACTTGGTACCAAATACCATGAATAATGTGGGACTCGCTACTTGCAACCAAATGCCTGGAATAATGGAGAACTTCATACTCTGGACCAAATATCATAAAAAATTGGGAACTTTGTACTACCTGACACCAAATATCATAATTAATGGGGGATTTGGTACTAGGGATTAAATACCATGAATAATATGGAACTTGGTACTCAGGACCAAATACAATGAATAATGGGGGACTTGGTACTCAGGACCAAAGTCCATGAATACTGAGGTACTTGATACTTGGGACTAAATACCGTAATTAATGGGGGACTTGGTACTAAGGACCAAGTACCATGAATAATGTGGAACTTGGTACTCAGGATCAAAGTCCATGAATGATGGGGAACTTGGTACTCGGGATCAAACTCCATGCATAACGGGGGAACTAGTACTTAGGATCGAATACCAAAATTAATGGGGAACTTGGTACTCAGAACCAAATATCATGAATAATGGGGAACTTGGTACATGGAACCAAATACAGTAATTAATGGGTGGACTTGCTACTTGGGACTAAAATACCATGAATAATGAGGAACTTGAAACTCAAGAACAAATACCATGCACAATGGGGAACTTGGTGCTCTGGGCCAAAGTCTATGAATAATGGGGGAATTAGTACTTGAGACCAAATACCATAAATAAGGGGAGACTTGGTACTTGGGACCAAATACCACGAAAAACAGGACCTGCTACTCATGACCAAATACCATGAATAATGGGGGCTTGGTATGTAACTCAACTGTTGGAGCATGTGGCTCCATATGTAATTGTGTTTCTATGGATACCTTGTAACTCTTCCGGGTCACTCCTGAAAATAGGCACGTTGCTGTCTAGTGTGCTTACCTGGTTAACAAAAGCAAATAAAATAAAATAAATGTACTTGGGATCAAATACCATGAATGATGGGGACCTGGTACTTGGGACCAAATACCAAATTTTCCACTATTCAGGATATTTATTCTTAGGAATTTAGACACATTTAAAAAATAAAAAAATGAAATAAAAAAGTCTAGCCCTCCCCTGATGGCTGGGACTGGTCCTATGGCTATCCTCTCACACCTAAAATCAGTCATCACACACCCTCCACCTCCCATTCCATCCATACAATGATTCCTAAGTGCACCCAAGGTTGCTGATCTCTGGCATGGTGCCAGAATCTGACACCATCTTTTTAGTCACTTCCACTTCATAGCCTAACCCACTTGTCCCCTCTTCTCAAAGGCCCACTTATTATAAATCGGTCCCCTATCCATGATGGGGGGGCAATAGTACTTAAATTACTGGTTAAATCACTGGATTCCCTTTCCCTACTTCTTTCTTTGCACGTCAGACAGTCATCTGACAGCAGGGCACCCCGGAATGGGGGGGGTCATCTCACCTACTGTCATCAACAACTTGAAACAAGCCCCCCAGACTGCTGCTGTCAGATTACAATCGGATTTATATGAACAGCACGCTATGGGTTAAGGGTAGGCGGAACTGTTTCAGCCTGAGTCAGCTCCCTACCCTTAACCTGTAGCATACAATTGAACTGCTATTGTGACCCCCTGTGGATTAGGATTCAGGAGGGGAGGCCCACTTGTGTTAAATGGAATTTTGGGTTGGGGGAAGCCTTGGGAGGGAAGATGACTGAAAAATCATTGTCTACTCCAGGCACTATGCCAAATACTGGCATTTTTTGTTCTTTTAAGAATTAATGTATGAGGTGGACGGGGTGGGTGGTGGTTGATGACAGGTAGAGAAGAGGTGGCTACCGGACTAGCTCTGTTGCCTTTCCGTGGGATAAAACTGTTTTTTTCTTGTTTTTTTTTTACTTCCCCCATTTATTTTTATGTCAAGTAACAAATAATGAATAGTCACATAGCTGTGGTGCCATTGATCTGTATTCAGTGAATACTCTGGAGAAGGTACACGCATACCCCCAGTGGTGACCATAATGCTTATCATTAGGCCATCAAGCAGCCCGTTATCTTTTATGAACTGAAATCATCTCCTTAAACAAGCAAGAACAAAGGGTGGTGTTAAGGCACCTGGCACACTGTCAAACAAAATCCAAACCTGTGAAACCCAATCTTGTGATGCTGGCTGCTTTCTGCAAGGCACAGAATCAACTGCTGTAGAGTTAATCATAAAGGACTGGGGCAGTGGCATTCTCAGACTTCGCCTTTGCACACCTGGTGCCACATTCTTAATATATCCCCCCCATGGGGTTAGAGGTGCCTTATTTGAGCATTGGGATGTGCACAGTTGGGATACTGGGTGGGACTTTTCATCCCTGTAAAGGTTTAATAGTTCTGCCACCCCAGGGAGCTGCTGGTGCGGGTGTACCCTGGAGGTAGTGCTGAATATAAGGGAAGAGTATGGGAAAAGAGAGAGAGGGGGGGGGAGTGAGTTGGATCAGGATCGAGGGAGGCAGCTGCCTCTTGAGCGGCAGGATAGTTTTTCTCTCGGGAAGGAACACTGGTATATCAGCTGGGGAACATGGCAGTGGCCACTCAATTTGGACTCCCCCCACTTTGGGGGCAATAGACAGCCACCCCTGTGGCAGGAAGGTGGTCAGGAGAGATGAGGCTTCAGGGAGAGTGAAGTGGCAGCTGAGATGAGGATGGGTCACTGTGAGCCTTCAATGGGGCCATTGCCTGAGGATTTATGGAGAGCCTGTGACAGAGTGTGCACTGGCCGAGTGGGAAGCAGAATGCCCCGACCTGAAGTATGGACCAGTGGGAGGAGGGAGCAGTAACCCTGAGGTGAGAGGCTTGCTGAACTGTTCCAGTGATTGATTATGACCTGTGGGATAGTGAAGAACTGGCCCAGAGGTGAGAGGCCAGGCTGAGCTGAGAAGATGTCAGCAAGGCATTTTTGGACTGTGGGGAGAGCAACTCAGCAGTACTGGGTGCTTTTCCTTCTTACAGTGTGAACTGTGGTTTGGGGCTGTCCTGATCACGCTCCAGTGCATGGGCTTATTGTGAAGGGACTCAATCAATTGTGTGACCTCCACGGTCAGGAACAATGTGCTGCCCCCCTTGTGTTAAAATAGGAACTGCTCTATAAAGTGCTGTACTTTTATTGTACCAAGTTTATTAAATTTGGGATCCCATTGTTCTTTAAGTCAGAGAGAGTTGTCTCATTCTTTAAGACATGCTGATGTTGTTGTCTAACCACTGCTTTCCTCCCAGACCAGTACCTCGAGGGGGTCAGCGGACCACCCCCCCCTTTCTGTCATGGAGACTTGCATGAACGCAGCCATCTTGGAAGGTGTTCTGCTGCTGCGGCCGCCCCTTCCCCATGGATATTCAACATCACATCCCTAGGCAAGTGAAAGGGGGTGGGCTTACATTAAAAACATAAACAAACACATGGCCAGCCCACTAATGCAGAGGGCTGAGGTGTGAGTGCCTCACCTACCACCATGCCGGCAACCTGGTTTTAGGAACAGATGTGGATCGCTCGGGGGATGGCCGGTGAGGGAAGACTGAGCGTTGCTAAGATTGGTATCTTCTCTTGGGGGTGGGGCAAGATGGCTCGCACCTTGTCTGCCACCTGGAGGTATCCGGATGGCAGTGCATGTGAGCCATACAAAAAGGGGAGGAACCCACTCACTTGGCGGGGGTGGCATCTTCACGGAGGTAGAGCTCGCACATCGCACCCACTGCACATGATGTGCGCCAGGGCAAAAACTGGTGGAAACCCCCCCCCCAGTGAAGACCGACTACTGGCAGGCCCCACACCGGGGAACAGGCACCCCTACAGTCCTGTGGCAGAGGAGGATGGAGGCAGATAAGTTCTGGAAAAACCCAGTGATGGGGCTGGGGGAGTTGGTCAGAATGGGGCAACCAGGGGTGGATAAGGAGGATACAATGTATATGGAAAAAAAAAAAAACAATAAAACACCAAATAGGACCGAAGCAGCAGCATAGTGGTAAGCAATAATCCATAACAGGATGTGCAGTAAGGCAGACCTTAACGCATGCCTCAGGTGGATTGTTAAGTGCGAGGTGCATCAAAGGTTTTCAACCTCCTGGGAAATGTAGTAATATCTGTCTTATTGCACACCCTGAAGTGGGTTATTGTGATTACAAAATTGCTTGTTTAGGCTGAAAAATGTCTAAAAGGCATTTTAAATTTGACTTGGAGCCAGCTGTGCCGTAAGACAAATCTTACTGCACTGTCACATGACATGCTTCAACCAATCGTGTTCTCTTTTCAGTACCATTTTACAAGAGAATATCACTATCGCCTGGGAGATCAGAGGTTCATGTTCGAGCCCTGGAGTTCCATGGTGAGGGTAGCTTTAAGAATCACGGGGATGAGGTGTGTGGTTCTTGTGGAGAGAGAACCTGGCGGGCCACCTGGCATTCATACACCCCCTGCTGGATGGTCATGGAGGGGGACTTGCACTTACTGGAAGTGTAGCAACTTCCTTGCCCTATGAGCCAGAGGGTGGGTAAAGTCATGGTGGCCCCTGCATCAGGGCAGAGGACAGTGCGAACCAGGAAGGGGAAAATGATAAAAAAAAAAAAGAAAAAAAAAGACATTACATAAAAGTGTTATGGAGTACTAGTATGTATAGACTTTCAGCTAGTCAACTTATAGTTTGTGGTTTTAAATGGTTATGTGGTCGTATAAGCTGTTAAACACTGTTGTGTATATGGATATATAATCTGTAACATTGAAGAATCTCACACAAAGCTGAGTTAAAACAAGCATTTGTCAATGCCGAATGTTGCTTGCTTGTATGTACTGTTTAGGTATTTGGAAGTCATTGGAGTGCAAATACTGAAAATTCGCGAACTTCTGGCGTCTCTGCGAGAAGGAATTAGCGCCCAGCGCCGCTTGTAAAACAGTCATTTTAGGAATTTTTTCACCAAATTTTCAACAGAGCCATTTTAAGACCTCTGCTCATGAACAGTGTCACTGTGATTTTCTTAATGTGTCCCATACATTGATTTAAGATTACGACTGCAGCGTATCAGCGCCACATGGCGGAAACACATTTTGGGCAAGATGTGAAAATGACAGCTGTACTGTGTCTAAGCAAGGAGGTGTGGTAAAATGGCAATGTTGAAATCTGGAGTGAAAATATTGAACATTTGCAACTTATGGTCGTGGGAACTGCATAGCGGCTAAATTAAGACAGACATTTTTAGGAATTTTTCACCAAATTTTCAACATAGCCATTTTAAGACCTCTGCTCATGGACAGTGTCACTGTGATTTTCTTAATGTCCCATACATGGATTTTGCACACTGACTGCTCCATTGTTGCGTACATGGAGTGAAACACATTTTGGGCAAGATGTGAAAAATGACAGCTGTACTGCTCATAAGGAGGTGTGGTAAAATGGCAATGTTGGAAATCTGGAGTGAAAATATTGAAAATTTGCAAATTTACGAGCGTGCATAGGAACTGCGCAACGCATGCTCGTAAAACAGTCATTTTTAGGAATTTTTTCACCAAATTTTCAACATAGCCATTTTAAGACCTCTTCTCATGAACAGTGTCACTGCGATTTTCCTAATGTGTCCCTTACATTGATTTCGCATACCGACTGTGCCATTGTGTGCTACATGGGCGTAACCACGTTTTGGGCAGGATGTGAAAAATGACAGCTGTACTGTTCATAAGGAGGTGTGGTAAAATAGCAATACTGAAAATCTGGAGTGAAAATATTGAAAATTCGTGAACTCACGTGCGCTCGTAAAACACTCATTTTTAGGAATTTTTTCACCAAATTTTTAACAGGCTTTTCGAGAGCCCACCTTAAGAACACTGCAGTGTCGTTTCGTTAATCAACCCTGAAAGGTGATTTTGTGCAGTGACAGCGAAATCACCCTTCCGGCCCTATTAACGCCATGACAGTGCAAGAATTCATGAGGAGGGGTCCCAAAAAACCCCTGTTGAAAATTTGGGCCCAAAATTCCCAAAAATGCCTGAGATATGCAACAAAGTTGAAAAAAACCTATTTATTCCATTATACAGCGTAGCGGCATTTCCTCAGTTCGGCGTCGGCTTTGAAGAGTGCAGATGTGTTCCTGGTCCACCAATGATGGTCGCGATGAGCTCTGGAGGTAAGTATGGGGTGAGGGGAGGTGTGGGGAGGCAGGGTGCGCAGTGGGTGGGTGTGGGTGAGGGCAGTGAGACTGCGAGTGACCGTGTTTTTATTTACAGGGTTTTTTTTGGTTTTCTTTGTGATTAAGATGACACGGGACGTTTGCCATGCTGGGGTGGGATCCCAGCATGGCAGCTGGAAAGGCTGTTTGGGGGGGCTGGAGCTGGCGTGGGATTGGGCACCCCGCTATTGCACAAGATTTGCCATTGGGGTGGGCTCCCAGCTTGGAACCTGGAAAGGTTTTTTTGGGGCGTAGCAGCGTGGAGCCAACAGGGATTGGGCACCCCGCTGGCTATAACATTTTTGCCACGCTGGGTGGGCTCCCAGCATGGCACCTGGACAGCTTTTGTGGGGAGGGGCGGGAGCGGACAGGGGATTGGGCACCCCCATGGGCCATACAGTGTGTGCATGGGGGGAGGGAGGGAGCGCATCAGCATGCAATATGCGTGCTTGCGTGCATGTGTGTGTGGGGGGGGGAGCTCTGCTCACTGAAGCGGAGCTCTCCCTTTCAACTGTATGCCACTGCATTTTCAACGCTGTCATAGACAGCTGCAGCAGTCATTAGAGAACTGCGGCCGCACCTGCAAAGTCACTGACTGAATTGGAAGACGGGGTGCCACACCTACAAAAACTCGGATGATGGCACTATGTTTCTTGTACATGCGTGCAAGCAACATCAAAAACAGAAAAGAGGTTGTCCTGGTGGCTGTGCAGTGGGGGAGGTGTAAAGCATGATGTACACCTGAGGGTGAGACCCAAGTTCGATAATGACCTCAGGGGCCCCAACTGAGAAAGGCCACAGCCCCTGGTTCTCTTCCTCACTTTGACCCGAGTTTTGCAGTAGTGCTCCTCAACATCTGCAGCAGAACTGCAGAAATAATGGACTGTTGTCTAACACAGTATATGATGTGACTGGTAATAGGGCTTCTGAACAACCAAATATGGTGAAAAAACTCTTGAATTGTGGACCATGTATTGTTTATTAAATACAGTATTAACAAAAATGGTAAACTGTGTAGCAACATAAAAAGTTCTGCGGCAGGATAGACATTCTCCAGATGCAGAACTGGGGAATTCCATGATCCCTGGCTAACAGTGCTTTTTTTCCTTTTCTTTTGCCACTGTAATGAAACAATTACTTTGGAATTGCTTTCTTGGGTCTGTGCTCGTTTGACAACCTTCAGATGGAAGTGTTGTTTTTTTTTTTGTAAATGTAGTTTTTAACTGAACTAATATTCAATGTCTGCATGTTCCAGTTCTATATATTAAATAAAAGCATTTTTGCCAAACCACCGGCTCACCATTAGAACTACTGCTTGTGACGCCGACAACCTGGGTTTGAAAGTGAGCCTGGGGTGCCCGAGGGCTGGTCAGGGGAGGGGGGAGGACAGAGCGTCCCAATGACTTCTCTTCTCCTCTGGAGGGGAAGGTAGGACATTGCCCAGTACTTGACTGGTCCCTTTGAGGAGGCAAGGGGTTTGGCAGCAAGAAACTTGGTAGTTCAGGGAGGCAGGCAGACATAGACAAGTACACTGCAACATCATTGTACACTGTGCTTCCCAGGAGGAGAAAAAGAACAGGTTACTTACCTGTAACAGTAGTTCTAGGAGTGGTATATGTTGTTCATCCACACTCATTGACACGTCCCCTTCCACTTTAAATTCTACCGGAATTCTTCAAGCTGGCTCCTCCCACCCACCCGGGTGGTATGTACCTCGGCTCTGTCTCGTGACGCCAGATCTTAGCCCACTGGAAGCCAGGTGTTGTGTGTCCGCAGCTGGTGAGGTTGGGTGGGTCCATGTGGATGAAAAACATATACCACTCTTAGAACTACTGTTACAGGTGAGTAACCTGTTCTTTTAGGAGCGTGGATATGTTCATTCACACTCTTTGGCAGACTCCTTGCAGTTCTCTGGGAGGAGGGAGGCAAAGCGCACACCCCCCACTTAGGGAACAGAGATTGGAGAACTGAGGCCCCAAAACCAGCATCCCGGCATGACTCAAGGTCGATGTGGTAATGGGTGATGAAGGTGTTTGCTGACTTCCAGGTAGCAGCCTGGCAGATTTCCTGGATAGGGATGTACCTGGAAGCAGCCACCGATGCAGTAGTATGCAGGGTAGAATGAGCTCTTATCCCTCTGGGAGGTTCTTTGCCCGCCAACTCATAGCACAGACCTATGCATGATGTGATCCACCTTGCAATGGTCCATTTTGCTGCAGGTCTGCCAGAAGCAGCTTCAATGTAGGTAACAAACAGCTGGTGAACCTCTCCCCGAATTTCCGCCATCCTCTCCTTATAATAGGAGAGTGTTCATCTCAGGTCCAGAGTACAGAGCCTGTACTCAGCCTCCGAGGTGTAATTAGGGTAGTAAACCTGCAGAGTTAACACCTGGTTAAGGTGAAACTCTGACACCACCTTCGGAAGGAACTCTCAGGTGGCGGAGTAGGACAACCTTGTCCCTGTGAAAGACCAGATAAGGGGAGTCCACTGAAAGTGCCTGAAGCTCCCCTGTCCTTCTGGCAGATGTGATAGCCACCAGGAAGGCCGTCTTCCACGACAAGTGTGACAAGGCACACTTGTGCATTGGTTCGAATGGCTTGCCCATGTGCTTTGCCAGTACCAGCAGTAGATCCCAAGGAGGTGGAGGTTCACACACCGGAGGGGATATGTGATCCAGGCCTTTGAAGAAGCGCCTGAACACTGTCTCCTGCACCAATGTTGACTGACCAGCCTGCGCCCGGTAAGCAGAGATGGCTGCCAGGTGCACCCTAAGGGTCGATGACCGTAGACCCCCCTTTGGAGAAAGACCAAAGGTAGCCGAGAATGTTAGCCACTGGACAGGACAAAGGGTCCAGACCCCTGCTCTGATACCAAGTACCTCAGGGCTCAGTACTGGGTCCAGTCCTCTTTAACGTCTTTATAGGTGACATTGCAGAGGGTCTGGAGGGAAAGGTGTGCCTCTTTGCAGATGACACAAAGATCTGTAACAGAGCTGATACACAAGGGGGGGGTAGAAAGGATGAGAAGGGACGTGGCAAGGTTGGAGGAATGGTCAGACATATGGCAACTTAGATTCAATGCAAAGAAGTGCAAAGTAATGCACCTGGGAAACAAAACCCAAGAGAAGAGTACACAATAGCAGGGGAAAACTAACAACAACAAAACGGAAAGAGACTTGGGGTAGTCATATCAGATGACCTAAAGGTGGTAAGCAATGTGAGAAGTCAGTAAGGAGAGCCAGGGTGATACTGGGATGCATAGGACAGGGCATCACAAGTAGAAAAAGGGAAGTGGTTATCCCTCTGTAAAGACAGTTGGTGAGACCCCATCTGGAATACTGTGTGCAGTTTTGGAGACCCCATCTACGCAAGGACATAGACAGGATGGAAGCAGTCCAGAGGAGGGCAACTAAAATGGTGCAGAGTCTGCATCAGAAACCATATGAAGAGAGACTGGGAGAGCTTAATATGTATACCCTTGATGAAAGGAGGGACGGGGACATGATAGAAACTTTAAATACCTCAGGGAATCAACAAAGTCCAGGAGGGTAGCATCTTTCAGAAAAAGAGATGTGTAAGAACAAGGGGCACAATTTAAAGATAGAGGGGGGACGGCTCAGGGGTAATATGAGGACATTTTTTTTCATGAAGAGATTGGTGGATGCATGGAACCGCCTTCCTGGGGAGGTTGTTGGGTCTAAAACAGTGGGGGAATTCAAACATGCATGGGACAGACATAAGACAATTGTAGTGGGGGGGTGCAGGAAGTAGGCTGTTGGTTAACTAGAATCTGCAGCTTATCTAATAGGAAGGGAAATGGGCAGACTGGGTGGGCCAAGTGGTCCTTATCTGCCGTCAAAGTCTATGTTTCTATGTTTCTAGATGGAAAACCTTTTCCATTTGAAGGCATAACATTTCCTGGTTGATTCCTTTCTGGATGCCTCCACCATGGTGTAGACAACCTCGGAAAGACACAGAGCCTGGAACTCTAGCTGCTCAGGTACCAGGCTGTGAGGTGCAGGGATTGAAGGTCCGGATGGAATAGCTCCCCCTAACTGAGTGATATCAGGTCCGGGCATGTGCAAAGCCGCTCCGGGGGCCTGCAGCTGAGGCTGAGGAGATCTGGATACCAGAACTGGTGCGACCAGTCTGGGGCTACCAGAATCACCTTTGCCATGTCCCTCCTCACCTTGAGTAACACCTTGTGGATCAAGGGAAATGGAGGGAAAGCGTAGAGGAGGCCTGGGGTCCACGGCCTCGAGAAGGCATCCCCCTGCAGCAAGCCCTGCTGAGGGGGGCGGACAGGAGACAGCCTCAGCTTGGTGTTTTCCCTGGAGGCAAACAGGTCCACCATCGGTTTGCCCCAATGGGAGAACAGACTGTAAGCTACCTCTGGATGGAAAGATCACTTGTGGGATGTCTGGCCTAAGCGGCTGAGAGCATCCGCCAAATGGTTCGAGGCTTCTGCCACGTGGATGGCTAGGAGAGCCACCTCCAATCGGCTCACGAGGGTCCAGATGTGGAGCGCCTCCTTGCACAACAGACGGGAGTGTATGCCGCCCTGTTTGTTGAGGTAGTACATGGTCGTGGTATTGTCTGTCTGGACTTGAACCACTTGACCCCAGAGCTGAGGAGCGAAAGCTGACAATGCCAGTCTGACTGTTCTGAGCTCCAAAAGGTTGATGTGGCATCGGGACTCCTCAGAGGTCCAGAGTCCATGGGCCCTTTCTTCCCCCATGTGGGCTCCCCAGCCCACAAAAGAGGCATCAGTCATGAGGACGACTGTCAGCTCAGGGCGGACAAATGGGATCCCTTCCTGCAACCGGTCTGGGGCGGTCCACCATTGGAGTGTGTCCCACATCTTCTGGGTTACAGTGATCAGCTGGTCGAAATGATTGTGGCACTGAGTCCACTGGGTGGCCAGCTCCCACTGGAGGGGACGCATGTGCAGTCAGGCCCAACAGACCACTGAGGTGCATGCCGCCATGTAACCCAGAAGGTGCAGAAAGTCCCGGGCAGGGCGCAAGTGCCCAATCAGAAATGATTGGGCAAAGGGGGAAAGAACCTCCACCCTGTCCTTTGGGAGCCAAGCTCTGGCTTGACAAGATCGAGCTCTGCTCCAACGAAGCCCATCACATGAGAAGGCATGAGTTCCGACTTGGCCTCATTGATCAGGAGGCCGAGTTGAGAGCAGGTCTGGAGGGCCAGGTCCCTGGACCTCTCCACCTCCTGCTGGGTGGAACCTGATATGAGCCAATAGTTGAGGTAGGGGTAAATTCTGACCCCCTGACGCTGGAGATGGGCCGCCACCACTGCAATGCATTTGGTGAAGACCCATGGGGCCGATGAAAGGCCGAACAGCATAGCTCGGAACTCGTACAGGGTCCCTTCGACCCTGAAGTGGAGGAACCGCTGATAGGACAGATGGACTGGGACATGAAAGAACGCGTCCTGCAGATCCAGTGAACAGAACCACATGTTTCACTTCCAAGGATGGTATGATCTGGGACAGAGTGACCATCCGAAAGGTGCGTGACCTGAGATATTGATTCAAGTCATGCAGATCTAGAATGGGGCACCAGACCCCAGTTCGCTTGGGCACCAGGAAGTACCTGGAGACAAAGCCTGGGTCTGCTGGAGGATCCGCTACTGGGGTTACTGCCTCCTTGAGGAAGAGTCGAGAAATGTCGTCTCTGAGGGCCGACTGGGTCTGAGTGGATACTCTTTCCTCCCGAGTGGTGCGGGCTCAGCTTGGAGGGTACTGCTCGAATTCCAGAGGCAGTCCCTGACAGACCACTTCGAGAACCCACCTGTCCGAAGTGACAGCAGACCAGGTGGAAAGGAAGTGGTGGAGCCGGCCCCCCATGGGAGGATCCAGAGCTGAGGTGATAGGAGAGGATTTGACAGCCCCCACCCCGTCACTGAGCAGGCTTGGAGGAGGAGGATCCAGGACCTGAACCTCGGCCTCTTTTATGGGCCTGTTGGGGTCCGGGCCTGGGCCGAGGGTGCCAAGCTTGAGCCTGATGCTGATGCTGGTGCTGCTGTCTCCCTTGGAAGAAGGAATGCTGAGCCGCAGGGGAAGAGTGCCAAAAGAGCTTCTTCTGCTGCTGGCTCTTACCCAAAGAACCCTTGACAGAAGTAGCATCTAAGGTGGCATTGGACTGCTCAAGGCACTGAAGGTGACCGGCCACTCCTGGGCCAAACAAGTTGGTCCAGAGGAAGGGCATGTCAGCTAATTTATGCTGAGTATCTACCAGAAGGGAGGAGAGCCTCAGCCAAGCCCTGCGACGAGAAGCTACTGCTGCAGCCATCGAACGGGCACAGGGATCTCCAATGTCCAGAGCCGTCTGAAGCTGCTGTTTGGCAACATCTCACTCTCTGACTCCGGACCTGCTTGACCATTGTTTGCATGTCCGCGGGGAGATGTGGGAGGACCTCATCCAACGATCCAAGAAGGGCGTGGGAGAAGTGTGCCATGATGACAGCCGAACTTGCCAGACGAAGACCCAAGGAGGAAGCCGCATAGACCTTCCTGGCTGAGTGGTCCAAAAGCTTGGACTCCTTATCAGGAGGTCAGTCAGTGTCAACAGAAATGAAAATTACGTACTTACCGTAATTCTTGATCTTCTTGGACGAGTCTCCACCACTCATTCACACTATTGGGATCTGCGCCAGAGGCACTAGGACCCATTGGGAGCAAACTTTTTTGCTGGAGGGTCGGCGCCAGAGATGGTGCTGCGAGGAACAGCGCCACGAGCCCTAGCTCGTGCAGTAATGACTATCTCGGCGTCGACCCTCCAACAGCCTCAGTACCTTTTTTACCAAGGAGGTGCAGCATAACTAACCTAGAAGGGTAGCCTAACCTAAAACCCGGACATAAGATAGTCCGGGCGACCCGTGTAAGAAGGGTCAACAAAGAAGTCTTCACAGCCTAAAGATTTGAGGGAGCAAAGACCAACAAGAAAGGTGAGCTCGGGATGGAGGGTGGGCGTGTGAATGAGTGGTGGAGACTCATCCAAGAAGATCAAGAATTACGGTAGAGTGCAGTAATTTTCATATCTTCCTGGACATAAGTCTCCACCACTCATTCACACTATTGGGAGAGTACCGAGCTAATAATCCCGAGAGGGCGGCAGGAGAGACCAAGAGCTCACGTTTCTAGGACAGAAGTCCATTGAGGATGGCTCTGCCAAAGGAAGAATGCCGTCTGGCATGGACATCCAGTGCATAATGTTTAACAAAAGTATGCACTGAGCTCCAGGTGGCCGCATTACAGATGTCTGCGATGGGCATGTTGCGGATTTCCACTAGGGATGCCGCGACCGCTCTGGCAGAGTGAGCGTAAACTCTACCCTCCAACTTAACCTGCGCTATGGAATAGCAGTGACGAAGGCACGCCACTAGCCATGATGAGATACATCTGATAGCGACAGGTTGACCCAGCCGGGTCTCACTGAAGGAAACGAACAGTTGCTGAGCTTTGCGAAAATCCTTGGTTCTATCTAGATAGAAACACAAGGCCCTCTTAACATCCAAAGAATGAAGAGAACGTTCCCCTTCATTTTGGAAGTCCGCAAAATAAGAGGGAAGGACCAAAGGTTGGTTTAGATGAAATTCTGACACAACCTTAGGAAGAAATTTAGGTGAGTATGAAGAACTACTTTGTCCTTATGGAACACAGTATACGGAGGGTCTGTGACCAGGGCATGTATCTCAGAGACCCTGTGGGCTGAGGTAATGGCCACTAGGAAGGCAGTCTTCCAGATGAGAAATTTTAGCTCACAGGTAGCCAAAGGTTCGAAAGGTTTCCGGGTGAGCATGTCTAGCACAAGATTAATGTCCCAGGCTGCGACTGAACGTCTTGTAGGGGTCTGGTATGCAGAATCCCCTTAAGAAATCTCTTAACCATAGGTAACTGAGCCAGAGTTAAGGAAATAATGGGCTTATGATACGCTGAAATGGCACTAAGATGAACTTTGACTGTAGAGTACTGCAGACCCGAATTTGAGAGGTCCAAAAGGTACTCCAAAACCTTATCTGGTGGACAGGAAAAGGGATTTAAAGAGGACTTTGCACACCAGAGCAAAAAATGCTTCCACTTGGCTGTGTAAGTTTTCCGAGTGGCTGGCTTCCATGCAGCCAGAAGAATATCTGAAACTCTTCGAGAGACATTGAACCGGTTTACTTTGACCTCTTCAGGAGCCAAGCATGAAGGTGAAGTGATCTCAGGTTGGGATGGACCACCGGTCCTTGAGTCAAAAGGTTCATCTGCAGGGGAAGTGGTCTCGGAGGAACTGCCAACATATTGTTGAGTAGTGGAAACCACAGCTGCTGAGGCCAAAAGGGAGCAATGAGAATCACCTTGAGTGTGGAGAGCCTGACAGTGAGCTCCCCACCCCATTAGGGATGCGTCCGTGGTAATGGAGATCTGATGGTCCAGAGGAGCAAAGGGATACCCCTCCAGGAGATTGCTCTCTTGAGACCACCAGGTGAGTGACCTCCTTAAGGGCTCTGTCACCTTGATGAGATAGGACTGCGGGTAAGTGGTTGGGGACCACTGAGTACTGAGCATCCACTGGTGGTTCTCATGTGCAGACGTGCTAGGGGTACAGTGAACACTGAGGACGTCATGAGGCCTAGCATCCGTTGCATCGAGAGAGCTGAGACTGAGCTGTTTTCCCCGATGTGACGGGCCATCTGAAGGATATCATTCCTCCTGTCTTCTGGAAGAAAAGCCTTCGCACAGGTGTCCAGAAGAGTTCCTATAAAAAGGAGCCTCTGGGAGGGCTGCAGTTGCGATTTCCTGAGGTTGAGCAGAACTCCCATGGACGTAAGGAAGCGCGAGGCCGTCTCCACGGCGTCCAGAGTCCCTTGCCTGGAAGGGCTTGCTAGAAGCCAATCATCCAGATAAGGAAACACCTGAATTCCGACCTTTCTGAGGTGTGCTGCGAGAACTGCACAACATTTTGTAAAAACTCGTGGCGCCGAGGATAGCCCAAAGGGCAGGACTCTGAACTGATAGTGCTGTCCCAGAGCCACAAATTTCAGGAATTTGTGATGCCTCGGGTGAACAGGAATGTGCTGGCAAGCGTCCTGCATATCTAGGGAGGCTAACCAGTCGTGTTGGTGGAGCAGAGGTAACAGGGTTCCCAGAGAAATCATTTTGAATTTCTCTTTGGGGAGAAATTTGTTTAGCTTTCTGAGATCTAGAATGGGGCGCATACCGTCGGACTTCTTTGGAACCAGAAAGTAATGGGAGTAGAACCCCGTGTTTCGTTGGTGCGTTGGCACCACTTCTACTGCCCTGTTGTTCAGAAGGCCCTGAATCTCGGCGGTGAGAAGGTCTGACTGAAGGGTTGACAGCCTGGGCTGCCGTTTGGGGGGACGATCCGGGGGGGTCTCCACAAGATTGAGTGAATACCCCTCGTGAATTATCCGAAGGACCCATTTGTCTGAGGTTATGGACTTCCACTGGTTGTAGAAGTGCATCAGACAACCTCTCACCGGAGAGGAAAAGTCCACCTCGGGCAGCTGAGATGGAACTTGGGCCGGCAATTCATAAGGAAGCGCTGGGCGCTTTGGGCCCTTGCGCTTTCTGTTGCGCCTTCTTTTGAGGCTGGGCAGGTTGATTCTTATGGAAACTTCCTCTGCCTCTGCCTCGAAAGGACTGGCGATTATGAAACTGTCGTTTACTGGCATGCCCTCGAGAGGGGGCAGGAGGGGGCCGAGCCAACTTAATGGCTGACCTAGTCTTTTGTGTAGCTTCTAGAGCTTGCTCTACCTGAGGACCAAAAAGATATGCACCGTCAAAGGGCAATGCCATCACCTGCTGCTGCGCATCATTCGTAAAGCCCGAAGTGCGCAGCCAGGAATGACGCCGGGTGCAAATACCAGCAGCCGCTGAACGGGAAGCAGTGTCAAAAGCATCCATGGCTGCTTTAACCTGCTGGTTATTAGATTCAATACCTCTGGTAATGGTTTGAAGAAGCTCTGGCTTTGAATCCGACTCGCAGGGCTTCAACCGCTCTGTTTAATAGAATGCCACAGGATATATCTGTATTGAGAAAAATAGCCTTGGTAACTGGCACACGCATACTTAGAGTAGAAGCAGCAAAGACTCTCTTACCTAAGGTGTCTATCTTACGAGATTCTTTGTTAATAGGTCGAGCTGTAGTAGCTTGAGGAAGAACGACCTTATCATTCTCTGCCAGGACTACAATAGGATCCCAAAAGGCTTGAGATGCCAAAATGGGACGATCCTTGGGGCTGAATATTTCCTATCAATGGATTTAGCCACCGAAGGGTAAGAGCAGGATTATTCCATACCATTTGAGACAGCGTCTGAAGGAAAGCTGAATTGGAGGAGTCAAATCCGAGGGATCTCCGAGGCATGAAGATATTGGAGTCTCAACAATTTCCCAGGATCGATCTGTAGTCTGAGAGAAAGTATGGAACTCAGATTTTGCAACAGAGACTTAAAGGATAGGTCCTCGACCACAGGCTCTGCAGCAGTAATAGATCCTGCTTCGTCCACTTCATCACCCAACCGAAGGTCTGGGTCAGGCTCAAAGTCATCTCCTGACAGTCCAGGAGGGACTGTATGGACAGGAAAGGAATGAAATTCAGAAGGGAGGAAGAAGGAAGCAAGTGAAAAGAGAGTCCCGAGCCCGGTGCGGGCGCATGGCACCGGGAAACGGCCGCCGAGGCCATGCGGCGCCGAAGCTGCGGTGCGAGGGCGGCACGAGTGCAGTATCGACATTGAGGCGGGCGCCGAGGGTGCCGAAACACCCTAGACTCAAAAACAGGTTTTGAAGGAAGAAGAGCAGGAGATAAGGGCATCGGTGTGGCCCCTCGCGCCAGCCATGTGGGGGGACACTAAAACGAGTCGACGGCAGGAAGAAGGTGCCTTGCGACCAAGAAGGTCCAACCGCCCTACCTGGTCGCCAAGAGCCCAAGGCCCACGAGCGACCGAGCCAGGTAGCCGAACCAACCTCCGAGCCCATTGCTCCATAAGAGCGGCCCACTGATGAAACTGCTCATCTGAAGACCTACCTGCGGGCGGGGTAGGGTTCCGATGTCGAAGCTGTCGGCTACCAGAAGCAGAGGCTGGCGACTCACAAGGAGGAGACCGGCAACTAGCCCCGATAACCGAGCGTCTACGTGCAGACATATCAGAGGGCGACCTCAAGTGATGCCTTCTCTTTTTAGACCTGTGGGCCGAAGAAGAGCTCGAGGCCGAATGGTGCCGAGAGTGCGACCGTTTATTTTTATGCTTCCGGGGGGACCGCCCATCCCCTCGGGCATTGGACTGACCATTGTCAGACCCTCCCGCCGGAGAAGGCGGCGGACCGGACCCAGCCCGACTGACTGAACAGCTTTCATACGAAGTCTCCCTACTGTCACCTGACCTGCTCATGGTCGACTCCGTCAAGGTAGGCTGAGACTTCTTTATTGTATTTATTTCAAAAATAAGAATAAATTTAAGCGATACTGTATCGAGATAATACTACAAAATAATAAAAACTGAAAACTATGCTGCTAGTTTGAAGTTTGACTCTGATTAATGCGACATCATCACTGAAGTGCACTCACGGGAGAAAAAGGAACTGAGGCGGTTGGAGGGTCGACGCCAAGATAGTCGTTACTGCACGAGCTAGGGCTTGTGGCGCCGTTCCTTGCGGCGCCATCTCTGGCGCCGACCCTCCAGCAAAAAAGTTTGCTCCCGATGGGTCCTAGTGCCTCCGGCGCAGATCCCAATAGTGTGAATGAGTGGTGGAGACTTATGTCCAGGAAGATCTGCCAGTACACCTGAACACAGAGGCAGTCACCAGGCTCTTGGCCGAAGGGTGCTCCGTGAACCCCGCTAGGGACCCCATGGGCACAGCGTACTTGCGGGCCATGCGGGCAGATGGAGCTGGACAAGAGGCAGGACACTGCCAAAATTCAACAGCCGGGCCAACAATGACTTCAGCCTCAGGAAGGGCCTCTGTCGGGGTATCCCCTCTCTTAAGGATGTCTGTAAGAGGGTACTCCACCTTTTTTTGGATAGGCTCCAGGGGCATCCCTGTAGATTCAGAGATAAGGCGAAGGATCCCTTGGAAAGATGAGGGACCTTCCTCTGTCTCTAGGCCAGTGGTCAATTCATCATTCCCTGGATGAGCATGTAAACTGGTGACATTTGAATCTGAGGAATTTGGATACAATGGCCTACCGCCCAGGTCACTCTTGGCTTCCTGGGGGCAATCTGGAGTGACAGTGACCGACAAGCACTGGGGAATCCCGGTATCCAGTTTGTCATCCTTAGAAGCAGCCCCTTCTACAGGCTGTTTAGGTGGTGGTTCCACCACAATTGGTGGAGAGACCATTCTTGGCCGAACTGGTGGTTTTGCTGGCCCCACGGGTGGGGGAACCGAAGGTTTAGGTTCCACAGGAGTCGGCTTCGGCCTAGGAGGCAAAAGCCCAGTAATGGCCAGGGTAGGAACCAGGGTAGGCTTGTGCCTGGACAAAATTAGCTGTTGCCACATGAGGTCCTCATGGCACTGATGGACTTTCCGACGGAGCCTCTCCTCATCCGAGAAGGACGAGGACGACCGATGGCATTGCCTTTTTTTAGAGCATTTATGGCTCTTCCTCAGCCTGTTGGATGAGGGGGTCCTAGACCTCGATCGAGATCAGGCAGGCCGACTCGGTCGCTCGGGAGACACCGGTGGGCCAGTGATTTCCCGGGGTCCGGGACCGATTCCTCGATGGGAACTCCAGAAGGCTGGGTTTCCTCATCAGGGAAGATGAGGACCGGGGTCCTCTCCAAGGAGTCATCGACCGGAGCCAGTGACAGCGGATTGATTGGGTCGATAACTATTTTGACCTCATCGACCACACCCTTGGTCGGCTGGTTCCACAGGAGGTCCAAGAAGCCAGCGGCCGAAGAAGCAATCTCGACCGAAGTCAATTCCGCATGCTCCTGGGACTGAGACCTCTCCCAGTCCCAAGATCATCTTCATCGAGATGAAGACATACTCGGATCCTTCTCCCACTTACGGGATCGAGAGGACTGCGAGCCCGCAGGAGCCTCTCCCTTGGTAGAGAGAGACTGGCACAGCTCCCAGAAGGAACCCGAGAAGGTGGAGCCCAGGTTGAGTGGAACAAAGAAGCTCCGAGATTCACCAGTGCGAGCCACTTCTTCCTTGAATGCTTGCAGGCATTCCAGTTCTTTGGCGGCTCCCACAACCATGGAAACCGCCTACTGGGCCTCCTTGGATATCACAGGAGGGGGTTTCTCTTCTCCGGTCTCCCCAGTTTAAGGCATGCGAGACGGTCATCCAGGAGATTGGGATGGAAGACCAAGCAGGAACTGCAGGATAAGGTGTCAAGGTTGACACTGAGGCAGTAGACGCATGCAGCATGGAGATCGGTACGCAACATCTTTTGGCCGCACGAGCACCTGCGAAATCCGGCAGAAGATTTATCTTCCATGATCGAAGATGCGAAAAGGCGATTGCTAACTCAAATTAATCGAAGTTTCGGTTGAAAGCTAGGGCCTATGAAATGCATGAGCATAAGGGAGGCAACCTGATTCTTCCAGCAGAAAGGAAGATCTGGTGTCATGGGGCGGAGCTGAGGTATATAACACTCGGGTGGGTGGGGGAAGCCAGCTTGAAGACTTCCGGTAGAATTTAAAGTGGAAGGGGGACATGCCAATGAGTGTAGATGAACAACATATCCATGCTCCTAGAACTGGAAATTCCCTGACTGTGCAAGATGCTGTCCGCCATTCTGTCACAGGTCCTGCACCGCAACCGGGACTACCTCTCCCCAACTGACACTTAAGCTCCTCTTGGAGGTCATGGGGGTTGGCCTGCAGGTGCCCTTTCCCATGGGGGTTCACCCATGGGGGAAAATGGGGAGAAAAGGTGTTCCCTCCCTATTATACCCCCCTTCCTCATCTACTACTCTTTTCACACTCTGTTCCCATCCACTCTCCTCCCCCCTTCCGACCACTGCCATTTCTGTTCACCTCCTTCCCTCCCTTCCTTCTCCTATCCCCTTCCCCGTCCCACCTCCTTCCTTCCCTTCCCTGATCACCCTCCCTCTTGACCACTGTGTTAGTCCCTCTCCTCACATTTTCCTCTTCAAGTGCGCCCCATCACCTTTGTGGTTCATCCCCCCCTTCTTATCCCTCACCTTGCTCCTTTATCCCTCTTTTCTACCTCCTACCCTCCCAATATTACACCCCTACTCCCCTTCCCCACCCCTTCCCATGCCCTGCCTTCTTCTTTCTTTCCCTCACCCACTCCATTACTCTAACCTCCCTCGCTCCAGTCCCATGCCACCTCCCCATATCCTACCTTTTCTCCACCCCAATTCTTTTCCCCATCTTCCCCCCCACTTCTTTGCTCACTATCCCATCCCTGCCCTTCATGTGGCTATTTGCACTTAACGACAAAGTCATGTCTACGACTGCCTCTTATCACTGTACCCTCTACCCCTCTGCACTTGTCATTATATTGTATGTACCTTATTTGTTCTATGATTGTATCAATCTCGTATGTAAATCGCATTTTCTCATATATGTTTCATTCCTTTGGTATTGTTACACATTTGTATCTGACGCAGAACCTTTGTAAAAGAACCTCTGGTTCAAAGGTATTTTGTAATCCTAGAATTTAATAAATAAATTAAAAAAAATTCCAGGAGGGGCGGATAATGTGACTGGGTGGAAGCAACAGGGCTAAAGGGGAGGGTCGTTCGGTGGAGTAGCAAAATTAAATATATAATTAAAAGCATTTTCTAGTACATTTGATGTTTTACAGAGTCATTATTACATGGGTTCGGTTGCAGAGATGGAAAGGTTATATGACACTGAATGTCCACCACCCCCTTAGGTACAGCACAGAGGAGGGCACGAAGGCAGCAACTGTGCGCAGTTTACTCCTCTTCCGTTACTAAGAGGTTGAGAGGTGATAGGTTGTGAGACTCATAGTTGAGGTGGGGTGACAACCAGCAGGGGCTGGTCCACACCCCTCGTGGGAGGAATAGGTGGGAGTACAAGGGGTGATCCCCACCATTCAGATGAGGATTAGAGGGAGTCAGTGTACTTTCCAGAGTGCATGTGGGTGTGGGGCTCCCTTACTTTTTATTTGGAGGGGGTTAGCGTTGGTGAATTCATTATGGGTCTTCATGGAACAGATTCCCCATCTTATGCAGCAGCCACCCTTTCCAGCGCGGGAAGCTGAGTTCATCCTTGTCGTTAAGGTAATGTGTTATTTTTTCCATTCTGTAGGATTGATTTACTGTGGCCCACCATGCAGCCAGGGCCAGGACTTGAGGGTTTAGCCAAGCCTTAGCAATGTATTTTTTGGGGGGCAGCAGTAAGTAGCAGGCCAGTAGGCATCTGATATTAAGAGTCATAAAACCTGCAGAGGAAGTAAAGTAGAAGGCACAATTCAGCAGTGCGGGGCAGTAGCTTTCCAAACTCCTCCAGTTTGACTTGTAAAGACAGGAGGAAGGGTCATGAGACCAGGTAGGACCATATTATGTGTGTCTGGTGGAACTGTGGCTCCCTTCGCTGCCTCCAGCAGGAGGTGTTCCTAGCCGCTAGGTAATGCCTGGTGATTACTGCGGTGGGAAAGTATCTGATTTGCTGTTTTCAGACATATTCTCTTCACTGATGAGAGACAGTGACCCTGAAGGAATTTTGGCAGGATCTGTCCCAGTTTTCTGTGAGGATTATGGATTCCAGCTTGTCCTGCCAGTGCAGAAGGACATCCTGCATGGAGTCTCCCATGGTCTCCACAAGAGACAGGTACAGGCTAGGAATCATATACTCGGAATTCTGTGCCCTTACAAAGGAGATCAGGGTGACTATGACTGCCGGATGGGACTTCAGTTGAGCACTCCCAGTGGGAGAGAGGAGGAGTAGTGTCTTAATTATAGGAATCTGTAGAAATTGGCCTGTCGGAGACTAAATTTGGATTGGATCTCTGAGTCAAAGGTGTTGTTAATGGCAGTGCAGCTTGGCTGTGGGAGAGGGAGGCACCGTCTATGCTCCCACAGCAACCCTTGTGGCAATCAATGAAGGGCTTGAAATGCATGTCTCTGCCTACTCCACAGGAGGCACTGTGGATATTCCTCAGTGGACTGCTGCCTTGTGTGTGAGGGGATGGTGGAAGATCCTCATGGCTGTAAAGATGATAGTGTACAATATTTTGACCCTGTGCCACAAGAAGCTGTGTGAGCGGGTGTGGTGTCAAGGCTGGAAGATCACTGGACAATGTTAGGACTAGGGACAGCTGATGTTTGTCAGAACATAATGATAAATATAAAATGCCTGCAAGCCATGAAAAAAAATGCTAAGCATGCAGCCCTTCCACCCAGTTAGAGATAGTGGGAGATTATCTCCTGGCTGGTGAAGAGTGAATGTGCTACTTTGCACCTCTGACCAACTGAGTGGTTATACCGTCTTCTAGCCATTTAGGCTAACATGGAGCTGGATGGAAGGGATTTATACCTTAGTTGTCTCCCCCAGCTGCTCAATCCACCCCATGTGGATGCCGGCTCAATGACAGCTGCCCCAGAGGAAGTGTGCACATGTGCACTCCCACCAAGCTACGTATCCCCCCTCCCTGTCATTCCTGCCTGCAGCACTACCACATGTATTTCTCCACGGAGTAGAGTGCCCTCTGTGACACTTGATCTTCTCCCCCCTCCGGCTGGCCACTGACGCCCACACTCATTGCACTGACAGGCAAATACGGATGTACTTCCTCATGGTGAGGTTGGCGGATAGCTGGAACCTTTTACTCAGAGATGTGGTTAGTGTGCAGTTGGTCAGAGGCTTCAAGAGAGGGTGGGGCAGGCATATGGGATTGGTGAAAGCAGTAGTGGGAGAGGGAACAGGGTTGGGAGGGGTTCAGACAGCATACATGGTGGAGCTACCGGCAGGGAGCACTATCTAGGCCCTACCACACCAGTGCCAGACTGGAGAGAGGAAGGTAGGGACTGGGCAGACATGATAGCCTGCAGATCTTCTTCTGCCTGTAAAATACTTCTGTTTATATGCTCTTCCTCTCATGATTCAGTCAATAATGCAATAAATGGGGAGGTGTCAAAGGGAACTCACCCCCAAAAAATGGGAGGATTCCCCAAATGGAGAACATGCATTTTCTGGTTTGGACACTTGATGGCTTGGACCATAAGAAAAAAAAAAAGCAAAGGATACACACACTTCCTTACCTTTAGCTCCAAGGAAGATATTTTAATCTCTGTTTCTGTCTTCTCTGTTTCATGCACTCTTTCAAGATGCCTTAAAGCCTGCTCTCTAAAAAGAAGATTTTGTCTTTTATTAAAATGCATCTGGGGAGGATACTGCATTGCACAGACTTTGCCCTAGGGTCCAGTTGGAGCTAGCATCAGTGTCAGAGTCCACGTTGGGTTTGGTTTTATTATTTGTACTGTGTTCTTCTGTCACAGGTGCACAAAATACAGGAAATGCAGTCCGTACAAACAACATGAACGATAAATTACAATTTCATTGGACATGGCAGTTTTTATACCAGAGTATCAAAAATGCATAAAAGAGTTATAAAAGATCAAAATGAAATCAGAAATGAATTTGAATAAATGAAAAATAAAGAAAATTAAGCAGTTAAATCATAATACTAACAATAAAACAGCCAGACTGCATAGTCATTAAAATACAATTAGTATCATAGTGCAGGTAACTAAACACATTTCTATTATTGCTGGCGAAAACAGATTTATAGCTAATACAATCATTTTAAAATTACAGTAAATAACATTTCCAAAGCTGCATTAAAGTCATTTTCTCAATCTGTGTTGTTTTTTTTATATCGATTTTTTTCCTTCCAGGTCTTCAACACAGCAATTCTCAGCCAGGTCCCCACCCAGCCTCCTCCACTTTCATTCGTGTCGTTTACCTGTCCAAGGGGGTCAACAGGGGACATTCTCTGCTACTGAGGACATTTCCCTGATGGTGGGCTTCCTCTGATGTACCATCGTACAAGGTCTCCGGTGGGCTTATTATATGTGGGGAGCAGTGGGCAGTTGAGAGTGGGGATCCCAAGAGTACAGGCACCATTCTACTGCACATTGAGGGTTTCCAGCTTACGTTTTTGGGGACACTGCTGGCACACACTCCATGCACAAGCTCATGCATGACCACGTGCTGGGACCAGGCTACAACCCTCCCCCCCCAAGTTGCTACACAGCTGCACAACCAGCAGTGTTCACACAGCTGGCGGTGTGGCTGCAAAACAACTTAACCCTCCCTTCTAGAAGACAGCATCCATGGAACACGATTCTCCCCCTCCAGCCCCAGCAGTCCCCCAAAACCTAGGCTTGCTCCTGAACTTGGGTTACTAATGTTGCGACTGGCAGCTCCTCAGTCTGTGTTCAAAACACTTCCACTGATAAAGGCTGGGGTAGTATTCTAGCACGTGGGGGTGTAAAACCTGAAGCCTGTTCACTAGTCATTGTGGCTGTTTAGGAATTCAGGGAAAAACAGGTTACTCACCTGTAACAGTAGTTCTAGGAGTGGTATATGTTGTTCATCCACACTCTTTGGCATGTCCCATTCCCCTTTAAATCTTGCCAGAAGTCTTCAAGCTGACTCCTCCCACCCACCCGGGTGGTATATACCTCGGCTCCGCCCCATGACGCAAGATCTTAGCCCGCTGGAAGCAAGGTGATGTAACTAAAGCCAGGGAGGTCGGGTGGGTGTGTGTGGATGAACAACATATACCACTCCTAGAACTACTGTTACAGGTGAGTAACCCGTTTTTCTAGGAGCGTGGATATGTTGTTCCTCCACACTCTTTGGCAGACTCCTAGTAGTTCTCTGGGAGGAGGGAAGCAAGGTGCACACCCCCTACTTAGGAAACAGAGATTGGAGAACCGAGGCCCCAAAATCAGCATCCCGATGTGACTCAAGGTCGATGTGGTAATGGGTAATGAAGGTGTTTGCTGACCTCCAGGTAGCAGCCCAACAGATTTCCTGGATAGGGATGTCCCTGGAAGCAGCCACCAATGCAGCAGTATGGCGGGAACAGAGAGCTCTTATCCCTCTGGGAGGCTCCTTGTCCGCCAAATCATAGCACAGACCTATGCATGATGTAATCCATCTTGCAATGGTCCATTTGGCTGCAGGTCTGCCAGAAGCGGCTTCAGTGTAGATTACAAACAGCTAGCGAACCTCTCCCTAAATTTCCGCCATCCTCTCCTTGTGGTAGGAGAGGGCACATCTAAGGTCCAGGGTATGGAGCCTGTAGTCAGCGTCCGAGGTGTAGTTAGGGTAATACACTGGCAGAGTCAACGCCTGGTTAAGGTGAAACTCTGACACCACCTTCGGAAGGAATTTTGGGTGGGGGCGCAGGTCAACTTTGTCCCTGTGAAAGATCAGATAAGGGGAGTCCACCGGAAGCGCCTGGAGCTCCCCTGTCCTTCTGGCTGACGTGATAGCCACCAGGAAGGCAGTCTTCCATGACAAGTGTGAGAGCTCACACTTGTGCATGGGTTCGAATGGCTTGCCCATGAACTTTGCCAAAACCAGCAGAAGATCCCATGGAGGTGGAGGTTCACACACTGGAGGAGATATGTGATCCAGGCCTTTGAAAAAGCGTCCGACCACTGTCTCCTGTGCCAATGTCGACTGACCGGCCGCCCGGTAAGCAGAGATGGCTGCCAGGTGCACCCTAAGGGTCGATGACCGAAGACCGCCTTTGGAGAGAGACCAAAGGTAGTCTAAAATGTTAGCCACAGAGCAGGATAAGGGGTCCAGACTCTTAGCCTGACACCAAATGGAAAACCTTTTCTATATGAAGGCATAACATTTCCTGATTGATTCCTTACGAGATGCCTCCACCACGGTGTAGACATCCTTGGAAAGACCCAGAGCCTGGAACTCAAGCCACTCAGGTACCAGGCTGTGAGGTGCAGGGATTGAAGGTCCAGGTGGAATACCTTCCCCTGGTTCAATGATATCAGGTCCAGGCGTGTACAAAGCCGCGCCGGGGCCCTGCAGCTGAGGCTAAGGAGATCTGGATACCAGAACTGGTGGGGTCAATCTGGGGCTACCAGGATCACCTTTGCCTTGTCCCTCCTCACCTTGAGTAACACCTTGTGGATCAAGGGAAATGGAGGGAAGGCGTAGAGGAGGCCTGGGGTCCATGTCCTTGAAAAGGCGTCCCCCTGTAGGGAGCCCTGCTGAGGGGAGCGGGCATGGTACAGCCTCAGCTTGGTGTTCTCCCTGGAGGCAAACAGGTCCACCAATGGTTGGCCCCAACAGGAGAACAGATTGTAAGCTACCTCTGGATGGAGAGATCACTCATGGGATGTCTGGCCTATGTGGCTGACAGCATCCGCCAGTTGGTTCGAGACTCCTGCCACATGGATTGCAAGGAGATCCACCTTCAACCGGCTGATAAAGGTCCAGATCCAGAGCGCCTCCTTGCATAGCAGATGGGAGCGAGTGCCGCCCTGTTTGTTAAGATAGTACATGGTCGTGGTATTGTCCATCTGGACTTGAACCACTTGACCCCAGAGCTGAGGAGCAAAAGCTGACAGTGCCAGTCTGACTGCTCTGAGCTCTAGCAGGCTGATGTGGCAATGGGCATCCTCGGGGGTCCAGAACCCATGGGCTTTGTGGTCCCCCATGTGGGCTTCCCAGCCCATGAGAGAGGCATTGGTCGTGAGGATGACCGTTGGCTCGGGGCAGACAAACGGGATCCCTTCCTGCAGATGACTTGGGACGGTCCACCACTGGAGAGTGTCCCACATCTTCTGGGTGACAGTGACCAGCTGATCGAAAAGACCATAATGCTGAGTCCACTGAGTGGCTAGCTCCCACTGGAGGGGGCACATGTGCAATCTGGCCCAATGGACCACTGAGGTGCATGCCACCAAGTATCCCAGAAGGCGCAGAAAGTCCCGGGCAGGGCACAAATGCCCAACCAGAAATGACTGGGCAAAGCAGGAAAGAACCTCCGCCTGTCCGCCGGTAGCCGAGCTCTGGCTTGACGCGAGTCGAGCTCTGCCACGATAAAGCCCATCACCTGAGAGGGCACGAGTTCCGACTGGGCCTCGTTGATCAGGAGGCCTATTTGGGAACAGGTTCGGAGGACCAGGTCCCTGGACCTCTCCACCTCCTGCAGGGAGAAAGCCGCCAGGAGCCAATCATTGAGATAAGGGTATATCTGAACCCCTTGACACCGTAGATGGGCCGCCACCACTGTGATGCACTTGATGAAGACCCGAGGGGCTGATGACAGGCCCAACGGCATGGCTCGGAACTTGTATAGGGTCCCTTCGACCCTGAAGCAGAAGAACCGCTGGTGGAACGGATGTATTGGGACGTGAAAGAATGCGTCCTGTAGATCCAGTGAACAGAACCACATGTTTCACTCCAGAGATGGTATGACCTGGCTCAGATTACCACCTGGAATGTGCGAGATCTGAGATATTGATTCAGGTCGTGGAGATCTAGGATGGGACACCAACCCCCCCGTCCGCTTGGGCACCAGAAAGTACCTGGGCATGAAGCCTGGGTCCGTAGGAGGATCTGGCACTGGAGCTACCGCCTCCTTGTGGAGGAGCTGAGCAATGTCGTCCTGAAGGGCTGACTGGGTGCCAACTGAGATCCTTTCCTCCCGTGGGGCACGGGCTCGGCAAGGAGGGTA
Organism: Neoceratodus forsteri; assembly: GCA_016271365.2. NCBI lineage: Eukaryota > Metazoa > Chordata > Ceratodontiformes > Ceratodontidae > Neoceratodus > Neoceratodus forsteri. The sequence continues at coordinate 1,503,433,086 of CM028129.1, forward strand.
CTGCTCGAACTCTAGAGGCAGTCTCCGACCGACCACTTCCAGGACCCACCTGTCCGAAGTGATACTGGACCAGGTGGAAAGAAAGTGGCGGAGCCGGACCCCCATGGGAGGACCCAGAACTGGCACGATGGGAGTAGGGGTGGCCACCCCTGACCCGTCACTGTGCAGGCTTAGAGGAGGAGGAGGCTCCTGAACCAGCGCCTCGGCCTCCTTTGGGGGGCTGTTGGGGACCTTGCTTGGGCCTAGAGTGCCAAGCTTGAGCCTGCTTTTGCTGCTGATGCTGCTGACCTCCCTGGAAGGGGGGCTGTCTAACCGCAGGAGAAGAGTGCTGAAAAGGCTTCTTCTTGTGCTTCTGCTGGTTCTTGCCCAAAGATCCTTTTAAGGAAGTGGCATCCAAGGTGGCACTGGACTGCTCTATGCGCTGGAGGTGACCTGCCACTCCCAGACTGAAGAGGTCGGTGCCAAGGAAGGGCACGTCAGCTAACTTGTGCTGAGTATCCGCCCGGAAAAGAGGATAATGTCAGCCAGGCCCTGCGGCGAGTGGCCACTGCAGCTACTAGTGAACGGGCACAGGAATCTCCACGGTCCAAGGCCATCTGGAGCTGCTGTTTTACAACAGCACGGCCCTGGTCATGGACTTACTTAACCGTGGTCTGCATGTCCGCTGGGAGACGAGGGAGGAATTCATCTAGCGACCCCAAGAGGGTGTGAGAGAAGTGTGCCATGATTACTGGCGAGCTGGCCTGATGAAAGCCCAAGGATGAGGCTGCATATACCTTCCAGGCAGAATGGTCCATATTTTTTGGACTCCTTGTCCAGAGGGCGGTCGGTATCCGCTGAGCTACCCATGCATCTAAACACTGAAGCAGTCACAAGGCTCTCGGCTGAGGGATGCTCAGTGAAGCCCACCAAGGACCCCATGGGTACAGTGTACTTGCGAGCTATGCGGGCAGATGGAGCCAGGCAAGAGACAGGGCGCTGCCATAGCTCAAGGGCCGGAACAACAATGACTTTGACCACTGGGAAGGCCTCCATCGGGGTATCCCCCCTCTTACGGATATCCATGAGAGGATATTCTGCCTTCTTTTGGATAGGCTCCCAAGGGCATACCAATGGACTCTGAAACAAGTCAGAGGATGCCCTGGAAAGAGGAAGGACCTTCCTCCAGGCCTGTCACTGACAACTCATCATTGGGGTGTGAGTGAAGACCAGTGGTATCTGAGTCCGAGGAGTTGGGATACAGGGATCTCCCGCCTATGTCCCCTTCAATGCGCCGAGAGTGATTGGGAACAACAGTGATGGACAGACGACGGGGCAGGCCCGTATCTGTCCGATCTTCATTCGAGAGGGGCCCCTGCTTAGGTGGTGGCTCCACCACAATTGGTGGCGAGACTGGAACAGGCCAAAGAGGAATGCGTGCCAGTCCTACCGGAGGGAGAACCGGAATCTTCGGTTCTGGAGGAGTCGGCGATGGCCTAAGAGGCTGGGGCCAAGTAATGGCTGGTGGAGCCGGCTTTTGACTGGTCAGAAGTAGCTGTTGCCACATGAGGTCCTCATAACATCGATGGAGCTTCCGTCTAAGTCTCTCCTCGTCCGAGGAGGATGAGGATCGGTGGCAGTGCCTCTTCCAGGAGTGTTTGTGACCCCTTTTCGGCTTTTCAACTGACGGGGTCCTAGTCCTCGATCGAGACTGACGGTCTCGGCTCTGTCGATTGGGAGAGGCTGGATTCGGTGAAAACCAAGGTTCTGGCTCCTGTCCCTTGATCGGGATACCTGAGGGATGGGTCTCCTCATCGGGGACGAAAAGGATGGGTGCCCTCTCCAAGTAGTCAGCGACTGGGGTCGGTGACAATGGCTCGATTGGGTTGAGAGAAATCTCGGCCAATTCAGCCGTATCCTCGACCTTGGCCAGGGTACCTTGGCCTGATGGAAGGTCTGAGAAGCCGGCAGCGAGGAAGCGATCTCGACTGAGGTCGAGACCGCAAGATCCTGAGAATCAGACCACCCTCGGTCCCAGGAATGTCTTCTTTGAGCAGAAGAAGATTTAGGGTCCTTGTCCCTTTTCTTAGGGCGGTAGGAGTGCAAGCCTGAGGGCACCTCACCCTTGGTAGGGAGAGACTGGTACAGCTCCTGAAAGGACCAAGTGAAAGTGGAGCCCAGGTTAAGGAGCATGAAAAAACTTTGGCAGGCCGAAGCTTGAGCAGCTTCCTCTTCGAAAGCCACCATCTGTTTGAGCTGATCGGGGGATCCCATGGCCACGGAAACCGCCCACCTGGCCTCCTTTGATTTCACTGGTGGGTTGTGAAGCGCCAGTCTCCCTAGCTTTAGGTGCACCTTGCAGTCGTCCAGGGCATTGGGATGGAAGGCCAGACAAATGGTGCAAGAGGTGGTGTCATGCACGACACCCATGTAATAGACGCACGAGAGGTGGGGATCGGTGCGTGACATTTTCTGTCTGCAAGGACACTGGTGAAACCCGGGGAACGACTTGTGCTCCATGTCCGATGCGTTCGGAACGGAACTGTAAACTCTTATGAGTTTCAAAGAAAGCAAATGCGGTGAAAACCATCGAATAGAATCCAGGGCCTACGGTACTGCAGAAGTAGCACGAGGGAACCTGAATCTTCCAGTGGAAAGGAAGATCTGGAATCATGGGGTGGAACCAAGGTATATACCACCCGGGTGGGTGGGTGGAAGGACCCAGCTTGAAGACTTCCGGCAAGATTTAAAGGGGAAAGGGACATGCCAAAGAGTGTGGATGAACAACAATATCCACGCTCCTAGAACAATAATTGAGTTTATGAGGACTGCCATATGGCTAGTTCCCAGAGTAATCCTAAATAAAAGATGTGTCTAATAAACGTGTGATGTTATACTGAATCATTTTTCAGGATGGCCAGTACAAAAGCATAGCCCCATATCAACATGACCCAATAATGCGTTTTTGTGGTAAGATAAAAACCCTGCCATTAGGAATGGGCATGGAGCTAGCCAGACAAGAACTGGAATAAATCCCACCTAGTAACATTCCCTATGATGTCACCTTGTACATTTTTTCTGTTTTTACCCTCACCTCAATTACCTCCTACTACATCTCTTGGGTGGCCAGATGGGCATCTCTCTGTGGAGAAATTCCTTCCATAGCAGGCCCAAGGCACTTGGGAGGTGCCCAGATTAATTCTCCTCTGAAGAATGCATCAGGATTGACCCCAACTAGTAAACACTGCCGTATGGCCCTAGAGAGAGCAGCAATGCAATTCTGGTGAATTTTTCCCTGATTTTGCCTTGCCCTCTTCTCCCACTGTATTAGCCTTCCCAGCGCAAGCATCTGACCTGGGGGTGGAAATGTTGTGTAGTCATCTGTTATGTCCAGGGCTATCATTCATCCACTATAAGAAGGGATGCTTAAACTGTCCAGGAGCTCTCACCTGACCCCCCGATTCATGAGAGCAGCAAACGCAGCTCTCCACAGACTCCCACCAGCACAAAGCAGAGGGTTGGATTTATTCAGCTAGCACAGGTCACTCATGTGGGAGCACAAAGCTCTTTACTGGCACCACTACCATCAGCATCACCTTGAATTTAAACCGATCAGACCAAAGAACTAACTGGCTCCATCGTATAATAGAAAACTGCAAGTTTTAAAATAACAGCTTTTTTAAATGGGTATCCTTCTATCTTAAAACACTGGTCTCTCTGCACGAAAGTGAGGATTGCCTATGCACTGCATAACTGAGAAGTGTAGGCAACCTTACGTGTGAATGCCGCACAGAGGGGGTCCGGCAGGATGCACTATTGGTGTACAGGCCAGTTGCACACTGGAGCTACTGACCAATTGTACCACTCTGCACCAGGGGTGGGCCAGGGGTGTGTCCGCATTCTACTTGATTCACAAAGGAGAGGAGTGCTGCGTACTGGGTTGGAGGTGGTTTCACTGTAGACAGTGGAAGGATTTAAAAGAGGGTGGGATAGGGTAAGGGGGAATGTCAGGGTCAAAGTGGGTAGACAAAAAGGAGGGCTAGCAGTTGAGAAGGAGATGTAAAGTCTTTAGTTACCACTAAGAATGTCACATCTTTGTAAGTTCGTATTAATACTACACACCATAGTGCCACTGGGTCAATCTACACGGTTAAAGAGGCCCATGGAATTAAGAGTCCTACCCTCCTATGGGTACAGGAATACCGAGCAGTACCACCAAGTCAATCTGCATGGCTAAAAGGACTCCACTTGGCAACAGCCACACACTCAAGATGTGGATTTCAAGGAAGTGGAGCAATCCCATTGACCTCCTGGGCTACAGGTCCAGCAAGGTGTATAAATAACCCCAGAGGGGCAGACAATAAAGGTAGTATGATAAGGAATTATAAGGAGACAAGGACATGAAAATGGGAGCTGGAATGCTGAGGAGGTGACAGCCTGAGTAGAGGAAGGAATGGTAAGGAAGGCGACTGCCTAAGTAGGAAGAACAGTAAGGTAGGCTCTGGCCATGGGATATAGCAAACTGGAGAGTAAATACTGTGCACACGCCATGCCAGAAAGAATATTTAATCGGTTTATTGCCACACATTAGCCAACAGGTGCTGGGCTAACACATCTATGTATTATCTCATCATGGCTCATGAAACCATACAGCTTAGAAGGCTGCTTGATACCCTTAGTACAATCCAGGCAGAAATTAAGAACCTGGTGAACATCCAGAGAATTTAGGAGCACCTCCCCTGAGCTCTCAGGATTCAGTAAAAACACCAGAAGGTTATAGCACTGGGTCAAAGTAAACTTGAATACAGAAATGTAGGATGGTTCCTAAACACCATCCAGTACTTATGAAAGATCAGGTATTATCAGTCAACCACCTGAGCATCTCATTCCGAAGCCCTAAAAGCAGACGGGAGAGCCACCAATCACATATAAATAATTTAAGGATGCAAGTGGTCTCTGCCTCAAAAGAAACTGCAGTTAGGGCTCCAAGGATAACATTATGGTCCCAGTCCAGCACCGGTTTATGGACCAAAGGGTATGGTGAACAATGCTTGTTGCAGGTTTGAAGCATATATATACAAAACAAATTATGTTTATTTTTCCTTCTGTGACTTATAAAGTAGCTGCTGTGATGGAAATTTTTTTTTCTGGAAGCCTACAGGACAGTGCTAAGAAAATTCTTGAAAGTGGCAAATTAAAATTAATCAGCAAACACAAATGTAGGAGTCACAGAGTCTGACTATAAGCAGTAAACAAAAGACCACCTGCTGTGACTGGAGCCAGCCCTCACCAAAGGGGGCAAAGGTAATCTCACAGAGAAAGAGGTTGCATTTTCTCAGATAACGTAGCACGCGTTGCACAGAAAGGAGTGGGCTGAGACAAATGCCTTTGGCATCAAGCAAGCTCTTAGCAGCAGAAGGATCACTCTTTTCCACTTCCTCCTCTTTCAAGACTGAGGTGGGTGTAAGCAATAAAGGAGGCAAATTACTAGCTAGCTGCTTTATGATCAGATGAAAACAACTGCTGTGTGCAAGGGCAAATCCTTCTAAGGGCTTAGGGTAACACTTAGAATTTCAGTAAAGTTAGTGGTCTAATTTGTACTTTTGTGTTTAAGCCTATTTATTTTGAATGTCCTAGTGTTGTATTCCCCATTAGTTTATAATATATATATATATATATATATATATATATATATATATATATATATATATATATATGTGTGTGTGTGTGTATATATATTAGAGGCAAAAAACTCCGTTTAATGCATTAGTTAGGGTTGTTCCACAGCGACAAAAGTGAGGAAATTGCTGTTAGGGTTGAAAACCTAACTCCGAATTCACCCCCAGCACCACACACACAGCACACACACACATTCAAGTATGGGGAGGACCAAGTCAACACAACCAATGACAGACATCCAGCAGCAGGTGACAGAAATAACAAACAATTGTCTAAATGTACTACGAGACATCCCCACCCACCTGACCAGGTACTGCATGCTCAGTGGAGATCAACAGCAAAACTGAGGCCATGTACACCAAGCGTACACACCCTGATTGCAGCTGCACAGCATTACCACTTAGTAGTTGCATGGCCTACCTACCGATGCCCACACACCACACACACCTTGTGGTGGGCCACCTGAGCAATAGAGTTAAGCAAAACCAAGGAGTTGTACAGGTATAATATCTCTGATTATAACAAGGGTTTGAGAAATGCAGCTTTCTAATTGACTGTAAACATTGTACAGCCTTATGTTTAGTTTTTATTAACATACATGTAGAGCCTAACCATATGATGAACATGGTTTAATGTTGTTTAAAAAACAGTTTTATTATGACAGCAATAAGCCACTCCCAGATATTATGTTAATGGTCAGTTTATCACTGTCTAGCGACATGTGGCACTCGGATATGCCTCATTCAACATTAAACCCCTACAGGGTGATTAACAGACCATTTAACATAACTGTTGGTCATGCCTTATTGTAATTGTCTTTATGAGTAGATACTCTCCTCTGCTGGGCGCAGCAGCTTTGCAACACAGTGTCCCCAGTTACACATACACTGTCTAGTTGCTGGAGAATGGCTGTGAATATGAACTCACGAAGATGAACAGTGTAACTTGATCATTACAGTCACCGAAACCCTAGTGTGATTATAACTGACAGACTCAGTGATGAGGATAACCCCTGCTGTCCTAGTACATTTACCCCATTATGAGTTAAATCAATACTAAAAGACATTCTGTTTATATCTACACCATACCTACTTGATTCCTGTTGTAGCAGAATTAACATAGTTATCTCTTTGATAGCATCAGTGACAGAAGTGTGCAAACCCAAACAGTAGGCATACAGCCTGAGTATGAAACAACTGTTAAAAAAATCACACTGTGTCCATAAGTGGCATAGATCACTCATTGCAACAATAGCAAATGTATTACTATTTGAATAAGTCAGTCATCACAGATGCAATGAGATTGTCTTTATCAGGTACAACATACTCAGTAAGTGCCTACATGAAAATCTATCCTATATACATGTCCGATACAGGTACATCATTGTTGGCTCAGTAGTGCTATGATATTTAGAAGTTGCTTGGCTTGATCCATGCAATTACAATCTTTCTTACAAAGAATACTTACTGCATCTTTAATATTGAAACACACTGAAGGTCTATGTATGTACATCAGCAGTACACCTTCATCAGTAAGAATGCATGTGATACTGGCAGTACCAATTTCACAGCGTTGAACAGGCAATGCTTTTCCATACGTTTACATCACCTCTCTATGTTGAGTAAACCATTGCAGTAAATGTACTACTATGTAAATCACCTACTAAATGTATCACTACTTTTATCTTGAGCATGCTAGTGTCTTGTAGTTAATTATGTGCTTCTCTTAATTAATGTATACTCAGTAGTGTTAAAACCTTTCTACAACTGTCATCATGCACCTTCAGCATTTATATTGAATAACGGCACAGTATCAGTTGTGGTGTGGTGTGGGACATCGGTAGGTAAGGCCATGCAACTACTAAGTGTGATACGTTGTGTGCAGCTGCAATCAGGGATGTGTACGTTTGGTGTACATGGCCTCAGTTTTGCTGTTGATCTCCACTGAGCATGCAGTACCTGGTCAGGTGGGTGGGGATGTCTCTAGTACATTTAGACAATTGTTTATTATTTCTGTCACCTGCTGCTGGATGTCTGTCATTGGTTGTGTTGACTTGGTCCTCCCCATACTTGAATGTGTGTGTGTGTCTGTGTGTGTGGTGCTGGGAGGGTTATTGGAGTTAGGGTTTCAACCCTAACAGCGAATTCCTCACTTTATCGCTGTGGAACAACCCTAACTAATGCATTAAGCGGAGTTTTGCCTCTAATTTCCCTTTTTTGAGAATGATATTGAGAAATAGTGAATGTAAGGGCCCTGCGCCCGCCACATGATGTCTTGGCATACTAACAGGGACAACAAGCATAAACAGAAATGCTAACAGTGGCACATGGTAACACAAGCACGAATGAGAACAGAAAGGTACGCACATGGTGGCGAGGACGGAATGGTCTGCCACTTGATGTGTTGTCACATAGTAACATGGTGCCTGCAAACAGAAATGTCAATGGGCATGGTGATGTAAAGTGAAACAGAAAGATAAACAGTACTGTAGACAGGAAATGGCAAAAATAACAGAAAGCAAGCGCAAATGAAACAAAAGGATAACGCATACATGGTGGCGCAGGCGCCAACGGTAAGTGAAACGGGTACGGAACCGCAAGCAGAAAGGGCAACAGTAACAGTAATGTAAGTGCACAGGCTGGTTTTCCCCAAAACCTGCATTGAGAAAGACAGTGAGTACAAATAATGTATGCAAAATAATAAGTATCGGCGCAGAAAATGAGATCTTGGAATACTAAATACATTATATCTCAGGAACCGTACGACGTAGAAAAAAAATTTAAAAGTCATATTATTTACAACTGTCCTGGCTAATTTGAATCTTAGCCCCATTGCAGGGCTAAGAAATTTCAACAAGAGTCCGTATCTAGCACCGCTTCCTAGACTACGGGCCCTGAAGCATGCCGTTAACGCCGAATGTTATCCTATGGGGAAAGAAAGATTTGGCGCCGCCATAACTTTGCCTCCCTGTAATGTTTTTCACCAAACCACTGAAAGCACATCTGTGGGCTGTTGGCTGTCTTCCTCAAATTTCAGGAAAAAGACCAAACCGTTATTTTGCAGCAGGGTGCCAAAGGATTTCTATGTCGTCAAGCGCCGTAATGTTATCCTATGGAAAAACTGTCAACTTTGGAGTGCCGTAACTTTGCCGCCGTGTAATATTTTTTCAATACAACACTGAAAGGCACATCTGTGAGATGTCGGCTCCGTTCCCTCCAAATTTCAGCTCAAAACTCCCAACGGTTCTTTTGCAGCGCAGTGCCAAAGAATTGCTGTCATTTTCCCACAGACTAGAAAACTACTGTCGCAATTTGCGAAAGCTTTCGCAAAAATTTGCGACACTTTCGTGAGCACGAAAGTAATTTGTGAAAGTACTTTTTCCAGAAATTTGAAAAACATATTTCTGGGGTGTTTTACCACAAAATAAAGACATGGCAAGCATCCTCAGGGCCCGACTAGGTGAATACAAAAAAAATTAGGTTGCTAGAGGGTCCCAAATTTAAATGCCAACCATTTTTCTGATCACCAACTGAAAACAAAATGGCCGATTTGCAAAAGTAACAGGCCCATTTGCGAAAGTAAAAATGCATTGCAGAAGTGTTGAACTTTTGTTAACTTTTCCCATTGATTTATAATGGGAAACTTTCCGAAATCTTGAAAGGCACATCGGGACCCTGGCTGCACATTCCTGAAGATTCAGGCCGATCACACTAAACCGTCTGACCTGTGGGCGCGACCACAGAATTCCAGAAAAGCGTAAACGCGCGCACAGATCACACTTAATAACTCTGCAGCCGTATATCCGACCAGTACGAAACTTGGCAGATCCCAAGGCCTATAGTTCTTGATCATAAATTCCAAATTTAAGGCAAATCCATCAAACGGTTGCAAAGTTATTAAGGTGCAAAGTTTTGGGGTTTAACATAGAAATGGCTCCTCAACCCTAACTATGGTAGCACTACCGTGCTACCATAATATATATATATATATTTATTTTATTAATTGAAATGTTTCACCAGGAAGTCACGCTGAGCAACAAGTTGCTCATCTCCAGGTGCAACCTGGCGGGGGGGAGGTTGGGAACATTGGGATACAATACAGAGGAATGTTACCTAGTTGGGATACAATTTGCTTACTTGCATACAATAAGAGCAGGAGGGATTACAGGTGGATAACACTGGCTAACAATACAACAGTTCACTGACCTAGGCAGCCAGTATAGTGTTATGCTTGTGCAACTGTGTTAGTTTGGTTTTGACTGTTCGCACTCTCTATTCCAGAGGAATTACCACCCTGTAGGGTACGAAGACAAGGAACCCTTGGAGAGGGTTCCACCCCTAGAGGTGCTATGGGACGATTCCCGTGGCTAAAGGTACCTTAGGAATCCCCAAAAGAAATGTAGTATCATCCCCAAAAAGGAGGCAACACAAAGCATATGAGCAAGCAGTAACTGTGACATAAGAGCAGTAACTGTAACGTAGCAGCGGAGAAGCATAGGCAGCTTGATAATGCAATGAGATGCTCAGTTGGGTAATGTAATGAATACCCAGGCTTGTGTAGCATGATACTGATGGCTTGCATTGAGATTAGGAGATCCCCTAAGGAGAGACGGAACAGCAAGACATCCTCCACCTCCATCCAACAGCGGAACCTACGTAAAGAAACTAGGAGAAAAAATTATGCTGACTAAGTGTTATGACCTGAGGCAATGGAGGAGAGAAAACCCCCCTATGAGGAGGAAATCTCTGGAGATCCAAGGCCTAGGTCGCCTTCCCTGCATGCTTGGGATAGTTTAGTTAGTAATGGCTCTGCAGCTGCAATCTGGAAAACCCAATTAAAAGGAGGTGGAAAATATTCCAATTTGGAGGAAGGCTCTCACTCAAACCCTCTAGCGGGAACGCCGTGGAAGGTTGAGAGAAAACTCTGCAACAATATGTGCATCCAAGGCACAGGAGGAAAGCAGCAACTGCTGAGGCACTCACCTGGCCTACCCGCCCTAAATCAAACCAGGTGAACCAGAGGCAGTCGTAGGGAGAATGCGGTGAAGGTGCTTTGTTAGGGAAACCACTAAAGTCAATGGCTAACCATTATAATAGAATGCTAGAGCCAAAGGAGGAAACATTTTCCACCCTTCACCACTAGTCTTAAATTCTACACCAGAAGCTGCTGTCACGCAGCAGTCAGCTAAAGCCAAGCCCGGGGCAAGAACATTCCTAGCTATGGGCCAGGTGAGAAAGATCCCGGCCCAAGTTGGACATGCTTGAGATGCGGACTAAATGCAGAGCAAGACCGTTGGCCGCAGGAACCCTGCACCAGAACAGAATGTCTGGCATGCCCCAGAAATTGATTGAGAGCTGAAAAGCTGGTGAGCTGAATGAGCATGGCATGCTGAGATCGTAATGAGCATGGAGTGCTGAGACCTTGCAAGGTTGAATGCAGATTGAGTGCAGCAGAATCTCAGAGGCTGAAGCCGAGCGGATGGCAGTAGTCATGAAGCAATGGTTTGTATAAGCAAGAAGCAACGGTTGCATAAGCAAGTGGGACCTGCACATAGGTCAGTAAGCAGTAGCAGTGATACGTGAACCTGCATGGAACTCTGCATAACACACTGTATAGCAGTTAAACAGCATTGAATTGGGGGCAAGCCAGCCAGACATGAATAGCCAAATCAAGATGACAAATACTCTGAGGATTTTTCGGCTGTGAGGCAATTTTTTAATACCAAGCTATATTAACAGCCTCAGCAGGAGCTTAGTTGGCTGAACTCAGAGTTGTAACTGCAATAAAACAGAGAAAGCAGGTGTAGCCAGGCAGTGCAATGAAGCTGCAAGTCGAATGAGGGCAGGAATGAGCAGCACAGCTAGGGTCAGAGTAAACTGTGTCAGGTGAAAAAGAATTGAGTATGTAACATGGAGCAGCTATGGCTGAGCTGAAACACACAGATAATGATTGCAGTTACATTGCAGTAGTTTGAGCATGGTGAGAACAGTGTACAAACACAAGCACTGGGTACAATAGTAATTAAAGTAAACAGCAGCAGTGGCTACAATTGTAGGTAACTGAAAGCAGTAGCAGGAGCTCTCGAGTAGCAGTATGCTAGGAGCTTAGAAACAAAGTCCCCCCTCCCAAAAAAGGAAGGAAGCACACACAGCAGAAGACAAAATACAAACCAGAAGCAGGAAAATAAACACAGAAGCCCAGCAGAGATGAGCAGGAGCAGCAAGGGGGTGGGGGGGGCAGGCCCCAGCCAGCCAGGGAGGCCCCAGCAGCTCAGAGAACAAACCAACAGAGCCTTCATCTGCAAAGAAAAAATGCTTCACAATGAGGCTGAGAGGAACTGTTTATATAGCTCAGGAAGTGGGAGTGGCTGGCTGCTTGGCCCCTGAACTCCAGGCAAAGCCTTTCCAATTAAGTATAGTAGATATGAAGACACATATAGTAAATTGGCAACAGTTGGTGACAGTTGGTAACACTAGAACACATAATAAATTGGCAACAGTATGTAGCACTAGATGGTAAAGTGACCCATTAGCAATTGGCAGCCATTAGTGTAACACAGACATTCAAGATTTACAGTGATTGGAGTGAAGAGAGGAAGAATGGAAGGAGTTAATAAAAAATTGCTGAGGGTAGACTGGAAGAATGAAAGGAAATTTACGGAGAGAGGCAGACAGAACATGATTTTCAAGGCAAACAGAGATGACAGGGTGGACTAAAATCCATGTAAGAGGGGTACAGGGGTAGGTTGTAAGTGCTTAGAAAATGGGTAGGAGAAAGGCTACTTTCTGATTGGCTAACACCAGTATCTAGCTGGTCGGGTATCAGTCAATAGAGACCAGAAAAAATTGAGTTCCAGTCTCTGGCAACCTGATTACCTTAGAATGGTATTGTACTGATAGAACTTTCAATTTAAAATAGCAGCCATTTGTTTTTTCTCGGCTAGCGAGCGACAGAGCCTGCCTACTATGGTGTAACAGAGAAATGAGTGTTTTGACGGCTCACAGTTTAAAAGTAAAAAACGATAGTTTCTCACTGAGAAAAAGCAAACTGAACCGCGAGGGACATAGGCAATCTGTTTTCAGCGTAACAGACTGTATAAATAAATGCAAACGCCTGTCTCAGCCCAAGTCATAAAAATGAGAGCCTTAAACTGTAAAGCAGCAAGTAAATTGACAGAATGGGCATAAAATCTCGTAGTGAAAGGCAATGTCAAATGGTGAGCTTGACAGCGACTGTATTGCAGACAAAGTCACTGCATACAGGGGTCACCTATGGGAAAGTATCTCTGCAGCTGACACACTAGCTGTACCAAAGCTTGCATAAACAATCTCCCCCAGGCTTATAAACTGTGCAACGGTCGTTTAAACTGTGCCACTGAACCCATACTAAGTGCACAAAAAGCAGCTTACGTTACCACAAATTCAGTATATTTATCGCTCACAGCGCTGCATTCCTCCAAAGCGACCAGCTGGCGAAATAAATTTACCGAGCTCCACCACTCGCATGTTGTCTCGTACCCAGTTCCCGGTAAAAATGCAAACACAAAAAAAATTGTGATGCTGCCTCTGTATGTATACAGTGTCACCTGACTGCACACATAGAGTTAGCATCGCCGGTTGTTAATATGTTCTCCAAATGAAATAAACAAGTGATTGGTATGACAAGTACTCACTTGGGGTCACATATTAATTTAGAAGCAGGCGGTAACTCAGCGAAACAAATTAAGAAATGTAAAACAGTAAAACAGTGTCCATGTAGGTAAATGGTAGTATTTAGGCAAGGTCACTCAGCGCTGATTATGGTGTCCAAATATGTATAGCACTATAGTACAGTAGTGTGTGTGAGACTTCTGCCCCAGTGGCATGAATGTTGATGCGAACACTGGTATTTTCTTGGATTGCCATACTGCAGATGGATGTCCACCTGCGGTACGGAAAATGAAGAAAATACCGGCACTGTCATACACAGCAGCGGTTCCCAAGATAGCATTTTCTGTTGCCACCAGCAACCATCATTACCCAATCAGAAGCACGGCTGGCAGACATTTACAGTGCAAATTTCAAACTGAAACTGTCAAGGGCACCAAAAGGTATACACATTAAGCAAAAAAATGTTAGATTATTTGCCAGTCCAGTTTGATATGGCAGCAGTGACAACAATTGACACAATGTTTCCCAGCAGTACAGTGGAACCACCTAAAAAACAGAAACATCAAGAAAAAAATGTAAGCGATCGTTTTGCCTCTATAAGCGACACCCAGCTAGACAAAACAGAAAGTGAGAGGGTGGAAGTAAACACAAAGAACAACAATTGGACAGTGGCAGTATATGAAGAATGGGAAACACAGAGTAGCATAAACATAGACTGGCATAACGACCCACTGGAGCAACTGAATAACAATATTTGTAGGTCTTATGTGGAAGTCAGGCCCACCCAGGGTCAGGAATACCCTGTGGCTGGATACTGTGCACTACGGGCCGGCATAAACCGTCACCTAAATAGTGTCAAAGTAGCAAGAAACATAAACATGTTAAGTGATCCCCAGTTTTAAATCATCAAACAATGTGCTACAATCTGTGCTTAAAAAACTTAGAAAGGCACAGAAAGACACATCCAGCCACTACCCTGCCATTTCATCATCTGACCTACAGAAACTGAGAGCAAGTGCTGCAGTTTCACCCAATACTGCATCTGGACTTGAAAAAAGGGTATGGTTTGATGTCCAACTCCATATGGCAAGACGTGAGCGTGAGGGACTATGGGACCTAAAGTTGGATTCCTTTGAAGTTAAAATGGATGACAGTGGCACGAAGTATATAACCCTAAGTCACAATGCAGACACAAAAAACCACAAAAACCCAACTGAAATAAAGAGAACACAAGAGGTTTTATTTTTAAAGACCCAAAACACCAACTTTGCCCAGTAAAATGTTTCCTAAAATATGTATCTAAAGTTCCTCCAAATGCCAAAGCATTCTATGTACACCCCCATAAGTGCCCACAGGGCTTCTTAGACACCCAGGCTTGCTGGTATACTTGTGAGCTCATGGGAAAAAAACTACCTTGGTTCCCTGATGAGCAAGATCAGCAATGAAGCTCAGCTGTCTTACAAATACACGAACCATAGCATCAGAGCTACAGCTGTCCAGATCCTTTCAGATGCTTTTCTTTCAAATCGCAAAATCACATCAGTAACTGCCCATAGATCTGAGACAAGTTTATCTAGTTATTGGAGACCTTCTACAACCGATCGTAAACAGTGGAGCTTGATCCTAGGAAGTAGTAACAGCGTGCCATCTACAGGTAAGTTCATATGTGTTTATTTGTAGCACCATCAGTAAATAGTGGTCTAAATGTTTTTTTTCTCTGTTGTTTGTTTATGTTTAGCTGTCCAAGAAAGTAGCAGCACATCTAAGCAGCATGAAAAGATGACAGAAGAACAAGAGAAGAAGACAGACAATCCACCAAAGATAGCAAGACAGCCCGAAAATCAGACGGCAAATAATCAAAACCAGGAAACTGAATCCACTAACAGCCTATCAGGTCAGAGGGGCCCAGGAACACAGAATTTCTTCAACCCAACATCCTGCACTTTCAGTTGCCCCATAAACTTTATCACCTATAACAAATAGTGGACTGACCATTGATGTACGTATTTTTTGACCTATTATATAGTAAAATACCATATGACAACCTGAAATGATACCCAACTTCTGTAAATGCTGTTACATACTATGAAAAGTACTCACACATTCACATTATGCTGTATGTTCTAGTGACCAAGGCTGCATAAGCAACCCCAAAGATACTATTCTATTTATGTATTGGTATTTGTCATTTTGTTATCTCCTATGTATACCACTATGTAATAATACATGTTGTAATCTTGATTAACCTGTTTGTCTGCCCAGACGTGGAGCCTTTGTAAAGGAGTCTCTGACTCAAAGGTTGTAATTCCGAAACTTTAAATAAATAAATAAAAGCCAAAGTAAACTTTGTTCTCTCATTTATCCCACAAGGGACTATTTTTTCTCTTCTTGTAATTTTTTTCTAAATAAATACAATTTTTTGTTTCAAAGTGTTAACAAATGTTTTAGTGCATTTATTTTGAAAGGTACAGTAGTCCATTTTCTAAGCGCAATAATACCCTCCAGGGTGGGCAGTATGAGCAATGGCGGACCTTCCAGGGGCTATAAGGCCCTCCACCTGTGGCGTCGGGCCTCATCACGCCTCTGGACGGGCCGGTATTGCCCAATACTGCCCATCCTGTCAGGTATTATTGCTTGCTTAATTGAATGTAGGGGTAGGCCAGTGTTAGGCTACGTTAAACAGAAGCGGGGTAGGAGGAGAGAAGAGGTAGAGTGTGGTAGGGTTAATGAGACAGAAGTATTGTAGGTGGGGGTATCCAAGGGGGGAAGGGGGAGAGTTGAAATTCAACAGTGTCCTGTAATCCCTATTTGGGCAGAGCGGTGGATCAAATCAAATCAAATCAATTTTGTTTTTAAAGCGCTTTTCATAACCAAAGCTCTGTACAGAAAATAAACAAATATCAAATAAATAAAGTTAAAACAGATTAATATAATAAAATGACAGTAAAATTAGCCAAACGTAGGGAAGGCTAAGTCAAATAAATAAGCTTTTAATTCAGTTTTTAAACTGTCAACGGTCAGGCACTCTCTCAACGGACAAGGCAGAGAATTCCACAGGGTTGGTGCAGAAAAAGAAAAGGCACAATCACCAGATGTATTCAGGCGAACCCTGGGAATCTCCAGCAATCCCTCATCGATGGATCGAAGTGGACAGATGGGGCAGTAGGGTACAAGGTGGTCTTGCAGATAACCGGATCCTTGTTCATGTAGGGCTTTAAAGGTCAGTGAACCAACCTTAAAGGTGATCCGCCACTGAACAGGCAGCCAGTGCAGTTTGCGGAGCACAGGCATAATATGACTAGACTGAGAGGTCCCAGTCAAAAGCCTGGCCGCTGCGTTCTGCAGTAGCCACAAGCAGCAGATATCAACCCCAGGTAGCCCTAGGTAGAGGAAATGACAGTAATCCAAGCGGGAAGTAACAAATGCATGAGCTAACATTGGAAGATCGTCAGGGGAACCAGGTGTTTCATCCGGGCAATATTCCTCAGATGGTAAAAAGAGGTTTTGACGACGGCCGACACCTGAGACTTAAGTGTCAAACCCTCATCAAAAATAATACCCAGGTTACGCACCTGGCCTGGGGTAATAAGTGGGCCATCATCAAGAAACAAACCAGATGGCTGTCCAACCCTCATATCTGCCCCGAGCCCTACTGATAGGACACCGGTTATAGGCAATGAAAGTTATTTATATATAGTGATGCGAGAGTTGGGGGTGTTGGGGGAGGGATGTTGTGGGAGGGAGTAGCAGAGGTCAACTATAGTGGGGGGGGGGTAGTACCCCACCAGTGTGCTGGGTGACCATGCCTGCACAAGGCAGTGATCTAGCAGTGACTGAGGGGGTGCAGTAAAAGGAGAAATAGGGAAAGGGGGTAAAGTTGTTGCCCACTGTGCACTATGGATCTACCTGCACAAGGCAGTGATCCAGCTCACAGGAGGGAGATAGATTAAGGGTAGAGAAAGAAGGGGGAGGAACACTTTAGAAGGAGGGAGAGTAAGGGACAAGGAGGAGCACGATCAGAGGGAAATAGGAGTGGTGGGGAGTAGGTATATGGTAATATGGACTATGGGGGGGGATGGCAGGGGGATTAGAGAGGGTCATGGCAGGCACAGGAAGGTGCAAGGAAGTTCTTGAGGGCAGAGTTAATGGAGTAACAAGAAGATGAGTGGTGAATTTGAGGGGGAAGTGAATTCCAGATTTCTGGGAGGCGATAAGAATAACCCAATTGGCCAATAAGGGTGGAGCCGCATGGGACCACCAGGGTTCGTGAGTCGGCAGATCTTAAGGAGTGGGAAGAAGGGGGGGTGGTTGTAAAGGCAGGGGAGAGATAGGAGGGAAGTTCACCCAGCCAAAGCTTGGAGGTGAATTCTGCGCAGTGAGAGAGATGTCGGTTTGTCAGGTAAGGGAAGGATAGGGCAAGGTAGAGATCACAATGGTGAGTGCGGAGGGGGGCGTCAAGGGCAAAATGGCAAAAGAAGTTAAAGAGGGTATCTAGTCTGGCCATGCGGGACTTAGGGGCAGCACCGTAGACTGCATCACAGCACCCGAAGACAGGTAGGATCATCTTCTGGACAATCTCATGCCTAGCTAAGGGTGGGATGCAGGCACCATTCCTGAATAAAGCAACCAAGCATGGGATGCAATTTTTTCTGAATGGCGTCGATATGACCAGAGAAGTTCAGGTGTTGGTCCAGCCAGACACCTAAATACCTGAAGGAGGATATGTCCTCGAGTAAAGTACCATCAAGGGTGTGGAAGGAAGGTTGAGAGGGAAACCTGGTAAGTCTCTGCCTGGTGTGAAGGTCATGTAGACTGTTTTTTTGGTGTTGAGAGATAGTTAGTGGTTTGCAATTCAATGCTGAACTTTGTCAAAGTCGTCCTGCAAATTGAATGCACCCTTGCTGGGGCAGAAGCCAGATGCATACAAGACTGTATCATCAGCATATATGTGAATAGAGGAGAATGGAGAGCAGGTGGATGGGAGATCGTTTAGAAAAATAGAGAACAGTATGGGGCCTAACACTGATCCCTGGGGGGCACAAGTTCTCATCAGGAGGGGTGGAGAAATTGCATCAGAGATCTTGACTGATTGAGTTCTGCCAGTGAGGTATGTCTTGAAACAGTCTGTGGCTAAGGGGGGTAGCCCAGCTGCTGTTGATAGGGGTGTCAAGGAGAAGGGAGTGGGAGACTGTGTTGAAGGCTTTGGCCAGATTGACAAAAATAGCTGAGGTGATTTGGCCAATGTCCTTTCCCATGAGGACAGAATCAGTGAGCTGAAGAAGGGAGATGGTGGTGGAGTAAGTTTTTCTGAACCAGACTGATAAGGAGTGAAGAAGGAGGAGTCATTGAGGTAACCTGTCAGCTGGGAGAGGGCTAGCTGTTCCTGAAGTTTGGCAAGGGTAGGGAGAAGAGAGATGGGCAGTAGTTGCCAGGGGAGGTGAGGCCTCCACCTTTGGGGAGGGGAAGAACCACTGTGTGTTTCCATCGGGAATGTACTGAGGTGGGTGAGAAAGAGAGGTTAAGGATAATAGTGGGTAGACGATGGCTGGGGCTGAGAGGGATAGTAGTTTAGGGTCAAGACCATCTGGGTAGGAGCCTTTTGAAGGGTTGAGCGCTAGCAGGGCAATTAGGGTGTCATTTGGGGAGACAGCAGTGAAGGAGAAGGGGGAATTGGGGGGGCTGTTTGTAGGCAATAAGAAGGGAAGGAGAGGGAGGGGAATAGTTTGGGAGGGATGGGAGTAGCTCATCAGCACAAGTGGTGTAATAGTTCAATGTCCTGCGCAGTCAGTATAGTGTTATGCTTGTGCAACTGTGTTAGTTTGGTTTTGGCCATTCGCACTCTCTATTCCAAAGGAATTACCACCCTGTAGGGCCACGAAAGGCAAGGAACCCTCAGAGAGGTCTCCACCATAGAGGTGCCAAATAGGACAATTTCTATTGAAGGTACCTTAGGAATCCCCCTAAGGAGAGAGTGCTGCTGCTGGAGGAGGAGGAGGAGAGGATGGTGGGGCAAAGAAAAAGTGTTTTACAGTGAGGCTGAGAGGAACTGCTTATATAATAATAATAAAACTTTATTTTTATGGCACCTTTCCAAAGCCAAGGCGCTGAACATAGTTAAAATCAAACATAATTACACACAATTGCAGCAGCTTAGTTATTAAACAAACAACTAAACAGATTTAAAAATTACAATAAATATGAACGATCAGTCGCCGAAAGCTTGGTGCCACAGATGGGATTTTAAGGCTCATTTAAAGCTCTCCACAGTTGTGCACTCACACAACTGGTGGGGTAGAGAATTCCAGAGAGAAGGGGCTGCATGCATAAATGCCCAGGCCCCAGAAGATTTTAAACATACAATTGGAATCTCTAGCAACCTCATGCCAGCTGAGCGGAGTGATTGCCCGGTGCGGTAAGGTACCAGGAGCTCTTTCAAGTAGTTCAGGCCCAGTCCATGTAGGGCTTTATAAGTCAAGAGACCAACTTTAAAGGTGATCCGCCATTGAACTGGCAGCCAGTGCAGATCACGCATCACTGGTGAAATATGACAGAACTGGGAGGTTCCCGTCAAAAGCCGAGCTGCAGCATTCTGCACTAGCTGCAAATGGTGGATTTCCACCCCGATAGCCCTAGATAAAGGGTGTTGCAATCCGAGAGGACATGAAGGCATGAACCAACGTAGGAAGGTCGCCGGACGGAACAAGGTGCTTAACCCTGGCAATATTCCTTAGCTGGAAGAAAAGAGGTCTTGACGGCCAACACCTGATAATGCAGGGTCAGCCCATCGTCAAAAATTACCCCCAGGTTTCGCACCTGTTCAGAGGCCGGGAGTGATAAACCCCCAAGGATGAGCCCAAAGGATAAACCTACACCCGACTCCCCTATCCGGCGTCCTGGGTCCACAACCAGCACTTCAGTCTTTCCTGAGTTCAACTTCAGCCAACTCAAATCCATCCACTCCTGGAATTCTGCTAGGCAGTTATTAAAGACTGAGAGAGCTCTATTCTGGTTGGGTGCAAAAGAAAGATAGAGCTGGGTATCATCAGCATAACAGTGACACCTCAGCCCGTACCTCCTTACAATGTCTCTGAGGGGCAGCATATACATTGCAAACAACATGGGAGAAAGCACCGATCCCTGAGGAACCCCACAAGACAGAGGTATAGGGTCCAAAGAATAAATACCAGACATCACCCTCTGAGTTCTTCCAGTGAGGGAAGATGTAAACCACCTGAGGACTGTACCTGACAGGCCACAGATGAACCGCACGCGATACAGCAAAACCCCATGGTCCACAGTGTCAAACGCTGATGAGAGATCAAGAAGGACCAAGATGGAACGGTTCTTCTGATCTCTACCCATCAGGAGATCATTGAACACCCGAACCAGTGCTGTCTCGGTACTATGCCTCTTTCGGAAACCAGACTGAAGGGGTTCATAGATGTCATGGATGGTTAAATGGCTCTCCAGTTGTACGGTCATTAACTTCTCAACCACCTTCCCTAAAAAGGGAAGATTAGAGATTGGTCTGTAGTTCGTATGGCAGTTTGGGTCTAAAGAAGCTTTCTTCAGGAGGGGTATTACCACTGCCTCCTTCAGGGAGCTAGGAAACTCACCTGTTTCCAAAGAGCACCAAACTATCTGTGCAAGGACCGGACTGATGGTATTGATACAACCCAAAATCAGGGAAGCTGGTCCAGGGTTCAAACTACAATACGTAGGGCACGCACTCAGGACAATCCTCATGACATCCATGAACTCTGTGTGGTCAAAGGTACTCCAGGAAAGCTGAAGGCTAGTGGTCAGGCGCTGGTAACTAACAATACCCATAGAGTGTGCTGGCTGGAGAGCTGCCCTGATGTTGGCCACCTTAGTCGCAAAGAACCAAGCAAGCTCATTGCACTCTATTTGCGAAAACGCTTTCCAAACCTGTAGACAGGCTGGGTTGCACAGCCTGTACACAGTTCGGAAAAGCTGAGCTGGTCGGTTCTCAGCAACTGCAATCTCCCCGAACAGGAACTCTGCCTTCTTATGGGAGATTGCAGATTGATAGATTTGGTAATGATCCATTAACCTAAGGCGGTTGCATCAAGGGCAGATCTCCACCAGCAATGCTCTAATCTTCGTCCTTGTAGCCACATCTCCCTCATAGTCCCATCAAACCATAGAGACTGAGGGTGAAGGGAGAGAGGACGAACACGGACAGGAGCAATGACATCCAGGTCTGCCGTGATGGCCGTATCATAGGCCACCACGAGGTCCTCTGGGTTGCTGTTTACAATAGGAAGAGATGATAGGTCAAGTACCGCCAAAAGGCCTTCAGAGTTAACATCTTGTAAAGGGCAATATTTGACCATCTCCACAGGGGTAGGCCTTCGAGTGGGGTTGCTAAAATTGAACCCCATGGTGTAGTGATCGGATCATCTGACTGATTCCACCCTCAAGTCCGAAGCCTCAATCCCCAGGAGGAAAACTAAGCCAAGGGAGTAACCGTGTTTATGGGTAGAAGTGGTAACTATCTGTGTAAGGCCCAGAGAGGTCACCAACTGGAGGAAGTGTTGTACAAATTGCAAGAGTTCATCATCGACCCAGACATTAAGTCATCCAGGACCATCAACCTGGGAGAGTCAAATGCCATGCCGATGACAAAGTCCGCCACTTCCGGAAGGAACCATTTCCCATCCCCGGGTGGATGGTAGATGAGAACAATCCTACAACCTATACCTGCTACCACAGTACACTCGAATGACTCAGCCTCCTCAACTGGAACACTCGTGAGGCCCAATTCGGTCTTAAAACAGACCGCAACCCCGCTCCCCCAATCCAATCTCGGGTGGTGAATCACAGAGTAACCAGCTGGAATTACAGCCTCTAAATTAGGGCCCGGAGTTCTCATCCAACCAGGCCTTGGTGATGCAAGCCAGATCCACTGAATTTACAAGATCTGCAATAATTGCAGTCTTGTTTTTAAAGGACCTGGCATTGTATAACACCACCTGAGTTGGATGAACCTCCAAAGCCGCTCGGGCTAAGTGCCCACCCAATTTGGTGGTGCCCTTGGGTATGGGAACCAGACATGGAGAACCACGATCTGGATTCCATTTCACCCCAGGGCATCTTTTGGACCCTACAACCCCGATGCGATGGTCCCGTTCATTCAACCTCTGTCGTTCGCACCCCCAACCCCCCCTTCTCTGACGTACAATACCTAGTGCTCTACAATGCTGGTAAATGGAGAAGTGTAATGGGGGGAAACAAAGGGGCAGAGGGAGCGAAGGGCAGAGGATGAATAGCGCACGGCCGTGGGAACAGGCCTCCAACACATTCCGACGACTGAATTAAGAATTAAACAAAACCTAAAAATTAGACAAAACCAAAACTCCCCCTTCCACCAAACCACAATAATTAAAATAAATAAATATAAAATCACAACTTTAAATTCAAGTCAGCTGGCAGTTTAGAAAGCAGAACCATACAGAGCAGAGAGTCTTCCGAGTTGCACAAAGGTCACAGTGATAGGGAAAAGAAAAATCCAAATTTCCAGTCCCAGATGGATCTCTCACTTCCACAGGAGACAACAGAAAATTCTCCAAGACTCACACTTCCAGGGCAAGACAGACAAAAAAGCTGTAATGGGATCTACCTCCCCTTAATCACTCTCACTGAAGAAGGGATGAAACACAATCCAAAATTCCCAAAACACAGGCACTCTCACTGTCCAGGCTTGAGAAAATAGCAGGCACTCTCACTGCCTTCCTATAGTCAGGAAAAACCTATTTGGTGGGTGGCTAGCAGCTCTGAGGCTAACGTAGGCCCTGAAAAATTCACCACCTGGGGTCAGCTGTGAAACACTCAGCCAGCACCATGGGTCTCCGTCCAGGCCCACCTGAGCAGTGGGACCAGCGAAAAAACACTTGGGACCACCCACCCAGATCACTGGCTACCCAGTGAGACAGAGCTGAAGTCCCCAGCCCAGCTGCGATCCCACAGTCGAACCCACTGGGAGGATCAGGACCAAACAGTTAGAACCTTAAATTAAACTGCTCTTGGCCCACCAACCTGAATGCCTTGCTACACAGACTGTGGGAATCTGACGGGACATCCACCGCTAGTACTCCAAGGTCTCCTCGAGCAGTATTCAGCCAGACACCTCTTCAAAGTTCCCCTTTCTTCAGAGCCTCAATTCCTCATCAGCTGGTAACCAGAAAGGCCAACTGAGAGAAAATTTCAGCTGACAGCACACCAGTTATAAACCCCAAAGGTCGATGTGATCCAGAATAGTGCCTAATTACTCCAACCAGCACAAAAACAGCCAGTCCAGTGGTCCAAGGCAAGGAGATGACAAAACGGCCAAATCGACAGACCACACTCATGGGGGTGATAATGGGCTGCCGCCGACTGACCCCAGTACACACTACAAGGAAAACCCCACACAGCAGGCCTGCATCACTCCCAGTCGCAGTGCACTCATGCTGCAATTTGCCAGCAAACATCCGGGGGAGAGGAAGCTCGAGAAAAACGGCGCTTCCAGAACAAATGACTAGTCCTCAGCACAGCACTCCAGTGGAGCCCGTAGAACTCCCGACAAAGTCCTGAGTAAGCGAGACAGAAACAACTCAAAACATTTAAAATTAAAAGAAACTAAAAACTAAACGATTAAAAAAAACAAACAAACAAAAAAAAAAAACGAGCAAAATAAAACGCTGAATTGAACACTACGCTGCTGCAACAACTAACGGCATGCCCAGCCTGGTGTCCATCAACCAACATGTAGCTCAGGAAGTGGGTGTGTCTGGCTGCTTGGCCATCGAACTCCAGGCATAGCCTTCCTAATTCAATGTCCTGCGCAGCCAGTATAGTGTTACGCTTGTGCAACTGTGTTAGTTTGGTTTTGGCCATTCGCACTCTCTGTTCTTGAGGAATTACCACTCTGTAGGGGTACAAAAGGCAAGGAACCCTCAGAGAGAGTTCCACCCCTACAGGTGCCACAGGACGATTCCTGTGGCTAAAGGTACCTTAGGAATCCCAAAAAGACATGTAGTACATCATATCCCAAAGAATAAGGTGACACAAAGCTTATGAGCAAGTAGTAACTGTGACGTAGGAGCAACAACTGTAATGTAGTAGTAGAGAAGCATAGACAGTTTGATAACATAATGAGTTGCTCAGATAACGTAACAAAATGCCCAGGTTTGCATAGCATGATACTAATGGTTTGCGTTGAGAATGAGGGGATCCTCTGAGGAGAGAGGGAATGGCAGGACATCATCCAACAGCAGAACTACCTAAAGAAACTAAGGGACACTACTATGCTAACTAACAGTTATGACCTAAGGGCAACGGAGGAGAGAAAAAAACCCTATGAGGAGGAAATCTCTGGGGATACAAGGCCTAGGTCGCCTTACCTCCAGGCTTGGGATAGTTTATTTAGTGATGGCTCTGCAGCAGCCTATTAGGAAAACCTAATTAAAGGGAGGTGAAAAATATTCCAATTTGGAGGAAGGCTCTCACTCAAACCCTCTAGAGGAAGTGCCATGGAAGGTTAAGAGAAAACTCTGCAACAATATGCAATTAAGGTGAAGAAGGAGAGCAACGACTGCTAAGGCACTCACCTGGCCTACCCACCCTAAACTCAAACCAGGTGAACCAGAGGCAGTCGTAGGGAGAATGCGGTGAAGGTGCCTTTCTAGGGAAACCACTAAAGTCAATGGCTAACCGTTATAGTGGACCACTAGAGCCAAAGGAGACTTTCGTAACCACCCTTCACCACTAGTCTTAAATTCTAAACCAGGAGCTGCTGTCACATAGCAGGCAGCTAAAGCCAAGCCCAGGGCAAGGACATTCCCAGCTATGGGCCAGGTGAGATGGATCCTGCCCCAAGTTGAACACGCTCAAGATGCGGACTAAATGCAGTGCGAGACCATCGGTTGCAGGGACCCTGCGCCAGAATAGAATGGCTGGCATGCCCCAGAATTAGACTGAGAGCTGAGAAGTTGGCGAGCTGATTGAGCACGGTGTGCTGATCTTAATGAGCAGTGACTGCTGAGACCTTGCAAGGTCGAAAGCAGATTGAGAGCAGCAGACATCCCAGAGGCTGAAGTCGAGAGGATGCAGTAGGCATGAGTAATCGATTACATAAGCAAGCGTGGACCTGTACGTAGGGCAGTAAACAGAGTAGTAAGTAGACCTGCACGTAGGTGTGCGTAACATAGTAGCAATGAAACATCACTGAATAGTGGGGCAAGCCAACCAGACATTTAAAAGCCAAATCAAGGAGACAAATACTCTTAAGGATTTTTGGCGGCGAAGGCAGGATTTAGAACAGAAATAATGAGCCGCGTGGGGCCACGACTCCTCAAACACTTCCCAGTCCCCGTAGCAGGACAAACAATAAAATGATGGAAGGGCCAAGAACCACATGCTGATATAAAGCTAAGTCAACAGCCTCAGCAGGAGCTTTTTTAGCTGACCTGAGTATAACAGAGTGAACATAAAAGCAACAACCTTAGGGAGTACACTGAGTTGTAACTGCAATAAACATAAATAAGGAGACACAGTGCTCTGAAAGCAGGTGTAGCCAGGCAGTGCAATGAAGCTGTTATAATGAGGTAGGTAGAATGAGGCAGCATGATTGAGCTGCATAGCTAGGTTTAGTGTAAGCCTTAGTCAAGTGAAATCAATTGAATATGCAACATGGAGCAGCTATGGTTGAGCTGAAAAACACAAATAATGATTGCAGTTGCACTGCAGTAGTTTGAGAGTTGAGTGACTGCAAGCAAGTAGTAGGTGCTCCGGAACAATATGCTAGGAGTTTAGAAACAAAGTCTCCCAAAAAAAAAAAAGACACACAAACACAGAACAGGAAACAAAGAAAGAAGAAGCACACATACAGCCGAAGGCAAAATACAAACCAGAAGCAGGAAAATAAACACAGAAATCCAGCAAAGACAAGCAGGAGCAGCAAGGGTGGGTTGGGGTGCTCAGCCATTCCTGCAGGCCCTAACCAGCTCAGAGGACAAACGGACAGAGCCTTCGGATGCAAAGAAAAAGTGCTTCACAGTGAGGCCGAGAGGAACTGCTTATATAGCTCAGGAAGTAGGTGTGTCTGGCTGCTTGGCCATCGAACTCCAGGCATAGCCTTCCCAATTGAATTCAGTAGCTACTGCAATGGGATTGGAAATGAGAGTGGCATTTATCTTCAGTAGAAGGGTGGGTGGACAGGATGGAGGGGTAAAGAGGGTATGGCGGACCACTCTCCAGAACTTGGAAGGGGAGTTGATGTTTGTCGCGAAGGTAGATTTGAAGTACTCTGTTTTGGTTAGCCTGGTAGCCCGGGTGCAGGCATCACAGAGTTTTCAGTAAATAAGGTAATTTGAAAGCTGGGAGACTTTGTGCCGTTTCCAGGCCCGATCTCTGGCTCTGTGGCAGGCTAATAATTCAGGGGTAATCCAGGGGAGGAGATGAGCTCTAATCCTTGTTTGTTTTAGGGGTACGAAGGCATTGCAATTTGCTAGGAAGATGTCTTTAAAATAGATTAGGGTTTATCAACCGAGGAGGTGCTTGGTAGAGGGGATCAGTCTGAGAGGGCAAGGCTATGCAGGACAGGTTCCAGTTCTGGAGATTTATAGGTGTATTTGTAGGGTTTTATGAGGGGATTTAGGGCTGTGAACTTTTCTGACCAGGAAAACTGGGCGGTGGTCACTAAGAGCATCTGGAAGGATGCTGGAGGCAATGATTCTATGGGGGTGGGAAGTTAGGGTCCAACCAAGTAGGGAGTGGTTTGGGGTCTTGTGATTAGGGCAGGTGGATTCTGTAATTAATTGTGTGAAGTTGAGGGCACTGATAGCATTTCTTGTGGTAGATTTTGTTGGGGACAACCAATTTAAACTTGAGGTCGCCAAGGATGTAAATCTCGCAAGATTGAGAGAGGGAAGTAATGGAAGTTAGGAGGTCAAGGGAGACAGCAAGCTGGACATTTGGACGGTAATAGATACTGGCTACAAAGATAGATAGTGAGAAATATATATATATATATATAAATATATATCTGTGACAGCACTGTTTTAATAAGTACAGATAATCTATTTGATTAGCTAATCTGTTGATCTGCCCCTGAGAGAGCACTGCCAACTTAAAAAGTAGACCACCTTTTGATACAGAGTAGGGCTAAGGTGTACCTGGAGTGACTGACAGGGTTCTGATGTCCAAGAGGTTCTGCACTGTGTGAGAAGGCGTCTGTGGTAGGAAGGGAAAGGAGTAATCCCCAGTGAGTCATGACCATGTTGTTGGCAGCGTAATACAGTAAGCAAGTCAGGACCACCACAACACACACAGGGGGTATTGGGTAGTTTTGAGAAATTTGATTTATTTGTTTAATCTTTGGTAACCGGGTAAGTGCACTGATCCAGAGAGTCATTTTCAGGCATGACCCGGGCCAACACGTGGCACAAACACAATATATCACAAGTAGGATTACAATCATTGTGCAAAGCAGTCACACTAGATTTTACAGATAAGCAGTGTACAGACTTGCTTAGGAAATACAACATACAGTAGAATATGAACAACTGAATACTGAGAAGGGCATAGAGGGGTTCCAGATATTAAAGATTTGTCCTGGGGAGGGAATGCCAAGAAAAGGTAGAGAACAAGGGAGAGATTACAGGAGTATGCTAGTTGAAATGCCCTTTGGGTATCTGTGGGATACTTCCAGCTGAGCAAGTCGTCTTATTAATGGGTGCATGAAAAGCTGAAATGGTTGAGAAATGCACCTTTATGGAGAAATACTGCAACTATGCCTGGGGAAAGTGGAGCAGGTATTCAAGGACCATTTGAACCAGAGAGAAAAAAGGGTCCATGATCTAGAGTGGCACTAAATACTAAACCATGTCCACTTAAAGCAGTATGTGTGTCTAGTGAAAGGTTTTCAGGCTGCAAGGAGGACAACTAAGATGTAGATACACTGAATTTGCTGGTAGATAAAGACCCAGTAATGTATCCAGTCTGTCCAACGCCTTCCTGACTTCTGGACAGATGCTAATCCAGGTCACCTCAATGACTTAAGGACCCCACATGGAGCAGCAGTGATTGAAGGTCCAGATCTAGCAGGCCACTTAGAAACTGGGACAGCAGACCCGAGCTGAGGGGCAGCTGAAACAAGGCTCCACAGTCATTTCCCACAACAGGGGAAACCAGATATGTCTGGGCCATAGTGGGGCCACTAGACTCATGGTGGCTGACTCATTTCAAATTTGGACCAGTGTCCCATGGAGCACTGGAATCTGAAGGAAGGAAGGTAAACAAGAATATATCCCTCCAACAGAGGTACAAAGTGTGTGTCACCAGAAGCCTCCAGGTTGTGGAGCATTGCACTGTATGGGGATGCAAAAAAGTTCAGTTCTGGCCACCCCCCCGGGGCTCGAATAGTAGTTACACTATGTTTACATGAAACTCCCACTCATGATGCTATGCCTTGGAGCAGCTGAGAGTGTCTGTAACCCTGCCAGGTACATTTCTGACAGCTGCACATTGTGCTCCTCAGTCCACTCCCAAACTATTATTGCTTCCTTGCATAGGGGATAGGAGTGTGTCATCCTCCTCCACCTTGGTTTAGACAGAACACGACACATTAATTGTCTGTATAAACAAGCAAGGTCTTGTCCCCTTCAGGTGGGACGTGAAGGCCTGTGACCATGCTTATATAACACTGCTGTCATTTCCAGGATGTTGATGTGGAGGTCTCTCATAGGGACCAGACACACGGAGTCTGGTGATATGACCCAAAATGACCAACCTACATGAGGTCATACTGTATGAATCCACTGCCAGAATCACCTGACTATGAGGTTTTTAAAAAGGGGCCTCCTAGTAGGAGATTCTGGCTGGACTGCCACTATAACACTTCCAGACAGAGAAGGGGACAGACTGCTGTGGTGTGTATGAGTTATTGCCATGCCCGAATCAATTCAAACTGCAGGATCCACTGTGCAACCATGCCAGTGGTACCACAAAAATGGATGCTGCCATGAGACCCAGCAGGTGAAGCAGACCAATTTGCTTCTGGCCACTACTTACTGGAGCTATCAGGGCACCTTCCCGATCCTTCAACAAGAAAGTTTTGGCCTGACCTTGTCAAACGTTGCTCCAAACCAACCAGGTATATGAATGCAATTTGTATATGGGTGTTATACTTGAATAAAAATAGTTTTATACAAAAAATATTGCTCTAAATGTACTGGGCCATCTAACATGGGATTAGTACAGACTTTTGTACACTGACCAAGACCCCACGCTGGTCCAACAGCTGCCTAGTACAATTCAGAGTATGGACACCTGCCTCTCTGAACATCTCCTTCAGGAGTCAGTCATCAGGACGGCAAAAAACATGTAGTGTCACCCTGCACAAAAATGCTGACATTATTGCAAAGTATTTGGTAACAACATGTGGTGCAGATGATAAAGCCAAAGTCTAAGACTCAGATCTTAAAATGGCAGTCTTCCAGGCAAAAAAGCAGACTGGGCCTGTGGCGTTTGCAGATTTTTATATACAGATTTGCATCTTGCATATCCAGTGTACACAGCCAGTCTCCCTGGGCTGACAGTGGGAGCAGGGACCTGAATGAAAGCACAAGGAACTTCTTGTATGCAGAGCAGACAGATCCAGGATTGGCCAACCCGCCTGTCCATTTTGGGATCAAACATACCAGGAAAAGAAGTCCTGATTCTGTTCTGGTAGGGGAACCTTCTGAATCATCATTGTTGCCAGGATGCAATTCTCTTCCTCTCAGAGGACCACTATGCGTTTTCGTGGGTAGGTACAAGACCTGGGAAGGTGCACTGGTGGCTGAGAAATGCCCTCTAGAAAGTAACCTGACTGCATGATTTCCAAGCACTCAGTTGTCTCAGTTGATGCTCTGCCACTGGAGCAGAAACATCAAAATTCTTCCCCCTGCCTGAACAGCCATCTAAAGGGCAGGTGTGGCGGTGTACAGTCAGAAAGTGGAAAAGATGGGCTGTTGCTGGCCTCTGCAACCATGACCCTGAAGGGCCTTTAATGGGGCATCCATTTGTTGCTGATGCAGGTATCCATGTCTTCCACCGTGGGAGGTGTGAAAAGGACAGGACCTGTGATGAAAAGAACTGCTGCCTGTATCCATGGGCTGCTGGGGTGAAAAAGACAATGGAGCTTCGGGTCTGTCAGCACATCCAAAGTCTTCAAAGTGGCCTCAACTTGAGACCCAAACAATGTGTCACCCTAACAGGCTGAATGCAACACAAGTCAGGTGCAAATCCTACCACTCTGAGCCATGATTGTCTGCCCACACATACATCAGTCTCTGCCACCCGGGCTGAAGCAACAGAGGTATCATAAGCAGAACAGAGCAGGTACTTGTCTGCTTCCAAGCCCTAGGCTATAGTTTTCGTAGCTTCAGTTTTGGCAGTGCCGTTCAGCTGGGTGTCAATTATGGCTAACACAGATTTCCACAGTGAGTTCTGTTATGTGGCAAGATATGCTGGTTTATCAGCAATTTGGAGTCCCAGAGAGGCGGAGCAAAAGCCCATTTTCCCATTATATTTAACTTCCTGGATTGTTTCTCAAGAGATCCGGACCTCATATGCTGAGAAATCTTAGCCCTGTCATAGGCTGCCATGATAACATCAAATTAGTTTCTAGCTGT
Source organism: Neoceratodus forsteri (assembly GCA_016271365.2). Lineage (NCBI taxonomy): Eukaryota > Metazoa > Chordata > Ceratodontiformes > Ceratodontidae > Neoceratodus > Neoceratodus forsteri. The sequence goes on from CM028129.1 coordinate 1,503,464,071, forward strand.
GTAAAATAATACTTCTTGTCTGTGGGGGCAAAATATTTTTTGCCAATTTTTCAAGGGACAGAGCACCACGCAGCCATGGTAGCATCTTCTAGTGTTGGGAAAACAGGATGGATCATGATGAAAGAGGCCAAAAGGACCTCCGAAATTCAAAAAGGTTCTTCTTGGAAGAATCCTTGACTTTAACTGAAACATTCTAGGTCTCCTGTTCAAACCTAATAATGGTCTGAAAAGATGAATCATCATGAATGGATCTATGAGTGCAAGTACACTGTGTCCATACTGTCATAGTAGACAATGGTTCAAAGTATTTTTACTGATCGACTTTCAAGATCATTACAGTATTATAAATAATATAAACTGCACTAAAATAGAATGTTATTATAAATTTCTTTTTGCAAAAATGTTATTAAAAAAGCAGAATCAACCATCTGACATTTCCACAGTTTACAATTCAAAAATATTTATATAATTATCACGGAGGAACAGTGGTGTGATAAGATGGCTGGATAGTGCTTTTTACTAGAGGACTGTAGGGCATCAGAAACTTAAGATAATCATTCATATTCACTAGTCCAATCCATAATTAGAACAATTTTATTTTTAGTTATTTGATTAAGATAGGAGAGAGAGAGAGAGAGAGAGAGAGAAAACAAGTTAAAGCTTTAGATATTTCTGAATATACCAGAATTGAAATGGGATGTCAGAGGATTCGAATCTGGTTAGCTACACATCCTCATGACACATTGTCACCTGTAATCTCAATTAATAAAAACAGTCATCACATTTAACTTTAAAAAGTAGTAGCTTGTGTTCAAGAGTACTGTAGACAGTGGAACTAGAGACATGCTATACAGGGAAGAAGACATCTTCTTTCTCCTACAGGAAGTCCTCTTCTGTAATGTATATGTGGAGTTGTACTTTTCTTCTTCTGGGGTAGCAGCAAGTTCTTTAGGCTGCACTGAGACTGGAACCACCTGAGGAGTAGGTAAAGACATATTCATCACAGTGACTGCAGTCATCAAGATTGCTGGTACTTCCAGTGGGGTGGGTACTGGCATTGGGGTTTCCTCGGTAGGAGGCACTGGAACCGGAGTCATGAGGTGCAATAACCATTCTGAGAATTCTGCATAAAGAGCAGCTTGCTCTGCACTGACACTGGGAGACACAACCAGAGTGCGTGGAGTTATTACAGACAACAAGGCCACTGATTTTGGCAGCATCAAATGAAATCATAGTCCAAGGCGAACATGACAGGACTACCACCAGCAAGGAGGCTGATTTCTGGTATAGACATTTCTCAGGACAGACATCAGGGCCCTATGCCAACTGGCTGGCACCAGACTGGGCTGCACGCTTTGGCAGCAAAAAGTCATCGAGGTTCCAGCAAGGTCAAATGCAGCTTTGATCCAAATCTCTTTTTAGCAGAGCACTCATGCTTCCACTTGGAATGATACTGTAAGGGGAATTTTTCACCCCACTATGACCTTTTCAAGGGTGACTTTTTATCTGAAGTCAACAGTAGCAGAGAACATCTAACCTGTAACTGGACAGCTGTCCTTTTCCATGCTTTTGAGGAGGATTTCTGACAATGACTCTCCCCAGTTCTTCCAAGTGACCTTTGTGGTATACCCAAAAGCAGAAGTAGAAAGTCCAGGAACTGAGAAAAACCACCCCAATGACAGAAAGATTCCAAAGATGGAGTCTCTGCATAAAGAACAGTTGCGTAAGAACTTGCCATAACGGTAGATCTTTGAGGGGATCTCAGACATCAAGTAACACCACAGGAAACTTTGCCATTGGTGAAGGGGAATCCACACAGAAGATTTTCAGCAGTACAACTGGGGTTCCCGCACTGTCGACATCACCAACCCTAAAAAGTTATGAGCAGACCCGTTCACTCCTCAGTTCTTTCCTCTCAGAGACAAAGGGAGCATAACCCTAGCCATGGGGAACCAAGAAGAGAGAGAGAGAGATAGTTGCCCGAATCATGTGAAAGGCTGGATAGACCAGACAGCCAGTTCCTAGACTGGAGCCCAAAGAAGAAGGATGATGACTGAGATCCCCTCAAAGATCTACTGTTACAATATGTTCTTATGTAACTGTTCTATCTTCTTTGGGGTTATCTCAGTCATCAGGTAACACCATAGGAATGAGTCCCAAGCAGTTACAGGCACAAACAGTCTGGGAAGAGGGATCATCCTAAACGTAAGACAGGAGGCCCTGGAGCACAGCCCTGCCAAAACTTGCATGGGCTCTAGAGGCAATGTCCAGATTATAGTGCTTGGCAAAAGTATGGACGGTACTCCAGGTGGCAGCCGCACATATGTCAGTGGCTGAGACCCCTTGGAAACAAGCCACAGAGGTAGCCATACCTCTGGTGGAATGAACTTTGATAGCACCAGGCAATTCTTTGCCGTACTTGTAGCAAAAAATAATGCAATTTTCCAACCATTTGAATAAACATTGCTTGTTAACTGAAGTGCCCTCTCTACCTGGGGTGAAATAAACAAACAACTGCTTCGACTTTCGACTCCCCTTGGTCCGAAGCAAGTAGTACTTCAAGGATCAGTGCACATCTAATGTATGGAGCAGTGCTTCCCCTGGATTGGCACCCTCAAGAAAGTAAAGAGGAAGGTGGATAGAATGGTTGAGTGTAAACTCTGAGACCACCTTAGGGAGAAACTTAGGATTTGTGTGCAAAGACACCCTGTCTTTGTGAAAAATCAAATAAGGCTCCTCACACCACAGGGCCTGAAGCTCTTAAATTCTTCTAGCTTAAGTAGTAATGGCAAATAAAAAATAACACTTTCCAGGACAGAAAGCGCAAATCACAAGTTATGATACGCTCAAAAGGAAACAAGGTCAACTTTTCCAAAATAAAATTCAAATCCCAAGCGAGGACAGGAGAACAGAAGGGGGATTTCAGATGCAGGATACCTTTGAGAAAGGTACAGGAGACATCCAGCAGAGCAATCATGTGGTCACCCATGGGCTCATGAAAAGCAGAAATGGTTGAAAGGTGCACTTTGAGGGAGAAGTACTGGAGACCTGAGTCAGACAGAGACATCAGGTAGTCCAGGATGGGGTTCACCGGGGCAGGTGAAAGGGTCCAAACTATATCTGGCAGCCCAGATGGCAAACGGCTTCTACTTTATGGCATATGTGGCCCGAGTGGAAGGCTTCCAGATGGCCACTAGGACGTCTACCACGCTGTTAGAGACTCCAGATCTGGCTATAGCTATGTTCTCAGGAGCCAAGCATGCAGATAGGGGGACCTTATGTTGGGATGGACCAGGGTCCCCTGAGCCTGGGTCAGCAGGTTCCTGCACAGGGGAAGAGGGACTGGAGGTTCCTCCGTCAGCTGCTGTAGCAGAGGAAACCATATCTGCTGAGGCCAGAATGGGACTACCAGAATTATGCTGGCCCCCTCCATCTATAGCTTGAGTAGCACCCTCTGAATAAGATAGAATGGAGGGAAGGTGTAAAGGAACCTCCCGCTCCAGGAGAGGAACAATACATCTCAACAGAAAACTCCAGGCCCTGGATCCAGCGTGCATAAATTGGGCAGTTTTGTGTTGAGTGTGGATGCAAAAAAGTTCAACTCTGGATCAATCAATCAAGTTTTATTTTTATAGTGCCTTTCAAAAACCATGGCACTGCACATAAACTTAAATACAAATATAATATTAAAACAGAAAGATAAAATACATTAATCATTAGGGAAGGCCAGGTTAAATAAATATGTTTTTAACTCAATCTTAAATCTGTCAACGGTCAGGCATTCTCTTAACCAACGAGGCAGAGAATTCCACAGGGTTGGAGCTGAAAAAGCAAAAGCACGGGCACCTGAAGTTTTTAATCGTACCCTGGGAATCTCTAGTAATCCCTCATCCGTGGATTGGAGAGGACGGGAGGGGCAGTAGGGTATCAAGAGATCTTGCAGGTAACTGGGTCTCTGATCATGTAGGGCTTTGAAGGTTAGCAAACCAACCTTAAAGGTGATCCGCCACTGAATAGGCAGCCAGTGCAGTTCGCGGAGCACAGGGGAAATATGACTGGACCTAGAAGTCCCAGTCAAAAGTCTGGCTGCCGCATTCTGCACTAGCTGCAAGCAGCGGATATCAACCTCTGGCAGCCCTAGGTAGAGAGAATTGCAGTAATCAAGGCGGGTAGTGATGAAGGCGTGAACCAGTGTTGGGAGATCATCCGGAGGAACCAAGTGTTTCACCTGGGCAATATTCCTCAGATGGCAGAACGAGGATTTGACAACAGCCGACACCTGAGATCTTAGTGTCAAGCCATTGTCAAAAATACCGCTGAGGTTACACACTCGGTCTGAGGTAGTGAGCTGTATGCCATCAATCAGAACACCTGATGCCTGGCCAGCTCCTATACCCACCTCCGGATGACCAGGGTTCACAACCAGCACGTGGTCTTATCCGGATTCAGTTCCAGCCAACTAGTACTCATCCAGGTTCTGATCTCGGTAAGGCAGTTGTTTAGCGCAGAGAGTGCAACATCCTGTCCTGGCAGAAAGGACATATACAGTTGAGTATCATCTGCATAACAGTGAAAACTCAAAATGCATCGCCTGATGATATCTCCCAGTGGCAGCATATATACTGCAAACAACATGGGGGTCAAGATGGAGCCCTGTGGCACCCCACAAGACGGAATAAATGCCAGAGGCGTAAATTCCGATAGTAACTCTCTGAAGCCTGTCTGCGAGGAAAGAATGGAATCATTTGAGGACTGTACCAGACAGACCACAAAGCAGCCGCAGGCGCTCCAACAGTACACCATGGTCTACAGTACCAAATGCTGCAGAGAGATCAAGAAGGACCAAGATGGTCTCTAGCCTTCAGGAGGTCATTCAATACTCAGACAAGTGCAGTCTCCATGCTATGCTTCTTCCTAAATCCGGATTGGAGAGTATCATAGATCTTGTGAGTTGTAAGGTGATCATCTAGTTGCAACGCAATCACCTTTTCAATAACCTTACCAACAAATGGCAGGTTAGCGATAGGTCGGTAGTTAGCTGGACAGTCCGGGTCCAAGGAGGATTTCTTAAGGAGTGGTCGAATGACCGCCTCCTTTAGGGGTTCTGGAAAGACCCCTGTCTTCAAGGACCTACAGACAATTTCAGCAAGGATCGGGCAGATAACTTCAACACATCCCAAAAAAAGGGGTGTCGGGCCTGGATCCAAACTACAACTGGTTGGGCGCATTGACTGGTTATCGTCACAATATCTATGAATTCTGGCTGGCAGAATTCTGACCAGAGAGACCGAGTACACACCACATCCTGCCAATCACCACAACTCTTCATAGGAGAGGCTATGTCGATGCTAGACCTGATGCTGGCAACCTTATCCGCAAAGAATTGAGCAAACTCCTCGAATTCCAGCTGAGAAAAAGCTTCTCTGGGCTGAAGACAGATTGGATTGCACAATCTGTCAACGGTCCAAAAAAGCTGAGCTGGTCGATTTTGCATGATAGAGATCTCCCTGGACAGGAACTCTGTCTTCTTACGGGAGATTTCTAGCTGATAGCCATCATACTGTGCCATCAGCTTAAGCCTGTCAGCATCAAAACCAGACTTTCACCAAGCTCTTTCCATCCTTCAACCAACTTTGACTTCATCTGTTGAACAAGTCTTCTGTGGTGGATGAGAGAAGCTCCCATTCATGCATGCTGGACTGAGTCCAGCTGAGACTGTCTGCCAGGGTGTTTAACATGCCTGGCACGTGGACAGTCGAAAGTGTCAGACCGTGATTCAGTGCCTAGTACCACACTCTCATGGCCTCCCTGCATAGGGGGTATGAGCAAGTCCCTCTCTGCTTGTTGATATAGTATATTACATTCAGATAGACTGACTGCATCAGTAGCTGCCCTGGAGCAAGGTGTTCCTGAAAAGCCTGCATGGTGTAGAGCACTGCTCTCATCTCCAGGACATTGATATGCAGGGAGGTCTCCAATTGGGACCAAGAGCCCTGGGTCTAAAAGGGACACAGGTGTGCTCTCCAGCCCAGACTTGAGGCATCCGTGGTGAGCATCTGCTGTGGGGAGGAGATCTGGAATGGAGCACCTTGAAGCAAATTTAAGGGGTCCATCCACCACTGCAGTACCTTGCGGACTGGAGAAGGAACTAGAACTGGACGGTCCAACTTGTCTGTGCGCAGGTCCCACTGCACTCGGAGGGTCCACTAGAGAACATGCATGTTTAGTCTGGCCAGTGGAACAGTGGGTATGGCAGCCATCATCAGGCCCAGCGATCTCAGGTACACCCTTGCAGGAATGTGGTGACTCTGAGCGACTTCTTGTGCTTGGGTGATAAGGCACTCTGCCCTGTTTTGGGGCAGGAAGACCTTCCCTTGGGCTGAATCCAGAATCACCCCTATATACTGTAGCCTTTGGGATGGTACCAGAACTGACTTGGGCAGACTGACAGTGATGCCCAGGAGGTGGAAATGCTGGAGAGTTCGCTCCAGAGTTAAAACGCTGTTCCCTGGATGTGGCTTTTAGGAGTTAATCGGCCAGATAAGGGAAAACATACAGTTCTTCCATTCTGAGAGCTGCTGCTACTACTGCTAAGCATCTGGTAAAGACTCGTGGCTCAGAGGACAAGCCAAAGGGCAGCACTTTGAACTGATAATGCTCACCCTAAAACGCAAAGTGGAGAAACTTCCTGTGGGGAGAGAAGACCGAATGAGCGAGTAAGTGTCCTGCATGTCCAGTGAACATAACCAATTGCCTGTTTTGAGGAGGGGCATTAGGTCCAGTAAAGTTACCAGCTGAAATTTTTGTACTGGATGTACAGATTGAGGTCCTTTAGGTTTAGAATGGGCCTCAGATTGCCGGTCTTTTTGGGTACCAGGAAAAACCTGGAATAGAACCCCTTGTTTCATTGGTGCCTAGGAACTGGCATGATGGCCTGCTTGTGTAGGAGGGACTGCACCTCCTCCTCCTGGAGAACAGACGGGTGAGCCAGGAGGTGATTGGAGGGTGAAGGGGCTTCTGGAGGTTACTTGATGAGCTCCGGAGTATGCCCTTTCTCTATGATCTACAGAATCCACGCGTCTGAAATTATGATTTGCCATTGATTCACATGGAGGGAGAATTGACCTCTGACCACCACCTCCTGGTCCGGGACCAGAAGAGGGGGGTTCAGTAAGGAGTCAAGTGGAGGTGGAGCCAGCCGTTTGGGCTGGTTTCTCATTTCAGGAGCACTTGGTTGCAGCTCCAGCACTGGAGGGGGCAGACAAGGCAACTGGGGCTCTTTGTTTCCCCTGGGGCCGGGAGGCCACACTGGGCCTACTGGGTGCTTTTTGAAAGGGATGGCACCCTCTACCTCTTGACTGGGTAAGGCAGAGGGAGTGCACAGACTTGAGGGCCCTACCCAAGGCTTGCAGAACATTAATAATATCCTGGACACCAAGTCCAAACAGCTTAGTGGCATTGAAGGGGGTGATAAGCATTTTTTGCTGTACATCAGCAGCAAACCCAGATTCTCTGAGCCAGAAGTGCCTATGGAGGTATATGCCCATGGCAGCTGCCATGGTAATGGTGTCAGCCATATCACAGAGGGCTCTGAGGAGGTGTTTGCTCACATCCTTGGCTGCTTGGAGGCACTAGAGCAGCTCCTGCTTCTATGTGTCATCTGAAAGGGTCTGTGCCATGGCCTTGCCCTTTTTCCGGCTGGCATTCTGGTATTTTACCATGTGAGACCGGTAATTTGCAATCCTCAAACCCAGGGTGGAGGAGCCATACACCCTCTTACCCCAGAGGTTGATTCTGCAAGACTCCTTACCTGGGGGAAGGGAACTAAGGTGCTTCGGTGCCTTAGACCTGTCATGAGCTGCCATGATGATCACTGAGTCTGTCTTGGGCTCAGCAGCATAGCAGGGGAGTCCTTTGGGGGCATGATAGAGTTTATCTGCCCTATGGGGCATAGCTGGCATGTCTGGTCTGTGCCAGAGTTGTGGCTGCATTCCTCAGAGCAGGAAGGGTCGAAGGAATGATTTTTTGGGGAGATTTAGGGATCTCCAGGAAATCCATCAGTTACTTTCTGGTGGCATCCTCTTTCTCATTGTGGAAGCCCACGGCTGAGGACTTCTGCTTCATCACACTGAAAAATGTGAGGTTCTCTGGAGGAGACCTGGGAGTATGCTTCACAGAGTCCTCACTGACAGAAGATGCAGTAGATCTGTCAGACAGCAGGATCTCTTCCTCGTTTTCTTCCTCCTCATCAGGTAGAACGAGGTCCGGGTAATACTTCTCCTCGACGTCGACCTCTTCTAAGTCTGGGTCTAGTGTCAGATGTGCTGCTGATGGCCCACGGGGAGGTTCCCATGGCTGACAAGTAGGTGTCAACGATGAAGCTGCCATTGATGGCGTCAGCGAGGGGGGCCTAAAGGCACCCAGCTGCTGTACAAGCATGTTAGTAAATTTAAGCAGGACTTTGTTTAAGCTGACAGTGGTCATCGATGGAGGCGGGGGGGTCGGCAGCACAGGTGCTGATGACCCGCTTGCTGCATTCTGAGAACCTAAAGAGCTTGCAGCCCTGGAGGTAGAAGGGGCAGGCCTCAGCAGGAGAGTCGTTGACAACGAGCCTGTCATTAACAAAGGAGGGGCCGATGACCTGGAGGCTGATGATAGGCCATCCGGCCGCCCTGGGAATCGGAAGGAGATGCTGTCAGTACGGGTCTGGTGGGCAAAGAGACCTGGACAGCAGAGTTTTTCTTTGGTGCAGCCGCAGCCAATGAGGATCCCCTAGAAGAAGGAGAAGAGGCTGTTGGGGAACGAGATTGATGCCAGGGTGAGGGGTCGCGATCTTGGTCTTTTTTATGACTTCTCCCCCAAGGATCTGTCTCAGGCCTTAGAGGCCTGGGAGCTTGATGATCCGGTAGGTGACTGAGAGGCTGGGACCTGGAGGACCCCTGCTCAGAACTGGCTAACATAGAAACATAGAATCTGTTGGCAGATAAGGACCATACGGCCCACCTAGTCTGCCCATTTCCCTACTCACTACTGCAGCCCTAGATCCTATGTGATCTGCGACTCTCCTGCTCTGCACATCTCCAGGGTACCCTTATGTTTATTCCATGCACTCTTGAACCGCTGTCTTGTTTTCACCCTCACTTTGATCCATCAAGAAATTTTTAAGAGCCTTTCTGCGTAACCTGAGGGTTGTTTGGTTAAACTGGCAGAGCTCACAGTCAGAAACTTCGTGTTCAGGTCCAAGACAGAAGACACAGAGAGAATGTTCATCTGTGGAGCTAATTTTCTTTCTGCAGTGGCAGCGACGGAAGAGAGAGGTCGAAGGATTAACTCTCTCAACATAAACAAATTAGAAGAATCTCTTTAACAGAAGTGATTCAGAAAAAAGTTGAAGAAAACATTGTAGGCGAAAAATGGAATGAATACTCCGTTGGAGCTTCCACGGAGACACATTTGAGCAAGTCGACAGTGGGAAAGAACTGAGGAGTGAGTGGGGCCGCTCATTCGTTTATAGGGTTGGTGATGTTGACGGATGCGGATGGCATGTGTAGCCCCAGTTGTACTGCTGAAAATTTTCCGTGTGGATTCCCATTCACCGATGGCGAAAGTTCCTATGATGTTACCTGATGACTAAGATACCCCAAGAAGATCCCAAAGTTTATTTGACAGCAGGTAAAAGAGAACTGAGGTGTATGAGGCCTGCCCAGGTTATAGAAGCAGACAATGATGGCAGAAAAAGACCAATGGTCCATCCAGTCTGCCTATAACACCCTGTCATACCCAGAGACCTTCTGTCTATACAGGTTTTAGCCCACATTATCCACCCCATGCTCTCTGTTTTACTGCCACTGCCTTGAGTAATGACTAAGCCCTTTACTCTTCCTAACCCCACCCCACCCCCAGACACCACTGTTTGTTCTCACTTATACTGCCCCAGACTCAGGGGTCCAGATAATGTTTAGAACTGGGAAGTATTTACTGCTGTCTGCTTTCACCTGGAAGTATTTTTACCTACATGGTAGTAATACCATGCATTGACCTGTCTTGGATCCCCATCTCTAAAAAAGGTCACAGTTCTACTGGGTGTCTGCAACCACTGATCCTCCTTCTCTGATACCAGTGAGGAGTCTTGAGATACTTTCCCACTGCTAGGTAGTGTGGTGGCCCTATTTTTAACATTCTATGTTGCAACTGCCATTCTTGCCATCCGGAGCACAACTCCTCAGTTTCCTGCATGTATGCAACTGATGCCTGTACTGTTTTCTGACCCTGCCTCTACTGCTGACAGACCGTTAGTATGTGGATCCATGGCTAGTAGCATTGAATGCTGCAGCCAATTTTGTGCATATGTACCAACGTACTCTAAATATACAGGGTGGGAAACAAATTCCTAAAATCAGAAAGTGGGAGCAAATCATGCAAAACAGGTAGTAAAATACTCCTTTACTCCCCTTATCTGTTCCTCTGCCCAGACTAACAGCTCTGGGTGGAACCAACTGACCCGTGGGAGTGCTGGTCCGACCTTTTGTGATGGGGGAAGGGGAGACAGGGTTTCCAGAGATCAGAGTGTCATAATTTGGTAGTGTTGGTTATGGTGATGTTATTGCCAGAGTACCACAGTCGTTTCCCATCTGTCATTCCACTACGTCCTACCCCATCCCACTAGAGCAAAGCCTGAGACAGAGACCTTTGTTACCAGTCAGAAGCAGGCAGGGACAAGCCCCACCCAACACACTTTGACACTCTCTAGTGCAAACAAAGAAACACAGGCAATGATGGCAGAAAGAGACCACTGGTTCATCCACTCTGTCCATGATACTCTATCGTACCCGAGACCTGTTGTATTCATGGAGGTTTTGTGCACACTACCTGCCACCATGTTCCCTGCCTTACTGCTACTCCCAGCAGGACTGGAAGGTATGATGCCACCAGACTCTACAGTATGTCAGCATCTAGTGTCATACCACTGCCAGGATTTCACCCCCTTCTATCTGAAGCAGTACATTCCTGCCCCATGTGCCTTCTTCCACCTGGACCACCAGGAGGCAGATATCTATCTATCTGTCTGTCTATCTATCTAGCTATTCCACCAAGAAGATAATCATGCAAATACCAATTTGACAAATAGGAGATTAGTTAATTATAATTCTACAAAACTAATAAACATTTTGAAAGACTTCATTATCCCCAGAATCTTAGCATGCTCTATTCAATTCCTCATCAACTATCTTCTGTAATGAACCCCAGTTTGCAACAAACACACTCATGTTTCACTAGAATGTAATGATTTTTTTTTCAGTAGCATACATGCAATCATTAAACCCTCCCAGAATTCCCATGTTGGAGTAATGGAATCCTTCCACATACAGGTTATACAACTCTTCACACATTTAACAAAGCTAAATGGAACAATTTCAAGGGCAGCCCTTCTGGAAAGGTCTGAGGTACAGATGCCTAAAAGGTATAAGACTGGTTCCAGCTATAAGAGTATGTCCAACATTGCACTGATAGTATTAAAATCTCTTTACCAGAATACTCTCAGTTTAGGGCATGACTCAGTTACAAGTGACAAAGTTCCTACCTCTTGGCTGCATCTTCATTTGTTTTATTTGTTTAACCAGAAAAATGCTCAACTGAGCAGTGCTCATCTACAAGGAGGTCCCAGACTGGATGTGTAACAATACGTGAATCAACAGTATTACATAATAAAGCAATAAAAAGTTGTACATGGCATCCGTTGCAAATATTGGAGATGTTAACCCTAAATGTATTTAATAAGTAAGAGGTATAGTAAATATTATGTATGATACAATACTGTATTTGGTTCATTCTACTATAGAGGGAGAGTTTCTGGAACAGAAAAATCAGATCCCACCAAGACTGAGAAATGTTTAACTGCAGTCCTTTCTGCCATCCTTCTTTTAATCCATTTAAATCTGGGATTTCAAAAGAGATTAGACAGTTATAAATTTTAGACATCAGTTTTTTTTCCATAATGTTACCTTTTCATAAACTCTCATCATTAGAGAGTTTACTGTATCTCTTAATATCGCTCCAGCTTTTGGATAATGAAAAAAAAAGATCTGTAAAATTAAATTGGCCAATTGTTGAAATAATTTAGAGATATTATTTAAATATAAAATAAAATCTGCCTTCAGCAGACAGTTATTTTTTACTTATTTTACTTTTTACTTATTACTTTACTTTTTATTTTACTTATTTTATTTGTATTTGTTTAATTGTTGATCAGCTCGGTGCGCTGGTGGAAGGGATCTTTTCAGGAATGACCCAGGACTAGGCAGGCAAAGCAAAGGATGGAGATTAGAGATACATGATTATTAACCAGCTGGAAAATACATTTTCAAGAGTAACTAAAAGTACAGATAAAAGCAAAGTAAAACATTTGGATACAATTTTTAAAAAGTGGCACACAAACACAAAAGTTAAACAGTTTTGTAAACATGCTATACTGGTACTAATATAGTATAGTGAGTACAGGCAGTGCTAACATAGCACAAATAAACTGACAGAGCTGTAGCTAGTATCTTGGGCTGCACAACTGCAGTGGGATGCACTCAACAGGTGACCCAGAAGCTGTGATTTATCTAGGGGATGGAAACGGCAGTTCCAGTTCCCAGTGGAAGGATATTCCAGAGTGGTGGGCCAGCAGAGGGGTTACGTAACTGAATAAGCTATCCTCTCTCTCTCCCCATAGCAGAAGCATCCAAGATGGATGATAAGCACTGACTTTGGGGCTAAAATGAACCCTTTTCAGGCAGACTGAGGATGTACTGTGTGACCAAAATGGCTAATTTTCAAAGCTGTTTGGCAAGAAAACAAAAAAAAAAAAAAAACGATCACCAGATATATACATTATGAATATATCTGGGCCCAAACCAACTTCTTTTTGAAGCTGTTGTAGGCACATAATCCCTAACTCCACAGGAGCCGCTACAGTCTGCTGCACTTTATCGCATGGTGTGATTTACTTCTCCTTACTTCTCAGTAAGTTGCTGTTCCAGAGAGGAAACCATGCTGGCCAGTCTCTGATTCTCTGTACTGCACTCCGTGTACTGTGAAGGGAAATAATAACAAACAGTCAGACCAGTCCTTCAGAAGAAGCAGTAAATAGTGTAAAGTTTTGCTGGTCAACCAATATGAATGAACTGGTTAGCTGAAATTATAAATCTGCTATGGCAGCCTGATGGTGAAACCGCACCACTGCCCCTTGGAAAGACAGAAACCTAGGTTCAGAAATCAGCCCAGGCGACCAGAGGTCCTGTTGGTGGTGGGAGGATTGCATGTCCGAGTGGGTGCTCATCGTCTCCCTTGCAGGAGACTGTCCGTAGCACTCTATGCTAGCACCAGTTGCATTTCCCTGGGTAGTGCAAGCAACAGAGGCTTAGCTGAGGTAGGGAGGGGGATGCACAGCTTGGTCCATGCGCACCTATAGGGTGTGTGCTGTGGAGTGCATTCCTGCACCCATACCAAGGGAGAGACTGGAAGTTCGCAGGAAGTTCATGGCTGCCACCAGGTGGGATAATGTGCATTGATTTCAGGCCCCTCACTACTGCTGGGGCACTGGAGCTGAATTCAGTCACCTGATGGGGTCTGTCCACCCATGAAGACCCCACCAGGGGGGCTATCAAGGTAAGCCCCAGAGAAGGTGGGGGATGAGGCTTGGAGAGGTACACAAAAAGGAGTTTAGGCACCAAATATTGGAGGGAAAAAAAAAGCAATTAAAATAAATGATAAAACTGCTTTCCAAATGGCTAATTGCATTTTCAAACATATATTTTTAAGGCTTACAGCAACCACACCTGATATATAAAATATAGGTATTTATATAACGTAGGTGAATGTCAAATCTTGCAGGTAAACCATTTATTTTATTCACCGAAGCATTCTAAGTTTTTCTAATGGTTATTTAAAACCACTTTCTGACACTGTTAGATTATTTCTTCCCTTACCTGGTCCCTGGCAGACTCCAGTTCCTGATGTTGTTCCTCTAGCTCTGAGTCCCGTCTTTTTAGCATGTCCCACACCTTCTGTAGCTCCTCGCGGACCTGGAACAGCTCACTATCTACTTCCTCCAGTGATGCCTGAAAAGTCCCACAGAACAGAATACATCCACCCTCAGTTTACAGCAGCGCAACATTAGTAATTTTTAAAGCACATATAACAAGACACTAGAGTGCCATACAAAAACCCGCCCCTAGAGTCAGACGTTCTGTGATGTTTAGGAGAGCACAGGAGCACACTCTGTAGATGTGAAATGGGGGCATTTCTAACTTAGGTTTCTTAATGTTTAGAGACCTGTAACCATTTGTTTCATCAAACATACTGCACAACTAACAAGGCTCTAGTGTTTGAAGAATGTCATGCTATTGGGTCTGGATGTTCTTCAGTAAATTCTGCCCCCAGCTCCTGCCCTCCCTCTCCAACTCCCCCCGCCTGCTAGATGGATCTGCGATCACAGCGTGCCTCCTCTCTGTATCCTTTACCTGTCATTCCGTCTAGCTCCCAGACAGATCATCAGGTTGGTGGTTGATGATATTAGGGGTGGGAGGCAGGGGCAGTGATGATGGGAAGGGCACACACACAGCAGTGTGCCCCTAAAGATTTGAGTAATTTTTTTTTTTTTTTTAATTAAAGTACCAAACATGCAGGGTTGGGGGTGTCTGTGACCAAACTGCAAAACCTTCTGTCACGGAAATGAGGGAAACAAACACTCATAATGTGATATAGCAGCAATTAAAATGTGGGACACCCCAGAAAATAATGAATCTCCAAGCTTTTAGCACTAGACACTAATGTTACTTTGGGCAGTTTCATTTTGATTTAGTACCATTGTGTATTATGAGTTTCTTCTTACAGTTTACGTTTACAACGTCAGATTGAATGTGAGAACATAGAAGTCACAGCAGGAGTTCAGGGGGCAGGGCCTAAACTCTCTAAGGAGAAAAACAGTCAGCAATGGTGGCAACAAAATAAAAGATAAACGGCAAAGTGGCAAATAGGTTGCACCAACACTTCCCCAAGCCCCTTCAATGTACTGCCAGGAATTCCACCCCATTTTGAACATCCCTAATTCCTGCTCCTCCGATCTACAGCCACTCAACCCTGCTCCAGAATGCATTTCTGTTAGCTTGGTGCAGTTTGTAAGTGGGTGTGGCTGGATTTTCATTTGCTGTAGGTATTTAAGGGCAGATGTCAGTTAATTTCACTGTCTTTGTGTTTGGTTTCAGCAGGCTCTGGCTTCAGTGACTCAGTTTTGTTTGGACTGAATTTCTGTTAGCTTGGTGTAGTTTGTAAGCGGGTGTGGCTGGATTTTCAGTTGTTGTAGGTATTTATGGGCAGAAGTCAGTTAATTTCACTGGCTTTGTGTTTAGTTTCAGCAGGCTCTGGCTTCAGTGACTCAGTTTTGTTTGGACTGAATTTCTGTTAGCTTGGTGTAGTTTGTAAGTGGGTGTGGCTGGATTTTCAGTTGCTATAGGTATTTAAGGGCAGGTGTCAGTTAATTTCAC
The DNA here is from genome assembly GCA_016271365.2 of Neoceratodus forsteri. Lineage (NCBI taxonomy): Eukaryota > Metazoa > Chordata > Ceratodontiformes > Ceratodontidae > Neoceratodus > Neoceratodus forsteri. Next base: position 1,503,479,598 of record CM028129.1, read on the forward strand.
TGGCTTTGTGTTTGGTTTTAGCAGGCTCTGGCTTCTGTGACTCAGTTTTGTTTGAGCTGAATTTCCTGTTAGCTTGGTGCAGTTTGAAAGTGGGTTTGGCTGGACTAGCCACTGCCTGGGAACTCCTTGGCTAATTGTTCTTGGATACAGCCTGTGGGGTTACTCCCACCCCACAACCCACCCACCCCAAGGCTTGGCCTTCATTTGTAGGACAGGTCCCATAATGCCTTGCAACATTCTGCAATCTTCTACTTCCTGCTGAGCAATACAGGAACTTCCTGTCCCATAACAGGAAGGGCAGGAGCTGTTGGTCAGAACTGTGTAGGTATAGTTGGTAATATAACTTATAGATATGTTTAGGTATCTTTGGTGAATACTGTCTTGTGCCTTCTGCAGGTATAGTGGGTATGGGGCTAGACTGGTACAATTAGTATACATAGTACTGTATTATCTTTTGTTTCATTAACAGGTAGAGCTTGCCATGGGTAGGATTGTGGGATGCAATGGTTGTGGGGTAGCAGTATGGATGAACATATTGTGGAGGCTGGGAGGGTGTCCAATCTGCCACAGGCTGAGGAGGTTTGAGGATGAGGTGCTGTGGCTTGGTAGAGAGCTGGAGAGGATGAAGGGGGAAGGGGATTCTAGGACAGGTGGCCATTCACCAAGGAGTAACATGAGGAGACCACATGGGAGGAACAATTGGTTGAGGGAAGGATTGGGGGAGGGGGGAGTGGGTTGGAGCAGGAGCAAACTGGACAGGAGGCCTAACAATGGAGGGTGTACTCAAGTCAGGCCTAGCAGCAGAGGGGACTCAAGTCAGGAGGGAGAAGACAATGCATAGCAGGACAGAGGGGGTAGGAAATAGGTTTGCTGTACTATCAACACTGATGGGGCAGGAAGAGAAGGAGGGCAGGCTCCAGGAGGGGGCAGGACAGGGAACAAGAGGAGACTGCACAAGGGGCGGCACTTGGGAAGAGGAGGGGAAGAGGGGCAATACTGGTGGAGGGGGTGAGAGGGTCATTGCAGAGGTGGGGAGGCCAAGAGCAGATGGGGGAAGGTGGAGGATAGCGTGTGAGCACTGAAGACAGAGGATAGGTCCAGAGGGTGGAAAGGGGGACTGCTGCAGCGAAAGATAGAGCTTCTAATATGGGAGACTCTAGAAATGGGAACCTGGGTAGAAGGGTGGAGATGAGAGTGAGGAATGAAGAAGGGGGAGTATTGGTATTGGGGGACTCCATACTTAAGGGGATCAGATGGGGCAGCAAGGGGGAATGGCATAGTCGCATATGGGTGGAGTCCATACCAGGGATCACAGCAGACAGGGCAGGGCAGTCAATTTTAAAGTGCGCAAGGAGGGGTAGGCAGAAACTGCATATAGTGGTGCATGTGGGGACAAACGACCTGATGGGGGATACAGTGGAGGTAGTGAGGGAGAGGTTCGAGGGTGTGGGAAGGCTATGCAAGGTGATAGGAGAGTCGGTGGCCTTCTCAGAGGTGCTCCCAGTACCCTGTGTGAGCACTGCGAGGAAAGGGAGGATTGGGAAGTTCAACACATTGTTGGGGGAGTGGTGTCAATCCAAGGGGTATGGGGTAGTGGGTGGATGGGGCAGAACCTGGGACAATGACGATCTATATGCAGGGGATAGGCTGCACTTGAGTGGGGAGGGTAAGGGGTTATTAAAGCAGAAGTTAGAGAGGTATATAGTGACAAAAGTGGATTTAAACTAGGCGGGGGAGGTAGCGAGTGGACAGCTGGTAGGTGGGGATCCCAAAGAAAAGATCCAAATGAGCTTACCCCCCCCCAAGCTAGCAGGGAAGGATTCGGGGGAAGTTGCACAGGGGGGAATAGGAGGGAGGAGAAGCACAGAAAGGAAGGGAAGGGGACAGGAAGGAGGGTGGTTTCACTGAATGCAAGAAGCTTAGGTAACAAATCAGCTGCATTACAGGCAGTCTTGGCAGTGAGCAGGGTGGATACTGCAGCCATCACGGAAACATGGGCCACCGAGTACCAAGACTGGGATCTGGCAATCCCAGGGTATAAACTGTACAGGAAGGACCATGGGGTGGGAGGAGGAGGGGTGGGGTGGCAATCTATGTGAGGGACAGGATCAAATGTACAAGGGAAGAGGGGGAGGAAAGGAGAACTGAGATAATTTGGATGCAGCTCCTGTACTTCAAGGGTAGGAAGCTGAGGTTCAGGGTGGTGTACAGGCCACCGTTTCAGGCAGTGGAGCTGGACAGGGAGTTAGCAGAACAAATCAGGATAGTATGTAGGAAGGGGAGTGTGGTCATCGTGGGGGACTTCAATCTGCCGGGGGTTAACTGGAGCACTCCAGTCACCTCCAGTGCTAGGGAGCAGATGCTGCTGGACGCGATCCGGGAGGGACTCCTGACACAGCTGGTCACTGGACCTACTAGGCTAAGTAACACGCTACATCTGGTACTGTCGAATGGTGAGGCAGTAAGGGAAATAAGGGTGGAGTACCCACTAGCTGATAGCGATCACCAAACGGTATGGTTTACAATCACGATGAGCAGGATGTCAGGAGGCTCACTAACACAGGTGGTGGACTTCAGGAGGGCAGACCTCAGGAGGATGTGGTAGATACTGAAAGGAAAACTTGAGGGCATAGGGCCAGGGATGGAAGTGGAACAGAAATGGGACATTATTAAATGGAGGATTACAGAGATGACAGAAGTGTGTACCAAGTTACAGAGTAAGAGGAGCAGAGCAAGGAAACCATGCTGGTTGAACAGCGAGGTGATGGAGGGGGTGAGGGCAAAAAGAACTGTATACCAGAGGTTCAGAAGGACGTGGAAGGTGGAGGACAGGGAGAAGTATGCAAGATGGTCCAAGGACGTGACCAAGAGGGTGAGGGAAGCTAAGGCCTCAAGGGAGCCAAGGTTAGCACAGGGAATTAAGGGGGGAGAAAGACTTTTTCAGATAGTCAGAGAGAAAAGGAAGTGCAGAGATAACATAGTGAGGATAAAGAGGGGTGGGGAGTGGGTGGAAAAGGGAGAGAAACAAGTGGAAGTACTATATGAATACTTTTGCTCAGTGCTCACGCAGAAGAAGGGGACCACTACCACCTTGGACTGGGAGGGTGGGAAGGGGGAAGAGGAGACGGATGGAATGTTTGAGGGAAGTAAGTATTAGAGGGACTGAGAGCACTAAAAGTGGACAAAGCACCAGGGCCAGATGGTATCCACCCCAGGGTGTTGAGGGAGATGGTGGAGGTGCTGGTGGAACCACTGGTGGATCTGTTCAGCACCTCCCTGGATACAGGATGTGTGCCTCAGAACTGAAGGATGGCCCATGTAGTGCCGATATACAAAAATAGCCCAAAGGGTGAACTGGGCAATTATTGTCCAGTCAGTCTCACTTCCATAGCGGGCAAGCTTATGGCGACGATACCGAAGGAGAGGCTGGTGCCATTTCTAGAGGACAATTACCTCCAGGATGTGAGGCAGCATGGGTTCATATCAGGGAAGTCCTGTCAAACTAACCTAATACAATATTAAGACTGGGTAACAAGAGAGTTGGATATAGACCATGCAGTGGATGTCCTCTACTTGGACTTCAGCAAGGATTTCGATTCAGTACCTCATGGGTGGCTTAGGGGGAAGCTAACTGGCATGGGAGTGGGGGAAAGATGGCAAACTGGGTTACAAACTGGCTGCGTGGGAGGCTACAATGGGTGGTGGTGGAGAATTTTCAACACCTAGATCAATGATGAGCGGGGTGATGCAGGGCTCGGTGCTATTTGGACTCTTCATCTCAGACATCACACATGGAGTGGTGAGCAGGGTAAGTCTGTTCACAGACGGTGCCAAAATGGGTGCAGTAGTGGACGAGGAGGAAGGATGGAAGCAACTGCAGGGGGACCTAACCAAACTGGAGGAGTGGTTGGAGATGTGGCATAGAAACACAGAAACATAGAATTTGACGGCAGATAAGGACCGCTTGGCCCACCTAGTCTGCCCATTTTCCTACCTAACAGATAAGCTGCAGATCCTAGTTAACCAACAGCTTACTTCCTCCTACCCCCCACTAGGACTGCCTTATGCCTGTCCCATGCATTCTTGAAGTCCCCACTGTTCTGACTCCATGACCTCCTCAGGAGGCTGTTCCATGCATTCACAACCCTCTCAGTGAAAAATACTTCTCACATTACCTCTGAGCCGTCCCCTCAATCTTCAAATTGTGCCCCTTGTTCTTGCACATCTCTTTTCTGGAAGATGCTACCCTCTTGGACTTTGTTAATTCCCTTGAGGTACTTGAACGTTTCTATCATGTCCCCTCTCTCCTTCTTTCCTCAAAGCTATACATATTAAGCTCCTTTAGTCTTTCTTCGTATGTCTTCTGGTGCAGACCCTGCACCATTTTGGTTGCCCTCCTCTGGACAGCCTCCACTCTGTCTATGTCTTTGTGGAGATGGGGTCTCCAGAACTGCACACAGTACTCCAGATGGGGTCTCACCAACTGTCTGTACAGATAGATAACAACTTCCTGTTTTCTACTATTGATGCCTCTTCCTATGCATCCCAGTATCCCCCCAGCCTTCCTTACTGCCTTCTCACATTGCTTGCCCACCTTTAGGTCATCTGATATAATTACCCCCAGGTCCCTTTCTATTTTTACTGTTGTCAGTATCTCACCCCCCATTGTGAACGCTTCCCCTTGGTTTTGTTTCCCATGTGCATTACCTTGCACTTCTTTGCATTAAATCTGAGTTGCCATACATTTGACCATTCCTCCAACCTTGCCAAGTCCCTTCTCATCCTTTCCACTCCATCTTGTGTATCAACCCTATTGCAGATCTTTGTGTCATCTGCAAAGAGACATACTTTTCCTTCCAGTTCCTCTGTAATGTCACTTATAAAGACATTAAAAAGGACCGGTCCCAGTACTGAACTCTGAGGTACCCCACTAGTAACCCTCCTTTCTTCACTGTATACTCCATTTACTACTACCATTTGCGTCCTGTTGAATAGCCAGTTTTTTATCCAGGCTACCATCCTGGGACCCACTCCAAGGCTGGCTATCTTGTGTATTAATCTTTTGTGTGGGACTGTATCAAATGCCTTGCTAAAATCTAGGTAGGCCATGTCCACAGCCCCTCCCTGATCTACTACTTTGGTCACCTTCCCATCGTGAATCCATGCTGCCTTGGGTCCTGTGCCCCACTGGCCTCTAGGTACTCAACAATTCTTTCCTTCAGAAGTGATTCCATCATTTTCCCTACCACTGAGGTCAAACTAACTGGTCTGTAGTTTCCTGCCTCTGTCCTGCTCCCACTTTTGTGAAGAGGAATCACATCTACCCTCCTCCAGTCCTCGGGTACCATGCCATCCTCCCATGATTTGTTAAAGAGAGTAGTCAGCGGTGTCACTAGTTCTACCCTTAGTTCTTTTAGAATTCTTGGGTGAATCCCATCAGGCCCCATTGCTTTGTCCACCTTCAATTTTATTAGTTCTTTCAGAACCCTTTCTTCTGTAAATGGACTGGTATCGACCCCCGTCTTCAGAGTGTTTCTCTTGTTAGGTTTAGGTAACTCCCCCTCCTCTTCCTTTGTGAATACTGAGCAGAAGTATTAGTTCAGTATCCCTGCTTTTTCACTGTCACCCTCTACCCACATTCCCTCCCCTTTATTAAGCTTCAGTATCCCTCCTTTGGTCTTTCTTCACTCCCTAATGTACCTATAAAAGGTCTTATCCCCCTTCTTAACAGAATTGGCTATCCTTTCCTCGGTTTGGGCCTTTGCTATTCTGACTGCCTTCCCAGCCTCTTTCTGCTTTAACTGATAAAGTTCTCTGTCCTGCTCCTTCTGTGTTTCCTTATATTTCCTGAATGCTGTCCTTTTCTCCTTAATCTTCCCTGCCACCTCTTTTGAGAACCATAGCGGTTTTTTCCTTCGTTGTGTTTTATTGATTTGCTTTACACAAAGGCTTGTTGCCTCTGTGATGGCTGTTTTGATCCTCCCATTGTTCCTCCACCTCCTTCTTGCCTGTTTGCTAGTGCTTTTCTGAAGCACTTTCTCATTTTCCCAAAGTCAGCCCTCCTAAAGTCCAGTACTCTTGCTTTTGTATGGCTTGATTGTATGGCTGTGTTTATCGTGAACCACACTGTTTGGTGGTCGCTTGTTCCCAGATGGCTGCCCACTTCTAAATCTGAGATTCTTTCTCCATCCCCATTTGAGAGTACCAGATCTAAGATTGCTCCCTCCCGAGTGGGTTCCAATACTAGCTGTCTGAGGCATGTCCCCTGTAGGGCATCAAGAATGACCCTGGTCTTGGATGTGCCTGCAGCAAAGGTGCTCCAGTTAACATCTGGCATATTCAGGTCCCCCATCAACAATAGCTCCCCTTTTTCTGCCATTCTAAGAAAGCCTTCTATCATTTCCTTGTCCATTTCCTCCCCTGAGATGGGGTCTGTATACAACCCCTAATGGATTGTGGTGCCATTTCCTGTCTCCAGGGTGACCCAAAGTGCCTCACCCACTCCCTGTTTACTCTTTAGTTCTGTTGCTTTAATCCCTTCCTTTACATAGAGAGCTACTCCTCCTCCTCTTTTACCCTCCCTGTCCCTCCTGTAGATTGTGTATCCTGGTATCTTGACATCCCAGTCATGGTTCTCTGTGTACCATGTTTCTGTGATTGCCACAATATCCAGACAACCCTCTTCCATCAAGGCCACTAGTTCAGGGAGCTTGTTACACAGACTACGGGCATTGGTACTCATCACCCTCCACTTTTTGATAGCCTTACCCCTTTTAGACCCATTTCTGTCCTTACTGCCTTTGCCTTTTTTAACATTTAAATCTGTTCTGCTCCCTAATAACTTCTGTGCCTTGGTGTTTACCTCACTAATCACCATGTTTCGGCAGCTGGAGTTCTATGCAAAGAAGTGTAAGGTTATGCACTTTGGGGCAAAGAACCCAAGGAGAGAATACTGGTTGGGTGGGGGGGATGAAGCTTGGGATCACTGAGGAGGAGAAGGACCTAGGGGTGATAGTAACAGGGAGCATGAACAATTCTGCCCAATGCAGGAAAGTCACAGCGAAGGTGAACAAGATGCTGGGGTGTATAGCAAGGGGCTTCTCATCCAGGCAGAGGGAGGTTATCTTGCCCCTCTACAGGTCACTGGTCAGGCGACTTGGAGTACTGTGTGCAGTTCTGGAGGCCATATCTGGGGTGGGATATCAAGCTACTGGAGGGAGTGCAGCGGAGATCAACGAGGATGATACAGGGAAAGGAGGGGGGTGACCACGAGAACAGGCTGGGGGAACTGAATATCTACACCCTGGAGGAGAGGAGGGATAGGGGGACATGATCATAACTTTCAAGTATCTGAGAGGAATAAACAAGGATGAAGCCAACATGGTTTTTAAACTGAGGAATGGAAGGGACACTAGAGGGCATGGGCAAAGAATAGAGGGGGGAAGATTTAGGAGGGAGATGAGGAGGCTTTACTTCACTGAGAGAGTAGCAATGAAGTGGAATGCTCTACCAGAGAGGCTGATATCATGCAAAATTGTGGGTAGCTTTAAAAGGGCATGAGACAGAGAACAGGGGAGCATATAGGTGTGTGAGGCTGAGAATGGCCAAGGGTGGACAAAAGGGGAGGGGGGTGGGGCAGCTGCAACTTAGGGGCGCTAGCTGCACACTCGAGCAGACATTGATAGACCAGGAGGTCTGTTTCTGCTGGCACATTCATATGTTCCTATGTACACCTGATCCCCATCTGCTGATACTCATCCTGCCCCAGCGTGCACATCCCTGCCCTCCATCTGTCTGCCAACACCTCCCATCCCAGTCAGCACATCCCTGCCCCTCATGTGCTTCCTGACAGCCTGTCTGCCACATTCCACAGAGCATGCACCTCGTCCATCTGCTAACACCCTTCTCCCCCAGAGTACACATACCCCACTGCCTGCTTGCCATCTTCACGGTGCTAGCAAGTTTCACTCTTTTAACATGAGACTCAATAACAAGCCTCACAGTTCAGTTCAATGGGTGTCTCTAGTTTTCTAATCTCACTACCATAATTAAAAGATTTCTGATTCCTTTGATACCTCATCTCTCTCTCTCCGTTTGATACACTAACTAGTATAGTAATAGTTTGAGCACGCACAGATAAACATGGCTGGAAACAGTGTGTGAGCTACAGTGGACGGGGCAGCGCGCTTAAAGAGAAGTGTGTAACCCCCCTGCAAATGGGGGTTCCCAAAAGACTTCCAGGAGCTTGCTTGAATGCTCCAAGCCTGAATGGTGTTTGGCGTTTAAGCCATTTATCAGTGAGTGTTTTTAGAACCTCTGGTACTGTCTCTTTAAGAGCTGTCTGCTTGCAGACATAATTAGTTTGTATGGGGGACTGTGTGTTTCTTCTCTGAGTACCACTCAAGCTGCTGCCAATTCACCCCATTTTTGCAGTCACTAGGAGTGCAAAGGGAACCTGTCTGAAAGATGTAACTGATTGCCAGAAATCATTTACAGTAATAATAAAATTACAGTTTGTCTAACCTGCTTTCTTTGCAGTCAGAACTGTCTGCCTAGTTCCCCATTCTGGTTTTGAACTGCTGAACTGGACCAATCAGTGTGGGTAAACTAGCTCTAAAATGATGCCTTGGACGAATCAGAACTTGGGACTCATAATCTGAGCCAGCCACAAGAGGATTGTATGGGCAGTGACTCTGGGAGATGTAGTTTAGACTTGGTGCCTTTTGGACCAACAGCAGCAGTCTATTGTGAGTGACAGCCAATCCAGTCAAGAACTGGGAGGAACTCAAAGGAAGTGCCCGGTTTTGTCTGTTGGGAGTTTCAGTTTGAGATCTGAAAGTGAAGGGGAAAGAAACCTAGTGCTCCTTCAGTGCACAGTTTCAGTCAAAAAAAGCGTGTGCAAGGCCCAGAGTTCGGTCTACAACTTGTAACTGCTTGTTAGGACTGAATCCGTCCTGTGAAAAGAATCAAAGGATCTCTGAAGAGTAGAAACCAGGCTCACCCTGTAGAAGACTGAAGAAATTGTTGAATTACACTCGGTCTGTCAGGAACTGAATCTGCTGTGTGTTCTCCTGGTTATTGTGCAGTAATTGCGATTGGGATACAGATGCAGCCTGCCTGGTATAGTGCTTTCTTTTTTACCATATAAATGTGTGAGGAGTCTCTTGGAGATCAAAAGTAGCCCTGCTGACATTGAAGGACCATATCTTCTTTGGAGGTCGTGAGTACTAATTCGGGGTCGCTCCCTGTTGAATTGCCACATTAAATCCAAATGGAATTACTGTACTGCTGACTGTTTAATTTTCCTTTTCTCTGTGTGAAAGGGCCCTAGCTACCTGCAGTTTGGACTAGCCACTAGGGCCTGGGTACCCAGGGACAGTAACTGGTGAGGGATGAGGCCTGTGCACAGAGCCATAGGTAGATAGTAAAAGTGATAAGCTAATTAACCTGATTTCCCTGTCCTTGTTATATCCCCTAAATAAATCAGAGCTGTTTGTTTCAACAAAGTTATACTGCCTGAGGTATTTGTCTATGTTAAAGTACTGTACTGTGATTGTTGCACTGTATCTTATTTTACAGGATGTCCGGTGCCTGAACCAGCCTTGGGGTAAGTGTATACTGTGAAGGTAATTCTGCTATATTGTGTGGGCCACTAGTGGGAAGAAGGGGTTGCAGTGTCCCAGAGGCTGTGACCAAGTAAGTTTATGTGCAAACCCTGACCTCTGGGTGGAGGCACCGCCATTGGATCAGGCCCTCAACCTGTTGGTAGCAAATCAGGCAGGGGTAGTAGCCCCTGGGATAGCGCCATCTAGGGGTTACATTTTGGAGGCTCACCGCTGGGATTGTGTGTCCTCTAGTGGCCATATTTACAAACCACTGTTAAGGGAAAAAAATAAATAAATAAATAAATGGGTACCCGACAGAAGTGGCTGTGCACCGGCTGGTGGAGTGGTGTACTAGGGAGAGATCGACCCCCAAAATGCTATGCTTATCCTGGACATCCCCCTGGTATCAATCGGACACTGTGCAGGAGTACTTTCCAAGGTGGAAGGTTTACAAAATCCTGTGGTGGTGGGTGGCACGCTAATCTGCTCACCCACACTTTCCTGGCCCTAGTAGAGTTTAAGGATCCCATAGATAGCTCCAAAGTACCACAGACCATTACCCCAGAGGGAGCCCTCACTGCTTGAGAGTGATAACTAGGACAGTAAAGAACCGGGGGAATGAGCCCCACCACTATCTGAAACTTTTGAGGAGAAATTTGCTAAATGGTTGCTGGGAGAAGGAAAACTGTGGAGGACTTGAAGAAACTATTCTTGCCACCTGGGGTGTTCCTCCCCAACACCTCTCCTGCTCAGTACCCGTAATGGTGGCTGAACCAATGCAGACTCCTATTTCTGCACCTGCCATTAGTCACGACTCTTACCAGGTTGAGGATCTTCTGGCACCCTCCCCACCCCCAAGGGAGGATGACTGGGAGACCTGGATAGACTATGTTGCCCCCAAGTGCTAGAATGGCCAATGCTCGGAAGCCAAAAGCGAAAGAGGGTTAGTGAGACCTCCGAGGTCCTGCCCTGGCTACCATCCGTGCTAAGCGGGCCAGTAACCCTAGGCGACTGCACAAGCCTATCTTGAGGCCTTGGAGAATGTGTATGGAGCCCAGATTCTGATGAGGACCTATGGTGGAGAGTAGAAATGCACAACAGTACCAAGGAGTTGTTGTCTGTGTATGTCTCTCGGCTGGAAAAATTATTTGCAAGAATGCCTCCAGAAAGGGTAGTTTGCCAGCGATTGAACTGGACCGAACCAGACTGGACAGAATCCTTAAGTCTGCCCCCTCTCAGAACTGCTGTTGCTTCAGTTACGCCTGGCAAATCGACGGAATCCCCACCCTCCTATGATGAGTTAATAGAGAAATTGAGGAGTTGAGAAAAGGCGACCTCGGGAGGACCTGCACCAATAGCTGTGGCTATGACCCGAGTGACTGAGGGTGGCCCATCATGAAGTTCAGGGGCAGAGGTTGGCAGTCAATGAGTGCTCTGATAAGGAAAAAGATATGCCACAATGGGGCGAACTGTTGAGAGAGATCCGGAATTCAAAAACAGTCCTTTATGAAGGCCACGCCTGCAAGTACGGGCCCCGACCTATATCCGACTGCATCTGCTATGGGGTGGGATACCACCCATGTATCTCCTACTGATAACAGCTCGAACTCGATTCCTTGACCATGGAAGTGGAGAAACTGACGAGATGTCTCCAAATGCTTATCACGCGCAGACAGAGATGGCACCAAGGTTTCCAGTTAGTAATACCCCGCCCTGGCTCCCAGTGTGGCACTCGCCAGCTCAAACTCCAAAAGTATGTTTTGCTATAATTGTGGGAAGGATGGGCACATGAAAAGGGAATGCCAATCCCCAAAGACACTGACAAAGTTGCATATAGGCTACAAGGAGAGCTTCGGAGAACAAATCAGTGGTTAAGAGGTGCACGAAATGATCCCAGTGAGGGCACCAAAATGCTAATTCACGTCCTTTTGTGGCAAGGTCAGTTGCCCAGGCCCCCTACACCTCTCAGACTGGTCCAGAATAGTGGGTCCCTCCATGGAGACCACTGTAAAGGTAAATGGAGTGTCTACAAGAGCTGTATTAGACAGTGGCTCCCAAGTGACAATTATGTTTCAAGATTGGTATCAGAAGCATTTGTCAGACGTCCCTTACAACCATTAGAAGGACTGCATGTATGGGGGTTAAGTGAGAAGGCCTACCCCTATTCTGGGTATATCGAATTTGGCTGTCTTTCCCCACCTCAGTGGCTGGAGTGGCCGAACAAAGTAGAGACCCTAGCCTTAGTGTGTCCCCCACTGGACTGTATGATGGTGTCCCTTTGTTGGATTGGAACAAATGCTCATATGTTCAGAAGGCTGGCACATTTGTGTTATGAAAACAGGGTCAAAGACTAGTAGAGCTTTAAGAGTTCCGGCTTTAATTAAGAAGGCCTATGAGGCACAGAGAGATGCTGAAAATATAGAACCAGAGGAACCGGTGGATTGTATGGAAGAAGATCCTGAGTCTCTGATCCTGGCACCAAATGCCCAGTGTACCTTACAGGAGAGGTCCGTATCAGAAAGGATGTTAAGAATAAAATATTAATGTTGGATGCACCAGGCGATGGAAAATTGCCAGAGGGACTGCTGGTCAAGCCTAGTATTTTGCCCGCTAGAGCCCATGCTTATGCCAGAAGGTAATGGTCCAAGTTCATAATGTGTCTGAAAGAGACATTCGGTAAATAGAGGTTGCATCCTGGCTAATGTGCATTGTGCAGACACTGCAGTGCTACCCAGCAGCAAGAGTTCAAGGAAGAATGACAGAGTAACGCCTGACTTGTTTGATTTCGGCAACTCCCGCTGCCAGCTGAATGGAAAGTGAGGATCAGTGAGAAGCTTGCCCAGAGAGACCAGGTGTTTTTCTTTAAAGGAATGGGACGTAGGATGCGTGCAAGGAGCTGAGCACAATATCCGCTGCATGACGAAAGACCATTTCGTGAGAGGTCTCGACGCCTGGCACCTGCTGATATAGATGATGTGAGACGGCATCTGCAAGAGATGTTAGCGGCTGGTGTAATACAAGAATCCAGAAGCCCTATGCTTCCCCATTGTGGTAGTGAGGAAAAGAATGGGACAGTAAGGATGTGCGTGGATTATCGCACTTAAACCGGGCGGACTATCCCTGATCAGTACACAATGCCCCGCATTCAGGATGCTTTGGACTGCCTAAACGGGAGCAAGTGGTTCTCTGTGCTGGATCTCCGCAGTGGGTACTACCAGATCCCGATGGCCCCAGAGGACCGTGAGAAGACAGCCTTTATCTGTCCGCTGGCTTCTATGAATTCATGAGGATGCCTCAAAGGATTTCAGGTGCCCCAGCCACTTTTCAACGATTGATGGAGCGTGCAGTGGGGACATGAACTTACTAAGTGCCTGGTATACCTAGATGATGTTATTGTGTTTGGCAGCTCACTGGAGGAACATGAGAGCAGATTATTTAAGGTATTGGATCGACTGGAGGACTTTGGCCTTAAACTGTCCATTGATAAGTGTCAATTCTTTCAAACATCAGTAAAGTATGTGGGACACATAGTATCCACGAGGAATAGAGACCGACCCAAGTAAAGTTGAGGCCTTGACCACCTGGCCACAGCCAAAAATCTAAAAGAACTGCAAAGATTCCTGGGATTCTGTGGTTATTATCGGCGTTCATCAAGGACTATTCAAGAGTGATCCGCCTTTACTTAACCTTACTCAAGGGTATCCCCAACCCACAAAAATACCAAAAGTCAGCGTCCCTCAAGACTGAAAGAGTGTATTTTCATCCGTGAAGTATTTGGGGCCGCTGACTCCTGATTGTGAGACTGTTTTCATGAGATCATATATCAACTTACCCATGCTCCAGTGCTGGCCTATGCGATCCAAGAAAACCTTACGTCCTGCACACTGATGCTAGCTTGCAGGGTTAGAGCTGTGTTGTACCAAGAGCACGAGAATGGCCTGAGACCAGTGGCCTTTGCCAGTAGAAGCCTGACCCATCCGAAAAGAACTATCCTGTACATAAGTTAGAGTTCCTAGCTTTGAAGTGGGCTATTGTTGACCAATTCCATGAGTACTTGTATGGGGCTAAAATACTAGTAAAACTGACAATAATCCTTTGACCTATGTGCAGACCTCAGCTAAGTTGGATGCCACTGGCCACAGGTGGCTTTCTGCATTATCTACATATGACTATGCTCTCGAATACCGAGCAGGTCTGAACCACATAGATGCTGATGCTCTCCCGGAGCCTGTTCCCCAGAATGATTGGGTCCGATTGGCAGAACCTGACATTCGGGCATCTGCGGAGATTTGACAGGGAGGAACAAATGTCCACGGACGCAGTGGACTGCATGGTGGATTGCTTGGGAGCCTCTGAGAATTGCATACCTGCTGCTTATTGCCACTTTTCTGCAATAGACATTGGTGCACTGCCTCAGCTGGACAATGACAGTATCGGCGGGCTCAATCCCGCGATCCCATGATCAAAGCAGCTTTAGAAGCCCTCTATGCAGGAAAAGATGTGTCCAAATTACGCTCCACTGATTTGAGAACTGCACTGTTATACAAAGAAGGTCCTAAGTTGAAACTGATCAATAAACTGTTATACAGAGAAACAGTAGACAGAGGGACAAGTAGACAAACAACAACTAGTGCTGCCCACTGCTTTTCGAGACTCAGTACTGAGGTCCTTGCACAACCACATGGGGCACCTTGGTATAGACAGAACACTTGACTTGGTGAGATCCAGATTCTATTGGCCTAAGATGGGGCTGATGTGGAGCAACACATTGAACTTGTAGTCGCTGCTTACGAGGAAAGCTTTGCCCCAGAGGGCTGCCCCCCTTGTTAACATCACCACCAGTGCACCCATGGAGCTGGTCTGTATTGATTTTCTGAGTTTGGAGTCCGATCAAAGAAATATCAGTAATGTGCTAGTGGTCACTGACCATTTCACGAGATATGCCCAAGCTTTCCCCACCAAAGACCAGAAAGCATCCACTGTGGCCAAAGTACTTGTAGAAAACTTTTTGTTCACTATGGGGCTCCACAAAGAATCCATTCTGATCAAGGGAGAGACTTTGAGAGTCGTCTGATCAAAGAGATGCTTTCTCTGTGGGAGTGCGAAAGTCCAGAACCACTCCTTACCACCCCAGGGGACCCACAGCCTGAACGTTTCAACCAAGCACTTTCATAGATATGCTAGGCACCCTGCACCCAAAGGACAAGCCTAGATGGAGCCAACAAATTAGCACCCTGGTACATGCTTATAACTGCACCAAAAGTGATGCCACTGGATTCTCCCCCTACCTGATGTTTGGAAGAGAAGCTCACTACCAGTAGATGTGTGTTTTGGGGTCTCTCCTGATGGGGTTCAAGCTGACAACTATTTACAGTATGTGCAAAAGTTAAAGGCCCAGCTAACTCATGCGTACCAACTGGCTCAAACCATGGCTGCCAAAAGAAATCTGGCCAACAAAGAAAGGTATGATAAAGGTGAAAGCACAGGAACTCCAGGAGGAGATCGGGTATTGCTAAGAAATCTGGGACTGCATGGCAAGCACAAGATTGCTGACAGATGGCACCATCTCCTCACATTGTAGTGGGCAAACTAGATGATCTGCCAGTGTACAAAGTAAGGCCTGAGAACAATTCAAAGATGTAAAAACAATGCATAGAAATCATTTACTACCCATTGGACAAATCCTGATTGAGTCTGAGCCCCAGAAGATGCCCCTCTGGACCAGTGACTGAGACTGCTGCTAAGAAAGATCAAGGAAGTCTACCTACAGAAGCAGAGTTAAAGTGTTCCCTGCACAAGTCCCAGTTGAGCATGACTGTCAGTCCATATCAGAAGAAAGTGAGAGTGACTTTGAATACTATCCTTCTTCGAACTGAGTCAATTGTTTGGGCAATCCCTAGTCAATACTGGAGACAAAGCTGGGCCTTCTGGACTGTCTATGCCCCAGCTTCATCCCTGGAGCCAATGCTCCCAGAAAGTGAAGTGCAAAGCATCAGATCAGATGAAATGGAATCATTGTGCATGGTTGAACTGTTTGAGCTTTCAGGAGAAAATGATAGATTAGGGCAGACTGGTGATACACCTGAACAAGAAGAGTATTTTGAGTGCCCTGACAGTCCACTGCCAGTGTCTGAAAGCTCTCCATGCGAGCCAAATGTTGTGGACTCAGAAACTGTAACTCCTGGAGCTGAAAGTGCCCCAAGTTCTAGCCTCTACCCCATGGAGACTCCCCTGACAAGTGAGGACAATGCTGAAAATGAGGCTCAGAGTGCAGAGACTGTAACAGTTCCCCTAGAAAGACTGGTCGAGCTGTAAAGCCTGTGGTGCACCTCAGTTATGATTCCTTGGGAGGCCTGTGGATTTGCCTCTCAATGTTGTCCATAAAGGAGTGTATGTGTCCCGAGCTCATTGCCCAAACTGAGCATCAGTGCTAACTCAAGTTACTTGTGTTGCCCTCTAAGTATGGTGCCCTTGCCCGTCCAGCCCCAAGGTAACTGATAGGGAAGGGCCCCCTCTTCAGGTTTCATGTACAAGAGGTAATAACTTGAGTTATGGTACAATGTGTATGTAATACTGTGTAAAGAGTGACGTACTGCAATGTTTCAGAAATGTGTTCTTGGTAAAATGATATATTGACTGATGATTACGTATGCTGAGCCTAATGCAAATGTATATGGTTGCAGTTGAAACTTATGGGTACTTGCTTGACGCGACGTCAAGCTTTCCTAGGCCAGGAAGGGTGTAACCCCCTGCAAATGGGGGTTCCCAAAAGACTTCCAGGAGCTTGCTTGAATGCTCCAAGCCTGAATGGTGTTTGGCTGTTTAAGCCATTTATCAGTAGTGTTTTAGAACCTCTGGTACTGTCTCTTTAAGAGCTGTCTGCTTGCAGACATAATTAGTTGTATGGGGAGGACTGTGTTTCTTCTCTAGAGTACCACTCAAGCTGCTGTCAATTCACCCCATTTTGCAGTCACTAGGAGTGCAAAGGAACCTGTCTGAAAGATGTAACTGATTGCAGAAATCATTTACAGTAATAATAAAATTACAGTTTGTCTAACCTGCTTTCTTTGCAGTCAGAACTGTCTGCCTAGTTCCCCATTCTGGTTTTGAACTGCTGAACTGGACCAATCAGTGTGGGGTAAACTAGCTCTAAAATGATGCCTTGGACGAATCAGAACTTGGGACTCATAATCTGAGCCAGCCACAAGAGGATTGTATGGGCAGTGACTCTGGGAGATGTAGTTTAGACTTGGTGCCTTTTGGACCAACAGCAGCAGTCTATTGTGAGTGACAGCCAATCCAGTCAAGAACTGGGAGGAACTCAAAGGAAGTGCCCGGTTTTTGTCTGTTGGGAGTTTCAGTTTGAGATCTGAAAGTGAAGGAAAGAAACCCTGTGCTCCTTCAGTGCACAGTTTCAGTCAAAAACGTGTACAAGGCCCAGAGTTCGGTCTACAACTTGTGTAACTGCTTGTTAGACTGAATCCGTCCTGTGAAAAGAATCAAAGGATCTCTGAAGAGTAGAAACCAGGCTCACCCTGTAGAAGACTGAAGAAATTGTTGAATTACACTCGGTCTGTCAGGAACTGAATCTGCTGTGTGTTCTCCTGGTTATTGTGCAGTAATTGCGATTGGGATACAGATGCAGCCTGCCTGGTATAGTGCTTTCTTTTTTTACCATATAAATGTGTGAGAGTCTCTTGGAGATCAAAAGTAGCCCTGCTGACATTGAAGGACCATATCTTCTTTGGAGGTCGTGAGTACTAATTGGGTCGCTCCTGTTGAATTGCCACATTAAATCCAAATGGAATTACTGTACTGCTGACTGTTTAATTTTCCTTTTCTCTGTGTAAAGGGCCCTACCAGCTGCCACGGTTTGGACTAGCCACTAGGGCCTGGTACCCAGGGACAGTAACTGGTGAGGGATGAGCCTGTGACACAGAGCCATAGGTAGATAGTAAAGTGATAAGCTAATTAACCTGATTTCCCCTGTCCTTGTTATATCCCCTAAATAAATCAGAGCTGTTTGTTTCAACAAAGTTATACTGCCTGAGGTATTTGTCTATGTTAAGTACTGTACTGTGATTGTTGCACTGTATCTTATTTTACAGGATGTCCCGGTGCCTGAACCAGCCTTGGGGGTAAGTGTATACTGTGAAGGTAATTCTGCTATATTGTGTGGGCCACTAGTGGGAAGAAAGGGGGGTTGCAGTGTCCCAGAGGGCTGTGACCAAGTAAGTTTAACTATTGCAAACCCTGACCTCTGGGTGGAGGCACCCGCCATTGGATCCAGGCCCCTCAACCTGTTAGTGGCAAATCAGGCAGGGGTAGTAGCCCCTGGGATAGCGCCATCTAGGGGTTACAAGTGGATATGGTGAAGACAGATTAATAGTTTATTTTCTTAAAATTGGGGAATTTGCTTGACATTTGGGTGGTCATGACAGATGACAGCAGGGATTTTCATGAGTTTGTTTGAAATCTGCAGACCTTTTAAAAAATAGAGCAGCACAGAGGCACAGCTGGTACACCAACAGCAGTCCAGATCCATTCAGGTCTTCTGGACATATGAGATCCAAGAAGTTGGGGCGGTGTTGGATAAATGGATCGGTCTGCTCATCCATTATATCTGATCTGAATGTAGGAGAATTGTGGCCTTCTTCTAATTGCAAGCTCCCTATTAAACACCCGTGAACCTTTCATTGGCCACAGCACACTATAAGTAATGAAGCCAGGCGAGTGGTCTCTTCACTAAAAATAAAGGAAGCAAGGAGACCTCAGCTCTGATATGGCAAGTTAAAATGAGTTGCTTTTTACATGATCGATGGAGGTGGTCACTCTGCCGAAGTGGTCAGGCTTAATAATGGTTCAGCTGGATGATGAGAACTAAGAGCCCCTCCGAAAAGTATGAAAAGTAAGAACACTGGAGTTATTTTAAAAAAATTGCAGGCTTTAAACGCAGCAAAATGGGAGGGGAGGGGGCGCCCTGGTAGTTTAACTGTATGTTTCTGTTCGGTCATACACCAGGAGCCACCCCACTAATTTTACTAAGTTGTATTGTAAATACAGGGGTTGAGCTTGCAAACCTTTTGTACTGATGTGAATCCCACAGCTGCCTGTAACTCACTGTGTGACCCTGAGCAAGTCACTTAATCTCTTCATGCTTAAGCTCTCTGGACTCTAACTCTGTGCTAGTCAAACTTCATTGTGTGCCTAAAATGGCAGTTGCATTCTCTTCCTTCCTCCTTTGAACTGTCAAGCACTTTGGGATGCAGTTTGCATTAAAGGCATGATATGAAAGATTTCTGCAACCACAGAAGCCCTGATTCCACCATGAAGAAGGGTCCTGTGTAGACCTAAGGTCTTGTATGCTGAAACCTGCCTCTGTTCAATAAACGGCATTGCACCACCTACTCTACCTGTCTGCTACAGACAGGGCAACAACAGCCTCAAAGAAAGCGTTGTTCAGACATAGTTGAAAGATGAAGCATTGCTTTAGGCATTTGATAAACATAGGAGTGCAGTAAGTTACCTTAATCTCCCCTGGCTTCTTCAACTTTACTTCATCCAGCTCCTAGAAAAAATATTAGAGAACTGTTTAGAGCACACACAAGTTTAGTTCTTCTTGGATGCATGGTAATAGTCAATGGGAAGCTCAGAAACTACATTTATGCGAAATTTGCCAAGGCTTCTGGAGCTTTACCTCAGTTTTGTAACATTTTTTGTTCATGGTAAATCAGGAAAGGATGTGGATTTGATTCTACTGAGCATATTTCATATGCACTGTATCCCAATGTGCTTTGTAACATGGCACTAAACTGAATGGGCAAATGGGGATGCGCGACTGGTTGAAGTCGATCAGGTAGGGGAAATCGGAGCAGGTATTAATCCAGCATAACTGCCATGCCCAAAAGTGTAGTACTAGGACCTTCCAGACAGCCAGGTAAGCAGCATTGGGGAGAGGGAAGAAAGAACTGTGAAAGGGACGCTCGTGTTGGGTAGGCAGCGAGTCACCGGAAACAGAGGTG
This sequence comes from Neoceratodus forsteri, assembly GCA_016271365.2. NCBI lineage: Eukaryota > Metazoa > Chordata > Ceratodontiformes > Ceratodontidae > Neoceratodus > Neoceratodus forsteri. The sequence continues at coordinate 1,503,499,225 of CM028129.1, forward strand.
AGGAAGGGCACGGCAGGGGAAACACAAAGAGAGCAGAAGCAGTAGCACCAGATCGAGGAGTACACAGAGCGCCCCACATTGGAGCTATCTCAGAGCAGCAATAAGAAGTAAGCGATGGAAGATGCAAATTTGTCAGGGAAGTGCACAGCGTGGTGAGAAAGCACTGCACTGCCGACCTCCAACGAGTGGTATGACATTAATACCCACCTAGAATGCAAAATAAGTCGGTCTAGTATGTCAGGTGCACTGTTCTGTTAATCTAGCAGTAAGCAATGTTTTCGCTGCATCAGCATATTAAAGCTATTCTGTAACAGGTTTTGGAAGTGCAGTAAAAACCTTATCTAAACATACCGAGTCCCTGTGTTATGTTGTTCTAACGATCGCAAATACATTCCTCGCAACTGTATACTCACGCGGCCCATGTTACAAGCACATTAAGCCACTCCGAAGGTGGCATCTAATGCGATTAATGCATGGTTGGGCAGTTATACACCCTCCCAACCATGCATTAATCCAGCATTAGATGCCACCTTCGGAGTGGCTTAATGCTTACTTATTTGCTATGAACAGTTCACTGGCAGGAGACATTAGGAGGAAACAGGGAGGTTAAGGAAAGCTTAAAGTGGGGGGGGGTGTTAGGTAGAGAAAATGATCATTTGTCTCTCTCTCTCTCTCTCTCTCTGCTTACCTTCCCTGAGCTTTAGCTCCCTCCCTCTCTCTGCCAACTCCAGTTCCCAGCATTGCTTCTATTACTGCGAGACCCCAATACCTTCACCTCTCCTAGGGCATTCCACCCTCTCTTTACTCCTACCCAAAATGTAGAGATCAGTTGTGGAGGGCAGTTGGTAGAATCACAGAGCTCAATGTGTCAACTGTGCTCCATTTTCCTTTCTGCAGTTCCTCAGTCTGAACCATGAAGTATTGAAGGTACAGCACAAAACAAGAAAACAGCATAACTGCAGCTCTCACCTCTAAGCTTCCACCAGCCCGCCTCCACCACATGATCTGAAAGGTTTCAAATCCAATGAAAAGAAAGGTGTTTTTCTTTGCTTAGAATACTGTACACCAGAAAAGATGAGGTTAAGGGGGTCTTTGTAGCTGTGTCAGTGGGGGATTTTCTTTGGTCATTTGTGTCTGGAGCAGTCAAGCAGGGTGTGGGAAGGGGGAGGGGGCTAAACTGACTGTCCTGGCTGATAGACTGGGTAAGAAATGCACCCCCAGTGCCCCGCCAATCCACCAATCACAGTATCCTATGATAAGGCTAACATGCACCAAAATGACATAACTTGTAAGTTGCATCATGCCCAGATAGGACCCCCTTAATTCTTGCCAGTTGCTCCAGGATGATACACCTCGTCTATAACAATATCTGAAAGAAGGCAGCATGAACAGTCACAGACACTTCCTGGACATTTTTAGCCACTTTGCTGTGGACATCTATGCCTTTGATTCAATTCTGACTAAGTTATTTCCTGTTTTGACCCTTATTTTTACACCAGAAGGTACAGTCTGGCCTATATTACACCTCCTAGCACAGTCACTGACCATAGAAGTTTCTACTGCCCCACCTCCCTGGTCAGGCCAGGAAGTGAAAGTTATAAGCAACACTGCTAGTAGTGGCACTCACTTTGACCTGGTGGGGAAAAGAAAATGACTGGGCAACCAGAACAGAGAAATGCAGGCTATTCCGAAGGGACGGGCCTGAAAGAAAACAGGGTGGGGTGGCTCTCTCCATAAGGGAGGGAGGGAGTCAATGTGGAGAGCAAGGAGAACAAGAGGAGGGAAAACAGGGCCATAGAGTCAGTCTGGGTTGAGTAAGAGGGAAAAAAGATGGCAAAATATTCATGAGGGGTTAAAGGCCCCCCAAATCTCAGCAGAGCATGACACCCAGCTCGACAGGGAAATTACACATGAAGCCAAACTACAGTAGTCATCTTGTTGGACTTCTATCTCCCGAGCATAGACTGGTGTCTTGAGAAGGCTAACAGTAGACTGAGTTGCTGCCCACTTTCCAGGACTGCTTTCTAGAACAGCATGTCCAACAAGGGACTCGATTTAAAATCACACACAACCTTGTTCATGGTCATCTCTAATGTGAATGTCAAGGAACCGGTGGGTGGCTGTGTCCATAACCAGGTAACTTTTCCATGGTGACAAGGAAGACTAGCCAGGCCTCAGCCACCCAGACCCAGAACTTCCAAAAGAAAGACTACCAAGATGAAGAACCTGGTGGCCAAGAGTCTGGAGAGGCTAAATGAGACTGGTAATGCAGAGATTATATGGGGTTTGTTTAAGAAGGTGTTTGAAGCAGCCACAGAGGTCTACATCCCTGTAAGCAATAAGGGGAAAACAGTCAAGAAGTGGCATCCTTCCAGCTGCAAAAGGGATTTAAGGTAGTTGATCCTGAACCAAAAGATGGTCTATGGTTGCTGGAAAGAGACAGGTTGCCTCAAGGAAAGAAAAAAGTAGAGAGCAGTACTTAAAAGAAAGCTTCAGACAGCAGCAAAGTCTTCCTCCAGTACACAACTGTGAACAGAAAGGTGAAGGAGAGCACTGGGTCTCTGAAAACAGAAGAATGGGAAACGTGTGAGCCAGGGGAAAGGCTGAGATGCTTTATTAATTCTTTGAAATGGAATTTATTAATGGGCTTGAGGGGTACTCACTGGGAGGGCCCATGGCATCAAGGATAATCATTATTATTTATTTATGTAACTTTTGTTTACCGGGTAAGCACGCTAAACAGTCAAGTGCCTATTTTCAGGTGCAAGGTACAGGCAATAACAAGTAAGTCAAGGTACAGCAATCAATCAGGTACAGGTTTCAAGGTACAGGTAATAGCTCAGAGTCAAGGTACAGCAATCAACAAGGTACAATCAGGTACAGGCAGAACAAACACAGTGGCAAGTACTGATGTAACCTAAAGGCATCATGTTTGCCCCGGCAGCGGACTAACTGACAAAAATAAGCCACCTAATTCCCTAGGGGCAAACAGGATACCTCTAAACTGTGCCTGATTTTCAGGGACATCTCTGATTTTCCCTCAAAATTTACCTTAGTCTATCCCTCTTAAAATGTGTCTTTCCATGACTGCACAGTAGGAACTGTAAGCATTCAATTATGTCAGAGTTACAGGTTTGTTCTTCTTCAGAAAATGCATTTTACACTAAGCCCCTTATTGTATTATATTCCTGAGTGGAGAACACACATTTTTAAGATGTCTCCCTGATTTTTGTCCTTTACCCCTGATTTATGAGGCAGGAGGTTGAGAGGCATGATGATACATCCCAGGAGCATAGCAGAGCTAAAACAATTTTTGGGGCAGCTTGCAGTAATATTTTATGAGTTTGTCCATAGAGATGTGTCACCAGGGGATTAGAAAGTGGACAGTGTTGCTTCCATCTTCAAAAAAGGAGACAAGGTCAGACCCGGGCAATTAAAGGCCGCTCAGCCCAACATCAGTGCTGGGTAATGTCCTAGAAACCATTATCAGAGACAGACTTATGAATTACTTGACTAAGGTCGTGCCCTCCAGAAACGATCAACTACAACTCTGATCCATCACCCCAGTGAGTGCCTTCCTTCCTTTCAGACACCTATTTCACAGAGTTTAAGTAACAGGTCTAATCACACATTATTGCAAATATTCTCCCAGCTAAATTTCCTCCCTGGCAAATAAAAGTTACACTAAGAAAAGTCAACCCCAAAAACAGAGAACCAAAACACTGACTTCTACTTACTTACACAGGCCCCAAAATTAAAATTCAGTGTACTTCTATTAAATTATCTCCTTGCTGTAAGGAAGCTGGCGGCTGCTCTCTGTCTCACCTACAACAGACAGAGTCCACAAACAACTCCTGTTTTTGAATCCATAGTTCCTCAGGCCTCTTTCAGCTCTTCTCCTTATCAGACACCTATTTCACAGAGCTTAAATAACAGGCCTAGTCACAAATGACTGAAAATATTCTCCCAGGTATATTTCCTCCCTGGCAAATAAAAGTTACACTGAGAAAAGTCAACCCCAAAAAACAGATAATCAAAACACTGACTTCTACTTACCTACACAGGCCCCAAAGTTAAGAATTCAATTCAGTGTACTTCTTTTAAATCACCTCCTTGCTATAAGGAAGCTGGTGGCTGCTCCCTGTCTCAACTACAGCAGTTTACAATGGACACATTAACATTTTTTTTAAACAATTATGTACAAAAAAAACTTAAACAAACAAACTTAGAGGTATTAAGTCTCTGTCAAATAATTATAAGAGAAGTGGTGAGTCCCAGTGCAAGAGGGGTAGGGTACCAGTGCACGTCCTCTGCATTTGTATCCATATGGTGAGGGCGGGAGGGAAAAATGGTTCTCTCCCATCTGACCTCACCCCAAGCCTCATTATATATGGCCTGGCGTATTATATAGTGGTGTTTGTCCTATGTGGTGTCTACAACCATCTCTGCCCCAGCTGGTTTATCTGTGTATTGATTGACGGGGGTCCTGCTGTGTCCCCAGAATGTCCCTCTTAGCTTGTGCCATTTCCCACCTGGCCCATCACTTAATATATTTTTCCCTCCCTCTCCTGAACACTAAAGAGAATCTCCTCTTTTGAGCAATAACTATAGAACCTTGATGTTGTCGACATCAGGACCGCACAAAGATTTCTGCCTAGCTGCGCCCCCCCCCCCCAGTGATGTGCATCATGGGTGCCTTTACAATGTGGGCAGCCTCATACCTCCTCAATTTGTTCTGTTTGTTGGAGGCACATACAGCGTCATGCTAGACTGACAAGAGGAACGGACAAAGCACCCAGCACGCCCGGCACTGCTGGATTAACAGCAGCATCGACGGGATGTGATAACAAATCCGCTAAAGGGTATAAGACAGACAGGATGAATCATGTATAAACAGAAACATCCCCACCCAAATAAGGGGGAAGGTGGAAGGGCCAACTGTGGCTCGATGATGGAAATTCTCAGGAAGATCAACTGTTACGGTAAGAAACTATTCTTTTTTTTTTGTAACTTATTTTTTAAAAGGAGTGCAGTAACAAAAAATTTACAACAGCAAACTTCAAATGGATACAATATTTCCAGCAGTTATACAGACAATTCAAGGTTAAGCTACCTGAGAGTGAGTGTGGTTTAGGTCTGAATAGGCACCCTTAGGGTAGAGAGAGAACTAGCAGGATTCTAGAAAGGGGAAGGGGCTCACAAATATCCTGTGTGGGTTTATACTGGAGGTACTGTCCACGTAACCCCTCTACCAGTATTTATGGCACAAAAATACCGTCTGTTGAGAAGGCATAAAAATCCCACTTGTTCCATCATGATGTAAGTTGCTCCTGTCTGTCACTAAGAGGTGAAGTTATTTTCTCCAGCTTATATATTTGATTATTCCAGTGCCCACCATTCCTCAACTGTGGAGGGCTGTGGTGTTAACCACCTCTTTGTGATACTTTTTTTGGCTGCGGCTATTACGATATACGATTACGATTATATTATTGCTATTTTTTTATTTATGTGGAATATTGTTAAGCTTTATTAAATCGCCTTGGTTTTGGAAAGGCGCTACATAAATAAAGTTTTACTTTACGATACCATGGAGGAACAATATTTATTATGATGGTCTCTGTACCCTTCAGGACACGTCAAAAGGCTAGACATAGGGGAATATTAGTTGATAAGCAGGGAGGAGAGAGGGCTGCCAGAAACCAGTTATGGTCTGTGAAGACAGACTAGGCAGGGACCATCTGGGCAGACTGGGTGGCCAAGTTGTCCTTTTTGTCAGACAAATTCTATGCTTCTATATTGGTAAGGGAAAAACTTTTTGCGTTAGTGTCTCTGTTGGATAATACCATCTAGTTCCTCCCCTAACTCCGTTTTCAAGTGACATGGTTTCAGGCACTCCCACATAATGTGCGAGTGACCTGCACTTTGTTCCCCACAGCTCCTCCAACACTCTGTGGACTGTCCTGGCTGATGATGCACTGTGATAATTGGGGTTCTAAAGTATCAAACCGTGTGCTTCCACATATTATTCTCTATATTCCCATGAGCTTGTTACCCTGTGTACTTCCCTACAGTTCTGGTCCAATTTCCCTCAATCTATATAGAAGTCCAGTTCTTCATTTCATTGTAATCTAATTGTGTCAGACTCAAGGTCTCTGGACTGTAATATGCTACAATATAATCTGGATATTAGGTGTTCCGTGTTGCCGGCCTTACCATAATCTATGAAATCTTGTACCATCAAGGGGAAACAACACACAAAGAAAGCCACACCTCCAGAAAGAAATAAAAGTAGCCAAAGACTGAGTAGTAAGCTGCAGACAAATATTTATTTCAGCAGAGCTCCACACATAAATGGTAGCATACCCCAGTTCTTCAAGTCCTCACGTGACCCTTCATCAGGTTATGTGTCGCTAAGAGTTGTGCTTGTTTATGAAGCAATTCATTAAGACCACTGGTTCAGGTTTGATTTTTAACCACATACAATTAACATCCATCAACATGACTTGGTGTAAAACATTCAACAGAAAAGCACCATAATTAAAAAGTACCAAGGACTATATGCATAGCACTAAATTACATTGTAATAGCAACACATCAATACCATATATCGTTTTACATTTCAAAACTATCAAAGTGCTACTATAATAATTAACGAATAGGGACAGACAAACGGACGAAGGAGAAAGGGGGGGGCGGAAGGCAGAGGACTCTAGAAAAGACTGCTGCCATTGTAACAGAAAGGCAGGTTTGAATGTAAACCATATGGTCAACTGGAATTAGCATACACCAGTTTGTGTCAGGTCCTATAAGCTGAACCCAAATGCAAATAATAAAAGCACATCTTGAAATCAAGATGTACAAATAACCTTAACAGGCAAATATGAAGCAATAATAGATTATTTCTGACAACCTAATAGGATCTGACAGTAGGTAGAATCACTCTAACAAAGGCATAAAACAAAAGGTCGAAAAGCAGAACATTTGCCACAAAAATGTTTTATAAATACATATAAACATTTGTTTCGACATACATGTTAAATAATTTTATCTGGGAAGATAAGGGGAAATGTCCAATGTTTTCTTAAGTCCTCTGGTGTCAAGGATTTCATTGTATAGATCCAACGGGTCTCTCTTTGCAGTAACATTAATGTTCTGTTTCTACCACATGGGTTGACCAACTGTCTATCAATACCCATAAAATGGAGTGAGGTCGGATCGTTGTCGTGAAACGGAGTAAAATGTAGACCAACGGGTTGTTGGAGTGTCCTATGTAACTGATCAGACCTGTACCTGTAGTCTTGTTTTGAGACAGGTCGAAACATATGCAACTAAGTCTAACTCACATTTAATAAATGGTTGAATCTCTACATTTTTCCTCCCCCACTGGGTGGATAAACACATTTCCTGTTATACCATATTTACATATGTTGCATCTACAGCTTCTGTAAAAACTGATAGGCAGTGGTGGCAATCAATTTCTTTGCACTTGGACAAGTAACCTTGCCTCCTACTGTAGGGCCCCAACTGTATGAGACTCTGGGTCTATCATCCACTGCTTTAGATAAAATGCTGTTCCCTCTCAAAATGTGCAAGTATGTGTTAACAATTTGTGAGATATTAGGTGCCAAACTGTTACATTCAGTGACAATGGTCACAACTGGATCATTTTCTTTTTTGGTTTTAACAGAGATGAACTATCAACTGTGCAAGCTTTCCCAAGGGCTATATCTAACACAGATTTGGTATAACCCCAGTCCAAAAATTGTGTATACATGTCTTTAGCCTGTAATTCGAACATATTGTAATCAGAACAATTTCTGTGCGGGCGGATAAACTGTCCCTATGGAATAGCTCAGACAGTGTGTTCCAGATGTGCACTAGTAGCTAACAGCAATGTGTTGCCACACGAAGGTTTAGAAAATGTGCACGCTTGAATGACCCCTATGTCATCAACTTGAATGGTAAAATCTAGAAAACTATTCTCCATTTCATTTATATTAATAGTGACCTGTACATTCAAATTATTATCATTCAGTGCATTCTCAAAATCCATGGCTATCTGTGCAAGTACAATGTCATCAATATAGTGAGCCCAGAGTACTACCTGGAGGAGATATTGGTTCTGGCCATGGGTGTACACAACAGCATCCTCCCACCATCTCAAAAACAAGTTGGCATAGGAGGGTGCCATGGTGGTGCCCACAGCCGTACCACAAACCTGTAAATAAAAATCACCATCAAATGTAAAATAATTATTTGTGAGAATTAGTTATGTGGCCTCTAGCAAAAACTCGTGTGAGAAGTCTGCTGCATCCACATCGTGACCAATGGGCAGTCCTAAACTGTGTTTGATGGACGCATGTAAAGAACATACATCAATGGTCATTAAATGGCAACCCTTCTTCCAACAAATATTCTACAGTTTAGAAAGTAAGTCCATTGTGTCTCTTATATGTGATGGTATAGCAGGAACAAGTTCCTGCAGGAAAGAATCCACAAAAATGGAAATGTTTTCCATGAGAGAGCCTTGTCCTGATATTATAGGATGGTCTGGTGGATTGTCCAGATTTTTATGTACCTTGGGAAGTGTATATATTTTTGCAATTTTCAGATGCTCTGTTGCCATGAACTTTCTCTCTTGCTCAGTGATCCAGCTTTTCTCACAAGAGTCATATAAAAAAAGTATGAGTTTTTCATTTGAATAATAATGTTGGGTCAGAAGGTAACTTTTTATAGTTGTTAATCTCATTGAGCTGTCTCGTAACTTCTTGGTGGTACTTAGATTTGTCCATGACAACCACAAGGCCGCCTTTATCTGCTGGTTTTACGTCAATTAATTCATTAAGTTCTAGGTCATGTGAAGCCAATTCTCCCTCCACTGAGATGTTATGTTTTCTTTTTGGCCATTTAGAGTTTATTAATGTTTCAAAATCTTGCAAAACTAGTGTCTGGTGGTATGTTTGCAGGATAGGAGAACCAAATACTGAAGGAAAACCAGTGGATTTGTGCTTGAAATGTGTTTTTCTCCATTTAGCATATTTTGATGACCCTTGACCTCCCACCTCTGGACTGATTTTAGTGTGTGTAGTTCGGTTCTATAGTGATACCGGTGCTCCCCAGTCTAGGCTAACTGCTGGTGGGGGTGGGGGGGGGAATGGTGTACTTCAGATTCCTCTGCTAAGCAGATCAACGATTGTAAGTCTGTTTCACTGAAATTGTTAAATGAATCTATATTAAATCAGTGTTATAGGTCAATGTACCGTTGTCATTTAGCACTGGCTCATTTCTCTCCATAAAGCCCACTGTTCTTTTTGAAAAGAAGGTTTTTAAGTTGAGTCTCCGAAAAAATTTCTGAATGTCAATATAGATTTTAAATCCATTGATGTTAGGAGAGGGTAAAACATTCAAACCCTTGCCAAGGACTTTGATTTCAATTTTACTTAATTCATAGGTGGAAATGTTTAAGACTTATGTGCCCTGGCTCTGAAGTCTCACTTCTCACTGCTACTTGGTCCCTCGCCCCCTCCTCCTACGCCTGGTCCTGCTGTGCCCTGTCCATTTGGGTGATAGTAATTATGCTGCTGGTTGCCCAGGACAGAGAAAGACATGTTATTTTCAGTAGGATTGGATTAATTAGAATACTGTTTTTTTTCTGTGACCCTCCTTGGATCTTGATCGAGAAGGTACATGCCCTTGTCTAGATCTCGAATGTCCTCTTTCTGTGAAGTGTCTTTGATCTTGCCTTTCCCAAGAAAACACTTGACTTGACTTGTAATCTTTGGTATCTCAAAAGTTCAAATTTTGCTTTCTTTCTGATACTTGGTTTGCTTGGGTAGTTAGTTTACACTGTAGATTAGTTTGATAATTGACAAATTCAGGCAGTTCTCTTAATCAATTTATCTTTCAGCCCTTCAGTTTGATCTGTTTCTTTATATTGATCTTCACCTTGATCAACCGTTATATCAACAAGTTCTGAGGAACATGTGTTAAGGACTTCATACCACCTTTCAACGTAAACGTCTTAATGAAAACCACCTATGGGCAACTTCTCAATCCTTAATCCCTGTGGGGTCCAATCTTTTGCTTTGTAAAGTTTCAGTGCTTCTGTATTAGAAAAAACATTGATATCTTTGGATTTTAGCTTTTTAAACTCTGAAAACAAAGATTTTAGTGTCTGTGCTTGCTCTGTTTGTGGTGCACTTGCTGAAAATAAGTCCCCAGTAACTAATCTGCATCATGCACATGCTACTAGTCTTTCAAATAGGTTCACAAAACCCACTGGCTTGGCCGGCCTGGTGGTGCTGAGGGTTGAGGTGCTGGACGCCACACCTCGTGTCACGCCGGCAACCCAGGTTTGGGAATGGACTCAGGTCGGCAGGGAAGGAGTAGGACTGAGCATCCATAGGACTACGCTCCTCTTCTGGGGAAGGTAGGTGGTGCGTGCCACAGTTCTTGTGGCTCCTGGTGGAGACTGAGAGCACCGCAACTTGCGGGAATACCTACTTGGGGTAGTGGGGTGTCAGCAGACGTCCTGTGCATTGGGTGCAGGAGCACGCCTGTCCCGTACTGGACGTCATTGCACGTCTGCTCCCCCAGGAGCATCAGAACAAGGAAAAACCCTGTCACCCAGCTAGGTGATGGTGGGTCCAGTGGACAGTCCACATGCTCACAGCTGGGCCACTCCCAGCCAGTCTCCGGCTTTTATCTGTAATCCAACCAACCCTGCTAGATTGTAGATAGAGCACCAGAGGAGTAAGCAGCCCCATCTCGGAGGGCTCAGAGACGGAGATTTGGTAGCTGTGGAGGAGAGCTCCCAGGACGGAGACTTGGCCGGGAGAGGATCTCAAGCAGAGCTGGAACCATCCGGTCCATGTGACCACACCTGAGAGAGATCTAAGGGGCCAATGTGTAGGAGCATAAAGAGAATTGAATGAAAAAAATATCCGCTGGCTCAGACGGATCAGTATTATTTATTTATTTTATTTATTTATTGTGATCTCAGATTAACACCTTTGAGAACAAGCTCATTACATAGGTACCATGTCAAAGGGAAATAAACAAACAGTACACAAACATAACAATTCCATTAAGTAGTAATTTTAGAAATAAGCAAACCTATACAAATAATGACCAAATAGCATTGAGAAGGCACCGGACAGTGTATACCAGTTACTTAATTACATAGCAAGTGTGAGGTAGCTGTGTGTGAACAACAGAATGGGAGAGGTAGGCTGGGTACAGGGTATCTGGGAGTGGGTGAACAGAGGAAGTACAGCAGCAAGAGTTAGGTTTTGGGGGATGGAAATATTCAACCCATGAGAACTCATCGGTGTTTTGTGATAAGGAAGGGAGGGAAGGAGTTGAGGTGGAGAGGGACGCAGTGGGGGGGGAGAAGAGATAGGAGGGGCAGGCCTGCATGATTAGGTGATCCAGGGGATACAGTTGTCAGGTGAGGACACTAAGTGCAAAATAGCAGGATGAGAGGATGAGTTACCATTATAACTGAATCAATACGGCAAGAGATGTTCAAAGCAACGGTGGTCCAGTGTTTTAAGTTTTGGCTTAATTGGGTCATTAAAGGAGTATAATTGGTAGTGTATAGATCTTCCTCCTCTTCAGTGACCCTGAAACCCAAGTACTTTTTCCTTCAGTTCAGCTTTATTCAAGAGAAAAAAAGAAAGGAGAGCATTACATACATGCAGGTGCTTGACATTTCAAGTGAATCATTTACTAATGTTCACTAATGAAATAAGGAACTGAAGAGGCGTATGCCCATAGATAGCTCCTGAGTTTAATAGTAGTTAATGTTTGTGCCAGACATAATGTACAAATCAAGTATATTTCTGAATTTACTTTTAGTGTCACTTACAACAATGCTTTCAGGCAGATTATTCTACAGATTCATGACATGCTGTGAATAAAAATATTTTCCCTTGGTCGTTTGGAATCTAGTTGGTTTCAACTGTAGTAGATGATCACGAGTGAGCATTTTAGTATCCTTAAATTGAAAGTTCATTTCGTTAAAGATATACAGATCATTCATTAGGTCACGCATGATTAGTAAATCCCCTCTTATAAAAGCCCCCCTTTACCTACATAACTCCAGATTCATAAGATTTGGTTCAATTAGTCTAGCTTCATAATTTCTGTTCCTTATGTTACTAATCATTTTGGTAGCTCTGCGTTGCACCCATTCAGCCGTATTTATATCTGATCGTTTACACGGGCACCACAGTTGGCTTTTGTAGTCTAACAAAGGTTGAACATAGGATTTGTATAATGGCATCAGAACTTCCTTTTTACGACTACTTATATTTTTCTTATTGACCCCAATACCATATCAGCTTTTGATATCGCCACCATGCATTGGTCATTTTGGTCTAACTTATTATTTATGATTATGCTTAGGTCTGTCTCATTTTCTTTTTTTTCTTTATCTCTTTATGGTATTTTACCTCCTCAGCTGTTTTTTCTTTTGCCTTTGGTTCTCCCTTCCAGCCAGCCACATGGTCTCCCCGCCCCAGCCGCAGCCAGAGCTCAAACCCCCTTGCTCCTAGCCCTCACAGGTTGCTTCACAGTGGGTACTTACCCCACCACTGCGGAGACCTGGAGGCTGGGCTTGGTGGGAGCTGACTTGGGTGCATCCATGGCGGTGTTGTCGGGGCCAACCTTCAAGCGTGCCGGAGGATTGTACTGGTTCTCCACCCCAATTCATTCATTCACATATCTGGACTGCCTTGTACGGTATGGGCTGCACGGCCATTGGCTCTTGCTCTAAACCAATGGACGTGCAGCCCTACCGAGCAGTCAGTCGGCAGGCGGGTAGGATGCTGCCACCCGCCGGCTGACGGTGGGGGGAGCGTGGTAAGGCTCTGTGGTGGTGTGGGGGGTCACTAGACCACCAGAGTAGGTGGACTCTAATGCCCGCGATCGGCTTTGCGGTCCACTGGACCACCAGGGATATGTTCTTGGGGGTTGAAATCTGTTCTGCCCGTGATCAGCTAGTGTGGGGTGGTTTTTTTATGTCACTGATGCCCCTTGATCGGGCTAGTGGGGGGTGGGGGTGTTTGTCACTGATGCCCGCGATCGGGTTGGTTGAGGGGTGAGAGGTTTTTAAGCTTATGACCTAACTGGGCCAGTCGGGGAAGGGGGGGTGTTTGTCACCGATGCCCGCGATCGGGCTGGTTGGGGGGAGGGGCGGTGTTTGTCACTTATGCCCGCGATCTAGCTGCAGGGGGCATCGGTCCCTGATGGCTGCTGCCTGGCAGGGCGCCAGGCGCAAGTCCTCAGGGATCGGCGCACCTGCATGCTAATGGCATGCAAATGGGGCCATAAATAGATGCAAATGGCCCCCCCTGCACCTTGCATGAATTATGGCCCCATTTGCATGTCACCTTTTGAATATCGAAAATTTGCGCATGGCGCAATGGAACTTGGCACACCGCATTTGAGATGCTCCCTCGACCACTTGCGTATGGCCAAGTTCCACTGCGCCATGCACAGTGGTTGTGGCGGGGGGTGATATTCAAAGGAGTTGCTCAATAGTGCAACTCCGTTGAATATCACCCCGGCCACACCCCAGTGCAACTATTTTGTGCAGCGCAAGGGCTTGCACTGCAGAATGGCGCAGTTTGAATATCCAGCCCCATGTTTTGTTTTGCTGTTTTAATTACATTTTTGTATGTTTTCTGCATGTTTGTAAACAGTTTCCAAGAAGCATCTGTATTTATTCTCACGTCTTTCACAGAAAGTATTCTTCTTCTGTATTAGTTTTTTTATGTTTTTGTTAAACCATTTAGTGACATGTCCTTTTTCATTATAATTTTTTTATATATTTATCACAAGTTGTTATGATATTTTTAATAAAAATCCAAAATTCCTCGACACTTTTCTCTTTCTAATGTAAATCCCAGTTAATAACATTTATTGTATTATTTACACTGGTAGTGTCATATTATATAATTATATTTTGGTACAACCTTTTAATAATACAGGGTTTAAGATAAGGGTAAAGCGTACGCTGGCATGATCTCTTGCTCCAAGTGGGGGGGCCTACAGTGTAGTTGGTTATGGTCATATTATGAGTACCTAATATAATATCCAGAATATTGTTACCTCTTGTTGATTCCGTTACGTACTGGACAAGGTTTTGTTCAGTGCTTATCCTTAAGAATTCATTATTTTGTCTAGTAGTAGCTTTGGTAGCTAGCCAGCTTATGTCCCGAAGTTTAAGTCACCTACGAGGACTACTTCACCCATTTCACATGCTAGTTCAATTTCATTAATGATATTTTGATTTATATCACCTCTAGTACTTGCTGGTCTGTAACACAATCCAGTGATTTTATGCCCAAGATTATTACTACCCATTTTAAGCCAGATGGTTTCTCTTGTAGAATCTGTACGCTTTATTTTATTTGAAATATCTATTGCAGAGATTGTATTTGAGATATACATATATATACATACACATATATATATATATATATATATATATGCATGCAGCTATACCACCTCTCTTTTTTTGTAGCCTGTCCAATCTAAAAAGATGATACCCCTTTAAGTCCCCCCCAGTATGAAAAGCTGTCCACCATGTCTTTTTTTTATATTTGTTGTTTTATGCCCCCTTCTCCCACAGCCTTACCTTACCTCAGGCTCTCCTAGGCATCAGTGTTGGCTGCACCCAGACCTCTTCCCTGGGCCACCTCTACAATGCCTTGGTTAAGCCCCCCATCGGGGAGAAGGAGAGCGGTCCACTCCTTACCACTCCCCCTTCCCACCTGTCTGTAATGTCATCATGTGCCTCTCAGGGATCATCCAGGTAGAAGGGCTACATGCCAGAGACCATCTCCAGGTTTGGCTGTAGGGGCCTTTCCTTTTCCCCCTGACCTCGAGGATGTCGGTGCTCTAGGAGCTTCAAGGGAGGTACGTCACAATGTGATGGCTGTCCCAGAACTCGGCAGACATCTTCCTCACCCACGGCATCCCTGAACTGTACTTTCACCTGTGGTAACCCAGGTGGCGGTATTGCTGTCCCTCCATGGAGGAGGAGGAGAGCAATATAACTAACACTCTCTCCTGCTCCTCCCTCTGGCTGGCCCCTGACGCCCCTCTGGCTGGCCCCTGACGACCCAAGTCTGCATCTGAACCCGGGTCGCTCGCGTCATGCACGGTGACACTACTACTGCACCAATGGGCCAGTGTCATCCACCATTTCTCAATGATAAAGAGTATGTTGATGTCTCTTTCAGATGCTGCTAGTGCTTCTAATTCATAAAATGTATTATTTAAGCTGCCTGCATTGCATAAGACACTTGACTGAATTGTCGGTTAATTTGCCTTTATTGTTCTTATTTTGAAGTACGTCTTTAAGTAAGGTAATAATACGATTTTCCCCATCCTTGTTCATATTTAGTTTAAATGGCACAGTAATATGTGAACAAAAGCAGCTGGTATACAAGCCTGATCGATGTCCACTTCCGGATACTCAAGTACTTTACAACCTGCAGGTCCCATTTTAGTGGGTATCTACACCTCAAGGTCAAAGAAGGGCTGTACTGGGAAGACAACAGTTCTGTAATAGTATTCAGCCCATAGCCGGACACCGCTTGGAACTCTCGAAGCAGCGCAAAAGCTGCTGGGATTGACCGTTCTGGGTCCAATAAATAGAGAAGAACATTGTCTGCTTAAGGCATGATTCAATGTTCCTGTCCTTCCACCTCCACTTTCCTCTTAGGGTGTCTGTTTGCCTGATCAGCTGAGAGTAAGTAACAATCCTATCTCCTCTAAGGATATCTCCCTGCATTGAGCCACACATATGGAATGATTCCCAAGCACTACCACAATAAAAGCAGGAAGGAGGCCAGATAGGAGCGGTGGCTAAGACCCTTAAAAAGTCAGGCTGAGAGGCTCAAAAGATGAAAAACAAGAGGGCAGTGGGAGCACCAACCAGGGAAAGCCAGGCAATGACCACGCAAGGATAGAGCAGAGTTACTAGCTCACAACAGGAGTCATTCAGTGGTAATAGACGCTGGGAATATTTGGTACTATATTTGGTAAATAAGACAGGCAGGAGGTGCTAGGCCCATGGTGTCTGTCTCCCGGAGCATCTGGAGCCCACTGGTGGTCAAGAGGTGCTTGTCCAGCCTTCCTTTGAAGGACAGGCATGTACTTGCCTCTACTACTTCTACAAGGAGACTGTTCCATGAGGGTATAATTCTTTGTGTAAAGAAATATCACCTTCATTTCTTTTTAGGGAATGTTAACTTAAGTTGGTGACTGTGACTCCTCAGACTTACATTCCTATTGGCAGGTATTAGACCCATACTTTCCATTAAGCTGCTATCCCTGTTTATTCTATACATTTGTAAAAGATACCCTCTTTTACGTCTTAGCTCCAGGGGGGTTAAGGTTAAGCTTCTTTAGTCTGGATTCGTATGGTTCGTTACTGACACCCTCTATCATTTTTGTCATTCTTCTCTGGACCCTCTACAAGTTATTAATGTCCCTTTTTAGGTGGGGGTTCCACAGGGGGCTACAGTAGTCGAGGTGTGGTCTAACAAAAGGTCTGTATAGTGGTACAATGCATGCCCTCTTTCTTGAGATGAAAGCTTTCCTTATGCAGCCTATGATTCTATTGGCTTTTCTGGTTACTTCATTACAGTGTCCACTAAAGGGCAGATCATTGGTGACCAGGACTCCCAGGTCTCTCTCACTATCTGTTACTCTCAGTTGGGTACCACTTATGATGTGCCTGTTCCATCTGCTGTTAATACCCAGGCACATCACCACACATTTCTCAATATTAAACTGCATCCCTTTTTGGCTGCCCACTCTTGTAGAATTATCAAGTCCTGCTGCATTGAATGTACTTGTTCATCATCTTCTACATCCACACAAAGTTTAGAGTCATCAGCAAATTTAATACATAAATTATTGGTTCCCCCATTCATGTCCGAAATGAAGAAGGAAAACTGTGCCGGCCCCAGCACTGACCCCTGAGGGACCCCCTTCATCACCCCTCCGCTCTCAGATAAGTGTCGTCTTATTTGTACCCTCTGCACCCTTTCAGACAGCCAACTTTTAACCCATCCTATGATTATTTTGTTAATGCCTAATTTGCACATCTTTTGTAATAATGTTGTATGTGGTACCTTGTCAAAAGCATTTTTATAGTCCAAATATATCACATCTACAAGTCTGTTTAATAACTTGCTCACTTTTTCGTAGAAGACTAGGTATTGGTTAAGCATGATCTCAGCCTCCTAAAGCCATGCTGAGGTTCATCTAGAAAGTGTTTACATACCAAGTCATCCTCCAGGCTATCTTTAATTAGTGATTGAGGTTGTGGGGACCAGAAGATGCCCTGGGGTGAAATGGGCTCTGGAAAGGGGTTCTCCCTGTCTAGTGCGCATACCCAAGGGCTCCACCTTGAGTGGGCAGATGACATGGCTGGCCTTGGTGTCCCATCCTACTTAGGCACTGTTATGCAATGCCAGGTCTATTAAAAACAAGACCGCAGTAATTGCAGATCTTGTTGGTTCAGCGGACCTGGCTTGCATCACTGAAACCTGGCTGGATGATAATTCTGGCCCAGTTCTTGAGTCAGCTATTCCGGACGGGTTCTCAGTGATATACCAACCCAGGATTGATCGTAGGGGTGGGGGTGTAGCCATATGTTTTAGATCAGAATTGACCCTTGTAGATGTGCCAGTTGGGGAGACTAGATCCTTTGAATGTATCATTGGCACAGGTGTGGGGTGCAGGATTCTTCTCGTCTACTATCCACCCTGGGATGAGAAGCAATTCTTGCAGGAAGTCGCGGATTTCGTCATCGACATGGTATTGGAGGCTCCCAGATGGATGATTCTGGGGGACTTCAATGCCTGGGTTGATGATGAACTCTTGTAATTTGGACAGGACTTTCTCCAGCTTATGAATTTGCTGGGCTTCACACAGGTGATTACCTGTGCGACCCATAAACACAGTTATTTGTTGGACCTTCTTTTCCTACTGAGTATGGATACCTCCGACCTAGTGGTGCAGCCGGTCAGACAGTCTGACCATCACACTATAAGGTTCAATTTCCAGGCTCCCATATAGGTCTGACCCTATGGAGATAGTCAAGTGTCACCCATTAAGGGGTTTGACCTTAGATGGCCTGGTTGCCACACTGGACCTATTGAGTTTCCCGAGTGCAAGCTTGGATCCAGAAAATCTGGTACTGGCCTATAACAAGACCATGACTGAGGCTCTGGAGTCCATAGCTCCTGTCCAGGTTCGTCCCCTTATCCTTCAACCTCGGTCCCCTTGGTTTAAAGGGACCTTGAGGGAATTGAGCAGAGTGGGATGAAGGATGGAATGGTGCTGGTGGAAATCGAGCCTTGATGCCAACAGACTTAGACTGATGGCTCATTATAAGGACTATCAATTAGCCATCTCCCATAAGAAGGCAGAGTTCCTGTCCAGGGAGATCGCTACTACACAGAATCAACCAGCTCAGCTCTTCCAAACTGTGGACAGACTATGCAATCCAGCCTGTCTGCAGCTCTGAAGAACGTTGTCACAGGAGAAGTGTGACGAGTTTGCCCGATTCTTTGCAGATAAGGTTGCCGACATCAGGTCTGAGAACCGTGCAACCCATTCCAATGGGTGTGCTATGGTTGATGGGAGGCTACAGGACCTTGGTGTGTCTGGTCTGACTTCGACTGGCTGGAGATCGAGGATATTGTGAGGATCATCCAGAATATTCAGACGACTTGCTGTAGTTTGGACCTGGGCCCAACATGTCTCCTTGTGGGGTGTGTTGAGGTCACTGGCCCAGTCCTAGCTGAGACTGTCTTGAGTTCTTTAGAGACAAATGTGTTTCCGGACACCCTGAAGGAGGTGGTTATTAAACCTCTCCTTAAAAAACCTTCTCTTGACCCAGACTGTCTTGCCAACTACAGACCTATCTCTAACTTTCCCTTTATGGGTAAGGTTATTTAGAAGGTGGTCACAAAGCAGCTGGATGATCATCTTACCATCCACAATATCTACGATCCTCTCCAGTCCAGATTTCAGAAGAGACATAGTACTGAGATGGCTCTAGTTCTGGTACTCAATGACCTCTTCATAGCAAGAGATAGGAAGAGCCATTCCATCTTAGTTCTTCTAGATCTCTATGCAGCATTTGACACCGTGGACCTTGGTATGTTTTTGGAACTCCTGCAGCTTATCTGTGTACTGTCTGGCCAGTCCTCAGTCAGTTCCAGTCTTTTCTCATGGGCAAGATTCAGAGAGTGGTGTCAGGGATTTATTCCTCTGGCACCTTCTCCCTGCCCTGTGGGGTGCCACAGGGCTCCGTTTTATCACCCATGTTTTTTGCAGTGTATATGCTGTCTCTGGGAGACACTGTAAGGTGGTATGGGTTGAGTTTTTACTGCTATGCAGATACTACTCAACTATACTAGTCCTTTGCACCCAGGCAGTATGATGCTGTCTCGGTCTTTAACAACTGCCTCTCTGAGATTCAGGATTTTATGAGTTCCAACTGGCTGAGGTTGAATCTGGATAAAACCGAGGTCTTGGTTGTGGACCCAGTTCATCAGGTTGAGGGGCTTTTGGCTGGGCAGCCTTCAGGGCTTAGGCTTGGGAGAAGTCAGCTGATGGCCTCAAACCAGGTGCGAAATCTGAGCGTTATTTTTGATGAGGGACTGACGCTTAAATCCCAGGTGTCATCTGTCATCAATACCTCTTTTTACCATCTGAGGAATATTGCCCAGATTAAACACCTGGTTCCGCCTGGTGACCTTCCAACGTTGGTCCACGCCTTTGTGACTACCCGGCTTGACTACTGCAACTCCCTATATCTAGGGCTACCAGGGATTGATATTGACCGCTTGCAGCTAGTGCAGAACGTGGTGGCTAAACTGCTGACTGGTCTTTCTTGATCTAGCCATGTCACGCCTGTGCTGCACAATCTGCACTGGCTGCTTATTCATTGCCGGATCACCTTCAAGATCGGTTTGCTGACCTATAAGGCCTGGTTCACAAGCCAAATTACTAAGGCTATAGATGAAGGTCAGCTGGTTGCTTCGGTAGTTGTGGACCTCACCAAGGCATTCGACTTGGTTGATCATGCTGAGTTACTTAAACTATTCCCTGCAGTTAATTTCTCAGATGATGTGGTCACCTGGTTCAGAGACTACCTCTCCAGCAGGAACCAGAGAACTTCCATATGTGGCATAACATCTGGTGAAGTCACCATAAACTGTGGAGTCCCACAGGGCTCGATATTAAGACCCTTACTTTTTTTTCTCTTTTTGTTAATTCCATTTTTTATTTATTTAAACACACTAAACTTATTTTATATGCAGATGACACAGTTTAATTTTGTACTGGTTATAATTTATCTACCTTACAAACTACACTACAATCTGAATTCAGTTTATTACACTCTTGGTTTACAGCCCATAAACGTGTAATAAATTCTGGCAAAACCAAAACAATGGTTATTCTCTAGGTCTAGGACATATCCCTCATCTGAATTATTTTTACTTGATAACCTTGGAAATCAAATTGAATGGGTGAAGGTGTTCAAGTATCTTGGCTTACTATTAGACTTGCATATTACTTTTAAAGCTCATGTCACTTAATTAGTAAACTTCATAAAAGGTTAGGTTTTCTTTATAGAATACGTACAAATCTTACCACAGAAGTAAGATGCATGCTGACCCACAGTCTTTTATTGTCAGTTCTTGATTATTGTTCCGCGATTTATTCTTACACAACTGAAACATTGTTTGCTAAATTAAGGTCCACTTACAATAGTATAATATGATTTGCTACTAGTTGTTCTAAATTTACACATCACTGTACTTTATATAATTTGTTTAATTGTTTACCTTTGGATCAGCGTTTTAATTTTTGTTCATTACTTTTTTGACACCAAATTCAACCTAGACTTCTACCTCATAGTATAACTACCATATTTGCTAGAAATTATCACTCTATAAATACTAGAATGCATTTCAGATTTTTATTTAAGGTTCCTCTTTATCAAAAAAAATTTGCACAAAATACTGTCACTTTTCAACCTATTGTAATCTACAATACATTACCGAGCACACTCATAGGCCTATCCACTGTGTTAGGTTTTAAGGTACAGCTTAGAAGACATTTGATGACACTTTCTGTATGTAAGTGTAATAATTGATTGATGTTTTTTATACTCATTTATCTATTGTATTTGTTTAAATGTTTGAGTTTGTAACAGTGGACATCTGTGAAAATGGGTGAATAACCCACAGATGTTTCAGTATAAAAATTAAAATGAAATTAAATAAAAGCCCTACATGGGCAGGGACCGTTGTTTTTGCAAGAGCTTCTGTGTCCCTACCGCCCCCACCACTCCTCTGACGAGGGATTGCTAGAGGTTCCCAGGGTCCACTTGAAGACCTCTGGGGCTTGAACATTTGCATTTGCAGCCCAGAGCCTGTGGAATTCTCTACCTCATCGGATAAGGGAGTGCCTGTCCATGAAGAGTTGTAAATCTGCACTGGAAACATATCCTTTTAATCTGGCTTTTCCCATGATGGAATGAAATTAATGAGTATGACTGTCTTTTACTTATTTATGGTTGTTTTAATCGGTTTTAAAATGTTATTGTACAAGCACTATGATATCATTTAATAGTGCTTTTTTGAAAAATAAACTTGATTTGATCTTTCCCACAATTGATGTCAAGCTTATGGGTCGATAGTTACTCACCTCTGCTCTGCTCCCCCTTTTTGAATATTGGGACCGTTGTTGCTGTCCTCCAATCGCTAGGCACCTCTCCTGTAGACAAAGACTGGTTGAAAGCCTTAGTAGGGGGTCTACCAGCCACAAACTGGCCTCCCTTAGTAACCTCAGATGTAAGTTGTCTAGCCCTGCTGATTTGGATGAATCTGTTTTTTGTAATTTACTTGTGATTTCAGCTCTTGTTATGATACATGTATTTACTTCTAATGTCAAATCACTAATACTGCCCATACCTCTATCCCTATCCAGTGCCTTCTCATATACTGAGCATTAGTACTGATTAAAGATTTTTGCCAGTGTTAGGGTCTGAACATTCTGTGTCCCCTAACTTGATGGGGCCCACTAATCTACCTACAGATTTATTATTAACATTTGCAAAGAATGACTTTCCATTGTCCTTAGTATGTGCCAGTCTAAATTCTATTTTTCTCGTTTCTAGTCGGATTGTTCCCTTACTTATCCTAAGCTGTTGCTTATACATGTTTATGTTGTAACTGCTGTGATCCCTCTTCATCGCCCTATAGGCCTACTTTTTCCTTATTTAACTGATGTTTTACTTTATTTGTGTACCAGACTGGTACCTTTCCCCTTTTATTATACATGGCCTCATTGGGTACACAGCTGTCTTCTAACTCCAATAGCTTGTGCTTGATTTTTAACCACAACTCTTCCGTTGTAAGATCACCTTCTTCCCAATTCCATCCTGATAACTTTTGTCTAATTGTGACAAAGTCTGCTCCGTTATAACTTTTGATTACAGTATTTCCTAGTACTATTTTTGGTTTTGTGTCAAACTTAAATAGGATACCATTATTATCACTGTTTATGAGGGGTCCCTGAATTGACAATTGTTTTACGCCATCAGCTCTGTTAGTTTAGACAAGATCTAATATTTTGCTATTCCTAGTGGGTTTATCCACCATTTGGTACAGGCAATTTTCAGTGCTTATGTTCATAAAAACCTGTTCCTGGTTATTGGATGCTGCCCCAGTGTGCCAGTTAATTCTGGATACACTAAAGTCACCCATGAGTAGTACCTCTTCATTTTGTATAATCTCACTAATGCAGTCAACCAGTTTTGTATGATCTGCCACATCACTATCCGGTGGCCTATAGCATACTCCTACCAGGAGGTTTTTGGTGCTTTACCTAGTGAGTTCAACCCATGGTATCTCATTCCACGATGTTATGCTCTCATTGATGTTAATCTGTATGCACTGTATGTCATCCCTTACATAAAGTGCTATGCCCCCACCTCTTTTTCCTTCTCTGTCCTTGTGGAAGAGTCTATGGCCTGGTATATTCCTGCTCCAAGTGGTACTGTCTGACCACCAGGTTTCTGTTAATGCTGCAAGATCTATTTCCTTTTCCATCATAATTAATTCTAGGTCAGATTTTTTGACAACATTTAAACTCCTTGCATTTGCTAAGAGCACAGTGATTTTATGCTTGACCTTGCATGATTTCTTTCTGTTTATTTGTTTTTGTTGCCCTTGACCTACATTGATGTCTCTACACCCCAGTGTTTTCAGTTTTTTGAGGTCTGATTAGTTTCATTTACTTCATTATAGAATATGTTGTCCAGTAGTCTAGAACCTTTTTGGTTGAGATGTAGGCCGTTGGAACTGCACAGATCCAGTCTGTTTTCAAACCTCTCCAATGTTGTTATGCATCTAACACCCTTCTCTAAACACCATCTTCTTAACCAATTATTATAATTCTTAGTCCTTTTTATGTTTTCTTGCACAAGAAACATTATGTGGCAGCTTAGGAGAGAAGCTGGTTGTGGAGGTGCGGCACTGTGGCAGCCAACGGAGGCACTGCATTTTGAGGCTTGGGACTGGTGGACCTATGGAGGCACAGTGTGCTGATGACACTGGTTTCCAAAAGTGCCACCAAGTTAAAATGTTTTCACTGCTGTAATCAGGGGCCACCTCGTCACTGCAGCGTCAGCCATTCCGCTGCAATGAAGGAGCGACCCCGTCATTGCAGGGTGGTGCCTTGCCTAATATAATATTGTTTGTGAATGCAGCGGCAAGCCATTGCCATGTTTGCAAACAGTATTACACAGCTCCAGTGCTGAGAGGGTGCCCAATCCCCCTCGGCATCATGCGCCCCCCCAAATGTTTTTGTTTGCCGATGGGGGGCTCAATCCTCATTGGCTTCAGTCCCCCTTCCAGATTTAGTTTGCCAATAGGGAGTCCACTCCCCATCGCCCCAAAATTGTTTTGTGTGGGGGTGCCCAATCCCCTCGGCTCTTGCTCTATATGTGCCGATGGGGGTGCCCAATCCCCGTCAGCTACAGCCCCCAAAAAAAAAACACTCAGGTGGCACACTGAGAAACCACCCAGTGTGTCAAATGTCCCGTAAAAAAAAAATAAAAGTCCTCGCGATGTTTTGCGTTTTTTAAGACCTATAAAACAAGCGGTCCCTCATTGGGTTCAGTGGCCCTCTCTCAGCCCGCCCACCTTCTCGCACCCTGCCACCCATCCCATACTTATTTCTGGAGCCCAGTGCGATGACCTTCGGTGGACCGGGAACACGTCTGCACTGTTCAAAGCTGACTGTGAACTGAAGAAAAGCTGGTAAGCTGTATAATGGCATAAATAGGGTGTTTTCAACTTTGGTGCGTATCTCAGGAAGTTTGGGGAATTTTGGCACCAAATTTTCAACATGAGGTTATTGGGACCCCTCCTCATGAATTCAGCCACTGTCATGGTGTTATTCGGTCCTGAAAGCTGATTTTGTGGTCACTGTGCGGAATCACCTTTTGGGATTGATTAATGAAACAACAGTGCCAGTGTTCATGAGGTGGGCTCTCAGAAAGTCTATTTTGTAAATTTGGTGGAAAAATTCTAAAAAATGACTGTTTTATGAGCATGTGTTGCACAGTTGCTACGCACACTCGTAACTTCGTGAATCTGCAATATTTTTACTCCAGATTTTCAACACTGCCATTTTTCCACACCTCCTTATGAACAGTACAGCTGTCATTTTTCACATCCTGGCCAAAATGTGTTTTTGCACTTCTGGCACAGAACAGCGTGGTCGCTGTGGAAAATCAGTGTTTGGGACACATTAAGAAAATCACAGTGACACTGTTCATGAGCAGAGGTCCAAAATGCCTATGTTGAAAATATTGTGACTAAAGTCCATAAAATGACTGTGTTACGAACATGTGTCACGTAGTTTCCATGCACGCTCATAACTTCGCAAATTTGTAATATTTTTACTGCAGATTTTCAGCATTGCCATTTTTCCACATCTCCTTATGAACAGTACAGCTGTCATTTTTCACATCCTAGCCAAAATGTGTTTTTGCACTTACGGCACAGAACAGCATGGTCACTGTGGGAAATCAGTGTTTGGGACACATTAAGAAACTCACAGTGACAATGTTCATGAGCAGAGGTCCTAAAATGCCTATGTTGAAAATTTGGTGACGAAAGTCCATAAAATGACTGTGTTACACGTACGTGTTGCACAGTTTCCACCTATGCTTGGAAGTGTGAGCATTTTGTATATTCCCACTACAGATTTTCAACATTGCCATCTCTTCACACCTCCCTATGGATGGTACAGCTGTCATTCTTCATATCCTGCCCGATTTGTGTTTTTGTACATGTGGCGCAGAATGGCACGGTCGCTGTTGGAACTCAAAGTTCGGGACACATAGACAAAATCATATTGCCACTCTTTTTGAGAAGAGGTCCCAAATGCTTTCCTGAGGTGGGGTCACAAAAAGGCCATGTTGAAAATTTGTAGTGCAAATACCAACAAACACCCAGGGTGTTAGGGTTCCTAACCATAATGTCCCACCCTGTACAGACTGACAGGCATTGGGGTGTGCCTTTGGATGGCCGACTGTACTGCTCATGCCATCCCATCCTCACCCCCAGCCAGTGACAGGCATTGAGATGTATCTTTGACTCTTCAGCTCCACAGTTCACCCCATTCTCCTATACTGCATCCATTTCAGCGTATGTCCTTATGGAATGGGGTGACTGTAAAGCCAAACACCCCAAGACACACCTCAACACGTATCAGTGTCTGCAGAATAGGGTGAGGTGACATGGCATGAACGTCATGGGCGACTACCCAAACACTTACTCCAATGCCTGTCCGTCTCTACAGGATGGAGATGGGGTTGGTGTGACGTTCAGTACTACACTGCCATTCCTATTCTGCATCTAACTCCTGCATTTTCAATGCTAATACCAGCAAGCAAACATTCGGCATTGACAAATGCTTGTTATTCTTTCCCGTCCTGCCCTGGGTACCTCAGAAAAGATGACTTTGGTGTTCATTTGATTTAGTATGCTGTGGATTTTTTCTGTTTCTCTTATTGTGTCCTCTACAGAACGTCTCCCCAGATCACTGGTTCCCACATGTAACAGCACTGTTTTTGGGCTGTCTATACTGCTTAACATGCTCGGCAGCATCCCTGTAAGATCACTTATCATGGCTCCTCTGTAGCTACAGCTAGTGATATTTTGTTTGTTCCCCTTTGTTAAATAACTGACTGTGTACTTTGTCATCGAATCTCCTAATATGAAAAACTGTTCTTGTGTTGTTTCCATCCCACTTGTATTTAATTGCTCTTGTGTTGGGGGATCGTCCTCTAATATCTCCTCTCTGATACTGACTGTGTCCCTTTGTGTTCTACTGGAAACATCAGTACTAGCTAAGTCTATGAGTTCTTGTGATTGAGCTTCAGTGCTTTCCATTAGGTCAGCTAGGGGTGTGTAGCAGTTTTTGGTTTTAGTTGTAGCTCCTAGTGCCCTTCTACCTTTGTTGGTTCTTTTCCTATTTCCCACGATGCTCCAGTTCTCCACTCCTTCCTCCTCATCCTCCTCCTCTGCCCTTTGTCTTTTGGAACTTGTCCCTTCACTAATGATGGTTTTGTTTTATTTATAATTATTATTCTGTACTCCTCCAACTTAGCATTCAGTGTTCTGATTTCATTTTCACTGCCGGCTAACTTTTTACTAACCTCTGGCAAGCCAATACAATTTCTGAATGTAAAAATTTCAAATAGTAATTCTGGTTTAGTGCTAAACGTATTGCATATTGAGCACTTAATTCCTACCTCCCCCATTGTAAGGATGACAACATTTAGATCCATGTTTACACAGGTGTACAATATGGTACCCATCTATAACTTGTGTATGATTTGTCAAGGACAGTTATCTCAACTTCACACTGTAAACAATCCCCTGGCCAAGTCTTGTAATTCTAGAAGACCACCTAATTAACTAGCACAGAGCTGTGCCCTGGTCCTGTCGTCCTCGATGGACATGCGCTGAATAAGCGCGGTGACAGTATGCTCACCCCGCCTGAGCTTGCCCCACTCGCTTGGGGCAGTTAACATATACTGTGTCACCCAGAAGAAACCCCAGGTCACGTAACCAGCCCTCTGAAGCAAGTGCTAAAACTTAGTGCAAGATAAGTACATAAAAAGCTAAAAAGCACCCAAACCCTTTCAAGGGCTTCAGGTCCACTGCCCTGCATGTAGTGTGCACCCCAACAGTTATAAAAACTTGACTTTTACAGCCTCCAAACAGGGTTGTAGTTCCTTGTCAGTCTAATGAGGACTACAAACCCCAAGTTACTTCCTGTCTCTTAGCACTTGTTGCTACAAGACCTCCTGACACAGACTGGACTTTAGTAAAAACCACAAATATCAGGCTCCAAGTCACTCAGTCACTGCCAGACCTGTCTCAGTGCACCGAGGCAGTCACACAGTATGTAGACAGTGAAATCAATCAATCAATAAACCCCAGTGACAAAGCAGACAACAAATGCCAGAGGCAGAAGCGCAGGAGCGTTGATGGCATAAAATCAGACAGCGAACAAAAGGCGAGAGAGCATAATGACCCCTGGGCCAAATGATGACAAGAACATCGACAAGAAAACAACAGGTAATCAGCCAGGATGCGAAACAACAGGGAGTCTATTTATACAGAAGGGATGCCAACCAAGGAAAGCCTGAAGAGGAGCACAGTAGGTGTTCAATGCCAGAAAAGATGATAAAAAAACAGACAATGTCTGAAATATATAACAGAGCCTAGGAAAACAGGACATCAACAAAGTGATGCCTGGGTGACAACCAGAGCAGACATCGATGGTCAGCGCATCAACGAAAATATGAAACAGCCACTACTGACAACAGAGAACTGTGCATAGGACAGGAAGATCAATGGGGCAAAGCCAAGCAATGACCATCATGGACAGTGACACTGTTAGCGGTGACATCAAACAGGAACAGACTCTCTGATGCAGACAAAACTATCCAGACAGCAAAAACATTGAAAAGGCAAAGCCAGGTGACAGAGCAGTAAATAGCCAAGGGCCCTGCAAAGAAGGCTGGGCTTAGTGCCAAGAACTGACCAAAGGATGGCCGGAGCAAAAAGAAACATAGCATCTGTCTGCAGACAAGGACCCCTTGGCCCACCCAGTCTGCCCATTTTTCCCCACCTATATTGTCACTGCAGACCCTACCTGATCTCCAAATACTCCCTCCACTGCTTTCTACCAAGATTCTTTTGTGCCTATCCCATGCATGCTTGAACTGTTTTTGCCTCCATCACCTCCGCTGGAAGACTGTTCCAGGTGTCCACCACTCTTTCAGTGAAGAAGTAGTTTCTTACTATGGACAGAGGTGGATCGTATGGCCTAAACTCATCATTTTCATTGAAGCACTGGAATACAAAGGGGGATGGGAGATTACCAAAGGGAGACACCACGGGGGGGACTAACAATGTAGGAAAAGTGGGTTGCAGTAGTAAAGCAGACAACAATGCCACAGTCACAGCTTCCAAGGGAAGAAGAGATAGAGGTCCCGGTGCATCTCAAGGTGGGAAACAGAATGCAAAAGCCCCACAGAACAGGGTTGAAGTTAAATATCAACAAAGTGAAACAAAATAACAAACAACCAGCAACTGAGTGCAGATTGCATGTCCAAAAAGGGCATTCCTTTAGTCCAATGTGGAACTGACAGTGGAAGAGAATGAACTGAGGACTTATAAGGCTGTCTATGTTATATAACATAGAAACATATAAGTTGACGGCAGATAAGGACTGCTAGGCCCATCCAGTCTGCCCGTATACCCTACCTGTATCATCGGCCACTAAGCCTACTTGGTCATTAGGTTTAGCATCTCCTTCCCATCTCTAGGGTTCCCTTATGACTATCCCATGCATGTTTGAACCCCGCCACTGTGCTCACTCCTATCACCTCCTGCGGCAGGCTATTTCATGCATCCACCACCCTTTTTGTGAAAAAGAACTTCCTCACATTACCCCATATCCTGCCCCCATCCAATCTCATATCGTGCCCCCTTGTTCTTGTACCTCTCCTGTACCGAAAGATGTCTTCCACTTGCACCTTGTTTATGCCCTTAAGATACTTGAAGGTTTCTATCATATCTCCCCGTTCCTTCCTCTCTTTCAGTGTATACATATTGAGGTCTCTTAATCTCTCCTCATAAGTCTTCTGTTGCAAGCCCTGCACCATCTTAGTTACCCTTCTCTGAACCACCCTCACCCTATTTCCTTGCAAAGATGCGGCCTCCAGAACTGTACACAATACTCCAGATGAGCCCTCACCAGTGTTTTGTATAATGTTATCACCACCTCCCTCCTTCTGCTAGTGATACCCCTTCCTATGCACCCCAACATGCCACTGGCCCTCCCTACAGCCTTTGTACTCTGCTTGACCACATTTAGGTCATCTGAGATGAAAATCCCCAAATTCCTTTCCTCCCTGGTGATCATCATCAACTCCCCCCCCCCATCCTGTAGCTCTCCGCAGGGTTTCTGAGCATCAGGTGCATGATTTTACACTTCTTCGTGTTGAACTTCAGCTGCCACACTTCAAACCATTTTTCCAGCCTTCCTAAGTCCCTCCTCATTTTCTCCACCCCATCTAGAGTGTCTACCCTGTTGCAGATCTTGGTGTCATCTGCAAACAGGCAAACCTTCCCTTCTAGCCCTTCCACAACGTTACTAATAAAGACATTAAAAAGGACTGGCCCCAGGACTGATCCTTGAGGTACCCCACTGGTCACCCCTCTTTCCGCAGACTGGATCCCATTTACCACCACCCTCTGCTTCCTGTCCCCCAACCAGTTTCTAACCTAGTTCACCACCTTGTGGCCTATGCAAGGCTTCTCAACTTATTTACCAGTCTTTTATACGGAACGGTCTCAAAGGCCTTGCTAAAAATCAAGGTAGGCAACATCTACTGTTCCCCCGATCCACCTCCTTCGTCACCAAATCAAAAAAATCTATCAGATTTGTTTGACATAATCTTCCTGCTGTGAATTCATGCTGCCTTGGATCCTGTGCTCTGCTGGATTCCAGATGTTCCACAATCCTTTCCTTAAGCAGTGCCTCCAGTGCAGTGGTTAGATTTCCACTCGTGACGCCGGCGACCCAGGTTCGGGAATGGACCCGGGGAGTTGGAGGGCCAGCCGGAGGAGAAGGACTGAGCAACCTTGGGACTGCTCTCCTTCTCCAGGGGGAGGGAAGGGCTGAGTGTCCAGCTCTTGATGGACCCCTGGAGGAGGCCAGGGGCACCACAGCGCTTGGCGCCAATATGCTGGAAGGCAGGGTGGACGCTGGTTGTCATTGCACATCCCCACCCCCAGGGTAGCAAGTAGAAAAATGATGATCCCCTGGCATGAAGGCCCATTTCGTCCTGCAGCCCCACTGCCTCTGACACCCGTCGAGGATCCGCTCTCGTGGCCGATCTAGGGGTAATCCGGGCTTGCCAATGATGTCCATTCGGGAGGGGCTCTTCTGCGGCCCTGCCCAGCAGGGTAAGCTTTACATGGGGGGCGCGGGTGGATGGAGCCCGAGGAACAGGGGGATATGGCCCCATAAATAAAAAAAAAAAAAAAAAAAAAGCAGTGCCTCCATAATCTAACCCACTACAGAGGTGAGGCTGACCAGCCTATAGTTTCCTGCCTCCTCTCTGATTCCATTTTTGTGAAGAGGGACTACATGTGCCCTCCTCCAGTCCTCCAGAACTACTCCTGTATTGAGCGACTCACTGAACATGGCTGCCAGTGGTGCTGCTGGCTCCATCCGTAGTTCTGTTAGTATCCTGGGATATATGCCATCCGGTCCCATTGTCTTGTCCGCCTTCAGTTTTGTGAGCTCTTCTAGGACTCTCTCATCTGTAAATGGACTGGTGTTCACCCCCCCCATGTATCTGATGCCTAGCTGTTGTCCCTGTCCCCCCATTTCTTCAGTGAAAACTGAGCAGAAGTATTTATTCAGTATTGACGTCTTTTCCAGGTCTCCCTCTACACACTCCTCTTCCTCCCCTCTGAGCCTTACAATCCCGCCCCTGGCCTTCCTTCTCTCACTGATGTAACTATAGAATGTCCTGTTCCCTTTCATATATACCAGTGCATCTTCGTGGGCAGCCTCAGCTAGGCAAGAGTGGCTCAATGGAGGAAGACATTCTCAAAGGCAATCTACCAACACTACTTTCTGCAGCACCTCGCCTTCATTGGCGGTCTCCCATTCGACATCAGACAAGATAGATCTTGCTTAACTTCTGAGATCTGAAGGGATCAGGCTCCAAAGTAATAACGCTACAGGCAGATACACTATGTAGAAAGAACAGTCTGTCAAGGTAAGCCTAGACACATTTCTGCTTATCAAAGGAATCACAGGGTACTCTGGGTAGTAGAGTGAGTAGGGAACCCCTATAAATTAGTACTATTTTCACTGCATGGTTGTTAGTTCTCGCTTATGATGCCAAGGGTAGGGTGGGGGTGATGATTTTTTCTGGTCTTACATTTAATTATTACAATATAAAATGAGTAAGATAAACCAAGAAATGTGATTGGTTAAATGTGATCACATGAGTGCATTATTCCAGCACAACCACAGGTTTGAAATTACTTAAAGTGATTTTCCAGTTTTAGCATGAAATTCACAGTGGGTATCAGCAGAACCCAGATACCCAAAATTCCTCCAAAATCTCAATTTCAGGACCTTCCATTTTTTATTACTGAATACATTTTTATTCAAACAGGATCTTTTCTCTTTCAAATTCATCTGTTCATATTTTGTGTTCCTACCATCAAGTTATAATCCTCTGTTTATGACATCACAACCTCTTGCTACAGAAATTAGACTGATGTCGTCACAAACAAAGAATTATGCTTTCAAAGCAGGAAAAGCAGCAGAAGCAGATGAAGTCCAAGATGTAAAAAGCCACTTTTTTATGCAAATTTCTTCAGAAATAAAGAATGGAATATCATGAAATTCAGATTTTTGGGGAAGGTTTTGAAATTGAAGCCCTGTTGATGACAACTATAATTATTTTGAAGGAAACTGGCAAATCCCTTTAAAGCAATTTTCCAGTTTTCTGCAAAAAGGTAACATTTGACATCAGCTAGACTCAAATCTCATAACATTCCCCCAAAATATGTCAAGACATTCCATTCTTTATTACTAAAAGCATTTGCATGAAAACAGGTTTAAGGCCCCTTAGACACCATCGGCATATAAAGACCTACCAGCCAATCCAGTCTGCCTGCTCTGGTTCTAGTGGCCATCCTGAGCTTAGTCTCTACCTCCAACCTCTTCTAACTAAGCCCATATGCCTATTCCATCTCCCCTTGGAACTGCTTACTGATATGGCCCTTACCACTTCTCCTGATAGCTTATTCCTATTGTCCACTACCATTTCCATGAAAAGATGTTCACAGACATCTCCTTTGAATTTCCCTCCTGCTAGTCTGAGGGAATTCCCCCTCATTCTCGTACTCAAGCTCAAGTAGAAAGGTTCCTTTACATCCATCCTGTATATTCTGCTCAGGTACTTGAACATTTCTATCACATCACCCTTACCCTTCTCTTCTTGAGGGTGTACATGTCCAAGTCCTGCAGTTTCTCCTTGTATCACATGTCCCCTGGTCTCCGGACCATCTTGGTTGCCTGTACTGTACTACGTTTACTCTGTCATAGTCTTTCCCCAGGTGTTCAAGTTTATTTTACCAGGGAAAGACTCCACTGAGCAAGCTCATTTTCAAGGAGGTCCTGGGTAGGACAGCATACATAATAGGTACATACAATTAAGAAAAAAATACACAAGAGCGGATGAGCAGAAAGATACAGTTACAGTGCAGAGCTGATAAACAGTGTATATACCTGTCCGATATAACCAGAGTGTGATAAATGTAATGGAAGATACTATAGCTGTAATACAGAACTGAATGAGCACAGTATAAAAATTCTACATAGGACAGGCAAATATTCAAGCATTTCATTACAGTTGCAACCTTATTCACGCATTGTTACAGTTATAGCAGGTGTGGACTCTGGTACCATGTGCAGTACTACTCCAGATGAGGTCTCCCCAACAGCCTACATAGTGGGAAGATTACCTTCAGACATGTGCCGTTGACCCCCCCCCATGCATCCCAATATCCTGTTTGCCTTTCCCACAGCTCTAATACAGTGTGCTGTGGATTTTCGGCTTTCTGATGGCATGACCCCTGGGTCCTTTTCCTCCTTGGTTCATACTAGCACTGCCACCCTCCATTTCATACTGCACCCACGGGTTCCCTTTCTCCAAGTCATCTGTTCCTACTGCATTTCCTGTCCTGAAGTCATAATTCATTGCTTGCGGTATCAGAACCCTTTCCACGGTAACAGACTATGCGTTCATAATAGCCAACAGAAGCAGATAAAATCTACAGGAAAAAGCCCCTTTTTGAACTAAAATGTTTTCCGTAATAAAAATGGCAACTCCTTAAAGTAGCAGTGCAATGAAAATGTGATAAAATTTGACCCCACCTTTTTTTTATTTCCTAATTGATGCCAGATGTCTTCCAGTTTATTTTGGTGGTGAAATTTTCAGTTTCCGATATCATTTAAGAATTTTATGAAAGTTTTAAAATAATTATTTCTCAAGAAAAAATATGGTCACCTCATTTTTGCATATAAAGAATATTGAGGACCCGAGGAGGGACAGAATCCAGACCAAAATGCAAATGTACAGTACACAGCATAGGAAGCATCCAGAAAACCCAAATCAACAGTTCTGCCAATATTTTTCATAACCACAGCAGAAAATTAGCTTTTTGGAATAACTTTGTTCATTGCACTGCTGCTTTAAATTCAAATTTTGAAGTATTTTGTGTAACTGAGTTCTGTTGATGCCAAATGTGATTTTTTTGCTGGAAACAGGAAAATCTCTTTTTAACCCTTATTATGCAAGTCTGAAATTCAAAATCAGGGGAATGATTTTATAGTTACAGTAAGGCTCTCCAGGGTGTGCATAATTGTGTGATGATAGTAGTTCTTAGGTGGTTTAGCCTCATGCGTCTTTTCCGCCATTGTACTGTTTTCACACAATCGCAGCACACTATAATTTGTCCTTGCTTAAAGAGCAGCTGACGACTCTGAGGAAACTTCTGAAAATATAATATTTTGACATGACTCAGTTGTCATTTCATACACCATATTTCTCTGTCCTTTCCTCTGTCTTATAAAGGACATTCACATGTAAACATGACTTTTTTCCCTTAATAGGACTCTAGTCCCATAGCATTCATATGTCCTAACTGCTTATTCCCCACCAAAAGTTATAATTCTCTGCTTGTGACATCACAGTCACTTTCTTGGCAGCAGACTGTGAAGTCAGACAGAGAGGAGTATGACTTCCAGTGCGAATAAGTAGCAAAAGTAGATGCAATTTAAGGTGCAAGGACCCAGGTTTCATGCCAATATCTAATAAAGAACAAGAAGAAGATTGCTGCTGAGATAATATTTAAGTTAAACATCATAGTCTACATAAATATTAGTTTTCAAAGTTTTCCATGCAGCATCAGTGGCTCGTGAAATGAGACCTGCCTATTGAGGAAACTGCATATTAAGGTTATAAAATAAAATATTAAGGACATGCTTGATGGGCTATGAACAGATTAGTTTTATGAAGGGAAGAGTGTCTTTGGACCACATCAGAAAGTTGGTACATATCGTTTCTGAAACTGGGGAGCCAGACACTCCTGTAGTTCTGGTCTCCCTGGATGTGGAAAAAGCCTAGGGTCTCCTGGCCATATCTGGTTAGGATCCCAGAACAATATGGCATCCCAGATCAGTTCATAGGTTAGAAACCTAGAAACATAGATAATGACGGCAGAAAAAGACCAACAGTCCATCTAGTCTGCCAGGAGTTCCCTATTTGCCCTGAAACCAGTTGTCCATACTGTAATGTTTCCTTCCCGGTCCACCCGTCTGCTCCCCTCCCTACTGCTACTGACCTGAGCAACCACCAAACCCTTCACTCTCTCTCAGCCATGCTTGAAATAATTTATGGTCTTGGTGTCCACCAGCTCCACTGGCAGACTGTTCCATGACTCCACTACCCTTTTCTTAAACCAGAACTTCCTCACGTCCTTCTTAAACCTTTCCCCTGGCAGTTTCCACTCATCACCTCGTGTTCTTGACTCTGTACTCCTGCTGAATAATTCCCTGCAGTTTACCTTGTTTATTCTCTTCAGGAACTTGAAGGTCTCTATCATATCCCTCCGATCTCACCCCGGTCTCCACTGAGTACACGTTCAGTGCCTTCAGATGGTCTTCATAAGATTTGCCCTGTTGACCCTGAATCATCTTGGCCACTCTGCGCTGCACCGTCTCCTGCCCATCCCTGTCCTACCTTTGGTGAGGACTTCAGAATTGAGCACAATATTCCAGATGCAGCCTCACCAGTAACTTACATAGAAGTAGTAGTACCTCCTTTTTCCTGCTATCAATACCCCTTTCAATATACCCCAGCATCCTGGAAGCCTTACTACAGGCCTTGTTACACTGGTGTGATTGTTTGAGGTAGTCATTAATGACTCCCAGGTCTCTTTCCTCTGCCATAGTACTCAGTCTAACCCCTCCCATCCAGTACTCTGTCCTGGTATGATTTTTCCCAAGGTGCAAGACCTTGTTTTTTCGGCAGTGAAGACCATTTGGCAAACCTTAGATCAGCTCTCTATCCTTTGTAAATCCCTCATCTCCCAGATCCCTTTGTCACCACCTACCCTACCACACAGCTTTGTGTCATCTGCGAAGAAACACAACTTGCCCTGGATGCCTCTCCAATGTCACCGATGAACATAACTGAAGAGCACAGGACCCTGCCCTCTGTCTCTCCTTCAGCCAGTTTCCTACACATCTAACTCCCTAGCCACATCCAGGTCTTCCAGTTTCTTCAACAATCTTCTGTGTGGTGCAGCATCAAAAACCTTGCTGAAATCTAAGTAGAGTAAATCCATAGTGTGACCCTTGTCTGCTACCTTTGTTACCCAGTCAAAGAAAATTTTCAGGTTGGTCTGACAAGACCTCCCTGCCACAAATCCATGCTGGTTACACTCCTGCTGACCATTGGTGTTGCTCTCTAGGTAGTCTACAAGATCCTCTTTAATCAATGACTCCATCAGTTTATCCACTACAGAGGTAAGGCTGACAAATCTGTAATTTCCCAGTTGCTCCTTGCGCCCCCACCCCCACCCCACTATGTGTAGAAGGACTATGTCTGCTACCCTCGTCTTTTGGAGCTACCACTGTGTGAATTAAGCTACTGAACAGCCCTATTAGGGTTCACACAGTTCTGCAGCCAATTCCATGAGCACTTTTGGGTGCATCCCATCTGACCCTTGGGCCCTATCTACCTTTTGAGCTTCAAACCCCTTCTGGACCCTTTCTCTGGTAAATACTAGCTGTCCTATTTCAGGAATGCTCCTGACAGTCACCCTGATGTCATTTTCAGATACTGGCCCCCTATTTTCCATTGTGAAGACAGAGCAGAAGTAATCATTAAGGACTGCTGCTATTTGTTCATCTTCCCCTAGTACCCTCCCCCTCTTGAAGCTTAGCAATACACCTTCCCTACTTCTTTTTTTTGCTTAATATATCTGAAGAATTGTTTTTCCCCACCGTAGACCACCTCCGCAATATGCAGCTCCATGTCTGCCTTTGCCTCCCTGACCATCCTCCTTGCTTCCCTAGTTTTTGTTTGGTACTCTCCCCATTCCTCCTCCCTCGCTTTTCCTTGTACCTGGCGAAAGCCTTTTTGTTGGTCCTCACTGTTTCTCTGACCCTTTCAGAGACCCATATTGGTCTCTTGTACTTGTTTCATTTTGTGACAATTCTTGAGCATGACTCTGTTGCCTCAAGAATGGTCCCCTTAATTGCCCCCAATCTTTCCTCTACACTTCTGATGCTGTCCACCCTGCTCAATTTGTCTTGGACCAGCTCCCTCATCCAGTTGAAATCTGTTCTTTTGAAATCTAGGATTTCTGTTTTTGATAGGGGCATTCTGGTCCCAACAGCCAGCTTGAATCAAATAAGGTTATGGTTGCTGGACCCCACAGGCTCCCGTACCCTTACTCCAATCACCATCTCCGAGTTGGTGAGCACTAAATCAAGAATGGTTGCCCATCTCGTGGTTTCCTTAAGCAGCTGCACCAGCAGGCAGTCCTGCAGTGTATCCAACAGGGCCTGACTTTCTTGTGCACCTGGCTGCTGGAATATCCCAGTCAATACCACAAATGTTCTAGTTGATATCCAGCAGGTTCAGATCACCCACTACCACCACTTCCCCCTTCTTCACTCCCCTTGCAGCTCTTGCACAAGCTCTCTATCTCTCTCTCCTTTGTCCTGGAGGTCTTTAGATCACCCCCACCTGTTTTTTCTTGCCTGAGGGTGCCATGCAGAGAGCCCACAGCAACTCTGTTTCTGCTTTGCTTCCCCTAATGTGTCTGACCTCTGCAGTCTCTATGCCCTCCCCGACGTACAGGGCTATGCCCCCTTTGCCTTGCCCTCTATCCTGTCTAAACACTGTGTAAGCTGGGACTGACAAATCCTAGTCATTACTTTCTGTGGCCCAAGCTTCTGTGATGGCTAAAAAGTCCACCTCAGTGTCTGCCACCAATGTCTTGATCGCACTGATTTTATTTCCCAGATGCCTGGCATTAACACAAAGGCCCTTCCAACTAGTTCCGGATCCTGTTTTGCTATTCTGTGATCGTACACCTGCATTCCTTCCCATTCTCCTTACCTTATTCTTGCTTTTCCTGTTGCTTGCAGACCCTGACAAATGTCCCCTCTTGCCTCTTCCACTACTCCTTTTTGAACTTCAACCTTATTTTTACCCACCTTACTGTTACCAGTCCCTAGTATTGGGGAGCACCAGCTAGGTTCCCTTCCCTCACTCCCTTTACCGTGGTTCCTCTAGCCTTACTGTCCCTGCAGTCAGTCTAACAGCCTAATGTAGATGTCAAACTTCTCCCCCAGTGTGTTCATCCCTTCTTGTCAGGTGCAGGCTTCAACCTTTGAAATGCCTCCTGTATCAAGAAGTTCCACTAGTCCCCCACAAAATGGTACCCTTTCTCCTGATACCATCCCTTTAACCTCCCATTTAATTTCTCTGTCACATCCCTATGTACTCTGCCTCCTCCCCCTCCCACTCCACACAGGAAAGACCTCAGAGTGTGCCTGCACTCTGTCCCCAGATTCTGAAAGTTCCGCTTCACTTACTTCACAGGCTGGTTTGCTAGATCGTTCGTACCCAAGTGTGCCAGAACCCCCCCCCCACTAGCCTCCCTATTCTGTCTATGATTTGGATAGCTGATGCCCCAGGAAGGTACCTAACCATTCCCACACCTCTCCTCCCCCACCCACCACTCTCTCTACTCCCCTGATCATGGAAGCCCCAACCATTAAGACTCCCCTAGCTGCCTTCTTCTTACTGTCACCCTTGGATACCACCAGGTCATCACCCCCATTTCCTCCAACTGACCCACAGTCCTCCCTAGTGGAGTCAGGTACCTGACTGTCCTCCAGAGGTGCAAAGCGATTTGCCATCAGGATGGAATGGGGTTGGTTGACCTCTTTGTGGCCATCTCTGCCACCTGTTCCCCTCCACACCACTCTCCACCCCCTTGGAACAGTGGGCCTCTGGGGGAGTTGGGGGTGTGGGCCCCAGCTGAGCCAGTGCCACAGGAGAGATCTCTCTTCCTTCACTGTGACCAGTCGAACATGGAGCTCTGCAAAGATTCTGCAGAAGAGGCAATGACCCCTCTTCTTGAGCGTTACCCTTGAGGAAAGCACCCCACAGTCCCTGCGACTGACTTGCTCCCCACTAAACTTCATGAGCTTTTGCTGGCTCTACCTCTCTGCTCTCTCTAATGCACTGCTTCTGAAAGCAGAAACAAAGTGTGAAAGGCGGGTGCTTACTTTCCTCTCTGTCAGCAAATCCAGCACCCCCACTATATAATAGTAGTGAAATATATAATAGAACGAACGTTTAGAAATACTTAGCTTCTCAGAAGATTCCAAATTCTGCCTGACTTCTTTTGTTTTATTGTGAATAACATTGTTAAAAAACTGTTGGATGAAAATCCTGTACTCTAACTCCTCGGCCCAAATATTCTGCAATGGGGTATTTTCTGAACCACTTGGGCTACACAGAGGAAGCAGGCAGGGATGCCCTCTATCATCACTCCATTCAACTTGTTTCTCAAGCCCCTGGACTGTAGGGTAAGACAAAGCCACCAATGTACATGGGGTAATCTTGGGAGGTAAGGAGTATATGTTTTCTATGTAGGTGGATGATATCCTGCTTCCTGTGCATGATCCTGGGGTGCCCTGCCTGCACTATTCAATATCATAGACAACTTTAGCACAATATCAGACTACAAGCTGAACAAAACAGTAGTCATGCCTATGAATCATGGGGTTTTAAGCCTGCCATTACATTTCTAGATCTACTGTGCTCTCCATGACACATTCAGTACCTAGGCTTAGATATTGCTAGGGGTAGGACTACCCTTAAAGAAAGAAACTTAGATAAATTGCTGATCACCGTCTACCTGGACCTGGACGGGTGGACAAAGCTACCCCTCTGACTGGTAGGAAGAATAAGTGTGGACAAAATGAACTTGCTACCAAGGCTGCTCTATCCCTTAAGCCTGCTAAATCTATCCCTCTCTATTACGTGGTTCAAGAAGCTCCACACTATAGTCTCTACGTTTATATGGAATGGTAAAATGGCCCATAGGGCATCTTACAAGCCTATGGCAGCTAGAAATATGGATGGGTTAAAACTTCCAAACTTTTGCATTAATATTTTGCAGCTCAATGGGGCAAAAGATGGGCTTATGAAGAACCACCAATAGGAACGTACAGGCTGCAGTGACTGAATACAAAGGTTAGGCTATGCACTGCTGATGGCATCGCCCCAGAGTCAGTCCTGGACTGCCCAGTAAAACAACTGCCAAAAGCCCTACCTGACACACCAGTTAGTACACCAGTTAAGGTCCACAACCAACTCTGTAATGTGCTTAAACAGACCCCTCCATGACAACTTGGGACAGCCGATCTTTAAAAAAAAAAAAAAAAAAAAAATCTTACCACTGCTGACAGGACAGTTATTATGGATCCCTGGAACAGATTTCAGACATCCACGACAGAACACCAGAACACCTCACAACAGAGGAAAGCTAATAGTGTCAGGCATTCCAGGCCAGGTATGGAGAACCTAACACAACAGTATTTTACAACTGACTCATGCAATTGCCTATTCCCATGCCTTAGGATAATGGTTATAGTAAACACTAAGTCCACTTAGAGCGTCAGCAATAAAGTCTAATGCCATCTCCAAACTCTGTGCTGCAATTTTTGGCCTCTGCATTCAGGAGAGAATGGAGGTCAGACGCTACAGGGTGAATGCACTCTGTGATGTGAATGCTAACTAGTCCTGAAAAAACAGACTTGGTAAGGGGTCTTCAAATATCTAAAAAAAACTGATAACCAACAGTTTACCCAATATAAGATTCTAAATAACCTATATTACATGCCGCACAAGTTGCACAAAATGGATTGATTGGGCATAGCCACATGTACTA
Source organism: Neoceratodus forsteri (assembly GCA_016271365.2). NCBI lineage: Eukaryota > Metazoa > Chordata > Ceratodontiformes > Ceratodontidae > Neoceratodus > Neoceratodus forsteri. The sequence continues at coordinate 1,503,539,934 of CM028129.1, forward strand.
GGTATGGGGAACAAGAATGTACCCATTTATATGTTTTATGGAACAGCTTTGTTTGGGATACCAGTGTTGTTTGGGATATTCATTGCAGACATATCATGGGACATCAAGAGCAAGATCAGTCTATTTGCTGATGATACCAAGGTAGGCGCGGTGGTGGATGACCTAGGGGGATGGCAGGGGTAGCAGGAAGATTTGGCAAAGTTTGAAACCTGGTCAGACACCTGGCAACTGGGCTTTAATGCCAAAAAGTGCAAGGTGCTGCATTTTGGGATGAAGAACCCAAGGAGGAGTTACCAGCTAGGGGAGTGCAGCTAGCCCAGACAGAGGAGGAGAAGGATCTGGATGTGCTCATTACAGGGTCAATGAACAACTCGGCACAATATAGGAAGGCAGCTGCAAGGCCAACAACAAAATGCTGGGTTGTATTGCAAGGGGTATATCCTCCAGGAGGGAGGGTGATTCTGCCACTGTACAGGTCATTGGTTAGACCACACCTGGAGTACTGCGTGCAGTACTGGCATCCGATCTGAAGAGGGACATTAAGTTACTGGAGGGGTGCAAGCGAGAGCGACAAAGATGATCAAGGGCTGGGGACTTATCATATGAGAGGAGGTTGAAGGAGTTGAACATGTACTCACTGGAGGAGAGGAGAGACAGGGGTGACATGATTGAAACCTTTAAATACATGAAAGGAATAAACAAGACGGGTACAGAGGGGCTGTTCAAAGTAAGGAGGGAGGGCCACCAGGGGCCATGATATGAGACTGGAGCAAGGAAGGTTCAGGAGGGAGATGAGGAGACACTTTTTTACAGAGAGGGTGGTGGCTGGGTGGAATGCGTTACCTGCTGAAGTGGTATGCAGTAGAACAGTGGACTGCTTCAAACGAGGATGGGACAGGACTAGGGGGAGGGTTAATGAAGGGGAAGGGTGGAAGGGAGGGGCAGCTGCAGAACAAGGGGTGCTAGCTGCACATTCGAGCAGACTTGACAGACCTCTAGGCCTTTATCTGCTGGCAAATTTCGTATGTTAGTATGTTCGTAGCTTGAGAGCAGCACCACTGTGGACGGCAACTAAGGCAAAACTAAACCCTTTTGCTGGGCTTGGACCAGGCATTCACCCCCAAAATCCATGCAGTGGGTAACTCTGAGGACCTCCTCATGGGGATGTAACAGTATCATATAGCCCTGCTGGTAACTGCTGCCAAGAATATAATCTCGAGGCACTGGTTAGATTCAGAAGTTCCTTCTTATAGAGCAGCATAATGAAATTCTGGACTTGTTGAAGAGAGAGAGAGAGACTTATTGCAAGTTCTAGTAACAGGTTCCTGGTATACTAGAAGAGATGGGGCAGACTGCATACACTACTCACAATTGAATAAGGGGGTGGGAGTGGGTAAAGGCAAGGGGTGCCCCCAAATGGGGAAGGATGCTAATGTTATATCTGATTTTCATGTACATCCAACAACTGTCATAATGTTAGTCCTTTTTAATTACTGATTAAAGAGCAGGGGCGGGATTCACAACGGTAGTGCAAAGTGGGCGCAAAAGTTTGCACTGCACTTCCTGGCTGCGCTGGTGGGCAGCGGAGCTATTCACAGTCAGATAGCCTGGAAGGCTATCTGACTGTGAATAGGGGCTGGCAGGGGGCAGCTCCAGAAAAAGCAGTGTTATAACCAGTAGCACTGCCCCCACAGCCAGCCAGGACAATGGCTCCACAGTCAACAGCGCTCAGGCGCAAAAGTGCAATTCCCTAAGAGAGGCATGCAAGGCGCTAGTGGCCATTAGTATACCCATTATGGACTCATTTGCATGCCATCAGTGCATCATTGCAGCTCCCCCCCAGCCCATGCCCAACATAGCCGCAGTTGCCGGTAGTCCAGTGGTGTCCTCCCCGCCCCGATCGCCCACCCGACATCAATAATATACAATTTCCGTAGTGTAGTGTCTTACCCCAGTCCCTGATTGCTCCATTACTCACCTAAAAATAAAATAAAATAATTTTCCTAGTGTAGGGTCCCAACTCGCTCCCCGAACACTCGATCACCCACCTGGTAATTAAATAATTCCATTTCCATAGTAGTGATCCCACCCCGCTCCCCGATCGCTCCATCACCCACTCAGTAATTAAATAATTTTGTTTCAATAGGTAGTGATCCCACCCCAATCGCCGATCACCCACCCGGTACTAATGTAAAGACTTTCCCTAGTATAGTGGACCCACCCCAGTCCCCGATTGTCTGATCACCCACCCGGTATTAATGTAAACTATTTTCCATAGTGTAGGGCCCACTTACTCCAGGCATCCACGGAGCTGTTTCTGCCGGCAGTTGGTGTCTCTTGACTCTCCCGAACGGAGGATCAACTAGATAAAACAATTTTTTTTCTTTTCAAATTTTACAGTGGGATGCAGCACTATTTTTGTTAAAAGAAAACAAAAAGACAACAGGAGGACTCTCGCTCTGGTGGCTCCTCACTATCGGGGATATGGAGCTGCCATGTTTCTGGAACTGTTCAGCCTGCCCAAAAGGAGAAGGACAACCAATGATGGAGAAGTTGGTTTTGAATGACATGGTGTGTGTTTTCCGTAATAACCAGCTGGTTATTATGGCAAATATCAACTGGTTCAGCCCACAGAAAAACTTGCTGGCCCATCATTATAAAATAATAAAGTACATTAAATAAAAAAAAAACACAATATTAAGGACATTTCTTGTACTCCACTCTGCAATTTTTCTAAACACTGTGCAACAAGCATGTGAAGAATACCTTGCTATTATAGACACATTCTTTGGTCCTAAAAGGGTCTTTAACAGACAAGCTGCACTCCACTGGGGGGCTGTTACAAGAGCTACCAGTCTTGGCTGAAAAACACAACCCTACAGAAAGCAGTATTCCCACTTGCTCATTAATATCACTCAATTACAATGGCCCACCTTTTGCAAGAAAGCCATTATGGGAGATTCTGAAGCCCCCATGTCCTTACTTTTTAGTAGTTTTAATTCATAAAACTGAATAATAGGTTACTCACCTGTAACCGTAGTTCTAGGAGTGGAATATAGTTCACTTCCACACACTGACAGTCCACTAGAAGTGCTGATTCGTCGGAATGTCTTTAAGCGGTATCCCGTGATAAGAGCGCTGGGGACTTGACGCCTACAATAATGGCGACCCGCTCCTCAGCGCATTTCAGGGATGGCAACGGGAGGGTAGGGCGGCCAGATGGGGTAGGGTGCATTATAATGCCAAGATGTCGCCATACGACGCACGTGAGGGGTGTGGAAGCAGGCATGCACATCAAGGGATGTGAGGTGGTGCCACAGTGGGTTGCTGAGCCAATCCCATGGCATGGTGGGTGGGTTGCTGGCACTGGTCGGCAGGGTACTCGGTCCGGGCGCTGGTGCGTTTTTGTTGCGCCCTGCCCGAACCTTTTTTTTTTATGTTTTCACCCCACTGAGATGTACCCCCCTGGAGTTGAGAATCCTTTAGTAGGGGGGTGCTGGGGGCAAAGTCCCCCGCGGGGGAGGTGCGGGGGGCATAGCCCTCGCAGATAACATTAAAAAACGAAGTCCTCTGCACCCTTTTGCTGTGCACTGGGGTGTGAGAGTGCCAAAATAAATTTTCGGCACTCTTGACTTCTGCATAACGGCGATTGCCTTTAGGCTTTCGCTGTTATGACAGAACCCTTTAAGCTAAGCTCCTCCCGCCACACAGGCAGTGGTATGTAAAGAACAACTGCTCCTATGGTTATCAATTTTATTTGGAGCTGCTTACCGACCCACCACTCAGGAAAATATTTATTAAATATAAATTGGAATCATTTGATAGTAATGTCCTCCTGGTTAAATATGAAAAACCTGTTCCACTAGGACAAAATTGTTTCTGCTCCTATGGTGGAAAGGAGGAGCTGATGCACATTCTTTGGCTTTGTTCCTGGTATGAAAGATACCCATATCTAAGTAACTGGAAGGATATGGAGAAACCCCTTCTCACATTTTATTGCATACTGAAGACGAAGATACTGTTACAAGATTGGCCAAACTACTTCTTAATAATTACAAAAATGAGGAACAAAATGTTAATGAACTCTGGCATGCGTCCTCGAACTGAATCCATTACAGCCTGATTGTGTAAATGTCTGTATAAGGTTGCCGTCTAGAGCCTTTCTTGTTAATTTGTGTTCAAATACTGGATTTTTTAACATGGCCCATGTGGCTACCATCTATGAAATTCTAATGGAAAAATCTAGGTAGGTTTAGTCCATGCAAATTGCAAATAATGTAATATTAAGCTTGAGGGACTTACCCTGGTTGTTTAAACTACTGTTATTTATCAGTGCCTACTGTTATACTCGAATGTATGTTGTATCCTGGTTTTATTCTATCTGTGATGATTTTATATTTGTGTATATGAAGTTTATATAACCTGAAACTTGAATATTGTACATGTATTCTGCCGTGCTGTGATTTTTTGATTTGTAATGACTAACATAGTGGAACAATAAACTACCATCTATCACCCAGGCAGTATATCCTTCAGCTCTGCCCCATGATGTCAGATCTCACACGCCGAAAGCAGGGATCCGTGTGCAGATTGTCAGGGCAGGGCAGGAGGGTGGTGTAAATGTGAACTATATTATATACCACTCATAGAACTACAGTTACAGGTGAGTAACCCCTTTTTCTAGGGGCGTGGATATAGTTCACTTATCCACACATCAGCAGACTTCCAGCAATTCGGTGGAAGGAGGGGGCAAGACATGCACCCCTACTTGTCGAACAGATTGGAAAGCTGATGCCCCAAAAGCAGCATCCCAATGAGACTTCAGTTTGCTGCTGTAATGGGAGATGGAGGTCTGTGCTGACTTCCAGCTGGCAGCCCTGCAGATTTCCTGGATAGGAATGCCCCTAGAAGCAGCCACAGATGCAGCGGTATGTCTGGTGGAATGAGCCCTAAACCCTATAGGAGGCTCCCTACCAGCCAACCAGTAGCAGAGGTCAATGCAGGATGTGATCCACCTGCCAATCATCCACTTAGCTGCCAGTCTGCCAAGGGTAGCTTCAGTGTATGTTACAAACAGCTGGTGAGCCTCATCCCGAACTCCAGATGTGCACTTTACATAGCAAGAGAGCGCCCGCTGCAGATCGAGTTTGCAGCCTGAGGTCGGCTTCCAAAGATGGGTTGCTGCAATGCAGTGATTGTGGGGTAGCAGTCTACAGGGAGACCTTCTGGAGGCTGCGGTGCTGTCCCATCTGTGTGCACCTCAATGAGTGGAGGGAGCAGATCTCAAGGCTCCAAGCAGCACTGGCAGTCAGCAGAATGTTGTTAGATTCAAAGTCGTGTTGGCACGGAGTTGGGGGACCATTTCTCTTGTCCAGGGACCACCTAGCCAGACACCGCTACCTCAAAGGTTGCCAGAAGAAAGGAGCGGTTGGACTAAGGTGGGCTCAATGAGGGCAGGGGTGGTAGGATCGGGAAGACTGGGGGAACAGGTAACAGGCACAGTCCTCATCCAGTGCCACTAAAAAATTCCTATGCAATTCTGGCAGAGCAGGACTGTCATGAAAGAGCACCCAAGGTGGTGAACAGAAAGGATGTGGGGGACCACCCAAATGGAGTCCACAGGAGGGGGAAAGAAGATCCCCAGAGAAGGAGGAAGCAACTTCTAGTGGGGGACTCTATCGTCAGGGGGAAGGAAAGGGGGTAGAGCGGGAAGTTACATGCCTACCTGGCACATCGGCTCAGAGGGATAGAAAATGTATCCAGTGGATCGTGAGGGCTATAGGAAAAAGGAAGGGGGAGATTGACATCATTGTCCACCTGTGGATGAATAACCTAGCTCTGTAAGGGACAGGGGCAGTGCAGGACCAGTTTAGAGAGCTGGGGAATGGTCTTAGGCAGGAAGCATGCACTGCAGCCTTTACAGAATTGCTGCCTGTCTTCAACAGGGGGAAGAAGAGGGAGCTCCGCACTAAGGCCTTCAGCTCATGCTTGAAGGAATGGTGCAGAGAGGAGTATGGCTACATTGGGGATTGGGGCTCTACCTGGAGGGATCAGAGCTTGTACTGGGGGGATGATCTCCATCCATCCAGGAAGGGAGCAGCAGTTCTCAGTAGATGGTTTAAGTGTTACTTCGACAGGCATTTAAACTAGCCAAGGGGGGTGGCAGAAGGCAAAAGGGTGGCAGAAACTGCCCCCCCCCCCATGGCTGTGATGAAGGGTAGAGAATTTCTGGGGGAAAGGATTCCCACCAAAATGAAGGACAACCATGAGTGTAAGGGATCAGCATGGGAGGAAGGGGGGACAAGAAGCAGGCAGTATGCAAAGGAGAAGAATGGGAACAACTAGACAACATGAAGAGAGACAAGAGTAGGACTAACAAAATCTGGACAGCTATGTGTACCAGTGCCAGAAGTCTAGGAAATAAGATACCAGACCTGGAGGCTACCACGGCTGAAGCAGGCCTAGATATTGGGGTCATCGCCGAAACATGGTGCACAGACAACCATGACTGGGAAATGGTCATACCTAGCTACACAATGTTTTGAAGGAACAGAGTAGAAAGGAAAGGTGGGGAGTGCTGCTTTTTGTTAAGGAAAACATCTAAGCAATGGAGGTACAGGGAGCACCCGGGGCTGGGGGTGAGGTGTTGTGGATCAACCTCAAGTCTAGAAACACAGCCACCAATTGCATGGGAATGATATACAGGCCCCCGACACAGGAAGACAAAGAGATGTTGGAAAACATAAGCAAAATAGCTAAGAAAAGAAGGAGGAGGTGGTGCTGGTGGGGGACATTAATCTGACAGATGTGGAGTGGAGCCTACCTGCTGTAGCATCAACTAGGAGCAGAGAAATCATGGACTACCTGCAGGGGGCACTCCTCAGGCAGCTGGTCAGTGAACCCACTTGGGGTGGGGCAATACTGGACCTGGTACTTACGAATGGGGACAATGTAGCGGATGTCAGAGTGGGGAGTCATCCGGGGACTAGTGACTATCGCACAGTATGGTTTAATATAAGAACAACAGCGGAATCCAGCCATAGGGGCGCGGGTCCTGGAGTTCAGAATGGCTGACTTTACAAAGATGGGGAAATGCATCCAAGAAGGCCTGGTGGTGGTGGTGGTGGGGAAATGGGCCAGAATAAAAGAGAGCATAGTAACGGCTACAAACTTGCATCTCAGGCAAATAAGCAAAGCAGGAGGAGACCATTATGGTTCTCGAGAGAAGTGGCAGAAAAGGTAAGGGCAAAAACAGTGGCGTTTGTTCACCCAGAACTGACTGTCACTCTCATGATGGATACACCTCTGGTGGGGTTGGGAGCACACCTGAGAGATCACAGGGCCCATGGTTCTGGTTTCCCCGGGAGTCCCATCACCACATCAACCTGCTGAAGATCCATGCAGTGTGGCTAGCTCTGATGGAATTCACTCCTTTAGACAGGGGTCATGTCTTGTAAGTCCAGGCGGACAACACCACCACCACCATGTTCTACCTAAACAGGCAGGGTGGCATGCACTCTCTTCCCTTGTGTTGGGAGACCCTTTGCACCTGGACCTTATGTGCAGCCTAGCAGGAGATCTCCTAGCAATCTATATTACTTGAGTGGACAATCAGCTGGCAGATGCTCTCAGCCAGGTGGGCAAGACATCATATGAGTAGTCCCTGCATCAGGAGGTGATGAACCTCTGTTCTTCCTGTGCGCCATGCTTCTGGTAGACCTGTTTGCCTCCTGGGAGAATGCAAAACTGAGGCTGTTTTGTGCCTATCCCCCACAGTTCGGGATGCTGGTGGGGGATGCCTTTGTGAGGCCCTGGACCCCAGGCCTCGTGTATGCCTTTCCTCCTTACCCCTGATCCACAAGGTGGTGGTCAAGGCCCAGAAAGACAAGGTGCGGATGATCCTGATGGTTCTGGCCTGGTCATGGCAGTTCAAGTACCAAGATCTCCTCAGCCTCAGCAGCAGACCTGAGTGACGGTTGCCTCTTCGCCTGGATCTGCTGACCAAACAACAGAGACCTTCAGTCCCTGCACCTTACAGCCTGGTTCCTAAGAATGCGCTCCACGTTGTGGAGGCCTCCAGAAAAGAGTCTACTCACTGATGCTATGCCTTTACATGGAAAATATTTTCCATTTGTTGTCCGGGCAAAGAGCCTGATCCCCTTGCCTGCCCTTTGGCTAGTATCCACAAGTACCTCTGATCCCTCTACCAGCTAGGACTGCAAGCGATGATCCTCAAGGCACACCTGGTAGCCATCTCTGCATACCAAGTGCGGGCTGGTATGTCATGTGGGCCAGAAGAAGGTGGTCAGGTGCTTTTTCAAGGGCCTGGACCACCTGTGTTCTCTAGTGCGTGAACCATCGCCACCATGGGACTTAATGCTGGTGCTAGGTACAGCCATGGGTGAATCTTTTGAGCAATGCACAGGTGTGAGATGTCACACCTGTCATGGAAGACCGCCCTCTTGGTGGCCATCACGTCAGCCAGAAGGCTTAGTGAGCTTCAGGTGCTCTCATTGGAGTCTCCATATCTGGTCTTCAACAGGGGCAAGGTTGTCCTTCTCAGCCACCCAAAGTTCCTCCCGAAATTTGTATCAGAGTTCAACCTTAACTAGGTGATGAACCTTCTAGTATATTTTATCAAAGAAACATAGAAGCTGACAACAGATGAGGGCTGCATGGCCCCTACAGGCTGCCCTTTTTTGTTGCATTGCTTACACTGTAGACCCCTCCAGGTCTACACACTTTCTCTGCCACTCCCTTACCTATCCCTTATGACTCCCTTGTGCTTATCCTAGGCTTTTTTTTGAATCCCACCACTGTTTTCCTACCCACAACCTCCACTGGAAGACCGTTGCAGGCATCCACCACCCTTTCTGTAAAGAAGTATTTCCTCACATCTCTCCTAAACCTACCCCCCTCCAGCTTCATATCGTAGCCCCTTGATCTGGAGCACCCTTTCCTCTGAAAAATACTTCCCACTTGTACCGTATTCACCCCTGTGACATAGTTAAAGGTCTTGAGGCCAAGGAGGTGCCCGCAACAGCCTTTGCTGCCGCTTCTTCCATGGCCACGAGTTCAGCGCTGACCCGATGTAGTGGAAGCCTTCTTGTGGCCTTTTGGATATAGCTTTGGGTCCTGATGGGCCAGTCAGCTGAGGAGAAGCCATGCCACACAATCCTCCAGGGGAGGAAGGCAGCATAGATTGGCACAGGCTGCAGCCTGCAATATCATGTGTTGTCCCCAGGCAGTAGAGGCACGACATGTGTGGGTCTGTCCATGACATGAGATGCAAAATTTGAAGCTGAGGGCTGGCTTTGCTTCTTCATGTTCCATCTTCCATCACCCAGGCAAGAGCAGAACTGAGGAAATAGCTAAAGGGTTTGAAAACTATTGAAAAAGAAAGAAGTTCACCAGCAGTGCAGTTTAGGCCCTACAACACATGGAGCTGTGAAGGAGGAGACCAAACTCTTCCAGCAGAAAGGAAGATCTCATGCCATGAGGTAGAACCAGAGGATGTAACACCTGGGTGGTGGGAGGAGCTAGAATGTTCTGATGAATCAGCAGTTCTAGTGGAACTACCATTGTGCGGATAAGTGAGCTATATCCACGCCTAAAAGATTAGGTTTCCTTTAATCTCCCTCAGCCTCACAGAACCTTCCCTAAACTGCCTAATGGCGGGTGCCAACTGTCCATGGCTTGTAAAGCCTTTGGGACATGGTGTGTAAGAAAGGCGCTACATAAATCCAACTTCTTTTCCTTTCGTCTATGAATGGCTATTCCACTGACCAGTCGTAATGAGATACCAAAGCAGATGCCGAGTAAGGTCATGGTACAAAATGGACATTATTAGGTTCCAGCCTTGTGGCCCCCACAACACTCACCTCTCTCAGAGTCTGTATTACTGCCTCGTGCTTCTGCCTTGTACGCCTCATCTCCTCCAGCTCTTCATGTAGGGCATCAATCTGTAACAGCAGCTCCTGCTTTCCCATATCCTGGGTACTGTCAGAGAAAAAGGGATGGAGTCGGTTCACCTTAGTTATCTTGCAGCTTTATATCATATATAACTATGGCCACAGATGACTCAAGTGGTGAGAGTGGCAGCACATCACGTTACCACTTGGGAGACTGGAGTTTACATGCTCTCTTCCCGAGTCCCACACTGGAGTCAACTGAAGCCAAGGCATGTTACGACAGTGCTCAGCTCCCCGGGATGGAGGGTGTTGGCTAGCCGACATTCATCCACCGGGGAGCATGTTGGACACCCGGCATTCATCCACCCCTCATGGCCAAAGAAGGAGCAGCACTGATGTCTATTGTGAAAGTAGTTGCTTGACCACAGTCCCAGCTGGAGGAAGGGTGCAGCCACTGTGGCTCCACCAACAGTGCAAGGAACAATGGGACAAAATAAATAAAAAAAAATGCACTGGGGCACCCGCTCAGCATGCTCATAGAAGGGGAAGGGAAAGCTAAGGGCAGTCCAAAACCCAGAAGCATGCCCTTTCCTCCCTATCTCTCATTCCTCTTTTCCCCTTCCATCCTTACCTCTTGTTGCCTTCACTTTTCTGATGCTCGCACTTTTCACATCCCTCGCTGCCTATCCTCTGCAGGCCAGTCCGCCTTTTCTGTTCACCTCCCTGATCTCTAGAACACCCTCTCTCTCACTACTAGACTCTCACACTCACTCCACTTTCTCAAAACACTCCAGCTGTCTCACCTCTTTCAGCCCTGCTCTTGTGTCCAGCTGCCCTCCTCTTTCCTTCATGGTTATCTGCTGTATATATAACATAACCAAGCACCTGCAGCTAGATATCTCCCCTCTCTGAGCATCACTATGGACACATTCTTTTATTTCTAGAATCGGTTTAATATGTAGCTCTGCTTTTCCACTGTATTCAAGCGTTCTGCATGTTTTGCCTATTTTCTTTCTTATTATTTGTGCCCTGCATTATTTTACTCCTTCACATGCAGTAACTGTTGTCATCATGTTTTTTTTTATTCCTTGATAACTGGCTAAGATTCACTGGGCACAAAGCCTGTTATCAGGGGTGATCTGGGGGCACTGGGAAGTAAGGTGACTTGCACAGGGTTACAAAGTATGGAGGCTGTCAGAATAAAACCCAGGTCTGCTGGATGCACTAAATTAATTCACAATTCATTACTCTAAATGCTAGCCTATACTCCCATCCTAATTTTACTGCTGCTCCCTCCAGTCTGTCACTCCTGCATCTGCACAATGCTTGCGTTTATACTTCTGCATTTGGTTGTTTGAACCTTACATATGTAACCCCCCTGCAAATGGGGGTTCCCAAAAGACTTCCAGGAGCTTGCTTGAATGCTCCAAGCCTGAATGGTGTTTGGCATTTAAGCCATTTATCAGTGAGTGTTTTTAGAGCCTCTGGTACTGTCTCTTTAAGAGCTGTCTGCTTGCAGACATAATTAGTTTGTATGGGGGAACTGTGTGCTTCTCTGAGTACCACTGAGCTGCTGCCAATTCACTTCATTTTGCAGTCACTAGGAGTGCAAAGGGAACCTATCTGAAAGATGTAACTGCCAGAAATTATTTAGAGTAATAATGAAATTACAGTTTGTCTAACCTGCTTTCTTTGCAGTCAGAACTGTGTCTGCTAGTTCCCCATTCTAGTTTTGAACTGCAGAACTGGACCAATCAGTGTGGGTAAGCTGGCTCTAAATGGTGCTTGGGCCGAATCAGAACTTGGACTCATAATCTGAGCCAGCCACAAGAGGATTGTATGGGCAGTGACTCTGGGAGATGTAGTTTAGACTTCAGTGCCTTTTGGACCAACAGCAGCAGTCTATTGTGAGTGACAGCCAATCCAGTCAAGAACTAGGAGGAACTCAAAGGAAGTGCCGGTTTTGTCGGTTGGAGTTTCAGTTGAGCTTTGGCAGTAAAGAAGGAAGGAGCCTGTGCTTTTCAGTGTGCAGTTTTAGTCAAAAACGTGTAAGGCCCAGAGTTCGGTCTGCAGCTTGTGTAACAGCTTGTTAGGACTGAATCCGTCCTGTGAAAAGAATCAAAGGATCTCTGAAGAGTAGAAACCAGGCTCACCCTGTGAAGACTGGAGGAATTGCTGAAAATTGCACTCGGTCTGTCAGGAACTGAATCTGCTGTGTGTTCTCCCGGTATTGTGCAGTAATTGCGATCGGGATACAGATGCAGCCTGCCTGGTATAGTGCTTTCTTTATATGGATGTGTGAAGAGGTTTGTGTACCTCAAGTGAGCCCTGCTGACATTGAAGGACCCTATCTTATTTGGAGGTCGTGAGTACTAATTCAAGGGTGGCTCCTGTTGAATTGCCACATTAAATCCAAATGGAATTACTGTACTGCTGACTGTTTAATTCTCCTTTTCTCTGTGTGAAAGGGCCCTACCAGCTGCCACGGTTTGACTAGCCACCAGGACTTGGGTACCCAGGGACAGTAACTGATAGGGATAGGCCTGTGCACAGAGCCATAGTAGATTATTAGAGTGATAAGCTAATTAACCTGATTTCCCCTGTCCTTGTTATATCCCCCAAATAAATCAGAGCTGCTTGTTTCAGCAAAGTTATACTGCCTGAGGTATTTGTCTATGTTAAAGTACTGTACTGTGATTGTTGCACTGTATCTCATTTCACAGGAGGTCCCAGTGCGGAACCAGACCTGTGGGGTAAGTGTATACTGTGAAGGTAATTCTGATATATTGTGTGGGCCACTAGTGGGAAGAAAGGGGGGTTGCAGTGTCCCAGAGGGCTGTGACCAAGTTAGTTTAACTATTGCAAACCCTGACCTCTGGGTGGAGGCACCCGCCATTGGATCCAGGCCCCTCAACCTGTTAGTGGCAAATCAGGCAGGGGTAGTAGCCCCTGGGATAGCGCCATCTAGGGGTTACACATATATTGTTCCTGTACATGTGCTGTTGTCACTACATTTGTTACTGTTCCCTCCCACTTATAACTTCAGCCTCCACATCACACCTGGAAATGACTTCCAGCTCACCGTGCCCATTCCTGTTACCAAATTTCAAACAAATCAATAAAAACACGGATGCACATCTGCAACATCATTTACCAAAAATCAGTCATTTTTGTCCTCTGTACTGGGTGTTCCAGTCCACAGCAACTAGACCGCTGTACCAGCCTACAGGGGGAGCAGCTGACATCACCCATCCACTGAAAATGTCAATACTTTTCCCAGTCCTGCTGCAGGAGGTGCACAAGAGTGGATGGCCAGCAGACCTCCTCTTGGAATCCAACAGCACTGCCTCTGCACTGCTCCTGAGCCTACGTCTCAACTTTCCCACATTACAAAAGGCACCCGTCATTTTACTCATCAGAACTGCTCCATCCCTCATTCATCTTGAGTGGAAAAGGTTCTAGCTACACAGAGTAGGGGTTTTAGACATGGACTTTAAAGCAATAATTCATAATACTCTGCATTGCTAAATCATAAATAAACTTTGCATAATAAAGGTACTAGTTTCCACCGAGTTCTAAACTTTTATCTCCATGTTTAATGATGTGTCCCACATTAAGTGGCCAGTGTCTCATATTTTGAGAGTCCATGTCTCACAGTTCAGTAAGAAGAATGTTAACCGGCATGCTTCCGAGTATCTTCCGGCCTGGATGTCAGGTTTGTGATGTGAGCCCGGGTCTCCCACACAGCAGCATAATGAGCTAGCATCAGTGCCTCAGACTCACTGAAGCAAAGCCAGCCCACATCACCTAATTGTGAAAGGTGGCTTTCTGATGTGGACTGGTGCCACCTTGCCAGGAACGTAAATGTCCCCCACAACCCCCTTCACATGGGAGACTGCTGAAATTGACAACCTCAACATGACGGAAGAACATGACAGTCATTCAATAATTAATTTTAAGCTACTTCCTGGGAAGCTCTACAATGGACGCTGGCACCACAAATGCCACAATCTGGTGCATTTTATCCACAATATACTGTTACCTATTATAACCAACAAATGATTTGGTGCTACTGGTCAAAAAAGAGTTTCTTCTACTTACCACTGTTCTGAAGGCACACTGTCCAGCATTTCAAAAGTCCCTAAGAGAAAAAAAAAAACAAAGAGTTAAATGATAAAATGTAGGGCCACCTGTCCCCCAAGTTCCATTTTTATGGGTGTAATACAAACCCGAGAATAAGGTAAATGACATGCCATACATAGAATCTGACGGCAGATAAGGACCACTTGGCCCACCTAGTCAGCCCATTTTCCTACCTAACAGATAAGCTGCAGATCCTAGTTAACCAACAGCTTACTTCCTCCTACCCACCCCCCACTAGGACTGCCTTACGTCTGTCCCATGCATTCTTGAATTCCCCCACTGTTCTTGACTCCACAACCTCCTCAGGGAGGCTGTTCCATGCATCCACAACCTCTCAGTGAAAAATACTTCCTCACATTACCCTGAGCCTGCCCCTCTATCTTCAAATTGTGCCTTGTTCTTGCACATCTCTTTTTCTGAAAGATGCTACCTCTTGACTTTGTTGATTCCCTTGAGGTACTTGAAAGTTTCTATCATGTCCCTCTCTCCTTCTTTCCTCAAGGGTATACATATTAAGCTCCTTTAGACTTTCTTCAGATGTCTTCTGGTGCAGACACTGCACCATTTTGGTTGCCCTCCTCTGGACAGCCTCCACTCTGTCTATGTCTTTGTGGAGATGGGGTCTCCAGAACTGCACAGAGTACTCCAGATGGGGTCTCACCAACTGTCTGTACAGAGGGATAACAACTTCCTGTTTTCTACTATTGACGCCTCTCCCTATGCATCCCAGTATCCCCCCAGCCTTCCTTACTGCCTTCTCACCATTGCTTGCCCACCTTTAGGTCATCTGATATAATTTGTCAGTGTCAGTGGCTCAGTAGGTAGCACACTCGCCTCTGATGCCGGGAGATCAGAGGACTGTGAGTTCAGTTCCCACATCTGGCACTTGGGTTAATATCCCAGTACTGACACTGTAGTGCAGCATGAGGGGGCTGCTGCACTTCTGAGGTGCCGTCTTTCGGATGAGACATTAAACGGAGGTCCCATCTGCCTGGATTGGTAGTAGTTCAGGTGGATGTTAAAGATCCCATGGCACTTATCGAAAAGAGTAGGGGAATTTCCCCGGTGTCCTGGCCAAATTACCCTCATTCACTA
This sequence comes from Neoceratodus forsteri, assembly GCA_016271365.2. NCBI lineage: Eukaryota > Metazoa > Chordata > Ceratodontiformes > Ceratodontidae > Neoceratodus > Neoceratodus forsteri. The sequence goes on from CM028129.1 coordinate 1,503,555,083, forward strand.
AAAATACCACCAACAGCTTAATCTGGTTCAAGGTCAGTTGGCATTCATCTGTATCCCTTCCCGGTCGTGCCTGAAAATAGGCAGGATTTGTCTAGTGCACTTACCCGGTCAACAAAAACAAAATAAATAAAATTACCCCAGGTTCCTTTCTATTTTACTGTTGTCAGTATCTCACCCCCACTGTGTACACTTCCCCTTGGTTTTTGTTTCCCAGGTGCATTACCTTGCACTTCTTTGCATTGAATCTGAGCTGCCATACATTTGACCATTCCTCCAACCTTGCCAAGTCCCTTCTCACTCCATCTTGTGTATCAACCCTGTTGCAGATCTTTGTGTCGTCTGCAAGGAGACATACTTTTCCTTCCAGTTCCTCTGCAATGTCACTTATAAAGACGTGAAATGGACCGTCCAAGTACTGAACCCTGTGGTACCCACTAGTAACCTCCTCTTCACTGTGGACCCATTTACTACTACCTTGCGTCCTGTTGTCTAGCCAATTTTTATCCAGGCTACCACCTTGGGACCCACCCAAGGCTGGCTAACTTGTGTATTAATCTTTGTGTGGGACTGTATCAAATGCTCTTGCTAAAATCTAGGTAGGCCATGTCCATAGCCCCTCCTGGTCTACTACTTGGTCACCCAGTCAAAGAAATCTATTAGATTCTGGCTGACACGACCTTCCCATTGTGACTCCATGCTGTCTTGGGTCCTGTGCCCCACTGGCCTCTAGGTACTCAACAATTTTTCCTTCAGAAATGATTCCATCATTTTCCTACCACTGAGGTCAAACTAACTGGTCTGTAGTTTTCGCCTCTGTCCTGTCCCACTTTTGTGAAGAGGAATCACATCTCGCCTCTCTCCAGTCCTCAGGTACCACCCATCCTCCCATGATTTGTTAAAGAGAGTAGTCAGTGGTGTCACTAGTTCTACCCTTAGTTCTTTTAGAATTCTTGGGTGAATCCCATCAGGCCCCATTGCTTTGTCCACCTTCAATTTTATTAGTTCTTTTAGAGCCCTTTCTTCTGTAAATGGACTGCTATCGACCCCCATTTTCAGAGAGTTTCTCTTGTTTGGTTTAGGTACCTCCCCCTTCTCTTCCTTTGTGAATACTGAGCAGAAATATTCGTTTGGTATCCCTGCTTTTTCACTATCACCCTCTACCCACATTCCTTCCTCTTTATTAAGCCTCAGTATCCCTCCTTTAGTCTTTCTTCACTCCCTAAAGTACCTATAAAAGGTCTTATCCCCTTCTTAACAGAGTTGGCTATCCTTTCCTCGGTTTGGGCCTTTGCTATTCTGACTGCCTTCCCAGTCTCTTTTCTGCTTTAACTGATAAAGTTCTCTGTCCTGCTCCTTCTGTGTTTCCTTATATTTCCTGAATGCTATCCTTTCTCCCAACCTTCCCTGCCACCTCTTTTGAGAACTACAGTGTTTTTTCCTTCATTGTGTTTTGTTGATTTGCTTTACACAAAGGCTTGTTGCCTCTGTGATGGCTGTTTTGATTACTCCTCCGAAAAGGTGCTCCAGTTAACATCTGGCATGTTCAGGTCCCCCATCAACAATATCTCCCCTTTTTCTGCCATTCTAAGGATGCCTTCTATCATTTCCCTGTCCATTCCCTCCCCTGAGATGGGGGTCTGTATAAAACCCCCATGCGAATTGTGCTGCCATTTTCTGTCTCCAGGGCGACCCAGAATGCCTCATTTTCTCCCTGTTTATTCTTTAGTTCTGCTGCTTTGACTCCTCCTCTTTTACCCTCCCTGTCCCTCCTGTAGATTGTGTATCCTGGTATGTTGACATCCCAGTCATGGTTCTCTGTATACCATGTTTCTGTGACTGCTACAATATCCAGACAACCCTCTTCCATCAAGGCCACTAGTTCAGGGAGCTTGTTACACAGACTACAGGCATTGGTACTCATCACCCTCCACTTTTTGATGGCCTTGCCCTTTTAGCCCCATTCCTGTTCTTACTGCCTTTGCCTTTTTTACATTTACCCTGTCCTGCTTCCTAATGACTTCTCTACCTAGTGTTTACCTCACTAATTACCGTGTTTTGTTGGGGAGGCTGGGATTTCCTGCTCATTTCAGTGCCTCCCCTTGGCTAGTTTAAATGCTTCACAATGAAGTATTTAAACCTTCTCATCTAGGATCCTTGGTCCCCCCCCCGACAGATGCAGACCATCGCGCCAGTATAGGTCTGTATCCTCCAGGTGTTCCCCAGTCCCCAATGAAGCCAAAACCCTGAGCTCCACACCAGTTTTTCAACCATTCATTGAATTCCTGCTGAGGAGCACCCAGCATCACCCCTCATAGACAGGCAGCACCTCCGAGAAGGTTACCGTATGCCACTTGTCTAAGGCCCTCCCCAACTCTATAAACTCCCTTGCACTGCTCTGATCCCATTCCTAGCCAGATCATTTGTCCCTAGGTGGACAATGACATTCAGCTCCCTCCCTCGTGCAGCTGCTCCCACGATCCTGAGGATTCGCCTTCCTGTCCCTCCAAGTGGCGCAGGCAGGCACCCACTCCTCTCCCTTCCTCCCCATTTCTACTCCCCAAGGATTGAGTCCCTCACCAGAGTTGTTTTCTTCCCTGTGGGTCCCATGCCACCCTACTGTGGATCTCTTTGTGAAGGTTCCCAGCATCCTCCTTGGTCTCCACTGTAGGTGCCTCCATAGAGGAACCACTATCCACCAGAACAGCGATGAATTGTGGAGAAGCAGCTGGAGGGATGCAACTCTGTTCACCACCCTCTCCTCCTGAGCCCACCCTGGTCCAGCTCTCCTCTTCCTTGGCAACCTCTGAGGTAGTGGCATTGGCCCTGGTGGTCCCTGGGTGGGGAGGAGGTTTCACGAATCCTAGCCAGGTCAGCCTGGAGACGGGCAACCTCCCTCAGACCAGAAAGGTGCCTGCAAATAGGGCAGCAGCGCAGCCTCCAGAATGTCTCCCAGAACACTGCCGCCCCACAGCCACTGCACTGCACCACTCCTATCATGTCTTATTTTGTGTCCCCTCTCCTGTTTCTCTGTATGCTTCCTCTCTCCTTGCAACTCTCACCCTTCCTGTTCTGGGACAGCAACTTCCTATATTCTTCAGTAGCTTCCTTCTTCCTTGCTCAGTGTCAGACCACCAGCAGCTGGGGGGGGGGTTCTCTATGATCCTTCCCTTCCTACTGCTAAACAAGAAGTTCCTGTTGTCAGTCAAATCCAGTAGCTATAAAAGTAGAACTGGCTTAGGGTGGGTGGGTGGAGGCGTTGGGATGGAGGGCAATTAGTAAAAAAAAGGTTAGCAACAGGAAGTTGTAATTTGAGTCACCTGCTTTTATATTGTCGAAGCCACACCCCAATTAAGCTCTATCTCTCCTCCTACTGATTTAGCAAAGTAAGTTGATACAGTACCCTTCCCAGCACAGAACACACTGACTTTCTTTCTTTTCCTTTTTTGTAACCCTAAATAAGACCCCTTCTACTTCTAATAAAGTATCTGTCTGCTTAATCTCAACATACACTGAGTCCTGCTGAGATAGAAGTGTTAAATTAGTAAGAAAATGGTAGCTTCTTTTAGTTAGCTGCTTTCTGCTCTACAAGCAAGGCTAGCAACAGGAAGTTATAATCTGAGTCACCTGCTTTTATATTGTCTAAGCCACATCCTCAATTAAGCTCTCTCTCCTCCTACTGATTTAGCAAAGTAAGTTGATACAGTACCTTTCCCAGCACAAAACACACACTGACTTTCTTTTCTTTTTTGTAACCCTAAATAAGACTCCTTCTACTTCTAATAAAGTATATGTCTGCTTAATCTCAACAGACACTGAGTTGTGCAGAGATAGAAGTGTTAAATTAGTAAGAAAATGGTAGCTTCTTTTAGTTAGCTGCTTTCTGCTCTACAAGCAAGGCTAGCAACAGGAAGTTGTAATTTGAGTCACCTGCTTTTATATTGTCTAAGCCACACCCCCAATTAAGCTATCTCTCCTCCTACTGATTTAGCAAAGTAAGTTGATACAGTACCCTTCCCAGCACAGAACACACTGACTTTCTTTCTTTTCTTTTTTTAACCCTAAATAAGAACCCTTCTACTTCTAATAAAGTATTTGTCTGCTTAATCTCAACAGACACTGAGTCCTGCTGAGATAGAAGTGTTAAATTAGTAAGAAAATGGTTGCTTCTTTTAGTTAGCTGCTTTCTACTCTACAAGCAAGGCTAGCGTACTTGTACAGAAGCTGAGTTTCTGTGGCTAAAAATAAGTAGCTGTGACAGGTGACTCAGTTTATAAGTGAGGTTAATCTAACCAGTGAGGTCTACCGAAGCGGTTTCTGAGTTACTATTTTTCTTCCTTTTTCCGACAGCTTGACTCTCTTTTATACTCCTGCTCCATCACCACCTTCTGTAGTACTTGCCTCAGAAAGTCAACTGGCTTACCCACCATAGTGGGGCTTTTGGGTAAGGGGGGACTAGCTCCCTTAGGAATCTGAATCCTACAGAAAATCTATTTTTTATTTATTTATTTTGAATTTGATAACCGGGAAAGGCACACTGAGCCAAGGCTCGTTTCCATGTGCGACCCGGGTACAGTTTGTACAGAGAGTAACTATAGCTTGATGTGCAGCCCTGGGTTTGTGTTCTTCACCCTGTCAGCTGTCACTTTTTCCTGTTTTCTTTCCTCCCCTGGGTTGGCAAAATGAATCTACTCCAACAGCGCATGCAACCAGCATGCACAATGAGCTGCATGTCCCCACCACCCGCTGCCAAATGAGTATTGTCCGCACCACCCAGGGAAACTCAGGCAACCCTAGCACGGTGGCTTGGGACAACCACCAACCCAGAAGAAGGTGAGTAAACTTCCCCTCATTGGTCCTCTAGCTTCCCAGGCTCACTCTAGAACTCAGGTTGCCAGCACTGCACACGGCAGAGCTGATGCTTTGCCATCAGTCGGGCATGAGGTCAAGCTTAATCATTTCTGCATCCTGTTCGGATCGAGAAAAAAAGAGTTTGTAATCAGTTTCAGCAAAAAAGCCTGCTTTAGGAAAGGAACCAACAGATCTGCGGTTTGAATTTCACCAATGCCACTGGTTCACTATGTGACTTTCAACAAGTCCCTCACTGACCTGCGATTTGGTACACAACACTGTTAATCTGTGTAGAAAAATGATATCCATAGAAACATAGAATCTGATGGCAGATAAGGACCACCTGGCCCACCCAGTCTGCTCATTTTTCTTCCTGCCTATAGTGTCACCACAGACCCTACTTGATCTCCAACTCTCCCCCCCCACTCCACTTACCACTAAGTTATCCCATGCATGCTTGAAGCCCACTACTCTTTTCACCCCCACCACCTCTACTGGAAGACTGTTCCAGGCATCCACCACTCTTTCAGTGAAGTAGTAATTTCTCACATCTCTCCTGAATTTACCCCCTTTCGGCCTCATAGCATGTCCCCTTTTTCTTTTGCATCTTTTCATCTGAGAAATACTCCCTCCCATCTTATTTACTCCCATGAGGTATTTATAGATCTCTATCATACCCCCACTCACTCTTCTCTCTACCAGGTTGTATATATTGTGGTCCTTCAGTCTCTTCTCATAGGGCTTCTGATGCAGGCCCTGCACCATTTCAGTTGCCCTCCTGTGGACTGCCTCCACTCTATGACCTTCCTGTGATGTGGCCTCCAGAACTGTGCACAGTACTCCAGGTGGGGTCCCACCTGTGATCTATTCAGTGGCAACACCACCTCTCTCCTTCTGCTGGTGATACTCCTCCCTATGCACCACAACATCCCACTGCCCTTCCCAATGCCTTGTTGCACTGCTGCGCCACCTTGAGACCATCAGATATGATTACTCCCAGGTCCCTTTCCTGTTTGGTTACTGTCAATACCTCTTCTCCCATACTGTACTCTGCCTCTGGACTTCTGTGCATTAAGTGCATGATTTTGTAGTTTTTCACATTGAAACCCAACTGACATGCCCTTGTCCACTCCTCGAGGTTTCTCAGGTCTCTGCACATTCTTTCCAACCTCTCTGGAGTGTCCACCCTATTACAGATTTGGTGTCATCCGCAAAGAGACAAACCTTCCCTTCCAGTTAATCTGAAATGCCACTTATAAAAATACTGAAGAGGACTGGTCCCTGTACTGAGCTCTGTGGCACCCCGCTGATCACTCTCCCTTCCTCAGAGTGCACTCTGTTTATCACCACCCTCTGTTGTCTATCTCTTAACCAATTTGTTACCAAGTGTGCCACCTCTGAACCCAACCCTAAGCTGCCAAGTTCTCTTATTAGCCTCCTATGCGGAACAGTGCCAAAAGCCTTCCTGAAATCTAAGTTGGCCATATCCACTGCTCCACCCTGATCTATTTCCCTGGTCTCCCAGTCAAAGAACTCTATCAGATTTGTTTTGTTTTTAGTGCCAGACCCCCTCCAGAAGGCTCAGCCCTTAAACCTCTAGGGCTTACCTCGGGTGATGATCCTCCCAGGTTTGCCGAGCAGGTGCAACTCCTAATGGAGTTACGGACCCAGATTCACCCCGGTTTTACAAATCCATCAGATTTGTCTGACATGACCCCCCCTTGTGAATCCATGTTGCCTTGGGTCTTGTAACCTGACAGATTCAAGACAGTCCTCAATCCTTTCCTTTAGAAGTGATTCCATTCGTTTCCCCACTACTGATGTTAGACTGAGTGGCCTATAGTTGCCAGCTTCCTTCCTGTTACTGCTTTTGTGAAGCAGGACTACATCTGCCCTCCTCCAGTCCTCTGGTACTACTCTTGTTTCCAGCGAACTGTTAAATACGACTATCAGAGGAGCAGCTGGTACCTCCCTGAGCTCCCTCAGTATCTTTGGGTGTACCAGTCTGGCCCCATAGCTTTGCCAACTTTCAGGTTTGCGAGTTCCTTCAGGACTCTCTCCTCTGTAAAGGGACTTGTATCAAATCTCCCTCTGCAGTGCCCCTGTTGCTTTTATCTGGCCCATCACCTTCAACTGTTAGGCATAAAGAATGGGGTGCATAAACATCGCTAAAACACTGAATGCTTTCTTCTGTATTTTCACTTTACTCCAAGTCACTCAAATAGGCATATGGTTAATCGTCTACGTTTCACCCAATATTAAGGGCTTCCTCAGGAGAATGCCTTAAAGTTTAAAGTAAAATATAAAACATTTTTACAATCATCATTTATACACTTATATATGTTTCTTGCATTTAAATTTGACTAGCATCCTATTGCGCTTCCTGAGTGCAGCACACATTCATTGTGAACGCAGGATCGTTGCGGTGCCTCCCACAAGAATTCATTTTGTAAACATTAGGTAATTATTGTAACCACACGAAACATTAAAAAAAAAAAAACATATTCCAGAACTGTAGAAGACAGTAATCGATTAAATTAGGTGGCAGGAGTCTCGTGCCCAACACACGTTCAGAGTGGATTTTGTTCAGACAAAGAGGCATGCTGAAATTAAAAACACTAACACTTAAGAAAGGATATAGATGGGTTGGAGAGGGTTCAGAGAAGGGCAACAAAGGTGGTGCAAGGTATGTAAGAGAAGCCTTTCGAGACTAGATGGAGAGAATTAAATGAATACCCGCTGGAGGTTAGACAAGATAGGGGTGACATGATAGAGACTTTTAAGTATATGAAGGGAATAAATAAAGTGAATGAAGGTAGCTTATTCAAAAGAAAAGTAGGAGTTAAAACATGGGGTCATAATTTAGGATTGGAAGGGGGAAGATTTAAGAGTAATGTAAGGAGATGTTATTTCACTGAGAGGGTGGTGGAACCCTGGAAGAGATTACCTAATGAGGTGGTATGTGCAGAAACAGTGGAGGAATTCAAGAGGGCATGGGACAGACACAAGGGATTGGCTAGTAGGCAGAGGAAAATATCCCTAGGAAGTGGAGACCAGTAGGGGCGGGTGGGAAATGGGCAGACTAGATGGACCAGGATGGCCCTTTTCTGCTGACACACTACTACGATACCATGATACTATGACAATAATCCAGGATAGATCCCTGCTATAGGAGACTGAGAGATATCAAACTGAATTCATGTTGGACCACTAACATATGCCAGCTGCCTTGTATTAATTAGAGGTACGTGAATAGCTAGGTAACTAATAGATTAGAAGTAAGTGCTACATTCCATAGACATTTGAAGTAGCACTGACCAATCAGATCACATTATTTTTAAATTGACGCACATCAAATAAAAAAGGGGGTCTTAAAAACAGTCAGTGTTTGTCTCAGGTCCCGAGAGCAACTACCAGGTTATACATGGTCTGATCAGTGCCACTAAAAAGTATTGTAAGTACATTTTACATACTTTATTTTGAATCTATGAAATACACAGCTAGAATAAAACTTAAAAGAGGTGCTGCTTTACATATTTCAGGAGCCAAAACTACAAATGGATTTGGCCTACAGAAAATATAGCATTAGAGAGTCAGGTACCTGCCAAATTAAATTTAAAATCTATGGCACAGTTTGATTCTAGTTACCTGTGGTGGAAGGGAGAACAATGAGTATATAAAAACTGAAAAAACACTGTTTATTATTAAAAACTGTTAATGTTTTTGCTATAGGTTTAAAAATATGAATACCACAAATAAAAAAGCCAAAAGGGATTTTGAGAACAGTGAATTTTGAACTGTGAGTAAATTTAGTAGAAATACATATTAAAAATTTAAATGCAAGAAACATATATAATGGTATAAACGATGATTGTAAAAATGTTTTACTTTAGACTTTAAGGCATTCTCTTGAGAAAGCCTTTTATTTTAGGTGAAACATAGACGATTAACCGTATGCTTATTTGAACTACTTGGAATAAGGTGGAAACACAGAAGAAAGTATTCAGTGCTTTGAGGGAAGTTTATGTGCCCCCAATTCTTTATGGCTAACAGTTGAAGTGCAGCATACAGGTGGCAGCAAGTGTTGAAATACACACATTACCTGTGGATTGCCCTATAGCAGTGATCTACTTTGGATTTGGACTTCTTCCATCTCCTTCACCCTCCTCTGTGAAGAATGAACAAAGGTATTTGTTCAGGATATCTGTTTTTTCCTGATCCTCCACTGCATGGTCCCACTTACCCTTTTCAACCTCACAATCCCTCTCCCAGTCTTCATCTTTTCACTTCTGTACCTAAAAAAAAAGGTCTTGTTCCCCAGTCATTACCCCCTGGGCCATTCTTTCCTCAGTTTGTGCCTTTGCCCTCCTCATCACTTCCCCTGCTTCCTTCTGCTTCTCCTGATACACCTCCCTATCCTCTTCCCTCTGCACCTCTTTATACCGCCTGAAAGCTATCCTTTTAGGCTTTAACTTTTCAGTTACTTCCTTTGTGAACCATAGTGCTCTCTTTTTATGTTCGCCATGCATGTGTGCGTGCAGTGAACATTTTGTTTAGTTTTTTTTTATTATTATTAGTTTATGCTCCTGCTCCTCGGCCCTCTCAGTTGGGGTGGGGGAAGCCCCAGACCCATCACCCTGGCATCCACCAGCTGGTGCAGTACCCCAGTACCCCAGGGGTTACTCCCCCCCAGCGGGGTCGGCAGAGGGGGCACTTCCCCTGCTGAAACCAGATTCGTTTGCACCGTGGCTAGCCAGGTGGGGCCCGCGAAGTTCCCTCGCCATCCTCCAGGAGCTGTTTTCTTGTTTTCTCCCTTTTGCGGGGCGTGGTGCAATGACACCAGCGACTGAGCCGAGCACACTCCATGCGTGAACTGGTCAACATCCTGCCGTCCCCACCCTGTGATGCAGTTCTGTGCCGTGAGCCCCAGCCTCCGCTAGTCAGGTGAGCACTGGCAGCTGTACCCCCTCCCGGAGATGGAGAGCAGTCCATAGGATGTTCAACTGCCTCCTCCAGCCGACGACGGCAACCCGTGTTCGTTCCCGAACACAGGTCGCTGGCGTGGCATGAGGTGCGGCATTCAATGCCTCAACCCTCAGTGCCATCGGGCCGGCATTTAGTTGGGTTTTGAGAGGTGTGACACTGTTCTCCAATGCAGAGCAGTCTTAAAGGGGTGCGACCAATCATCAGACAGGGTGAGCATTACATAGTTTTGGCTTGCTGGGCTGAGATATTCTCTAGCTGAAAATTTCAGGCTGACCCATTCATGAGTCAGCTTTTCCTTTGATGTACCCAAGCCAGTAGACACAGCTGATCTTTCATGAGGCCTAGGAATTTAAAATATCCAGGAACAGCCCTGAGCTGTTCACTGATTCAGTGCAGGTGGGGACACGGACAGGCACACACACACAACTTTAAAAGACACCTAAACCCTCTTATAATTACTGGTGACCTCCTTTAATACACATACTTCAGCTGTGTTTCGAATGCCGTAATAACCCATAGAATGGGTTATTACGGCATCTTGTGTCAATCATTAGTAGCACGCCACCTGATAGGCTCTTATTCCATGTGTGGGTGGGCCAAACACAGCAGCAAACATGGAGGTGGTTTTTCCATTACCGAAGAGTTGGACCGCATTCCTCCTCTGGCACTCACTTCTGTGAAGGTGTTATTTTTTAACAGCATTTATCTGGTTGATTCTGCCTTTCTAGTTTTTTAAACTCTATCCAGTTGATCCTGGTGTTGTTTTGTTTTGGGTGGGGCTTCGAGAGACAGCCAACATAGTTCAGAACGGCCCGTGGTTGAGTAGTGACTACATACATTGTTCCACAGTATAATTTAGACAAAAAAAATAAATTATGCCAAGCAACTATACTGCTTTTCAAATGAGTGTGTGTGTGCGTGCGTGCATGCGTGCGTGTGTGTGTAGAAGGGGGACTCGGTAGCAGCAGCAGCAATCTCAACATAGCTCCTTCAGTAACAGCCTTTAACAGTGACTTCCTTACATCAGTAATTATAAAAAATAAAGCCTTTGCAAGGTGTGTGTTAGTGAGGATTGTTCACACACCCTCAGTGTGTGAAAATGGGATAAACCCCTTGAGCTTCACTCAGGGGTTTAGGGATTATCACACACCTTGGGTGTATGAAAAATTCTCATAACACATATCTGCAAAGTCATTATTCTCTATTTTACACATGTATATTAGCTGTTCTAACCGTATTCAAATGCGAATAATGTCATGCTATCATTTTTTGTTTTACAGTTAATGTGAGCATAAAAGTTGCTCAGCATAAAAATATCTACAAAACGAGTGGTGTTTCATTTATAACCACCTTTCAGTTTTAACAATTAGCAAAAAACAGCAGAAAATCCATTTTTTTCCCACTTTTTCAACAAACAAAAGCAAATAACTTTAAAATGAAAAATAACAGCATGGTACTCAGCACAAAATTTGTTTAGCACAAAAATATCTAAAAAATGAGTAGTGTTTCATTTATAGATACCTTTTAGTTTTTTTTTTATAATTAGCAAAAAAAATAGCAGAACATTAATTTTTTTCACTTTTTTGACAAACAAATGCAAATAACTTTAAAACAAAAAACAACAGCATAGTACTCAGCACAAAATTTGTTCAGCACAGAAATACCTAAAAAATGAGTTGTGTTTCATTTATAGATACCTTTTAGTTTTTTCATAATTAGCAAAACACAGCAGAATTTTTTTTTTCACTTTTTTGACAAACAAATGCAAATAACATCAAAACAAAAAATGATAGCATGGTACTGTGAGCACAAAATTTGTTCAGCACAAACGTATCTACAAAATGAGTGCTGTTTCATTGATAGATACCTTTTAGGTTTTTTTCACTTTTTGCAACAAATAAATGCAAATAACTTTAAAATGAAAAATGATAGCATGGTACTTTGACCACAAAAGCTGTTCAGCACAAAAATATCTATAAAATGAGTGGTGTTTCATTTATAGATATCTTTTAGATTTTTTATAATCGGACAAAGATGGTAGGAAATTTATTTAATTTGTTTTCACTTTTTTTGGATGTATGGCATAAATGGAATGTGCTATCCCTCCTACTGGAAATATTGTTTTTTGCGCTCATGCCAATTGACCTGATGGTCAATCAGCCTGCACTTCCCAGGTGGTTGACAGCACTCAGCTGTGCCTCGTACCTCACAAGCCACCTAGGGTATGCAGTAATATACATAACCCACAAAATGCACCACAATGCATCTAATACCCTAGGGCTTCTATACCAGTGCCGAACCTCCGACAAATGCTTGTTTCCTCTTGTTTTTGCTCACTTCCTTTGTGCAGTGGTTTGTTGCCGCCACTATGCCTTACCTTAGCTAAGCCCACTGTTCCTCCACTCCACCCATGTCATCCTCCACTAGGTTGTCTCTGAGGCATTTTTTTTAAACTCTGACCTTCTGAAGTCCAGCACCTCGTCCTTCTGTGGTTCACTTTCACCACCATCCTTATGTTGAACCACCCTGTATGGTGATCACTGATCCCCATGTAGCCTCCCACCCTGATGTCTGTAGTACTGCCCCTGTTATTGAGCACCAGGTCCAGTATTGCACCATCACGAGTGGGCTCCCTGACTAATTCATCAATAGAGGCAGCCCACTGGGAACATTTGTGGTGATGTACTAATTAACTGCCCATCAGTCAATATTCACTGATCATTCTCTGCATTTAGAAAGGTTCTCACAAGCTGATCCTCGGCTGCTAGCAGTTCTTGTGATAAAAGTTGCTTTTTATTTATTTATTAAAAAGTTTTACCAGGAAAGCATCTCAGCAGACAATTGCTTGTTTCCAGATGTGTCCTGGGGGAAGGGAACATTGGGAGGTTACATTTGTATACAGAATTGCAGGCACTCCTGCAACAAGAAGACTGGTCCCCGATTGACACCGATTTGGATGTTGATGCTGCACTTCAATACTTCATCTCAAAGTTCAGTGCAGCGTGTGATATCCATGTCCCCTTTAAGAAACACAAAATTAAAGGCCTTGACAACCCTTGGATCACAGGCAAACTCCTAGACCAACTAAAAGCTCGGGACCTGCTATGGGCTTGTGCTACAGCCTCTGGCAACCAAGCAGACTTTCAGGCATACAGGGCTGCCAGGAATGCCTGTACCAGAGCTATCCGCCTGAAAAAGCCAGCTACTACAGGAGCACCCTACCAAACTCATGGTTGGATGGAAGGAAATTCTGGCAAAGTCTCTCTGAAGTGATAGGGAAAAAGCCCAAAACAACTCCTAATATGCTAAAGGCTGAAGGCAGCAACACCCTGGACCCCACCACAATTGCCAATACTTTCAATCTGTCATTCACTGACCTCAGCCATGTGCTTCCCTCTAACTTATTTGACACCAACCAAACCACGGCCTCCGAATATCAACAGACTCTGGATACAAATCCTCCACATTTCTATTTCAAGGCAGTTACTGAAAGGGATGCCAAAAAATACCTCCTCAAGGTGCTCGGAAAATCCAGATCAAGTGGGGACACACTTGACTTGAAGTTCATCACCTCACCCTTGACGATGTCCTGCACCCTCTTACTAAGATTATTAACCAGTCCCCATGCTCTCCCAGTCTCCGCCAAGTGAAGTCCACCCTGGTGACCCCAAACACAAGTCTGGGGATTGGACATTACACTGCAACTACAGGCCCATCTCCATCCTACCCCTTTATCCAAAGCTTGAAAGAATCGTGCAGACCAATTGGTGGAGTACTTGAGAAATACAACTTGCAATGCCCATAGCAACATGGCTTTCGCGAAGGACATAGCACCACCTCTGCCCTCCTTGAATTTACAGGCCACATTCATCTAGCACTAGACCAAGGACAACTTGCTGGTGCCACCTTTATAGACCTCTCAAAGGCCTTCGACACAGTCAACCATCCATTACTACTGGAACAACTTGGCAACTTAGGGCTTTCTCATAACACTTTACAATGGTTCAACAGTTATCTCTCCAACTGGTCACAACAAGTTAAGATTGGTGACTCCCTCTCCTCTAAACTACCTGTCCGGGCTGGTGTTCCCCAAGGGTCACTATTGGGACCCCTTCTTTTCAGCATCTTCCCGAACAATCTTCCTTCTGCCTGTGATGAAAACATTGTTCTGTATGCTGATGACGCAGTGATTTTCTGTAAGAATTCTGACCCCTTCCTCTTGGAGAAACAGCTGCAGGAAAGTTTCAAGCAAGTTGAGGCCTGGTTCGTCTCACAGAAACTAGTGCTAAATTACAAGAAAACAAAGACTATGCTGTTCCATGGTACACATAACAAACATAAACACCAATAGTTGGCAATCAAAAACAGCTCGGGTGTGACCCTGAACCAGGCGCAGACTTTCAAATACCTTGGTATAACCCTGGACCCTACTCTGTCCTCCAGCCATATCGATTCAGTAGCAAAATCTGTAAATACCATATAGGTCTCCTTTATAAACATAGACACTGCCTGATACCGGATGCCCTTAAGCTAGCAATACACAGCTCTATTGTCTCCATCATTGATTATGGGCTTGTTATCTATGGAGTAGCCACAGCTACAGCACTATGGCAAATTCTTACAGCGCTGAATAGGGCCTGCAGACTGCTTACTGGTGCTGCCCACCGCATGTATACAGTACCTGCGACCTCTAAGAACAATTAAACTGGCTACAACTTCAAGGAAGGATTACTTTCCAAACCTGCCTACTAGCAAAAAAAGTCATTGATGGGACTCATGCCCCCTGGGGTTCAGTCTCTCTCAAGCCCAGCCAACCACCCCCATTACACAAGAAGCTCTGACAACTATTCTCTGGCTGTTCCCCGCTGTCGCACCACCCAAGGCCAGCAGTCTTTTGCAGGTAGAGCACTTAAGATGTTTAACTCCCTGGGCAGTGAACTCACCAACTTAGGCACCCTCTGCTTGTTCAAACACAAGCTACGTCAAACGCTTGAGTCCAGAGCCACCTGTGACTGTTTCTCCTAACCTCCCAGGTAGTCACTTCTGTTTTTTGCACCTCTCTACTATCACCACCTCTGCCTGCCTCCACCCTCCCCTTATCTACCCCTGCCTCTCTCCCTAGCCCAGGTTCACCACCTTCCTCTCTTACCCTCCTTCAACTCCCTTCCTCTCTCCCTTTTCTAATCTACTCACCCCACCCAATGTTGCACTTGTTCCCCGATCCTTGCCTCCCACCCACCTCTCCTTCTACCTCCCTCCATTACCCCTCTACACCCACTCTCTCTTCCACTTTCCTATGCTACATGGCACAATTGGCAGCAACTCAGTATTTTTCCACTCTACCTTTCCCTTTGACAATGCCCTTCTGGCAGCTTTAATTCATGTAAATATTATTTGTTGTAACTCGTCATTCTTAAATGTATGCCTGATTATGTTCTTCTAACTGTTATTTATAGCACCTGTAGCTTTAGACCATGTATACCCTGTACTGAATTTTGTATTCAAACTGCTTGCCTGCTAATCTCACACAAACTGTACTTCCATTCTTTGTATACTGATGTGGAACCTTTGTAAAAGAGCCATTGACTCAAAGGTATTTTTCCAAAATTCTAAAATAAAAAAAAAAATGAATGTAGTCTTTGGGAATCCCGAACCTGGCAAGGGCGGAGAATAAGAAGTTCCAGGAAACCCTATCAAAAGCTTTCTTAGCATTGAGGGAGACCAAGGCCGAAGGAACCTCAGACCTCCTCGACGCCGAAATCAAGAGCAAAAGTTTCCTCAGGTGATCTCCCGAGGAGAGGCCCAACATGAAACCCACCTGGTCAGACCCAATGACCTCTCCCATGAGCGGGGCCAGGCGAGAGGCCAGAATTTTCACCAGGATTTTAACATCTGTATTGATTAAAGAGATTGGTCTATAATTACCAGGAAGCAGGGAGTCCTTGCCAGGTTTGGGAATGAGGGTTATTAATGCTTCCAAAATGGAATGGTCACTCACTCCTCCGCTAAACCAGAAGTTATACATGTCAGCCAGGAACGAGGCCAACTGGGTACAACAGACTTATACAGGTTATTTGTAAATCCATCCGGACCTGTGGCCTTGTAGGTAGGAGATTAATGGCGTGTTCTACTTCAGTGGCGGTAATGAGGAATCCGAGGCCTGCTACCTGCTGGGGTGAGAGACAGGGTAAAGTAATTGAATCCAAGTAGCTAGAAATACTGGCATCCCCGGGAAGGGGTGAGTCATCGATCGAGTAAAGGGATTCATAGTAGCGACCGAATATTGCCACAGTCTCTTTCAGGTCGTAAATAGGCTCCTCAGCAGAGGACGGACACAGGTTAGGAATAAATCTGGCAGCTTCAGTCTGCCTAAGCCTAAGAGCCAGGAGCTTCCCTGCTCTCTCACCCGACTCTAGTTAATTAATTTGAGTGCAGTGCAAGGTCAGTTCCGCCTTTTGGGCCATTATGTCGGTGTATTGAGACTGGAGGCGGTGAAGCTCTGCCCACATGGAGTCAGGGGAGGCATGGTGTAAGGAATGCTCAAGATGCTTTATGTCTCCCAGAATAGAATTTAGCTAAGCTTTGCCTTGCCGAGCCTGTGTAGATGCCACATGAATAAGTTCCCCCCAAAGTGCACATTTAAGTGCAGCCCAGACAAGATCGGTCTTAGCAACAGAGCCTTTGTTCATCTCCAAAAAGAAGGATATGAAGCTTATAATGTGTTCAACCAGGGAGGGCTTCTGCACCAGTTGTGCGTTAAGGTGCAAGAGGGAATCCCTCTTGAGTCCCGGTCCGAGAAGAAGGGAAACGCTAACCGGGGAATGATCAGACAGGACCCTGGAATGAATGTCTGCTGCAAACACCCCCGGAAGAGAGGTAGCACTCAAAAGGAAGTAATCTATACGTGAGAAAGTATTATGAAGTGGAGAAAAATATGCATAATGATGACTCATGGGATTCAAAATGCGACAGACGTCCAGAGTCCTGTTACCTGCCATAAGGTCCCTTAAAGCTCTTTGAGTAGGGGAAAGGCGTAATTTTCTACTAGCTGAACGGTCCATTTCTGATGGAGGTACAACATTCCAGTCCCCTCCAAGTATGGTGAGCCTAGGAGAGTCAACAGCTAGTATTGAACTCAAATCAGTGAAAAACTGTGGATTTTCTGTATTCGGGCCATAGATAGAACTAATAAGTATAGGAAAAGATTCCAAGGTGCCCTGAAGGATGACAAAGCGTCCTAATGGATCCCACCATTCCTGAGTCAACACAAATGGTACTGATTTGGCCACCAGGATTGCCGTCCCCCAGAAGAAACTCCAGCTCCATAGGCTTGTCCCACCCAAAGCCGCTGCCAAAGTAAAACATCAGCTCACTTGACGTACATCTCTTGAAGACACACAAAATGGGCCTTCAGCTGGTAAAGATGCTTTAAGATCATAGTGCGTTTACGGCAGTCCTGGGCCCCTTTAATATTCCAACTCACAAAATTATATTGACTGCTCATGGAGTCTAATCAAACAAAAATTACCGAAATTAAACCCCTTCACCCTTTTAAAACCATTCAAGGCATGTAGGAAAACTCCTTCATCGAACTCTGGCACATCTGGCTTGCCCCCCCATTTATATCCCAGCAAAAAAGAATAGCAAAAGCTTGAATCAAAATACCCACCCTAAGAGACAAACAACCTTTAACACTCCCACCCCCGATCCTACCCACCCGTACTCCCTTCCACCAACAAACTATATACAAAAACAAGCCCCCAGCCCAGGTGGCCGTTCCGCCACTTTAGCCCGGTCCATGATGAACAAAACCATCAGAGTGAGCCTGATCCCCCACCCCCTGCTCTCCTTAGAGTAATCTTAATACAGTACGTTAAACACCATCTAAACCCCCCAAAAATGGTCATATTATTCATATCTCAATGTAACACAAAAGTCCCTTAGAAAAACAAAACGCTATTAGTCTCCCCCACCTCAAAGAAATTATCTTAAAAGAAAAGGTTCTATGTTAACAAGGCATCTACTCAAGTTTGCTTAGGTGCCTACTCCAGGCATTAAAGGTCCCTTAAAAATTCTTTGGTGTCCACCAGCTGAGGGCTTAGCCGGATTGTGCACCGCGTCATTGCAGGACCAGACCTAAGGCTTCCACAACGCGAAAAGCGGGGCCAGGCCTGCTTGAGATAGGACAGCTCCTCCACTCATCTCCAAAGTCAGGCTTCCTTACAAGGCAACCACGAACCACTTTGGGTCCACCCAGGGCTCACCATGGGGCGAGTGTCAGCTAGTACCCACAACCCACCAGACAAAAATACCTGTATTTTGGGGCTGCCTAGGCCAATTATAGGTTTATACCCTCACCTTTGACATACTGCCCCCAAATCAGCTCACTCACTTAATCGACCCTCCTGAGCTGTAAATAGGCTGGGGAGAAGGCGCTTCCACCTCCCAACCCCCACCTACCACCGGATTATAGTATCATTAAATAGTAATGTCTGGGGTGGGGTGATGCAAGAACCAGCCGCATCAGCAAGATAGATGCCTCAAATGCCCAAGTCAAAAAGGAAGCCCGGGCGAAGCGCCAAAGCACAATCTGCCTCTGAGACATGCAAACTGAGCCTTTAAGGTCCCCAGGCTATGCCGGAAAAGTCCTGACAGGGACATGTGGAGGAACCCCAACTCTGCAACCATGTAATCCTCTCACCCCGCCATTGGACCTACCTCATATCTAGTGTCGCAGACACTATGCGTCTCCGTCCAGGCCTTAACCTCTGGTGTACCCCTGCAAGATCGGAAGTCTGTGTAGACAGATCTTGTCAGGAGCTGGGTATTGCCAGTCTGTCTCAGGTCAAATTAGCTCATCAATAGGGATCTGAGGCTGAACAACAGCAGGAACGAGAAGCAGGGTCAGCAGGGTGCAGTACCTCCCGGCGAATAAGGTTAAATCCCCAAAAAATCAAAGCAGGCTGTGGGGATTTTGTCAGGGTAGAGTTCCCAGTTAGCACAGAATGAAAGGGCAGCAAAAAAAAAAAAAAAAAACACACTAAGCTTAAATCTGATCAGCAACAGTGGAATCAAAGCCTTCAATTAAGTACATCATTTAGGGGCCTGAAACAAGTTGGGCAATAACAGTGGCAGTTATTTCTTGGCTTGGTCTTCCAAGTCAAAGGATTTAGGTGCTCCTTGATACGTGATCTGAAGCCTAGCAGGATACAGCATCCTAAAGCGAACTCCAGCTGCCATTAATTTGGAGATGTGTGATTATACTTGGCCTGCTTCAGTCTGATAAACTTGGGAGGATCCTATGAAATACACATGTAACCCCCCGGCAAATGGGGGTTCCCAAAAGACTTCCAGGAGCTTGCTTGAATGCTCCAAGCCTGAATGGTGTTTGGCATTTAAGCCATTTATCAGTGAGTGTTTTTAGAACCTCTGGTACTGTCTCTTTAAGAGCTGTCTGCTTGCAGACATAATTAGTTTGTATGGGGGACTGTGTGTTTCTTTGATTGAGTACCACTCAAGCTGCTGCCAATTCACTTCATTTTTGCAGTCACTAGGAGTGCAAAGGGAACCTATCTGAAAGATGTAACTGTTTGCCAGAAATTATTTAGAGTAATAATGAAATTACAGTTTGTCTAACCTGCTTTCTTTGCAGTCAGAACTGTGTCTGCTAGTTCCCCATTCTAGTTTTGAACTGCTGAACTGGACCAATCAGTGTGGGGTAAGCTAGCTCTAAAATGGTGCCTTGGACGAATCAGAACTTGGACTCATAATCTGATCCAGCCACAAGAGGATTGTATGGGCAGTGACTCTGGGAGATGTAGTTTAGACTTCAGTGCCTTTTTGGACCAACAGCAGCAGTCTATTGTGAGTGACAGCCAATCCAGTCAAGAACTGGGAGGAACTCAAAGGAAGTGCCCGGTTTTGTCGGTTGGAGTTTCAGTTGAGCTTTGGCAGTGAAGAAGGAAGGAGCCCTGTGCTTTTTCAGTGTGCAGTTTTAGTCAAAAACGTGTGTAAGGCCCAGAGTTCGGTCTGCAGCTTGTTAGGACTGAATCTGTCCCTGTGAAAAGAATCAAAGGATCTCTGAAGAGTAGAAACCAGGCTCACCCTGTAGAAGACTGGAGGAATTGCTGAAAATTGCATCGGGTCTGTCAGGAACTGAATCTGCTGTGTGTTCTCCCGGTATTGTGCAGTAATTACATCGGATACAGATGCAGCCTGCCTGGTATAGTGCTTTCTTTTATATGGATGTGTGAAGAGGTTTGTGTACCTCAAGTGAGCCCTGCTGACATTGAAGGACCCTATCTTATTTGGAGGTCGTGAGTACTAATTCAGGGTCGCCTCCTGTTGAATTGCCACATTAAATCCAAATGGAATTACTGTACTGCTGACTGTTTAATTCTCCTTTTCTCTGTGTGAAAGGGCCCTACCAGCTGCCACGGTTTGGACTAGCCACTAGGGCTTGGGTACCCAGGGACAGTAACTGATAGGGATAGGCTCTGTGCACAGAGACATAGGTAGATTATTAGAGTGATAAGCTAATTAACCTGATTTCTGTCCTTGTTATATCCCCTAAATAAATCAGAGCTACTTGTTTCAGCAAAGTTATACTGCCTGAGGTATTTGTCTATGTTAAAGTACTGTACTGTGATTGTTGCACTGTATCTCATTTCACAGGAGGTCCCAGTGCCAGAACCAGACCTGGGGTAAGTGTATACTGTGAAGGTAATTCTGATATATTGTGTGGGCCACTAGTGGGAAGAAAGGGGGGTTGCAGTGTCCCAGAGGGCTGTGACCAAGTTAGTTTAACTATTGCAAACCCTGACCTCTGGGTGGAGGCACCCGCCATTGGATCCAGGCCCCTCAACCTGTTAGTGGCAAATCAGGCAGGGGTAGTAGCCCCTGGGATAGCGCCATCTAGGGGTTACACACAGTTTAGCCCCTTCCCATGTTAACTCTTTCATTTCCTTTACTTTAGCCAGAATGTGTGCCTTATCCAAATAGTTTAGCAGCTTGAAAATAACCGGACAAGGCGGGACATTAGAAGAGGGCATCGGCCTAAGTGCTCTATGGGCCCGATCTATCACGTAACTAGGGCCGTTGGGTGAGGGACCCGCTATTTTCATACAGAAGCACTGCACAAACAAAATAGGATTCTGTCCTTCGGCCCCCTCTGGGAGGCCGACAATGAGGAGGTTATTCCTCCTGCTACGCCCTTCCAGATCCTCAATTTTGTCATCAAGTTTGCTTATTCTGTGCCAGGCCACCATGACCTCCGATTCTTGTCTCGCACGCCAGTCATCCAACGAGCTCACCTGGGTTTCAACATACCCCATGCGGCGGACCAGGGTTTCGGATACCTGCTGAAGGCCGGTAAGTTGAGTGGTTATGGCAAGCATGGCCTCCTTTAAAGGAGAAATTTTGAAAGTAAGTATTTCTTCCGACAGGGGGCTAGGCATTGTTGTGACCTTAGGTGCGACTACCAGCTAGCTCCGTGATTTTTTTGGCAGCCTTTTGTTTGCCTGGTGAAGTCAGCGGGGTGTGAGAGGGACCCGCAGGCTGCATTTCTCCCTCCATAGCCGCACGGGCAAATGCCCAAGTATTCACAAACTTTGCGACTATCAGGTGGGAGCCCGAACGTGTACAGTCTAACACGGTTATCACCCGACGGTTTTTGGGGTAAAACAGCAATTTTTAATAAATATTAGGTGAGCTAAGGAGCGGAGCCAAGGCAGACACGTCTTACTCGCTCCAGCACATCATGTGACTCCACCCTGTCTTTCCTGAACTGAGCATAACCTAGTATGACTATGTCCTGGTCATGGTTTCCTGTGCACTACTTCTCATTAATGGCCACGATATCCAGGACTGCCTGTCATGATGGCCTCTAGGTCCAGAAGTTTATTTCCTAGACTTCTTGTGTTTGCAAACATGGTCTTCCACATTTGGTTACCACTCTGCTTGCTGCTCCTCCTCACTTGTTTCCTTTTTTTGTTCTACCCCCTTTTCCCCAGCTTGTGTTCCCATCCCCTTTCATTTCATAGAAACACAGAAGTTGTCGGCAGATAAGGACCTCTTGGCCCACCTAGTCTGCCCTATTTTCCCTATCTACAGTGCCACCGCAGACCCTACTTGGTCTCTGGTTTACACCCCCCTTGCCTTACTTCCAAGATCCCCTTGTGTCCATCCCATGCTTTCTTGAATCCTGGAACCATTTTAACTCCCACCATCTCCGTTAGGAGGCTGTTCCAAGCATCCACCACCCTTTCCATGAAGTACTTCCTCACATTTCCTCTCAGCCTCCCCCCCCAGCTTCATAGTGTGACCCCTTGTCCACTAGCATCTTTTTCTCTTGAAAATGCTCCCTTTCTGTTCCTTGTTTATACCTGTGAGGTATTTGAATGTTCCTATCATATCCCCCTTCCCTCCCTCCTTTCATCTAGGGAGTACATTTTTAATTCCTTAAGCCTTTCTTCATAGGGCTTCTGATGTAGGCCCTGCACCATTTCGGTTACCCTCCTTTGTACTGCCTCTACTCTATGTCCTTTTGGAGATGGGGCTCCAGAACTGGACACAGTACTTGAGGTGGGGTCTCATGAGCGATCTATATAAGGGTATTATTACCTCCCTCTTTTTGCTGATGATACCCTCCCTATGCATCCAAGCATCCTGCTTGCCTTTTCCACCGGCTTGTCACACTGTTTAGCTACCTTAAGGTCATCAGAAATGAATACCCCTAGGTCCCGTTCCTGTTTTGTGACTGCTAGTACTTCTCCTACCAGCTGATATGTTGCTCCTGGGTTTCTGTGCCCCAAGTACATGATTTTGCACTATTTTGCGCTGAAGCGTAGCCACCAAACCCGTGACCATTCTTCCTGCTTTTTTAGATCTTCTCTCATTCGTTCCACCACCACCACCCCTCCCCCCCAATGTGTCCACTCTGTTGCAGATTTCTGTGTCATTTGAGAACAGACATACTTTCCATTACAGTCTTTCTGCAACGTCTCTTATAGAGACATTGAAGAGGACAGAGCCTAGTACTGACGCTTGTGGCACCCCACTGGCCACTTTGCCCTCTCCAGAGTAGATGCCATTTACCATCACACTCGGATTCCTATTGTGCAGCCAGCTCTCTACCCATCTTACTACTTTAGGACTCACTCCCAGGCCTCTCGGCTTGCTCAACGGTCTTCTATGTGGAACGGTGTTGAAGGTCTTACTCAAGTCCAGGTAGGCTATGTCACCTGCTCCTCCCTGATCCACTTCCTTGGTTACCCAGTCAAAGAACTCGATCAGATTTAAAGAGGGACATTACACTACTAGAGAGGGTACAAAGGAGGCAAAATGATCTGGGGCCTGGGGAAAGAGGACCTATGAAGAGAGGCTCAAAGAGCTCGACATGTACACCCTGGAGGAGAGGAGGGACAGGGGGGACATGACAGAGGTCTTTAAGTACATGAAAGGGATCAATAAGGGAGGCCCAGTCAGGGTGCTCCAAAGGAAGGAGAGTGGGGCAACGAACGGTCATGGGTGTAAGCTAGAAGGGAGCAGGCTCAGAGGGGAGAGGAGGAGATGTTATTTCACTGAAAGGGTGGTAGAGCCATGGAATGTACTGTCCAGGGAGCTGGTAGAGGTGGAGACTGTGGACGGGTTTAAGAGGGGATGGGACAGGTACGGGGGAGGGTAAACCTGACCAGGCCCAATATAGGTGGAACATCTGGGACTGGGGACAATATAACCCAAGGGGGAGTGGGACACCAAAATCAACCCTCAGTGCAGGTGCTGAAAATCGAGCAGATTCGAGAGACTGTTAAGCCTATTCTGCTGGCATTTTAGTATGTTAGATTTGTCTGGTAAGACTTCCTTCCTGTGAACTCATGTTGCTTTGGATCCTGAAGACCATTGGAAACAAGATATTCCCCCAATCCTTTCCTTCAGTAGTGATTCCATTACTTTGCCCACTACCGAAGTCAGGCTGACAGGCCTGTCATTTCCAGCCTCCTCTTTGCTTCCACTTTTGTGGAGTGGGACTATATCAGCCCTCCTCCAGTCTCCTGGGACCTTTCCTGTTTCTAGTGACAGGCTGAACAGGGCTGTCAGAGGTGCAGCCCACTCCTCCTTGAGCTCCCTCAGTATCCTGGGGTGCACCTCATCTAGTCCCATTGCCTTGTCTACTCTTAACCATGACAATTCCCTCAGGACTCTTTCCACTGTAAAAGGGCTAGTGTCCACCTCCCAACCCATTATGCCCTCATCTTTTATCACTGGGCTTCTACCTACCCCCATAAATACCGAACAGAAGTATTTGTTCAATATATCCGCTTTTTGGTGGTCCCCTTCCACACACACCCCTCCTCCCCATTTTAGCCTTACTATCCCTCCCTTGGTCTTTCTCTTTTCGCTTACATATCTAAAAAATATAATGTCCCATTTTTTACTGACTGGCAATATTCTCTGTTTGCACTTTCGTGCGCCTGTCTTCCCTGCCTCCCTTTGTTTCTCCTGATAACTCTCCCTATCTGCCTCTTTCTGTGTTTTTTTTTTATACTTTCTAAAAGCCAGAATTTTTGCTGCTACCTCACTAGAGAAGCACAGTGGTTTCTTTTTCTCTTGCCCTTGCTAACCTGCCTCACACAGAGATTGGTAGCTTTTTCAATGCACTATTATTTTCTCCCACTGGTCCTTGACCCCCTACTTTCCCTATCCCTGCCAGGGCATCTCTGAGGCATTCTCCCATTTTCTTAAAATCAGTCCTCCTGAAGTCCATGACCCTCGTCCTCTTGCAATTCGATTCTAACCTGGTTCTTACATTAAACCACACCATACGACGGTCACTGGTCCCCAGATGGTCTCTCACTGTGGCATCAGCAATACTGTCCCCGTTTGTCAGTACCAGGTCCAGCAACACCCTCTTACGAGTGGGTTCCATTACAAGTTGCCTGAGGAATGCTCCTTTCAGCGAGTCCAGGATGTCTCTACTCCTGGCTGTTGCCACAGCTGAGAGGCTCCAATCCACATCCATAGATTGAAGTCCCGTACTAGTATCACCTCTCCCTTGCGAGCCATCTTATGGATTGCTTCCATCATATTCCCATGCTGGAGATCTACAGATCACTCCTGTGCGAATAACGGCCCCTTTCCTTTTCTCCAGGGTGACCCACAGTAACGCCACTCCCCTCTGCTCCCCCTGTATTTCCACAGCCTGGCTCCATGTCATTACAGTGAGGCAATTGTGATGAATGACAATTACAGTGAAGTATTTGTAGCAACTACAAATACAGCGACTGTACATTACAGCGCTTGTATATTTCAGCGACTGACTGTGTAGACATGTACTCACCGATCGCAGAATGGCAATCAGTGATTCCTGACCCAGCTCTCTCCTTTTTAGATGCAAGCTGAGTCAGGTCAGAGAGTTCCACATGGGGTTACTTTTTCGCTGTGAATTGGAAGCTGGTGTCGGGTTTATTTCTGCAAGTGTCAGCAACTGTTGTTTGTTGCTATGACGCACTCCACTTAAAATGCACTGATGTGGGTTGGGGAACTGACCACGTCGCCACCCTGAAACTTATTGCATGCCAATTTTATCGGGGAACACGGGAAACAGAGTTTTGACCGGACTACGGGGATCATGTGAAAGAGGCAAAGCTTTGCAAGTGTGCCACCAATTAAATAACCTGCCACCAATTAACTCAACTATCATAATGCGGGCTACAGGGGTTGCGCCCAGATCCCCATCTTTTATATTCTAACACTGAGCCCCACTTAGTCTTAGGGGTAGGTAGAATGCTTGCTGTTGCACAAGTTGTCAGTTGCTGAAATGTCACGCTCGCTGAACTTTACCAGTTGCTATAATTACTTTCACTGAAATCACCTCGCTGAAATTGACTCACTGAAATGTCATGCTACCCATAGGCTTTATGTTTTCCCTTACATAAAGAGCCACTCCTCCCCCTTTTTTACCTACTCTGTCCCTTCTGAGTAGAACATAACCTGGTGTGACCATATCCCAGTCCTGGTTTTTACTGCACCAGGTCTCTGTAACGGTGACTAAGTCCAGGTCCACTTCTGCCATGGTGGCCTCTAGGTCTGTAAACTTGTTGCTCAGACTATGAGCATTCACACACTTGGCTTTCCAAAATGTGCTGCCACCAACCCCAATTTGCCTTTCCTTTTTCATTCACTCATTATCTTAGCTTCATTTTCTTCTACCCCCTGGATTTCATTGTTTTTGGGGTTCTTTAGTGGGTTTTCTCCCTCTGGATTCCTGTAGTTGACCTCAGAGGACAGTTTGTCTCCCTGTCTCATTCCACCTCCCCACCCAGCTAGTTTAAATTGTTGCCATTGCAGCATTTAAACAGTTCACTGAGGACTACAGTTCCGTTTCCAAATAGTGTCACCCCTGTACAGGCCTTTATCCTTCCAGGTGGGGCCTCAGTCCCCAATGAAACAGAAACTCTCCTTTCTGCACTGTTTCTTCAACCATGCGCTGAAGTTCCTGGTGTGGAGCATCCTGTCAGACCCCCTGTCACAGACAGGTGGCACTTCTGAGAAGGTCACAGATCATGCTACTTATCTAAGACTCCTGCCCAACTCCCTGAACTCTTCCGGCACTACAGCCGGCTCATCCCAGATGAACAATGACATCCAGGTCTCCCTCCCTTCCTGCAGCCCCCGTGATCCCTTGGATCTTCTTTCCATCCCTGAATGGTGTGGTGCCTGGAAGGCACAGAACCTCCCTCTTCTCATCTCTACCTACTCCCAACTGTATCCCCTTCACTATGAAGTCCCCCACCAGTTTAGTTTATTGTTCTAGGTGTAACCCCCCTGCAAATGGGGGTTCCCAAAAGACTTCCAGGAGCTTGCTTCAATGCTCCAAGCCTGAATGGTGTTTGGCGTTTAAGCCATTTATCAGTGAGTGTTTTTAGAGCCTCTGGTACTGTCTCTTTAAGAGCTGTCTGCTTGCAGACATAATTAGTTTGTATGGGGGACTGTGTGTTTCTTTGATTGAGTACCACTCAGCTGCTGCCAATTCACTCCATTTTGCAGTCACTAGAGTGCAAAGGGAACCTATCTGAAAGATGTAACTGTTTGCCAGAAACCATTTAGAGTAATAATGAAATTACAGTTTGTCTAACCTGCTTTCTTTGCAGTCAGAACAGTGTCTGCCTAGTTCCCCATTCTGGTTTTGAACTGCTGAACTGGACCAATCAGTGTGGGGTAAGCTAGCTCTAAAATGGTGCCTTGGACGAATCAGAACTTGGACTCATAATCTGAGCCAGCCATAAGAGGATTGTATGGGCAGTGACTCTGGGAGATGTAGTTTAGACTTTGGCGCCTTTTTGGACCAACAGGAGCAGTCTATTGTGAGTGACAGCCAATCCAGTCAAGAACTGGGAGGAACTCAAAGGAAGTGTCCGGTTTTGTCTGTTGGAGTTTCAGTTAGCTCTGGCAGTGAAGGGGAAAGGAACCCTGTGCTCCTTCAGTGCACAGTTTTAGTCAAAAAACATGTGTAAGGTCCAGAGTTCCGGTCTGCAGCTTGTGTAACTGCTTGTTAGGACTGAATCCGTCCTGTGAAGAGAATCAAAGGATATTTGAAGAGTAGAAACCAGGCTCACCCTGTAGAAGACTGGAGAAATTGCTGAATTGCACTCTGTCTGTCAGGAACTGAATCTGCTGTGTGTTCTCCCGGTATTGTGCAGTAATTGCGATCGATAGAGAAGCAGCCTGCCTGGTATAGTACTTTCTTTTACCATATAAATGTGTGAAGAGTCTCGTGGAGCTCAAAAGTAGCCCTGCTGGACGCTGAAGGACCCTATCTTGTTTGGAGGTCGTGAGTACTAATTCAGGGTCGCTCCCTGTTGAATTGCCACATTAAATCCAAATGGAATCACTGTACTGCTGACTGTTTAAACTAATTTTTCTTTTCACTGTGTGAAAGGGCCCCTACCAACTTCCACGGTTTGGACTAGCCACTAGGGCTTGGGTACCCAGGGACAGTAACTGGTAGGGATAGGCCTGTGCACAGAACCATAGGTAGATAGTAAAGTGATAAGCTAATTAACCTGATTTCCCCCTGTCCTTGTTATATCCCCCTAAATAAATCAGAGCTGCTTGTTTCAGCAAAGTTATACTGCCTGAGGTATTTGTCTATGTTAAAGTACTGTACTGTGATTGTTGCACTGTATCTCATTTCACAGGAGGTCCCAGTGCCGGAACTAGTCCTGGGGTAAGTGTATACTGTGAAGGTAATTCTGATATATTGTGGGCCACTAGTGGGAAGAAAGGGGGGTTGCAGTGTCCCAGAGGGCTGTGACCAAGTAAGTTTAACTATTGCAAACCCTGACCTCTGGGTGGAGGCACCCGCCATTGGATCCAGGCCCCTCAACCTGTTAGTGGCAAATCAGGCAGGGGTAGTAGCCCCTGGGATAGCGCCATCTAGGGGTTACATCTTGGAGGCACCGCTGGGATTGTGTGTCCTCTAGTGGCCATATTTACGAACCACTGTTAAGAAAAAAATGGGTACCCCGACAGAAGTGGCTGTGCACTGGCTCATGGAGTGGTGTACTGGGGAGGAGATTGACCCCCAAAATGCTATGCTTATCCTGGACATCCCCCTGGGTATCAATACGGACACTGTACAGGGAGTACTTTCCAAGGTGGAAGGTTTACAAAACACTGTGGTGGTGGGTCGGCATGCTAATCTGCTCACCCACACTTTCCTGGCCCTAGTAGAGTTTAAGGATCCCATAGATAGCTCCAAAGTGCCACAGACCATTACCCCAGAGGGAGCCCTCACTGCCTGGAGAGTGATAACTAAGTACAGAAAGACCCGTGGGGAATGAGCCCCACCACTGTCTGAAACTTTGAGGAGAAATTTGCTAAATGGTTGCTGGGGAAGGGAAAACTGGGAGGACTTGAAGAAACTATTCTTGCCACCTGGGGTGTTCTCCCCAACACCTCTCCCGCCTCCACTACCCGTAATGGTGGCTGAACCAATGCAGACTCCTATTTCTGCACCTGCCATTAGTCATGACTCTTACCAAGGTTGAGGATCTTCTCTGGCACCTCCCCACCCCCCAAGGGGAGGATGACTGGGAGACCTGGACAGACTATGTTGCCCCAAGTGCTAGAATGGCAATGCCCGGAAGTTCGGTAAGTTAAAGAGGGTTAGTGAGAGCCTCCGAGGTCCTGCCCCTGGCTACCATCCGTACAAACGGGCCAGTAACCCTGAAGTGACTGCACAGGCCTATCTTGAGGCCTTGGAGAATGTGTATGGGAGCCCAGATTCTGATGAGGATCTATGGTGGGAGTAAGAAATGCACAACAGTACCAAGGGAGTTGTTGTCTGTGTATGTATCTTGGCTGGAAAAATTGTTGCAAGAATGCCTCAGAAAGGGTAGTTTGCCAGCGATTGAACTGGACCGAACCAGGCTGGACAGGATCCTTAAGTCTGCCCTTCTCAGAACTGCTGTTGCTTCAGTTACGCTGTGGCAAATCAACTGGAATCCCCACCTCCTATGATGAGTTAATGAGAGAAATTCGAGGAGTTGAGAAAAGCGACCTCGGGAGGGACCTGCTCCAATAGCTGCAGCTACGACCCAAGTGACTGAGGGTGGCCCATCAATGAAGTTCAGGGCAGAGGTTGGCAGTCAATGAGTGCTCTGACAAGGAAAAGATATGCCACAATGGGGCTTAACTGTTGAGAGAGATCCGAATTCAAAACAGTCCTTATGAAGGCCACTCCTGCAAGTACGTGGCCCTGACCTATATCCACTGCATGCTATGGGGGGGTGGGGTACCCACCCATGTATCTCCTGCTGATAACAGCTCCAAACTCAATTCCTTGACCATGGAAGTGGAGAAACTGACAGATGTCTCCAAATGCTTATCACGCATAGACAGAGATGGCACCAAGGTTTCCAGTTAGTAATACCCGCCCTGGCTCCCAGTGTGCGCCGGCCAGCTCAAACTCCAGAAAGTATGTTTTGCTATAATTGTGGGAAGGATGGGCACATGAAAAGGGAATGCCGTCCCAAAAGACACTGACAAAGTTGCATATAGGCTACAAGGAGAGCTTCGAGAACAAATCAGTGGTTAAGAGGTGCACGAAATGATCCCAGTGAGGGCACCAAAATGCTAACTCACGCCCTTTGTGGCAAGGTTCAGCCCAGGCCTCACTATTGCCTCTCCAGACTGGTCCAGAATAGTGGTCCTCCATGGAGACCACTGTAAAGGTGAATGGAGTGTCTACAAGAGCTGTATTAGACAGTGGCTCCTAAGAGACAACTATGTTCCAGGATTGGTATCAGAAGCATTTGTCAGACGCACTTACAACCATTAGAAGGACTGCATGTATGGGGGTTAAGTGAGAAGGCCTACCCTATTCCGGGTATATCCAATTTGGCTGTCTTTCCCCACCTCCGTGGCTGGAGTGGCCGAACAAGTAGAGACTCTAGCCTTAGTGTGTCCCCCACTGGACTGTATGATGGTGTCCCTTTGTTGATTGGAACAAATGCTCATATGTTCGGAAGGCTGGCACAGTTGTGTTATGAAAACAGGGGTCAAAACTAGTAGAGCTTTAAGAGTTCCAGCTTTAATTAAGAAGGCCTATGAGGCACAGAGAGATGCTGAAAAATAGAACCAGAGGAACCGGTCGGAATTGTATGGAAGAAGGATCCTGAGTCTCTGATCCTGGCGCCAAAATGCCCAGTGTACCTTACAGGGACAGGTCCGTATCAGAAAGGATGTTAAGAATAAAATATTAATGTTGGATGCACCAGGCGATGGAAAATTGCCAGAGGGACTGCTGGTCAAGCCTAGTATTTTGCCCGCTAGAGCCCATGCTTATGCCAGAAGGGTAATGGTCCAAGTTCATAATGTGTCTGAAAGAGACATTCGAGTAAATAGAGGTTGCATCCTGGCTAATGTGCATTGTGCAGACACTGCAGTGCTACCCAGCAGCAAGAGTTCGAGGAAGAATGACAGAGTAACGCCTGACTTGTTTGATTTCGCGACTTCGTGCCAGCTGAATGGAAAGTGAGGATCAGTGAGAAGCTTGCCCAGAGAGACCAGGTGTTTTCTTTAAAGGAATGGGACGAGGATGCATGCAAGGAGCTGAGCACAATATCCGGCTGCATGACGAAAGACCATTTCGGTGAGAGGTCTCGACGCCTGGCACCTGCTGACATAGATGATGTGAGACGGCATCTGCAAGAGATGTTAGCTGCTGGTGTAATACAAGAATCCAGAAGCCCTTATGCTTCCCATTGTGGTAGTGGGAGGAAAAGAATGGACAGTAAGGATGTGTGTGGATTTTCGCACCTTAAACCGGGCGGACTATCCTTGATCAGTACACAATGCCCCGCATTCAGGATGCTTTGGACTGCCTAAACGGGAGCAAGTGGTCTCTGTGTTGGATCTCCGCAGTGGGTACTACCAGATCCTGATGGCCCCAGAGGACCGATAGAAGACAGCCTTTATCTGTCCGCTTGGCTTCTATGAATTCATGAGGATGCCGGAGGATTTCAGGTGCCCCAGCCACTTTTCAACGATTGATGGAGCGTGCAGTGGGGACATGAACTTACTAGAGTGCCTGGTATACCTAGATGATGTTATTGTGTTTGGCAGCTCACTGGAGGAACATGAGAGCAGATTATTTAAGGTATTGGACTGACTGGAGGACTTTGGCCTTAAACTGTCCATTGATAAGTGTCAATTCTTTCAAACATCAGTAAAGTATGTGGGACATAGTATCCACCGAGGGAATAGAGACCCCACCTGGAAAGTTGAGGCCTTGACTACCTGGCCACAGCCCAAAAATCTAAAAGAACTGCAAAGATTCCTGGGATTCTGTGGTTATTATCGCTCTCATCAAGGACTATTCAAGAGTGATCCGCCTTTACTTAACCTTACTCAAGGGTATCCCCAACCCACAAAAATACCAAAAGTCAGCGTCCCTCAAGACTGAAAGAGTGTATTTTCATCCGAGTGAAGTATTTGGGCCCGCTGGACTCCTGATTGTGAGACTGCTTTTCATGAGATCATATATCAACTTACCCATGCTCCAGTGCTGGCCTATGCGATCCAAGAAAACCTTACGTCCTGCACACTGATGCTAGCTTGCAAGGGTTGGGGGCTGTGTTGTACCAAGAGCATGAGAATGGCCTGAGACCAGTGGCCTTTGCCAGAAGAAGCCTGACCCCATCTGAAAAGAACTATCCTGTACATAAGTTAGAGTTCCTAGCTTTGAAGTGGGCTATTGTTGACCAATTCCATGAGTACTTGTATGGGGCTAAAATACTAGTAAAAACTGACAATAATCCTTTGACTTATGTGCAGACTTCAGCTAAGTTGGATGCCACTGGCCATAGGTGGCTTTCTGCATTATCTACATATGACTATGCCTCGAATACCGAGCAGGTCTGGAACCACATAGATGCTGATGCTCCTCCGAGGCCTGTTCCCCAGAATGATTGGGTCTGATTGGCAGAACCTGACATTCGGCACTCTGCCGAAGTTTGACAGGGAGGAACAATGTCCACGGACGCAGTGGACTGCATGGTGGATTGCTTGGGACCTCTGAGAATTGCATACTGCTGCTTATTGCCACTTTTCTGCAATAGACATTGGTGCACTGCCTCAGCTGGACAATGACAGTATTCGCGGCTCAATCCCGCGATCCCATGATCAAGCAGCTTTAGAAGCCCTCTATGCAGGAAAAGATGTGTCCAAATTACGCCCACTGATTTGAGAACTGCACTGTTATACAAAGAAGGTCCTAAGTTGAAACTGATCAATAAACTGTTATACAGAGAAACAGTAGACAGAGGGGACAAGTAGACAAACAACAACTAGTGCTGCCCACTGCCTTTCGAGACTCAGTACTAAGGTCCTTGCACAACCACATGGGGCAGCTTGGTATAGACAGAACACTTGACTTGGTAAGATCCAGATTCTATTGGCCTAAGATGGGGCTGATGTGGAGCAACACATTAGAACTTGTAGTCGCTGCACAGAGGAAAGCTTTGCCCAGAGGGCTGCCCCTTGTTAACATCACCACCAGTGCACCCATGGAGCTGGTCTGTATTGATTTCTGAGTTTGGAGTCAGATCAAAGAAATATCAGTAATGTGCTGGTGGTCACTGACCATTCTCACGAGATATGCCCAAGCTTTCCCACCAAAGACCAGAAAGCATCCACTGTGGCCAAAGTACTTGTAGAAAACTTTTTGTTCACTATGGGGCTCCACAAAGAATCCATTCTGATCAAGGGAGAGACTTTGAGAGTCATCTGATCAAAGAGATGCTTTCTCTGTGGGAGGCGAAGTCCAGAACCACTCCTTACCACCCCAGGGGACCCACAGCCTGAACGCTTCAACCAGCACTTTGCTAAATATGCTAGGCACCCTGCACCCAAAGGACAAGCTTAGATGGAGCCAACAAATTAGCACCCTGGTACATGCTTATAACTGCACCAAAGTGATGCCACTGGGTTCTCCCCTACCGCCTGATGTTTGGAAGAGAAGCTCGACTACCAGTAGATGTGTGTTTTGGGGTCTCTCCTGATGGGGTTGAAGCTGACAACTATTTACAGTATGTGCAAAAGTTAAAGGCCCAGCTAACTCATGCGCACTAACTGGCTCAAACCATGGCTGCCAAAAGAAATCTGGCCAACAAAGAACGGTATGATAAAGGTGAAAGCACAGGAACTCCAGGAGGGAGATCGGGTATTGCTAAGAAATCTGGGACTGCATGGCAAACACAAGATTGCTGACAGATGGCACCATCTCCTCACATTGTAGTGGGCAAACTAGATGATCTGCCAGTGTACAAGTAAGGCCTGAGAACAATTCAAAAGATGTAAAAACAATGCATAGAAATCATTTACTGCCCATTGGACAAATCCTGATTGAGTCTGAGCCCAGAAGATGCCCCTCTGGACCAGTGACTAGAGCTGCTGCTAAGAAAGATCAAGGAAGTCTGCACCTACAGAAGCAGAGTTAAAGTGTTCCCTGCACAAGTCCCAGTTGAGCATGACTGTCAGTCCATATCAGAAGAAAGTGAGAGTGACTTTGAATACTATCCTTCTTACGAACTGAGTCAATTGTTTCGGGCAATCCCCAGTCAATACTGGAGACAAAGTTGGGCCTTCTGGACTGTCTAAGCCCCAGCTTCATCCCTGGAGCCAATGCTCCCAGAAAGTGAAGTGCAAAGCATCAGATCAGATGAAATGGTATCATTGTGCATGGCTGAATTGTTTGAGCTTTCAGGGAGGAAAATGATAGATTGGGGCAGACTGGTGATACACCAACAAGAAGAGTATTTTGAGTGCCCTGACAGTCCACTGCCAGTGTCCGAAAGCTCTCCATGCGAGCCAAATGTTGTGGACTCAGAAACTGTAACTCCTGGAGCTGAAAGTGCCCCAAGTTCTAGCCTCTACCCCATGGAGACCCCTGACAAGTGAGGACAATGCTGAAAATGAGGCTCAGAGTGCAGAGACTGTAACAGTTCCCCTAGAAAGACTGGTCGAGCTGTAAAGCCTGTGGTGCACCTCAGTTATGATTCACTTGGGAGGCCTGTGGACTTGCCTCGATGTTGTCCATAAAGGAGTGTATGTGTCCCGAGCTCATTGCCCAAACTGAGCGTCAGTGAACTACCAAGTTACTTGTGTTGCCCTCTAAGTATGGTGCCCTTGCCCCGTCCAGCCCCAAGGTAACTGATAGGGAAGGGCCCCCTCTCTTCAGGTTTCATGTACAAGAGGTAATAACTTGAGTTATGGTACAATGTGTGTAATACTATGTAAAGAGTGACGTACTGCAATGTTTCAGAAATGTGTTCTTGGTAAAATGATATATTGACTGATGATTACATGTGTGAGCCTAATGCAAATGTATATGGTTGCAGTTAAAACTTATGGGGGTACTTGCTTGACGCGGACGTCAAGCTTTCCCAGGCCAGGAAGGGTGTAACCCCCCTGCAAATGGGGGTTCCCAAAAGACTTCCAGGAGCTTGCTTGAATGCTCCAAGCCTGAATGGTGTTTGGCATTTAAGCCATTTATCAGTGAGTGTTTTTAGAGCCTCTGGTACTGTCTCTTTAAGAGCTGTCTGCTTGCAGACATAATTAGTTTGTATGGGGGACTGTGTGTTTCTTTGATTGAGTACCACCATGCTGCTGCAATTCACTCCATTTTTGCAGTCACTAGGAGTGCAAAGGGAACCTATCTGAAAGATGTAACTGTTTGCCAGAAACCATTTAGAGTAATAATGAAATTACAGTTTGTCTAACCTGTTCTTTGCAGTCAGAACAGTGTCTGCCTAGTTCCCCATTCTGGTTTTGAACTGCTGAACTGGACCAATCAGTGTGGGTAAGTTAGCTCTAAAATGGTGCCTTGGACGAATCAGAACTTGGACTCATAATCTGAGCCAGCCATAAGAGGATTGTATGGGCAGTGACTCTGGGAGATGTAGTTTAGACTTTGGCGCCTTTTTGGACCAACAGGAGCAGTCTATTGTGAGTGACAGCCAATCCAGTCAAGAACTGTGAGGAACTCAAAGGAAGTGCCCAGTTTTGTCTGTTGGAGTTTCAGTTAGCTCTGGCAGTGAAGGGGAAAGGAACCCTGTGCTCCTTCAGTGCACAGTTTTAGTCAAAAAACATGTGTAAGGTCCAGAGTTCCGGTCTGCAGCTTGTGTAACTGCTTGTTAGGACTGAATCCGTCCTGTGAAGAGAATCAAAGGATATTTGAAGAGTAGATACCAGGCTCACCCTGTAGAAGACTGGAGAAATTGCTGAATTGCACTCTGTCTGTCAGGAACTGAATCTGCTGTGTGTTCTCCCAGGTATTGTGCAGTAATTGCGATCGGGATAGAGAAGCAGCCTGCCTGGTATAGTACTTTCTTTTTTACCATATAAATGTGTGAAGAGTCTCGTGGAGCTCAAAAGTAGCCCTGCTGACGCTGAAGGACCCTATCTTGTTTGGAGGTCGTGAGTACTAATTCAGGGTCGCTCCTGTTGAATTGCCACATTAAATCCAAATGGAATCACTGTACTGCTGACTGTTTAAACTAATTTTTCTTTTCACTGTGTGAAAGGGCCCCTACCAGCTGCCACGGTTTGACTAACCACTAGGGCTTGGGTACCCAGGACAGTAACTGGTAGGGATAGGCCTGCACAGAGCCATACGAGATAGTAAAGTGATAAGCTAATTAACCTGATTTCTGTCCTTGTTATATCCCCTAAATAAATCAGAGCTGCTTGTTTCAGCAAAGTTATACTGCCTGAGGTATTTGTCTATGTTAAAGTACTGTACTGTGATTGTTGCACTGTATCTTATTTCACAGGAGGTCCCAGTGCCGGAACTAGTCCTGGGGGTAAGTGTATACTGTGAAGGTAATTCTGATATATTGTGTGGGCCACTAGTGGGAAGAAAGGGGGGTTGCAGTGTCCCAGAGGCTGTGACCAAGTAAGTTTAACTATTGCAAACCCTGACCTCTGGGTGGAGGCACCCGCCATTGGATCCAGGCCCCTCAACCTGTTAGTGGCAAATCAGGCAGGGGTAGTAGCCCTGGGATAGCGCCATCTAGGGTTACATAGGAATTACTACCTTGAGCCAGAGGCTCTTTACAAAGGTTCCACGTCAATTAGGTACAGTACAAAAAAGGTTACATAGATAACACAACAATTTGTGCTGTGTCAAGAGCTGAAAACATACAAATACATATCAAATAATTTGTGCAAAAGGACATGAGAGATCAATAATCACATTATTATTACAAGAAAGAGGTCATGCCAGAGTAGGAGAAACAAATAGGGAAAAGTCCAGAACAGAGAGAGGTGAAGGTGGGGAGCAGACAATAGCAGGAGAAAAGGTTTCCAAACATGTCTTTGCAAATAACGGAACAGGGTGGGTAGTGAGAAACAGGAGGTTTAATCAGGCCAGTCACAGGAGCTGGAGGTGGCAAGGTGAGAGAACAGCCTTGATTTGAAAATACCTAGAGAGGTGGAGGCAGTAATATGAGTGCTGAGGGCATTTAGCCAGCTGGGGGCACGATAGGCAAATGATCTTTGTCCCTGAGAAGTCCGCATCGGGGGACTTGGAGAGGCTGGTGTTCTGATCTTCTGGTAAAACGGGTGCTAGCGCTCGGGCATAACAGGTCTTGGATACAAGGTGGAGTGAGGCCCAGAGTGGATTTTTTCACCATCAGGCAGGTAAGGTACTTTATCCAGTTTGAGAGTTGCAACCAACCTGAGTCAGCATAGAGTTCACATGTGTGGGTACGTCGATGTGCACCAGTGAGCAGCCGACAGGCCTTATTTAGAATTCACTTCCTCCTCCTCTGGGGTCCTCTGTCCCCCCCCCCCCGAGGTCTCCAATGTGAAAGACTCCCACATCCACCCCGGTCACTACTATGGGTGCCTCGGTGGGACATTCCCATTCTGCTAGGGGGGCACAGGTGTTCTGTAGTGGAACTGGTTGTGGGATGTGCCTACGCTCCACCTCCCTAACCCTCCCTGAGCCCACTGTCATCCAGATGTTTTTCCTACTGGGCAACTTCTAAGGTAGCAGCGGTGCACTAGGTGGTCCCTGGGTGGGGGAGAAGATCCTCCAAACCCAAGCCAACTTGGCCTTGAGTCTGGCCCCTTCCTCCCTCAGCCCAGTGAGGCACATGTAAACAGAATAGCAATGCAGCATCCAGAAAGTCTCCCTGAATATTGCCACCCCACAACCACTGCACTGCTCCACTCTCGTCATTCTACCTTATCTTCCTCCACTGTTGATTCTTTTACATTCCTTTCGTTACCCTACCCTATATTGGGTTTTTCAAAGACCCCTGGGTTTTCGTGTCTTCTCAATCTCTAGTGTAGTTTTAGCCC
Source organism: Neoceratodus forsteri (assembly GCA_016271365.2). NCBI lineage: Eukaryota > Metazoa > Chordata > Ceratodontiformes > Ceratodontidae > Neoceratodus > Neoceratodus forsteri. Next base: position 1,503,592,787 of record CM028129.1, read on the forward strand.
TGTATAAGGTGCCATGCCTCTTCCCTACCTGTTACCCTACCCCATATAGGGAGTTTCACCCATCCCTAAGTTTCTGTGTCCCCTCACTCCAAACCACACCAAACAGTTTCCAGCTGGCTGCCCACCTGTTACTTGAAATGTCTATCTAGCAAGACTCCCACACTCCCCCTTCCTGAACAACTCTTTCAAGTAAGCCCCCTTGCCCCTCTCACTGTTAACCCACATCAATACAGTTGTTACCTGAGGTCCGAGGGACAGAGTCCCTGTCTGTCGACTGATTCCCAGGCTGACTCCAGGCAGACTCCACTCACCATTATCCTTGTCACGGGTCCTCAGCCCGAGGGCTACAAGCGGAGGGTCACTTGATGGCCTAAGCCTTATACAGGCTATGCTGCTCTGCTGTTATTTGCTGTGTATACCCTTGTTTTACAGGGGATCCCCAGGGCCGGGCCAGAGGAAAGCCCTGGTGGTAAGTGCAAACAGTGTGGGTACTTGTGTGGTGTATCTGGGGTATTGTGAAAGTGATTATTGTGTATTGTTCCGGCCACTAGTAAGGAAAGAGGGGGGTTACAGTGTCCCGGAGGGCTTTGCCCAGGTTAGCTTGACCACTACCAACCCTGACCTCCGGGTGGAGGCACCCGTTTCAGAACTCAGGCCCTTTAACCTGCTACTAGCCAACCAAGCAGGGGTAGCAGCCCTTGGGATAGTGCCACCTAGGAGTTACAGAGGAATATAGGAACTTACTGTCCCAGAACAGGAAGATCAGGAGCTTTAAGGGCACAGAGGCAGTACGAAAGTAGGGAGAAAAAAAATATATATAAAAAAATAAATAAAATAGAGTGAGAAAAAAGTAAGTATACAAAACAACAGTTAAGGGGCCACAAATAAGACATGACAGGAATGGTGCAGTACAGTGGTTGTGGAGCAGGAGTCTTCCGGGAGACGTTCTGGAGGATGCGGTGTTGTCCCATCTGCAGGCACCTCTCTGGGCTGAGGGAGGAGGTTGCTCATCTCCAGGCTGAGGTGGCCAGGATTCGGGGGACCTCTTTTCCCACCCAGGGACCACCAGGGCCACCGCCGCTGCCTCAGAGGTTGCCAAGAAAGAGGAGCAGTTGGACCACAGTGGGCTCAGGGAGGGTGAGGGTGGTGGAACAGAGGCACATCCCTCCAGCTGTACCTCTCCACAATTCATATGTCATTCTGGCAGAGTGTGGTTCCTCTATGGAGGCACCCGCAGTGGAGACCAAGAAGGATGCTGGGAACCTCCACAAAGGAGACCCACAGGAGGGTGGCATGGGACCCGACAGGGAAAGGAAATAACTCATGGTAGGGGACTCCATTGTTAGGAGGATAGAACTGGGGGAGGGAGGGGAGAGGGAGTTAGGGTGCCTGCCTGGTGCCATGGCTTGGAAGGACAGGGAGCAAATCCTCAGGATCACAGGAGCAGCTGCACGGGGGAGAGAGCTGGATGTCATTGTCCACCTAGGAACAAATTACCTGGTTGGGAAAGGGATCAGAGCAGTGCAGGAGGAGTTTGTGGAGTTGGGGAGGGGCCTTAGACAAGTAGTACGCATGGTAACCTTCTCGGAGGTGCTGCCTGTCTATGGCATGGGTGAGGCTAGGGTGCTCCGCACCATGGGATTCAATCAGTGGTTGAAAAACTGGTGCAGAGCTCATGGTTTTGACTTCATTGCTGGGGGTCCACCTGGAGGTATGCAGGCCTATACTGGTGCGATAGTCTGCATCTGTCCAGAAGGGGAACCAAGATCCTAGGTGATAGGTTTAAATGCTTCACTGGCAAGTATTTAAACTAGCCAAGGGGGATGGCACTGAAAAGGAGAAGGGAAATCCTAGCCCCTCAAAAAAAAAAAAAAAAAAACAGGGTAGTTAGTGAGGTAAACACCAAGATAGAGAAGTCGATACGGAGACGGGCAGTGGTAAATGGAGGAAAAAGACAAAGGCAGTGAGGACAGGGATGGGGCAAAAAGGGGTAAGGCCATCAAAAAATGGAAGGTAATGAGTACCAATGCCCATAGTCTAGGTAACAAGCACCCTGAACTGGTGGCCTTGATGGAAGAGGGATGCCCGGATATCGTGGCAGTTACAGAAATATGGTACACACAGAACCATGACTGGGATGTCAACATACCAGGGTACAAGATCTACTGGAGGGACAGGGAGGGTAGAAGAGGAGGAGGAGTAGCTCTCTATGTAAGGGAGGGGATCAAAGCAACAGAACTAAAGGGTAAACAGGGAGGAGAGGAGGCACTGTGGGTCACCCTGGAGACTGGAAATGGCACCACAATCCGCACAGGTGTTGTATTCAGACTCCCATCTCAGGGGGAGGAAATGGACAAGGAAATGATAGAAGGCATCCTTAGGATGGCAGAGAAGGGAGAAATATTGCTGATGGGGGACCTGAATAAGCCAGATGTTAACTGGAGCACCTTTGCTGCAGCCACATGCAAGAGCAGGGCCATTCTTGATGCACTACAGGGGGCATGCCTGAGACAGCTAGTGCTGGAACCCACTCAGGAGGGAGTAATCTAGACCTGGTACTTTCAAATGGGGATGGAGAGAGGATCTCAAATCTAGAAGTGGGTAGCCATCTTGGAACAAGTGACCACCAAACAGTGTGGTTCACGATAAACTCAGCTGTAGAGTCAAGCCATACAAAAGTGAAGGTACTGGACTTCAAGAGGGCTGATTTTGTCAAAATGGGAGCGTGCCTCAGAAAAGCGCTAGCAAACAGGCAAGAAGGAGGGGTGGAGCAACAATGGGGAAACATCAAAACTGCCATCACAGAGGCAATATGCCTTTGTGTGAAGCAAATAAACAAATCAAAACAAAAGAAAAAAACACTGTGGTTATCAAAAAAGGTGGCGGGGAAGGTTAGGGAGAAAAAGATAGCATTCAGGAAGTATAAGGAAACACAGAAAGAGCAGGACAGAGAACTGTACCAGTTAAAGCAAAAGGAAGTGGGGAAGGCAGTCAGAATAGCAAAGGCCCAAACCAAGGAAAAGACAGCCAACTTGGTTAAGAAGGGGGATAAAACCTTTTATAGGTACATTAGGGAGCGAAGAAAGACAAAGGGAGGGATACTGAGGCTGAATAAAGAGGAGGGTGCGTGGGCAGAGAGGGACAATGAAAAAGCAGAAATACTGAACAAATACTTCTGATCAGTATTCGCAAAGGAAGAGGAGGGGGAGGTATCTAATCTAGTCAATAGAAGCACTCTGGATAGGGAGATCGATATCAGTCCTTTCACAGAAGAAAGGGTTCTGAAAGAACTCCTAAAACTGAAGGTGGACAAAGCAATGGGGCCTAATGGGATTCACCCCAGAATTCTAAAAGAACTAATGGGAGAACTAGTAACACCACTGACTACCCTTTTTAACAAATCATGGGAGGATGGTATGGTACCTAAGGATTGAAGGAGGGCTGATGTGATTCCCCTTCACAAAAGTGGGAGCAAGACAGAGGCAGGAAACTACAAACCTATCAGTTTGACCTCAGTGGTAGGGAAAATGATTTACTGGATTTACTGGATTAGGTAGGACAAAAGTAGGAACAAGGCCCATCGAGATTGTCCCCCACAAGTGTGGGCCATTAGTTGCAGGGGGAATGTTGAATTAGCCAGGCGTCAAGATTATTCTTGAATGTATCAAAATTAGAACAGTTTACTAGTTCTCGGGGTAATAGGTTCCAGGCTCTGGCTGCTCTAATGCAGAAGAAGTTATCCCTTTTATTAGTTTTTGCCCAGTGAATGACTAATTGTTTGTTGTGGACTCTTCCCACTATACGTTTTGTGGCTAAGGACAGTCCACATTGTTTCATTGAGCATTTAGACTCCAGAATTTTGAAGATGAATAAGACGTCACCTCTGTCCCTTCTTTGGTGTAGAGGCGATAAGCCAGTGGCTTTTAACCTAGCGTCGTAGTCAAGGTGTGAACGTTTAGGGATCATTTTGGTCAACTGTTCTAGCCTACTGATATCACTTTTTAAGAAAGGGTTCCAGTAAGGAGAGGCAAAGTCAAGGTGAGGACTAGTATAAGCCCTGCACAGGGGGATGAGACAGTGTTCAGACTTACTAATAAATGTTCTCTTAATTTGTTTTAAGATGATATTAGTTACATGTGAAATTTTGTTACAGTGTGTAGACGAGGGTAGTTTTGGGATTATTTGGATCCCCAAATCGTGTTCACTTGTAGAAGACTTAAGCAGAGAGTTATTTAAATAGAATTTGTTTGAGGGGTTTATTTTTCCTAAATGAAGGACAATATATTTGTTGACATTGAATTCCATGGAATTTTCAGCTGCCCAAGATTCAATAGATTGGAGATCATGTTCAAGTGACTTTATACTATGAGGGTTATCCACTCTACTACCAAGGTTTCTGTCATTAGCTAATTTTGAAATGAAGTTTAAAGAGCTGATTGTCATGTCGTTAAAAACACTGAATAAAGTAAGACTCAGGATGGACCCTTGGGGTACGCCACTTGTGACATGACCAACTTTTGAATCGACTGAATTTATTCTAACTTTTTGTGTTCTATTTGTTAGCCAATTAGCAATCCAGTTAACAAGTTTTGGGTTGAAGCTGAGGAAATGAAGTTTATTAATTAATTTTAAGTGGGATACGTTGTCAAAAGCTTTACTGTAGTCAAGTAAAATTACATCAGTAGGAATACTGGTATTGAGCAATAAGCTAATATTATTGTAAAAAGATATAAGGTCCTTGGTGCATGAATGCCCTGATTTGAATCTACGTTGAGAATCAACTTGAAGGCCAAGATAATTAATCTCATGTTCAAGCTGTTTCTTAATTAAACATTCCATTACTTTTCCTAAAATAGATGTAAGGCTGATGGGCCGACAGTTTTATGCATCAGTTCTACTGCCTTTTTTATGAATTGGTAACACGATGGCTTGGCGCAAGTCACTGGGAATATGACAATCGGACATGGATTTGTTTAATAAAGTTAAAGGGACAATTAAGGATGATGACGTTTCTTTTATAAATTTAGATTGGATGCCATCTGGTCCTGGGCTAGATGATTGTTTGATAAGTGATAAGGCTTCGCTGACCTCTTTGTGGGAGAATTGGATCAGTGGGTCATTTATTGTATTCATTTTAGGTAAAGGCCCACTAACACCAAAAACAGAACAGAAATATTTGTTAAAATGGTTAACTATTTCAGGAAGATTATTAATAGTAGATCCATTTATACATATAGGTCCAACTGATCTGCTATTTCCTTTTTTACTGTTTATATATGAGAATAGGGATTTTTTTTTAATTTTTGAGTGTGCTAATTTGAGTTCGAGTCTGATCTTACATTGCTTAATTGTTTTTTTAATGATCTTACAGCATTTTTATAATTAAGGCTATTAGTAGGGCTTGAATGACCTTTGAGTTTTTGAAAGGACTTTTCTTTTATTCTAATTAATTTCTGAATTGATCTGGTAATCCAAATAGGGATCTTGCTCTTTTTATTATATTTGTGTTTGGTTGGAACATATTGTTGTTCAAGGGTTAGAATTATATTTTTTAGTTTCTCCCATGCTTCGTTAGTTGCATTATTGATAAATTCTTTCTCCCAATTTATTTTATTAAGGGCATTGTTTATTTTTTCAAAATGTGCTTTATTATAGTCTCTATGGAATCACTTCTGAAGGAAAGAATTGTTGAGTACCTAGAAGCCAGTGGGGCACAGGACCCAAGGCAGCATAGACTCACAGCAGGAAGGTCATGTCAGGTGAATCTAATCAATTTCTTTAACTGTGTGACCAAAGTAGTAGACCAGGGAGAGGCTGTGGACATGGCCTACCTAGATTTTAGCAAGGCATTTGACACAGTCCCGCACAAAGATTAATAAACAAATTAGCCAGCCTGGGAGTGGGTCCCAGGGTGGTAGCCTGGGTAAAACATTGGCTGGACAACAGGATGCAGAGGGTAATAGTAAACAGAGTCCACTCTGAAGAAGGAGGGGTTACTAGTGGGGTACCACAGGGTTCAGTACTGAAGCGGTCCTTTTAATGTCTCTATAAGTGACATTGCAGAGGGACTGAAGGAAAAGTATGTCTCTTTGTAGACGACACAAAGATCTGCAACAGGGTTGATACACAAGGTGGGGTGGAAAGGATGAGAAGGGACTTGGCAAGGTTGGAGGAATGGTCAAATGTATGGCAGCTTAGATTCAATGCAAAAAGTTCAAAGTAATGCACCTGGAAAACAAAAACCCAGGGGAGGAGTTCACAATGGGGGGGTGAGATACTGACAAAAACAAGAATGGAAAGGGGCCTGGGGGCAATCATATCAGATGACCTAAAGGTGGGCAAGCAACATGAGAAGGCAGTAAGAAGGGCTGGGGTGATACTGGGATGCATGGGGAGAGGCATTACCAGTAGAAAACAGGAAGTTGTTATCCCTCTGTACAGACAGTTGGTGAGATCCCACCTGGAGTACTGCGTGCAGTTCTGGAGACCCCATCTCCACAAAGAACTAGACAGGATGGAGGCTGCCCAGAGGAGGGCAACCAAAATGGTACAAGATCTGCACCAGAAGACATACAAATAGAGACTAAAGGAGCTTAATATGTATACCCCCGAGGAAAGGAGGGAGAGTGGGGACATGATAGAAACTTTCAAGTACCTCAAGGGAATCAACAAAGTCCAAGAGGGTAGCATCTTTCAGAAAAAGAGATGTGCATAACAAGGGGGGCACAATTTGAAGATAGAGGGCGGACAGCGCAGAGGTAATATGAGGAAGTATTTTTTCATGGAGAGGGTTGTGGATGCATGGAACAGCCTTCCTGAGGATGTTGTGGAGTCAAAAACAGTGGAGGAATTCAAGAATGCATGGCACAGGCATAAGACAATTCTAGTGGGGGTAGGAGGAAGTAGGCTGTTGGTTAACTAGGATCTGCAGCATATCCATTAGGTAGGGAAATGGGCAGACTAGGTGGGCCAAGCTGCCCTTACCTGCCATCAGATTCTATGTTTCTACGAGCGATACAATGGCAGCACCACCTCCCTCCTCCTGCTAGAAATCCCTCTCCCAATGCACCACAGCATCCCATTGCTTTGTCACACTGCCCAGCCACCTTGTGGTCATCAGATATGATGACTCCTGGGTCTTTTTCTTGCTTGGTGACTGTAAGCTCCCCATTTTATAAACAGCCCCTAGGTTCCACAGCCCTAATTGCCACAACCCTGCACTTTTTGGCACTGAAACCCAGCTGCCACCCATAGACCATTCCTCTAGTTTCCTCAGATCCCTTTGCATTCTCTCCACCCCTTCCTGAGTGTCAACCCTGTTTCAGATTTTTGTATCATCCGCAAAGAGACACACCTTCCCCTCAAGCTCCTCTGCAATATTGCCTATGAAGACACTGAAGAGGACCGGTCCCAGCACCAAACCCTGTGGTTCCCCACTAGTCACTCCCCTACCGCCTGAGTGGACACCATTTCCCCCACCCTTTGCCTCCTATTCCTTAATCAGTATGATACCCTGCTTGTCATTTTCTCCCCCACACCCAGGCTGCTTAGTTTCTTAACTAGCCTCTTGTGCGGCAGTTTCGAAAGCCTTGCTGAAGTCCAGATAGGCAACATCCACTGCTCTCCCTTGATCCACCTCCTTGGTAACCCAGTCAAAGAAATCTATGAGATTAGTTTGACATGACCTCCCCTCTGTGAAACCATTGTGTCAGTGGTCCTGCAGTCCTTTTGCTTCCAGGTGCTCCATGAGCCTCTCCTTCAATAGAGTCTCCGTTAACTTTCCCACCACAGATGCGAGACTGACTGGCCTGTGGTTGCTAGCATCCTCCCTACAACTTCTTTTGTGCAAAGGGACCACATCAGCCCTTGTCCAGTCTTCTGGAACATCTTCTATCTGCAATAAGTTGCTAACAAGCAATGCCAAAGGGGCGACCAGCGCCATGCTCAATTTCTTTAGGACCGTTGGATGAATCCCATCCGGCCCCATCGCCTTATTCTCCTTTAAGGTTTCTAAACCCTTCTGGGCCCTCTCCTCCAAGAATGGTCTTGTATCTACTCCCCCCACTCCTTGGTGCTTACTGCAGCATGCTGATCTGTCCCCCCACCCTCTACTGTGAAGACCAAGCAGAACTAATCATTTAGTATTTCTGCTTGCTGGTGCTCTTCCTTTGCGCAGTCCCGCCCACCTGATTCTCATTATTATTCTCCTTGTCTTCCTCTTCCCTCACATACCTGAAGAAGGTCTTGTCCCCTTTTTTGACCTCCTTAGCTATTGTCTCCTCTATTGGTGCTTTAGCTGCCCTCACCTTCCTTCCTGCCTCCCATTGTTTTACCAGATACACCTTCCTGTCTTCATCCTTCTGGGTCTCCTTGTACTTTCTAAATGCTGTTTTCTTCTTCTTCACTGCCTCTGCTGCCTCCTTGGAGAACGACAGCAGCCTCTTCCTCCTCTTTCCCTTGCTCACTTCCTTCAAACAGCATGCTGTTGCCTGGACTATACCCTCCTTAATCTTTTTCCGCTGAGCCTCCACTCTTCCTCTGTCTTCCCCTCCCTTCAAGGCATTCTCTGAGGCAGTTTCCCATTTCTTTAAAATCTGCCCATCTGAAGTCCAGGACCCTCATCTTTTTTTTTTTCAGTTCTCTTTAAGCTCCTTCCTCACTGGCCCCTTAGGTCTCTCTCGGGTGCGGTCACTTGGACTGGCCGGTTCCCACTCTGCCTGAGGTTCTCTCCAGGACAAGTTTCCATCTCTGGGACCCTTCCTCCACAGCTACTGATCCCCCCAACCCCCTGGCTCTGAGCCTCCCACCAAGGTGGGACCACTTACTCCTCTGGCACTCTATCTAGAATTTAGACAGGGTGGTTGGAGTGTGGAGGAGAGGCGGAGACCAGCTGGGAGTAACCCAGCATTGAACATGGGGTCCATCCACTGGACCCACTGTTGCCTACCCAGGTGCCAGGGCCTTTTTCTCATGTTCTGGTGTTTCTGTGGCTGCAATGACATCCAGTACATGACAGAACCCATGCACAGGATGTCCATCAACAGCCCCCTTCCCCTTGTACATGCTGCAGCTAGTTGCGATGCTGTCAGTTTCCACTGGCAGCCGCTAGAACTGCAGCACACACCGCCCACCCTCCCCAAGAGAGGACAGCCATCCTCCGGATGCTCGATCCTGCTCCTCCCCTGGTGACCCAAGTCCGTTTTCTGAACCCAGGTCACCAGTGTGGTGCAAGGTGTGGCGTCCAGCGTCTCAACCCTCAGCACCACCAGGTAGGCGCTAGGACCCACAGTAGTACGATGATCACATGTACCCAGGGGACTACCCACTGTGATGTCAGCAAATGCACGTATACATATAAAAAAATTGTCTACGCACATCTATGAGCCAATCAGGATCAAGAACTGAGACCTACTGTTTATTAAATGCCACTAAATGCAGAACTTTATTTTTAACTAACAAGAGATCAACTCTCTGTGCTAGATAGGAATTTAAATGACAGTCTTTTCATTCCTCTAGGTAAATAAGCAGAGACCACTTTAAATAAAATTGTAGCTGTACTTCTGTGATCTGTTTAGCACATTGTACGTTTCTAATAGCTTACCTTCTGATTCTGGGGAGTGAGCCTCAAACAGCTGCATGGAGTCACTGCCACTCGAGCATCTGCATGGGGAGAAAACAAGCAAAAGTGTTAAGAACTGCTACTAGATATTGTCTTTAAATGCAAAGCAGACCCATTCCTGTAATTATTGGGTGGAGTTATTAAGAGGACCTATGACATGACTCAACCCCCTCCCTCCCTCCAAAAAAAAAGAAAACTGAAAAGAGTAAACAGCCCCCAAATTGCTGGACATATATTTATTTTTTATTTGTTGAAATTGTTTTATTTATTTGTAATTTGTTTCCAGTTTTACTAGGGAAGCATAGAAAGATAAGACACATAGACATCATTGGCCAGCTGGAAGGGGTAGTATGGAGCGTGCCATGGACTGCTCTCCTCCCTTTGGTGGGGAGGGGTGTGCCTCCTGCATTGTCCCTGACACTTATTGGAGACTGGGTGTTGTGGCAGTTGAGAGACTCCAGCAAGGGAGGGATGCCAGCAGACGCGGTCCGTCATTGCACTCCGGATGCCCCAAGGGGTGAAAATGGAGGAAAAACTCTTTGGCTGTAACCATATGGAGAACAGTCTCCCACAGGCCTGCCACCACTGACCAGACTCCTCGGACACTGGATCCTGCTCTGGAGGGATTTGGCCAACACTTCCAGCCTCGCCACAAAGGGTAAATCATATGCTGACCTGCCGGCACGGGGTAGCGCTACCGCTTGAGGCACAGATGACCCGTGTTTGGGAGTGGATCTGGGAGTCTGAGGATCAGCCAACGGGAGGTTGGCAAAGCATCCTGCGGGGGAGGGGGTTGCAAGGCTAGGACCTCCAGGAGAAAAGGATGCTCAGGACGTTGGCGGACATCTGCAGTGCACATGCGGTTGCACACATACACTGCATTGATGTCATTGCGCCTACGTGGCCTACAAGGTGGGCTATAGGGTCGGAAAAATGGAGGGAGCTGGCCAGATGATGCGAGCTCCTCTACCCTGTGTGCCCAATCATGGTTGGGCCCCCTCTCCCACCATGTAGCTGGATCCTGTGTGCGCTACTGTGGCCGCGGTCCCACCATCCCCACTGAGGGGAAAGCCCTGGGGGCACTGACGGTGGGGAGAGGAGCCCTAGAGAGGTGGCTCGGCGTCAGGGGTCACTGGGGGGGCGGTGAAGACACTGAGGGTAGCCAGTTCCCCCAGCTGAAAAATACAGCATGTAAAAATAAATAAATTTAAAAAAACAAACAAAATAAAAAGGTTAAATCATGGGGATGGTGTGTGACTGGGCTGGGGGAACCATCCAGAGAGGGCCAGCCAGTGGAGACAGATGGATACATAATACTTCGAAGGAAAAAAAATATATGACAGTAATCTTATTTTTAGTAGCATGGGGGCATACATGGGAAAGAGTACATACAGGGCAGATAAAAAACAAAATAACAAAAACAGGTAGTGCAACAATGTAATATCAACAAGAAAGAAGTTTACATCAACATACAGGCTTACAGAAACAGCAGAAGCATAAAATACAGGGTAGATTAAAAACAAAGGAACAAAAAGTGGCAGTATAATAAGAAAAGAGGAAATAAGCATAATTTCCATTTGTATACAAAACAATTAGGTTTACAGATTACAGCAGCACAGTAGGTACAACATGATGGTAAATTGAATAGGGTGGCAAAATACATTTACAGAAAATAGAAAACTAAAGGTTAAAGGATTTACTTAAAGCCCATACCTAAAAAACAAAATAAAACCAAAACGATACCCCCCATAACCCCCTAGTGGAGCAGCATCACTGCTGAGAAAACAGCCTATTTCTGCAACAAAAGTAAAGGGAAGGTGTGTGTGTGTGTGTGTTTTTTGGGGGGGGGATCAGATAACCTGTTCCCCCTTGCACCTTTCCTCCTGCCCCCTACACAGTGTTCCTAGAGAAAGAACATGTCACGACACCTGGCCGCTGTCACCAAGAGTATGGGCAGGTCCTGTCCGAGACTGCCAAGCTCTGCCTGTAAATTTGACAGCAGGAGGCATGGAAAAACAAGAAGATCTAGTTCTCCCACTGCAGGAGGAATGTTTAGGCAACCAACATGACCTGTTGGCCTCTTCTGCACTCATTCTGCCTCATAACCAAGTCCCTTTTTATGTTTGTTTGCATGCATGTGCAAGAAACATAGTGCCACCATACGAGTTTTCATAGGTGTGCCACCCCCACTTTCAATGCCCTACTCCTTTTTGCAGGCATGGCCGCACTGCACCAATGAACGTCCGAGCTGTCTATGACAGCCATTCAGATGCAGTGCTGTACAGTTCTGAGAAAACCACCACTACAATCAGTGGTGGTAACGTGTAGGCAATTTGCATACTGCTGTTGGCAGTATGCCAATTGCCTACATGTCAGCACTGCATCTGAACTGTCATAGACAGTTCGTTTCTGATCCCCATTGGATCCAGTCCCCCCCCCCAAAAAACACCTAGGTAGCACGTTGGGAGCCTACCCCAGTGTGCTCATGCGCTCTCCTCCACCCCGCACTGTATGACCGACGGGGATGCCCAATCCCCGTCGGCTCCACTGCCCCCCCAAAAAAAAAACTTCCAGGTGCCACGCTGGGAGCCCACCCCAGCGTGGCAAAAGTCTGTGGCCCATGGGGGTGCCCAATCCCCTGTCGGCTCCACTGCCCCCAGCAAACTTCCAGGTGCCATGCTGGGAGCCCACCCCAGCGTGGCAAAAGTCCCACGTCATCTTCATAAAAAACAAAACACCTAGAACAAAAGAAAACGATCTCTTGTTGACTCTCTTGCCCCTCCCCCAACCCATGCCCAACCTCTGCGTATCCCACCTCCCCACACCCCCCTCACCCCATACTTACCTCTGGAGGCTGGCGCGATGACCTTTGGTGGACCGGGAACACGTCTGCAGTCTTCAAAGCCGACCGCGAACTGAAGAAATGCCGGTAAGCTGTATAATGACATAAATGTTTTTTTTTTCAACTTTGGTGCATATCTCTGCCATTTTGAGGAATTTTTCACCAAATTTTCAACATGAGGTTCTTGGGACCCCTCCTCATGAACTCAGTACTATCCTTTTGACCTTCTGTGTCCCAAAGGTGATTTCCACGGTCACTGCAGCGGAACCACCTTTCGGGATCGAGAAATAACAATGACAGTGTCACAGTTCATGAGGTAGGCCCTCAAAACCGTATGTTGAAAATTTGGTGAAAAAATTCCCAACAAAGACTGTTTTACAAGCGTGAGTTGAGCAGTTCCTACACACGCTCGTAACTTTTGAGAGATTTTACACATTGCCATCTTACCACACCTCCATATGAGCAGTACAGCTGTAATTTTTCACATCTTGCCCAAAATGTGTTTTCGCGCATGTACAATGGCGCGGTCGGTGTGCGAAATCAATGTTTGGGACAGATTAAGAAAATCACAGTCACACTGTTCATGAGCAGAGGTCTTTAAATGGCTATGTTGAAAATTTGGTGACAAAAGTCCATAAAATGACTATGTTACGAGCGTGCATCGCGCAGTTTCCATGCACCCTGGTAAGTTCACGAATCTGTAATATTTTCAGTTCAGATTTTCAACACTGGCATTTTTCCACACCTCCTTATGAACAGTACAGCTGTCATTTTTCACAACCTGGCCGAAATGTGTTTTCGCACTTCCGTGCACGGTCGCTGTGGGAAATCAGTGTTCGGGACAGATTAAGAAAACCACAGTAACACTGTTCATGAGCGGAGGTCCCAAAATGCTTGTGCTGACAATCTGCTGTAAAAAATTCCCAAACTAATTACATTATGGATGTGCGTTGAGCAGTTTCTACGCACACTCGTGACTTCACCAGTTTTTTTTTATTTTCATTCCAGATTTTCAACATTGCCATTTTTTACACCTCCCCATGAACAATACAGCTGTCATTTTTCACATCCTGTTCGAAATGTGTTTTTGCACCTGTGGTGCCAAATGGCATAGTTGCTGTGCAAAATCAGCTTTCAGCTAACGAATTGATATTGCCACTGTTCATGAGGTGGGGTCACAAAAAACCCATGTTGAAAACTTGGAGTGAAAACACCAACAAACGCCTGGGGCGTTAGGGTTTCCAACCATAATGCCCCACCTTGTAGAGACTGACAGGCATCAGGGGTGTGATTTGGGATTGTCGCCTGTAATGCTCATGCCATTCCAATCCCACCCACACCCTGCAGCCAGTGACAGGCATCGAGGTGTGCCTTGGACTCTTCGGCCCCAAAGTTCACCCCATTTTCCTATACTGCACCCATCTTACCGTATTTCCTTATGGAATGGGGTGAGCGTAAGGCCCAAAGACCCCAAGGCACACCGTGACACTTGTCAGTGTCTGCAGGGTAGGGTGTGGTGAAATGGCGTGGGCGATATGGGTGACGACCCAAAGACACACCCCAATGTCTGTCAGTCTCTGCAGGGTGGTGGTGGGGTTGGCTTCAGTTCAATACTTCACTGCCATTACTATTACACATCTTTCTAACTCCTACGCTACCAACGCCAATGCCAGCAAGCAAACATTCGGCATTGACAAATGCTTGTTGTAAATATTTACTATTCTAACTCTACGCTGCCATGGATCTCACCACACAAGTGAAATTCCAACAGAAAACCAACACAGTATAAATCCATTAGGAGCTGAAGTGCATCTCTTGCTAAATATACACAATTAAGAGCTCCTACTGGGATTTGAACCCATGGCCTCGATTATAAGCCTGTTGACATTTTGTCTGTGCTACCAAGATGACACAGCACTGTATGCAGCTCTTGTAATCTAGTAGTTGAATCTTATTATGCAATAACTCTCCCTCCCCAGAGAATGAGAGAGAACAGAGACTGTTTCCTAGTATGCATTTTTGTCGTGTGTGTCAACAGAGAGTGCCTCTTTTGAGCCTTGGGAACGGACAGGTAAAGGTTTTTAAAGCAGCATCACAGCAAAATCGTGGAGTGAAAAAAAAGCACCTTCTGAGAGGTGTACCCCAAAGTCCATCTTAGGCCCTCTACTATTTGCCATTTATATCAATAACATTAATAAGGGTCTTGAATCTGCAAACACTCACTTATTTGCTGACGATACGGTTCTGTACATTGACAGACCCACGCCAGAATTAGCCTGTAGGGACCTGCAGCATAATTTTGACCTACTACAAGTAAACCTGCTGCGTTTGAAATTACTGCTAAATGCGAAAAAAACCAAAGCTATGCTGTTTCCCCCGTCTATCAGTACCTCTAAGTCCTATGCCTCTGGCACTTCCCCACAAGTAAACATACTCCTGGGTAAACCTCTGGAGTTTGTAACTAAATTTAAATACCTCGGCTTCTGGATAGACACCAACCTGTCCTTCGTTGATCATATCGAGGAGCTAACCAAAAAGTTAAAACAAAGACTCGGTCTCTTCTTTCGAATCAGGAATCTTCTTACTCAGGAAGTGAAAACCAGGTTAGTCCTGACTACTTTCATGTCCCTACTGGATTACGCTGACCTCTTCTATGGCCAAGGACCAATCACCATATTGACCAAACTGGACACTCTTTATCACCAAGCTATTAGATTCATTACCGGATTGCCAAACGTTACCCACCGTTGCACTCTTTATGCCAAGGTAGGCTGGAGCTCTTTAAGCGCCAGAAGACAAAGACATGCTGTCTTTTGGACGTACAGATCAATCATTAACACACTCCCCCAGTATATTTCAGATTGCTTGCCTGTCTGCAGGGCCGGCAACTACCCATTGAGAAGCCTCTCGTACATCTCTCTATCGGTCCCTAAGTTCAGGACACGTTTTGGTAAAGCTGCTATAAGCCATGCCCTCCCAGTTCTATGGAACTCTATACAGAAAGCCCTGAGGACTTATGAGTCCCTTGGTTGTCCTTTCAAACTCTTTACTTGTGCACCTTCAAAGGAGGTCTCACGATTGTTTCTGTTGATGACACTCCAATCTCCACCCCACTCTAAATCTTCTGAGTTCCCCCTACCTCTCTACAGCTCTGTATTCCTCCCCCTCACTACCTCCCCTTTCAGTCTTGCATGATCTCTCCCCCTCAGACTGCACAACCTCTAGCGCTTCACTCACCATGAGGTGAGGCTACTCTTGGATAAGTTAAATCCTCTCTCTTTTATGAAACACTGTAAACTGTACTTGTACTAGGAAACTGTCGATTTGGTCCTTGAGAGTGGTTGTATCATTAGCACAGAATATGATAGCCTACTGTATCATAGTTGCACTATTACCCTATATACACTCTGTACATATATTGGCTAATTATTGCTTTCTCTGTACATATATTATCATTGTCTTTTATATATTGTTATTTTCTCCTTGTTGTAAATTCCTTTTATGACCTCCCAGGACCACCTTGCAAATGAGTTCTCCTCAATGGTGTTTCGCCTGGTAAAATAAAGAAATTGATTGATTGATTGATTGAAAATCGGGGAAAAATTTAAACCTACCTTTTTTTTTTTTTGCTTTCCAGTTTTGTCCCCCAATTTTGCCACCAGCTACTGGGATCTCCTTCCAATTTCCCAAGCTCTTATACCTGCCACAGTTGTGCTACCTACCACCAGCCTTTGCTCGACAACCTTCCCGAATACCCCAACCATAACCCACAGCTTATCCCCCATGGGCAGGACACCTGGCTCCCCAAGCCAGGAGGAGATACTTCATTCGATGGTCTGGGTCCGTGAGGAGGAGCCAGAAAAGTATGGGAGAAGTCGAAGAGACCCTGCTCTGGCATGGGGGGTGGGGGGGGGGCTTCATCTGCCCAGTGCTGCTGGGGGTATTTTATCCCCTTGTAAGCCCTCCTCTTATCCCACCCCAGGGCATGATCCTCAGAGATGACCCAGCATTCATCTATTAGGGCCATTAGAAGGATGTGTAAGCCCCTTCCTACCTTCAGAACTACCCTGCTAGACCTACTCTGGGCGGGTGACACCTCTGCATCACTCGCCAGGCAAGTGGGTATGTGCTGACGTAAGGTCATCCCAGAGGGATCACTTATTCCTTCCTGCATGTCTCCCTCCTGCCAGTGGGTCACCAGAGGGCATTGTGCAACGGAAGGAGGTGCTCTCCCTTTCCCAAGGCAGGAGGCATCCCACGTCCAACCCTGCCTCAACGGTCGGCACCAGACATCTTGGGCTCGGGGCACAAACCCAGGTCATCTGGACGGCAAGTGGTAACTCTACCACTATGTTAGCCAGCCAGCCAAACCTACCTTTTTTAATTGCTATATAGTCCAGACATCTTCCAGTTTAATATGCTGGTAAAACTGTCACGTTCTACTAGAATTTAAGTATTTTATAAATGTTTTAAATTATTTTTTTCAAAGAAAAAAAGATGGCCACTTCATTTGGCTTAGAAGTAGCATTGTAAAATTGACAAAGGGTTAGGATCAAAAAAATGTATAGTGAACAGAATAAGAATCACCTAGAAAGGCAGATTTAGTATTATGCTAATATTCTGATTAACAGAAACTGGAAACTAGGCTGTTTGGAAAAAAACATTTTTTCACTGCATTGCTGCTTTAACTTACTCCTGATCAGAGCTGGGGCCCAGGGACAATAGACTGTAACATACACCAAGTGAAATGCAAGTGACTGTCAAAAGTTGAACTCTGCAGCACAGCAATACAAAACCAACAGGGCAACTTGAAAAGCAGTGGAGCAATTAAGAACAGGGACCTGGCACACATGAGTGGAGTTTTGACGACAAAAAGGCCCTCTTACTTTATCCCCAATTTTGGCTTAAAGAGGAACATTTATGAATAGTGGCCCACATAATTGTAAAGTCTGTGAAAAGCTTTTTTAAGGCCAGCTCTGTGGTGCCAAGTGATGGGGATCACTCTAGCAAGCTGGCGACACGCGTTCGCTCCCCAAACCTGAGATGTAAGGAGCTGAGGCCTGCTGGGAGGGCTCAAAGCAGCCACAAGGATGCTCTTCTCCTGGTGTAGGGAGGGATCTTGGTGCCACTCTTCTAGCAACACATAGGGGAGACCTGGCAGTGGAACCATTGATGCCACAGGTGGCCATGTGGCATCTGGTACCCCTTCCCAGGAGCCAGCTCATGTAAGGGAGGAGGACTTCTAGACAGGAAAAAATGCTTGTGCACATGAAGCGTGGCTGCTCCACCTACCTCACGGCCACTGAACTTGCTGTCACCCCTCTTCTCCAATTGAGTCATACTAGGTTATTCCCAGGGGCTGACGAGTGCATGGTCTGCCTCCCAGCCATGTGGGTATAAGCTGTGGAACCCCAACATCAGCCAGAGAGGATATAGGATAGTGGCAGAATCAGACACAAGTAAGTGTGTCAGAAGGGCAGCTTGAGAGCATCAAAGCACTAGACAGAAGAGACGGTCAAGTAGGAGGATGCAAGGCAAGTAAAGAGTTAACTGCTTAAACAAGAACAGCTTTACAAGGTATGGGCTTACCTGCAGTTAGCAGCAGTTCAGAGATATTGATCATTTAGCCTGCTCTATATTGGTACTACAGTGCTACCATTTTATGAAACCTTGCAATGTCATGAAGGGAGAAGCTGTGCCTAACTCAGTGTAGTTTAGTAGTTTTTCCCTGCATGATATCACAGGTTTCCATAAAATGGCAGCAGCATAACAGAATATGCACAATACCTTTAGAACTGTTCATAAATGTTCCTCTTTAAGTATCTCCTCTAGTGCAGTCTGTAAATGCATGTTTGAGGTTTAAATAAAGTGATGAGGTGAGCCTTTCTGCACTGTGAGATGGGCTGGCCTTGCCTGGAGCTGCTCCATATGCTGATCTCAGCTGCAGTCGCTGACCCTATCTGGCATTGCTCCGTGCGCTGACCTCAGCTGGATCCTCTGATGTTAGCTGGCACTGCTTGATGCATTGATCTCAGCTAGAGCCACTGATCTTAGCTGGAGGTGCTCTATGTGCTGATCGCATCTGGAGCTGCCTATCTTGGCTGGATCCACTCCATGCAAAGACCTCAGCTGGAGCCGCTCCATGTCTAGATCTCAGCTGGAACTGCTCATCTTGGCTGGTGCTGCTCCATGTCCTGATCTCAGCTGCAGCTGCTAACCTTGGCTGGAGCTGTTCCATTCCTGGATCTCAGCTAAAGGTGCTGATATCAGCTAGAGTCATTAATCTTGTCTGAAGCTGCTCCATGTCCAGATCTTGGCTGGAGGCGCTGACCTAGGCTGAAGCTGCTCCATGTCCTGATACCAACTGGGGCCACAATCATGGCTGAAGATGCTCCAAGTCTGGATCTCAGCCGGGGTGTAGATCTTGGTTGGAGCTGCTCCATGTCCGTATTTTAGCTGGAAGCTCTGATCTTGGCTGGAGCTGTTCCTTGTCCGGATCTCAGCTGAAAGCACTGATCTTGGCTAGAGCTGCTCCATGTCCGGATCTCAGCTGGAGGTGCTGATCTTGGCTGGAGCTGCTCCATGTCTAGATAATAGCTAGAGCCATTAATCTTTGCTGGAGCTGCTCCACGTCCGGATAACAGCTACAGCCATTAATCTTTGCTGGAGCTGCTCCATGTGTGGATCTCAGCTGAAATCTGCACCATGTCTTACATTGACCTCAGCTGGAGATGCTTCACTACTTATACAGAGCTATGTTTCATGCCCAGCACTGGCAAGTCATTGCCCACTACCACCATCAGATGTCACTGTATACCAGTCCAAGGGTGTTACATAAGAGGGCAAGAAGGGTGGTGTAAAAGTGAAAGGGTGGGAGGAGTTGGGAGATACACAGCTGTTATGTTTCTTGAAATTCCATCTTAGTCTGGCAGCAAATTGCTAGGGAAACAAGGACGCTGTGAATCCAATACAGTACCTTTCACGGCAGGGATCCAGAGAGTTCTCATGTTCAACCCGCATCACCATACTTCGGCTCCTGGAGAGGCTGTGCGGTGATTTGGCCTAGCAGGGAATGAATTGAAATATAGGTGAAACCTTGTGCCTTTAAAGATCATTGGAAATACTTTGTACTTATGCTATTGTCATGACAAAGAACTCAATTAAAAAAAATAATGCTGAAATTTGCCACTAAGCTATTTTTATCTCTGCTGTCCTCAGGTGTGGGATCTCAGAGCTACAACATTCTGTGAGCAACAACATGATGACATTTTAGTCTTGGTAAAATTTTCCTCCTGCTAAAGTCAGGTATACTGAACATCTTGGTACATAAGAACAGGTTTCTCACCTGAAACAGTAGTTCTAGGAGTGGTATATGTTGTTCATCCACACTTCTTGGCATGTCCCCTTCCACTTTAAATCTTGCCGGAAGTCTTCAAGCTGGCTTCTCCCACCCACCCGGGTGCTATATACCTCGGCTCCGCCCCATGACACTAGATCTTAGCCCGCTGGAAGCAAGGTTGTAAGCCCTAAGCCGGGGAGGTCAGGTGGGTGTGTATGAGGATGAACAACATATACTACTCCTAGAACTACTGTTACAGGTGAGTAGCATGTTCTTCTAGGAGCGTGGATATGTTGTTCATCCACACTTCTTGGCAGACTCCAAGCAGTTTTCTGAGAGAAGGGAGGCAAGGCGCACACCCCCTACTTAGGAAATAAAGACTGGAGAACCAAGGCCCCAAAACCAGCATCCCGGCGTGTCTCAATGTCGATGTGGTAGTGGGTAATGAAGGTGTTTGCTGACTTCCAGGTAGCAGCCCGGCAGATTTCCTGGATGGGGTGTCCCTGGAAGCAGCCACCAAAGCAGCAGTATGGCAGGTAGAATGAGCTCTTATCCCTCTGGGAGGCTCCTTGCCCACCAACTCATAGCACAGACCTATGCATGATGTAATCCATCTTGCTATGGTCTGTTTGGCTGCAGGTCTGCCAGAAGCGACTTCAGCGTAGGTGACAAACAGCTGGTGAACCTCTCCATGAATTTCTGCCATCCTCTCCTTGTAATAGGAGAAGGCACGTCTCAGGTCCAAGGCATGGAGCCTGTACTCGGTGTCTGAGGTGTAATTAGGGTAGTAAACTGGAAGAGTCAACACCTGGTTAAGGTGAAACTCTGACAACACCTTCGGAAGGAATTTCGGGTGGGGGCCCAGGACAACTCTGTCCCTGTGAAAGACCAGATAAGGGGAGTCCAACGAAAGTGCCTGGAGCTCCCCTGTCCTTCTGGCAGACGTGATAGCCACCAGGAAGGCCGTCTTCCACGACAAGTGTGAAAGCTCACATTTGTGCATGGGTTCGAATGGCTTGCCCATGAGCTTTGCCAAAACCGGCAACAGATCCCACGGAGGTGAAGGTTCACACACCGGAAGGGATATGTGATCCAGGCCTTTGAAAAAGCGCCCGACCACTGTCTCCTGCGCCAATGTCGGCAAACCGGCCCACGCCCGATAAGCAGAAATGGCTGCCAGGTACACCCTAAGGGTCGATGACTGTAGACCCCCTTTGGAGAGAGACCAAAGGTAGTCGAGAATGTTAGTCACAGAACAGGATAAGGGCTCCACACCCTTACCCTGACACCAAATGGAAAAACGTTTCCATTTGAAGGCATAACATTTCCTGGTCGATTCCTTTCTGGATGCCTCCACCATGGTGTAGACATCTTCAGAAGACCCAAAGCCTGGAACTCTAGCCGCTCAGGTACCAGGCTGTGAGGTGCAGGGATTAAAGGTCCAAGATGGAAGACCTTCCCCATGTTCAGAGATATCAGGTCCAGGCGTGTGCAAAGCCGCTCTGGGGGCCTGCAGCTGAGGCTGAGGAGATCTGGGTACCAGAACTGGTGCGGCCAGTCTGGGGCTACCAGAATCACCTTCGCCTTGTCCCTCCTCACCTTGAGTAACACCTTGTGGATCAAGGGAAATGGAGGGAAGGCATAGAGGAGGCCTGGGGTCCACAGCCTCGAGAAGGCATCCCCCTGCAGCAAGCCCTGCTGAGGGGGGCGGGCATGATACAGCTTCAACTTGGTGTTTTCTCTGGAGGCAAACAGGTCCACCATCGGTTTGCCCCAATGGGAGAACAGGCTGTAAGCTACCTCTGGATGGAGAGACCACTCGTGGGATGTCTGGCCTATGCGGCTGAGAGCATCCGCCAGCTGGTTCGAGGCTTTTGCCACATGGATGGCTAGGAGATCCACCTCTAACCGGCTTACGAGGGTCCAGATGCTGAATGCCTCCTTGCAAAGCAGACGGGAGTGCATGCCGCCCTGTTTGTTGAGGCAGTACATGGTCGTGGTATTGTCCATTTGGACTTGAATCACTTGACCCCGGAGCTCAGGAGCGAAAGCTGACAATGCCAATCTGACTGCTCTGATCTCCAACAAGTTGATGTGGCATCGGGACTCCTTGGGGGTCCAGAACCCAAGAGCCCTGTTGTCCCCCATGTGGGTTCCCCAGCCCATGAGAGAGACATTGGTCATAAAGACGACCATTGGCTCGGGGCAGACAAACGGGATCCCTTCCTGCAACCGGTCTGGGGCGATCCACCATTGGAGAGCGTCCCACATCTTCTGGGTTACAGTGATCAGCTGGTCGAAGTGACCATATCGCTGAGTCCACTGGGTGGTCAGCTCCCATTGGAAGGGGCGCATGTGCCACCGGGCCCAACAGACCACTGAGGTGCACACCGTCATGTAACCCAGAAGGCGCAGAAAGTCCCAGGCAGGGCACAAGTGCCCAACCAGAAATGATCGGGCAAAGGAGGAGAGAACCTCTGCCCTGTCCACTGGGAGCCAAGCTCTGGCTTGACAAGAGTTGAGCTCTGCAATGATGAAGCCCATCACCTGAGAGGGCACGAGTTCCGACTTGGCCTTGTTGATCAGGAGGCCGAGTAGAGAGCAGGTTTGGAGGGCCAGATCCCTGAACCACTCCACTTCCTGAAGGGAGGAACCTGCCAAGAGCCAGTCATCGAGATAAGGGTAGATTCTGACTCCTCGACGCCGAAGGTGGGCTGCCAGCACTGCAATGCATTTGGTGAAGACACGAGGGGCCGATGACAGGCCAAACGGCATGGCTTGGAACTCGTACAGGGTCCCTTCGACCCTGAAGCGGAGGAACCGCTGATGGGACAGATGGATTGGGACATGAAAGAACGTGTCCTGTAGATCCAGTGAACAGAACCACATGTTTCACTCCAGGGACGGTATGATCTGGTTCAGAGTGACCATCTGAAAGGTGCAGGGCCTGAGATATTGATTCAGATCATGGAGATCTAGGCTATGGCGCCAACCCCCCATCTGCTTGGGCACCAGGAAGTACCTGGAAACAAAGCCTGGGTCTGTCAGAGGATCCGGCACTGGAGCTACTGCCTCCTTGTGGAGGAGCTGAGCCATGTCGTCTCGAAGAGCCGACTGAGTGCATGCGGAGATCTGTTCCTCCCGAGGGGCACAGGCTCGGCTGAGAGGAAACTGCTTGAATTCCACAGACAGTCCCTGACCGAGCACTTCGAGAACCTACCTGTCTGAAGTGATAACGGACCAGGCGGAAAGAAAGTGGCAGAGTTGGCCCCCCCACGGGAGGACCCAGAGCTGGCATGACGAGTGTAGGGGTGGCAACTCCCAACCCATTACTGAGCAGGCTTGGAACAAGAGGAGAAGGAGGCTCCAGGACCTGCGCCTCGGCCTCCTTTACGGGACTGTTGAGGGCCCTGCTTGGGTCGCAGGCACCAAGCTTGAGCCTGCTGCTGCTGTTGTTGCTGACCTCCTTGATAGGGAGGGCTGCCTGACCGCAGGGGAAGAGTGCTGAAATGGCTTCTTCTTTCTCTTCTGCTGGTTCTTGCCCAAAGAGCCTTTGGCAGAAGTACCATCCAAGGTGGCACTGGACTGCTCTGTACGCTGAAGGTGACCGGCCACTCCTGGACCGAACAAGTTGGTCCCCAGGAAGGGCACATCAGCAAGCTTATGCTGAGTATCTGCCGGGAAGGAGGAAAGCCTCAGCCAAGCCATGAGAGGCTACTGCGGCTGTCCACGAGCGAGCACAAGAATCCCCTATATCCAAGGTTGTCTGGAGCTGCTGTTTGGTGACAGCATGACCTTGGTCACGGACCTGGTTGATGGTAGTCTGCATGTCCAGTGGGAGATGAGGGAGGACCTCGTCCAATAACCCTAAGAGGGCATGGGAGAAGTGTGCCATAATAACAGCCGAGCTGGCCTGATGAAGGCCCAGAGAAGAGGCAGCGTAGACCTTGCGGGCAAAGTAGTCCATATTTTTGGACTCCTTGTCCAAGGGTCGGTCAATATCAGCCGAACAACCCGTATGCCTGAACACTGAGGTGGTCACCAGGCTCTTGGCTGAAGGGTGTTCAGTAAACCCCCCGCAAGGGACCCCATGGGCACCACGTACTTGCGGGCCATGCAGGCGGATGGTGCTGAGCAGGAGGCAGGGCGCTGCCAGAGTTCAAGGGCCAGGCCAACAATGGCCTCAGCCAGTGGAAAGGCCTCCGTTGGGGTACCCCCTCTTTTGAGAATATCAGTAAGAGGGTACTCCACCTTTTTCTGGATGGGCTCCAGGGGCATTCCGGGTGGAGTCGGAGATAAGGCGGAGGATGCCCTGAAAGGAGGAAGGGCCTTCCTCCAACCCTGCGCCTACCGTTGACTCATCACCCCTGGGATGTGAGTGCAAGTTGGTGACGTCCGAGTCTGAGGAGTCATGGTAGAGCGGTCTAGCACCTAAGTCACCCTCTATGTGCCGAGGGCGGTCCAGGGTGACTGTAATCAACAAGCGTCGGGGAAGCCCGGTGTTTTGTCAGTCTTCTTTTGAGGGCACCCCTCCCTCAGGCTGTTTAGGCAGTGGTTCCACCAGAATTGGTGGAGATACCGGAATAGGCCGAGCAGGAAGACGGACCGGCTGCACAGGCGGAGGAACCAGTGGCTTTGGTTCCGGAGGGGTCGGTGTCGGCCTAGGAGGCGGGAGCCAAGTTACGGCCGGGGTAGGCGGTGGAGCCGGCTTCTGCCTGGTCAAAATCAGCTGTTGCCACATGAGGTCTTCATAGCACTGACAGAGTTTCTGCTGGAGCCTCTCCTTGTCCGAGGAGGATGAGGACCTGTGGCAGCGCCTCTTTTTAGAGCTCTTATGGTTCTTTCTCGGCCATTCGGATGAGGGCGTTCTGGACCTCGACTGAGATCGGGGAGGCCAACTCGGTCGATCGGGAGACACCGGGGTCGGTGAAAACCGAGGGTCCGGAACCGGGTCCTTGATGGGGACCCAGCAGGCTGGGTCTCCTCATCAGGGAATACAAGGACCGGAGTCCTTTCCAATGAGTCATCGGCCACGGCCGGCAACAAAGGGTCTATCAGGTCGAGGATAATTTCAACCTTGTCGGCCACTTCCTTGGTCGCCTAGCCAGATGGAAGATCCGTGAAGCCGGCAGCCGAGGATGCGATCTCGACCAAAGTCAAGACCGTGTGCTCCTGGCACTCGGACCTCTCTCGGTCCCAGGAACGTCTTTGTCAAGAAGAAGACACGGAGTCCTTCTCTCTCTCTCTTCTGACAGTGGGAGGAGAGCAAGCCCGAGGGCACCTCACCCCGAGTGGAGAGAGACTGGCACGACTCCTTGAAGGAACCTGAAATGGTGGAGCCAAGGTTCAGGGGAACAAAGAAGCTTTGATTGGCCAAAGCTTGAGCTGCTTCCTCCTCAAATGCTTTCATTTGTTCCAGCTGCTCAGTGGATCCCACAGCCGTGGAAACCGCCCACCTTGCCTCCTTCGATTTCACCAGTGGGTTCCTCTTCTCCAGTCTCCCCAGCTTCAAACGTGCCTTGCGGTTGTCCAGGACATTGGGATGGAAGGCCAGGCAAAAACTACATGATGAGATGTCATGTCCAACACCTAAGCAGTAAACGAACGTTAGGTGGGGGTCGGTGCATGATATCTTCTGGCCACAGAGGCACCGGTGAAATCCGTGGGGAAGATTTTTCCTCCATATCAAATGCAATGAAAGCGCAATCGGTAACTCGAACGAGTTTAAGAATAATTTTCTGTGAAAACCGACGAGTAGAATCCAGGGCCTACGATATGCTTTGAGAGCACAAGGGAACCTGTATCTCCCAGCGGAAAGGAAGATCTGGCGTTATGGGGCGGAGCCGAGGTATATACCACCCGGATAGGTGGGAGGAGCCAGCTTGAAGACTTCCGGCAAGATTTAAAGTGGAAGGGGACATGCCAGGAAGTATGGATGAACAACATATCCACGCTCCTAGAAAAAATGAATCCTATCAAAACTTTGAAGTATTGGGGCAGAAATTATTTGAAACAAAGGGTCCAATTCTCAAAAGTCTCCCAGCCCCTCTGCTCATGTGAAGTAAAGGAAAAGTCAAGGAGTGCCCTGTATCTGCTGGATACTTTCTTGTACAGCAGTCTGCGGCATGCACAGATGTTGCATGCACCCCTTCCACTCCCAATCTTGTGCCGTATGAACAGCTATGCGAGTGGTTGGGTCAGAAATGGGCATAGGAGCAGCAACAAACAGCTGTGTGATCCACAGCCCCATTCATGCACTGCTGCGGGCACGTAGGGTGGGCAGTTTCACAATACCTATGGAGTTGCATAGCAGCCACCAGCCAGCTGCATATCAGCCATGGGGTACCGAGGTGCCTGCTCCTAGACCTAAGAGGGCCTACCACCACTTATCCCCAGCTCTCTGACCTGTCATGGAGGACAAGGGGACTATCCAGGACAGTTTGCTTTATTTTAAAAATATGATAGTGTCCCCAGCTTGGAGGACTGCATATCCCACGATCCCCTGCTCCATGCATAATGGATATCCACCAAGAACCACAACAATCATTCGATTGGATGCCTGGTGTCCAGCTCTGCTCTGCCCCAGCCCATGTGCCCCCTTCCCTTAGCGTGAAGCTCCACACTCAGAGGGGCAGGCAGGGGCTGTGGACGCCATCCGGTTTGACAGGCATCTGGGTGCAAATCACCATGTATCCATGCTTTTCTGTTGATTGGGTCCTTAGGACTAAGATGACATCATTAAAGTACAGTGTTCTTTAGAGATAGGGCAAGGAGTAGCAGTGACAAAAGGGCATTGGCACAACCCCATGGTAAGTCTGAGGTAGTTTTATGTCTAGCGGCACCCACTCCTTCACCCTTACCTGATCACTCCCTGGTGTCTATCGTTTTCACCCTCCCCTCCCCTTCTCTGGTCCTGTATTAAGCAGCCCCTGGTGTCTAGCGCTGTTCCCCTCCATCTCCCTGGTCCTGTATCGAGCAGTCCCCACTGTCTAGCGGTGTCCCCCTCCCTCTCTCTGGTCCTGTGCTGAGCTCTCCCTAATGTGTATTGTGTCACCCCCCCCAAGCACATCCACCTCACCACAGTGTTGCCACTCACTGTTAAACATTGTAAAATCCAACCCCCACCCATTTGAACAGACCTTCTCCACCCAGTCCACAGACACCACTCTAGTACTATTTGTACCTTCAAAACTGATTATTTCACAAGATTACAACATAATAATCCTCATTCTTCCCCTCTCATTGCAGGGCCTGAATGCCAGTACCGCACCCCAGTACTGCAATGCACAGTCATGGGCAATACCAGCATTTGGCTCCAGTAATGACAGAGGAAGAGGGTGAGCACACTGGTATGGACCTGCAAAATAATTAATGTGCTCAGTACAAACAGTGCTTGAAGGGTTTGTCTGTGGACGGGGGGATTTAGATAACTGGGGTGTGTTTTAATATGTTTAACATCACGTGGCAACACAGTGACAAGGCGGAAGTGCTGTAAGGGCAGTTAACACTGTACAACTCAGAAGAGAAGAGAGAAGAGAAGGGAGAGAGAGAGAGAGAGAGAGAGAATGTTGCTGCAGTTTGAGGCCTATTTACAGAACAAAGGGTTCTGAAAGAACTCTTAAAACTGAAGGTGTACAAAGCAATGGGGCCTGATGGGATTCATCCCAGAATTCTAAAAGAACTAAGGGTAGAACTAGTGACACCACTGACTACCCTTTTAACAAATCATGGGAGGATGGGGTGGTACCGAGGACTGGAGGAGGCAGATGTGATTCCCTTTCACAAAAGTGGAGCAAGGCAGAAGCAGGAAACTATAGACCTGTTAGTTTAACCTCAGTGATAGGGAAAATGATGGAATCACTTCTAAAGGGAAAGAATTGTCGAGTATCTAGAGGCCAGAGGGCACAGGACCCTAGGCAGCATGGATTCACAGCGGAAGGTCATGCCAGACGAATCTGATAGATTTCTTTGACTGGGTGACCAAAGTAGTAGATCTGGGAGGGCTGTGGACATGGCCTACCTAGACTTTAGCAAGGCATTTGACACAGTCCCACACAAAAGATTAATATACAGTTAGCCAGCCTGGGAGTGGGTCCCAAGATGACAGCCTGGCAAAAGAACTGGCTGGAGAATAGGACACAGAGAGTAATAGTAAATGGAGTCCACTCAGAAGAAAAGGAGGGTTACTAGTGGGTACCGCAGGGTTCAGTATTAGGACGGTCCTCTTCAATGTCTTTATGTTTACATTGCAGAAGGACTGGAAGGAAAAGTATGTCTCTTTGCAGATGACACTAAGATCTGCAACAGAGTTGATGCACAGGGTGGGTGGAAAGGATGAGAAGGATTTGGCAAGGTTAGAGGAATGGTCAAATGTCGGCAGCTTAGATTCAATGCTAAGAAGTGCAAGGTAATGCACCTGGGAAACAAAAACCAGGGAAGAGTACACAATGGGGGTGAGATACTAACAACAAAATGGAGGGACCTGGGGTAGTCATATCAGATGACCTAAAGACGGGCAAGCAATGTGAGAGGGCAGCAAGGAGGTTGGGGGATACTGGGATGCATAGGGAGAGGCATCACCAGTAGAAAACAGGAAGTTATTATCCCTCTGTACAGACAGCTGGTGAGACCCCATCTGGAGTACTGTGTGCAGTTCTGGAGACCCAATCTCCGCAAAGACATAGACAGGATGGAAGCTGTCCAGAGGAGGGCAACTAAAATGGTGCAGGGTCTGCACCGGAAGACATATGAAGGAGAGACTTAAGGAGCTTAATATGTATAGCCTCGAGGAAAGAAGGGAGAGGGGGGACATGATAGAAACGTTCAAGTACCTCAAGGGAATCAACAAAGTCCAAGAGGGTAGCATCTTTCAAAAAAAGAGGTGTGCAAGAACAAGAGGGCACAATTTGAAGATAGAGGGGGCAGCTCAGAGGTAATTTAAGGAAGTATTTTTTAGAGAGGGTTGTGGATGCATGGAACAGCCTTCGGAGGAGGTTGTGGAGTCAAAATCAGTGGTGGAATTCAAGCATGCATGGGATAGTCATAAGGCAGTTCTGGGGGGTGGGGGTAGGAAGAAGTAGGCTGCTGGTTAACTAGGATCTGCAGCTTATCCAGTAGGTAGGGAAATGGGCAGACTGGGTGGGCCAAGCGGTCCTTATCTGCCGTCAAATTCTATGTTTCTAAGTTTTCAGCTTGCAGGGAGATTAGAGAGAGGTTAAGCACAGCCAGGGAGGTTAAATCACTTGCTCAAAGTAAGTGGCACTTTGGGGTCTCAAACCTGATTCACAGCTCAGGCAGGTTCACAGCTCTATGTTCAAACTACTAGACCACTGAAGGAAAACAGAAAGCAAAGCAACTAAATAAAAATAAATTAGGAAAGAACTGTGAAGAGATGGAATGTAAAACAGAAGAAAGAGAGATCAAGTTCAGAAACAGGAGAAAGAACATAAAGCAGAAGAGCAGGGGGTTGGGGTCATGACTAACCTAGAGCACAACTGTAAGAGTGTGTGTGTGTGTGTGTGTGTGTGTTGGCGGGGGGGGCGCACAAAACTTGCTACATATTATAAAGGCACTACAAAATCTTGGCCTGTTGCGATGATTTTGGAGTAACATTTTCTTTGGTCCCTCACATCCTCCCCAAACAATCTCTGGCATCTAGCAACCCAACTCCCTCTCTCCCTCTCATGCCCAGCAGTCCCTGACCTCTAGCAGACCCCTCCAGTCTCATATTCAGCATTCCTTGGCATCAAACAGACCCCCCCCCACACACACACATATACATATACAGGGAGGATGTGCTGTGTATAGGAGGTTGGGGGCCCCCTACTGATGAAGTTGCTTCCCTTTGGAGGTTCCTGAAGAGCAGTACAGGTGGGTGGACTATGGTGGGATGGGAGGGAGCTGTGAATGAGCTTGGTGCATCCAGCAGACCTGGATTATATTCGTACCATCTCCACTTGCATACTGCGTGACCCTCAGCAAGTCACTTAACTGCCCTGTTCTTCCAGGACACAGCTGGAAATAATGATCCATTAGAAACCACTGTAAAAGTGTCCCTGACTCAATGGTGTATCCTTTTCTTATGAATATAAAATAAAAAATTATTAAAATTATTATTACTCCAACGGTGGGGAGGCAGCACTGGAATCCCTGTGGGTGGGACATGGCACAAGTAAGAGAGGCCTCTGCTACTGAAGGACTCTATAGTGAAAGGTACAGGAAGGCTGGCATGGAGAGACCTTTCTGCTGCTTGCAAGGGGCAACAGTCAAAAGGGTGCTCCCTCGGTAGGAGAAACACATCAAGGGTGGGAATGAGAAACCAGACATGAAGATTCATTTAGGCACCAATGATCTGGTAGGCAGCAACATAGAAAGGTAAAGGACAACTTTTGTGAATTAGGCAGGAAGTTGAGGATAGGGGTATAGACAATAACATTCTCTGAGGTCCTACCGATGCCGTATGAGGGTGAGGGTAAGGACAGACAGGGGAAAATTAGGGAGCTTAAGACATGGCTAAGGGCAGGTGTGGGCAACATGGTGTTTCCTTTGAGGGGAATTGGGAGTTTTGGAAGGAGTGCTGGTTGTTTGCTAGGGATGGTAGACACCTGAGCAGGGATGACATCAGCACAGTAGGGCAGAATATAGATATGGTAGTGGCATTTTTTAAACCGAGGCAGTGGTGATAACAGGTACATCTCAAATCACAAAAGTGCAGTGTGCATATATTTGAACTACGATTTAAAAGTGAGGGAAAAAAAGTGCGCTAGCTGGTATACAGTATGAACCCTGGCCTGTTCAGAATAACATTCCGCTTCATTACCAGCTGTGCTACTAGGACAACATGACATCTGGGGATCCTAAAGGCACTCATCTATTTTCAATGCAGACCCTGGAGCTACATTGTATCTGCGCGGTTCATGTATGTAGAGGCTTCTTTGCTTACCGTTCTTTTGCTTTATATGTTAGTGACTGCTCTTATAACCATAGCCAGGATGTCTTATGAGGTTAGTGACAGATGGCAGGCAGTAAGGAGCATTGCAAGTTAGAGGTTCTAGTGACCCGGATTCCAATGATTAAAAGGTACTTTTATGAGTTCCCTTATTCAGCACCCTATGGCTAAGACACTGGTTGTAACAATTTATTCCCACAATGTCAACAGTCATAATAATGCAGTAAAAATATATCAAATCCTAGGAGCAGTCAAAAAGCAAAAGCCAAATATATAGGTTACTCCCCTGTGACTGTAGGTTTCGGAGTGGTGTACAGTTCTAATCCACACTCTGACAATTTTACTGGAATGGTCTGATTCATCAGGTGTCTTCAAGCTAAGCTCCTTCCACCACCCAGGCGGTATAAAAGTAGCATCCCGATGTGACATGATGTCAATGCTGTAATGGGAAATGAAGTTCTGTGCTTTCCTCTAGGTAGCAGCCCTACAGATCATGTCGCACCGGTCACATCTGTAAACAAGCTTTCAGCTTAGTGTGTCTCTCCTGGTAAAATAACAAAACAAAAAAAATATCCTCTGACCCCACCCGGTGACATCAGATCTTTTCACGCTGGAAGCAGGGATCCATGAGCTACTTGCTAGGGGAGGCTGAGTGGGTTGTGTGGATGTGAACTGTATATCACTCCTAGAACTACGGTTACAGGTGAGTAACCTATATTTTTATGGGTGTGGATACAGTTCACTTTACACTATCTGGTAGACTCCTAGCAGTTCTCTGGCAGGAGGGAGCAAGGCATGCACCCTTATCTAGTGAACAGAGACTGGAGAACTGTGGTCCCAAAAGCAGCATCCCGACATGACATGATGTCAATGCTGTAATGGGAGATGAAGTTCTGTGCTTTCCTCTAGGTAGCAGCCCTACAGATCGTGTGTATGGAGATGTCATGGAGGCTGCCACTGAGGCAGTGGTATGTCTGGTGGAATGAGCTCTGAGCCCTTTGGGAGGCTCCCTACCAGCCAACCTATAGCAGAGGTTAATGCAGAATGTAATCCACCTGCCAATTGTCACTTTGCTGCTGGTCTGCCAGATGCAGCTTCAGCGTATGTAGCAAACAGCTGACACGCCTCACACCGAAGTCCAGCTGTGCATGCCTTATAATAAGAGGCGCCCTCCACAGGTCCAAAGTAAGGAGCCTGTGGGCGGCCTCCAAAGATGGATCACTGAAGTATACCGGAAGGTTGATCATCTGAGTAAGGTGGAATTCCGATACTATCTCGATACTATACCGAGACTTAAGGAGCTGAATATGTATAGCCTTGAGGAAAGGAGAGAGAGGGGGGACATGATAGAAACTTTCAAGTATCTCAAGGGAATCAACAAAGTCCAAGAGGGTAGCATCTTTCAAAAAAAGAGGTGTGCAAGAACAAGGGGGCACAATTTGAAGATAGAAGGGGGCTCAGAGGTAATTTAAGGAAGTATTTTTTCACAGAGAGGTTGTGGATGCATGGAATGGCCTTCCGGAGGAGGTTGTGGAGTCAAAAACAGTGGTGGAATTCAAGCATGCATGGGACAGTCATAAGGCAATTCTAGGGGGTGGTGGTAGGAAGAAGTAGGCTGCTGGTTAACTAGGATCTGCAGCTTATCCAATAGGTAGGGAAATGGGCAGACTGGGTGGGCCAAGCGGTCCTTATCTGCCGTCAAAATCTATGTTTCTATCCTCAGGAGAACTTCGGATGGGGGGGTGACCTTGTCCTTGTGGAAGACCAGATAAAGAGACTCCACCGAAAGTGCCAGGAGCTCACTAATCCTTCTGGCTAACGTAACAGCCACCAAGAAGACCATCTTCCATGACAGGTGTGACATCCCACACCTGAGCATAGGCCCAAACGACTTG
Source organism: Neoceratodus forsteri (assembly GCA_016271365.2). Taxonomy (NCBI): domain Eukaryota; kingdom Metazoa; phylum Chordata; order Ceratodontiformes; family Ceratodontidae; genus Neoceratodus; species Neoceratodus forsteri. Next base: position 1,503,625,430 of record CM028129.1, read on the forward strand.
CCCATAAGCATAGCCAACACCAGTAGTAAGTTCCAAGGTGACAGTGGTTCACACACTGGAGCGGACAAGTGATCAAGGCCTTTAAAAAAGTGCCCAACCACTTTCTCCTGGGCCACCGCTGGCTTACTAGCCAGTGCCCATTAAGCAGAGATACACCTTAAGGGTCAACATTCACAGTCCTGACAGAGAGGGGCAAGAGATACTTGAGGATGCTCACTACAGGGCAGGTAAGGTGATCAAGCTCCTTGCCCTGGCACCAAATAGAAAACCTCTTCCATATGAATGTATAGCGTTGGCGAGTCGACTCCTGTCAGGAGGCCTCCACAACATGAAGCACATCTTCTGAGAGATCCAAGGCCTGGAACTCTAGCTGCTCAGGAACCAGGCAGAGAGGTGCAGGGATTGAAGGACCAGGTGCAGGACCTTCCCCCATTGTCTGGTCAGCAGGTCTGGATGTGGAGGCAACTGCCATGGAGGCCTGCTGCTGAGACTGAGGAGAGCTGGGTACCAGAACTGTCTGGGCCAGTGTAGAACTATCAGGATCATCTGTGCCTTGTCATTCCGGGCATTGGCCACCACTTGAGGATCATGGGGAAGGAAGGGAAGACGTACACGAGGCCTGGGTACAGGGCTTCATGAAGACATCCCCCAACAGTGTCCTGAACTGTGGGGAGTGGCCATAAAACAGCCTCAGCTTTCTGTTCTCCCAGGAGGCAAACAGGTCCACCAGAGGGATGCCCCACAAGGAGAACTGGTGGCTTACCATCTCCTGATGCAGGGACTACTCATGCGACATCTCTCCCACCTGGCTGAGAGCATTTGTCAGCTGACTGTGAACTCCCAAAACATGAACTGCCAGGAGATCTGCATCAAGACTGCACATGAGAGTCCAGGTGCAGGAGGGCCTCCTGACACTGGGGAAGGGAGTGAGTTCCGCCCTGCTTATTCAGTAAAAAATGCTTGTGGTATTGTCCATCTGGACCTGCATGACTTGACCCCTGATCAGAGGAATAAATTCTGTGAAAGCTAACTGCACTGCCAGAGCTCCAGCAGGTTGATGTCCTGACGGGACTGCCACAGTGCAGTGGCGTAACCATGCATGCTTATTGTATGCCCATGTGTACAGAAAAAAAAAAAAAAAATCCCCGTTTTTTTTTTTTTCCATGTTGGTCCCCCGAACCCTGGTCTGGTCCACCAGTCCTCAGCACGGGGTGGTGGGGGGACTCAATCCACAAATAACCCGACATGCTGGCACTGGTGGCACTCTTAAGGCAGCAGCTGCAGTTTCGGCATCTGGCAGAGCAATTGGACAGTTCTGTCCATCTGTGTCTTTGCTCCGCCAACCACTTGTGGTAGTTTTTTTCCCGCCTGCTGCTCTCTTGGGAATGGGATCAGGCTCAGCTGTTAGGGCGAAAGTGAATGTTGCCATTTTTCCTTGCAGCCGCCTTGAAAGAGAGTCTCGGTCTTCTGATCGCGTTGAGTGGGAGACGGAGTCGGGGCTCATTGCTCATCGATTGACCACTCACCTTGCAAGCCTCAAACACCTGGCAGAAGCTAACGAGAAAGGGAATGGAAACAGACGGAGTCGCTGGTGTGCGTAACTGGTAATGTTGAGGACGGAGTAGCTGCTGCTGCTGTGTGTAACTTAGTGGGAGGGGAAGCTGGTGGTACTATGGTAGCCTGTGTAACTGGTGAGGAAGCGTTGCTGCTGCTACTGGTGGGTGTAGATGGTGAGGAGGGGTAATACCTGACTGCTGCTGCTTGCATTTGTGACTGGTGGGAGGGGATAGCTGCCGCTGGCTTGTGTTACTGGTGAGGGAAGTACTAAGGAGGGAAGGGGGGGAAGGGGGATTAGCTCCAGAAAAAATAAAGGCTGCATTTGCTGCATCCCTAATTGCCTTGCTCTTATTGCCTACTGTCTTGGGGTATTTTTTTCTAGCCACAGTTAATAAAGGCTGTGTATAAAATTAGCTGGTAGATTATGCTTGTCTTGAAGCAGATGTCATGTGCTTTTAAAATGCACTATTTTGCATCCAATTATTCAGGGGGAAAACCCCTCTGGACTGGACCTCCCTCTTTTGGGAAAAATTCACATATGGGGGCCTGCCCAGCCTCCCCCAGTTCTGCAATCCTGCTGCTGCCCATGGAATCAGTTCTGGGCTTGATAACACAGTGAGTAGGTGGCTGGCTGTCATTTAGAGAGCATGGTACTGTTTTTCCCCTATATGCTTCTCCTTCCTCCCCTGATGCAATTATGCCAGTCCACTGCCAGCACTGGCCTGTGAAAGAGGGAAGCTGATGTCCCATTGTCACTCATAATGAGAAGGCCTCCCTCCTTCTGTTCCTCTGGAGCTGTAGAACTCAATGCTCCCTTTAGAAGCCTCCCAGGCATGGGAGTTAAGATGCAATGTAATCTGGGGTCAATAAGTTCCACTGGTGCCAACGGGCTTGGCATCAGATACATTTTTTTTAAACCTCATTATTTGGGGTTGAAATGTTCATGCTGTGTTATTTCAACAGTAAAGTACTCTGAGATGTCCATGGATGTTATGGATGGATGTTACCAGTCGTACTTGCATTAATGGATGCTATGGATGGATGTTACCAGTCGTACTTGCATTAATGGATGCTATGGATGGATGTTAACAGTCGTACTTGCATTAATTAATGCGATGGATGGATGTTAACAGTCGTACTTGCATTAATGGATGCGATGGATGGATGTTAACAGTCGTACTTGCATTAATGGAGGCTGTGGATGGATGTTAACAGTCGTACTTGCATTAATGGATGCTACAGATGGATGTTAACAGTCATACTTGCATTAATGGATGCGATGCATGGATGTTAACAGTCGTACTTGCATTAATGGATGCGATGCATGGAAGTTAACAGTCGTACTTGCATTAATGGATGCTATGGATGGATGTTAACAGTCGTACTTGCATTAACGGCTGCGATGGATGGATGTTAACAGTCGTACTTGCATTAATGGATGCTATGGATGGATGTCAACAGTCGTACTTGCATTAATGGATGCGATGGACGGATGTCAACAGTCATACTTGCATTAATGGATGCGATGGATGGATGTTACCAGTCGTACTTGCATTAATGGATGCTATGGATGGATGTTAACAGTCGTACTTGCATTAATGGATGCTATGAATGGATGTTAACAGTCGTATCTGTATTATGTTAAATCTCCCCTGCCTGAGGAGCAGCTGGCAGCTATGAAAAGCTGTTGTAGAAAGCCATATTGTTTCTGAACTGCAGCACCATAAAGGAAGTATCAATTTCACAGATGATAAATTTATTTCTTGGAAACACAACTAGTCTGTGACTGTTTCCAAGCATCTATTTCGTTTGCTGTTTATTGCCTCAGACCAACACCTCATAGTCATAAAGTCATAACTTCCATTCAGCATGCTGTTCAGCAAAAGCGATTAAATCTGGACCATTCCACTGGCAATGTGATGCATTCACAGCAAAAGTTGGGAGCAATAAGTTGTGAAGTTTTATTAGAAAACAACCATAAGCAAAAAAAGTGAATAAGCGTTCAAGTTACTAATGGGCTATAGGAAGCAGTATAGTGTAGTGGTTAAGAGCACCGAGAGCAAGTTGGGTCTGATGGGATTCAAACCCAGGTCTCCAGGTTTGCAGCTCACTGAGCTGTAAACCTGGAGACTTAGGTTTGAATCCCATCAGTATCCAGACACTTGCATACTGTGTGATTCTGAACAAGTTACTTAACTTGCTTGTGCTCACAGGTAGCACCTGGAAACAAGCTTGGCTTAGTGTGTTTTTCCTGGTTAAATGAATTCCACTCCCCCCTTCCCCCCTCCAGTGATCCACCCCTGACCCACAATATTTTACTGCAGTGCCTGTATTGCACATCCTCAGTAAATGTGCTATCCAGACTAGGGTTCATCTTTGTCTCCCTCAGCAATCCAGGCTGCCTTGTGAAGAGAGAGGGCAGGCCACACATTAGCTGTTGATTGAATTTGATGTTAGTTTTAGTAAATGAATATATCCACACAGTATATGACTGTAGCTCTAGCAGTGTAATGTTCAATATTCTGTCACTGTTTATAAAGCGAGTGTTCTGGACGTGGAGGCATTGTTAATGTTGGTATTAAAATCTCCACAGATGTGAATTTAACTAGTGGGGCCTCAGATGGTGCAATAAGCAGCAGAATCTAGCCTGCTGTGTTAATGCATTTTAAGCAGTATATGCATAGCATGACTCAGACTGTTAGGCAATTGGACACTACTGTGGGTGTTTTCGGGTCAGTTGCTACAGTGCCTCCTACTTGCACTTGTATTGGCTGGAGCATGTCACACACTGCCCTTTTACTTTGCTGAAATGTAATGCTCTTTCTCAGTTTTCTGTTACTTTGGTCATGGTGATAGTAGTATTGGTTTACTGATAAATCACCTTCCTTATGCTGTGCTCCAACAGCTTGTGACTATAGAAAAGATGTGGTAAATACTGAATTCTTATTGGAAAATAATCTAATATGACCCAGAATTCCACTAAATGCTGACCCTGGTTTTAAAATGTTTTCAATGATATACATTGGTACTTTTACCTTGATGGGTTGTGCGGATTTTGCAATATACTTTTATGGGTCTGGATGAAGGGCCTCTCGTGGATATGAGAGTGTCACCTTGTGCCACCAGTCAGTCCAGTAAGTCCACCACAGGCTGCAATTCAACATTGTCCTCTAGGTAAGGGCCTCTCAGATGAATGGGAAATGAGACACCAGGCAAGGCTTTTTGTTTGGCTGGTTAACTGTGTGTGTCTCAGGCAGTGGTAATGTAAGCTTGACTGTGGAGGGGGGAGGACATGGGTGTCCTTCAGAATGCTGCAGGTTGGGGTCATGGTGGTCTCCTAAGGTGTTGGAAGACAGTATAACCCCAGTGTTTCCATAAGTGTGTGGGGGGGGGGGGCTAATGAAGTGTGTGGGTGGGGCATGACCCTCCCCCATAGTTGTACTTTTCAGAGTAATTATTTTTGCTTTCTCTCTGCCTGGCTTTTTTTTCCCCAGTTTGAGTTTATTGACTGTTCCTAGTGCTAGTGTCCCTGTTTTTTCTGAGTTCAGAGGTCATGGCTGACCTGGCTGGGTTGCATTCGGAGTACTTCAGTGCAGGTACCTCTCATCTGTCCACCCATTTGTAACCCAGCCAGGTGTGGCAGTGGACTCAGAACAGGAACATCGCTGCAGAACAAGCTCATATGTAATTGTGTGTGTGTGTGTGTGTGTGTGTGTGTGTGTGTGTGTGTGTGTGTGTGTGTGTATAACTGTATATTGTTATATGAGAAAAAAATATCATGTTTCATCTTATTCTGATTAATGAAAATGTTCTGGAGGGAGACTGCAACCTCCTTCTATTTCATTAATGCATATAATTATCCTGACCTAAATCCTGTGTATGTTTGTTGCATACCAGTGGCTAGCAAAGTGGAACTGTAGTGGTATGTCAGGCTGTGGTAGTAGGGCACTGTAAAACTCCCACAATTGGCCCCAAAATGCACCAGAATGCAATAAAAATGCTAAAATTTCTCGGCTTATTCCATTAAGCTTGTTCAAGTGCTATTATATATTATAATTCTTAAACAGTTTAAACAGTCTCCAGTGCTTAGTTACTAAGCACTCATCATTTTCATAAGTGCTTAGTACCCAACTGTATGCCTGCACTGCAAGGATGGCATCAACAGTGGGTGACAAAATGAAACTGTGCAGCCTTCCGGGGGCCAGAACAATGGGGCTAGTTTGTAAAAAGGCTATGGTAGAAGGGTACTGTATACTCCCATAATTGGCCCCAAAATGCACCATAAAGCATCAAAAAGCCAACATTTTCTGGGTGCCTAGGCGGCCCCTGACCCCCGGCCACTTGGGTGGAGTCACTGACTTGTGCATACACTTTTTAAAAGGCTGGTTACTTCACTGCCAGGGTGACCAGAACCCATAGGCTCTGTGCTCTCCCAGGTGTGCTCCCTACTCCACCAGAGGCACATTCATTGTCAGTGTGATAGTTGGTTCTGGGTGGACAAACAGGTTTCCCTTCTTCAGATGTTGAGGAACTAGCCACTACAAGATGGCATCCCACATCGACTGGGTCACAAAGACCAACTGGTCCAGGTGACCTAGGTGCTGGGACCACTGACGGCCCAGCTCCCTCTGCAAGTGGTGCATTAGCCAGCCTGCCCAAAAGAACACCCTGGTGGTGGATACCATGAACCCCAGCCACCTGAGGAAATCCTGGGCAGGGTGTGAGCACCCAACCTGAAATGATCTGAAAAAAGAGGTAAAGTCCTGAACCCAGTCTGCAGGAAGATGGGCCCTGGCCTGCAAGGCATCTAATTCTGCCCCGAAGAACTTGATTAAATCTGAGAGGATCAGTCTGGACTTGTCCAGATTGACCAAAAGGCCCAAGTCTCTGCAGGTCTGGAGGGCCAGATCACTGGGCCGCTACTATGCTCTCCTTGGATGGCCCGATATCAGCCTGTTGTCCAGGTAGGGATACACTCTGACACCCTGACACTGTTAGAAGGCCACCACAATTGCCATGTACTTGATGAAGACCCCGGGTGTGGATGAGAGGCCAAAGGGCACGGCCTTGAACTGATAGCGAACCTCATGTGTGTGTGCAACTGGAGGTACCAACGCCGGGACAGGCAGACTGGGATTTGGAAGAATGCATCCTGGAGATCTAGAGAGCAGAAACACATTCCCTGCTCCACAGATGGTATAATCTGACTCAGAGTGACAATCCGTAACCTGTACTTCCCCATGAACTGGTTCAGGTTGTCTAGCATGGGCCGCCAACTGCCCCCCCCCCCCCGTCTGTCTTGGAACCTGGAAGTACCTGGACACATATCCCTGGCCTCTCAGGGTGTCTGGGACATAAGCTATAGCTCCTTTCCTAAGGAGCCGAGTAATGTCCACCCTGAAGGTGGACAGTGTGTCCTGTAACACTGTGGACTCCTGAGGAGCATGGAGTTGGTAAAGCAGGAGAGCCTCGAAGTCTAGAGACAACCCTCTGCTTACCACCACTAGTACCCACTTGTCCATAGTAATGACAGACCAATGTGGCCAGAAGTGGCATAGCCGACCCCCTTTGGGGAACTGGGTCAGAGACCAGTCAGGTGGGAGGATGACACTCCTTGACCCATCACTGGGCAGCTTTGGAAGGGCCAGAGGGGCACCACTTCCCCAACACCCACCTCTTTTCAGCTCCTGGCCACCAGATTTGGGCTTCAGGGAACAGGCTTGGTATTGCCCCGCTAGGACAGCTGCTGAGGCTGCTGTGGCTGAGAAAACAGGCATGGAAAAGCCTTGAGGTCCTTCTGGGATGATGCCGCAGAATCAAGGGTGGTGCTGGACTTCTCTATTCTGGTGAGATATTTCTGCACCCCTGGGCTGCAGACGTCGGTGCCCAGAAATTGGACATCGACCAGCTTGTGCAGGTTATCCGCCATGAAGGTGGAAAGCTGCAGCCAGGCTCTGCGATGCATTATGACGGCTGATGCCATGGCACAGGTGCAAGAGTCATCCATGTCCAAAGCCGTATGGAGATGGTGTTAGCCAGTGCTTGACCATGGTCCCTGACCAACTTCACCGCAATCTGCTGGTATGCAAGAAGGTGAGGGAGGGCAGTATCCAGCACTCCTAACAGGGAATGACCAAAATTGGCCAGAATCACAACATAACTCACCTGGCACAGACCAAGAGAAGAAGCAATATAGACCTTCTTGGCTGCATGGTCAGGCTTCTTAGACTCCTGCTGGGGAGCTTGTCCATGTCCCCTTGGCCACCAGACTTCCAGAAGGCTGAGTCCAGGACTAACCCTTCAGCCAAAGTGTAGTCGAAGAACCCAAGAAAAGACCCTGCAGTGACTGCAAACTTGCAGACCATACAGGTACAGGGTGCCAGACAGGATGCTGGACACTGCCAAAGCTCCGGAGCCAGTCCCAAGATGGCCTCAGCCATGGGAAAGGCAACCACTGGGGATTCGTCCCTGTCCAAGATGTCAGTGAAGGGGTACTTAGCCCCTTTCTGTACTGACTGCAAGGGCACACACATGGACTCTGACTTAAGACAGAGAAGAGCCTAAATGACACCAGCCCGTGGTGGGTGTTCACATCCTAACACGGACAACCACTCAGAGTAATCCAAGGACTCCTCAAAAATGGTCCTTGGCCATTTCCACCATGTAACCTCCCCCCCCCCCAAGTGTCCTTGGACTGGGTGATCTCCACTAACAGTTGGCCTGGCAAGCTGTCCAAAGCACAGAAGTCCTTTGTTGGGGCTCCCACCAATGGCTGTGGTGGTGGCGGCTCCATCCTTAGAGGTGAAGAAGATGCAGAGGACATCTGCCATAGATGGACGTGTGAAGGCATGACTAGTGGCTGCCAGGTGACCGAGGGTCCAGTGTGTAGAGTCCTACCCTACCCTGCAATGGTCCATTGCTGCCAGAGGAACTCCTTGTAGTGCCACTGCATCTTGCAGCAGTGCGTCTCCTTGCCCAAGGATGAGGAGGTCAAAGAGCGTCAACATTGGTGCATCCCGGTCAAGCGAGATCAAGAGTACAAATGGTGCTTCGAACTCGACTGTCAACTTAGGGACTTATGTCAAGGGGTAGCCTCCAGTGGGTTGTGATAGACCACATGCCGAGCCATGTTCAGAAGCATTGGCTTCAGAGTAATGGCCACTGCTGGAGGCTGGTCCTGAGTGGATCCAGCCGAGAACACCAACAGGGCCACGTCCTTCTCCTGGGTGAGGAGCGGGAACTGAGAGATCGACTGCTTGTCGAGTTCCTCTGACAGCTGGTCAACAGGCTTGAGAAAAAATATCAATGGCCTTGTCAACTGGCATGGAGATCAGCAAGTCCAATAGGGCATCAAGTAGCTGTCAACCAAACCCTTGACCAAAGGCAGCTTGACTGCGAGGGCTTGACGAGAGCTGAGCGGTCAGGAACTGAGGGAATGGGAGGATCACAATCTCGCCTGGTCCCATGACATGTGCCTTCAGCACTTGTGCTTCTTGCCCTGGAGAGAGAGGGGCTCGCCCCAAAGTTCTGGAGGGCCAGCACATTTCAAGAAAATCTTCTATGAAAGACTCACTGATGCTGGCCCCAGCCACAAGCAGCACAGAGGCCAATGAGGTACTCACTGCAGCAGAAGCCACCTCCTCCTCCTCCTCATGAGCCAAAAGCTGAGCAGCAGACCAGGCAGCCACCAGGGCCTTCTTGCGGCTCCTAGGTTAATCCTTTTGGTCCTGTTACGTGGATCAACTGAGGATGAACTGGGCCTTGCGATCTTCCAGCGATGCTGGAAGCACTGCCTGACAAAGGCCAAATTTATTTATTTATTTAGAAACCATTCGGAAATATACCTTTGAGCTAAAAGCTCATTTACAAATGTTTCTCGTCAGACAAAGGTGAAAAGGGAGAAGCTAGTAATATATACAGGAAGGAGGGGGAAACAGTTGTAGCTAACAAGCATTGTCTGGTAAACTTTAGGCAGTACAATATGCAAATTCATTCACTTTCTCTAAACTCTGCGTAGAACAATATGCATATACATTCACAGCAGATAATAGTCAAACAGGTTAATACAGAGCACCCATAGATATATCTGGTGTAGTCCCAACATTGTGCTGCCCTCCCAAACAGTAAAGGCTGGCCATGTGGGGATCGGTTTTCAACATTTTCTTTCAACAAGTCATGCAAAACTTGAAACCATGTGATGGTTTCCCCTCTTCCATGCTGAGATCTTGTGTTAAAGCCAGAGCTGGAATGAGCAGAAAAATTGAAGTTTTCACCAAAACGCTAACTCTCAAGGAAATTCTTGAATGCTAGAGTTGCAAAGGAGGACACCTGTCCTTTCCAGCAGAAAGAATGATCCAAAGTCACAGGGCAGAGCCAGAGGATATACCAAATGGGTGGTGGGAGGGGCTTAGCTTGAAGACGTCTGAATCAGACAGTTCCAGTGGAACTGCCAAAGTGTGAATAGCTAACTGTATCCACACCCTTAGGAATAATTTTTCTCCAAGAGACCCATCTGTCTGATGCTGAGCACCAGAAATTGGCCAAATATGAGTACTCCGATACTTATCGCCACAAAATATGATAAGGGAAAGCAGAGGGGTGTGGCAATCTTTGTTCCTAGATTCACACCCCTTAAAGTGGACAGACTGATACTTGTAAATGGCAGTTAAACGGGATGAATCTTACATTACCTAATATGTATTTACACCTGGGAACCACCGCCTCTGATATTGCAGTGCTACTCAACACAGTTCTGAGCTGCATGGTGTGCTTGTAAGTTATGGGGGAGATTATAACCTTCATTTTTAACTGCCATCAAACATGACTAATCCTCCAGCCCAGTGGCACTGGGGCTTGAGACGCTGCATGCCACACCTCGCACCACGCTGGCGACCTGAGTTCGGGAACGAGCCTGGGTCATCGGGGGTCGGCAGTGGAGGGAAGAGATCAAGCATCCAGAGGACTGCTCTCTCTCTTCCTGGGGAGGGTTCAGGAGGAGTGATCGTTCCTGGAGCGGCCTCTGGTGGCGGCTGGAGATGCTCGACATAGCGATGCTGCTGAATGCAGGGGGCGGAGTTGTGGCATAGCGTTGCCTTGATGGCCAAACTCCGCAGGGGGCAGGAATGTACAAGAAAAATCCCCACTTCGGGGATAGGCAACAACACCTCGGCCCCAGGACCACACTCCAAGGCCGGGCTCCCTCCTCTCCATGGCCAACCCGTACAGTCCCAGCGCTCTACACTATAGATAGAGCACCCTAGGTGGGTAGGGCGGCCCTTCCTCCAGGGAGCTCAGATCCGGAGGTTGCGTCAGGCCGTGTGGGGGGGAGAGACCGAGGAGTCTCAGGTCGGAGGTAGAGACCTGGGCCACCGCGGCTGCCTGAGAGAGTTCCCCAGTGCGGCGCAGAAAAAGAGAAAAAAAAACATGACCAATCCTAGCCCCTCTTCTCGATCAGTACTATACATTACTATTTACATTATTCTAGTACATATAACACATATGCCTGTACATATCTTTTTTATGTCTCAAGTGAACACCTGACTAATATTGCTGCTTGAGAGATTCTTCCCATTGCATAAACAGTTATGCGCCACTGCTGTGGAAGTAGACATGGGACATTTAAGAGGTGCTACCTACTAGAAGTTTACTTTAACAACTCTTTACTGAACATCCCTGGTTTTCTCCAATTTATCAGAAATAAAATCCCACAGATATTGGCAGATAACACGCTTAGGAAGTCTCTCTGGAATTTCTGTGGTACACCATAAAGGTTGTGCTCAGAGGGTACCCGACAACTGCATGCCTTGAGTGAAAAAGGAGAGGGAGGCCAACCTGGAGATGTTGGTTAGATACTTGACAGAAAAACAGCTCCTACACAAGTAGGGAGAGTGTATAATCCAGTCAGAGATTAAACTGTTACAGCAGGAAATTCAGGAGAGTCATGCTCATGAGACAGAACTGGGGCTGCAATAACTTCGGCAAAAGTATAATATGGTGCCCCAACAGTACCAGCACACTGACTGAGGTGTCACCAATAGCTCAAGATCACAGATCTCGCATAGACCTTGCTGGATCTCTTCTGGGAGCAGGTCAGTGAGGACAGAGAGCATTTCAAAGAGCTCATGGCAATACTGAGTCATCAAAGCCACATAACTGGCCTAGCAGATGTCCAGAGATGCAGCTGCATAGATTTTGTGGCCAAAGTAGCCCTGTATTTGGTCTCCTTGTTTGGTGGCTTGTCCGACTCACTCTCTACTTCAGCTTTGCAAAACACAGCATCTGCCATTAACCCTTTGATGAGAGATGCTCTAAAGAGTCCGCTTGCCCAGGGTGACCACATGCTTGTGGTCCATACAGTGTGACAGGGCCTAGCAGGAGGCTGGGTGCTGCCAGATGCTGAGTGTTCATTCCAGAACTGCAGGGCCAATAGAGAAGGCTACCTCCAGTGAGGAGATTCTTTTGAGAATGTCCAACACCAGGTAGGTCTCTTACTTCTGTATCTCCTCCAAAGGAATGTCCAGAATCAAAGACATGTATTCCATGAGGGCAGCCATGCAGGAGTGGTCCCTCACATGGGACTGGCTACCATCCCATGACACAGAGTCAGTGGTTGATGGGACAGACAATGCGTCTTACTCCGAGTTAGAATAAAAGCATGTTGATGGCCAATATGTGGCACTATCGGCACTCCATGCGCCGGACCAAGTGTGCCTGCTAATAGGGTGCCAATTTCCAAGGTTTGCCGCCCTGTCCCCGAGGCCTGCCCCCCACCCCCGGAGTTTGTATCTTTAGTTGGGGAGGGGTGGGGGGTGCAGCCCCCCACAATAGAACAGGAATTTGCTGTGAATTCCCTGGTGCCCTGGTGGGGAGCGCACTCGGGATTTTGCAGTCACCACCTGGAACCAATATGTGGAATGGGCAACCCTCTCCATTAGGGTAACCACCACTGGCAGGAGAGGAGTAAGTCCGGACTCCAGTTTAGAGTCTGTGGTCAGGGGACCCTCCACCAGTTATGGAGGAGGGGGCTCCACCTGTATAAGTCACTGCAGCAAAGTCAGAGGTGAGGCCGTGAGATGAAATACCAGAGTCGGCACTGGGAGAAGCAGCCAAGACCAGGTCAGGTCCATCAACATCGCTGGCCATCCTTGACTCTGGGCAAATGGTGCATAGACCCATTGGTCCCAGGCTGCCCTCTCCTACCTCTGATGGTCTCAACACTGGTGGCAGGAACCAGATGACAATGAGGCAGAACTCAACAGTGACCACTGACAGTAATGTCAGTGCCAAGACAGGGGTCAAGAGTGCAACTAGAATCTCAAACATCAACTCAAGGGTTGAGGTGCTGTCAAAGCCTCTGGTCTGGGTACTCTGAGGTAGAGACACTAAGTGTTGGCTGAGTAGGAACTGCACCAGGGTTGGGATGACTGGTGGCTGCTGAGGTGGTGGGAGGCCAACTGGTAGGTCAGTCAGACCTGACCCACCCCACATGGGATGGGCTGCAGTCAGAACCATGGGTCAAGATAGTTCAAGTCCCTCTATGGACTTGTCCTCGACTGGGCAGACCATCGGATTGACCATCACTGACATATTCGACTGCTTGGACAGGACTTCATGGGCAGACTAATGGGCTCTACGAACAGAACTCCCTCAAGGGCAAATGACCACATAAACCTCCAGCAGGAGAAACTGCAAACGGTCCCTTGACCAACAGTAATCCCAAGACTGGCTTTGACTCTTCTTTTTGTGCCTTCAAAGACCAAACAGAGAGTCACCTTAAATGAGTGGAGAGAGAGAAGAAAATTCTTACCACCTTCATCCCCTTGAGGAGTTGGGAGATCCAGTGTGCACTTCTCCTCCTCCTCCGCCAACAAAAGGTCCAGGGCCAGAATTTCCTTGCTGGTACCCGCTGCCTCCTGGGCCTGCAACTGCACTGCTGACCCCATAGCTGTGGATGTCACATAATTTTTCATTGGTTTGCCTGGTGCACCCATAGCTGGCATTCATTGAGGGCCTGTGGGTGCATGGACTGGCACCAAGCGCAATGTTCCACATGTTGAGCAATACCCACCCAGTACACACAGACATGTCCCTCAGTCACAGACATTGGGTGCCTGTACACCAAACACCTCTTGAACCCCGGCTTCTTTTTGTGTCCCATGGTGAATATCGATGACAGAGCAGGCCGCAAATTGTGAGTATACAGCAGCAAGTTGAAACTGAAGTAAAACTTTGAAAAAATAGCTAAAACCCTGAAAAACTAGCAGGATTCTAATTCACTGCTGGGAGCTGTAATGGAAGAGACCTATTCTTTCAGCAGAAGAAAAGATCAGAATGCCATGGGGATAGAGTTGGAGGATCACATGGTTGGATGGTAGGAGGAGTCAAGCCTGTAAGCTGTTCCTGCAACTGAGCATGAAATATTCAGATAAAAAAAAAACCACACGATGCTCTGAGGTTTTCAAGTGGTAGGGAGCCACTGGTCAAACTGCTGATCCAGGTTCATGCCTGGGCCAGGGGCATCAGGAGCAAAGGCCTACAGGGGCTGGATCAAGTGTCCACTTGGATACTCTCCTCTGGCAGGGAGGCTGTGTTGGTTTCTCTATGCTGCTGCTTCTTAAGCTCTATTTACAACATCGCAGCACTCTGGAATTTGCGGTGCTCCCCTTCTGCTGCGATGGCCGCAGTGGCTCAATTACCTGTTTACACGGCCCTTGCTGTAGGTTGCTCCAGCAGGCTATATGCAAAGTTACTAGGTTGTTCCACCCTCTGGATGTGCTGACAAGTAAAAGCTTGTGCCATGCTTTGCACACCCGAGTTCAACAAAGAGCATTTTTAAGAAGCAAAATGAGGAGTAGAAATATAACAGATGAGGGTCGTAAAGTGGGATCGCAATACTGGGCATGCGTGAATGCATATTCATGTCCCAGGAGAGAGAGAGGACATGCATAGGTGTAACCCCCTACAAATGGGGTTCCTGAAAAGTCTTCCTCGAGCTTTCCTAAATGCTCACTGCCAGGCTGGTGTCCTGCGTTTTAGCAGTTTAAATGTGATTGCCAGAGAGTGCCTGTATAGCCTCTGTGTACTGTCTCTTTAAGAGCTGCCTGGATTGCAGTCATAAGTAATCTGAGAGGGAGCTCTGTTGAAAGATGTAGCTGTTTGCTGAAAATCATTTAGAGTGATAATGATAATGAACCTGCCTTCTTTGCAGCAAGGACTGTTTTGTTTATCTCCATTATCTTGGTCCTGGACTGCGAATTGGACCAATCAGTTCTGGTGGGACCTAAAATGGTGCCGAACTACAGGAGCTGTCTGGAGTCAAAATCTGTAGGAACTGTAGTTTTGGGCTTTTGGCACCTTTTTGCACCTGAAGGGGGAGCCTTTGTTGTGACTGACAGACAGATCAGCCAACCAAACCATTTGTATTTTGGGGAAATTCCCAGGCTTGCTGCAGTTTGAGTCACATCTAAGTTGGGAGCTGAAAAAGCAACATGCTTGAGAGAGTTGAGCAGCAGTTCTGTGTAGTTTTGCATGGGAGAACTGTGAAAGGACTGAGTTTTGGCCTGCCTGCTGTCCCTGAGAGGGAAAATAGAGTTCATTCGGACTGCATCCGAGTTGTGAGGACTATTTAAGCCACGGGACTGTGACCAGGCTTTAACCTGAAGAAGACCGAAGATTTGCTGAATGCGATTGGCCTGTCAGGATTTCCAGCTGCTTTTGAATCCTCGGTTTGTGCAGAGACTTTGCGATTGTGATCGGAGAGCGGTTTGCCTGGTACAGTAGAATTTCCTTACATGTAAATGTGCTGTGTATTGAAAGTGGGTCGTGATTTGGTTCCCCACTGTGTGAGCTTGTTGGAAGCTTTATCCAGCCTAATCAGACTGAATCCACGTTCATCTCCATTCGGCCTGGGCCATGCCACGCTGGCACTGCCAGACTACCTCACTGCACAGAGAAAGCCACCGACAGGAGATCTGCCTGGGGATCAGCCCTCTGCTCCACGTTTGAACAGGAACAACACCTCGGCGAATCATGTGGGCCCTGCTTATCCTGGCACTCCAGATTAACCACCTGCTGTCTCGATTTTTGTCCAACCTGTGTCCAGTCTTGGGTATCGTGAGTAATCATCAGGGTAGCTCCCTGCAACAACAGCCTAATCTAAAAATGTGTCATCTGATTGTCTTCTTGTTTTCTGTTCACGAACTGAGCCTTCCGGCTCCAGATTACAAATAGTGTGTGTTGTGCATGTTGTTTTCTTCCATCACAGGGTCCCAACCAGCTGCAACGTTCCTGGCTAGCCCACCATTCTCCATCTGGGTACCCAGAGTGTGTGACTGTTTATGGACACTGAAGTGCATGCATAACTATTTGATTGATAGAGCCTTTAAGCAAATTAACCTGATTATGCCCCTTCCTTGTTCAAGTCCCTTAAATAAATCAGATCTAACTCTTTTTTGCAGTTACCCTGACTGTGGTTCCAGTTTGTGCAACCACTGCTGTTATTTGCTGTGTATAACCTTGTTTTACAGGGGGTTCCCGGGGCTGGGCCAGAGGAAAGCCCTGGTGGTAAGTGCAAACAGTGTGGGCACTTATGTGGTATATCAGGGGTATTGTGAAAGTGATTATTGTGTATTGTTCCAACCACTAGTAAGGAAAGAGGGGAGTTACAGTGTCCCGGAGGGCTGTGCCCAGGTTAGCTTGACCACTACCAGCCCTGACCTCCGGGTGGAGGCACCTGTTTCAGAACTCAGGCCCCTTAACCTGCTACTAGCTAAGCAGGCAGGGGTAGTAGACCTTGGTATAGCACCACCTAGGGGTTGCACAGGCATTAGCACATGCCCAGTAGCACAGTCCCCGTTTACAAAC
The DNA here is from genome assembly GCA_016271365.2 of Neoceratodus forsteri. NCBI lineage: Eukaryota > Metazoa > Chordata > Ceratodontiformes > Ceratodontidae > Neoceratodus > Neoceratodus forsteri. The sequence continues at coordinate 1,503,641,849 of CM028129.1, forward strand.
TGCCCTGCGTTAGAAGCTCAAGGGGCCACTGGAAAGGAGGCGCTCAATCGGAGTGAATGCTGCAGACTGCCTACACTGCATGTTTAATGCGCTGTCAGTCACTTGCCCCGATATGCGTCCCCTCTCCTGAGTCGCATCAGAAACCCAATGCGAAGTGGGCTTAGGTCGCTCCCCTAAATGTCCACACCGCGGATTTTGAAGCACATCAACCTATGCGCATGGGTTGATGCGCTCTAAAGTCAGCAGTGTAAACAGGTCTTTAGTATTAAACTGAGGCAGTGCAACAGCTGGGAGGGAGCAGTGCTGGCAAAGTCCTGCACTTGAAGTGGAGTGTTAACACCAATGCTCAATGTCACTAAGGGTGGGGATGTTTAAAAGGAAAAGGCCAGCTGTCATAATCAGGTGGGAGCCAGGGACACTGGCATTCCTGAAGGAGAGACTACGAGACAAGTGAGGGGGGATGACAAGCTGTAGTCTTGGCCAAGGGCCCTGAAGAAGGGGGACCCAGCCATAAAGGGACTGCAGGTTTTCATGTCCAACTTGTCTCACTACATGAGAGTGTCTCTTGTTGCTGGTTGGCTATCAGAGATTTCAAGAGCTAGCAGACAACTGCGGTGATGATGAAACCTGAATCCTGTTCCTGCTACACAACCATGATGGAACTTGCCTGGCCCCTGAACTGTAACTGCTGAACCCTCTGCTGCAGGGACTGACTTCTGCTTCTCTCCAGCTCCAGCTCCTGTCGACAGACGTCCAGCTCAACTCGAACTCGAAGTAGAGCACCATTCTCCTCCTGGAAATGATAAATCATGCAGTTCTTGGCATCAGTCCGTGTTTTTAGTGTGTTCTATATCTGTTCTGGGGCACTCTCTGAGTACTATACTATATTTTTAATACTAACGTTAACTAATGCTTATCACCATAGAAGTGCTGCAATAAATAAAAAATATTCTAAATCATACCTCTCAACCTCTTACCTTATAAATCAGGGACACGGCTTAAAAAAATCAGGGACAGAGACCCAAAATCAGGGACACATCTTAAAAAATTGTTAATACTCATTCAGAAAGCTGTTAGGAATAAGGGAATTACAAGCATTCTACTAGATATGGACTATGAACCCCCCCAGCTTATGTTTAACTTCTAGTCCTCACAATAGAATCCTAAAATTGAGGAGATAATTGATGAAGTTAGGATCCCCCCTATGTATGGGAAACTAGCTGATCCATATGATTAATTTAATATTTGTATTTGCCTAGGAACTCCTGATTTACCGGTTGTATACACTGAGCTTGCCTATGAACTCTCTCCTGTAACTATGTATGACAGAAGGATGAATGTAATTTGTATGTATCTGTATTTATAAAATCAATAAATAAAGAAAGTTTAAAAAAAAAAAAGAATAAGGGAATTAGAGTAAAAAGCATTTTCTAATGAAGAACTAGTCTGTAACTTTAACGTTTAACATTATTTCATGCTTACAATCCCCACTGTTCAGTCACAAAAACAGAAATTTTACGAAGGACAGAGGAAAATTTAGAGGCAAAATCAGGGACGTCCCTGAAAATCAGGGACACTTGAGAGGTATGTTCTAAATATTAATACACAGGAAAACAGATTATATCTGCTGATGGAACAATCAGTTAGTCAGGTAGCTGAGATGCAACAGAATATCAATGAAATGTTAAAAACCAACAATTATACTGATTGAAAAAATTTAAATCCATTTATGTAACTAAAGGAAACAAAGCAGACCCCTCCCCACCCATTTTTTACCTTGTCCTCTGTCTCCTTCTCAGTGGGGGAGGGGATGGTGTAAGCAATAACCCACGATAGGGTATTGAGTTTAGGGATTTAATCTACTCCCTTGGTGCGTTGTGAGGCACGAGGCTGCAGGTCAAGTGTCCTCGCAGCACCCGGTGTGTGGATTAAACCCCTGTAACCCCATCCCCTTGAGTGGGTTTGTAACCCCCCCTACAAATGGGGGTTCCCAAAAAGTCTTCCTTGAGCTTGCCTAAATGCTCACTGCCAGGCTGGTGTCCTGCATTTTAGCAGTTTAAATGTGATTACCAGAGTCTGTATAGCCTCTGTGTACTGTCTCTTTAAGAGCTGCTTGATTGCTGCATAAGTAATCTGAGATGGAGCTCTGTTGAAAGATGTAACTACTTGTTGAAAACTATTTAGAATGATAATGATAATGTAGTTTGTCTAACCTGCTTTCTTTGTAGCAAGTACTGTTTTGTTTGTCTCCACTATCTTGGACCTGGACTGCAAATTGGACCAATCAGTTCTGGTGGGACCTAAAATGTAGCTGGACTACAGGAGCTGTCTGAATTCAAAATCTATAGGAACTGTGGTTTGAGTTTTTGCCCCTTTTTTGCAACTGAAGGGGGAGCTCTTGCTTTGACTGACAGCCAAATCAGCCAACCAAATCTTTTGGATCTTGGGGCAGTCCCGGGCTGCTTGCAGTTTTCAGTTTAGTTCTGGGCTGGGAAGTAAAAGGAGAGGAGCTGAAGTGATTCTGAGAGCAATCCTGAGTGGATTCGCATGGGAGAACTATGAAAAGGCTGAGTTTGGCCTCCATGTCTGCCTGCTGCTCCTGAGAGGGAGAGAAGAGAATTATTTTGGACTAAATCCAAGTTTGTGTGACTGAAATAAGCTACTGGAGTGGGCCAGGCTCAACCTGAAGAAGACCGAAGATTTTGTTGAATGCGATCGGCCTGTCAGGAGTTCCAGCTACCCCTAAGCTCCCGGTGTGTGCAGAGTTTGCGATTGTGACCGGGGAGCGCTTTGCCTGGTTCAGTAGAATTCCCATACATGTAAATGTGCTATGAGCTGCTAGTGGGTTGTGAGTTGGTTCCCCACTGTGTGAATTGTGTTCTGGTTGCTGGAAGCTGTATCCAGCCCAAAACGGACTGCATCTGAATCTGTCTCCATGCAGTCTGGGCCTTGCCAGACTGACCCAGCCAGACTACCTACTGCACAGAGAAGCCATCGATGAGAGAGCTGCCTCGGGATCAGCCTCCCCTGCTCCACGCTTGAACAGGAACGACGCCTCTGCGACTCGTGTGGGCCCTGCTTCTCCTGGCATTCCAGATCAACCACCTGTAGTTTTGATTTTCATCCAGCCTGTGTTCAGTCTTGGGTATCGCGAGAAAATACTGGGGTAGCTCCCTGCAACAACAGCTTAATCTGAGTGTGTCATCTGATTGTCTTGTTGTTTCGTTTCCTTTACGAACACAGCCCTCTGGCTCCAGATTACAAATATTGTGTACTGTGCATGTTGTGTTTTCCATCACAGGGCCCCAACCAGCTGCAGCCCTGGGCAACGGTCCTGGCTAGCCCATCTCTTCTCCACCTGGGTACCCAGAGGTGGACTGTGTGTGGGGGGACTCAAAGCGCATGCATAACTGCTTGACTGATATAACCTTTAAGTTAATTAACCTGATTTTCCCCTCCCTTGTTCACGTCCCATGAATAAATCAGATCTAACTTTTTCTTCATGTAATCTGATTGTGGTCCCAGTTTCTGATCAAAGTACTGTACTGTTGCTATTTGCTGTGCATAACCTTGTTTTACAGGGGGTCCCCAGGGTCGAGCCAGAGGAACCAGCCCTGGTGGTAAGTGCAAACAGTGTGGGTACTTGTGTGGTGTACCAGGGGTATTGTGAAAGTGATTACTGTACAGTGTTCAGGCCACTAGAGGGGAAAGAGGGGGGTTACAGTGTCTCGGAGGGCTGAGCCCAGGTTAGCTTGACCACTACCAACCCTGACCTCCGGGTGGAGGCACCCATTTCAGAACTCAGGCCCCTTAACCTGCTACTAGCCAAGCAGGCAGGGGTAGTAGCCCTTGGGATAGCGCCACCTAGGGGGTTACAGTTTGTTGCACTTATAACATGGGTAATGTTTTAAAAACACAAAATAAATGCACAAAGATTTTTTTTTGCTGTTTAAATATCGAAATGTTACTGTACCCTGCCAACTTGGAAAGTAGTCCCTAGAATTCATACATATATTATGTAGTTTATGAGCATACAAATGCCAGAAATAGAGTTCTGAAATGATTTTTGACATCTGCATGTTCTTAAAATACATAACATATGCATGAGTCACTTTGCTGCCCACTTGACAAACTCTTGGTCTCTCTCTCTGCAGTGCGTTGCAATGCTCAATCTCCCTCTCTCTCCCAAGTTAGCATCTTTTATATTGCAAAGACAGAAAAGCATGTTACCTCACCTGCAGCCCAAATACAAGATAGACAGCTTTTGGATACTTGCTAATTTGCCAAGTATGTGGTGTGCCATTACATAGGAATGCCAAATACAACTGAAATGTAAAGCCGAGCGGCTCATAATCTGCGGCAGCTCGCTCCTGGTGTGTGTGTGTGTGTCTCTCTCTTCACTGACGGAATGGCTTTTTTTCCTCTGCCATGACAGCCAGTATGAAACTGGAGCCCAAAACAAAACTGAAATGTAAAGCCGAGTATGCAGCTCATAATCTGCCGCACCTCGCTCCCGATGTGTGTGTCTCTCTCTCTCTCTCTCTCTCTTCACTAACTGAATGGCTTTTTTCCTCTGCAGTGACAGCCAAATGCAAAGCCAAGCAGCTCATACTGACTGCATGGCTTTTTCTTCTCTGCCATGACAGCTAGTAATAACCAGAGCAAAAACAAAATGCAGGCCAATATAGAGGGAGACTGCAGGAATTATGAATACTGCTGGGGAGGGATTGTGAGGTTCAAGGGAGGGGAGAGTGTAAGGAGAGGGATCTATTCTAGACAAAGCAGAAATACTGAACAAATACTTCTGTTCAGTATTCACTAAGGAAGGAGAGGGTCAAGGACCGCAGTTGGGGAGAACAGGCAATGGGGAGAGAAGTGGACACCAGTCCATTCACAGTGGAGAGAGAGTTGAAAGCTGAAGGTGGATAAAGCCATGGGGCCAAATGGCATCCACCCAAGGATATTAAGAGAGCTGAGAAGGGAACTAGCAGCACCTCTGGCCGCCCTGTTCACAGAGTCACTCAACACAAGCATGGTTCCAGAGGACTGGAGGAGGGCGCATGTAGTCGCACTGCACAAAAGTGGCGGTAGGGAGGAAACGGGGAACTACAGGCCAGTCAGCCTCACCTCAGTGGTGGGGAAGATCATGGAGACACTGCTGAAAGAAAGGATAGTGGCACTCCTGGAATCCAGTGGTGCCCAGGATCTGAGGCAGCATGGATTCACAGGAGGAAGGTCATGTCAAACAAATCTGATACATTTTTTGATTGGGTGACTAGGGAAGTGAATCAGAGAGGGGCGGTACACATTGCCTACCTAGATTTCAGCAAAGCCTTTGATACTGTCCCACACAGAAGGCTGGTTAACAAGATGAGTAGTTTGGGTATGGGGCATAAGGTGATACATTGGGTTAGAAACTAGCTGACGGACAGAAGACAGAGGGTGGTGGTGAATGGGATCCAATCCAGGGAGAGAGAGGTAACCAGCAGAGTACCACAGGGTCAATACTGGGACCAGTCCTGTTCAATGTCCTCATTAGTAACATTACAGAGGGGCTGGAAGGAAAGGTCTGCCTGTTTACAGATGACACCAAGATCTGCAACAAAGTGGATACTCCAGAAGGGGTGCAGAAAATGAAGAGGGACCTGGAGAAGCTTGAAAGATGGTCGGAGGTGTGGCAACTGAGGTTCAATTCAAAAAAGTGCAAGATAACACACCTGGGTAGGGGGAATCCTGGGGAGAGCTACAGAATTGGGGGGGGGGTGCTGACTGTCACCAAAGAGGAAAGAGGCCTAGGGGTTATCATCTCTGATTACCTTAAGGTATCAAAGCAGTACGCAAAGGCTGCAGGGAGGGCCAGTGGCATGCTGGGGTGCACAGGCAGAGGCATTACTAGCAGGAGACAGGAGGTGTTGATGCCATTGTATAAAACACTGGTAAGGCCTCACCTGGAGTACTGGATGCAGTGCTGGAGACCACACATGCAGAAGGACATAGGGTGGAGGCTATCCAGAGAAGGGTGACAAAGATGGTGCATGGCTTGCATCACAAAACATATAAAGAGAGACTAAGATTCCTCAATATGTACTCACTGGAGGAGAGGAGAGAAAGGGGGGACATGATAGAAGCTTTCAAGTACCTCAAGGATATAAACAACGTGCAGGTGGGGGATCTTTTCCAATGTAGAAAATATATTAGAATGAGAGGACACAATATGAAATTGGAGGGGGGTAGATTAAGAGGTAAGATGAGGAAGTTTTTCTACACAGAGAGGGTGGTGGACACTTGGAACAGTCTGCCACAAGAAGTGGTGGGGGCAAGCACAGTAGAGGGGTTTAAACATGCCTGGGACAGGCACAAGGGAACACTGGGTGGGAAGGGAGTGACGAAAAGCCATTAATCACTTAGGGTCAGTGACTGCATACAAGTTTAGGGCTTACTGGCAGACTAGGTGGGTCTAGCAGTCCTTATCTGCCAACAGTTTCTATGTATGTATCTATGTAAATGTCCCAGTCTCTCTCGCTTCAAACATGGGTTGCCAAAAAACTGTAGGGAGTTATTACTGCAGTACGGGGTTTGAACGAGATGCCTACTGTGTGCTAGTTCAAGTGTAGGGAGTTACTTTCCCAGTTTCACGCACCTCGCTTGCCCTCTCCCGCTTCACTGATTCCTTTGCTGAGGAGGTCAATGGCTGCCATTTGCATTTGCTTTCCCGAAGAGGTAATGAGTGCCGACATGTGCAGTGATATTTAGTCAGGGACATTCACTCCAACTGTGGATTAAGTAGGAGAGTTAATCCATGGTCAGGTGATAATTTTTGAACAATTAGCTTGTCTCCTTTTCCCAACCCATGTTATAAGGTGTTGCGGTGGTTACCTTTCTTTAGGTCATGGTGGTGGATGTCAATGCTTCTTCATGTTCAGACAGCAACAAGGTGCCAACACCCCCCCCCCCCCCGGGGGTGACTGAACACATCACCACCTGCTCCCCATGAAATACCTCTATCAAGTTATAAAAAGCATCACGGAAAATTGTAGTACTTGTTACTTTTAGGAGCAGTGCTACCCTTCTAGATTACTGTGACAAAATCTCAACAGCTAGGAGGAGAAACTTCCTAGACTAACCAGACCCTTCATCTTTGTTAATCTGGGAAACAATGGAGATAGTTAATGACCAGAGCCAGTCTTAAATGTTTGAGGAACACCCCCCCCCCAGCAGGGTTAGTTCTAGGTGGGGGCACAAAAACCTTCTGAGTAAATAGTGGTGGTGGTGACAATGAATCTTTGATATACTTTTTTTGTCTTTACAGAGCATTCCTGAAGAAGACCCAAAGGACAGCATTTCTATTCTAACTCACTCCTGTTTTCAGGGTACATTTAATTAATAAAACCATTTAGTTTTACTTGCAGTAACAAGCACAGAGCAATATGGAAACAAGTGTTTTGCTGTTTATAGCATTTACTGTAAACTGATCCTCAAAAAATTAATACGTTAGCCCCCATAAGAAGAAAACCTTTAATTGGGTAGTTTGGAGGCATTTGCCCCTTTTTAAGGTCCTTGGGCTTAAACCCTTCATGGGTTAAACATTTTCTTTCCTTTAGGGAAGCTAGTCAGCCATTGGCTGGGAGTACCCCAGGGGGTTGGGCTCATTTTGGCCGTGTGGAGGAGCGCGGGCTGAAAGAGTCAAGTCTGAAGGCGGAAGCAGGGGAGACTGCACGCTTCCGAGAGTCAGGCGATTCTTGGTATGGAGGACACAACAGAGACATACCAAGGACATGGTGACAGCCCTTGTGAATGAGACCCCGGGGGGGGGGCTAACAGTCTGGGAGGAGGAGTAGAAGAGCTGCCTGCCTCTAGCTGCCACGGGGGTCAAATCTGTGGAGAGGAAAAAAGGGACTTCACATCCAAGGTGGGAAGCACCATCAGCCATTGAGCCTTGGAGAGCAACGGAGGCATACAGCCGATTCTGCAGCTAGGCATTGGGGAGTGTTGAAGAGAACGGCTCCCGGGGTATATACCGCCTGCTTCAGGAGGAGTGAAGTAGCTCCCCTGGGACCATAGAAGATGTTGATCAGATTGCAGTAAGGAGGATGCAGTCACCTTGAGCATGGGACTGCAGTCTGGAAATTAGATTTGAACCTGTGATTGTGAAGATGTCAGTGAGAGCCTGCCAGATAGAGAGTGTAGCCAGCAGAAAGAGAAGCTAGGTTCAAACCTGACAATGGAGAGTTAAAGCTGCCTAAATTGTTACAGTGTCAACTGCTAAAGGGATCACTGGTATGCTGAATGTTGCCAATGATAATTGCATGGGCCATCTTTGCCGAACAGAGACCTTGGCTCCATGGACTCAAGGACAATGCATGGACATTGACATAGCAGACCCCTCGGTCCAGTGCCTTATTATCACCCCCCCCATGGGATGGTTGCTGCCCCTTTAAGAAAAAGCTCCATGTAGTGGTCAAGTTCTTTATTAAAGGATCCTTTTACTGTTACCAATTGCCTTTTGGATTTTTGTTTGAAATCTCTTTTTACCTCTGCTACACAACTCCCCAAGCTCCACACCTTCAGGACCTCCAATGGAGGCTGCCCCAGCTCCTGCCACTTACCTGAACCATCCAGATTCCCCCACGGAGCCACAGCTATATCCCCTGGGTGGGGACGAGGTAGGGCTCCTACACCCTGAATGTTTGCAGTTCGTCGGGATCCGGAACCGGCCATCCATCTACAGAAGCCTGGAGAGTCCTTTTTCCGGTGTTCTTGCTGGATGTTGCGAATACCCCTGCGTCAAGGTGCATAGTGCTGACGTCCATGACGTCCTCCCCTTACTTCAGCCTCTGAGCATGCTGTGCCCCAGGCCTCCACCTGGGGCCAGATGCACTGAGATGCTGTCCCCCTCCCTCCCTGGAGAAGATGAGCTGTCCTTGGGATGCTCAAGCCTTCTTCCCCGGCTGGCCCTCCAGCTTCCCGGGCTCGCTCCCAAACCCGAGTCGCTGACATCGCAAGCGGAAATCCAACTGCTGTGCTGGCGGGCCAGCTTGCCTTTTGGATTTTAATGTCTGGCATGTTTGTTGTGTCACTAACCCAGTTTGCCTCCTAGCCCTGTACCCGTGAAGGAAGCCTGCACCCCAGTCCCAAAGAACAAAGCTTTACAGTTTCTGTTGTGGTTGCCCCTTCCCACAGACATTCCACCATCATACCCCTAGACATCAGGGAGGGGGCACTACAAATATGACTCATTTTTCCATCTCAGACAGTGGGGTCTGAGGGGTAAAGTGAGTGGCATCCCTCCTAATGTGGAACAGTAAAGGAGTATGGACAGAGAGGTTGTGAGGGATAAAATAGACTATGGTGGCAGAAAAAGACCGATAGTCCATCCAGTCTGCCCACAGTTCCCTATTAAGCCCCAGGACCAATTGTCCATATGGAGTTTTAGCCCTCCTTATCCACCCCACCCTCTTTCCTGTTACTGTTGCCATAAGTAACCACTATACCCTTCACTCTGTCCCAACCATGCTTGAAACCATCAACAGTTTTGGCGCCCACCACCTCAGCTGGTAGACTGTACCACAGATCCACCATCCTTTCATAAAATAAATACTTTCTCATATCCTTCTTGAACCTCCCTCTTGTCAGTTTCCACATTTGCCCTTGTGACCTTGACCCATTACTCATGCTAAATTATTTAATGTTGTTTATTCCTTTGAGGAACCTAAAGGTCTCTATCAAATCTCCCCTCTCCTGTCTGGTCTCCAACGAATACACGTTCAGTGCTTTTAACCGCTTGGGGGTTGACTGGGAGAAGGAGGATTGAGAGTCCCGGTGGACACTTTCCTCCAAGGGGGATGGTGGGCAGACTGCTCTGCCGCATTACCACCACCTAGGTGATCACAGGCGGTGGCATGGCTTGGGCAGCAGTTGTGGGTGGGGACGCTCCCTTACAGAGGGTATTTGCATGACATGCAAGTATCAGACCGTTGCCTCCATGTCTGTGGGTTGGGATCCTGAATATTGGAAAATACCATTGATGGCAGGATGAAGCCCCAAGGTGCCTTGCAGACCCCACCACCGCCTACTGGGCACAGGGACTGCCGACCAAGCTTGGCTTCTAGAGGGGTCTTAGGGGAACACTGATGGCCATGCGACAGGGGGAATCTGTGGTGGAACAGCACACCCACAGATAAGACTCAGGGATGGTGAGTGATGGGGTTGAGGGGCTGTGAGGGCCAACCAAAAACTTTCATTTTTATCCCTCTCGCTCTCACTGACAGACCCTGTCAGTGATAGCGAGAGGGATAAAAATGAAAGTTTAAAAAAAAAGACAAAATGAAACTATCTATCAAATACTGTGCTCCCTCTTTTATCGGTGGTGGATAATAGAGAGTGGTGGTTAAAGGGGGAGATAACATTTCTGGAAAACGGGACAGTAGCTCACAAAGGCAGTAAGTGAGGGTGGTGGACAAAAGGGGGGTGGATAAAGGAGGGAGCACTGTATCTTTAATTTGCAATTTTATCATTTAATATAAACAATGTCTTTTGCTGAAGGCTCGTGAGGAACTAAATGGGACAATTATGGAAAAATATTAGGAAGGGAATGGGTTTTTCCCTTTCCTCCCTATTTTCTTTATGTGTAATATTATGAACTGGCCTGCAGTGTAATTTTTTTGTTTCTAGTTTACTACTATATTCATTTGTTTGAAAATTTCTGATTGTGGCTTCACTTTGGTGACATTGTATTTTTTCTATTTAGGACATCTATTTTAGTAGTAATGATTCAATTGTGTTTACGCAACTGGATGAGATGTATGCTTGTGTGACTTCGATACACTGTGGATGTTCACCTCTCTATCTGTGGGACATACCACCCTGTATGGGTATGACGCAAGGAACCCTAGAAGAGGGTTCCCCCCCATAGGTGCCATGGGAATAATTACCTTGGCAAAAGGTAGCTTAGGAAGAAACCCATGGGAAAGAGAGATGAGCCGCTGGAGGAGGAGGGGTGGATAGTGGGGCAACAAAGAAACGAATCCTGGAACAGCCCAGGAGGAGTGGCCTTTTAAGGCCTGATGGGGGAGTGACGTTGTTGCTCTGCCCATTGAACCCCAGGTTTAAAGCCTTCCTATTCAATTGTGCTTATACAACTGGATGAGATGAATGCTTGTGTGACTTCAATACATTGTGGCTTTTTGCCTTTCTGGCCATGGGATATACCACCCTGTAGGAGTACAGTGCAAGGAACCCTACAGTAGGGCCCCCCCATGGGTGCCACATGAATTAATTCCCTTGGCTAAGGCAGCTTAGGAAGAAGCCCAAAAAGAATACCCAAAAGGGTGTCGAGTATCGAAGAGGCAAGAAATCGGAAGACAGCGAGACCGGAAAGTAAGGCGATAGACGTAGAAGGTAAAAACAGGAGAAGCACGTGAGATGATGAGGATGATGAACAAAAGGAAATCTGACAAGATGCAGAAGGGCGGACTTCCTAAGGACAGAGGGAACAGCCGGGGCCACCATCTGCGGAAACCTAACTATGGAACCTAAGAAAGCATTAACCCTGACTAATATTATGACCATTGGCACGGAGGAGAGGAAAAAACCCTGTTGAGGAGGAAACCTCTGGGGATCCAAGGCCTAGGTCACCTTCCCTCCAGGCTGAAGGACGTTTTAATTAGTGATGGCTCAGCTACAGCAATGTAAAGGAGGAAATGTCCAATTCAGAGGAAGCTCTCGCTCTGTCCTTCTAAATGGACAGCTTTTTGAGGGACGCGAGCAATGTCTCTGCAACTAGACACTCAAAAGCAAGAGGGGATGTATGATGATGGAAGGAAGCCTTTGAAGACCTGAATGGTTCAAGGTGAAGAATGAAATGGATGATGTACAATTATGAAATAAGGTCTAGCAGGCCGGTACAGTTAAGGTGAAATATAAAGAGGAAGATGAATGATGATGAAGTGAAGCCGTGGAAGCTGGTACAGTTAAGGTGAGGTATGAAATGAATGATGTATGATGATGGAGAAGAGCCTGCCACCCCTGAGCAAAGAGGCGTGAAACTCGAAGGCATGTCTCCGAGTGGAGAGCAGGTCGAGTCGAGGTAGCGTGGCCTGAGTGGGTTATGCTCCAGTAGTCAATATGAAGGAGTACATCCACATAGAGGTCGGATGAGCGAGGGATACCCGGATGTGGTTGTAAGAAGACTGATGGTGATAATAACTGCAGGACAGCAGCAGTTTGATGAGGTAGCATAAGGCCCAATAAGAGGTATACTGGCTTAATCGATGTGAATGAGTAGACCTTGAAGTAAGACTGAGCAAAGGAGAATGGGATTCATGCACCTGGACATCAGACAGACTAAAGTAAGAGGAGGATATGGAGAGGGAAGGTGATTGCAGGATAGGGAAAACCCCAAAAGAAAGCAAAGGTCAGAGAAGGAGCAGAACGGAGGGGGCGGAGGGAATGGGAGGAGGAGGGCAACAAGTGAAATCGACAGGGGTAGACACCCCTGATAGAATGGATAAAAGTAGAGAAAAGAACTAAGGCCATCAACTGAGGTCGACGATGGAATGGGCTGTGCGGCCCCAAAGAGCTCCAACAACATGAGGGGTGCACACAGAATACTGTGCAACCGTGATGTGACACCACAGGCATAGGGCAGCTATCCTGAGAACATCAAGTGAAAGATGGAAATGCCTGTGCAACATGACAGGACGGGAGCAGTGGGAAACAGCCAGTGCAGAGTCCAACAAATAGACAAATTCAGTTAATAATGCCTCCAAATCACAGGAGCTAGGCACACGAGCAGACAAGAACACTGAAGTGAGAATTTGTAGGTCAGCATGACAAAATGAAGAAGCACACACGAAGGACGAGGGACGAGCAATTCAGGAAGAAGAGCCGAAGGGTCAGGATGGACAGCAGGCTGATGAATGGTGGAGGATAATGAAGGAGTATAAGCCAGGTGTCACTGAAAGTAAGAAAATGGTCAGGAAAGAGAGAGCGGAATGAACCAATCTGGAGGGAGTCGAGAGAAGGAGACTGATGGTGATGGAGAGAGCTGAGCAGGGGTGTGGGTAGGGGAGACAGGAGCCGTGGAGGAGACCCCTATGAGTGTGGTGCCACATTCAATACAGTCACAGCAACTCCCAAAACCCCGAAAGCAAGGGGCGTTGTGTAGGCAGGGAGAGAAAAAGTTGAGGTAGGAAGGAGCCATGCAACCCCCAGGACTCACCTGAAAAGGCACAACAGGAATTGATGCAGAATGGGCGATAGGGGAGGGATACGACATGCATGTATTGTGCTTTGCACACTGGTGAAACCTAGATGTGCACAGCTTTATCCAATATAGTGAATGCACAGAGAAAATACTCCAAATAGCACATAAAATTGGTAGCCATTGTAGTCACTCACTCAAGGCCCAGGAAACGTTCCAGGAATTGCAGCAGTACTGTGAACTTTACAGCCGAAAACTCAGGCAAGAGGTTGTAACATGGTGGAATAGTGCCCATTACACATGAAAGAAGCTGTAAGGGCCAAAGAAGGCAGTAACTCATAGGCCTTGTCTCACAAAATTGGCCTGCAGGATATATTAGTCAATGTCAAAATGGAGCATCATGGAAAGCAATTCACATGGAGACTGTCAAAGTAGTAACCCACGAAGATAGTTCCGACACTGCATACCTAAGTCAAGTGCTGCAACAGATATGGTATCAGCTCCGGGTCCTAGAAGCATAGCGACAAGAGCAGCAGAGCACCGGGAACTGAGGAAGCGGGAGACTGACGGACAGAAGGAATGAGGGTTCCATGGAAGCAGGACTGGCTGAAAGAAACAAAGGAAGGCCTCAGTATTCCGATAGCACAGAGAGTAGGGGCGGGAGACGGCACACCTGGAGCACTGGAGAGATAGCAAAATGGGGAACGGAATCCAAAACAGCAGCGGGAAGGGCAGCAGGAGAAAGGCTGCGGAGAGGGATGAGTGAGGTGAGGTAGGCAGAGCCAATGGCCGATTGGGAAAGGGGAACGAGGCAGCACGGGGGGGGGTGAGGGTAGGAATGAGGACGCAAACGAAAGGGGAAAAGTCGGGCCGCAAAGTGGCAGAAGGAGGGGGAGAATGCAGGAACAACATCGCAAGTGAGCGATGCATGAAGCATACCAGCGGCCAGAGGCAACCGCAGAAATAGGGAGACGGGGCAGAACAGGAGCGAGGAAGAGTGGTGCGTCCGGCTGCAACGAAGAAACGAATCCTGGAACAGCCCAGAAGAGTGGCGCCTTTTAAGGCCTGATTGGGGAGTGACGTTGTTGCTCCACCCATTGAACCTCAGGCTTAAAGCCTTTCCATTATTACTCCATATGATATGATAATATAATTATTTCCCACTTTTGTTTCAGGATAGTCCAAAATACAGCTGAAAGATCAACTGCAGATATATTACAAATATATTATAAACTTTATTCCTTTTCCCTAACATAAGGTCAACCAGACCTTATTTATTACATATGAAATGAAGAAATTGCCATTTGTCATGTACATATACTGTTAATGCCCTCCTGTTTGATGGTTTCATAGAAAATCCCTCAGACAATTTCAGACCAGCTGGCAAAATCTTGGACGAGTGCTCATTCCATTCAAGCAACAATGACATAATTTTCCTCAAGGCCCTGGCAGCTCAGCACACACACACACACACACACACACACACACACACACACACACACACACACACACACACACACACACACACTAATGTATATCAGAATGTACAATGGCAATAATTCATGTTTACTTTCAATTGTCTGAGGGCCTTTGCCTATTGAATCTTACTGATACAGCATTGCAGATAAATATTTCATTACTTTCACAGATCAATCAGTAATTTTTAAGGGACAATACTCTGAAATAAGGAGAAAGCTGTTGGACTTCATTCAGGGCAGGAAGAGAACAAAGGAAACAAAAATGTTCATGTTAAGAGCCTGTCATGTTGTTGATTTATTTTTTCGGGGGGGAGGGTGATACTGAGCACCAAGTGTTGATCAGCTTAGGGAAATTTACAGATATTTACTCATGGTGCTTTACTGGAACAATTTAATTAATACAGGCCACCACCAGAAAATTGGAAGCAAAGACTGATTTTTAAATATCATAATTTGATGTACTAAGCTGCCAGGACCTTGAGGAAAATGATACAATGTATAGTGGACTGTTGTTCTGTATAGAATTCCATCCCTTTCGGCCCCAGTGGCGCTGAGGGTTGAGGCGCTGGACGCCACACCTCGCACCACACGCCGACCCAGGTTCGGAACCAGCCTGGGGCTGGGGGTTGGCTGGGAGGAGAAGAATGAAGTGCCCAACCACTGCTCTTCTTCTCGGGGTCCCTCAAGCCTCACACCATACCGCCATCTAGGGAAGCCTGGTGGGTAGGTGCAGTAGTGGAGCAGCAGCATGGGCATTGGGCAGACTTTGGCAGGGGGCATAGCCTTCCAGCTCATTGGCCCCATTGCACACCGATGTCTAGGGAGAACAAGGGAAAAACCCCTCGGTCTCTCCCAGGCGATGACACCTCCCTGCTCATCTCGGGCTTGCAGCGGCAGACCCCACTGTACAGGATCCACATCTCAGCATGTTGGCTTTGGGGAGGTGAGTACGGGGGAGTGCCTCCTCAACCCGCCCGGGAGGTTATCCGGGTGCCTTGGTTACTGTGTGGATCCGTGGTACTCTAGGGGTAGATCGCGGCGAGACCAGGGAGAGCATTTCAGAGGATGTCTGAGAGAGGGGAGAGACGAGGTAGTCAGGAGCATAAATACTAGGCTAAAAAAAAAAAAAGAATTCTATCCCTTTCAAAATGCTGTTCAACCACAGTTCCAAGGTCATGGAATGCTGTTCTACCCTACTGTAGTAGAACAGCATTCTAGAACCTCTAGAAACTGCATGAATCAGTTTTGAAAACAAAAGAACCCACAAAACACATTTTTCACACTATAAAAAGATACAGGATGAGCAACTCTATTCATAGCCAGTGTGTCTTGCCACCTCGGGGGTTCTGATTCCCATGGACCTCTCGAGCTTCGTTCTCGAGATCAGAGGGAATCAGAATCCCTCTGTGGCAGAACACACTGGTTCTGCATAGTTGCCCATCCAGTATTCTCTGTCATTAGAAAATGGCAACAATCAATTTTTAAACCTGATTGGCTGAGTCAGTCTTCAAGCTGGGCATTTATTTTTCAATAGATGCCTAGCTTAAAATAAGAGCCAGTCCAAGTGCTTCTTCACAGAGTAACATTCTCCGATGGGCCATTTTCTAAGCGCAATAATACCCTCCAGGGTGGGCATTATTGGGAAATACCAGACCTTCCAGGGGCTATAAGGCCCTCCGCCTGTGGCGTCGCGCCTCATTATGCTCCTGCGCGGTCCGGTATTTCCCAATAATGCCCACCCTGTCAGGTATTATTGCTTACTTGTTGCCTGATGGAATGAGCACACACCCAAGATTCTGCCCGCTGGTCTGAAAATGTCTGAGGGATTTTCTGTGAAAACTTCAAAAAAAGACAGGCAGTAAAATAGCATCTGAACATGAGAAATGACCGTTTTTGCACATTACTTAATATATAAGGAGTGGTTGTTCTCATAGTGAACAAATAAAACACGTTAAAAGCATTTTAAAAACACTACAATTGATCTTTAAGGTATAATGTATAACTACTGCGGTTGGATGTCCGTCACATACCTCTTTGTACTTGTTCTACACTATAATTTAAATACTACTGAGATAGATCAAGTGCTTAGGATAAGTATATCGGAGTTTGGCATATAGGTTTAATAGACAGGAAATAGCTTTACTCTTTATGTATAATTACCTTTATACTTAATTACGGTAACAGTATTTTTCTGTTGATCATGCTTATGCATTTATTATAAATGTATAAATACCAAAAACCCACCTAATGTGAGACAGTTGGGAGGTACAGGTAGGGACAGAGGGAATACAAGTGGCAAAATAAGGGACAACACTCCTAATGTTATACAGCTGGGTTCTGAATAGTAAAAGGAGGGACATCCCTCCTAACGTAGGACAAGTAGGAGGTACAAACATAGGGTTCTGAGGCATAAAATGATGACATCCCTCCTAATGTGGGACATTTGAGAGGTATGGATGGAGGGGTTCTGGGAGGCAATGTGAGAGAGCCGTACCTAATGTAGCACAGTTGTGGGAGGATGGACAGGGGTTCAGAGGTAAAGCAAGGGAGAGAGATCGTTGAGAGGCACACAAAAAGGTTTTCCTGAACATACTGTGCAAACAATTAAAAATGTTTAACTTTATAAAAATATTTATTCCTTAACATAAAACCTATTCACAAAGCCTACAAACTATGTAATTAGTATGACCAAAACCCAGGAAGAGGGTTCAGGGAGCCTTTGTGGCTGTCCCCACTCCTCTTCCTCTCAAGCATGTAATTAAGTAAGACTGAAACCTGGGCAAAGAGTGTCCAGGGATGTCATTTGCCCTTCACCATCCTTTCCTCCCCGTCATGTAATTTGTATAACTATAACCTGGACAAAGAGGGTCCAGGGATGCCATGTGGCATTCACCATCCCTCCTTCTCAGCTGTGTAATCAGTATAACCATGACCTCACCAAAGAGGGTCCAGGGGTGCTATATGGCATTCACCTTCCCTCCCCCCTAGCTGTGTAATCAGCGAAACTAAAACTTGGCCAAAGAGGGTCCAGGGATGCCATGTGACATTCACCATCCCTCCCTCCCTCCCAGCCGTGTAATCAGCAAAACTGAAACCTGGCCCAAGAGGGTCCAGGGTTGCCATGTGGCATTCAGCTTCTCTCCCTCCCTCCCTCCCAGCTGTGTAATCTATATAACCATAACCTGGCCAAAGAGGGTCCAGGGATGCCATGTGGCATTCACCTTCCCTCCCTCCCAGCTGTTGATCAGTAAAACTGAAACCTGGCCAAAGAAGGTACAGGGATGCCATGTGGCATTCACCATCCCTCCCTCCCTCCCTCCCTCCCTCCGAGCCGTGTAATTTGTATAACCATAACCTGGCCAAGAGGGTCCAGGGATGCCATGTGGCATTCACCATCCCTCCCTCCCAGCTGTGTAATCATTATAACCATGACCTGGCAAAGAGGGTCCAGGGATGCCATACCATCCTCCCTC